>CM044892.1:8567752-10056502 GCA_024500025.1 Syzygium aromaticum | reverse complement strand
AAAAAGTGCATCTCGAGTCTCAACTACTCATCCGTGTTTTAAGTAAAATATAATTTGAATCAAATCTTTAAGAAGATCTCGGCACTTCTTTTATTAATTTAGAGATATGAGTGTGGAGGCTCCACTACCTAGAGGTTCGTAGGACATTCTGCAGACCCACATAAACTAGTGAAGTTCAGGTATTTAGCCTGTGTAAGTGGCTCTCACCTAGAACACTTTTGTTTATAATTGTTGGTATTTGAACAAACGACCTATAATTTCCAAACTAAAAATTTCCTGACACCGCAACCAGCTGCCATAACCATGGAGGATCGAGATCTCAACTCTTTCTTTGTAGCAGAAGAATAGCCAAGAACTACCACACTTGCTGAAAAGAAAAGCAAAGAAAAAAGGATGAAAGGATATTCCCAACTTCAGAAAACAACAAAATATACACAAAAGTTTTAACTGTTCCAAGATCATGGATTACATTCTATTAAAGCTAATAGTTACACGAGAAATGTTATTATTATTTTGATAGAAAATATTAAACATTTGTCGTACGCGTCAAGTGAATGATTGGGGTTCCGACCAAAAAAAAAAAAAGTGATTGATTGAGGTAGAGGGTGACACCTTGCGGAGTATCTAAAATTTTCTCATACTTTAACGATCCACATTCCTATGACCAAAAAAAAAATATAAATTATCTACGCTCCTATTAAGCTTCAAGCGGTGGATGAAGATCCCCTACCTCAATTGGTGCTCACATCACCTACGCAACACGTGCCAATCTTAAAAGCATTAAAAAACCCCCACATTTTCTTACTTGTCTTTCTTCTTTTTCTTACATTATGTTTGATAGAGGTGATTAAACAGGAAAAAAAAAAAAGAATTTAGACAAGGGTAATATTTTCCTCCCATCATCCTGGTTGGAGACTTGAAGGGAATTTTCTCTTCGCATACAATTGAGTGGGGATTCGCAAGTTATGCATCACCCACGTGAAAGCTTGATCAAAATTTATAAGGAAGATGTCCTTGCAACCATCAATCAGAGGTATATTTGGAGGGAGTTTCCTCGAACCAGGGCTGTAAAAAAATATTTATGGCACGAGAGAAAATAAAAGAAAGCAAAACGGAGGGATGGAAATATAATGTCGTTTGGACACTAACAAGGTGAAGAAATGAAAGAATACAAATTTTGTCAAATATCTTTTATGCATTTAGAATTAAAGATAAAATAAAGGCATAAGTGGGAAGAAAAATTGTTCACTAAAAATATGGTTCCGCCCAAATCCCTTGATATTAGCGCGAATTTGGTGAGATTTAAATGCTAACCCTTTTGACCCCTTCCTTTTTTGTTTTCCTTTGCCACTGTCTCTCCATCAAAACAAGATGGCAGTTTTCAAAATCCTTTACTTTACCTACATCACGCGAGCCATCCAAAAGAAGAGACGAATCGCAATCAATTTCATATGAAAGTCCACGTCATCATCCGACATCGGGAGGCCGAAACCCTAGACGCATAAGCACACTGTCGCGTGCATGCGTATTTGCCCATGAGAATGGGCGAACCAAAAAGAAGGTTGCTTACAGAGTTGTTTCGGTGATGCTGGCGAGGGTCACAAAAGAAGAAGATTTTTTATGCAATCATGATCGATGATGACCCATTGGAAAAATGGGATAGGAAGGCCAAATCTCATAAGAAGCGGATCCATAATCCAGGTACAGAGACACTTACGTAAAGTAGCCATGCTAGATTGTTTAGAGAGAACTAAATTACCTAATTAAACTGGACCTAAAACGAAGGTAAATAGAAATTCAACAGTAAAAAATACTTACCTATAGTGGCCGCTAATTTTTTGCCATAAAGAAGCTCAAAAAGATGGAGGTTGAGAGCGCCCATCTCTATTCCAAATTTACTCTACTGAGCTGTTCTTAGAACCCCGTACTTTCACTTTCATGCCAATGGATCGACGTGTCCATATTGCCATTCACTATGCTTTGCCTAGGCTCTCTCCATTGCCAATTGGTGAGAAAAACAATGAGCATTGATTTAAGCAGCTACTTTTGGCACTTTTCGATAGAAGGCCCAAAAATATGCTATCATATAGAATAGCATTATCGACACGTTGATCAGTTGGCATGAGAGTGAAAGTATGAGGTTGTAAGCACAGCTCAGTAGAATTAATTTGGAATAGAGATGGGCGCTCTCAACCAAAGTTGGTTGGACTCGTATCTTTTTCAGCTTCTTTATGGCAAAAAATTAGCAGCCACTACATGTAACTGTTTTTTACTGTTGAATTTCTACTTACCTTTGTTTTAGGTCCAGTTTAATGAGGTAATTTAGTTCTCTCTATACAATCTAGTATGTCTCCGTGAGTTTGGGCAAGTACTAAACTTTGGCGACTCATCAGATCACTCGAACTGAGGATGTTATCTGCCACGCGAGTAGCTGGATGTCGTTGCAAGTAAGGCACGAACCTGAGCATTTATATCAATCTGCACAACGGGCATCCTTGGCCCAATTAATCAGCACTAGACACATCGAATTGGAGGAGAGACCGAGCTTTCTAACGCTATACGTCCATCTTGCTCTTCTTAGGGTAGCCTATTTCTGCAATTAATTTTAAGAGCTTGGTATACGTTTTTAGCATGCGAGTTAAGCAACACAAAAGGGTACACTTGGTGTTCCACTATTGGCCTTTCAGTTTCATGAGATCATCTCGGACCATGGTCATGCCATATTCTTCTCTTATCAATCACGACAGTTGTCCAAGAAAATCAAAGTTCTCGACAAAAAAGTTCCATATATTGTGTAATGCTCAAGCAATCCGACCCTGCTTGATGTGAGAGAATGCTGAAATACGTAGGCGAAGCGGAAACACAAGAAGAAAATCAAAGTTTTCGACATAAAGTTCTAGATAGTGTCACGTCCATTATATAAACGTTGAAATAATAGCAATCCAAACCTGCTTGCATGTGAGACAACACCGAAATACATAGGCAAAGCGGAACCACAACAAGAAAATCAAAGTTTTAGACATAAAGTCCCAGATATTGTGTCACGCTCCATTCTATAAGCGTTGACAGAAAAGCAATCCGAGCTCACGCATATGCGAGAGAACACCGAAATACAAAGGCAAAGCCTTAAACATGATAAGCGATTTATATTGGACCTAAATCAGACTTTATTCGACTTTATGCTTAATCCTCGTCTTCAAATGATGTCCTGCACATTTCAATAATTGTGGTAAGAGGAAGGATTTACGTCAGACAACTTGGTGAGGGTCATGAAAGATGTTTTTTTCAATATTATGTTAACAAACGAGAGTGCGTAGTGGTAGCATGGTGGCCCATGTCCCAAGATCAAAACCTTACTCTGATTGAAGAGGAATTTCCAATGAGTCACCATCCTTTTTTTTCCTCTCTTTCTCTCTTGAATTGTCGATTCCATAACTTTCCCATACCTGCAAGATAGCGATGTTGGCCGAGTTCAGATTGATAAAATGATGAAAACGTACTATTCCCAACTTTCAAGCATAAATTATTTGAACGAGGTAAGCTAAATATATTGAGAACGGTTCACAAACACTAGCAGTTTTGAAACAACATATTTGATACCAATAGAACATAAAAATCTCAAGTTACAATGAAAATTTTCTAAATTACAAAGGGCTCAAGTTAGCTGCTGTGACTGCTGCCCAGACTCCCATTGGTTGGGTTTAAACGATAACACTAAATTTGGATGTTGCCCAGACTCTCATTGGTTGGTGTAAACGCTAACACTCAGTTTGAATGCACTGATCAAGAGGAAATGAAAAGGATTCAGATAATGACATGAGAGAAAGAACACAAGAAAGGAATGACTGAATTTTATTGTTTTTGTATGCTTATGAAAGAAAAGAAAGGAAATGAAGGAAATTATGTCATTTCATGCTTGATTGACGAAGAGAAAAGAATGGAAAGGAATCTAATTATATCTTTATGACTATTTTGTCCTACGTTTTGGAGATCAAAGTCTCTGGAAGTAGCTGCTCTGTCATCATCAACAAGACATTCAAGTAGATGGTAGGGAAAAAATATGTTCCTTACCCTCAGCCGAAGTTGAACCTCTTGAACAATCAATTCTATAAGTTCCACATACCTGCCAGACAGCAATGGTGAAGGAATTCAGATTGAGAAAATGATGAAAACGTACTATTCCTAACTTTCAAGCATATGCGATCTGAATAAGATAGACTAAATATATTACGGACGGTTTACAAATGGTGGCAGTTTTTGAAACACCAGATTTGAATCCAATAAAGCATAACATCCTCAAGTTACAATGAAAATTATTTAAATCATAAAGGACCCAAATTAGTTGCTGTGGTTGCTGCCCAGACTCCCATTGCTTGGGTTTGAACACTAAGACCCAGTTTGGATGTTGCCCAGACTCTCATTGATTGGGTTTAAACACCAATACTCAGTTTATGTGCAACGATTAAGAGGAAATGGAAAGGATTCGGATAATGACCGCAGGAGAGAACACAAGAAAGGGATAATTGGATTTATTGTTGTTTGTATACTCACGAAAGAAAAGAAAGGAAATGAAGTAAATTAGGTAATTACATGTTTGGTTGAAGAAGAATAAAGAAAGGAAATGGAGGTAGGACTACAGATTTAAGACTTTTTTGTCCTTCCACTTATTCAAAGATAAAATAAACGAAAATTAAATCTAGTGACGTGGCCTTTGGCTCATTAAAGATTCATTATTAGCAACAATTAACTCATGTTATAGAATGTTTATTAGAAAAACAATAGCGGCACAGAAACTCCACTTTATCCAATGGAAAGGACTAATACATTTATGTGAAAATGGTATAGAAATTCCTTAAGACAAAGAGGATTACAACAAAAGGGGAGAAAAAGGAAAAACAAAAGAAGAAAAAGTGCGTTTAAACTGTCAAAAGAGAACATATATTCCTATCACAAGAAATCAGAAACAATTTATTCTGTAGTCAAAATAAGGGGCATTAATAGAAGAGAGAAATATTTGTGGATTTCGCCATAACCCTTCCAAAGTCTTCCAAATCCCTCCAAGCAAGAGAGGATTGGGTTTTCTTTTTTCCTTGTGCGAAAATTATTCTTATGTTAAGTGCACAAGTAAGCAATCAAAGAGCCTATTAATCCATGACAAGTGTCCCAGTGCCAGCCTAGACATTATTAAACTTCTCGAGTTTTCAAATTAGTTATGAAGAAAGCGAGAGCGTGATGTGAGATTACTGATTCGACTAACCATCTATGTAATAGTTTTTATGCTGAAATTTAGTAGAGTTCTAATAACTATTATGCTATTTGGTTTTAGAATGTAAATCTTTTATGCAGTTTGGTTTGACAAATAACATAGATAATAAAGGAGAAATTTATAAAGAACTTCCAAAATTCTCCTAAAATCAGAATTATAAAACCAATAATGTAGTAGCCATCGGTTTTATAATTCTGATTTTAGGAGAATTTTGGAAGTTCTTAATAAATTTCTGCTTTATTATCTATGTTATTTGTCAAACCAAACTGCATAAAGGATAATGTAGTAGCATTGCTGTAACTGAAAAATAAGATTTATTTTTTTTGTTCCGACCAAAAAAAAAATGCGCTGTCTATGTTTTGCGTGTTTTTGTTTTATTTTTGCAACAAGCACCTTTAAAACACGAGGCCAAGCCAGAGATTTTATAGATAGAAAAATTCACCATCCATAGCGGTCTATGTAGTTCCTTTAAGAATATTAGAGAAGACGTGACATAACCCGGGTGCTTTCTTATCTACATAAAATTAATAAATTGTTCTTTTTGAAAACTGATTTTCAGCAATGTAGGCAATATTTGGAGATTCATCAAATATATAATCAGTTCACATGCTAGTAGTACAAAATCAGTATATTAGTTCACATGCATTAATATTTGTCTTTTTGTTGTTTCCACTTTTCTTTTTTCTGAATTGCAAAAAACTGTTTATTTTGATATTTAAATTTGTTTTAAGATTTTTGACAACCAAACAGGATCCTAACTTAGCATTTAACAACAATTCGACAATGATATCAACATTCGCATTAACTTTCTTTAACTTCCGTGTCGATTATAGAGAAATTGATAACTCGGAAGACTAGATTGAAGATGAGGCAAAATTGATATCTTTAAATGTCTAAAATGACATTAATTTTTAGTTTAAAGAAAGTGAGATTGACATATTTTGTCAAAATTAATAACTCGAAAAAGTTGTTGAAAACTTACCCTATATCTTTCAGCATCCAACCTTTTATGTCTGCAACCTTAAGAAGAGCATCTTGCCAGCTGTTCACTACAACGGAGCCATATTTCTTCTCATGCTCAGACAGGGCGTCTTTGTACAATTTTGTTTTAAGGCGGACATCTTGAGGCTCCACGTCATAGAAAATGGGGAGGATCATGTTCCTGCCTGACATCGCAGTGCAATTCATGATATTGACAAGCTCATCCAGACAGCAATTGCTAGAAGCGTAGCTCTTAGAGAAGATGGCGATATAGATTTTAGAGTCGTTGATGGCTTGCAAAAGCTGTTCACCAATCTTTTCACCAACTTGAAACGTTTCAACATCTGGAAAGACGTGGATTCCTCTCTGCACCATTGCTTGATAGAGGGGACTAACAAAGTTGGCCCGAGTATCTGCTCCTCTAAAACTCAGGAACACATCAAAGTTCCGCTCTGATGTGGTAGTGGCCGCCACCTTCGCAGGTAGCAGTGGAAGAGCTGACCAAAAATTGTCAATGAGCTTGCTTAACATTTTAATGGAAAATTCAGACTTGAAGGTATTGAATGGCTTAAAGCCATAAGAGGGTCCATCCAAATGCCCTCAAAAGTACTTCGTTAAGCAACTTTCAAGAATAGCAGCTAACCTACCACACAAAGCCCGAAAATCGAGCTGAACGACTTTTCAACTCCTATTTACACTGAACTTCATATTCAAAAAATTGTTAATTTTGAAGGGTTTGCTCTAAATTGAGGCAGAAAAATATAGTTCTTTAGCCAATCAAAGGAAAAGCACTTTGCAAGTATCAAACATAAGAGTGCATAATATGATGCTTGCTCAATTCAATTATGTGGAGGATGGTCTTAACGAAATTGACAGCCCCGACTCATGTTCTTTTCTTTATTATCCCTTTAATAAAGATGACCGTACCTTTCGCACTGTGACTCATTTTCTGCACAAACTATGTCACTATTTCTCTCACCTAGCACAAGTTCTGCTCCAACCAAAAGCTACCCCACTTACATCAGCCCATCCGCAAAATTATCCCCAAAAAGACCATGAAAAGGTCAGATGATGTATCCATAAGAACTGAAGTACAAATCTGTCAAGGGCAATTGACAGTGAAGACAAAAAAAGCATCAACAGCTTCTCTACCAAAGAAGCCTCTCCGAAACATCTAAAAACACATTTTCTAAGTGTCACATCAAATGATTAACATGACAAGATCAGGGTCTAAACAAACGTAAGAATATGCAGATCAAAGTTCACCACAAACCTTCTTCACCAACGGTGGGGTTTTTATATGCTTCAAAGCCCCAGAAGGTTTTCAAAGAGTAGGGCGGAAAAGTTGTTGCTCCTTCTTCTGTGATTTTTACAATCTGCAAGTCAAGCACCATGTCATTTAGATGGTTCGAAATAAAGCTAATGGGAATATTACAAAGAAAGAACATCGAATGCCTGTACACAGAACTATTCATAAGTAAAATGCAAGGGAACAAATAGAAGAACATGTGACAATTGCGACAAAAGAGGGCAAAATGAAGTCATGCACCAGATATCAATTGCTGTCTACAAGGAACATGAACAATGAGAAGCTTCTCGACCTTCTTGATTATGATTTAATTTCTCTAATCATTGTAATTAGTACTTGTAAGAATTTAAAAAGTAACTTGTCAGCTCCAGGACAATGAAACCAACTTGTCCACCCCCTCCTCTTCTTCTCTTCAAGCTCAGTCCTCAGTACACTTTATTAGTTTATCACATGAATTGTGTCGCTCAGCAAATACTACGAACTGATCCGAAGCAAGAAAAAGATAGACCTAAAATTAACAACAAATTCAAGCGCCAGCAGTTCTCAAATGTCAAGATAAAAGGCTAAAATCCTTTAAAATGGCCAAAGAACAGTATGACATCTCCTGGGTTCCAATTGTGACTTAGCCTCTGGGGTTTCCTAATTATTCAAAAAGTAGCATACAGGGAAGAAGATTTAGGGGACAGTACTTGAAACAACTTGACATTCATCCTCATTAATCTTCATCGCAATGCAGACTTCAAATCTGTCTAAAAACATCTCAGAATTTTTAAGATACGAACCAATACAAGTCATCCATGACTAATCATTGTACAGCAAGGTAATAATCATGCATCACAGGTGGGTTGGACTTGCTTAAGTAAAAATGTAGAGAGGGATAAACCATATTGGCAATTGGATCCAGGAGGGGGCCAGAGTTATATGTGGAGGCTGGTTGTGCAACTACATAATCCACAAAAGAATACACTGTAATTCTCCCTCAGAGTCCCAGATAAGACATCCTCTCCTTAACAAAAGGTTGATGCCTAAGTGTGCAAAAGTTCATCAAAATCACACAGGAAGAGGACGAAAATGCCAACAACCGATACGGACTTATTACATCCTAATCTTATACTATGCTGCCATATGTGAACATTGAGAAATAAAGAAAAAATAAACAATAACACAGATAAAACTAGAACCTGAAGCTTATTGACCGCAGATCTGTCTCGATACAGAAGCACGCGCATGCACTTCTCCAATAGCTTAACACCTTCTTCAAAACTCAAGTTCTCGTTCCACTCATCACGAAGAATTGGCCGTGCAAGGTGATTGCCAAACCCGGTAGCCACATGGTTATCTTCGAAACTCACACCTAACATGCTCACCTGGATAAAATTGCAGGACAAGTAAATGGGAATTCTACAATATCTGAAAAGTCAAATGAATCTCATCAAAGGTCGAGACCTACCGTGCCAAGATATTTTCGTCCGTTCTTAACTCCACCTAAAACTAGCGAGTTCCACAATGGGTTGAACTTGTTCCGCCTATTATACATGACCCGAGTCACATAATTATGCACTTCTTTGGGCCCTAAGGAATTCCCATCATCCCACATATTGTCGTAAAGACTGCAACAACAGACCCCAAAATCAACAGTCTTAGTCAGAAGCAGCCTCAAAGTTGGAGAAGCAAGGTAACAAATATTCAGCAATAAAAATGAAATTGCTGTTTGTAATCTTAATCAATTGATACATACATCAGTTCATCAAGGTTACGCAACATCTCCTGAAAATCACTTATCTCTCCACTCGCACCCAGGAGAGAATGTTTTCCAATAGGCTTTATTCGCTCAACGGTTTTGTACCTCAAAGTAGATCCATAAGAACCTGTGAAATATTTCTCACTGTCAGAACACCGAGAAGAGCAGGAAACTAACATATTCACAATTAAGGAGAATGTAGGACTCAATAACCATGTCACCAGAACATGTAAGCAAACAACAATTGGAAACCAGTTCTGAGATCACTGTACTATCTAAAGTTAAAGAACTTCGAAAGTTATGTAGTTAGGATAACTTTACTAGGTAGAAATAGCGAAATGGAAGAAAATACATAAGCAGTAGTATGTTTCCTTCTGGCATGGCTAGCCAAGACTAATGTTCATAATGAGCAGATATATAGCATGCCAGGACAAAAGGTGCAGTGCAGCTGTAAACAAGCTTTTCTGATTTTGACAACCGGCAGGTACCACCAGAAATGACATTCAGCAAAACATTTTCGTTTGAATAGCAGAAGCATCGAGCTGTTGTATTCAAATTAAACCAAACTCACATATTTCAGTATGGAATACATACAGCTGAAATTTTCCTCAGATAGAAATTTCAGAAGTTAACAACATATGTTCTGAAATACAATTGTGTCAATTTAAAAGAGAGCTGAAACAGCACCCGTCTGCATAAGTAGAAACCAACCATAGTTAATGGAACACTGATAGAAGTCAATGGAATACCGACAGAATCATCTCTATCCATGAAGGGGACAAGAAGACCAGCGCAATGCATTGGTAGCAGTCTACCCTTAAAAAAACCTCACAGCGACACTCAGTAGCACTCTCTCAACATTAATTGTGATTTCCAAAAACGTTGAAAATTGACAAACGGCCTTTTCCACTCACTTTGGATACTTTAACCCAAAAAAAAAAAGAAAAAAAAGATCACCTCTAAAATCCAACGATTCCAAACTTAGAACAATACCATTGGAGAACTTCATATATTCCTAAATTCACAGCATACACGGTAACCAATCCTATTGCGACAATGAGTTTTCTCGGACTCTTCTTCTGGATGTTCCTGCATTTCTTCAGAGATACTTGGTCAGCCAAGAAACTAACCTTAATTACTCAATCATCTCAGGAAGCAACAAAAATCGAGCATCTTAAACTCATTCTAAAAACGACTCAAACCTCTTAGTCATCATTCTAAAGGCCTGACAGAGATCTAATTCCCTAACACAGACAAAAGAGCCAAATTTTCCCCCGAGCGAAAGTCCCGCACTGTGCAAATCAAAGTGCACCAGCATCAGGGAATCGCAGAAACCGATGAAGCAAAGAGCCTAACCTCCCATGTCAGCTGCCATCAGAATCCCATCCCTGTACTTGATTGCCAACACAGACGCGCCCGTCACGTACGGATACCTACATCACGCGAGCCATCCAAAAGAGGATACGAGATCGCAATCAATTTCACATGAAAACACACATCATCCGAACATCGGGAGCCGAAACCCTAGATGCGCAAGCGCACTGTCGCGAGCATGCGCATTTGTCCACGAGAATGGGCAACGAACCAAAAAAAAAAAAAAAAAAGCAAGGTTGCTTACAGAGTTCTTTCAGAGACCAACGAGCGAAACGAGGTGGCACGGACTCGTTCCGCTTCTATGAATTGCCCCAGCGTCCAGAACCCTGACCTGCATTCATCCGGCCAAAGATGGGCACCGTAGAAGGAGAAATCCGTGCAATGAGCTTTTTCTGGGACTAGGTCCGTATCCACGAATTCCGTCGCACGATACAACTTGGACCTTAACATGTTCCGCTCTTGCGAACGATGTTCACCGAGCCAGTGTGAAGATCTGCGATGATTTTCTTCCCGGACTTGCTCAGCGTCAATCGAATCATACGCCGACCAAGCATCGAAGGAGGAGAAATCTCTGGGACGACTTTTTACTCGGACTGGTTCCGCATCCACCAAATCCTTCCCATACTTCCCGGGGCTTAACATGTTTTGATCTGGCCAACCATGCTCATCGAAGCAGGAGAAAACTTTGCCATGATCTCGGACTTGCTCCTCCGAACCCCAACTTGCCCCTAGACGATTCTCCTTAGCATCCTGCCTCCACTTCCGCATCAACTCCGACAACTGCCTCGACTCCTGCCCCTGCCACAACTCCTGTCTCGACTCCCGCAACTTCCGCCTCAACCCCTGCCACTGCCGCCTCAACACCTGCCACTCCAGGCTCGACTCCTTCCTCGACTCCTGCATCAACTCCTGCATCGACTCGTGCATCGACTCCACTTTGACATTCATATCAACCCATTCCCAAGACACAAAGCCGCCAAACATGTTTTGATCTGGCGAGACACGGTCAGCGAAGAAGAAGAAGGACATGAAGAGGAAGAAAACTCTGGGGAGCGAGATTGCGATGAGTTTTTTTCTTCTAAGATCTGTGCGGTGTAAATAGACAGTAGGTTGCCCGCTGCTCAAGCCAAAAAAAACTAGGGCTCAAAGCTTTTCATTTTCATTTTCATTTTTTTTTATCAAAAACTCCGTCGGACTTTTCTTTTGTGTTTTTTTTTGGCACGTACAAGCTCCGTCTGACCTAGCTTGGCGGACAATTTGGTTCCTCTTTCTGTGGGCCATTAGACAAGGGCCAATTCACCCCATCACTTAAGCCCATAGAAATACAGCCCATAGAGGCCAGGTTCGAAACCTCAAGTCCAAACCACTTACGGTCATCAAGTGGATCCCACGGGCCAGAAAGATAAAAATGGTAGGAAGATGCAAGTCTCATTTAAAAAAAAAAAAATGGTAGCTAGATCTTAAGATTAGAATTAAGCTCCGTATGTTTCCCCGGAAAATGAATGATTTAAAAAATATGTTTTTTTTTTCTAAAAACGGTCGCTTGTATCGTGTATAAAAATGGATGAATAAACAATATGTTTGTCGTTCGCGAAAATGTCATAAATTATTGTCGATAATGAAAGCATTTTTCGTTGACTTATTATTTCAAGCGATGGGGAAGATCCTGCAAGACAAAGTACTTCCTGACTACCTATTTCGAGCGATATAAGCGATCACTTTTATGAAAATCTTTTGCGAATAATTCATTTTCCGTGAAACAAACGAAGACTTAGTTGTATTTTCGTTTAGTCCATGTTCTTAAAATTTAGGAAGTTCCCTTGATGATTTTTAGGGTAAAAATGAATTTTAGATAGCTTTATTCTAGGTGAAATAAATTTAAAAAAATGGATAAAAAATAAAAAAAAAATGATTAGAAAAAATAGATAAAAAAAAATTAGGTGGTTGGATCATTGTTTCAATCGTTAGTATCATTAGTGAGAATTTTAGGTGTTTCTTCTTTAGTTGAAATTAAAATTTAATTTCGATTTTTAAGAATTAGCCAACAGTGGTTCATGTTCTATAATGATAAGGCAATGTATATTTTTTGCCTGATCTGTATCGGATTATTTTTTTGCATTTTACTATCTATCGTTCTTCCTTCTCTTTCAAGTGACATGACGTTTCATTTTTAGCTAATAAGGGATTATGTCTCGGGACTTACTAACAATGTCATGTACTATTTTTTGCTTGATTCGTATCGAGTTTACTCTCCCATGCTTACTTTTATATTTTTTGTACTTTGTTTCTTTGTGATTTGGTTGATTTTCTCTACATGGGTTTTGATGTCTTTGATTAGCTTAGATGTCATTTGACGATTAGGCCACCGTTTAGAAATAATCCCAATCAATCCAAACAACCGTGCATGAATCACTTCGTGGAAATAATTTTAGGATTTCATAATTTGACAAGACCACATGAATCACTTTTGTAGGTAAATAATTTGACTATTAGCGTAATCATGTTCCTAACCCTAGATTTCTAGTTCGTAGGAAGTGAAACGTTCTCTCACATGTCACTTAACTTCTAGCCCGCCTCAATAAACTAATGACGACTCCTTCATAGGATGGTATATCATTTTTAAAATCATTGAATTTGAATTTCTCAACGTCGCACGCAATAAGGGAATGGGAGAACCTTGTGTTGAGCAAGATTGAGCAAATCTCAAGTAGAGGGAACACTAGTTCCTATTTGACAATATGCTAAATCCGCTCCCCATCGGGAAGACCCCATTCGGGAGGATCCCAGCATATTTGTCATCGGTAACGCTAATTTTTGCTGTCTTATTATATTTCGAGTTTTAACTCATGTATGAAAGTTGACCCGGTTTGAGGATGTAGATCAGTTTATTAAACTGATTCTATTAGGAAACAAAATCCTAGCAAAACTTTCCCATTTAAATTAGATTTCTTTCTTAAAGACCACTTTTGTACGGGAAAATTATCAAAACAGTTCTAAATTCATTATAATTGTGTCAATTTAGTTCTAAACTTTTTTTTGTGTCAATTTAGTTATAAACGTTTTGCATTTGTGTCAATTCAGTTCATCAGACTAATTTGGTTGGCTGGCACTAACGTGATAATTTTTTAATATTATTTTTATTTTTTTCAAATTTTTTTTATTAATTTATACTTTATTTTCTTTTTCCCTTTTTTTTTTTTTCTTTCATCTTCATCTTCAACCTGTAGCCGGTCACCACTCTCGCAACCGGCTAGAGGTGGGGGCCGGCAAGGTCAGCGAGGCTCGACCTTGTCGTCATTGGGTGAGGTCGACCTCGCCACTTCTGGTGTGGTGACCTCACCTAGCGACGACGAGCTGGCGAGGCTAACCTCACTAGTTGCTGACACGCCTCTAGGTAGTGACCGGCTAGAGATTAAAGATGAAGATGAAGGAAAATAAAAGAAAAGGAAAGGTAAGGAAAAAGAAAAAAAAATTAATAAAAAATTCGAAAAAATAAAAATAAAATTAAAAAATTGACACGTTAACATTGGTCGGATGGTCGACATTGGCCTACATCCACATCAGCATCAACTGGCCAAAATTGGCCGGATGAATTGAATTGACACAAATGCAGAAAGTTTAAGACTGAATTGATACAAAAAAAGATTTAGGATTGAATTAAATTGCAAATCCATTATATTCAATTGCATTATTTTACAACAATATATACTAATTTCTTTCGTGATTTCATTCTTTTGCGTTGATTCAATTGCAAGATCCGTTAGATTTTGCATTATTTTACAACAATATATACTAATATCTCTATTACAAATAAATGCGTACAAAGTAACTTGACATGAATAATTTGTAAATTCCACGATAAGGGTTGTGATTCAAACATTGAATAATGAATACTCTCATTAGCCATTGCACCACTCGCACAACCACCGCGACATTGCCACCCATACCGTGGTGTCCCCTTCACAATCATCATCATCACCAAATGATCTAATTAAACCACCATTAGGCAATCCCTAAGAGAATCCCCTTCCACGAAGTTTCTTGGATTTAAACCTAAGAGTGATGCAACTCGCGGACAATCCCTTGGAATTAACTACTTTTTGGTTTACTAATCTTAGGAGTACAGGGCGTGATTTCTAAATTCTGATTTTGTGATGTGATCCGACAAATGTGAAAGACCTCTTTGGGAGGCCTTCGCTTGCAATGTGCCCTAATTTCTTGGTTCACTTTTTCAAGTGGGTTTTGCTTGAGTAAGTAGTTGTTGTTCCCTATCTGTCGGTCCCTGCTGCTCCTCCGGTGCTCGGTGTTTGTTCTTCTGGTTGCCTTGCTGCAGGATTTTCAGTCTAAGATTTCAAATGAAAGTCTTATGCTGGAACTGTCGAGGGTTGGGCACACCCTTGACAGTTCAAGCATTAGGGGCAAATATTGCACATGATAGGCCCAATGTGATGTTTCTTATGGAGACTAAAAATCAAGAACAAGTTGTTCAGCGTCTGAAAAAGCATTTAAAATTCAGTTTCTGCTTTGTGGTGCACCCCATTGGCATCGCGGGAGGGCTAGCTGTTTCGTGGACTCACCAGGTCAAGTTGGAGATAAAATTTGCATCCAAAGAGATGATCAATGCAATTTGTTCCGACCCTGAAAACAGAACAAGAATGTAAATATAATTTGTGCATGCCCCGAATGATTTTAAGAATAGATTGCTCCTTCGGGACAGGTTAAGGGAAGTGAGTCGACTTGATAGCCTTCCTTGGGTTTGTATGGGGGATTTTAATGAAGTCCTTTATCATTGGGAAAAAATAGGAAGACGTATGGCTGACCACTACAGTTTGGCTGCATTTTGGGATTGTTTAAATGATTGTTCTTTGATGGAAGTAGAATGCAAGGGGCGTGCATATCCGTGGGCAAATAATAGAGAAGGGGGTTCGTTTTGTTAAGGAGAAACTAGATCGGGTAGTTTGTAACTTGGAATGGCGTCTTGCTTTCCCAGGAGCAAAAGCGTATGCCCTCCCTGCTGTTGGTTCTGACCACAATCCCTTGTTGCTCTCCCTCATGGAACTAAGGATGAAAAAAAAAAAGGAATTCAGGTTTGAAGCATTTTGGGTGGAGGATTTTGAATGCTTGGAAGTAGTAGCTGAAGCTTGGAGGTCACATTCTGTGGAAAATGGGAAACTGGGAAGGTGTCCAGAGAGTTAGCAAACTGGAGCAAGCAGAAATTCCATAATAATCTTCAGAGAATCAAGGACCTCAACCAGGAACTCCAACTTCTTATGAACAGCCGAGTCTCTTCCTTTGATAAAATTAGAACACAATGCATTATAAGGCAGCTGGAAGATATGTGGAGGAGAGAGGAGATGTATTGGAGTTTGAGGTCAAGAGTCAACTGGCTTAAGCGGGGGGACAAGAACACGAAGTTTTTTCGTGCAACTACCATCCAACAGAGAAGCAGAAATAGAATTACAATGCTTAAAGGGCCTGATGATGAATGGATAAGGGGTGAAGAGGCACTAAAGCAGAAAACAGTAGATTATTTTCGTGAATTGTTTACCATCGTAGGTCCGAGAAATTTTCATCCAGTACTTGATCAATGCCCATGTATTGTTCAAGCTGAAATGAATGAGGGACTAACTGAGGTTGTCACTATGGGAGAAGTTTGTGAGGCAGTCTCCCAGCTAGGCTCAACAAAAGCTCCTGGACCGATGGTTTGAACAGTATTTTTCGAACACCATTGGGAAATCATTAAATGGGATGTCTTTTCTGCTGTGCAGTCCTTTTCCACTGGAATCCTTGATCGAAGGATGAATAAAACTCAACTAACTCTTATTCCAAAATCCCATAATCCAGAAAAGCTTGAGCAGTTTCGCCCAATTAGTCTTTGCAATTTTACTCACAAGATAATCTCGAAAATTTTGGCAAACAGACTTAAGAAGTGGCTGCCTGATCTTATAGCTAAGGAACGAAGTGCTTTGGTCAGTGGGCGGCAAATTCAGGACAACATTTTTATTGTCCAAGAGGTCCTACATCAGTTGAGAATTAGGAATTGTTACGACAAATTCCGGGCGATTTTAAAGTTAGATATGCAGAAGGCCTATGATTGAGTTGAATGAGATTTCCTGGAAGCTTCCTTGCTTAAAATGGGCTTCAGTTCTAAGTGGGTTAATTGGGTAATGCAATGTGTCACCACCGTCCCTTTAGTGTGAAGTTTAATGGGGAGTCCCATCCTTTTTTTAAACCCTCCAGGGGCATCAGACAGGGTGATCCACTCTCCCCTTATCTGTTCATTCTGGTTGGAAATTGCTTGTCTTTTCTCATGGATAAGGCTGTTGGTGATGGAAGTATGAAGGGTATTAAGTTGAACAGGCATTGTCCTACCTTGTCGCACTTATTGTTTGCTGACGACTCTATATATATTTTTTGGATGGAACTATTTTGGAATGCCAATATGTCTCAGCTATTCTTCATCAATATTGTTATGTGTCAAAACGCAACGAATTCGCCTTTCGAGGCAAAACTCCAGACGCTCAAGCAAACAGTGGAGTGGAGTCAGCCATATTTTTGCAAGCAAACTTCAAGAAGTGGAATGCCAATTCACAAGAATCCAGGAAGCAGCGCACCCTTTCCGGTTCGCAGACATGGGTGCCGCCGGAGGAGAAAACGCCAAAATTCAATGTTGACGGCTCCTTTGTCGAAGGCACGGTGGATGGCGCCATATCTGGTATTTGCAGAGATCACTTGGGAAATATTGTTGCTGGCTTTGCTAAATCAGTGGAAGTTTCTTCAGCTGCATAGGCGGAAACCCTAGCTGTTTATGAAGCTGTTCTGTACATAACGTCGAGAGAACACCTGGCCTTGAGTGTTGCTGTTGAGTCTGATGGGGCAGATCTAGTTGAAGCATTGATAAGTAGTTCAGCAGACTACTTCAACGGGGAGGAGCGTCGTCTTATCACAGATTGTCTCAAGCTTATTAAGGCCCATCCAACTTTTTGCATAGCCCATTATCTGAGGGAGTCCAATTTGGCTGCTGATTGGGCTGCGAAATCCCAAAGGCTTATTTCTCTTTTACAAAACTGGCTTTGCAGTCCCTCTGCAGGCCCTTTGGGCCACATCCTTTGTCTTGACTTTCCCAGTTTAGGTTGTTATTAGACCTTGTTAGCAATATAATAATACTTTTTTCTGACCCAAAAAGAGAAGAAGAAGAAGAAGAAAGGCTTTTTCGACAAAAGGTGCTGCATCAGATGCTTAATGTATACCCTTAATCCTATACGGCCCGCACAAGTAATGTTTTCCGATGGATCGTATAAAAAAATTACCTAAATTTCAATCAAGAGCACCTCTGGTAATTTTTCTCTAATTGGAGTAGGTTCTATTCTAATGCTTTTGTCACAGGCTAAAGCAAATGGTTTGCCTTGCTTTTTCCCCTACGAATTGCATTACTGCTGAGCCTTAAATTATCCACCGCCGAATATTATATTATTGCCCTAGCGATCCTCACACAATACCATGCAAGAGGGATAATGACACGAACAATCTCTGAACTTTGACCCAATGTGTGATTTGATTCGCGGATTTTTAATTTGTTTAATGTAGTCCCTGAAATTTAGCTTAATGTTCAATATGGTTCCTGAACTTTTGATTTGTTCAATATGGTCTCTGGACTTTTGATACATGTTCAATCTAGTTACATGAAAATGTTTAATGTAGTCTCTGAACTTGAATTAATGGAAAAACCACATTGAACATTTTTATATTCTTTAGGGATTAAATTGAACACGTATCAAAAGTTCATGGACGATATTGAATAAATTAAAAGTTCAGGGATCACATGCACATCGGGTGAAAGTTCAGGGATCACATTGAACAAATTAAAAGTTCAGGAATTACATTGCTCATTGAGCTAAAATTTAAGGACTGTTTGTGTCATTTTCTTTATGCAAAACCATCCTACAAGCCTATTCATTTGTTTGTCTGGTGATCTTAAGGTCTTTCCTGCAGCTATCCCTCGTAAATTCGGAGAACCTTCATCGGATGTTCTTTATTCTTAAAACTGGGGGGCTAGATGTAAATAAGATAAAGAATCACCATTTCCTTATAAAACTGTGATAAGCTACAAAACTGGCGCTACTCGGGATCATTTTCAACGTGCTTACTCGGGCATGCGAGACATAGAAACGTCTGATGTGATGCGTCCAGGGTGATCCATGCCACTCAACAGCAAGCCGCCGATTTTGTCTTTCATTCGTAGTTCTCTCCATATTGATATCATCGGGATCATTAGATAAAATTTCCTCTCTGTTTTCACCAAACAATCGGAATACGAAGAATCGGCCCCAAAAAGAAAAAAACAAGAACAGGAACACAGTAAGAGAAGACAGCCTAACAGAGAAAAAGGAAAAATTGCTCATCCTGAGGAGCCAAAAAGTGGAGGTGCTTGTAAATAGAGGGACACCTACATAATTTAGTCGAAGCATAGGAAGGATCATAGCGATTTTCATTGACATATGACAGAAAATGTCTGTAGCATATGGACGGATAACATAGTACATGCTAGATGTTCATTTTGTTGAGGCGTTGTGAAAAGCTTCGGAGTACTGAGGCCGCTGAAGGAGTACAATGTTACAAGCAAGCTTTTTTTTTTTTTTTTTTTTTCTCCAGACACACCACTGCATGCCTAATTATGCCAGAGTCTCTAAATTCTTCAAATTCACAAGCCATTTTGAAGATGTACTCTGCTGAGAACTTTCTTTATGACCAAGTGTAGATTAAACGAAATCAACAAAGATCAAGATCATACAATATGCTACAATTCTTGCCAATACAATACAGAGAGTATAAGTTAAACATCTACATAACAAAATTCATATAAAAAACGACATATTCTAAGAAGAAAGAGCAAACTAATGATTCATATGTTTTTAATAGTATTTTGGTGTTAGGTTGATAAATGAAGGCACATTGGATAACAACAGCGTAAGTGTTATAACTTTCGTGCGGCACTCACTTGAATGCCATAATTTTTTTTTCGCTCACTTAAATGTTATATCGGAGTAAAATTGATCATTTGAGTGCCATTTCCAGCAAATAATCCTATGAGGCTTTTTAAATTAATTTTCCATCCGACGTGGATTTTTTTAATGTTGACAAATAATCCTACGAGGCTTTTTAAATTAATTTTCCATCAGACGTGGATTTTTTTAATGTTTTTTAATTAATTTATTTATGTTTTGAATTTTTTATTTTTATTTTTCTTTGCTTTGTTAATTTTCCTTTTTTTTTTTTAGGGCCGGTGAGGGTCACCAGCCACCCTCACCGTCTACAAAGGCCCTGCCCAAACTGGGCGACGGCCGCCTCACCCTCGGCTGGTATGGTCGCGAAGGCCATGGGCAAGGCCATCGCGGCCACTCCGGCTGCAAGCGAGATTGTGAAGGCCATCGCCATATCTGGGCAGCCGTGGGCGAGGTGTTGTAGTCAGATCTGGCGAGGCCGCCTTGCCTACAGTGGCCCAGATTAGGTGACGGCCTTTGCGGTCTCACTCATGACCAGCGAGGCAACGATGACCTTGCCTGGGTCTTTGCGGCAGAGGGCAAGGCGGCCCTAGATGAGGGCTTCGCAGTTGGCGAGGGTTGCCGGCACTGAAAAAAAAGCCTAAAAAAAGGAAAAGAAAAAAAAGAATTCAAAAAATAAATAAATAAATTCAACAATATATTAAAAAATTGTCCACGTCAGCGTCTGCGTCGCCATGTAGGATGATCGGCACCCACATTGGATATTCCAGCGTGGCAAATCGTCGATGGTACTCAAGTGATCGATTTTTCAAATTTATGGCATTCAAGTGAGAGAAAAAAAAAGTTATGGCACTCAAGTGAACGCCGTACGAAAGTTATGACATTTGCACTGTTCTTATCACAAAAGCACACATTGTAAAATTGCACCATATATCTCCAACACAAATATTTGTATAAATCGATTCAGGTCCATGCTACGCATGGGACTTCAACTAATCTGGTAATGGAGTTTAATGTCTCGTTATTATACATTAGATTTTGTTGCTACATAAATTCAACACTTGCAGATTATTTTATCTTTGTTTATTTTTTTTTATCATTAAGTCACTATAGAGGGGAAGTTTCGTAGAAGGGAGAGGTCGGGTCGGTTTGCTTGGAGAGGCATAACAACTAAGTAATAATAATTGCTAATAATTTTTTTGAAAGGGGCATATTGTTTAAAGTTCGACCTTCTCTGTTTGATTCCATCCCCATGCGCATCACACTTGATGTTACTTTCTTGTTGGACTTGTATTTAACAAACTTGTGAACTCTTACGTAAGATTGGGACCGGTGATGAAAAATAATTTGACAAAGGATTTCTTGACAAACGCGTGAACATCAAGTGTGCCTAAATTGACGGAGGAAAAGGACTTCTTACCAAATTCTTTCCTTTTTATTTTTACTTTTGTTGCATTAATTTTGCTTTCTATACCACCTTCTCCACCTACGCGCATAGACAATAGAAAATGCTTCGGGTCTTTGTCGCACAGCTGGACTAGTAATAAAATAAACGCAACATGTCTCACCTCAAGAGGGATGGACCCAACTTTGCGACAGTCGGAAACCTCGACTTGACGTGTGCAATTGGCTAGGGAAGGCATTCAACGCCTGCCGGAGACGGTGGAAAACTTCATTTATTCCTAAATTCTAAGCATACACGACGACCAATCCAATTGTTAAAATGAGTTTCCTCGGAATCTTCCTTCCACACATTCCTCCATTTCTTCAGAAATGTTTGGTCAATTAAAAACTTATTCTTAATTCCTCAATCATCTCGGGAAGAAACAAAAACGCAGCATCTTTTAAACTCATTCAGAATCGACTCAAACCTCTTAACCATTCCCTAACACAGAAAAGAACCAAATTTTCCCCCAATCCCAAAACTGTGGAAATCAAACATAACCGATCGAGCAAAGAGGCTGACCTCCCATCTCAGCAGCCGGCAGAATCACATTCCTGTACTTGAAAGTCACCACAGTGTGTCCGTCACTTGCGATTCGTCTCTTCTTTTTTGTGGCTTGCGTGATGTAGTCATCCGTATGTCGCGGGCACATCTGTGGTGGCTTTAAAGTACAGATATGGGATTCTGGCCGCTTTAAAGCATTCTCCCCTGGGTGCGGGTGGAGAGATTTTTTATTTTCAGGAGATATTGCGTTACCTTGATGAACTGACGTAGACATCAATCGATTAATATTACAAGCAGCAATTTCTTTTTTATTGCCAGATGTTTGTTACCTTGCTTCTCTAACTTTGAGGCTGATTCCGGACCAAGGCTGTCGATTCTGGGGTCCGTTGTCGCAGTCTTTCCGACAATATGTGGGATGATGGGAATTCCTTGGCGCCCCGAGAGGGGCAACTCGGCCTTTGTGTAATAGGCGGAACAAGTTCAACCCACCGTGGAACTCACTGGTTCAAGGTGTTGTTAAGAATGGACAACAGTACCTTGGCATGCTACGTCTCTACCCTTGGTGAGATTCATTTAACTTTTCAGGATTTTGTCGAATTCTCATTCGCTTGTCCTGCAATTTTGTCCAGGTTAGCATGATAGGTGCGAATTTCGAAGATAACCATCTGGCTACGGGGTTTGGCAATCACCTCGCACCGCCAATTCTTCACGGCGACTTTAACGAGAACTTGAGTTTTGAAGATGGTGTTAGGCTATTGGAGAAGTGCGTGCATGTGCTTCTGTATGGTGGCAGATCTGCAGCCAACAAGCTTCAGGTTCTAGTCTTCTCTGTGTTATAGTATATGGTTTTCTTTATTTCTCAATGTTTACATATGGTAGCATAGAATATGGTTAGGATGCGATAGTATCGGATCAGTTCTTGGCATTTTCTTCCTCTTCCTCATATAACTGTGTGATTTTGGTGAACTGATGGACACTTATCCTCATTTTGTTCAGGAAAGGATCACTTATTTGGAGCCGAGAGGGAAAATTACGGCATACCCTTTTATGGATTACGTAATTGCACATCCAGCTGGCCTACGTTCTGATTTACCAGTTGTTGCAAAACTCAGCTTTTTGCTCCCTTCTCCAGCTTGAATTGGTTCCTTGGATTTCCTTTTCCAAACTAAATTCTTAGTTCGGAATCTTTTGTGTTTGTATGTCGTTATAAGAATGGGTTTGACCTCAGTAATGGGAATCTGATTAATTTATTGTTGTAACTCATGCATCTTCTACTTCCTTTGCAATCTCCTTTTTTGAATTCTTGTGATATTGCCCCTCGGTCCTTGAACTTCTCCAGATTTGAACCACTGACCTTCCGGTGGGTTGTAAGGTACCTTTAAAGTTCATTTGTGGTGCGGCAATACCGGGTATTCAACACTTTTTGGAGACGAGTCGCCAAATTCCTTTCCCCAACCAGCAGGAACAACATCATGAGGATATGAAGGAGGTGGAGAATAACTGACATAGTAGTTGAATTTGCCACTCGGCTCCCCTAACATTCCTATAGTCAAATCATTTTCTTTATATCTTTGTTTAAATTATCTTGGATTTGCAAATTGTTGTCTTGGGTAAATAACTCGATCCGGCACTCTGGGGTGATTCTGTTGACCAATCATATCACGTTGTTTTCACATAGCTTTGTTGGTCGTCATTTAGATTGTCTCGAAATGAAATGTTGGCTCGCGGAACGCTTCCTTTTGGCGGAGAGTAATCATTGTGATTGATCTCATGCTTAAATCGAGCATAAAAATTGGAACATTGTGTTGCGTTGCCGTTAGATCTCAGAGAAACCATGCCCGTCATCAAAGGGAAAGGGTCAACATTTACCTCCATTGGAGCCTTTTCTTTTTCGTCTGCAAATTTGATTTTCCCTTATTGAATGACTTCTTGAATATTCTTCCTTAGCAAAATATAATTGACGGTATTGTGACTCCAAGAACGATGCCACTTACAATACCTTTTTCCTGCCAATTCATCTTTATTTGGTATCACTTGACCCTTCCCTTAATCAGTTTTATCTAACCATTGGCTAAGAGCAGATCAAAAATCTCATCTACCTTATTTATGTCAAAGGAGTAATATTGAACATCCTTCGCCTTAGCCATGATATTAGCTTTCTTCTTTACCCTTGTTGGCTTTAAGGCTCGACAAGTGTATGGCTTATCAATTGTCATATTGGCCACGGCTATCTTAGCATATTCCATCTCATTTGAATCATCATTGAGTCCCGAGCCATTGATGAAATTCACATCGTGCCTACCATGTCTCTTGTCCTTTTCCTTTAGTAAGCTTTCGTGTTTAGCTGCTATTGTTGCTAAAAAGAAATGGTCGTAGAAGGTTTGACCAATCATTCTTTCTCTAATGGTGAGCTTTAAATTGTTGAATGCAAACTCTACAAACGTCTTCTTGGATAATGATACGAGACACTTGTTCCTTGCTTTCTTGAATCAATAAATGAACTGATCCACCGACTCATTGTTATATTGCTTCATTACTGACAAATTCATAACAGACGCATCCGGAACGGCCCTTTGAAACTGGCTATGGAACATTCTCTCCATTTGCACCCAAGAGAAGACAGAATTGATGGTTAAAGATGTATACCATGTGAAAGCAGTTTTGGACAACAACAATGGAAATAGTCGCAATTTCCAATGGTCACCGTGCGTTGCATCACCACATAATACAGTGAACCGATTAAAATGTTTATATGTCAATTTATCATCTTCTCCAGTGAAAAGAGCAAACTCTGGCATCTTGAAACCCCTAGGATATGGGATCATATCCATTCAATCTAGGTATGGCTTCTTGTATACAAGTCGGGCATATCCTAAATTGCCTCCATTTGGTCGCATCATTTGGTCTACCATCAACTGATTTTGTCTAATTGGAGTAACTGGCGCCATTGCGCGTTGGATCCCAAGAATGGGTTGTGGTGCTAGTTATGGTATATACTGTGGTAAAGGCTGTAGTTGTTGTTGTGGTTGTACAGATTGTTGTTGTGGTATGTACTGAGGGAATTGTTGTTGAAGTTGTTGTAAAATTAGTTGATGAACGTTTTGCGAAAACTATAGTGGAACTCGTTGATGAACATTTGTGGAAATTGCTATGGAACTGGTTAAAGAATATTTTGTGGGAATTATTGTAGAACTGGTTGATGAACATTTTGTGAAAATTGTTGTATAACTGGTTGATGAACGTTTTGCGGAGTCTATTGTGGAATTGGTTGATAAACATTTTATGGAAATTGCTGTGAAACTGGCTACTCTGTGGTAAGTATTGTGGAACATCTTGCCTCTAGGTCTGGTAGGAGGTCTCCCTTGACCATTGATACCAGTGTTGAGTCTATGTGACACCATCGTGAAGTTAGGTTGTGGTATCATGCCATATGGTTGAACATTATCTCTTTGAGGTAATGATATGTTTTGTTGAGGATTCAAATTTACCATGCCACCATTACCCTTTCCACTAAAATTGGACTGAATCGGATTAGGGAAATTGCTTCCATTAACCAATGTTGGCCAACAAGTCTGGATCACACGGAGGTTCTCAATCCTTGGCAACAAATAGGTGCAATTGGTCTCGTTGGTTGTCATCAACCCACATGTCAGGGCCACATTGATATCTTCACCTCTCTGTGAGATCCTAGGTGGTGTCAGCTGTATGACCCATCCTACAATACCAAAATTAAGCGAAATACTATTTGGTTGAGAGACATACTCGAAAATCACTACAGGAGGAACTGGATCGGCTTGAATCTGGGTTGAACTGGTCAATACCCATTGCCCATTGGCTATTTCATGTATGGTGTTGCTAATTACTAGTCTAACCATATCTGCAACGCTTCTTGTAACCAGATTAGCCAACGTTGGGAGTTAGTTTTCGTGATTTTTTTTGTTGAATTGTTACGAGAGGCTAAACATCGTGGATTTAGGGCTAATATAGGATTGAGAAATACTTAAGCATGTGAGCAGTTGTAATTTTGTAATTTTCCGATTGTTAAATGGACTATCTACCGATTGATTTTCTCCAGTTTGATTCGAGTGTTGGTACCTACTCCATGTAAATCTTTCATGTTCATTATTATTCCTCTTTAATTTCTCTTGTGATTTCATTCTTTTCCGTTAATTCAATTGCAAATTCATTAGATTCTGCATTTTTTTACAACAATATATACTAATTTCTCTATAACAAATAAATGCGTACAAAGGAGCTTGACATGAATAATTTGTAAATTCCACGATAAGGGTTGTGATTCAAACAACATTGAATAATGAATACTCTCATTAGTCAATGCAGCGCTCGCACAACCACCGCGACATTGCCACCCATACCGTGGTGTCCCCTTCACAATCATCATCATCATCACCAAATGATCTAATTAAGCCACCATTGGCACCTTCCACGAAGTTTCTTGGATTTAAACCTAAGAGTGATGCAACTCGTGGACAATCCCTTGGAATTGACTACTTTTTGGTTTAACTAATCTCAGGGGTACAAGGCGTGACTTCTAAATCCTGATTTTATGATGTGATCCGACAAATGTGAAAGAGAAATATAAATAAATCGTCCTCTCATTATAAATCAATTTTGTAATTCAACTTTATATCATTGTCGTTGTTCTTATGATTTTAGTTGGACAATGGATGGTAACTTTTGTCGTCTTGGTTTAACAATAACAATTAAAAAGATGGAAAACAAGTCTAAAGGCCTACATAAGATCATAAGCATAAGATATCTACTTGGGCCAAGAGATCTCGTGCTCTGAAGCGATCCTTGGAAATTGTTATCCATTCTCGACTTAATAAAAAAGAAAAAATTAAGGGTCTTGTTCACCAGTATCTTACAACGAAATGATTCGCTCAGAGCATGAGATAAACGGTGCATTGAAAAGGATAATCTTTTTTCCATTTATGTGTTTAATAAGTGACATGGAGAGACCTTACCAAAAAAAAAAAAAAAAGTGACATGGAGAGCACTTATTAACAAGATTCAAAAGAGAAAGAGATTCTGATAAGTACTGCCTAGACTCATTCTAATTAATTAAATATACATTATATTCCAATAGACAATGAAATCAATCGTGTGCCACGATTTAAATAATATAAACTTCACGTGTTTTCTGCATTTCAATATTTATCACCTCATTGAATGCATAATTTCCCGAAAGACTTTTTCATTATACTCATCAAAGGGAACAACGGTTGTAGAGCTAGTGGTGAAAAGATAAAATAGATCGGAACAAGAAGTCGAACCCTTCAAGAATGCTATTTTTGGTGCCAATAGTAAACACTTAGAATGAGCGTTTTATTAAATAACTTGAAAAAACCGAATTTAAGGCTCAACTAATCTCAAGGACTCATGCAAATTATCAAGTCCACATGCCTCAACCAAGGCTCCACCTCTAAGGTATTAGAGATTGCTTGACTAGTTTATTTTCCGTGAACTGAATGCCGAAAAATATTTTTTTGCTATCTGAGAAGCGGAAAACATTTTTCCAACTGTTGAAAGTGTTATTTTCATTAGCGGAAACTGTTTTCTTTGATTAGTTTTTTTTCCGTGAACCGAATACCGGAAATTTTTTTCTTAGAAGTTATTTTTCGTGAAACAAACAGAACCTAAAAAGAAAAAGTAAACTAATGGTTCATATGTTTTTAATAAAATTTTGGTGTTAGGTTGATAAATGAAGGCGCACTTTGTAAAATTGCACCATATATCTCCAAAACAAATATTTGTATAAATCGATTCAGGTCCATGCTACGCATGGGACTTCAACTAATCTGGTAATGGAGTTTAATGTCTCGTTATTATACATTAGATTTTGTTGGTACATAAATTCAACACTTGCAGATTAGTTTATATTTGTTTATTTTTTTTTATCATTAAGTCACTATAGAGGGGAAGTTTCGTAGAAGGGAGAGGTCGGGTCAGTTCGCTTGGAGAGGCATTACAACTAAGTAATGATAATTGCTAATAATTTTTTTTGAAAGGGGCATATTGTTTAAAGTTCAACCTTCTCCGTTTGATTCCTTTCCCATGGGCATCGCACTTGACGTTACTTTCTTGTTGGACTTGGGGAAAAGTGCCAAAAAAGTCATAAACCTTTTGTATTAGTGCCAATTTAATCCTAAATCTTTTTTTTGGTGCCAATTCAGTCCTAAACCTTTTGTTTTTATGCCAATTTAGTCATTCCGGCCAATTTAGTCCTTTAGTCCTAAATTGGTGTGACTTCAACGCATACATCAAGGGCATGACAGTTTGCGATGATCTAGTGGGGAATGAAGCCCTAAAACCAATAGATGCTGATTTTCCATAAATGATGTCAACTCAGAGAAGCCATGTTTGTGCAAACTGAATCACTACTTGCTTTGGCTTTTACCTAACATAAATGCATTCGGCATTACATCCTTGTTTTACAAGGGTAAGAGCAAAACCAGAATGTTATTAACCATTGTTACTTGCTTTCTTTGAAAACTGTATGTTAATCGATGACAACAATATCGATAGTTGATCTAGAGTTTGTAGCAGTGCCACCAATCAATCAAAAAACGCTAGCTGTTCAATCTTTATTGTGACATTCTAAATTTTGACCAATTTTTGGGATTTATAAAATGTGTATTTTGTCAGTGCGCTTATAGTTAAATCTCGCCCATAACTGATTACTCTTGAGTTATTTTAAATTTTGAAATTTCGCTACAATCGCATTCAATTGAATTTGGCCGTTATTTAGAATCAAAACTTTGGTGTCGAATTTCTCGGAGTTTCATGACTAATTTAATTGGACGGTGTTGATATTATTGTGGCCAGCGTCGATATTGCCCAGGATTAGTGAAAAGTGAAATTTGGACCGGTTGCAGATTTGGACTAATAGACCTCCTTCATAGTGTGTTTAATTTAGTGTTTTGGCCCGAATCCTAATTTAAATTAGGGTTTTTCGTGGGCCATTAGATCGATTTCGGATTTGAACGAGGATTGTCAGATCGCACTTGAGTGCGTTGACTCCCCCCCTCTCTCTCTCTCTTCTTTCCCTCTGCCGCGCCCCTTCCCTACGCTCATGTCTACTCACCCTCTTCCCCATGTAATGTCCTCTCTCTCCCTCTCTCATGCTTTTTCTTTTCTTCTTCTTCTTCTTCTTCATCTTCTTTCTTCTGCTTTTTCTTCATCTCTTCTTCTTCGTCTTCTTTCTTCTCCTTTTTCTTCATCTCTTCTTCTTCTTCTTCTTCCTCTCTTCCGCCATGTCGTTGCTCCCACTTGACCGCCACTCGTCCCCAGCCTAGCCGCTCATCATGCCCGATCGTTGATCGTTCGCCTGACGCTACCGCCTTGCCAGCCACCACGCTGTTTGTCCAGCCGCCCCTCGACCAGATTGCCTTCTCCTCCTTCTCTCTTTCCCCTTTGCGCGCGAGCAGCAACTCACTACCGTGTCCGCGGCGACCCGGCTCTGCCGAGCCGCCAGCCAGCTCATTTGGCCTTGTCTTGCTGCCCATGATGTCAACATGCTGCCCCGATCGCCGCTGGCTCTCGTCCACCGCCATAGCTCCCCCCTCTCTTAGCCATCGCTGCCCCGACTGCCTTCCCCACCGTAGTTGCTGCCGTTGTGCTGTCCAGCTCGCCTGGCTGAGCCCGTTGCCGCCATAGTTGCCATCACTAGTAGCTCGCCAGCCTGCCAGCAGTTCGTTGTCGCCGCCACGGATCTCGTCCAGTAGCTCGCCAACCCACCAGCAACTCGCCGTTGGCGTCGCTGTCGTCACCGCTGCCACCGCCGCCGCTCGTTGTCACCACCCAACCAATTGGCCAACTTGCTAGTTGGCTAGCCCGGCCACCTGCCCAGTCGTGGCGGAGCGTCCCAGGCCGTGATCGAGCAACTAGCCGCTACAGCTGCTCGTGGTCGAGTTGCCCCAGCTTGCCAACCGAGTAGCCTAGCCATTGCCCTAGTCATGGCCGAATAGCCCGGGCCATGTGCCTAGCTATGGCTGAGCATCGAGCCATGAGCCCAGTTGAGGCCGAGCGCTGTGCCAAGCGCCCTGGTTGTAGCTAAGCACTTTGCTGGCCACTGTGCCCATTGTACCCGTGTCGCACCAAGCTGCTACAGTTCTACCGGGCCAAACTTAGATAAATGACTTCTTAAACCCTACTTAGTATAATGAGTATTATTTAGACTTATTTAGGATGTGATTAGTATCAGTTTAGTGGCTAAGCTTAGAATAGGATTGTTATGTGAATGTGGCCAGTTGGTGGATTGAATTGTGGTGATTATGTGGATTAATTAGGAGCTGATTTATGTGGGTTCAATGATCGGAATGTCGTGGCGTTTATGCGTGAAATTAATGTTCGAATGTGATCGACTTGAATGTCGGATTGGTGTGCTTATGACTGGAGTTTGGATTTTATGACGTGTTAGAATGACGAATTGTATTGTGATTGTTGGAAATTATTGGGTGATATTTGATTATGTGAAAAACGTGAAAATTAATTAAATTATGTAGCGTGTGTGTTTGCTTGACCAAGCCCAGATCGATCGGAGGGCTGCCAACCTGCAGGGTGTTGACTCGAGTTGTGGGTCGTCAGAAAGGTCCTGAAGTGTGTTGATGCAGGATAAAGCCCGGATTAATCGGAGGGCTGACTTGTAGGGTGTTGACCCAGATTGTGGAAAGTGGCTGGACACGCATGCAAAATGTGCTTGATAGAATTGGGTGAATGTACTTGTGTATGATGCTTGATTGATAATGATATGTATATTGGGTGTTATTGCATTAATGTGAATTGACTAATATGCAGAGCTGGCGCATGATTTGAGGAGAGGTAAGTATGTTCATGTAGATTTTACTTGTCGGTTGTTTAATTGCATGTGGAGACTCGTCTGGGTACGTATTGGCCTATGTGGGGTTTAGGTTGTCTACTTATTGAGATTTATCTCATCTCTCGTTGTTGAACATTTTTAGGTTTGGAGTGACAGATAGTTGTCACGTACGGTTCAGAGACTGGGAGTGACCTTGGGCATTTGATGCTTCGTTTCATCTTTGGATGCTCATCTTTTGTATAGTGAAGTAGACTACCCAACCACTGGTCCCTTTTGATATTGTATATTTGTGAATGCTATAGGTAATGCTTACGTTATGAGTTTATTGATTTGTACAAGTATTGCCCTTTGGTCATTGTCTATTATCTGGGTTGTTTGATTTCCGCTTCCACTTGCGTTTGTCTTCACATGTTTCGTTTGGGTCAGCGACGCATCTTGGGACGTTGCGTTCAATACAACCGTCGAAGGGGTATTGGGAGCCCGTTGGGGTTCAGGGCGTGACATCCCCAGTTGATTTGGTATAAGAGTAAGGTCGGCTCAATCCAAGCTGGTCTAAGCCTAGAGTGATAAGGAACGATGACTTTGGGGTAACCAGTTAGGGAGACTCCTGTGTCATGCGTACCCCAGACTATTTGATTGTGATTGCTGAGTGATTTTATGCAATAATATGTGAGGTGCATGTGTGTAAGGACTTGAGGTAAGTGCACGAACTCTATTGGTTGTGATTGTGTGTTGTTTGTGATTAACTGTCTGCTTAGTAAATTGTTATTGCGATTTACTGTCTAGGGCTTTAGACTGGTATAGTTGGCTTAGGTCTTTAATTCCCAAGGGGAATTATAACAGGTAAGTGAGTGGTGTGAACAGTGTGAGTTTGATTAGTCGAGGTCGAGGTCAAGGTCGAGATCAAGGTTGTGTGGGTCCGCAAGCTGGAGTTACAGAGGATCCTAGAGTGGATGGAATTCTGAGGGCACTCGAGGAAGTTGAAATTCTAATGAGAATGATGGAAATCAAGGTTAAGGATAAGTTAATACAGTTAAACAGATGTATCAACTGGTTGAGCAATTTTTGAAATTGAAATCTTCAAAGTTTGATGGGAAAAGTGACTCTGAGACTGCATCCCTTAGAATAGAAGAGTTGGAAAAAGACTTTAAGGTATTGGGGTACCTTGGTTGAGATTTTCAATGGAAAGTACTTTTTTGGGAGTGTGCGAGAATAGAAAATGGTAGAGTTTCTTCGGCTTCGCTAAAATCAAATGACAGTGGATCAGTATGAGACGAAATTCGTAAGATTATATGAGTTCGCACCAAGATTTGTGGAATCTATGGACAGGGCAAGAGAGTTCCGAGATGGACTGAAATCGAATCTCTATAGTCAGTTGATACTACTAAACCTAAGGGATTACAATGAGCTGTATAAAAGGGATCAAATGGTTGAAAGGGATATGAATGAAAGGGGTGCTATTTCTAGATCACAGTACACGCTGGCTAGGGATAATAGAGACTTTGGAAAGAAGTCTATGACAGAGAATACGAAATTTGTCCCTCCAGTAAGAAAGAGCTTTGGAAAGCAGAACCACTACTCCGATACTGCATGTCGGTCTTGTAGAAAGAGGCACGAGAATGGCCCTTGCCAGGTGGACTTGGGGTGTGTTTTGGATGTGGCTGACATGGTTACCAAGTGAGAAACTACCCGAGCAGACGAGCTAGGCCATTAATGTAGCAATAGCAACCGCAAGTAGGACATCAAACGGGAGCTGCCCCACAGAATAACCAGGACCGACCGCAGGCATAAGAAAAGGTGTACGCTGTGGTTGGGAGGAAACCAGAGGATTCGTCTTGAAAGTCTGGATGCGTAATGTGGTGATGTTGGGTGTAATAGGCGATGATTTTGAAGTTATAACCTGAATGATCATGTACGATGTATAATTGTTTATAGTGAATAGGCGTAATCGGTTTATGGATTTCGGAATTATTGATGATGTTCTTTGGGCAAGATTTGGATGAATGAGCTATTGGTTGGAAATTTCGGATTCTGTAAAGAACTAGGGCGATTGTTTTTGGGAGACCGTTGGATTGAAATTGGATGGATTGAGCTTTGTCATTGAGGTGTAGAAAGATAAATATATTATGGCTAACTCGTTGGTTAAGGAGCCGGGGCTAGAAGACATAGCTATGATGTGCTATTTCTCCAATGTCTTTCCTTATGAATTGCTGGGATTGCCACCTGATAGAGAAGCGGAGGTCATGGTTGAGTTGGCCTTAGAAACGGAATCGATCTCGAGAGCACCTACAGGATGTTGTTGTCAGAATTAAAAGAATCAAAGGTTCAAATGTATGAGTCATTGGATAAGGGTTTTATTCGCTTGAGTGTGTCTCTATGGGGAGTGCCAGTTTTATTCGTGAGGAATAAGGACGGATTGTTAAAGTTGTGCATTGACTATAGACAATTAAATCAAGTGACCATTAAGAATAAGTATCCATTGCCAAGGATAAATGACCTGTTTGATCAATTGCAATGGGCGTTGATATTTTCAAGAATCGACTTGAGGACGGGTTATCACCAACTGAGGATTAAGAAGGAGGATATACCGAAGACAACATTCAGGACAATATACGAGCACTATGAGTTTACAGTGATGCCGTTTGGATTGACTAACGTTCTTGCAGCCTTCATGGATTTAATGAATAGGGTATTAAAAGAATTTCTGGATCAGTTTGTAATCGTGTTCATAGACGATATCCTGGTATACTCGAAGAGTTCCGCCGAGCATGAGTTACATTTGGAAAAAGTTTTACGGACTTTAAGAGAATATGCACTCTACACTAAGTTCAGTAAGTGCGAATTCTAACTTCATCAAGTGGCGTTCTTAAGACATGTGGTATCCGAAGAAGGAATTGCAGTGGATCCAATAAAGATTGAAGCTGTCACTAATTGGCCGAGACTGACAACAGTAACTGAGGTTCAGAGCTTCTTGGGCCTAGCAGGTTATTATAGATGCTTCGTGGAGAGATTTTCAGCATTAGCAACGTCATTGATGCGGTTACTAAAGAAGGAGACGAGATTTGAATGGATGGATAAGTGCGAAATGAGTTTTCAAGAGTTAAAGTAGAGATTGATGACTGCCCCAGTATTGACAATCTCGTCAGGTCTGCGAAGATATGAGATTTACAGTGACGTGTCGCTAAGGGGATTGGGATGTGTGCTATTGTAACACGGAAGAGTAGTGGCATACACATTGCGGCAATTGAGATCACATGAGGTGAATTATCCGACGCACGACTTGGAATTGACCGCGATTATATTCGTTCTTAAGATTTAGAGACACTACTTGTGTGGGGAGATTTTCAGATTTATACGGACTATCAAAGTTTAAGGTACTTGTTCTTCTAAAAAGAATTGAACATGAGAAAGTGCCATTGAATGGAACTCCTTAAGAACTATGACTGCGAGATTATGTATTATCCCAGAAAAGCTAATAAAGTAGCGGATGCACTAAGTCGGAAATTGAGCATTGCGCATATGATGGTCAAGGAGTGAACCCTATTGGAGGGAGTTCGGGGTTCGGAGTTTAAGTTTGAAGTGAATCATGTCTCAAGTCTGCTTGCAGTATTGAGGATTGAATTGGAAATCCAAATTAAGATTAAGGCTTTACAATTGACAGACCTAAAGATTCAGAAGATTCTGGGTATGGATGCCACAAAAAGGAAATTGAACTTTCAGGTATTCGAGGATAGGATTCTGAAGTTCCGTTGATGGTTATGTGTACCCGATGATGCAGAATTGAAGGAGGAGATTTTGTTAGAAGCTCACTATAGTAATTACAGTATTCACCCAGGTAGTACGAAGATGTATTAGAACTTACGATGGCATTATTGGTGAAATGACATGAAAGTGGATGTGGCCAAGCACATGACCAAGTATTTAACAAGTTAACAAGTAAAGGCGCAACATTGCAAGTCGGGCGGAATGTTGCAACCATTGGATATCCTTGAATGGAAGTGGGAACACATCACAATAGACTTTGTAATGGGATTACCAAGGAGTCAGAGGGGCCATGATTTGATTTGGGTGGTAGTCGATTGATTGACAAAGTCAGCACATTTTCTGCCGGTGCGAAAGGACTTTGCCTTAGAAAGGTATGCCAAGATTTACGTGCGACAAATAGTCCGTCTCCATCAAGTACCAGTGACGATTACTTCAAACCGTAATCCTAAGTTTACTGCCGCTTTTTGAAAAAGTCTTCATATGGCATTAGAAACAAAGTTACAGTTTAGCATGGTCTATCACCCATTAAACGGATGGCCAGTCTGAAAGGACGATTTAGATTTTGGAATATATGCTACGGGTATGTGTATTGGATTTTAAAGGTAGTTGGGAGGAACAGTTTCATTTGGTTGAATTTGCCTACAATAATAGCTACTAACACAGTATCATAATAGCACTGTTTGAAGTGTTGTATGGCAGAACTTGTAGAATATCGGTTTGTTGGGATAAAGTTGGTGAGATAAGCATCATAGGTCTAGAGTTAGTCCAGTCGTAAGTCGAAACAGTCAAGGTGATTTGGGACAGACTTAAGATCGCTTCGAGCCCTCAAAAGAATTATGCAGACTGGGGACATAGGCCCTTGGAATTTCAAGTGGGGGACCACATTTCCCTCAAAGTATCGCCGATGAGAGGATTGTCACGGTTTGGTAAGAAAGGGAAGTTGAGCCCGAGGTACGTGAGTCCATTCGAGGTCTTAGAGAGAATTGGTACTTTTGCCTATCATCTTGCATTACCGCTGAATTTATCCCAAATTCATAATGTATTCATGTGTCTATGTTAAGGAAATACGAACCGGATTTGACCCATGTGCTAAATTATGAAGAAATAGACGTGGACGACAGAGTGTCGTACATGGAAAGGCTAGTAAAAATCGAAGACAGAATGGAACGAGTGCTGCAGAATAAAACAATTCCGATGATTAAAATAATTTGGGAGCATCACGGAGCTGAAGGTGCGACATGGGAGAGCGAAGAGCTGATGCGACACCAATGCTCCTATTTGTTCAAATAATTGGATTGGGTTGTAAATTTTGAGGATGAAATTTTTATAAGGGGGAAGAGTGGTGACATTCCAAATTTTGACTCATTTTTGGGATTTATAAAACATGTATTTCGTCAGTGCGCTTATAGTTAAATCTTGCTCAGAACTGATCACTCTCAGGTTATTTTAAATTTTGAGATTTTATTAGAATCACATTCGATCGAATTTGACCGTTATTTAGAGCTCGAACTTTGGTGTCGAATTTCTCGAAGTTTCACGATTAATTTAATTGGACGGTATCGATATTATTGTGGCCAATGTCAATATTGTTTAAGATTATTGAAAAGTGAAATTTGGACCGAGTGCGGATTTGGATTAATAAACCTTCATCGTAGAGTATTTTATTTAGTGTTTTGGCTTAAATCCTAATTTAAATTATGATTTTTCGTGGACCGTTGGATCGATTTCGGATTTGAACGAGGACTGTCGGATCGCACTTAAGTGCGTTGACTTTCCTCTCTCTCTTTCTCTCTCTTCTTTCCCTCTGCCATGCCCCTCCCCAATGCTCATGTCCACTTCCCCCCTTCCCCATGCAACGTCCCCTCTTTCCCTCTCTCCTCCTTTTTCTTTTCTTTTCTTCTTCTTCTTTCTTTTCCTTTTTCTTCTTCTCTTCTTCTTTTTCTTCCTCTCTTCCGCCCTGGCGCTACTCCTACTCGACCGCCGCTTATCCCCAACCCAGTTGCTCGCCACACCTGACCACCATCAGCCGTTCGCCTGACGCCGCCACCCCGCCAGCCGTCGCGCTGTCCGTCCAGCCACCCCTTGACCCAACTGCCTTCTCCTCCCTCCCTCCTTCCCGTTTGCATGTGAGTGGCAACTCTTCGCCTCGTTTGCCGCGGCCTAGCTCTGCTGAGCCACTAGCTAGCTCATCTGACCTTGCCCCGCCGCCCGCGACGCCGTTGTGCCGCCCTGACCGCTGCCGGCTCACCTCCACCACCATATCTCCCCCCTATCTCGTCCATTGCCGCCCCGGTTGCCTTTACCACCGTAGTCGCCATCACTTGTCGTTGCCGCCACGTCGTCCAGCTCACTTAGCTGAGCGCATTGCCACCATAATAGCCATCACCAGTAACTCGCTAGTCTGCCAGCAATTCGTCGTCGCCGCCGCGAATCTCGCCAGCCCATTAGCAGCTCGTTGCCGTTGAAACTTGTCATCGTTGCCTAGCCAGCTGGCCAACTCACTTGCCGGTCAGCCCGTCTACCTACCCGGTCGTGGCAAAGTATCTTAGGCTGTGGTCGAGCAGCCTAGCCGATACCCCAACCGTGGCTGAACAGCCCAGGCTGTGTGCCCAGCTGTGGTCGAGCACCAAGCCATGTGCCCAGTCGTGGCCGACCGCTGAGCCGAGCGCCCCGGTCGTGGCCAAGCTCTTTGCCAGCCACTGTGCCCGTTGCGCCCGTGCCGCTCCGAGCCGCCACAGTTCTCCCGGGTTAAACTTAGGTAAATGACTTCATAAACCCTACTTAATATAATAGGTACTATTTAGACTTGTTTAGGGTGTGATTAGTATCGATTTAGTGGCTAAACTTGGAATAGGATTGTTATGTGAACATGGCTAGTTGGTAAATTGAATTGTGGTGATTGTGTGGATTAATTTGGGGCTGATTTATGTGGGTTCAATGATCAGAATGTCATGGCGTTTGTGGGTGAAATTGATATTCGAATGTGGCCAACTTGAATGTCGGATTGGTGAGCTTATGACTGGAGTTTGGATTTTATGATGTGTTAGAATGGCGAATTGTATTGTGATTGTTGGAAATGGTTGGGTGATATTTGATTATGTGAAAGATGTGGAAATTGATTGAATTATGTGGCGTGTGTGTTTGATTGAACAATCCGGGATCGATCGAAGGGTTGCCAACCTGTAGGGTGTTGACTCGGGTTATGAGAAAAGACCTATGGGATATTGACCTAGGTCGTGAGAAAGGTCTTGCGGCGTGTTGACACGGGACAAAGGCCAGATTGATAGGAGGGCTGACTTGATGCATATTTACGCAGGTCGTGAGAAAGTGAGAAAGGACCTGTGGGGTGTTGACCCGGCTCGTGAGAAAGGTTCTGAGATGTGTTGACGCAGAACAAAACTCGGATTGATCGGAGAGCTGACCTGTAGGGTGTTGACCCGGGTCGTGGAAAGTGGCTGGACACGCATGTGAAATGTGCTTGATTGAATTGGGTGAATGTACTTGTGTATGATGCTCGATTGATAGTGATATGTACATTGGGTGTTATTGTATTAATGTGAATTGATTAATATGCAGAGTTGGCACATGATTTGAGGAGAGGTAAGTACGTTCATGTGGATTTTACTTGTTAGTTGTTTTATTGCATGTGGAGACGCGTCTGGGCACGCATTGGCCTATGTGGGGTATAGGTTGTCTACTTATCGAGATTTATCTCATCCCCCGTTGTTAAATATTTTCAGGTTTAGAGTGACAGATAGTCGTCACGTGCGGTTCAGAGACCGGGAGTGACCTTGGACATTTGATGTTTCGTTTCATCTTTGGATGCCCATCTTTTGTATAGTGAAGTAGGCTACTCAACCATTGTTCCCCTTTGATATTGTGTATTTGTTAATGCTGTAGGTAATTGCCAAGCTGACATTATGGGTTTATTGATTTGTGTAAGTACTACCCTTTGGTCATTGTTTATTGTTTGGGTTGTTTGATTTCCGCTTCCGCTTGCGTTTGTCTTCACGTGTTTCGTTTAGGTCGGCGACGCGTCCTGAGACGTCGCGTTCAATACGACCGTCGAAGAGGTGTCATGAGCTCGTTGGGGTTCAGAGCGTGACATTTATCTTCTAGTTTATCTTTACAATTCCAGTATATTTATATGCTTGGTCGTGATTTCCTTTAGTTTTAGTATTTTTATTTTTCTCGTCAAATTATTTTCCTGTCCAAGAATTAGCAAAGAACCCCTCATATCCTTTGTTGATTGGCTCATTGATCCATCCTTTGAAAGGTGCTTTGTCGACACGTTTTTACGAAACAAGTATTTCAATAAATCAACTTCAAGTTAGTGCATCACATGAGACATCAACTAGTTTGGTAATAATGGTTTATAGTCTCGTTATTTTGCATTAAATTATGGCTTGCGCTTTTTTCACCCCTTTTTCGGCTTCTGACACTCCTACCACCTTGAATTGACCAAATTATCTCTTGTGTGTCCCACTCTTGATTTAAGATTATTTATTACCTTTTTTTTCTTCTTTTTCTTTGGTTTCAAATTTACAAAATGACAAATCTACCATGTTCAACTCAAACAACAAAGATTAAGGTTAAATGTGGGGCCCACTTTTGATTTAAGATTATTTCTTACCTTCGGACAAAATTGGTGTCTCTCGTTTTACAAAAATAGTTTATAAGGCAAATAACTAACAATTTATCGTATTAATGAGTTGTATAGTTTTTTTTTTTTTCTAGAAACCATTATTCCAAAAATACCAAAGTACAAATAAAACTGAAAAGAATCATCAACTAGTTTGAATGCATTTGGTATAATTATAACTTTAATATGTATGATTACGTTACAATCCATTTATTTTAACTGCTCAACTTTCATTTTATTTGTTGAATTTAATATTCCAAATTTTATTTATTTTTCATGTCATCATTGCACGATTTTTTAAAAGACATTTTAAAATATTTAATACTATGGCAAAATTAAATACATTAAAAATTCTAAACATTCATTATTATCATGCAAATTCAAATGAAAATGCTCCTCAAAAAATTATATGGAATATTATTTTTGCCTTGATTACATGGAATAATTAGCTCTTGACAAGAAAACTATGACAATTGTAATTGCATTATAAGACAATCCATTCAAACCATTTGCAAATACATATTTTCTGTCAATTCTAAATGCATCAGAATTTCCAAAGAAAGAGAAGAAAAAAGGTACGAAATAATCTTAAATCTAGGACTTGCAAGGGATATTGTGGTCAGTTTAAGGTAATAGATTGTGTCAGGGTCAAAAAAGGAATGGAAAAAGCACGAGCCTAAATTATTGTTGTTACATAAATTCACAGCCTCCAGATTATTTTGTATTTGTTTATCTTAATCGTTACATTACTATCAACAGGAAGCTTTGTAGTAGGGAGTGGTAGGGCCATAAATTTTTCTGGAGGGGAATAAAAGTTAGATCTTTACCATTTGATTTCGTCCATATGTGTATGACATTTGATGCTAATTTCTTATTGAACTTGCATTTAACAAACGCATGAACAGTTCTTTAAGATCTTATTTATAGGTCCCAAAACCAATTGGAAAATATTCTATGAATATACAATAATCTAGACACAAGTTTGACCAAGTACAGATTACACGAAATCAACGACAATCAAGATCCCACAATATGCTACAGTTTTTGCTAATACAATACATAAAATATAATTTAAACATCTACATAACAACATTCAAATGAAAAATGACATTTTAAAAAGAATGAATAAACTAATGATTCATATATTTCTGATAAAAATTGTTGTCAGGTTGATAAATGGCGGCTCACTTTGTAAAATCACACCATATATCTTTAAAACAAATATTTAATAAATCGACTTCAGGTCCGTGCAAGACCCTAACTATTTTGATAAAAGTAGTCTATTGTCTCTGTTGACACAAAAAATAATCTGGTCGTCTGTGCATACGTGCCTGGCACGTGAATAAGGAAAGCATGTGAATAACACGTGAACGAGGATAAAGATAATTACGTGTATAGCACATGAGTAGCATCCTACACATATTGGTCTATCGACAGGTACAGAAGTGAACATGTGCTGATGGACGACGATGATCTTTGATGCCACATGTCCAATTGCCAAAATATGGTAACAGAAAGTTCGCAACCACTAATATGGGCTCCAACGGTGAAATCCAGCACCATTCGAAACTTAAAAGCTACTGAAGTAACTAACATCGGAGATACGCGTTGTGGAGGAACAGTTATCATTAAAAGATCCAGTCATAGGGTGGACATCCATGACCACAAAACTGTACCTACACTTGGGAAACAGTTATTCGGAACATGGACAAAGCTTTACGAATATAAAGAGAATAGATTAGGTTAGTGGAAGTTGCTGAGTATCGCCTAAGAGAAGGTATGCGGAAACAGAGGAGCGTGGATGAGAAATACGGAAGTTACTTCAAAAACATAACCGCTGAAGATTATCGAGGGACGGTTACCACATCTTCCTTATAAATACCATCAGAGGATCAGCAGGAGACTCCCCCCTTCCGCGCAAATCAAACAAAATGTCATCTTTAATATTTCTTTAAGCTTTTCTACACAGTACTTTCAATTCCTTAGATATAGTTCTTAGTCGTAGCCTTGAGATTTACGTCCTCCAGCATGTATCTTTATCCTTGTATTGTGTCGTCGATCAAATCCCGACATGATATCCCAGTGTAGTAAAGTCTTGTCACCAATCATTTTCAGGCGAAATCTACTTACATTTGTATTTATTGTACATTTCGGGCTTGTTGTCGATTAAATCTCTACACGGTCCAAGTTTATGCAGTTTCAATTCAAGCTAGTTGATTCTATAACTCACATGGATATCGCCTGTCCGGAATCGCTGCAGAACCTGATCTCCTCTCTCATTAAAAATCGAAGAACAACTTTCGGTGAAAGATATTTCGTTGTGGGAGAAATTCCGAGGAAACATCTTTTTGGCACGCCCGGTGGGATCCTCATGGTTGGTTTGAGGAGTTACAATGGCATGTACCAAAAGTCAAAGCCAACTTGATCCCGATAATGTTATTGGCAATAGTTCACCTCCACGCCCTGTTGTTGGAAGGCCAAGACGCGCTCAATTGTCAAACGTAAGACTAGTATCATACCAAGGACAAGTCGGAGAAGTAGATAAACCCAGACAACTTACTGAAGAACAAAGATGGCAATTAGATTCGAATCTAGTCACAATTGCTACTATGGGAAGGGTTATCAAGGAGGAACATAATCAGTTGGCTAATCTAGTTACGAGAAGCGTTGCAGATACGGTCAGGCCAGTAATTGTCAACACTATACATGAAAAAGCCAACAGGCAAGGGGTATTGACCAGTTCAACCCAGATTCAAGCTGATCCGTTTCCTCCTACAGTGACTCCCGGGTATGTCTCTCAACCAAATAGTATTTCGCTTAATTTTGGTATTGTAGGACGGGTTATACAGCTGACACCGCCTAAGATCTCACAGAGAGGTGAAGATATCAATGTGGCCCTGACATGTGGGTTGATGACAACCAATGAGGCCAATTGCACCTATCTGTTGCCAAGGACTAAGAACCTTCATGTGATCCAGACTTGTTGGCCAACATTGGTTAATGGAAGCAATTTCCCTAATCCGATTTAGTCCAATTTTAGTGGAAAGGGTAATGGTGGCATGGTAAATTTGAATCCTCAGCAAAACACATCATTACCTCAAGGGGATAATGTTCAACCATATGGCATGATACCACAACCTAACTTCACGATGGTGTCACATAGACTCAACACTGGTATCAATGGTCAAGGGAGACCTCCTACCACACCTAAGGGCAAGATGCTCCACAATACTTGCCATAGAGTAGCCAGTTTCACAACAATTTCCATAAAATGTTTATCAACCAATTCCACAATAGGTTCCGCAAAACGTTCATCAACCAGTTATATGGCAATTTTCACAAAATGTTCATCAACTAGTTCCACAATAATTTCCACAAAATATTCTTTAACCAGTTCCATAGTAATTTCCACAAATGTTCATCAACCAGTTCCACTATAGTTTCCGCAAAATGTTCATCAACTAGTTTTACACAGCTTCCACAACAATTCCCTCAATACATACTACAACAACCTGTGCAACCACAACAACAACTACAGCCTTTACCGCAGTATATACCGCAACTAGCACCACAACCCGTTCTTGGGATCCAACCTGCAATGGCGCCGGTTACTCCAATTAGACAAAATCAGTTGATGGTAGACCAAATGATGCGACCATATGGAGGCAATTTGGGATATGCCCGACTTGTATACAAGAAGCCATACTTAGATTGGATGGATATGATCAGAGTTTGCTCTTTTCACTGGAGAAGATGATAAATCGACAGATGTACATTTTAATTGGTTCACCGCATTATGTGGTGATGCAACGCACAGTGACCATTGGAAATTGCGACTATTCCCATTGTTGTTGTTGTCCAAAACCGCTTTCACATGGTATACATCTTTAACCGCCAATTCCGTCTTCTCTTGGGTGCAAATGGAGAGAATGTTCCATAGCCAGTTTCAAAGGGCCGTTCGGGATGCGTCTGTTATGAATTTGTCAGTAATGAAGCAAAATAACAATGAGTCGGTGGATCAGTTCATTTCTCGATTGAAGAAAGCAAAGAACAAGTGTCTTGTATCATTATCCAAGAAGACGTTTATAGAGTTTGCATTCAATGATTTAAAGTTCACCATTAGAGAAAGAATGGTTGGTCAAACCTTCTACGGCCGTTTCTTTTTAGCAACAATAGCAGCTAAACACGAATGCTTACTAAAGGAAAAGGACAAGAGACATGGTAGGCACGATGTGAATTTCATCAATGGCTCAAGACTCAATGATGATTCAAATGAGATGGAATATGCTGAGATAGCCGTGGCCAAGATGACAATTGATAAGCCATACACCTGCCGAGCCTTGAAGCCAACAAGGGTAAAGAAGAAAGCTAATATCATGGCTAAGGCGAAGGATGTTCAATATTACTCCTTTGACATAAATAAGGTAGATGAGATTTTTGATTTGCTCTTAGCCAATGGTTAGATAAAACTGATTAAGGGTCAAGTGATACCAAATAAAGATGAATTGGTAGGAAAAAAGTATTGTAAGTGGCATCATTCTTGGAGTCACAATACCGTCAATTATATTTTGCTAAGGAAGAATATTCAAGAAGTCATTCAATAAGGGAAAATCAAATTTGCAGACGAAAAAGAAAAGGCTCCAATTGAGGTCGATGTTGACCCTTTCCCTTTGACGACGGGCATGGTTTCTTTGAGATCTAAGGGCAAGGCAACACAATGTTCAAATTTTTATGCTCGATTTAACCATGAGATCAATCACAATGATTACTCTCCACCAAAGGGAAGCGTTCTACGAGCCAACATTTCGTTTCAAGACAATCTAAATGATGACCAACAAAGCTATGTCAAACAACATGATATGATTGGTCGACAGAATCACACCAGAGTGCCGGATCGAGTTATTTGCCCAAGACAACAATTTGCAAATCCAAGATAATTTAAACGAAGATATAAAGAAAATGATCTGACTATAGGACCATTAGGGGAGCCGAGTGGCAAATTCAACTACTATGTCAGTTATTCTCCACCTCCTTCATATACTCATGATGTTGTTCCTGCTGGTTGGGGAAAGGAATTTGGTGACTCGTTTCCAGAAAGTGTTGAATACCTGGTATTGCCGCACCACAAATGAACTTTAAAGGTACCTTACAACCCACCGGAAGCTCAGTGGTTCAAATCTGGAGAAGTTCAAGGATCGGGGGGCAATATCACAAGAATTCAAAAAAGGAGATTGCAAAGGAAGAAGAAGATGCATGAGTTACAACAATAAATTAATCAGATTCACATTACTCAGGTCAAGCCCATTCTTATAACGACATATAAACACGAAAGATTCCGAACTAAGAATTTAGTTTGGAAAAGGAAATCCAAGGAACCAATTCAAGCTGGAGAAGGGAGCAAAAAGTTGAGTTTTGCAACAACTGGTAAATCGGAACGTAGGCCAGCTGGATGTGCAATTACGTAATCCATAAAAGGGTATGCAGTAATTTTCCCTCTCGGCTCCAAAAAAGTGATCCTTTCCTGAACAAAATGAGGATAAGTGTCCATCAGTTCACCAAAATCACACAGTTATATGAGGAAGAGGAAGAAAATGCCAAGAACTGATCCGATACTATCGCATCCTAACCATATTCTATGCTACCATATGCAAACATTAAGAAATAAAGAAAACCATATACTATAACACAGAGAAGACTAGAACCTGAAGCTTGTTGGCTGCAGATCTGCCACCATACAGAAGCACATGCACGCACTTCTCCAATAGCCTAACACCATCCTCAAAACTCAAGTTCTCGTTAAAGTCGCCGTGAAGAATTGGCGGTGCGAGGTGATTGCCAAACCCCGTAGCCAGATGGTTATCTTCGAAATTCGCACCTATCATGCTAACCTGGACAAAATTGCAGGACAAGCGAATGAGAATTCGACAAAATCCTGAAAAGTCAAATGAATCTCACCAAGGGTAGAGACGTAGCATGCCAAGGTACTGTTGTCCATTCTTAACAACACCTTGAACCAATGAGTTCCACGATGGGTTGAACTTGTTCCGCCTATTACACATAGGCCGAGTTGCCCCTCTCGGGGCGCCAAGGAATTCCCATCATCCCACATATTGTCGGAAGACTGCGACAACGGACCCCAGAATCGACAGCCTTGGTCCGGAATCAGCCTCAAAGTTAGAGAAGCAAGGTAACAAACATCTGGCAATAAAAAAGAAATTGCTGCTTGTAATATTAATCGATTGATGTCTACGTCAGTTCATCAAGGTAACGCAATATCTCCTGAAAATAAAAAATCTCTCCACTCGCACCCAGGGGAGAATGCTTTAAAGCGGCCAGAATCCCATATCTGTACTTTAAAGCCACCACAGATGTGCCCGTGACATATGGATGACTACATCACGCAAGCCACAAAAAAGAAGAGACGAATCGCAAGTGACGGACACACTGTGGTGACTTTCAAGTACAGGAATGTGATTCTGCCGGCTGCTGAGATGGGAGGTCAGCCTCTTTGCTCGATCGGTTATGTTTGATTTCCACAGTTTTGGGATTGGGGGAAAATTTGGTTCTTTTCTGTGTTAGGGAATGGTTAAGAGGTTTGAGTCGATTCTGAATGAGTTTAAAAGATGCTGCGTTTTTGTTTCTTCCCGAGATGATTGAGGAATTAAGAATAAGTTCTTAATTGACCAAACATTTCTGAAGAAATGGAGGAATGTGTGGAAGGAAGATTCCGAGGAAACTCATTTAAACAATTGGATTGGTCGTCGTGCATGCGTAGAATTTAGGAATAAATGAAGTTTTCCACCGTCTCCGGCAGGCGTTGAATGCCTTCCCCTAACCAATTGCACACGTCAAGTCGAGGTTTCCGACTGTCGCAAAGTTGGGTCCATCCCTCTTGAGGTGAGACATGTTGCGTTTATTTTATTACTAGTCCAGCTGTGCGACAAAGACCGGAAGCAGTTTCCATTGTCTATGCGGGTAGCTGGAGAAGGTGGTATAGAAAGCAAAAGTAATGTAACAAAAGTAAAAATAAAAAGGAAAGAATTTGGTAAGAAGTCCTTTTCCTCCGTCAATTTAGGCACACTTGATGTTCACGCGTTTGTCAAGAAATCCTTTGTCAAATTATTTTTCATCACTGGTCCCAATCTTACATAAGAGTTCACACGTTTGTTAAATACAAGTCCAATACGAAAGTAACATCAAGTGTGATGCACATGGGGAAGGAATCAAACGGAGAAGGTCGAACTTTAAACAACATGCCCCTTTCAAAAAAACTTACTAGCAATTATTGTTACTTAGTTGTTATGCCTCTCCAAGCGAGCCGACCCGACCTCTCCCTTCTACGAAACTTCCCCTCTATAGTGACTTAATGATAAAAACTAAACAAATATAAAATAATCTGCAAGTGTTGAATTTATGTAGCAACAAAATCTAATGTATAATAACGAGACATTAAACTCCATTACCAGATTAGTTGAAGTCCCATGCGTAGCATGGACCTGAATCGATTTATACAAATATTTGTGTTGGAGATATATGGTGCAATTTTACAAAGTGCGCCTTCATTTATCAACCTAACACCAAAATTTTATTAAAAACATACGAACCATTAGTTTACTCTTTCTTTTTAGGTTCCGTTTGTTTTACAAAAAATAACTTCTAGGAAAAAAATTTCCGGTATTCGGTTCACAGAAAATAAACTAATCAAGGAAAATATTTTCTGCTAATGAAAATAACACTTTTAAAAGTTGGAAAAATGTTTTCCACTTCTCAGATAGCAAAAAATATTTTCCGGCATTCGGTTCACAGAAAATAAACTAGTGAAGCAATCTCTGATACCTTATAGGTGGAGCCTTGGTTGAGGCATGTGGACTTGATAATTTGCATGAGTCCTTGAGATTAGTTGAGCCTTAAATTCGGTTTTTTCAAGTTATTTAATAAAACACTCATTCTAAGTGTTTACTATTGACACCAAAAATAGCATTCTTGAAGGGTTCGACTTCTTGTTCCCATCTATTTGATCTTTTCACCACTAGCTCTACAACCGTTGTTCCCTTTGATGAGTATAATGAAAAAGTCTTTCGGGAAATTATGTATTCAATGAGGTGATAAATATTGAAATGCAGAAAACACGTGGAGTTTATATTATTTAAATCGTGGCACACGATTGATTTCATTGTCTATTGGAATATAATATATATTTAATTAATTAGAATGAGTCTAGGAAATACTTATCAGAATCTCTTTCTCTTTTGAATCTTGTTAATAAGTGCTCTCCACGTCACTTATTAAACACATAAAAGGAAAAAGATTATCCTTTTCAATGCACCGTTTATCTCATGCTCTGAGCTAATCATTTCGTTGTAAGATACTGGTGAACAAGACCCTTAATTTTTTCTTTTTGATTAAGTCGAGAATGGATAACAATTTCCAAGGATCGCTTCAGAGCACAAGATCTCTTGGCTCAAGTAGATATCTTATGCTTATGATCTTATGTAAGCCTTTAGACTTTGTTTTCCATCTTTTTAATTGTTATTGTTAAACCAAGACGACAGAAGTTACCATCCCGTTGTCCAACTAAAATCATAAGAACAACGACAATGATATAAAGTTGAATTACGAAATGGATTTATAATGAGAGGACGATTTATTTATATTTCTCTTTCACATTTGTCGGATCACGTCATAAAATCAGAATTTAGAAATCACGCTTTGTACCCCTAAGATTAGTTAAACCAAAAAGTAGTCAATTCCAAGGGATTGTCCACGAGTTGCATCACTCTTAGGTTTAAATCCAAGAAAGTTCGCGGAAGGTGCCAATGGTGGCTTAATTAGATCATTTGGTGATGATGATGATGATTGTGAAGGGGACACCACGGTATGGTTGGCAATGTTGCGGTGGTTGTCCGAGCGGTGCATTGACTAATGAGAGTATTCATTATTCAATGTTGTTTGAATCACAACCCTTGTCGTGGAATTTACAAATTATTCATGTCAAGTTCCTTTGTACGCATTTATTTGTTATAGAGAAATTAGTATATATTGTTGTAAAAAAATGTAGAATCTAATGAATTTGCAATTGAATTGACGGAAAAGAATGAAATCACAAGAGAAATTAAAGAGGAATAATAAAGAACATGAAAGATTTACATGGAGTAGGTACTGACACTCGAACCGAACTAAAGAGAGTCAATCGGTAGATAGTCCATTAATCAATTGGAAAATTACAAAATTACAACCGCTCACATGCTTAAGTATTTCTCAATCCTATATTAGCCCCAAATCCACGGTGTTTAGCCTCTCGTAACAGTTCAACAAAATAAATCACGAGAATTAACTCCCAACGTCAAACCCTCCCGTCTCCACGAATAAAACGCCTCAATTGATAGTGAAAATTTTCTACACAAAATCAGTATTCAGAGCACCCTTTTGTGCGGCCAAAGAGAGGCTCCCTTCTGTTCGGCGAATAGAAGAAGGCATAAAAGACCAAGGGACCTCTCCACTTAAAAGCACGATGGATTTGCTCCTGGACTGCCCAAGAGAACGAAGCCCGCAGCTCTCAATAGTTACAAAAGTGGTCTTTAAGAAGGAAATCTAATTTAAATGGGAAAGTTTGCTAGGATTTTGTTTCCTAATGGAATCGGTTTAATAATTTGATCTACATCCTCAAACTGGGTCGTCTTTCATACATGGGTTAAAACTTGAGACATAATTTAACAAGTCTCCATATTAGCTCGACATTTGTAGCTAAGTCATAATGCTCATAAATTATGTTGGCTCTCTCAATGCCTTGACAGGCGCTAGTTGACACATAAATGTTGACTATTCATTTAGTCAATTGTTGCATAAAAAATTAGGAATCAACCCCGACTCCTAAACAAAATAAAGTCATCATATAGAATTAGGGGCACATAGGTTAGTTCATTAATTGCATTTTTTAATCGGATCGGCGGCAGATGGTTCTAAACTTAATTGATTTATTCGGATTGAGCCCTTGAGGGAGGGTAAATTTTGGTCAGGCCATGAGGGGACATAATGGCCGAAAATCACTTGGCAAACGGAGGAGTTCTGAGTTTTATTTGAGATGGGTTTAGCCCGTTAAAGTTAAAGGTTTTGAGTTTAATCAAAATAAATCCTGAATGGGTCAAGCCTGTTCTTAAAAGAGCCTGCAAGAAGCAAAATTCGGCCAAGCCCATACACATTAGGGCTGGCCAAATTCCACAAGATGGACAGGGGTTTAGGAGCTTTAATCGACATTAGTTCAGCCCATGATTAGTAGAAGACCTCAAGCTTAATTAGAGGGAGCCCATTGGAATTAGGCCTTTTATCATCAAAAGCCCGGCTAATTAGAAGAAAACCTAATTATGCATTATAAACAGACATGAAGGTCTCATAATTCTAGGTCAGCAATTCATAATTCAGAGCACACTTTGAGCAAAAGTCTCGGCCAAGTCCTCATGGTTGAGACCCCCTTCGATGCTACTCCTTGCCGATCGAGACCCTCAATGCCGACATTGCCTATTTGTCCTCAACCAATAACTAGTCGAGCGCCTGCTGAGCCCAAGATACTGCCTCCTTGTCCTAGATGCGAATGAGCAGTCCCCGACAAGCTACTCCTACTTCTTCTGAATAGGTTTTGAAGTTAGCAAAACTATCCATATGCGTCTCATAAGTTTGATAAATGCCTTTAAATATTTTGATTTAATAAGTTATTCTTGCAAGAGAAACACATGACAATCTTAATCTTATTCAAGTTTAGATTAAGGAATTTACTTCAAGTGAAAGAGTTTCGGACTTTATATTAGAAGTGAAGAACTTCATACTCAGAGAACTTTGTATGTTCCCATCTTGATACAAGTTTGTTGACACCTAAATTTTGATAACTTAGTTAGTCGTTCATTGCATAAAAAATTAATGATCGATTTCAACAAAAAAAAATTAGTTTGCATATAGATTAGGAGCATTTGAATTAATATTTAGGCTCATATAGCTCCATTTGCATTGGATCGATGGTGGATGGACTTAAGTGAATGGTTTTGAGCTTATTTGATGGGACTCAGTTCAAAAGATTAAGGGTTAATATCACCAAAAACTCTAAACTGGTATAGGTGTGACAAATTTACCATGAACTTTTATTTTTACCACAAAAAACCTCAAACTGGTATACCTGTGACAATTTTACCCCAAACTTTATTTTGATCACCAAAAACCTCAAACTGGTATACATGTGATAATTTTATCCTGAACATACCCTAAAAAACCCCAAACTGGTACACTTGTAACAATTTTACCCTGAACATACCACAAAAAACCTTAAACTGGTACACCCGTGATAATTTTATCCTGAATTAATAATTTTTTAATATTATTTTTTATTTTTTGAATTTTTTATATTTTTTATTTTCTTTATCTTCAACTTCTGGTCGGTCGTCGATCCGGCGGAAGCCGGCGAGGTCGGCCCCGCCGGTGCGGGCGAGGGTCGCCCTCACTAGATCTGGAGAGGGCATCCCTCGCCCGCCCAGGCGAAGGCATCCCTCACTCGACGCCGGCGAGGGCAGCCCTCGCCTCTCTCTCACGTCCCTTTCCCTTCCCTCTCTCCATCTCCGTGGCACCATATAAACCCTCTAGTTATTTAGTGGTTCCTTTCTCTGTTTTTTTTTGTTGTCGTTCCTCTTGAATTTTTGTTGGAGGAAATTGATTTCTTTCCTTTCTCTCTCTTTTGCTTTTTTTTGTTCGGTTTGGTTTCTCGCTGTTTCGTTTTCTGCTGGCGGTCTCGGATCGTCTTCCGTTTTTGATATTTTTTCCCACGAATCGGAAGATGTCTAGGTTCTCTAGTTCCTCATTTTCCTCCGATCTAATTCCCTAAGTAGCTTGCTTGCTTTTTCATCTACTTCTGAAAAAAAAAAAAGAAAAGAAAAAATAAAAAAAATTATTAATTCGAGGTAAAATTGTCATAGGTGTACTAGTTTAGGGCTTTTTGTGGTATGTTCAGGGTAAAATTGTCACAAGTGTACCAGTTTGGGGTTTTTTAGGGTATGTTCGGGGTAAAATTATCACACGTGTACCAGTTTGGGGTTTTTGGTGGTATTAACCCAAAGATTAAATGATGGCAGAAACTTGCATTATAAAGCAAGTTGGAATAATTGAATTATCGAATTATTAAATAATATATTTAGAAGATAATTCATATTATTCTATGAATATTCAATTAGATGAATAATCAGAAAATTGCCTAAGTTGAGTATTATAATTAGGAAATAATATATTTTGACTTTTGCAAGATAACCCTAGCTAACTTTTATAAATAGATGTGTTGTTAGGTTCACAAGCCACAAAAATTCACAATTCACGGTCAAAAGAGAGGAAAAAAGAGAAAAAAAACGTGAGAGAGAGATTCGCGACTGAAAAAGAAGAGAAGTTCTCTCCTCCCACGATGGTTCCTCTGGTGCTTTGCAAACACTCATCATGGCCGCGCCAACACTTTCAGCGTTCGATAGATTTGGCCATTGAAGACCCATTGCCAAAGCAACAAAATCTAGTCAACACTAGCCATGGTCAAGTGGTAAGTTTTGTCCTTGGTAGTCTCTTTGCAAAGTACAGAAGAGACAAAAGGAGAAGAAGACAAAGGAGCGATGTCATTTCTTCATGGTCTCGGCTCCCACTCGCCGCAACATTTGATCCAAAAAATCTCGACAAGTCCTAATAGCTCCGGAACCTCCTGCAACACATTGACGATCCCTGTCCATTTGTGGTTGCGCTATACGACCACCAATTAATAGCTTCAGTGACGTTCTTCTATTTGCAGCCACACTTGAGTTTTCTGGTGCAAGTTTTCACGTGCTCGACAATTCGAAGACTCTATCTCTGGTTGGTCACCCTCGCATTCACGTTGATTGTACGTGAATCCTTCCATCACCGAGAAGTTGATCCCCGCATCTCGAGCTGTACCACCGTAGTTCCTCCTCAGCTGAGAGCACCGCTGGCCACATTACGAGTCACCGTTGGCCATCCGTCCCAGATTTGGTTGCAACGCCTTGCCCATGGTTGCCCAGATCTGGCGACGGCCTTCGCCATCTCGCTCGCGGCCGATGAGGCCGCAATGGCCTTGCCCAGGGCCTTCGCGGCCATACTGGCCGAAGGCGAAGTGGCCATTACCCAGTTTGGTCGAGACTTTTGCAGCTGGCGAGGGTGGTGCCGGCCCTGAAAATAAAAAAAAGAAGGAAAATTAACAAAGGAAAAGAAAAATAGAAACAATAAATAAATTCAAAAAAGTATTAAAAAATTCACTTCGGATGGAAAGTTAATTAAAAAAGTCATGTAGGATGATTTACCAAAAATGACACTCAAATGATCGATTTTACTCCAATGTGGCACTTAGGTGAGCAAAAAAAAAAAAATTACGGTACTCAAGTGAGCGTTATACGAAAGTTATAGCATTTGGGCTGTTCTTATCCCGATTTTACGTAATAACAATAATTTAAGCTTGCACTTTTTCTACCCCTTTTTTGACTCTGACACCCCCTATTACCTTAAATTGACCATAATATCCCTTGCAAGTCCTAGATTTAAGATTATTTCGTACTTTTTTTCTTCTCTTTCTTTGGAAATTCTTATGTATTTAGAATTGATAGAACATATGTATTTGCAAAAGGTTTGAATGGATTGTCTTCTAATTCAATTACAATTGTCATAATTTTCTTGTCAACGGCTAAGTATTCCATGTAATCAAGGCAAAAATAATATTCCATATAATATTTTGAGGAGCATTTTCATTTGAATTTGCATGATAATAATGGATGTTTAGAATTTTTAATGTATTTAATTTTGTCATAGTATTAAATTTTTAAAAAAATATATTTTAAAAAATTGTGCAATGATGACATGAAAAATAAATAAAAGTTGGAATATTAAATTCACCAAATAAAACGAAAATCATGCAATTAAAATATACGGATTATAGCGTAATCATACATATTAAATTTATAATTATACCATTAAAATAATGGTTTCTAGTAAAAAAAAAAAAGAACTATACGACTCATTAACACAATAAATTGTTAGTTATCTGCCTCATAAACTATTTTTTGAAAAAGAGAGACACCAATTTTGTCTAGAGGTAAGAAATAATCTTAAATCAAGAGGAGGCCCCAAACTTGACCTTAATCTTTGTTGTTTGAGTTGCACGTGGTAGATTTGTCTTTTAGTAAATTTGAAACCAAAGAAAAAGAAGAAAAAAAAGGTAATAAATAATTTTAAATCAAGAGTGAGACCCACAAGAGATAATTTGGTCAATTGAAGGTTGTAGGGGTGTCAGAAGCCAAAAAAAATGGGTGAAAAAGTGCGAGCCGTAATTTAATGCAAAATAACAAGACTGTAAACCATTATTACCAAACTAGTTGAAGTCTCATGTGATGCACTAACTTGAAGTTGATTTATTGAAATACTTGTTTCGTAAAAACGTGTCGACAAAGCACCTTTCAAAAGATGGATCAATGAGCCAATCAACAACGGATATGAGGAGTTCTTTGCTAATTCTTGGACAGGAAAATAATTTGATGAGAAAATTAAAAATACTGAAGCTGAAAGCAATCGTGACCAAGCATATAAAGATACTGGAAATGTAAAGATAAACTGGAAAATAAAGATTGAACAACTGGTTTTTTTTGATTGATTGGTGGTACTGCTACAAACTCCGGATCAACCATCGATATTGTTGTCATCAGTTAATGACAGTTTTCAAAGAAAGCAAGTAACAATGGTTAATAACATTCTGGTTTTGCTCTTGCCCTTGTAAAACAGGGGCGTAATGCTGAATGCATTTATGTTTGGTAAAAGCCAATGCAAGTAGTGATTCAGTTTGCACAAAAATGGCTTCTCTGAGATGACATCATTTATGGAAAATCAGCATCTACAGGTTTTACGTCTTCATTGTCCCACTAGATCATTGCAAACTGTCATGCCCTCGATGTATGCGTTGAAGTCACAACAGGTTTTATGTGAAACATGCAGGATGCTATGTGAACGGTTAGAAACCTATGAAAGAAACGCATGCTATATATTTTAAATCATTTTTACAAAATTTAAGAGGGATCATGTAGAAGCCAGGTTTGTTTGGTGTACCTCAACTTGCCCTAAGAAATGAAAATTTTCGTGGAACTAAATTACCACCTATTGGCCTTAATCCCACTCCACTCTTATCTCAATTTTTAAAAGTCAAAACTTCTAAATTTGAAGAAATTTTAAAGAAAAATAGCACTGCTTGTCCTTTGTCCTTTATAGAGGAAACTTTCCTAGGTTTACCGAAGGAATTGGGTAATCAGCTTGCTAAGATTTTCCTTCTAACTTTCTTTAGGTTCATTGTGTTTCCTATCTCTAAGAAATTAATGGATCCCTTAATTGTTAATGTGGTTCAACAAGTATGCAAATTTAGACGCTTCTCGAATATGATCTTAGAGGAAATTTTTCGATCACTTACTTGATTTAAGGAAAAAGGAAAAGAAAAGCTACTCTCCGTGTGCCGGTAGGATGTTGGGATTTGTTCAGAACATGCATAAGTAAAGATAATTCAAAAAAAAAAAAATGGCAGTGGAAGTAAAAACAAAACCATACATATCATCTTCAAAGCATCGATTGTGCATTTTAATAATAGGCACGTAGAAGCAAGAAGGAGGGCTAATTGCATTACCCTTGTATTGTGCTCAAAGCAATTTGGTTTTGATGTTCTTCAGTTCCAGACTGTAAATGCCCGATCTCCTCTTAACATGTCTAAAGTAATCTGGTTATGATGTTCTTCAGTTCTAGCGAATTTTGGTTATGATGTTGTTCAATTCCAGCCCCACAAATGTCGGACCTCTAGTTCAGACACATCACCAATCACTTGTTGAATGGTAGAGAGAAATTCTGGAGAGTTCACCACACCAATTGTGCTAGCAATTGTTCTTATGTGTTATTTGATTTGATTGATCTTTCTCATCACTAATGATTAGTCTCAAATCCCAATTATTTAAATCAATTCAGCCATTAACTATGAAACCGTTTCAAAGCATTAATTCGACCATTGACTTTGAACTTACTTCAGAGTCTAAATCAGAGTCTAAATTTGGACATTGATTTTGAAACCGTTTCAAAGCATTAATTTGGGCATTATTCTGTAACTAAGGCATTAATTCTATAACTGTTACGGAATATTATTATGTGCTTTAATTCTGTAACCATTATAGAACATTGATTCAGCCGTTAAGTCTGAAACCATTTCAAATCATTAATTAGGCCGTTGATTCTGAACCCGTTTCAGATCATTAGTTTAGACATTGATTTTGAACCCATTTCAGAAACTTAATCTAGCTTTTGATTCTAAACTCGTTTTAGAACCTTAATTAGGCTTTTGACTCTAAACCCGTTTTAGAACATTAATCAGCCCATTGATTCTGAACCTATTTCATAACCTTAATCTTTAGGCCAACTCAATATGATTGCCACAATTGCAAATACATTTGCAATATTGTCTCTCTTGTTCAAATGTCATTCTAAATTAGTTATGGTGTGTGACATCCCTAGGTTCATTACTAAGTTGACAGTAAGACTTGTACCAACACATTAGTATTTCCAAGAGAACTGATTATCTCGATCAATCTCTAGATCCCTACAAACCATGAGTGACATCTAGCAATATGTCATGGCTATCCAGATAATATGAATGTTTTAAAAACATAATGAACTTGTTAGCTTTGGTTACCATGTAATTCAATCCTCATGTCTTACTATGTCCCGATCAAACAAATGCCATGAAATTGTTTGTCAAGCCGCCAATTTGATCATATGCACAAACCTAATTGACATGTATTTCAACGAGACATGAACTATTCATTCTCGGTTACAACCCCGGCCGAGGATTTCAATACAATGTTACAATTAGATTGCACAGGACATCATTATGGTATCTTGTATATAACAAGACGACATATTCCATATTGCGCACACACGTGCCTGTTAGTAGTCTGCCCTAGGAATCAATCAAGGTTGATACTCTAATATTAGTTGTGGATTAGGTTGTGTCGGAATATCGACCTTCACTATACTTAGATAGTTATAATATCTTGCTAGAGACCGCTTATGACTTGTGGGCCAAAAAGGGTTTTGAGCACACTGCTAATGTTTAGTGAACCTACAGGGTCGCACACAAAAAACGAATTGAATTAATATTTTCTGTACGCCAGAATCTACTTAAAATAAGAAGTAGATTTTAATTTATTCTCATATTCAACTTATCTACGCGGTCGTGCACGTTATGAGATAACGATTAAAGGTGGACGATTTGGCGGGCCCAAATCGCCTGACCCACTTCTTTTAATTCCGCTAGATAATGAGGTCGTATAAATAGATAGAGAATCGTTCTCTGTCTAGGGCTTTTGTTTTTCGACAGAGTATCGAAAATCAAAAGGCATTAAAGAAAAAGAACTTCACGATCTTTAGCTAGCACTTGGATCGTCGGAGACTTCTGTTCGCGTGTGTGGATATCGGTAGAGGCGCAACATTTAGGGCGCTAATCCAGACACAATTAACTGCTAATTTTCGTTCGATTTGCAAAAGGTACGTACCGAACTTTTATCTCGATTTTAATATACACATGGATCCTATCTAGGGTTCTATATTCCGCTGCGTTATTTTTGTTGATGAACCCTACAGTGGTATCAGAGCTACTTGTGATATATTGAAATTGAATCGGAAACCCTAATTGTTGATACATATGATGTATGCCTGAAGTGAGTCTAAATTAGGGTTAGATGAATTTAAAAATACGAATTGATATGATCAATTGAGAAGGAACGAATAGGGATGGGTCGATCCTGTTCCGCTCGCGTCGAGGCAGAGACGCCGTCGCGCTTGGGCTGTTGTCCGAGGCGGAGACGGCGGGCGGAGACAGCAGGCGGAGATGGCGGTGCGTCTGGGCTGTTGCATGAGGCTGAGAAGGCGGGTGGAACAGGATCAACCCATCCCTATTCGTTCCTTCTCAATTGATCATATCAATTCGTATTTTTAAATTCATCTAACCCTAATTTAGACTCACTTCAGGCATACATCATATGTATCAACAATTAGGGTTTCCGATTCAATTTCAATATATCACAAGTAGCTCTGATACCACTGTAGGGTTCATCAACAAAAATAACGCAGCGGAATATAGAACCCTAGATAGGATCCATGTGTATATTAAAATCGAGATAAAAGTTCGGTACGTACCTTTTGCAAATCGAACGAAAATTAGCAGTTAATTGTGTTTGGATTAGCGCCCCAAGTGTTGCGCCTCTACCGGTATCCACACACGCGAGACCACCGCAAGGGGCTCTGCCCCTTGACCCCCGAGGGGCGCTGCCCCTTGACCTTGCAAGGGGGCGTAGCCCCCTTGACCCCTGCATGGAATTGGTCGTTCCCGTATAATTGATGTACCTTTATTGTTATAAGTGATGTTTCGTTTATGTTCATGACATGCATACATTCATCGTTGAATAAACATTGAAAGTCCCTAATAAAATTAAGTAATAATATGATGCCTTTCCAATCATACACCTATTAAGACTTAAATCATTAATAGATAGGCCTGCCAAAGCAGGGTGTCTTTAACTATTTGAGTAAAATAGGATGGATAATGGTTATCTATAAGTCAAGGTTGGTTTACTTAACGAGGCTATCAAAACAGTTTTGGGCCTTGAGGCATAGTGTTTGGGGATAAGATATGAGATGTCAACCCCAACAACCAAGAGTTGTATTCGATACAATTGACAAAAAGTTGTCTACCTAAACAACTTAGTCTTGAGCGGTAAGCCAAAGTTTACTCGAGTCTTGGTAAAATATGGATCTTGGTTCACTATACTTATTGGGACACATGCTATAAAAGTATAGTGAGAGTTTATTATAAATAATATTAATGAACAATTCACTTTGCATATTTGTTGTAGATAATGGCAAATAGCTCTGCATCACACTTTTCACTGCGATCTGTCCTTGAGAAAGACAAATTGAATGGTTCAAACTTTTTGGATTGGTATAGAAGCTTGAGAATTGTTCTCAAGCAGGAGAAAAAGGATTATGTCCTGGAGAAACCACTCCCTCAGAAGGCACCTCCTTCCAATGCTCCCCATGTTGAAAGGAATGCTTATCAGAAGCATAAAGATGATGCATTGGATGCATCATGTCTAATGTTAGCTACCATGAACTCAGACCTTCAGAAGCAGTTTGAGAACGTAGATGCCTATGATATGATCATGAACCTGAAAAATTTGTTTCAGGAGCAGGCACGCACTGAAAGGTACCAAATGGTAAAGACCTTAATTGAGTGCAAGCTAGCAAGTGGGAGCTCAGTTAGCCCACATGTCATAAAGATGATAGGTTATATTGAAAACCTGGAGCGACTGGGCTCTCCCATTAGCCAAGAGTTGGCTACTGACATTATTCTTCAGTCATTGCCTCAAGATTATGACACGTTTGTTATGAACTATAACATGCATAATCTGAACAAGTCTTTAACTGAACTGCATGGGATGCTCAAAACTGCTGAGCAGAATATTAAAAAGGACCCTACCCCTAATGTTCTCATGGTTCAAAAGGGGAAAGGCTTTAAGAAGCCAGGTAAGGTCAAGGGTAAAGGTAAGGGCACTAAACCCAAACCTAAACCCAAGACCAAACCAGGTCCGACTGCTGATGCTGTATGTTTCCATTGTGGGGAGAATGGACATTGGAAGAGGAATTGCAAGAAATATTTGGAGGATCTGAAGAAAAAGGGAAGTGAGACTTCCGATTCAGGTATTTATGTTATAGAAGTAAATGTTACTACTAGTTCTACTTCATGGGTATTGGATACCGGTTGTGGTACTCACATTTGTATGAATGTGCATGGACTAAAATGAAGTAGAACACTTGCAAAAGGTGAAGTGGAACTACGAGTTGGAAATGGAGCAAGAGTTGCTGCATTAGCCGTAGGAACATATGATGTAACTTTACCTTCCGGCATGATTTTAGAACTGAATAATTGCTACTATGTACCTGCTATACGCAGGAATATTATTTCTGTTTCTTGTTTGGACAATGAAGGTTTCTATTTTGATATAAAGAACAATAGTTGTTCGTTTTATCTTAATGGATTGATTTATGGTAGCGCCCATATTGTGGATGGGATATATGTTCTAAATCTTGATATGCCAATCTATAATATAAATACAAAAAGGTTTAAATCTAATGATTTGAATCCAACCTACGTATGGCATTGTCGATTAGGCCACATAAACGAGAAACGAATTCACAAGCTTCATAGCGATGGACTATTAAATTCATTTGATTTTGAATCATTTGATACGTGTGAATCTTGTTTAGTTGGAAAAATGACAAAAGCTCCTTTTACTAATCAAAGTGAGAGGACAAACGAATTATTGGCCCTTATACATACTGATGTGTGTGGACCACTAAGTTCTACAGCTAGAGGGGGTTATCAATACTTCATTACATTTACTGATGATTTTAGTAGATATGGATATGTTTACTTGATGAAACATAAATCCGACTCCTTTGAAAAGTTCAAGGAATTTCAGAATGAGGTACAGAATCAACTTGGCAAGAGTATCAAGGCTCTTCGATCTGATCGAGGAGAAGAATATTTAAGCCAAGAGTTTAATGACCATCTCAAAGAGTGTGGAATTGTTTCACAGCTCACTTCCCCTAGAACACCACAGTGGAATGGTGTCTTTGAGAGGAGAAATCGAACTTTATTAGACATGGTTCGATCAATGATGAGTCATTCAGATCTTCCATTATCTTTCTGGGGATATGCACTCGAGACAGTTGTGTTTACACTAAATAGAAGTCCATCAAAAGTTGTAGAGAAGACACCATATGAGATGTGGACAGGAAAAGTTCCTAGTATGTCTTTTCTAAAGATTTGGGGTTGCGAAGCTTATGTAAAACGTTTACTTTCTGATAAGCTTGGACCCAAATATGATAAATGCTTCTTTGTGAGATATCATAAGGAAACGAAAGGATATTATTTTTACAATCCATCAGATAACAAAGTGTTTGTTGCTCGAAATGGTGTCTTTTTAGAGAAAGAGTTTCTTACTAAAGGAACCGGTAGGAGTAAGGTAAACCTTGAAGAAGTTATTGTGCCACAAGAGTATGTTCCAGTTCATGAGGAACCTCAATTAGATCTACAAAGAGTTGTAGAGTCTACTTCAGTGGCACCTATAGTTCGTAGGTCTGAAAGAATACACCGTGAACTTATGAGATATGGTTTTCACGTGACAGAACATCGTCATCTATTGTTAATAGAAAATGACGAATCTACGACCTATACAGAAGCTATGATGGGCCCAGACTCCGATAAATGGCTTCAAGTTATGAAATCCGAAATGGACTCGATGTATCAAAATAAAGTTTGGACTTTGATAGATCCATCTGAAGGTGTCAAACCTATAGCGTATATGGGTTTTCAAGAAGAAAATCGATATGGATGGAAATGTTCACATCTATAAAGCACAGCTAGTAGCTAAAGGTTTTAAACAAACTCATGGTATTAACTATGACGAGACCTTTTCGCCAGTGGCTATGCTTAAGTCCATTCGGATTATCATAGCGTTTGCTGCATATTATGATTATGAGATATGGCAAATGGATGTAAAGACAACTTTCCTTAATGGAAATCTAGAGGATGATGTGTATATGACACAACCTGAAGGCTTTACATCACCAAATAACACTGGGAAGATATGCAAGCTTCAACGTTCTATTTATGGATTGAAGCAAGCATCACGGAGCTGGAATATTCGTTTTGATGAAACTGTCAAAGAGTTTGGCTTCATCAGAAACAAAGAAGAAGCTTGTGTATACAAGAAGTCTAGTGGGAGTGCAATTGTGTTTTTAGTGTTGTATGTGGATGACATACTACTCATTGGAAACGACATTCTTATGCTTCAGTCAGTTAAAACATCGCTTGGAAAATTTTTCTCCATGAAGGACATGGGAGAAGCAAACTATATCTTGGGGATCAGGATCTATAGAGATAGATCTAAGAGACTTATTGGACTGAGTCAAAATACATATGTTGACAAAGTCATCAATAGGTTTAATATGCAAGACTCCAAGAAAGGTTTTCTCCCTATGACACATGGCATAAGTCTTAGCAAGACTCAGTGTCCTTCAACACAAGATGAGCGAGACCGCATGAGTAGGATTCCTTGTGCATCAGCTGTGGGATCCATCATGTATGCTATGTTGTGCACTCGTCCTGATATTGCTTATGCATTGAGCATAACAAGTAGATACCAATCAGATCCAGGGGAACCTCATTGGATTGCTGTAAAAAAATATCCTTAAGTACTTAAGAAGAACTAAGGATTTATTCTTAGTCTATGGAGGTGAGGAACAGATCACTGTAAGTGGTTACACTGATGCTAGTTTCCAAACCGACAAAGACGATCTTCAATCGCAGTCAGGTTTTGTTTTTTGCGTGAATGGTGGAGCGGTGTGTTGGAAGAGTTCCAAGCAGGACACTATTGCAGATTCTACGACAGAAGCTGAGTATATTGCTGCTTCAGAAGCATCAAAGGAAGCTGTTTGGATTCGAAAGTTCGTAGAAGAACTGGGAATCAGTTCCACAAGTTCAAATCCAATGGACCTCTATTGTGACAGCACTGGTGCCATAGTTTTGGCTAAAGAGCCTAGGTCTCACCGGAAGACCAAACACATACTTAGAAAGTATCATCTCATTCGAGAATTCATTGAAAGAGGTGATGTCAAGATGTGCAAAGTTGCAACGGACTTGAATACAGCTGATCCATTAACGAAAGCTCTTCCACAATCTAAGCATGAGCGTCATTGTAACGCTTTAGGCCTTAGACACATTAGTGATTGGTCTTGATGTGAGTGGGAGTATATGTGATATACATTTTCATTGTTCATTGATAAAATATATATTATATTTGATTTCGATTTAATTTTAGTATATAATTGAATGTGAAATCTTTATCCCTTGAATATTGAATTTCCTTAATAGATAATCAAATATGTGATTTGATCGTGAAACTCTATTAATAGAGTGGATATTAATATTCTAAATGTCCCTAGTCAATTGCCATTGTGCATTGGGAAGCAAATGGTGTTTGAGACTAGCATATGAGTCAACTAATGACCAAGTTTCACGGGTCATGAATATAGAGATATAAAGTTGATCACATGAAATACATGTTAGAGAACATTGTATTGGATGGACCCACTATGAGAATACTGTAGGATTGTTATATAATGTCATCAGTATTTCTCATCACAACTATAGAGTATAGTCCTTTGACCTGAGTCTGCCATGGTTTCCTAGACATGGATTGGCATGCTTTAACATTGTCAAACGTCAACCGTAAAAGGTGATTATAAAGGTAATGGCTGGGCATGCCATGAATTGTGTTGAGTGATGTGAGTAGACAAGATGGGATTTGTCCCTCTCATATAACGAGAGTATGATTTCCTGGCCTCCCGTAAAGTTGAGACTGTGAAATGCATGGCCATGCTCAAGTGAGTTGACAAGTCAACTGCTTATTTTGACAGTCTAACTGCGGTATCGAGAAAATGAGTTTAAGCTATATAAGGATGACACTTGTCCTGCCTTATGCTTAATTCGGAAATCAAGTGACAAAGGGACTTAATTTATATGATTGGTTCTAGTGCAAGTGGGAGATTGTTAGTAGTTTGCCCTAGGAATCAATCAAGGTTGATACTCTAATATTAGTTGTGGATTAGGTTGTGTCGGAATATCGACCTTCACTATACTTAGGTAGTTATAATGTCTTGCTAGAGACCACTTATGACTTGTGGGCCAAAAAGGGTTTTGAGCACACTGCTAATGTTTAGTGAACCTACAGGGTCGCACACAAAAAACGAACTGAATTAATATTTTCTATGCGCCAGAATCTACTTAAAATAAGAAATAGATTTTAATTTATTCTCCTATTCAACTTATCTACGCGGTCGTGCACGTTATGAGATAACGATTAAAGGTGGACGATTTGGCGGGCCCAAATCGCCTGGCCCACTTCTTTTAATTCCGCTAGATAATGAGGTTGTATAAATAGATAGAGAATCGTTCTCTGTCTAGGGCTTTTGTTTTTTGACAGAGTATCGAAAATCAAAAGGCGTTAAAGAAAAAGAACTTCACGATCTTTAGCTAGCACTTGGATCATCGGAGACTTCTGTTCGCGTGTGTGAATACCGGTAGAGGCGCAACATTTGGGGCGCTAATCCAGACACAATTAACTGCTAATTTTCGTTCGATTTGCAAAAGGTACGTACCGAACTTTTATCTCGATTTTAATATACACATGGATCCTGTCTAGGGTTCTATATTCCGCTGCGTTATTTTTGTTGATGAACCCTACAGTGCCTTCGTATGTGAACAAACTATGACCATCAAGTACAGAAACGGTTCAACAAAGTGTCAATATGTGCACTTGTGAACCATAGCCATCCAACATAAAAGCCAACACCGTGCCTCAAGGCTAAGAATTTTACACAAGACGAAATTATGAATGATTAGTCATTGACCTCGTTAAAAGCTTTCATATTGCTAATCGTTCTATCTATGTCATGTTCAGTGAACTTGCCCAATACAAGTACTTGTGTTCTAGCTCGAGTATCACAACACCTAATGACTTATGACTCATCATTCCATTAGGTATCCAATACTCAATAGTGAAGCTTAAAAACACACCAGTCTTAATAGGATTATCAATATCTTCTCAATGATCCATCGATTGGGAACTGTTTAAAGACTCGGTCTAATTGTAAACCTGTCATACATATTCTTAATACCTTAAGAATAGGTTCAGTCGCAACTAATCTTATGGACTCATTCATATCAATGGGACAATGAATAAATACATCTTTGCCATTAAATTAATAATACAACTAAAATCCCTAACATGTAACTATTACATGATTGATTTAGGGCATATAGCCAACATAAGACTCCTACAATTTGGTTCCTCCCACCTTAGAGAATTTGGTTTAAACATGCACTTAATTGAAATTTCAAAGGATCGTGATCCAATTCAAAGCGATGTAGATAGGGGTAGATTCCCTTCACTTGAAATCTTATTCCGATTGGATCCGCTTTTTGAAAAATGCATCTCCCGAACAATTTCCATGGCAACTTCATTGGGCAAAGTTGTGTAGAAAGCCTCACTCACGAAGACGATAACCTGATCACAATTTTGGTACTTACTGGGTGTGCCTCTTATTACCCTTTTAAGGGTAGTATGTCAGTATTACGTGCCGCACGAAATGCCGCCAACTCCTAAGTTAGGATTACCTCAGTTTGACTTCCCGAATGGCACCATTGTAGAGGAATAACTATCAGGCCTCAAAGAGAGAGTCCAACATGTCTGGATCGCATGGTACCATTGTATATACCAAGAGATATCACTTGGACCACCGAGTTAGAAGGTGAAATGAGGAAGTATCCTGCCTCAATGGAATACATATGCTGTCCTTTGGAGCCCGAATGCAGGGTAGACATTCCTGATATTCTCGGAAGCCCACTCAACTCCAAATCCAAGTTAAGCGAGTTATCAAGGAGTAGGATGTGCGTTAACACCTAAAGTTTAATGGCCAAATTAGATTAATTGCACAAAAATTAGGAGTCAAATTTTTAACCCCTACACACAAAAAATATTTTCATTTAATTGCATGGCATGTAGACATTAGGTGCATTTTGCATTAATAAGACTTAAAAAATAATTTTTATTTAAAAAAAAGAAAAGAAGAAGAAGAAAAAGAAGAAAAAGGGAAATCGGGCTGAGGAAGGCTCGGCTCGGCCACCTTTTCCCTTTCCCCTCTATCTCTCCCTCGTTGGGCCTGACCCAGCCCGCTTTCTCTCTCTCCCTGGCCCAGCCTCCTTCCCTCTCTCTTCCTTCCCTTTCCTCCTTCCCCACGCTAGTTGACTGAAGCGTTGGAGGCTCCACAGCCAAGCAGAGGGTAGAACGCTCCACAGCCAAGCAGAAGAGACGTAGAGTAGAAGGAGAGCAGGTGGAGCAGGTAGCTGGCTGCCATAAAAGCCGAGAGAGACAGAGAGAGAGGGGGGCGTTTTCAGGGGGAATTTTGAGGGGGGGTCGGTTCTTAAAAAAAAACAGAGAGAGAGAGGTGAAGGGAGAGAACGGGCAAGATAGAGAGCGAAGAGTCCTCCGCCGGTGACCCTTGCGCCTCAATCGCGGCCAACGACCCCCTAGTGTGACCTTTTTCCTGTGACATGGCCATGGTAGGTTCCGACCCCGAGTTTTGTTGGGTGTCAATTTGTTTGATTCGGGGGTCAATTTCCCGAGGATTCTGGCTTGGAGGCGTGTGAGGCGGCCGGATGTAGTCTGATCTATCGACCTTGCCCTTGTTGGCCGTCGCCGATGCCGGATAGGGACCTCCGTCGACCCTCCTGTTCTGTCGAACTATGCTCTATTTTGATGGTCTCGGCTAACCGGCACACGATTTTGAGCGTCGACGAGCCTTTCATGGCTGTCATGGTGTGCTTCCTTGAGCGTTGCGTCGATAGTGTTTGTGCTTTGAGCTTCAATCAGTTTGGTTTAAACTACCCCGATGGTGCCTGCCAGGTATTTGACAAATCGCCTGAATTAGATCCACATATGTTTCTCCAAGTTTGGTTGACTTCAAGGCATTTGTTGGTCATTAATATTTCTTTTTGCCTGCTCCATTGCTTGTGTGGCCGGACGTGGGCCAAGGCGACGCCGAAGTGGATGCCTTGGTGGGCTCTGTTGAAACCGCGGAGCAGGGGGGATGCGGAACAGGGGAGTGGGCCGATCGAGGAGGGGGTTGACAGCGGCTCTAGTCGTTGGCCGTGGCTCGCCAAGCTTAGACGTCGCCTGACGTCGGAGCCTGGTCAACGCCAGAGCCTCCTAGCAGCCCGACAAGAGGGATGGGCAAGCGAAGCCCCACGGAGCACTGGAGTCGGCTTTGCACAGTCGGGTAGAGGCGCTGGAGAGTCGGGTCTGTTGGGGGACAGGGTCGGGTCAGATCTGGGTCGAGCGTGGAGATCTGACCTGGCTCTCTAGGGTTTTGTCATATGTGAGTTGGGCCTAGTTAGTAGAAAAATAGGAATTGCGGCGGGCTCAGTCCATTTTTTTTAGGGGTTTGGGAGCTTTTTGTGAGCTAGACCTGGCCCACGACTCAGGCTCGGTTCGGCTGTAGGTCGGCGAACCCGGGTTGGATGTGGACATCGGACCCGGGTTAGTTTATATTATTATAATAATATTATTTTAATATTAAAAATTCAAAAAATGGAAATTGGGCTTTGAAATGGCTTTTTCTCGCTTTCTTGTATGATGAATGTCATGCTTGATTGCACGATTGGTTGATTCGCATGTTTGAATTGCGTATTTCATTCGACCTTGCATATGCCCGATTAGAGGCATGTTAGGCCTTTGTTTGTGCACCTTCAATATATTGATTGTCGTTTCCTTGGCCTAGTTAGGATTAGAACCTTAGGATTCACAATCGATTGGAAGACTGCACAATCATCTTTAAATTTTGTTTGAACAAGATTAGTATCGAAATGGCACTAGTTAAATAACTAGTATAATTAAGCTCTCGAACTCATTTGAATATCTGGTTTGTAGGATTACGACGATTCTCCAATTGCCTTACTTGAGTTTTTAATCGATCAACCTTAAATTGATTAGTGGCAACTCTTGGATAAAAATCACTTATAGATTAAAAATTTAAACCATAAGTCGCAATATGGTATGAGTTTGGGAAAACCCGAGTTAAGCTCTAGACCTAAACTTAGCGCATCCGGAAGCACGCCATTCTCCGAGAAGGCGGTCGCAACAATGTGGCACTTACAAAAGTCGAATGTTCAACCCTAGAAAATAAATGAAAGAGTACTAATGTCTCCATTGGATATACATCTTGGCATAGGAATGATTCCCATTTTGTTTTCTAGTTGGATTGTTATTGGGATTTTCTTTATGCCTTAGTTTTGATGTATAGGGCTTTTCGTTCACCTTTTAGATTTATAGGAATTTTCCTTTATGATCTAGTTGGAATGTATAGGGTTTTTCTTATAATGAAATATTTTGTAATGAAATGAATTATACTTTGCTTTTGTCTATTTAATTCCTTTTTCTATTTTTTGGGAAGGGATGATCGACCGATTGTCATGTATTACCGCTTCGATTTTGTTTTCTCTTATAAGGAAATCTTGGTGAGAGACTATTTCTATGAGATAAGCTCTCAAAAAGGTCCTCTTGTCTTTATTTCATGATAAGAACGGTACTGCCGAAGTGTGGTACTTTATTTCCTTTCTTATTCCAATTACTTACTTTGTCTTTTTTCGTTTTTATTTTTTTTTCAAAGGCACATAAGCCGCAACTCTTTGAAGATCATCCAACTGTACACGTTTAAGAGTCGGGGTGAGCATAGTCCGAGTGGGCAGTTTTCACCTTGGAATTGAGAACTGCCCATTGATTCTATGGATCTACCCGGGAACCGTACTGCCGGTTCTATATTTGATGTGAGTCCAAGGAATCGGTATGCCCCAACGGTCCAGTTGTTACATCTCGAATTTTGACTTAATTCCGGAATCAATAAAACGAATATTATTTCTCATTTCATTTTAGTAAGTCTTGCTTGGAACTGATCACTTTCGGGATACTAACCAATGGGGAATGGCTAACTAGGAAAATGGTGCGTGGACCACAGACCCGATCGTGAATCGGGCTCAGATTCTGAGAAACGACGGGAAAATATTTTGGGTCAATGTGGGCCGATCCTAGGAGGGTGATGGATTCGGTTTGGCCAACGATGTATGATCGGATCATAGGTGATTCCGCACGACCGAGAGTACTCGCGGCGAACAAATCCGGATCTTAAACCGAACGATCGTGACCTCCGGAACTTGCGATAATTCCTCTCGTTTTCCTGGTAATCGAGACCGTCATAACTTTGATAACCCTAAGTCGATACGCGTAACCCTTAAATAGACGCCCGTTAGTGAGAGAACCTAAAATTTTAAATTGAGCAAGTTTTGATCGTGGAATTTGATATGGATTTGGACGTCGATTTTCAAGGGTGTACGCAACTAATTTTGCGAGGACGACGTCGAATTATGTTGGCCAATCATATTTAGGGTTGGTACGGTTGAAAGATGGAAATTCGACCCAGAACGGAAAAATTACCATTTTGCCCATAAGCCTATTTTGTTAAATTCCGAATTTTGGGCCATTTTTGGGGTTTAAATTATGGGTTTATTTTATTAAATTGGATTAGCCCCCAAATAGATAATTTTACCCTTCCATTATTGGATAAGGGCTAAGGAGAGCTCTTAGATGATGGACAAATTGGTCAAGGCATGGGAGATTAGGACATGTGGATTCCATTAAGCCGTATTTGACCCTCGTTTGACCATTTCTCTCTCCTCATTTTCCCTCTCTCCTCTCCCGTCCAACTCTCACGTTTCCTCTCCCTCTTTCGTCGAGCCTTCTCCTTCACTGTTCGTGAAGACCGCCGAGCGCCGCCGGAGCTAGTTGCCGCCACACGTCGCCGAGCCGCCATGCCTCGCCGTCACCACCATCATCACCACCCCATCTAGCCTCCATCTCTTTCTCTCTCTCTCCTCCCTTCGGCTATGAAAAAGCCAAGCTGCGGCTACACCGGAACTGCCACCGCCGTAGCTCCACCCACTGTGCGCCGTCACCGCCGCGCCGTTGTCCACCCGAGCGCCGCGCTACCACCTCGTTTAGCCACCCTCATCCTCATCACCACCATTTCTCTCCCTTTCTTCCTCTCACTTGGCCAAGTGATCACCGGAGCACCACCACCACCCGCAGTCCACCATCTCGCCACCACACCACCACCCACACCACTCCCTTTCCTTATGATCATCACTACCAGTATCATCATCGCCCTTAGCCGCCGTCTGGATCGCCAAGGGCCGAACGTCGCCGTGTACTGCCGTGTCCGCCGCCGTGAGCCATACAACCGCCGCTCATTCCGTCGGCCCCGTTTGACGTTGGAGCATAGAAATTTGTGAGTATTACCTCTAAACCCGAATTAGGACCAATCTTGCATTTCTAAACGGTATTAGTTGATTTTAGAGGTTAATTCAGGGGGTTAATGATGGGTTTTGTAAACTGAATAATGAAGGATGATTATGTGGTAAATTGTGGAGTTTATGGCGTCGATTTGGAAGTGGGAATGGCCGATAAATAGGCTTAATAGTGGTTGCCCTCATTGGAGTAATTTCGGGCCAAGTTGGATGAGTTTGGGAGTTAGTTGATATTTCCCGATTGTATTGTGATTGATTGTTGTGGTGATTGTTTTGGTGCTCATTAGTGGTTATTTGCACTGTGCCATGTCGTGTGTTCATGTGGCCGATCAATGCGGGGTGTAATTGGCAAATTGATGGCCTTGATTAATTACTCGATTTGTGAATTGCGCATTGGACCGCACAGTATTAAATAGGCCAATTGAGCACGTTATTGTGGTATTGATTGACTGATTTGTGTGAATGCTCATTATACATTGCATATTGCCCCAGAGCGGGAATTGAATGGCCACGGATTGTGTATGCCAAGATTTGGGGCATGAGATGAACAGTGTGTGAGTATGCGTGCCTGACATGAGCATGTGATCACCTAAATGCCGTGATGCGTTTTACGCGAGCTTCAGATAAAACTGGCTATGTGAATGTGTGATCACAAATCATCTTGATGCGTTTTACGTGGCGTTGAACCCATCCTTATGCGTTTTACGCGGAATGTTGCCTGATACGTCCGGAGGACGACCAGCCTGATGCGTTTTACGCGGGTTTTGGTTCGTAAGATGATCAGTGTTGCGCTTGATGCGTTTTACGTGGGTTAGAGACACTGGGCCTGATGCGTTTTATGCGGGCCAGGTAGTGTTGTTATTGATATTGAACTGTTGCGTTTGGCACAGATTAGACCTGATGCGTTTTACGTAGGTCGAGCTCTAATTGAGAATTGAGCAGTGTGTCAGTGTACAGTGTTTAGTCAAATCATGAGCATGACATATTGATGGCACATGTGTGCAGGTGTGCGAGCATGTGAGTCTCAGTGAATTGTGCGCAGTACGAACACTGGTGAGTATGAGCATGCGTATGACGTACGTATGACAAGTGTGTTTGCGCATGTGCCGTGATTATTACATTGAATTGCCTAACCTGTAGGGTCATTAAGGTAAGCGATTCGAGCCTGAGGGCCCGAGTCAATTATTGTTATTGATAAAACTGTGGTGTGTTTGGTTTGCTTGTTAGGAGGTGCATGTTAGCCTAGTTTAGGTTTAGGGAGTTTTTACTCGCTGAGATTCGTTTCATTATTGTATAACCCAACCTTTCAGATCCCTAGCCCTGAGGATGCCTGGTGCACCAGTGCTTTTTGGGATTCCGCTCTAGATTGGGCGGGAGAGGACGAAATACCCCGTAGGGAACGAGGGTCTATATATTCAATACCGGACTAATATATTGGTAGATGTGGGCCAGCCGTACCCTAAATCCCATGAGTACTTAGCATGGTGCTTTAGGGATCATAACGGAGAGCATGGACCTCTCCGGACTTTTGACGTCCCGTTTAACTGGTTAGGGGAGGTGGACCCGCATTGTCTTGACGGGGAGGTAGTAGACCCAGTAGCCTCACTAGAGTGGAGTGCGTTTTCCGAAGACAACGCACCATGGCCAGAATAGATGGGGATATCGGTGCCAGTTGTTATGGACGAGGAGTCAGAGGTGTTGGTCGCAGATCCGAAGCCGATGGACCACGACGATGAGCCAAAGGCCATGGAGCAGGATCTCGATCAGGATGGCGAGATCAATTAGGGGAGCTCAGACAAGGAACTGCACCCAGATAAGGCGCTTCTGGCGATGTACCCCGAGTTGGAGATAGAGTCTGAGGACATGGATTCAGAGGAGTCAGAGCCATCCGAGAATTCCTCTGAGTCGTCAGGATCTGATTCGGATTGGGAGCCATAGACTAGACCTTAGTTCATAGTTAGTGAGAGCCAAAGCTTTTTGACTATAGCCCTACCCTAGTCTTAGTTTGACTCCCGAGCCACTTACCCTCCTTTTTTACTGTAGTGGCCGTTGACCGGTGTTGTGGTTTGCATCCTCTGTATGTGAATATTGTAAATGTTTTATATAGTATTATAAAATGCATATTTGTAACTATGTTGTTTGTTGTATTACTTCCACATGTGCAATATTCTCTGTGTTGAGCGTTGGGTCGGCGATGCATTCTTGGGACGTCGCATACATATAAACCGTGGTGGTGGGATGTTCGCGCTTATTGAGGCTCGGGGCGTGACACCAATTCCCGGGTTGGTCCATAGTAGCGGTCCCATGTTTGATGTCAGTCTATGGAACCGATATGCCCTTTGGTTTCTTCCAAAGATTGCTTTTTCCCCGAGCATGGAAGCAATGAATCCATTGCGGTTTGCGGGATAGCAAGATGCTTAGGTCCAGTCCAGATATGCTAGACACAAATGGGTCTAATGACTTTCAGTGTAGATCTTTGTCCACTAAGAAGCACATCAAACTTGGCGATAGTAAAAGGAAAAAGAACAAAGAGAACTTACATTTTCTTCATAACCATACTTTGCCTGCCCTATATATATAGCATCTCTTAGGACAAGAAATAAAGAAGTATCTAATCCTTCTTTGGTAAGGGATTTTGCACCAACCTATACCAATCCTATATGCATGTAATTCCATTTCTGGGAATGTTTCTTTATTGAATCTTTATTCAAAAGTTGTATTGAAGCAAAAAAGTTAGAAAGTGATACATCTCTTTTTTCGGTAACAATGACATAGTCATCGTGTCCAAAGAGTTTAAACTTTGAATGTTTATAAATTCTATCAAGTTTAACTTTTGGAATGAATCAATTTTCAATAGATTTATTGAAATCTTCAATATTAATCTCTTCTCTATTTATTGGTCCTTGATCCGAGGATATCTGTGATAAAGAACTAGAAGAAGACTCGGATCTTCTTAATAAGTCCATTACAAAAGACTAATTTTTTTTTTTCTTTTCAATTGATATCAACGATGCTTACCAACGAACATTTTATTGATTCCAGGCAGTAAAACCCATAAATGGAATTACTGGGCTACATAAGAAAAAAAAAGTAGCTCTTTATAATTAAAGATGATATAACCAATTAATCGAAGTAATTGAGAAATTACTTAAATAAAATGGAATGAAATTGCATACATTTTTGGAATGCACTTTTTTGATATACATTTTAGATATTGGTTATATATATATGTCCGTTTAAGAAATTTCAGAATATCATGTGCATTTCGATTATAAATAGAAAACCTAGATCAATATCAAGACTCGAGGATCTAGGATTATAAATTGAAAAGATATTGATATGAAGATAAATAAACTATTTATAATTGGTTCTAGGTGCCTGTAATAGAAAGAAAAGAATAACGAAAATGTATGTAATTCTTAAACGTCTTTCTATATAATCAAAATAGCTAATGTATTCACTAAAAAGATACAAGACTCTAGATAAATCTCTATTATATAGGGCTGTAGCAACAGAAAAGATGTATAGTAATATATTAATGCAGATTTCTACACAGAAAATTATTAAATGAATAAAATTAAATAAAATGACGAGCATTATAAATAATAAAGAAGTCGTATGCAATATATAGAACAAGAAGAAGAATTGCAAGAACTTCTAAATCAACCATATAGGTGAAATTCTAAATAGAATGGCAAAACAGTAAAAAGAAGTAAGGATATTTAAAAAATATAGAAAATTGCTTTTAAATTAAAGTACAGACCATCCACAAGCGGTTCGACCTGCCGTTTGTGGGATATGTAAATATAAATACAAGAATTTAAATACAAGATATTAAAGAAAGATTAACATTAAAGATTATAGTAACGGTATTGAAATGTTACAACTGTATTGCAATTATTGAAGTACAAATGCAGATATAAAATACAAATCGCGAACAAGATTTGGAACAATATTGAAACAAGGAGGATATGTATGGTACTAGATTTTATTAAGTTTCGAGTGAAACTCTGTGTTTCCCGAGAATAGTACTAACAAATGTTTGTCGACTATATTTCTCGAAGGGAAAACTAAGATCTAAAAGAAATATGAAAGCTTGAGGGATCCAGGAAGTAATGGTACTTACTGGATTATGAAAGGTATTCCCTCTCTTATTCATTTGGAGAAGGTTTGGAGTTTCAAAGGAAGTGAAAGGGAATTATGAAAAGCTCTGGAGGAGGTTGTGGAGGGGTTTCAGAAAAGTTCTGAGAGAAGTTCCGAAAGAAGTTCTGTCCCTTATTGAAGTGTGAGGTCTCTTTATATAAGCGGATTGGTTCCTGTAGAAATTGTTCATGGGTAGTACTGTAGCGGTAAATGTACAGTGTTTACAGTGAACAGTGTGCTAACATGATTATGAAAGTTTTGAAAAAGAAAAAGACTAGTAGACTCCTTTCAGCCTAGAAATGATGAAAATGGCTGAAGTCTTTCGGCGCCTACTATCATGACTTGGACAGATCTTCAGCCGATTCGTCTTATTCTTCTTGGTCTGCTACATCTCCTTATGGGATTCTTGGAAGAATACCGTAGCAGTCATCTTCATTGGAGTTCCCACTGTGGTATGAGTGGGAATAACCTGTTTCTTCCAGTTGAGAAAGGGTTTACCTTAGCATTTCTGCTAATTATTATTGGGATTTAGCAGATGCCAACTTAGAAAGTATGAACCCTCTATCATGTAAGAAAGGAGTGATTTCTCTAGGAGGGGGTAGACAACCAGAAATTGATTGTCTATCATGGAGCCATATGTTGACTGCTCTTATGGAAATTTTGTCAAAAAATTTGAAACCATCCTACCATTTGACTTTGAATCGTCTTATGAGGATGGGGATTCCTGTATCGGGAGATTTTATGTAATCAAAATACCATCCTAGGACCCATGATACTCCAAAATAATAGAAAAAGAGCATTAGTTTAGGAAAACTTTTTTCATATGGAAGTGGGGTGAATTTTTCAAGGAAGAGTTCATAATTGAGTTGGATTTTTGGATGGATGAGTTCATTAGTTGGTCCTAAGTATTCCTATCATCTTATGAACCAGTATGGAACAGTTTTGATATCAAAATTTTCGAAGAAGAATAGCCAAGTATGTGAATTATTGGTATTCTTTCTCCAGAAAGTATTCCACCAAACTTGTTGGTAATTAAAATATGAGAAGGGGGATCTGTATGGAAGAGCATCAGCCATTTTGATATTGAATTTATTTAAGGTTAATGGATCAGGTTTCCACTGAGAAGGGTGAATAACCCTGTGTATTCTTGCTGTGGAATAATTGACATGGCCTTTATTAGAAAAATGTCTAAAGGTGACGGACTTTGTTTCTTCTAGAATTTTCTCATAAAATTCAGATGTTTTATAAATATCATGGGGAGTATAAAGAAATTTTTCAGAAAACAAGTTTTTTGCGAAAACATATGGATTTTCATCATAAAATCCATTTTCAACATTGTAGACATTTTGAAATATTGTTTTATGAAAAAATTTTGATTTTGGAGGGGTTGTCTGGGTAGACTATATGACCACCTTACTAGAAATTATTTTTCCTTTAGCCTTTTGAATGGCTATAGGAGAAGGTTCAGGTTCAACCATTGCTGTGGAGAATTGTGGTTGGATATTAAAGGTTTGTTGAAGAAGTGCTAAAGCTTCTTCTGATAAAAGTTTGGCTATGTCAGCCAAAGGTGGTAGTGGTTGGGTTTTGAAAGCCTGTTGGAGAAGCCTTAAGGCTTTTTCTTGGCTATTGGGATCAAAAGTGTCTTCAGTAGAAGGAAAGGATTCCTTCTTGACTGGATCAGAAGAAATATTTAATGGCTGTTGGGCAGCTTGAAGCCAAGTCCTGATATTGGTTAACCCTGAAGGTTTCTTTTCGGAGGAAGACTCTGCAATTTGCTTGCCCTTGTCTCTCCTGGTAAGTTTGTTATGAGGTTTGGGAGGCATTTTCCCTGCAAAAATTCTCTTGTGAGAAAATCTGGGAGAGAATTTGAAGAGCCATTAATGAATTCTATATCAAAATCAAAGACAGATAAAATGGCTTACCATCTGGCAAAAATCTGTTTTGAAGCAATATTTTGAACATCTTTTTGCAAAATATCTTTTGCAGATTTACAATCAATTCTTAGTAAAAATTTTTGATTTAAAAGATCTCCTTGAAATTTAGAAATAGAAAGTACAATAGCAAGAATTTCCTTTTTGATAGTGCAGTAATTCTTTTGGTAATCATTTCAGTGTTTGGAGACAAACTAAACGATCTGTTCTTTATTGTCTTTGGATTGCTTAAGTATGCCTCCATATCCAATATCAGAAGCATCAGTTTTAACAATTTTGAAAACAAAATGATCAGCAAGATGTAAGCAAGGAATTTCCTTAATAGTACGTTTGATCTGTTTCACAATATATTAATGTAGATAATATTTATGTGAGGGAAATATTCAATGATATAATTGAGACTCCCAAGAAATCTTTGCAATTGGGTTTTGTCTCTGATCTCATTATGAAATTTTTCAGAAAAGACTACTGATCTTTCAATAGGTATGATGGTTCCTTAGTGAATGTAGTGTCCTAGAAAGCGAATTTTAGTTTTAAAAAGGGATATCTTGGTAAGTGAAACTACCAGACCATTCTTTTTCACTATATTGATAAAATGATTGATGTGTTTGAAGTGTTTTTCTATAGAAGTAGAAAATACTAAAACATCATTAATATATACAATAATATAATCAGAACAATGATTGAAAATGTCATTCATAATTCTTTGGAATTCAAAAGGAGCATTTTTCAATCCAAAAGGCAAGACATTCCATTCATATTGACTAGAACGAACAGTAAAAGCTGTTTTATATCTGTCCTTTTCGCTAATTTAAATCTGCCAGAAGCTTAATTTCATATCAAATTTTGAAAAAATCTTTGCTTTAAAAAGTCTATTTAACAAATCTTTTTTGTTAGGGATTGGATATCTTATCAATTTTAAAGCTGTATTCAAAGGTTTATAATTTATTACCAATTTGAAACTCCTTTTTCTAGTTCAGCATTTTTGTTGACATAGAAAGCAGAGCAACTCCAGAGTGATTGGCTTTTCCTAATAAGCTTCTTCTCAAGAAGTTCCTAGATTTCCTTTTGGCAGAAATTGAGAATTTCATGGTTCATTTGAGAAGGTCTAGCTTTAGTAGGAATATCTTTTTCAAAAAATCCTGGTTCATGTGGTAGGTAAACAATGTGACTTTTACGAGACCATAAAGCATCAGGAATATTGGAACATATGGAATATTTGATTTGATTTTCAAGAATAGAAATTCTTTTTTGGAGACTTTCTTCAGAAAGATTCCTGTCTATCTTTCTGTATTCAAGGTCTTCCTTTAGAAATTGGAGATGAGTTTCGTTACTCTGAATAATGCAATTTATTTCAAAGATAGAATGTTCTTGAAGAGTATTCAAATTTCTGGTTTGAGATTTGGAAATGAAATCAAAACATAATTTCTTGCCTAAGGTTTTTGTTTCAATTCCTTTTTCAAAAACTCTAAAAGGCTTAAGTAAATTTATAAAAGGTGATCCCAAAATAACATTTTGTTTGATGTTTTTGACAAGAAGAAAAGGAGTTTTAAAAGAGATTTGGTCTTTCACAATCTCAACCTCAGGGATTTTATAATTTATAACCAATTTATCTCCAGACATTGACTTGAGACTCTGAGAGGTTTTCTGAAAGTATTTGGTGGGTATAAGACCTTCTTTTATATAATTAAGATCTGCACCCGTATCAAAAAGAGCTATTGTTTCCAAAACAATTTCATTTTGGATTCTTATGGAAATATTGATAATCCATTTTCTGGTGGTTATTTCAGAAAGCATTAAAAGGAAATTTGCATTTGAAGGAGAAGGAGTTTGAGGAATATCATTTTCTTCAAGATCTCCTTCCTTTTGTTTTCCTTTTAAATTTTTTAATTTAATATCTAAAATGTCTTTTTGCATAACTAATTGGACAGTTTTGAGATCTTGGATCTCTTGTTTCTACCTATTGATTTCAAGAGTAAGATCACTTATAGAAACGGGTTTGAAATCTGTTTTCTTGGGTTTTCCAAGTATTGCAGAAAGGTTATAGGGATTGTCAGTTTTGAAGGTGAGTTTAAAAGCTGATTTGGAATTTTGGAAATTATTCAAATATTTTATTTTTGTTTCGGGATTAGTGATTTGGTCGAAAGTTTGCAAAAGAATTTCTTCTTCTTTTGTCAAAACATTTATTTCAAAATTGGTGGCATCTTCATTTTCACTCCCTAAAGTGGATGATGAAGATGTTTTTAAATCACAAATTTGTAAACCTTTTTCAAAACTAAATTTATCAGAAGAACTATTGTCATCTTCAATCATTAATTGATTGAGTTGATTTATAGTTTCTTTATCCAAATCTAACTCATTGATTTTTTTGCTAATTTTGCAAAATCGAGAAGTGTGGCCTTTCTTGCCACAATTATAGCAAGTGATGTTTTTAAAATTTTTCTTTGATTTCTTATCAAAATTTTCTTTTTCCTTATTCTTAGAAAATTTTTTATCAAATTTTTTTTTGTAATGTTTCTTATAAAATTTCGTTTGCTCTTTCTTTTTAGATGAGCATTTTCCTGAACATTTGGTTTTATCAAAATTTTCAAAAGATGGATCATATTAAGCACAAAAATCTCCTAATCCTTTTTTAGAAAGTTTTTGTTCTCTTTTGATTTGTTTTTGAAAACGGATATTAGTGCACAATTGTGTACCAATTTTGTAAATATAGGAGGTTAGTTCACCATAAGAAAGATGGTCATATGGAATTTGATTTCCATATTCTTTTCTAATCTTGCTGCGAACTTGTTCTCCTATGAGTTTTGGTAAACCGGCTAGAAATTTTTCTTTCCAAAAAGACTGGTTGCAATCTGTTCTTTGAAAAACTCTTTGCAAAAATATTTCTTTGTATTCCTAAATTCTCCTAGGGATCTACACTTCATATTTGATAAAAGATCTTGATTTTTGTCAAGAATATGAGAAGAGTCTCCTAGAAAGCGTTGAGATATAGAAAATATTAGGGTATTTATAGCATCTTGAATGGGTTGCTCATCCTCATCAAGAATGTTTTGACCAAACGAGTCGAGTTTATAAGCATTTAAAATTTGAGACCTTTGCTCATCATTAAGGTAGTTATCCTACCAACCTTTGAGCTGATCTGTGAAACCGGCTATTAAAAGATATGTAACAGAATGATCAAAAGTATCAAGGATGGTTTTGTAAGTGTTTGCGAGCATGACCATTTGAGTTAAAATATTTATAAGGTTTTGCTCAAAAACACCATCTATGTTCCATTCATAAATAGCATCAGAAGAATATTTATTTTGAACTTTAGAAAATGTTTCTTTTGTGAGAATATCAGGAGGAGTAGCACGAGAATAATATAATTTATGGGAATCTTTCCAGGTGATATGATTTATTTCAGGAATAGAATCAATATCAAATTTATCTAAAAGATTGATCTGGCCAGAAGATCCTATGTGATCATGGGTGTCTTTGACGCTCAGGTTTTGTATTAAAGGAGTATCTAAGACTATATGATTTTTGGAAATCAAAACTGATTTGCCTTTTAGGAGTTTTCTCCTATCCTTTAAGGCTTTAGCAAATTCAATACTGGGGTTTTTCGGAATTTCAAAATTTTTAAAGAGTGGAGGCTTCAAATCCTTTTTTGAAGATGATATCAAAGAGGACAGAAAGCTATTTTGGACAAAAGTTTCTATTCAGTCTAATTGCTTTCCTATGGTGTGAAGATGTTGATTAGAAAAATTGTTTTGTTCAACAATTTTTTTGATTCCTATGCTATCTATTTCAAAAGCTATTTTAAAAGGATAAGCCACAATTTCGATTTCTCGATGTCCAATTTTGATTTTTCTAAGAGGAGGATGATTAGACTCTATGACATGACCATCGTCTAATCTCCATTATAAAATTGATCAAGAACAAAAATCTGTTTTTCTTTTAGAAATATGTTTTCAAACCAATCAAAAAAGAATACCTAGATTTCATGTTGATACATGTAATCATAATATTCCTTTTTGATGTCTAGAGCTTGGTTTCTAAAATTCTCAAAAAACCATTCTCTGATTTGTTTATTATTGAAAGAATTAAATTCTGTATTCAAAAGTTTTTTGTCTGGTTCAAAAACTAATTCCAAAACACTGATTTCAAGGTCTTCCATTTCAGAAGGAGTAGAATCAGGGAAGTTAGGAGTATTCTGGTAAACTGGCCTGGAAATTCCAGATCTGTTATATATACTACTATATTTGGAAAAGGAGGAGCACTTGCAGATGCTTCCTTAGGATTATTCAAGGGAGCAGGAGGAATGTTGTTTACTGACCTTCGGGAAGAAGTAGAATGCCAAGAAGGGATTGATCTTATATCGCAAGACCTTCTGGGAATATTAACAGATCTCCTGGAAAATTGAATAGTTACTCTACCTTCAGGATGTTGGATAATATTTGTAGATTCAGAATTTTGAACGATTTGTTGGGAAATTCAGTTTTCTAATTCCTACTGATCAGGAAGAGTGATTTGATTCCAAGGAATAGTTCTTGGAATGGTAACATTTGCTTTGGAAATATCTGTTTGCAAAAGAAGAGTTTCTCTATTGGAATTCAATTTGAAAGCCTTGCTGCCAAATGCAGAGTTCATGACTTTGTAATAGACTCTGTATATAAGAGCTTTGGGAATAGAACCTTCAGCTATAGAATAATTGTGGGTCTTTATCTAAAGAGTTAGGGATTTTAAAATATTTTTATCTTTGAGAGAAACAATGAGACCGGGATGACTATCAAAATGTATAGGTCCACTGCAATGACTGGTGTCGACTGCTCCAAGAATGGATTCATCGTATTTCAAAAGTCTAGCATCTCTTAGGACAAGAAGTAAATAAGTATCTAATCCTTCTTTGCTAAGGGGTTTTACATCGACCTGTACCAATCCTATATGCATGTAATTCCATTTCTGGGAATGTTTCTTTATTGAATTTTTATTCAAAAGTTGTATTGAAGCAAAAGAGTTAGAAAGTGATACATCTCTTTCTTCTGTAATAATGATATAGCCATTGTGTCCAAAGAGTTTAAATTTTGAATGTTCATAAATTCTATCAAGTTTAACTTTTGGAATGAACCAATTTTCAATCGATTTATTGAAATCTTCAATATTAATCTCTTCTCTATTTATTGGTCTTTGATCCGAGGACATCTGTGATAAAGAACTAAAAGAAGACTTAGATCTTCTTAATAAGTTCATTGCAAAAGACTACTTTTTTTTCTTTTCAATTGATATCGACGATACTTACTAACGGACTTACTACCCCTCTGGGTTTTACTGCCTAGAACACATCCAGATATCACACGGAAAGACCACCACGAAGGAAATCATCTTTATTGAGAATGAAATTATAAAGAATATCTTTATCTACCCCTTAGCTCTAATACCATTAATGGTATCAAACGCACAAGCACCAGAAAAGATTTTTCTGGTGCCCGATCCTCGGGCATTACTGGTTCTTTATATATATATATATAGGAGGTTCCACGCCTAAAACCGAGAATCGGGTGGTACTCATCGGTTTCAATAAATTGAAATTGGGAACTGGACTGATCTCAAAGAGAACCACCAGTTCTGGGCCAGTTTGGTTCGGTTCTAGGTGGTTCCCAGTTTCTTTGCATATCCCTATTCAAAAGACTTGCAGATGGACATCTAAGAACAGAATGCACGCTTTGCCACTATGAAGAAGAAGATAGATGACTTGGCTTCTCTGCATGTTCGCCAATTAAAAGAAGATGACTGCGGTCTCGCCTACTTTGACTCATGCAACACCTTCCGCTCCACCTGGGCCTATCCCTAAGGATCCCAAGGGAAAACCAATGGAGGAAGAACCCTATGAGTCGCCCATGGTTATCGAACTGGATCCTAGTATCGAAGTTATATCCACTCAAATGGAGGATGAAAACAAGCGATTTGCCAAACTCGAAGAAAAGCTCCGTTTGATTCAAGGATATGAAGCCCAAGCAGCAGAGGATCTGTCATTTGCTCAAATAAACATTCTGGAGAAATTTAAGATCCTTGAGTTCACGAAGTATGATAAAATTGGCGATCTGTAGATTCATTTGAAATATTACCTCATGAGCATGGGAAGTACTTGGATAATGTTCCTCTACTAATTTGGACATATTCGGACATTTCGGGAGTCTATTGGGACCAGTACTGCAGTGGTTCATACTCCTTGAGCCGGACAAAATAATGAAGTGGGAGGATTTGGCAGAGGCCTTTATCCTGCAGCACAACACTGAGATTGCCTCAACACATGAAGAACTAGTTCGAACTGAGAAGAAGCGGATCCAAACTTTTAGAGCATTTGCTCAGCTTTGGCGTACAACGGCCACCCAAGTCCCACCTCCTCGATGAGGAGATGATGGAATTGCTTCTCAAGCTCTCCCATATGAATTCTTTGTGAAGATGATAAGCTCTGGATGCCACATGTTCCCCTGGTTAGTCGCGGTTGGAGAAAGAATCAAGTGGGCGATACGTGATGGAAAAGATGCACGAAGGAACTAGCATAAAATTTCCAATAAGAAAAGAGGAGGAGCCTTTCTTCGAGGTGGCATTTATTTAAACCCCGATGGTATCTCGGCACCTCCTCAAAGGCCAAAGGCCATCGGCACCATCCGAGAGGATTTCCGAATTGTATTAGAATAGAAAGAGGACACCATGGCAACAAAGTTCCTCGACATAATCCTCCCTAGTTTCTTAGATTCAAATTATCCAAGTCGTGTGAATATCACATGGGGGGAAGAGTCATAACACAAATAATTGCTGGACATTGAAAAACAAAGTCCAGAACTTACTGGACAAGGATGTGTTGTCGTTCAAAGATGCCCAACCAAATGTGCAACAAATCCTGTTGCCAGACCATGCTAGAGCTGTGAGCATGATATTAGGAGAAATATGCTACAGTTTTTGTTAATACAATGCATAAATATGCTTTAAACATCTGTTTAACAACATTCAAATGAACCATGACATATTTTAAGAAGAACGACAAAACTAATGATTCATACGTTCCTAAGAGAACTTCGTTGTTTGGTTGAGAAATGAACACTCACTTCGTAAAATTAGACCATATATCTCCTAAACAATTATTTCAAAGAATTAACTTTTGGTCCATGCAGCGCATGGGACTTCAATTAATTTGGCAATATTGGTTTACTGTCCTGGTAAACAACGTAGATTATTTCGTTATTATACAAATACTAAATAATCTGCATGTGTGGTGGCTGTAGAAGCTTCATAACTTAAAAATAGCGACTCAAAACAAATTTTTCTAAAGGGGCCTCGTTATTAAGAAGTTGAACCTGGTCTGTTTGAGTTTTTCCTTACGTCATCACATTTGATGTTAATTCCGTATTACACATGCATTTAACGAACGCATGCACCCTTACAGAGAATTAGGACCCAGTGACAACCTGCGGCTCATTTGTACGTCCCAAAACCAATTGGAAAATATTCTGTTAAATACATAATATAATTATTTAGACACAAATCTGACCAAGTACAGATCACACGAAATCAACAGATCTCACAACATGCTACAGTCACCATGAACCTTCTGCGCCAACGGTGGGGTTCTTATATGCTTCAAAGCCCCAGAAGGTTTTCAAAGAGTAGGGTGGAAAAATTGTTGCTCCCTCTTCAGTGATTTTTGCCATCTGCAAGTCAAGTGAGCCATTTTTCATTTAGATGGCTCGAAATGAAGCTACTGTCAGTATTACAAAAAGAACATGTCAAATGCCCGCTCTGAGAAATACATATAACAAAATGCAAGGGAACAAACAGAAGAACACACAAGGCAATTGCAACAAAAGAGTGCAAAATGAAGTCATGCACCAGAGGAGATCAATTGCTGTCTATAAGGAACATGACCAGTGAGAAGATTCTCCACCGTCTTAGTCAATCACTATATGTCAAAACTAACGACAGCCCCAAGCACTCTGAAACCAACTTGTCCGCCCCCTCCTCTCTCTTCATGCTCAGTCCCCTCAGTACACTTTAGTTGTTTATAACATGGATTGTGTAGTAGCTCAATAAATATGAGAAACTGCTCTGAAGCAAGAAAAAGAGAGACCTCAAAACTAAATACAAAATCAAGCGCTGGCGTTCTCAAATGTCAATATAAAAGGCTAAAATCCCACAGAACAGCATGATATCTCCTGGGTTCCAACTGTGACTTAGAATATGGGGTTTCCCAATAAAATTCAAAACTTATACTGGGACGAAGATTCAGGGGACAAAGAGCATGAAACAACTTCATATTCATCCTCAAGATGCAGACTTCAGATCTGTCTGGAAACATCTCAGTTTTTTAAGATACGAAGCAATACAAGTCATCCATGACTAATCATCATACAGCCAGATAATAATCATGCATCATGGGTGGGTTGGACTGCTTAGGTGAAAATGTAGAGAGGGCATGGACCAAATTCGCAATGGTGGATACAAGAGTGGGGTCAGGGCGCAGGTCTTATAATGTGGGGGCTGGATGTGCAATTACGTAATCCACAAAAGGATACACTGTAATTCTCCCTCTCAGTCCCAAGTAAGACATCCTTTCCTTAACAAAAGGAGGATACATTAGTGCGCAACAGTTTGCCAAGGAAAAGGAAGAAAATGCCAACAACTGACACAATACCATCACATCCAAACCTTATTCTATGCTGCCATATGCAAACATTGAGAAATAAAGACAGCCATAAACCATAATACAGAGAAGACTAGAACCTGATGTCTGTTGACAGCAGAACAGTCATAATACAGAATCATACGCATGCACTTTTCCAATAGCTTGACACCATCTTCGAAACACAAGTTCTCATTCCACTCCTTGCGAAGAATTGGCAGTGCTAGGGCATTGCCAGTCTCAGTAGCCACATAGTTACATTCGGATTTCTCACCTATCATGTTAACCTGGATAAAATTGCAGGGCAAGTGAATGAGAATTCGACAACGTTCTGAAAAGTCAAATGAATCTCACCAGGGGTCAAGACCCACCACGCCAAGGTGCTTTTTTCCATTCTTAACTCCACCAAGAACTAGCAAGTTGCACAATGGGTTGAGCTTGTTCCATCTATCATACATTACCCCAGACAGAACATTATGCACCTCTTTGGGCCCCAAGGAATTTCCATCATCCCACGCATCATCGTAAAAACTGCAACAACAGACCCCAGAAACATCTTGGTCAGAAGCAGCCTCAAAGTTGGAGAAGCAGGGTAACAAATACTCAGCAATAAAAAAAAAATTGCTGCTTCTACTTAATCAGTTGATGCATACATCAATACATCAAGGTTACGCAATATCTCCTGAAAATCACTTATCTCTCCACTTGCACCCAGGAGAGAATGTTGTCCAATAGCCTTTATTCGCTCAACATTTTTGTATGCCAAGGTGCATTCAGAAGAACCTGTGAAATATTTGTCACTATCAAAAACACCGAGATAAGCAAAACACTAATGTAGTCACAATTAAGGAGAATGTAGGACGCAATATCCATGTTACAAGAACATGTAAGCAAACAACAAGTGGAAATTAGTTCTGAGATCACTATATTATCTAAAGTTAAAGAACTTTGAAAGTTATGTAGTTATGATGACTTCACTAAGTAGAAATAGTTGAAACAGAAGAAAGTATGCAAGCAGTAGAATGCTTCCTTCTAGCCTGGTTGATGAACACTAATGTTCATAATGAGCAGATGTATAGCGTGCCAGAGCAAAAGGAAAAGTGCAGCTGTAAACAGCTTTTCTGATTTTCCTTTAAACACGACAGCGGGCAGGTACTGCCAAAAAAAGACATTCAGCAACCGATTTTCTTTTGAAAAGCATAAGTATCAAGCTGTTGTATTCAAACTAATTCAAATTCTCATATTTCAACATGGAAAACATAGAGCTAAAATTTTCCCCAAATAAAAATTTCAGAAGTCAACAACATATGTTCAGAAATACAATTGTGTCATCTAAAAGATAGGTGAATCAGCACCTGTCTGCATAAGTAACAACCAATCATAGTAAATGGAACACTGATACAAGTCAATCAAATACTGACAGAATCATCTCTATCCACAAAGAGGACAAGGAGACCATCTCAATGCATTGCAAACCAGTCTACCCTTAAACACCTCGCAGCGATACTCGGTAGCACCGATTTTCATAAACATTAAAAATTGACAAACAGCCTTTTTCACTCGCTTTGGGTAATTTAACCCAGAAAAGATCACCCTAACAATATCCAACAATTCCAATCTTAAGACAATGCCATTGGAGAACTACATATATTCCTAAATTTCCATCATACACGATAATTAATCCTAACTGCTACAATGAGTTTCCTCGGACTCTTCTTCTGGATGCTCCCGCATGTCTTCAGAGATAGTTGGTCAACCAAGAAACATACCTTAATTACTCAATCATCTCAGGAAGCAACAACAATCCAGCATCTTAAACTCGTTCAAAAACGACTCAAACCTCTTAACCATCATTCTAGGGGCCTGACAGATATCTAATTCCCTAACACAGACAAAAGAACCAAAATTTCCCCCAACCGAAAGTCCCCCAATATGCAAAATCAAAGCGCACCAGCATCAGGGAATCGCAAAAACCGATCGATCAAAGAAGCTAACCTCCCATGTCAGCAGCCATCAGAATCCCATCCCTGAACTTGATTGCCAACACAGACGCGCCCGTCACGTACCGATACCTAGATCACGCGAGCGATCCAAAGAAGAAGAGATGAATCTAAATCGGTGTCGTATGAAAAACACACACCGTCCGATTTCGGGAGCCGAAACCCTAGATGCACAAGGATACCATCGCGAGCATGCGAATTTGTTCATGACAACGGGCGAGAACAAAAATGAGGGTTTGCTCACGCATTTCTTCCGGGTCCCAACGAGCGATACGAGGTGGATGGGACTTGTTCCGCATCCATCGATTGCATCCTGGGGAGAGCCATGTTTTGATTCGACGAACGACGGTTGGCGAAGAAGAGAATTTCTGCGCTCGAGGGGGACGACGATCGGCGAGCTTTCAGCTTCTCAGCTTCCTTGCAAGGTGGAGGAGTTAACGGCGCGGCGATTGACGAGGGGGTCTTCTACTTGGGCAGTGACGACCTTGCGATGCAGTTCGGGGCTATGAGCGGATGGGATTTTTCGTTGGGCCTAACAAATCAACGGCGAAGGATGTTCGAATGGACTGATAAAAAAAATTTATGAAAAACTTTCTCGAAATATGTTAAAAGCAATAACAAGCAAGATGTGATTAAGAAGAAGCAGCGAATGTGAAGATAATGAACGGATACCGTAGACGATGAACTCGAGAAGTAAAAGCACATAGCAATTCATAATGGTTCGGTTTTATTTCCAAATCTACGTCCGCTCTCCAAATAATAACATTTTACATAGATGAATTCTACCAGTGATCAGCAATGCAAGCTACAACTAGTGTGTGTTGTTCCTTTCAAACGATTGAACGCGCCATCAGGATATTACAAGTGTAAGAGCACTTGTATATTTGATTATTTGTAATTACAGTGGATTACATAGACTTTATCAAATAAAGAACAAAGAAGATTTCCGATCTCAAGTGTTGAAGTGCAGCTACAGTATTCTCGGTAGTTCCCACTTCCAATCTCTACCCAGTTTTGCTGATCCTCTTTATATAGCAGTCTTCAATCGGTGCGTTAGAGATGCTAAAGAAGATCAAGATAGCCGTTTGAAAGTAGGTGGAGAGTCTTGCTAGAATCGGGATTGCCCATACCATCTTTTCCTCTAAAATCTATAGGTTTCCTGAAATAGAGTCCACTGCAGCTGTAACTTCACTGATACTTGGTCCGATGCAAAAACCTGTGAATTACCTTTCTGATTTCTTTTTTCGATTTTCCCACTATGGATTCCAAACTTGTAATGGTTAATTTTTTGTACAATCAACAGTCATATTCAGATGAATACTTTACCATCATCACTAGCGATTCGATATCAACACAATCCGAAACTCATTATAAGCGCGTGAAAATCATCAACAAGTTGGTCGATGATCGTTAGTGATAGTATTGACAAAATGACACGTGACTTTAAGATCAATGATCCTTTCGACTTTATCAGTCTTCTACGACCTTCAAGCTGCATTTGGTCATCTGGATTTCTAGCCAAGATAGAATTTGATAGAATAGGATATAGCAAATCCTTTGGTGAATCGCAGAAATAAGCCGGATATTTTCACATCTTGCTATGTCCTTATTTGCTATGAATGTCATATCAATGTAAATGAACCTAAAAATTGCACAAACAAAGTTGATAAAAATATCTCACAACACTCTTACCTACTTCATTTTTATTTGTTTTTTTTTTTTATCATTTTTCCCTCTCTTTTTTAATTATTTTATTTTTTATTTCCTTTTTCCCCTTCCATCATTCTCTAACGAAATTTTATTAAATAGTAAACTATACTAATATACCTAAAATATGTCATAAATATAAATACATTAATATTGGTTTATATATATGAAATTTATACCACAAGATATAAAGAAATTCTGATTTAAATAAAAATAAGAACAAATAAAAACGAAATTATTGTTATTTTTTATTATTTTGAATTTTTTATATTAAAATTTAAATATTATTTATATTCAAATATTATTTTAATTTTATTAATTTAACATGTTTGTTATTCGAGAAATTAACTTTTATATTTTGATTATTAGAAATCTTATCCACCTTTATTTTACCTTCCCAATGGGATAATTTTATCCGGGCTATATTCTTTCTGTATCCGACTTTATCCTATCTTAGGCAGACATCAAATACAGGATAGGATAAAATTTATCATATCCAGAATTTTATCCCGACTACCAAATGTAACCCAAGAACACTAGATCAACTTCGGTTCTTTTAGAGCTAATAGTCATATTAGCACTTGTTCTCTGGAAATATTGACATCCGTAAGATCATCATACTATCTGCATTTATCATAGTAGATAGTGGTACCAATAATAGTTTTAGAATCATCAAAATTTCATATGGATGTTTTCCTTACAATTTCCACCTTTTTTATGAAAACTCGTAGATAAGATATGAAGAATTTGCGAGTAAAGTAAAAAAGACTGCTTCTCAATTAGACATCTTGCTCACAAAGGAATCACTTAAGCATATAGTTGATGTCTTTAATATTTTCAATGAAAATAGAGAGACAAACACATCGCATTTCAAAAGATAGGAATGACATAGTGTAAACTTTTTGGAATTTTCAAGAAATTTTCATTCTAACACAAATATTGCGAGACAACATATTCTCAAATGAATTTAACTCAAAATAAGGCTCAATGTTACTTTATGTCTTGTCCATCCAAATGTTTCGAAATCTGCAATGATCATATCACTACATGTTACCTTACCAAAAAAAAAAATATATCACTACATGTTAATCTCAACAGCACTAGAGATTTCAATATTAGGCACGTATAATGAAAAACGCATACAAATCTCCTCAACCGTGATAACCCGTAAATCTCCCCCTTTTTGTCAGCATTAGATAGATTGAGATAAATAAAGCATGACAACTATTGACACCTAAATTTTTTTGCCCAAAAATCATTTTCGAAAAATTGGAACTTGTTTTTCCACAAAAATATTTCATAGTTTTTAAATGGAATTATTCTTCATGAAGTTTACCTTAAAAAAAAAAAAAAAAAAGAGGAAGGGCCAAAGATCTGAGTGTGACTAGACGAGACCTGAGGGGTCAAATTGCAAATGAACCAGCAACTTGGGGCCAAAATGCAATTTCCAAAAGTTGGGGGACCAAATCGCAAAATTTGTAAAATTTGCCCCCAAGCCCTTAAATCATCATTTTTACCCCTACTTAAGCTTGAAATTGAACTTGAGCAAGGTCTGATTGATCAAATCAAGCCTAAAGGACCAAATTGAATCAAATTGGGCATTGTCAGGCAGAAAAATGGCCAACTTTGAGGGACTTCCTTACAATTTTGGGCGGAGATAATTGCAAAGCATGATCAGAGACTTAAAGTAATTTACATGAACCCGCAAATTGATCAAAAACCCCGACAAAAGTGATGGGTTAAAGCACTCAAACCAGCTGCCAAAACCCAGTCCGCAATTTGGTCTCAATTCGAGGCTGCTGAGTAAGCAACTTCGTGGCCCCGCCATATTCTACTCAGCCGCCCAATAGGCCTAGTATCTGGTTGCGGTGGAAGACCATAATTAGGAGTACAAATAGTAAAAAAATTTCCAGGGAAAGCTGCCGAAGGCACGTGAAAATCTCAGCCAAGGTCGCTCACTCAACAGCTGCAAAAGCCTACATTTTCATATTTCTTCTTCGCAAGTCCCAGTTTCCAGCTTGAAGGGGCCGACTTCCAGGGGCCTGGAGAGGATGATTTCTTGGTTTCCTCCGCCAAGAGATACTTCACAAAGAAACTAGGAAACAAGGAAAGGACTATAGATGTATTTTTGTTCAATTTTGACTATGGTCTGACCATGGAAAATCGAGAGGAAAACCAGCTCAGAAAACTGATTTCTAATAGCTGGAATTTTTTTTGGTGTTGAAATCTCTTCAAGAGGCCCCCAATGTTTTGACTTGCTACCCCCTTTGTATGCATTATTTGTCTTCGCGAGCTTGATGAATGTTATACGTGAGTCCAAAGGATGTCTATGTCAGCTTGGTTTGATCCTTTAACCGTTGTGTGAACCCTGAGATCGCTTAGAACTTGAACAAAAAGTTGAGCCGATCCACACTGATGCATGGCTGGCTAGTTTGGATCATGCACGAAGGTTACTTTGAGAGATTGGTTTCATGTGTGTAGTTGATCATTCTCCAGTGAACTCAGCAAATTTGAAAGCTCATGTTACCCACTTTCATTAGGATTGAGTGTATTTTCTCGTATGTGTCGCATGTGAAAAGTTTCAGGGATTAAATCTGGGCATGCAACCTGTTTGCTTGACCTGGTTCAAACCCAATTTGCAAAAACCGATTAGATCCGCACATTCGAGGCTAATTTCAGTCGCGTTATTGTGTGTTTTAGGATCTAATTTCAGTGAATTGTGTTTAATACATGTATTAGTATAACATTGATACTTTATTTCCACTTAAAAGTGCTTATGGGTCGAGATTGAAGACCATGCATATGGCTCGAGGAAGCTATTCAGGGTGGTTTAATGCACGCCAAGTGTTCAACAAAATGCCCAAACCAAGTTTTGATCTTGAGACGCCAGATTCGAGCTTGGTGATTGTGATATTCCTATTATGAGTTGGTCCATGCTCATTTAAATCAAGCATAGGTTGGTTTAGTGAAATTTTTTATATATATTTTTAAAAATAAAAATAAAAAAATTGAAAAATAGGAAATTTTCCAAGAAAATCTAAAAGGGTAGACTAGTGCTAAATTTGGGGCAGATATGGCATTTTAAATTTTTTTCCTAATTTAGTGTTGTCTTGGTATTTTATAACTATTTTTGTAAATAATCTAATTTTGTGTAGATTAGAATTATCTAGCGTATTTACATGCATTTTGAGTAATTTCATGCATATCTAAATTCCCATTTCACTCATCGGTGTCTTGTCCCGAGGTGTAATAACAAGGCCTTATAATATCTTTGCCCAACTCGTATCGGGTTTTCCTTTCCCACATTTACTTTCAAGTCATTTCAACTTCTTGGCTGTTTACTTGCCACACTACTTTTCAATGAATTGAGTGTTAATTTCTTTCCTAGATTAGGTTAAGCCTAGTCTAAATATTGGAAAAAACAACCCTACAAAAACATTTGCATTGACACTTAGCGATTTTGATACCTTAGGGCTATAATTGGTAATCAAGATCGTGAGGCCACTTAGATAATGCACTCTCAAGCTAGGAATTGAAAGGGCGCTAATAGAAATGTTAGCGTAAACAAATTCTCGATCCTAAGACTCTCTGGTTGCAGACCTATCGAGAAGACACTCCCATGTCTCGATTAAGGTTTTTAGCCAACCCTTGATTATGACTAGTGGCGATTTCAATTGAATGCATAATTTATAAAAACCTACGTTGCACAAGGTATGAGGCTTGGGAGCGCCTCCATCCTTAGATAGATGAGCCTTCTGGTTTGTCCTTCAAACAAATCAATCGATGTTCACGTCCATCGACAAAAACCTCTATACCTATACATATATTTTCCCCTTGATCGGGATGGGTAGGTCACAACAGCTTGATGACTCCGTTAGGGAATTGAAGACTCAGGCCTAGTATGACTTGATTGTTTATTAACTAATGTGGTCTTATGGCAACACATTGTGAAGATTGAGGTAAATCCGCTGATGTTGTGTTAAACATTGTTGTAGGTTGGGAGTTATAAGGGGTGGAGTGATTGTTGACCTTTTTATTTGCAGGTTGGTGTAAGAATGTATGTTTATGCAAATAAAATTAAAGTGTTGTTTTAATATCAATTGTTGTGCATGTTTTTATCTGCTTTAACATTACACCTTACACACACAATCTGCGATCTAAAACCCCGATCGCCTTAGGAACCCATAGGAGGTGCCAAAAGTGTGGAAATTGTGCGGGGAAGGACCCATGGCTATCCTCTTTTGGTCCCGCTTATCTTTGAATAGTGATAAAAAGGACTGTCCAACGCAAGTGCAGAGTGGGGAAAACTCTTTTGATCTATTTGGGATGGGGACCGTAAGCCTTTAGAATCCCACCCTTTAATGAACCTCACAAGTGCATCTACATGTCTTTGTGATTTGAAAGAGCGATCGTCACCCGTTGTAAGTATGATTTCTCTCATTATTAGTTCGCTTTGAATTGAAATTTTCATTTTTGAAATTTTCGGAAATTAATCGAATGCCCTAGGTAATCTAAGCTCGTAATTGGAAAGTTTGACAATCGTTTTTTATAGTGAACTTTGAATACAATTTTCAAACACCTTTGATTTGGCCCTAAAAAACAGATGATTTTGTCTAAATTTTCAATTATAGGTTTAAAATCACATTTTGTGTAGAAACTCTTCCAAGTCAGGATTATATTTTGTGTCATAAAATCGAAATTACATTTCCAATAAAATCCTTTCTTGTCCTCATTTTGGAATTGATATTCAAATCAAATTTTGTGTGTTGATTTCTTAAAACAAGAATCACCTCATTTCTTCAAAAGTAAAATCACAAATTAGTCTTTCAAAATTGATGCCACATTTTGCATATGAAACTTTTGGAATAGAACAAGCATTCAATTGATAGCCGCAATTTGATCTTTTAATAATGTCTCCTCTTACGATGAAATCTTGGTGAAATACTAAATACCCACAAATAGGGACCATGGGGCATGTATCATCACCTCGCTTTCATTATAAGAGGCAAAATCACTGAAAGATCACTTTTTCATTCGCATACTGACATTGTCTTCCTTTCGCAGGTTATGCATAACGGTCGTTCCTTAAAAATCTCTTGCTTAGTAAGCCAAGGAAGTGGACTTTAGAGTTAGAATGAGAATTGTTTGCTTGCACTCCTCTATTCAATAGTTTCTCAAACTTTATCCTCGTCGTTATTCTCATTGGGAACGAAGTCTTCTGATTTGGGTTTTAATTGTGAACCCAATCGGTGTTTTTGTAAATCATGTGACCTTTGAGTAATAAGGTTCTAATTCATATCATTGTTCTTTGAAAACACTTGAAATATTTCAAACTGAACCCTCGAGCTAGGCTTTTATGCCTTACTTTGAAAATGTTTAAAAAATGAGTTTCAAGAAAGATTTACATAATATTTTGTCTCCTCGTGGTCACTTTCTCGCGTTGGTACGCAAACTGATATTTTGATAAGGTAAGATTGTAATTGTTCCAATAGTAGTTTCTCATGCAAGAACTAACTTGGTTCGTCCATTTTTGGTCAAACAGGTAACATGAGGGGTTTGTTTGAGATTTCCATCTACCTCATAAAAGGCAAAAGTGTAGGCCCTTTGAACTCGAGGCGCATGCAACGCGGCGTGATCGTCGATTGAATCGCTTCAATCACGTCGTGGGGAGGACAAATGCTCGTGATTCTCGTTGTGTAATGTATGGGCCATAAACTAGCCCATTATTTTATAAGTTAAGTCCAAAGCCTAGCCCATTTTCTTCCTCCTCCAGTAAATCGTGCGTTGGAAGCTTAAAGAAAGGAAAGAAGAAGCAGTAAGCGGCGGAGCTTAAACCAGAAGTAAGAGGAGCTCGATCGTGGGGAAGAGAGAAAAAGGGAAAATAGAGAGAGAGAAGAAAATTTCCACACGTTCACAATCCGAACATCCTAACAAGTTGAATCAACTACGAATCGCAACGCCCGGTGAGAATCAAGCCGATTATTTGTTTAATTGGAGTAATTTTCGGGTTAGGGCTCAAATTTCAGAGTTGAGTGAAATTCAAGTTGTATAGTCCGATTTTTGAGTTGTCAAGTGGCATATATATATAGCATTGATAGTTTAGGGTATCATGGAGCTGTGAAATTTTACGGAACTCAATTTGGATGTACCATTTACTCGAAACGAAATTTTGAAATTAATTGCGCGTGGTGAATAGCACGCAACCAGCGGCTTTTAGGCCGATTTTCATGTGTTTTCGGCTCGATTTTTGGACGGCCAGGTTGGGGGTCTTGTAGTTCTTTGAATGGATTTTCTTTTGACTATAAATTCGCTTGGAATGGAGTTCGATGGAAAGAGTTTTGGCACAATCAAGTTTCGCGCTCAAGCTCCGCGTTGTGAACGGTTTGGATAATCTCTTTAGATGAGTGATTAGTGGATGCCTTTAAGTTGTCTTGTCAGCATTTAAACGGCATTTAGCCATTTCATAGTTATCGTAGTATTTTGCTTAGTTTTAACGTCGATTCTCGTTTAATTGTTAGGATCACGAGATCGTCGATTTGAGTGAGCATTATTGTTTGGTTTTGAGACATTTCTAGGTGAGTGGTACTATTTTTTCCATGAAATTTACAAACTCATGTCTTGAAAATGGTAGAGTTTTAATAAAATATGAATTGTTAAGAGCATGTTTCTTGCATAAATTGAGTCGAACTTTTACTGCCTTTTTAATTGATTAAAAAGGGATCGAGAATGTTTTATGAAGTGATCTAAAATGACCAATTGTGAATGCTTTGGTTCAATGTTTAGTGAAAGTAATTTTCAAAAGTAGTTCGTATTGATTACGAAATATTTTATGAAATGCATTTTAATTGATAAATGGAATTGTGAAATGTTATGTGATTTGGTTTGTACAACCAGTTTATAAAATAACTTTTTAGTGTTGATTCTACATTGTTGGCTGACTTGGCTAATATCACTACGACGAGAATCCATTTAGGGGGGGGGGGGGGTTATGTCCTTTTAGGTTGAACTGCCGGCTATATAGGTGATAGACCTAGCTAAATGGGGTAAACTTAGTGACCTTTGTTACGGCGTTAAACATGACCATAGTTCAATAATAAGCATAAAATTAGTCTATGGAATAGACTATCAACGTTTGATTGATCAGATTAACCAATAGAATAAACCATTGATGATTGTTTGTTAGTGTTAAGTAAGTTGTGATGACCGATCTTGTACGTATAGAGTTTTGTTGGAAAGTTATCATACATTTTCGATATTTTACGTATATCGTATATTGAATTTGAGATTGATATCAATTTATAATGATACATAGTAATTGTTCAATCCGCTTTGAAGAAATGTATTACTCATTGAGCCGTGGTAGCTTAGTCTTTTCATTTTTCGTGTTTTTCAGATTCCTCGGTTAGTGGCCGATAGGTTGAGAGCGCTCTTGATGGGAACTTTTGAGAGTTGATTCTTTTGATTGGGTTTGAGGCTACATTCTTCGGGAGAAAAGACGGCCGTGTCGCTACCCCTAGTCTCATAGGATTTTGGGTGTGACACGTTGTACTTGCCAACGGATAGTAGAAGAAAAGAATCATTATTCACAATGGGCTAACAATGAAGTCCGCAGGTCTAGAAGACAATAATTTCTTGAAGTTTCAAAAGTGGCTGGCTTTTCAATGGCGTGCTTCCTAGAAGTGAAGAGAAGAATTGAAAAGGTTGCTTCAAAGCATTTGGACAACTTGAGTGTCCCTAGGAGTGAGATTCCACGGTGGTTTTCCCATAAAGTTTCCCATTTTGCTCCAAATAACAGCGAGAATAGAGCATTAATTTACGCTATTGTTGTCTCTATGGACATTGTAAACCAGGGAAACTTTCAACTACTAGCAATCACGAACAATGGAGAAAGACTTCTCAGGCATGAAGGTCCAATACGCACCACGACATTATACCTGGTAAGGGTAATCAGTTCCAGGGTGAGTCGGTTTTAGACCTGAAACTTGAAATCGATCATATTATAACCGATTATTAATTTTTAGAACTTAAAACCTACTATATTTGCTCTAGACCCTGTTTTGGAACCTACCATGTTTTTTCGGTCCGGTTACAGGGTCTACCTGAGAACCCTTATTTTTTTTTTGTTTCATTTTTTCAGGTAGCAAATAGGAAAACTTGTAACTCAATTCAAAGGTTATAAGTTTGACTATGCAAACAATCTTAAGTATTCATACAAAAGCATATTATCTTAGTCCCAATAATTTAATGAACGTGATAAAACAACATAGATTCCAATTGAATATATAGTTTCTTTGTTATAGAACAAAAATTTTAAAAAAAAGGAAATTGCTTCCTATAATGCTTACAAGCCCTTGAGTTATATTATCCGCAAATAATGATCACCTCCCTCATCTTTTATGATAGAATGCTTTGAATTCTGGGCATATAAAATTGCAAGTGGACTTCCATATAAAACCGGTTCTAAAATCGGTCCAGTAGATTTTCACTTAGAACCGGAAATCGGATCGGTTCTAACCGGTTCCCAAAAAATGGAACCGATTCTCGGACTAGTTCAAACGAGAACTAGTTCTCGAACCTATTTTTCGGATGGACCGGTCCGGTTTTCGGATAAACTTGGTCCAGTTGCACGCCCCGAATACCTGACGGAGGTCCCTGAAACAAGTGAAGACCAGCTTTACTTGATTAAATTTCTAAAATTCGAGCCAATGGTTGAAAGCTTAAAAGAAGGAAACAACATAGATATAGAGCGCGGTGGCCCTACTTTCCGGGACTCTCACTGAAAAGGTGCCTCGACATCGATGTTTGGTCTTCCTTTCTTTACTGGTTGAACATAATGTTCTGGAGCCTTTTGGCTTCGATGATACTCCCGACAGGTTGTTTCGGGCATGTCTTTCACTTGGAATCTACCGGTTTCCTCCTCTGTTCGTGAGAATGCTGTTCAGTAGAAATTTGATGGTCTCTTGAAACATTATCCAAAGCGAGATAAGGAAGATTCTATTCACAAACCGTTGGAACACAAGATGAGAGTCTGTTAATTCCGGACCTTTTGTTATGGGCATTTGGGTAGTAAATTTGCTCATGGAAAATATGTCTCCTCGCTGTTCTAATGACGAACTCTCTTTAGTCCCCCTACTCCACCGGAGTTAAGAAAACAATAATAACAAAGTCAATGATGCTGATTGAGATACTGCCTGCCCAAACATCTCAAGGTCGTCAAGTCTCGGAATGTTCACTTCTCCTAGTTCTCCCACATATCAATCGATAGTACTTGCGAATTGTCGACCTTTTGGTCTCATCTGGCAAGCAATGCCAAATGGCCTTATCCAAGCAATGCCAAATGACCTTTTGGTCTCAAGCATTTGGTGGCGGACGGCGGCCAACAGATGGAGGTAGCCGGCATCGGGCAACGGTAGAGGACAGCAAACGGCGATCGGTGGCGGACTACAAGAGGCAGGCGGCGGGCAGCCGAGGTGGACAGTGGCAGGAGGCGACCAATGGCAAGCAGTGGCAGACGACGGCTGACAGCGACGGGAGGCGGCCAACGACAAGAGGCAAGAAGTGGGCAGCAACGGCAAGCAGGTCACTTATGTTCCAAACATATTTCTAAAATCAAAATAAAATTGTGTTATCAAATGGATTTCTGTTCCAAACCTGTTCTAGGGAACAGAAAAATAGAGAAATATTACGCGCCCCTTTACTTCCTAATCGCGAGGATTCAAAAATAAAAAAATGAAAATAAAATAATTTCTTATCTCAAGATTTTCTTCAAAATCTTCGTGATTTTGTGTCTAAATCTTTTCATAGACGATGGAAAATATTTTTTGTTCATTTATTTTTATAAGTGATTCAAGTAAAAAAAATTTAAAATATTTTTTCAATCATTTATTTTTCGCAATATAATGGAACCCACGATGGATTGTTATATGCTTTATCGGGATAGGTCTCCTTATTGGGTGGCTGACAGCAGGGTAATACTTGTCTTCAAGCCATTGTGGTACTCACAGGTTCTAGGTGGAGTTACGAATGGACAAAAATGTCTTGGCATGCTTCGTCTCTACACTTGGTAAGGTTCATTTGACTTTTCGGAATGTTGTCGAATTCTTTATTCACTTGTCCTGCAATTTAATTCTGGTTAACCCGATAGGTGTGAATTTTGAAGATAACCATGGGGCTACTGAGTTTGGCAATCACCTTGAACGGCCAATTCTTCGCGACGAGTGGAACAAGAACTTGAGTTTTGAAGATGATGTTAAGCTATTGGAGAAGCGCATGGGTGTGCTTCCACATCGTGACAGTTCTAATGGTTGCATCATCTAACTTTTTTACGGCTTTTTGGGGATAATTTTGCTGATAGGCTAATTTAGTTGGGTTAGTTTTCCCGCACCCCCAAACCTACTAAAATGAAGTGTGACACCGCCATCTCTTCATTCGAAGGACATAGCTTCAAACATAACCAAAGAACTAACTTTCAAAAATCCCCGCCAATATCACTCTCGCTTTATTAGCCATTAACCGAGGACCTGAAAAGATATGGGAAAGAAAAAGGTGAGCAACTATGGCTTAGTGATTAGTACATAACTCTTTTAAGTAGATCGAGCACCACTATGCACTTTACAAAACAATATCAAAAGTTCTTTCTTCCTTGCAATTCGAGAACAGACTCTCAACTAACACCAGATTTTCAGAACTTTGAAAAATATTTTCCCTGAATAAACTTATGGAGAGCTTAAATCATAAACCCAACTATGCTCCACCATCAAATGCCTCCATCGCCGGACCACCAGCTGTCAATCTCGTCTTCCCCTTTTATTCAAAACTCATACTCTCGGCCACACCACAGCCGAAGAAAACATACCGTGAGAGACGTAGGAAACAATGCATTGTAAACAGGAGAAGAGAGTAGCATTCAGGCCATAGATATAGCACCCATCATTTCGGAAGTCTCTCACCAGCGATTACCAAAGACAGTCATGGAAACATGCCAAAACAGAGGGAAAAAAAACACAAAAGGAATGTGGTCAGATTTAGTCTCGGTAACAAAAAAGTCTGACTAAAATCAAGCTCGGCAATCAATGGAATCTCTCTATCGTGTAACCCATGTTTGTATAAACTCAGAACAGTACAAAACCGGAGACACGTATGTACAAAATTTGATTCAGGACTCTCGTCGAACAAATGGTGTTCAGTGGGTGGAGGGAGGAATATTAATCATTTCAGGACTCAAAATCACATCAGACTCGAAAAGAATCACCAAGAAATGTTCGCGATCAACAAGACCAGCTCATTAAAGCCCAACACTCGCATGAACTGGAAAGAACGGGTCTCACCCTTCAGTTCAACCAAAACAGGGCAAGGCAGGGTTCGACATTACCTTGTTAAGAAGAGTTCTTGGCTGCGGTCAATTGGCAAGTTGGAGAAAATAAGTTTCTCAGGACGTCGACGGGAGATGTAACAGCACTTCGGCCACTTTGCACGGAAGAATAGAGCGGAACAGGGGCGCGACCGGCGTGGACAGCGAGCGGCGACGAACGGCGGCATAGAATCGGATGAGAATGGCTCAGAGGAGGAAAGGCTGTCGTTCCCACAGAGAATTGTTTCCGAGAAATCCGTGTGCGTTTTCCTTGGGGGACGTCCGTGCTCTCTCGATAAATGAGGGAGCTTGAAAATAAAGATGAGATATTGTAATTACTCCATTTTCCCTTCTTCTTCTTTTTTTTTTTTATATGTTGTGTGTCCTCTCTCCTTTTTAGATGCCAGCCCCTTTGCCTCAAGAGAATAAGATGTCGTGCTCGAAATGGTTAACCGGTACGAGGTTTCATGTGTTGGATATGAAGAAGAAGAATTTACGTATTGGGAAAAGAAGAATGATAAATCTAAGAAAGCAATAACAAAATAAAATAAAATAAAAAGTGAGTTACGGATAACCGAATTTCTTTAAGGAGATTAGTTTCTGCCAACAGCGCTAAACAGCTTCGCAAACTATGTCTCCCAAGATACAACATCTCGAGCCTATTTGTATCAGCATTATACGAACAATACTCTATCGAATACTTCTCAAAACTGGCAAACTTAGAGGAATATTATTGAAAAGAAAACTCAAGAGATGCTTCGGGAGTTTTTCGATGAGTTCTTTTTCTATCTCTCGTTTGAACTAATAAAACATGTCCATTTATAGATGATGGAAAATAACTGCAGAAAACTGAAGGCACATGAACTTATCCGTTATGCTCACATTAATAGAGCCATTAACCCACAATTAAAGTTCTTTTTCTATCTCACATTAATAGGCACATGACGAAAGTCTCTAAATTTCATTATCCCTAAATCATATGTTTTAAAAAAAGGTCAAATTCTTTGATTTGATAAAAAAGTCAACATTTGGCCATTTCCATGAAAATATGAAATTTAAATGCCTAATTCTACACGTCAATGCTAGATTAACAACCGCATGCAATTTCAACAATTTTTTGGGATTTTGATCTAGAGTCGACTTTTTCTTTTTCAGGTTTTGCTAATCGACAATCTAAAAAAAGTCAACTCCTGGTTTATTAAACAAAATTATGACTAATTGCGCTTGACCAAGAAAAGTGACAACCGGGGAGGGTTCTCCTTGCGTTTTCTCTGTGAAGCCTTCTCCGTGGGTTGTGCATTGAGCACTCGAAGAAACGGAGGCGTTTAATGTTCAGCGCTCTCCCCCCACCCCGCATGTGATCCCCTCTATGTGACCCACCCGCCTTAGTGTTGCCCTAAAACTTGTTTATATAGGATCACATCTAGGGTTTTTCATTAAGAGCACACTTCCTTACCTTCGTATATTTGACCCTAAGAGATATACTCTATCTTTAACGAAAAGAAACCTTCCTAATATCTCTTTATGATTTTGAATTGTGACCATTTCAAATTAAATTGCTCCCAAAGTTTGACCTTAATGAATCGACATTTTCCAACTTGGCACCCCCCGTGCGCAAATTTTGGCTACTAAAGAAATAATGGGCTCAGCCAAATTTTCCATCCCCGCAGGCTTAGTCCAATTAATTCAATTAAGTTCAGATCCTTTATGTACCAATCCAATGCGGTTATATGGGCCTACTAGTACTAATACTATTTATTTAACAAATGTTCAAAATATCTATATTCAATTTAACTAATATTTTTGTTTAGGGGGTCAAGGTTGATCCCTAATCTTTTTATGCAATGAATACCTAAACGGGTCACCAAAATTTAAGTGTTACTAGGAAATTCTAATTTAGGTCCAATAAATCCTTGAAAGGTCATGTCGTTATTGCATTCCTAGTCGAAAAAACTTTAATGCTTTATTGCGGTCTATCACTAACACTCGTATAAAACGCTTCTTGTGTTTCCACTTCGCCGATACATTTCGGCATTCTCTCACATTCGTGCGGGTTTGGATTGCTCTTCCTTCAACGTTTGTAGAATGCGGCATGACACGTTATCTGGAACTTCGTATCGAAAACTTTGATTTTCCTGGACAACTTTCTTGATTGACGAGAGAAAAATATGCCTCACCCGTGGGCTAAGTGATTTAGTTGAAGCACTTCATAAAAATTGCATGCCCTGTTGTCTGTTGACGTTGTGATGATCCCATGAAACTGAAAAACAAAACTAGAAAACCAAGTGTACCCTTTTTATGTTGCTCTATTCAGATGCTAAAGTACCAACCCCCCACCGAACTCTTAAAATTGATTGCAGAAATGGGCCATCCTTAGAATAGCAAGATTAAAATATATTTAGTGTTAGAAGCCACGGCCTCTCCTCCAAGTGGATTGTGCGTGGAGCTGATTAATCGGGCCAAGAATGCCCGTCGGGCCGATCGATATAAAAATGCATTGCGTTGGGCCGTAGTTGCAACGATATCCAACTATTCGTGCAGCGAATAATATCCTCGGTTCGAGTAATCTACTGAGTCGCCCAAGTCTAGTACTTGCCTAAACTCACTGCAGACATGGGAGGTTGTAACGACAGAGATAACTTAATAAGTTGACTATACCGGGCCTATGACACTGAAGTGTTCCCGTAAGAGCCGCTAATCTGTTGTCTTAAAGTAGCCCAAAAAGAAAGAGTCCAACCAAATTGGGATGAGGGGAGATCTCTATTCAAGACTACTCCCAGTGAGTTGTGCTAGTCAAGCTGCGTTGGGGAACACTTTGGAGGAAAATTTTTGAGAAAATGCAAAGGATTTTGAACTACAAGGGTTTTTTCGAAATATAAATAGTGTTTGGTAATGTGTATTTTAAAATCACGTTTGAAAGCAATTTTGATCTAAATACCGTTTGATAAAAATTAATTTTGTAAAGGACTTTTGCTAATTATTTATAAAAAAAAATTTAGCAAAAAGCACAATCACTGTCGATGGGCCAAAATGGCCGCCGACCAGCCTCGCCTAAGATCGCCCAACCTCAGGTGAGGCGGCACCGCTAGGGCAACCTCAGGCAAGGTTGCACTCTCGCCTGAGGTCGCCCGACCTCAGGTGAGGCGGCACCGCCAGGGCAACCTCAAGCAAGGTTGCACCGCTGCCTAAGGGTCGTCCCTCAGGCCGCCTCACCTAAGTCGCGCGACCAAGGCCGACGCTTGCCTGGCTCGCGCGACCTCAAGCGAGGCGGCTTGAGGTCGTGTGACCTAGGTGTCGCCTAGGTCACGCGGGTCCGACCAACGCCGCCTAGGGGTTGGCCAACCTCCGGCGACCGCCGCCTGGGGTCACCCGACCTCAGGCGGCGCCTAGGTAGTGCAACCCAGCTCGGTCACGCGATCTAGGTGCCGCCTGAGGTTGGGCGACCCCAAGCGACGATCGCCGGGGTTGGGCGACTCCCAAGCGGCGGTTACCGGAGGTTGGTTGACCCCCAGGCGATAGTCGCCGATCTCTGATTTGGTTCCTCATGAAGATGAACAGTGCTAGATGAGGGCAAAATTGGAAAATCAAAAGATAGATGAGGGTAGTTTCAGAAGAAATTTTTTTTACTTACCTGGGTACTGTTACTTGCCAAGAAAACCGAAAGCCCAAGGCTGCCTAGGACCTGCCTTGGGCTTTCAGCCTTCACAAAGTCAACTTTGGCTCAATGGGGTTTAAAAAAAAATTTACCAAACACCAAATTTTAGCCTAAAGGGCTTTAGGTGCCCAAAGTGGCTTCCTAAAGTGCCCAAATTTACCAAACACCAAACGCAGCCTCAAGACCTGGTTGCTTTCCCTCTCAAGCCAACTTATCAACATGTGGATAATACTATTGACCGTGCTTCATCCTCGAACCTCTTTAAGTGCATGTGAAATCCTGTGTAGACGGCTAGAGTCTTGTTCCCCATTGGATTTTAAACCCAATCTTCAGTATATAGTTCTGATAGAGAATTAATTACCTCAAGTTAGCATTTCCGTTATAAAAGAGTAACATTTCATCTCATAGTTTAAACTTTTAAAACTGTTAACAAGGTTAATTGTAGAATTCATCTTTATGTATAAGTAGCTCTTTACTTAGTATAAAATACCGATAATAGGGGTGAGTGGTTCTCAGTCTGGTCCGGTCCAACCCAAGAATCGAGAGTCGGACCGGGAGAACTAGTTCCCAGTTTCTAGGACCAATGACTGGACCGGTTAGTCTTGAGACCATGGACTAGACCGGACCGATGGTCCGATCCAGTTCCAATTGAACCAATATTAAATATTATTTGTGAACCGAGAACCGATTATTTTGCTTTTTTCTTTGTAGTTCTGATTTGATCCCATAAGACCATAGAAAAAATTGGAAAAATGTATATAATATATGAAAAAATTAAATAATCGGTTCCAATGGGACCAATATTAAATATTTTTCATATATATTACATATTATATATATGAAAAAATTAGAAAAATATATATTTATCGATCCAGTCCAGTCGGTCCAGTTCGATCCAATTCCCATTGTAGAACTGGGAACCGGATCGCCTGAAAACTGGTTCTACTTTTAGAAATTGGGAATCGAATCGATATTCCCAAGAGCTAGACCAAACCGGTCGATCTGGTCTCAGTTTAGGCGGTCCATCTTGCTCACTCCTAACCGATGGTCAATTTGAATGTGATTTTGGTGTTTTTTTCTTTACATTTGGTACTAAAGATTCGACGCCATCGAATAAATTCCCTATAAAAACCACGGACAAATATGCATTGATTAAGTCTAACAACTCTCTTTTCTCATAACTACATATACGTGGATCTATGAACTCAAACGCATACATTCGGACATATGTCAGATAATACATATGGTGAAAAAAGATGGGATAAGGATACAAATGATCCTTGAACTTTAATAAAATGTGCAATGTGGTCCAAGAACTTTTAATTTATTCAATATGGTCCATGAACTTTAACTCAATGTGTAATGTGGTCTAGGAACTTTTAATTTGTTCAATATGGTCCATGAACTTTAACTCAATGCGCAATGTGATTCCAACTTTTAATTTGTTTAATGTATTCATTAGACTTTATTACGTGTTTAATGTAATCCCTAAATTACATGAAATATTCAATGTAGTCATTTCATTTATTTAAGATCAGGGATAATATTAAATATTTTTATATAGTCTACGAACTAAATTGAGCATTTACCAAATATTTACGAACTACACTAAATAAATTAAAAGTGCGGGGATCACATTGCACATTAAGTTAAAGTTTAAAAAATATTTGTGTCATTTTCCTAAAACAGATTCATGTAGAGAGAGACTCAAATTCGATCTACCATCACCAACTCTCTTATAATATTTGATTATTGATTTGTCTTTGGAGAGAGGAACTGGAGAGGTTGGAAGGTGCGCGCATGTGAGGGCGAAGGAAAAGAGCCCATGATGGCTTTGCATGCTCTTCGGCTCTTGCCAATGCCAATTGGCTATAAGAACTATTGAGCATGATTCGAGCTGCTACTTTAGGCACTTTTCGATAAAAGGAAGGGCCTGCGAGAGAGTCCTAAAACCAGAAGAGATTCAGGACCACCCTGTTTCTCTCTCTCCCTCCCTCTCTCGATTCCCATGTGTCGTGAAAAGAAGTTCATGCATTGTACTTGTCACAATCCCCACTTCCATATCCCTACGGTTTTCTTCTTTTTTCTCATTTAGAGGGCTAGGCAAGGAGAAAGTAGGGTTGGTTTTTTAAGATGGCGGTCCATGGGACTTTGGTGATTCATACGAAGTTTTGGAAATCATCATTCTCTCCTCTCTAGGTTGAGATTTCTCTCGATCTGGCAAAAGATAAATCAACTCAGTTTATCTTAAGATTGCAATGCTTAGAAATGCATCTCGAGTCTCCACTACTCATCCGTAGTGTTTTGAGCAAAATATAATTTAGATCAAATCTTTAAGAAGTTGTCAACTCTATTTTTTTTTTTATAATCCATAGGCACAAGCGCAGATGCTTTGCTACATAAAAGTCTAAGGAATACCCTGCAAACTCTCATGAACCGAGGTGTCCCCAATCTAGTGAAGTTTGTATGTAATTGGTGAGATTTGAACCGATAAAAATCTCTTGATACCCCAATCAACTACTGCAATTCTTAAGGATTGAGATCTCAACTCTTTCTTTAAGCAAAAGAAAACAATGAAAAAAGCATGAAAAGATATTCCTAATGTCTAAAAAAATGTATACGGAACTTTTAATTATTCTGAAATCACGGGTTGCATTCTATCATAGCTAATAATAGTTACATGAGAAATGTTATCATTTTGATAGAAAATAGAAAGGCTCATATTACTTGGCCAATGATTGATTAAAAGAGTGAACGAACAAGGGGAGAGAGATCTCCAGCAAGATGGCACCGCCCAGAGGAGGTGGTGGCTGCGGCTTCATCTGCAAAGGAGGTGGCAGCAGCAGCTGAAGTAGAGATAGAGAGAGAGAGAGATTAGGATTGGGTTTGATTGAATGGGTTAAGCTCATGTGAGATGGATACTAGTCATCATAGGGAATGAGACAGATCTAGGAGCACCCTTTTTGTGCAGAAGAATGCTCATCCTCAAGCATTGGAGTGCAATGCAAACACACATCAATTGAACAGAATTTGAGACGAGCATGTAAATAAAATTGAACTGCGCTTAAATCTTTGTCCACGTACTTATCTCGAGTTATAAAAGCTGCACACCTAATATGAACTATTGATTTCTTTTTTCTTGCTATCTTATATGAATAATAATCATGTCAACAAAAATTTTGCGCTTTCTGTCGCCGGATCTCCCTACTAATTGATCGAAATTGACAATTAGATGGCCTAAAATTCATCAACATGTTGACCTCTTCAAAGAGAATTCAATGTGAAAGAGTGCTGCTTATGTTCTTTACAATGGATGACTAATGCGACCTTCGCCAAGAGAGGCCACTTTCAACACATTCCTAGAATTACACGTCTTGATGCACGAACGTCAAATTCTAGCCTCGCATTAACACTTTTGAAGGGCACTTTGGTTTAATTAATTAATTAACTAACTTAACAACGTTGAAGCGTCGAAGCAAAAGAGAAACATCAAAGTGGGTTACCATCTCAGGATTTTGTGCCATGTGTCAAGCAGAGGATTATCTAAATTTTTTTTAATAATTGTTAACTCTTGGGTCTCTAATGCTTCTTCTTTCCCCACTTTTCTCAGCTGTAGTTCTTCTTCTTCTTCTTTTTCTTTTTGTATTTTCCAGCAAATTTTCTCAAACTTTTTACAATTAGGCTCCGTTTGTTTCGAAAAAAATAAATGATTTAAAAAATATTTTCTTAAAAATGATTATTTGTATTGCTTGAAATAATTAGTTAATAAAAATTATATTTGTTATTGACAACAATTTATGCTTAACCATTTTTCGTGGACAATGAAAATATTTTTGTTCTTTCATTTTTGTAAGTGATATAAATTATCATTTTTAGGAAAAATGTTTTCCAAATCATTTATTTTTTGCGAAAAAAATGGAGCCTTATCTATGCAGTATTTTTCATTTGTTAAAATACACATCTTTCGATAGAATTTTGTCATATAACTCATGTGGGATTTGCTTCCCTTTTCCTTTTCATGGATTCTTCTTATTTGTCTCATATCAAGCCCTTACATTAACTTTCTTGTCTTAAACCCTTATGTTAATTGTCACAACTTGTCCATGATGATAAATTTCAAGAAAACATTAGTGAATCTCCAATATCATCAGTAAGACAATATGGGAAATTTTTTTCCCATCCTATAGTAATTGAAAATTACTGGGATTGCTCATCCGAACTATCGATCACGGGTGCGACCTTGCAAACCCATTCCCATAGAGAAATATCAATGATATCTAAGAGTGTGTCCATAGTTCTTGTTATGATTCGACGCACATTCACAAGGAAATAAAGAGTAAAAGCGAAAGAAGAAAATTGAGACACGAGGTTTTTATTTATAATCGGGACCTTCATGTCTTCATGTCAGAGAGGGGTATGACCCACATCCCAACAATTCTAAATTTCACAAATGATTACTCAACTAAACCAAGAATACAAGAGCATGCCTAATTACATTTTAATTTTCCCTATTATCGGTAATGCTCAGTTACCTTGATCATTGAACCAAAACCCTTTTGCTGAAACTATGGCATTCAAAGGCAGGACTTCTCTGAGCACGGATTTCTGCGCTGAGTTTCACTTAATAAATAAAGATTATCAGGAGATTTTGCAGTTAAGCAAATCGACATTAACCATTGCCTGCCATCATTAGTTTCATGTACCTCATTCAATCTACACCGCGGGAGAATCTAGTCCCCATGTGCTTTGCAATTATCATTACCAAAGCAGGGAGAGTAACAAAAGGAACATTCCTAGTTTGAAATCTGTGGGTTTTCTCAATGAATATGAGATTTAGATGCATCCCTAGTTGAGCCTTCTTTGACTGCCGTTGGCTAGGAATTTTATTTCTGATCAATCCCTCTCGCAAAGAAGGAAGATGATGGATTCTCATTGGTTATTGAGCGACGTACCAGGAGATAGGTCGTCCTGGCTGGACCTCAAGGCTCATGCGAAAGCGAGATTAGAGATCCGAGTCATTGGCGTTATCATCAAGTTGGACTCTTTTTCAGCTGTTCTAGATATTATCATACCTTTTGAAAGAATAAGAGGTTAGCATTCACGCAACGTTAAGTTGATTCTCACACCAACCTTGCTTTAACTCTATTCTTCAACAGGTGCATGAACTCGTTGCCGTTCTTCTTCGTCAACCCGGATTACTGTGGGATCGGTGGTTTTTCTAGAAGAATGCAGTTGATCGTCAGGCCCACATCACTGGGCATCATCGAGCGCGACCACCAGTGATAGCGTGCCAACTGTCTGTGTACACGATGGAGCCTACCTTCGGAGCTACGGAAAAAGTGAGAGAACACGTTCTCGAATAGATACCAAAGACAATCGCCCTTGATGATAAAACACGTAAAAAGGCACCAAAACAAACTGGTCCCCCCCCCTCCTTTGCGCTTAAGGATATTTTCTATTTCCATCATATGAAATTAGATCTTTCTCCAAGAAAGTGCATAAAGATAATGTAGGGCATGACCCTTCAACTATGGCAATGGCAAGACCACATGGCAAGGGTCAAACTTCACAAAAACAGGCCAATCACAAATTGACATCCCCATTGTCCAAACCCACTTTGTTTGAGTGGGCATGTACATCTCCACAACAAGAGAAAGTGATGAGGTATACGAATCATTCAATGTGCAAGGTCGAGCTTGCCCTTGTAGGACCACCTTGCCCTCGCAGGACCCTACACTGGTCTTCCAGGAGCAGTAAAAAGAATGAGACTTGACGATGCATTAACTGTTCTATTCGTAAAAACTCTGGTTGCATCAATCCGGCCAGTCTCGTTGGTGGGTGGGATCTTTCCCAAAGATTGTGACCGAATTTTATCAGGACTTTAACTTTGATTAGGGCAGACCAGAACCGACATTTCTTCAGGAATCAATCTCAATCCAGCCGCAGATCCTCTCGCACACTGACAGTAGCATTATGCAAGGGAGAGTATTGTCTTAAAGAAATGGGTTTCTTGTGCAGGTGGTGAGATTCTTGATCAAGGAATTAAACAACTCCAGCATTTGGAAAAAGCTGGGAATTAGTATTGGGATGTGTTTAAAAGGAGCGAGGATATGACCAAAACCAAGAGATTTGGTGCGTATTCTTGATGGGGCTTAGTGGCATTGGGAGGAGTAGATTGGAGCAGTGCATGTGAGGGTCAGTAAAGAAGACAAGAAAGAAAAAAAATCAGAAATAAATAAATAGACAGATAGATAAAATAAATGTGAGAAAAATAGGTAAAGATAAGGAAGAGGATGTGGTCACTATTTGTCCACTAGAAGAAGGGGAGATGGTTCTTGATTTTGATTGGGCTGGTCAAGTAATTAAATAAGCGGGTGAATCATGTTATACTTCTCGAGGTCACTTATCAAAGTGACTCCATCTGATTCATTGAATCGCCAGGGAAGCTTTTCCCCTTTCTTCTTCTGCTTCTCTTTTGAGTATTTTTCCTTTCACTCTTGACCATTTGCTGTTTTCTATGCCCTCTCGAATGAGAGTGATCATAAACAATTGTACTTTCCTTATGTTGTTGGCTAATATCACTTTAATTGGGATATAGGATCCATTAGTTTCACCGAAAACTTCTGAAAAGTGTTTTCCAGAAATTCAATTTTATAGAAAGTAAACCATTCTCTGACGTTTGTTTGTGCGAAAAACAAGTTGAAAAAAAATCAGTTTAATGGGTTTTAATAATAATTGAAATCCACTAAAGGCATATTGTATTGTTAAACTTTGGTTTCGGAGAAAATAGTTTCCTTCTTATTAGAAATGAAAGTTGTTTTCTTCAAAATCTAAATTTATCATTTTCCGTTCATGAAAAACACTTTATGCCAAATGGTTTTTCATCAAAAAAACTGATCCAATAGCCATTTCAAAATATTAAGTTTTTAGATCGAAATACTTACTAGGCATATGCATGGGTAGATAAATTTTTACTTTTTACTTTTTTAATTAATTAAAATTTTGCAGCGGATGGGCCTTGACTTTTATTAAGCTCGAAAACCTACCATTTTCACAATATTTAAATGTAGACAAGTGGAATCATAAATATTTTCTCAGTTTTTTTAAATTTATATAATCTTTTAGGGTGTATTTATTAAGCTTCAACAAAAGCAAAACACGCCAATAATAGACTTTTGGCTTTGCCGCCAGAATTTATAACATAATCCAAATTTCAAACAAGTATGAGAATATTATATGTAAATTTACATGTCAAAATTTATATATTGTGAAATTTTCAGGAATTATGAAACAAATAAAGTCAAATTGCATCCGATGCAAGATTTGGATTAAGTAAAAAGTAAAATGTAAAAATTTATGTGAATGCGTTAATTTTGGCCGGAAAGTAAAAAGTTGCCTTTTGTTTTATGAAAACCACAAACAACAAGGCATGCTATAAACATATAGAGAGAGCGCTGAAGCACAAATTAAGACATTGATCTTTTAGAGTTGAGAATGGTTGCACAAAAGTTTAGGACTTATGTTAATTTAAGGATGTAATTTGAATATTACACTTGTTATAGCGACCCGTTATCTCCCAAAATGTAGATAGATGTTATTGAACTGACTATATCTCTTCTTCTAAGGTGAGATTTGTTGAATGTGTCTTAACTTTTAAAATTCTAAATTATTGTACGACTCGAAATGAAGTGTGCAAATGTTCGAATGAAGACAAACTTGCCGTCGTCCACGAAGCTAGGTGGCCCAGATCCACCATTCGAATCGAACACTCGGTGGACACCGTTCAAGAAATGAGCATTCCACCGAGCTTGAGATGGCACCCCGTGTGGAACCATGGCCCGAGGATTGTTCTCCTGCTAATCCCAAAAACTTTGCAAGTTTTCGAATAAATATATGGAGTTTTAACATGTCCGAGTCAACAAGGGAACTTTATTTTCGAGGTTGCAAGACTTCTTGATGACGCTGAGAGTTTCTTTTCACGAGAATTGGGTGCTAAACACATGATTTTGAGAGACAATAAAGTTGTGTGAATCTCCATAGGTTTCAATTTCTAGTAACCCTAATTATTGTAGGCCTCTGTGATCGAATCATGTGCTTCATCGATTAAAGAAGCAACAATCAAGCACACTTTGAAATTGCGAAAGAAGTTTTGTGCCGTTTTCGCTTACTAATCCTAAAATGTACATTGGACACATATGTTATTTATCTATAAAATATGATTAAAGGAGGGTAATCCTTCACTTTTCTTTTTCTTCCTCTTTTGTCGTTCCCTTTGTCTATGCTTTTTTGCTCCATCAACTCTCTCTCTCTCTCTCTCTCTCTCTCTCTCACTCTCTCTCATTCTCATTTTCTACTCCAAACATCTCTCTCCTTTTTACTTTTTGTTTTGCTTTTTTCCCCCTCTAATTTTACCTTTTAATTGTTCTATATAATTATATAGTCCACTAATTAATGGATATTTCATGTGGGTTTATTCTGATTTCCTTTTTCTTTTTGCCTTCTATTTTAATTTGTTCAATTTTTCAAGTACTAAAACATATGGAAATTACTTTATGTGTTTTCCATACCAGACTTGCACATGATAAGAAGTCTAATGTTATAGCTATTGAACATATGTATCCTCATTGAAGGAAAAAAAACGGTAGCAGATCCAACGTAACATAAATCTTATACAATTTTTTGTTAAGACACATTGCCAATTTTTTGTTATAATTTATTCGGAAAAAAATTATATGGAGTTCAAAGTTTTAACATGGTCACGATAAATCTTATTACGTAACATTGCCAATTTTTTGTTATAATTTTTGGCACTCTCTTGATTTACGATTTCTTAATTTCCAAAATAATTAGTTTCTCTTCAACTTAATCATAACTTTTCTTTACAACCACATTTAATGTAATCTCAATTTCTACTATTCACGTTGCTTTTTCATAAGTTCATACTAATTTGTGTGATTGGTGTTGCTTAAAAAAACCGAGAAATATAATTAAAGAACGAGAAATTAGTATTGTCTATAAATTGTATTTAGAAGTGGTTCTTTGAATATTCAGAACTTTTGTTATTTATCATGATTGACAGCCACCCTTCTAAGCACATTGGTTATCTATAATATACGACTTCCATAATTTGCCGGTCCTCCGATCGGTAGTACCGCATGAAAGCGTATCGATCTTCTTCAGCCGCGGAGGAGATCTATCAGATCCTTCGGAATGCACAAGGATTTGATGCTTACGAAGCACATCCGGAATGGTGGACACATGACGGATCATCGTGGAACCAAAGCGTAAGATGGTTTTGGTTTGACCACGATACGCACGTTTAGTTTGATATACGTAAGCACGCAAGGCTGCAATGAAACCGCAGCTGTTCTTCTATCATACCGGAGCAGAAGACGGAATCGAACGACACAATACGAGAACAAAAGGGATCGAGAGAAAAAACGAGATGGATGCCATTATTATCAAAGTACGAGAGAGGTGGATGGGTCGTTTTCCGGTACACAGTCCCTGCTCTCTTTCTCTCTCTCCATAACGTAGGATAGTCAGCTTGTATATCTCGCAGGGGGCAACAAAGTTATCCCTGTCAGATTGGCGTGCATTGCTTTGTAGAGAGAGAGAAAAAGTGCGAGAGTGAGTGGGGTCCTCATGGTTCTCATCTTTAAGAGGGTGACAATAAAAAACGCATCTTTGCAAGGCGAGCTAATGGGAAAGAAGGGAAGATGATTTAAAGGCTTTTAATATTTGCGGAGGGTTGAAAAGTTTCGAGCATTTATATTATGGGTGGTGAAAAAAACTGGAGATGCGAATAGGGGGAGGGGGAGGGGGAGAGAGAAGAGAGAGAGAGAAAATTGGTGGTGGTCGGGGCGGTGGTGCTGATTCAAAGGAAAGTTAAGAGAGAGACCAAGCACGAGAGAGAGAGAGGGGAGGAGGAGGAGGGGAACATTTGGGGCTTTGGCTTTTTGTGAGCAGGGAAGTATGTAGCTCTTGTGGCTGTCAAAAGGAGAGGAACAGCTCATCTTTTCGAGAGTAGGATTTCCTTTCGTGTTTTTTTTCGGGCTTTCGTATATTTTGTGTGTGTGTTTTTTCTGGTTGTCTTTGTTGGGTCGGCGTTATTTTGCTGAGGTGGGATTGTTCTTGGCTTTTGCCACTGCGGGGATATAGTGCTTTCTTTCTGCGAATGAAGGAGACACTGTTGGTGTTGCTGTGATCGTTCCTGTTTTGATTCTCTATGCCTGTCAGAGAGAGGGAGGAGGGGGAGAAGAGGAGGTGCAATTAGGGCATCAACTAGGTGGGTATTAAGAGATTCCTCCGTTCCCGTTCCTGAAACTCCCATTCTTCTCTTGTTAATCTATTCAAGCGGTTCAATGTAAAGTCTCCTGCTTTTTGCTGGGAACTTTTTCAAATTCTAATTGATGGGTTTCATATCGGTATGCTTCGTAGCCTTGGCAGATTGCTATTTCTTGGTAGTTTCTTTTTTGGAGCTGGTTTTTGCATGATCTCTCTCATTCGTCGTGCAAAATTGGCACTTTGGTGACATTTTCGGTGTTGGGTTTTTTCGAGCTGAGCATGTACTTAATTGGGTATTTTAGAACGTGGGGAGTGTTTTTAGTTCGATTCGTGGGTTGTGGTCCGAAGCCCAGTCCTTGATTTGCTCTCACCTTCACCACTAACTTGAAACAATCTTGTTGGAATTGATGCCCACTTGTTCGTGGTTATCCTGATAGATTCTCTTGAAAATTGATGCCTGTTGTCTAATGTGTTAAAGGTTTTGTTCAACTCGTCATCAATACTAAAAGTTTCTCTTCTGTCTTTGCAGGAGCTGTTGTAGTTTCAAGTAAGCAAATGGGGGACGCCAGATCTGTGAATTGAAAGTGGAGTCTGTTCTGGGTTTTGGGTTTTTCCTCTTAAACTTGTGGCTGAGCGAAGGGGGTCTTGAATCTGGAGTTATATGTGTATGAGAGTCTTTGGGAGGATAAAACATGCAGGATGAGAGACAGATAAACAAATAACATAGGTGTTGGCGGTGTCAGGTTTTATGCTAGTGGGTGTTTCACATTCACAGTGTGGCTTTGGGAATTTTTATAAAAACTCTCTGAGGATGTGTTGGCTGTGTCTCCTTTGCTGACCCTTTTTGCCCGGGGACCGTGCTCTGTGTAGCTAATTTAGGGGGCAAGTTCTTTTTTTGGGTCTCTTCCCATTCAAGTGAAGTTTAATTTATTAATTCCATTTCACACTCCTCCTCCTGTGGCCTTGGTTAGTGGGAAAGATTCGGTCATACTAAGAAATATACGTTCACTTCTCCAAAAATTTCTCTTCTTTCATTCTCACTCTCATCTTGAATTGCACCACAAATTTTAGCTGCCAAAAGTTCAATTCCTACATCAGAATTTTAGTACTTTTTTCCACGGGAGAGAGAGATTTGCAGTCAGTGGTGGCCGGAATTTATGTGTCTCAGGAAGCTCTGAATCGGTTTTCGGAGGATAAATCGGAGAAGTAGATCTTTCGTTCAGCAAGATGAAGTTTATGAAACTTGGATCCAAGCCGGATTCTTTTCAGGGTGATGGGGAAAATATAAGGTAAATCTTGAGATCCTCTTTAGGCAAACAACCTTTTCTGGGATGTTTTGGCCGAGATGCTTTTTTGGCCCTGTTCTTGTTCTTGGGCTTTGTGTTTCTTAATACTGTTGACTGCAATGCATCTGGTTTTTTTACTTCTATTATTACACGATCGTATCTTTAAGATTGCTTCTGCAATCTATTCGTTCCCCATTTTGTTCGGTTGGCCTTAAATCTCTGGCTTGAGCTATCTGTTAGCAGCCAATATTTTGTAGACCTGGGCTTTTTGTATCTATAACTAAATCAACGGCAAACATTTGGGGAGCTGATTTTACTTGGTATAGGTTTTATGTTCCTTATTATTTTCGTACCACAAAGACTCGGGAAAGATAAGGTTACAATGCAGTGATTACCGTTTGCCATAGTTGCTATACTACTCTGCCTCTCAACTGTGATGCTAGAAGGATTGAATTTCGCCTTTATGCTACAAAATAAAGCCCTAGGCTTATTTCCATTTCCACTAGGATTTCAATGTCTGCATTCTGTTCCTGTGTCTTCGTGCTTTATCTTTCTTCAACCATATGTATGCTGCTTCTCTAGCCAAATTACGTTTTTCTTTTTGCAATCTAGCCTAATTATGTTTACTTGTAGATTTCAATATGCTTTTGGGAACTTTTACGTTTAACAATTTTTATTTCGCAATAGAATTGCCTGAGGTGAATTTTTCAGTGTGCTTTCTCTTCTTATGGATTCAATTGACAGGACTGTCCAAGCAGAGTGATTATTCTTTTTGGGGCAGGAATGCAGGGGCAATTTTAGTAGGCATGTCAAGTTGTGGTTTGATGCAGTGAACCAATTGCTTTACTTCTCTATCATCTATGTAGTTAAAAAATAGGAGCCCTGCATGCCGTTAGGACTTGAAGAGACTGATTTGTGCATCCTACTTCTAGGCTAGTATCTAAGCTAATCTAATATCTAATTATGCAAGCATGAGTTTAATGCAGCTAGAGATGAACAATTCTTTTTCCTAAAAATACTTATGCAGTTGCATTGCAATCATGTGGTGTCTAAGGTAAACTAATTTGAACAGAGCAAACTGCCCATTGATGCTTTTGACTGCTGCTTTAGGTTTAAAATATAATAAAACGAGGGGTAGTAACATCTTGATTCCACCTCTTAAATGTAAAGATATTTCCTCTTCTGCTCGCATCTGGAGCTATTCCACTGCCCGATGGCATCTTGTCTGTTTGATAAGAAAATTACACTCGTCTGTTTGAGGTAGCTAACTTCAAGAGGGTATCAAGAAAGCGGTCACATGATATTTTAATTCCTCTATGGTTGTCATATTCATGCACTACCAGTGTACTAGTGTTGCTCTTTGGATTGGTGGGTCTTACTCACAGAAAAGCAAGCTTATATTCTCAATGTTTGTTTGGCCTGTGTCAGGCTGTAAGTAAACATAATTTAACATCAGTTCTTGGGTTGAGTTTGTCTCCATTCTTATGTTTGATCAGCACTCTCTTTGTATCCAAAGTTATGTTGAGAGATTCGATTTACATGAAAAAAGCATCTGCCTGTCAGTTTCGATTTTGAGATTTTTATTTACAAAAATAGCCTAGCCTCTAGAGCACCTTGTATTTGCCTTTGAGATTTGCCTCTGCAATAGAGAGGTTCAAGTTACGTCGTCTTTCTTTAGAAAAGAAAAAGAAGGTGCTTTTACCATGTTTATGCTTTCAGAAAATATATTTACTCCCATTAGTTCATGACCTGTATCATGGCCAATTGTAGCATTACTTCTTCTTTTGATTCTGCTACTTGAGATTTTTATCTTTGATATGACATTGCTAGCCTAAGTTGCAACACACGTGCCTCTATTCTATGTGACCTGCTTGTTTTATATATCAATTATCTACTTGCATACCTGTAACAGTAAAATTATTCTCATTCACTGCCTCTATCTTTGTTTACAGGTATGTTGCAACCGAGCTGGCAACTGATATTGTGATCAGCATTGGGGATATTAAATTTTATCTGCACAAGGTAAGGGAGTCAGATTGTGATTATCTAGATGTACATTTCTGCCGTATATTGACTTTGGCGCATGGAAATTGAATAATAATGGGTCCTTGAGAAGTTTTTATATAAACCACTAATGAAAGTAAACTGTTGTAGCAATTAGTCCCCAGTTTTGATTATTAATTGGAAATCAGGAATTAAATAAAGCTTGTAAATTATCTGGATGGACCTTTACAAACCACACAATTCAGAGCTCCTCCTATTCTGTTCTACTTGTGATCATGAGCAGCTACTTTCGGTGATGTTACGTATGATGAATATGTCTGCCTCTTGTAGTTTCCTCTTTTGTCGAAGAGTGCGCGGTTGCAGAAGTTGGTCGCAAGTGCAAATGATGACAACAGTGATGAAATCCAGATTGGAGATATTCCAGGTGGACCTGCCACTTTCGAAATATGTGTCAAGTTTTGTTACGGGATGACAGTCACTCTCAACGCATACCATGTAGTTGCGGCTCGTTGTGCAGCGGAGTACCTCGAGATGTATGAGACTATTGAAAAGGGGAATCTCATCTACAAAATCGAGGTTTTCCTTAACTCAAGCATTTTACGCAGCTGGAAAGACTCTATCATCGTTCTCCAAACCACAAAATCCCTTCGTCCATGGTCCGAGGAGCTTAAGGTGGTCAGCCGCTGCCTTGACTCGATCTCTTCCAAGGCTTCGATCGACACTTCCAAGGTGGATTGGTCTTACACTTACAACAGGAAGAAACTCCCTTCAGAAAATGGCAGCGATCCTCACTGGAACGGGGTAAGGAAACAGCAGGTGGTCCCAAAGGACTGGTGGGTTGAAGATTTGTGCGAGCTCCAGATAGACTTGTATAAGCAAGTGATAACAACAATCAAGGCAAAAGATATGATTTCCAGTGAAGTGATAGGAGAAGCATTAAGCGCATATGCACTAAGACGGTTGCCCGGTTTCGCCAAGGGTGTGATCCAGACTAATGACATGGCGAAGCATCGATCTTTGGTGGAGACTATTCTCTGGCTGCTTCCTGTAGAGGAGGGAAGCGTTTCATGTAGCTTCTTGCTTAGGTTGCTGAGAGCGGTAATTTTGTTGGAATGTGGAGAAATGGAGAAGAATGAACTGAGAAGGAGAATCAGCCGGCAGCTCGATGAAGCTGTGTTGCCTGATCTTCTGTTCCGGGCCCCTGATGGCGAAGAGATGCTCTATGATGTAGATACCGTGCAAAGTCTAGTCGAGGAGTTTGTTATGCATAATCGGTGTGCTCAGGGTGATCCCACTGTTGACAGTGAATTCCACGAATTCAAAACGCCCCATCAACGAGGATCTGATGCCATGGCGAGGGTGGCAAGGCTGATAGATGGCTACCTTGCTGAGATTGCACGGGACCCGAATTTGCCGGTGTTGAGATTTGTCGGTCTTGCCAATCTGGTCTCGGATTTCCCGAGAGCAACTCATGATGGGCTTTACCGTGCCGTTGACATGTACCTGAAGGTGCGTTCACCCAAAACAACCTCTGGGTCATCTTACAAATTTTTTACAGCTACGAACAAACATAGAAAATAAATGCCACTAACTTATAAGTGAATTCATGGATATGCCTTTGAAAATAAAGTAGATGAGAAAGAGATGATACTTTTGGTTCTTTGGAAATGCGCTAAACTCAAGCTTGGTCTTGTGCAGGAACACCCGGACATCAGCAAGAGTGAGAGGAAGAAAGTTTGCAAGATGATGGACTGCAGCAAGCTGTCTGCCGATGCCTGCATGCACGCGGTGCAGAATGAGCGGCTCCCACTGCGTGTGGTGGTGCAAGTCCTCTTCTTCGAGCAGATGCGGACCACTACCACCTCCTCTGGCAACACCACGCCCACCCTGCCGGGGCCCATCGCCGCGCTGCTTCCCGGCGGGTCCCACGGGAGCTCCAGGTCCGCGACCACCAATACGAATACCGAGGAGGACTGGGACGGCGTCCCGACTGCAGAGGAAATCAAGGCCCTCAAAGGTGAGCTCGCCAACCTGAGGTTGGGAGAGAAGAGCGGGAACCACGACAGCCTCAAGAACAGCAATGCCGAGAAGGCCAAGATGAAGGGCCTGCTCGTCTCGAAGATCTTCTCAAAGCTGTGGTCGAGCAAGGAGAGGCAGGGAGAGATTAGCAGCTCGGACACATCAGAGAGTCCTGGCTCGGGGAACGCAGGGGACACCAAGTCCACTCCGTCGAGGAGTAGGAGGCATTCAGTGTCGTAGGCTTATGTGTAGAGAGGGAAGAGAGTAGTTTTTTGTCCAAGTACAAAAGAATGAGAGAGAAAGAAAGGAGGAAGAATGGGTCTGTCCATTTTTAACATTTAGGGAGATTAGAGATCACTTGATACAAGTTCCTGTGTGGAGGTGTCATTGTGATTTCTTTGGGCTAAAGAGGCCGGTGAGGTTTCTGGGGGGAGGCTGTGCTTAGGGACTGTTAACGGGGAAGAAGATGTTCATTTCTTTTCATTGGGGATGGTGGTTCTCTTCTCGAATGCTTCATTGCCCTCAAATGTTATACATATGGCCTCGGTTCATATCCCATTTTCACTCAATTTTTGGATGGAGTGATTAGGAAAGAAAATTCATTTTAGATGGGGTGAATAAGAAGGAAAAGAAGTGATGGTTATGGGAGGAAAGAAGAAGAAAGAATTGAGAAGGATTTGAGTTATAAAATTATGAGAGAATATTACCAAAAACTCTAAATTATATTATTTGTGATAAATTATATCATTTATAACATATTTACTTCATAATACTTTAGTCTATGGGTATTTTCATATTTTTCCTTTTTCTATTTTTCTTCCTTCTTTTTTTCTTTTCTTTTTTCTTCCCTCCGCTGGCCATGGGTGGCCCTCGCTGGCGCCAGTTTGGGTGAGGGTTGCCTTTGTCAGATTCGGCGAGGGCGACTCTCACCCAACGCCAGCAAGGGTCGCCCGATGCTAGCTTCTCTCCGCCATGACCAGTGAAGGGAAGAGAGAACAAAGGAAAAAAAAAAAATAGAAAAAAAACAAAGACGAAAATGCCAATGGGCCAAAGTATTGTGGGGTAAATGTGTCATAAATGGCATATTTTGAAGTTTTTCGTGTTACAAAAAAATTTTTTGGTAAATTTATCACAAGTAGCATAGTTTAGAGTTTGTCGTATCACAAAAATAGTTTAGGGTTTTTCGTATCACAAAAAAGTTCAGAGTAAATTTATCACAAATGATATAGCTTGGGATTTTTGGTGATATTTTTCCTAAAACTATTGAGTGATACTAGGGAGTGGGAGGGAATACAAATGGATGTAAGAAAAGGGTGCAAATGAGAAAAAAAATCAATTGTGTTTATTAATACATGTATCCAAAAAAATTAGTTGTGTTTATTAATACATGTGTCCCTTCAAATCCCGTAACGCCCCCTCCATATTTGGAGAGATTCAAAAATATTTTAAAAAAAATTACATAAAATTGATCGAACTGACCCTTCACATCTCTCATAATTAAGGGTAACGTTTTTCGATGTGATACGAGAATACAATCCGAATCTGACATGGATTTGTAGAGAGAAATGCGAACTTGACATGACCGGACGTGACTTAACTCAAAATAGATAAAAATTGATATGCTTTCACTCACATTATGAATATCCTTTTTCTAATTACGTCGAAATATTTTTGTACCGTCATGAAATGATAGGAATGGTTACACAAACATAAACCCGTTGACCCTACTCCTAAGACATCCCAATCTTTTATTCTTCGTCTCTTTCTCTTTGTCCAAACATATGATTGTGTCTTTTCTTTTCCATCGAAAAAAGAATATTAGAAGTGCTAAAACTTATTTACAACATTCATTTTAGTGCCAAAAATTTTTGCTGACTCACTTAGGTGGCAAATTAGAAGAAGATCACTTAAATACCGACGGTGAGAAACTCCAATCAAATTAATACGTAACTTTTATAATTAAAATTTTAATTTGAGTTGGATTTTTTTATTAAAAAAATCAGTCTACGTGGCATTTCTATGTGTATATTTCAATCTTTTAAATTTTTTTAAAATTTTTTTTCTTTTTTTCCTTATTTTCTTTTTTTTCTTCTTCTTTTACCTTTGGCCGGTGACCGGCCGCCTGGCCTCACTCGGACAAGGCTGCTGTTGCTTGCCACAGGCGAGGCCCAGCCGACCCTTACCTGGGTGAGGACAGGCGAGCCCCAGCGAGGGTCAGTCTCACCTTGCCTCGCCAGATCCGACGAGGCCGCCATGGCTTGGGTGAGGGCTGGCCTTACCGGATCTGGTGATGGGAGCCCTCATCGGGGCTTGCCCTTGCTTAAGCGAAGCGAGGTTAACCCTCGTCAGGGCTCGCCCATCCTCGCTCAGACGAGGGTTAGCCGGGCGCCTCACTTGTGGCGGGCAACAGCGGCCTCATCCGGGTGAGGCCAGGCAGCAGGGCATGGCTGGTGGCCGATCACCGACCAAAGGTAGAAGAAGAAGAATAAAAAAGAAAAAAATAAGAAAAATATTTAAAAAATTTAAAAAATATTAAAATATTATAAATATTTGTCCCTAGCAGCGCCGACATGCCATGTAGGACTAGGAAATTATTAAAATATGGCAACGTTAGATTTCCGACTATCCAGATAGGAGTTGGAACTTAAGTGATTCGAAAAAAAACTTTTGCCATTAAAATGAGCGCCGTACATAAGTTTCGGCACTTATAGTGTTCTTTTTCCCTTTTCCTTCTCAATTCTTCTAGCAAACCTAGTGTCAATGAGAGAAAGGGGGATAAAAAGAGAGGACGGTAAAGGCTTTTAGGTGATCTCGGTTTGCTAGAAACTGTCTAGCGTCCAACTTCCCAAAATTACCTTGAAATATCAAAGGGAAAAAGATTAATACTACTAAAAACCCCAAACTAGTACACGTGTAACAATTTTACCTCAAACTTCTTTTTTTACCACCAAAAATCCCAAACTGGTACACATGTGACAATTTTATCCCGAACATACCACAAAAAACCCCAAACTGGTACACATATGACAATTTTACTATGAACTAAAATTTTAACATTATTTTTTAGAATTTTTATTATTTATTATTATTTTTTTCTTTTTTTTTTGTTCATCTTCAACCTCTAGCTAATTGTCGGACTGGTGACCGGCTAGAGGCGAAAGCCAGTGAGGTTTGCCCCGCCGGCTGCTGGAGAGGGCCGCCTTCGCCGGCGTCGGGCGAGGGCTGCCCTCTCCCGACTCAAGTGAGGGTCGCCCTCACCTGGGCAGGCGAGGACAGCCCTTGCCCAACGCCGGTGAGGGCTGCCCTCGCCAGATCCGGCGAGGGCAGCTCTCACCTGAGTTGGGCGAGGGTGGCCCTCACCCACGTCGGTGGGGCCGACCTTGCCAACTTCCGCCTCTGGCAGGTTGTCGATCCGGTGACCGGCTAGAAGTTGAAGATGAATAAAAAAATTCAAAAAAATTTGAAAAAATAATATTAAAAAATTATTAATTCTGGGTAAAATTGTCACAGGTGTACCAATTTGACGTTTTTCGTGATTAAAAAAAATAGTTTAAGGTAAATTTGTCACGAGTTTACCAATTTGGATAACTATCCGACTTTATCCCTAAGGTACGACAAGCGGCGACATGGCAAATCGTTATTTTATCCATAATCACTTGGATGCGATAACATATTTTATCTACTTTCCAAATTCGAACAATCGGCTTTCCATTGATATTTATAACCCTATAGATATAACCGTTAGTTTAATTTTCTTTCCTAATTCAAATTTGATAAGTAGAATCTTGCGGATTGTGTGGATTGTTTGAGTGCGTTTGTTATCTTTGTTTGTTTGCTTTCTTTTTAAATAAAGAAAATCCAAAAATATGTTAGTTAGGATTTAAATTGAAAGTTTTGCATGTTTAAAGAATCCTAAATGTATCTAGAAGATAGGATAATTATTTAATTTAAATTGGGATTTAAGATAATTTATTTCCTAGGTTATTTTTAGATTCCAAATTTTCATGAAAATCCCCAAAAAAAGAATGAATTAGATTAGGATAGATTGCATTCTTAATTAGAGTTTTTTTTAATTTAAATAAAAATACCAAAAATATTGCTCTAGAATAGATTAATTTGTTTCTTCAATTAAACATTGCATGCTTAGGTAATAAGTATTTTTAATTCTGAATTTCATTGGAAAATACGAAAAATAAATCATTTGTCCGTCATTAGAATTAGGTCACGTTGTCGCATTACATATAGTTCGTATGCTAGGTTGCATTAATCGCATGTCATTTTTTTTGCACGTCATTGCATATATATTAGTTTGCATTTTAATAAAGTACAAACCCTAAAAAACACTTTGAGTGCCTTGCTTTGTTAATTAGAAATCATATTAAGATTGTTTGTATGATTTTCTACTAACAATGCAGATGCTTGCGTTACTTTAAGGTACGTCATTCTCCTAATCTTGCAATCTATTTATTGCTTTCTTGGATGTTAAATTGGTGATTTGCGCACCCGTATAAACACATTACATGTTAGTAATTATGTAATAAAATGGATCCAAACTGCTTGCATAAACATTTTTTAAAAGAAAAGATACTAAAAAGGTATTAGATTAGATCTAGCATAATCAACTCCTCGAGTTTAGAATCTTTGGTTTGTAGGAATAAAACTGATGTGAACATCGAACCCTACTGAGGAAGGGATGCTAGGGACCCGTTGTTTTATCCACTAGGCCTGATCACTCGAGCGAGAGCGAAGCAATTCAAATAAGCTATCGGTATTATGGTTTAAGATATTTGGAAGGAAGACAATCCGGATTCGAAACTTAAAGATTCTGAAGTCCTTTGGCGTAGTCATGGCCACGAGCTGGTTTCGGCCCTGTCAAACCCGGGCCCGGCCCATTGACCGGGCCTGCGGTTCAGAACCGGAACTAGCCCGTGGCATATGGGCCCAGTTCCAAATTATTTTTTTTAAAATAATAATGAATTTAAAAAAAATTCATTATTTAATTTTATTTTATAAAACATATTGAACTCTAATTGCCATGCATTGTAAGTACATTGATCTTCAATTACAATGCTTGGCTTGGGTATATTGAACTCTAATTACAAAACTTAGCTTGGATTTTATAGACAACTACTTTGATGGTTTCTTCATTTCCATTCGATGTGGGACTCTCGATTTGCCTTAAACACCTTCAATGTGAGACTCTTGGCTTGTCTTCATGCAAATGTCAAGAGTCCCACGTCGACTGGGAATGAAGAGATTATCAAAGGGGTTGTTTATAAAAACCCAAACCAAGCCATGTGAAATTATATGTCTTTTGTAGCTACGATCCTTTGCTAGTTAAGAGCAAAGGGTTTCATTGGATCATCTAGAACCGGACCAATGATTCGATTTCCGATTCTATGATTTGCTGGTCCGGTTCCTAGTTTTAAAATTAAATGACCGGTCTTACCGGTTCGGTTCTCGATTGGAACCGGGAACTGATCATCCCTATAATTTTCATTTTGATTATAATTTATATTAAATAATTCATTATTTCATATTTTTATAATTCATTATTTTTTTATTTCATAATTTATTTTTAAAATTTTTAAATTAAGAACCGAAACCGGCCGGTTCGGAACCGAAACTGGAACCGGCCGGTTCCGGTTCACCCATGGCTATGAATCGGAACCGCCGGTTCCGAACTGTGGTTATGACTACTTTGGCGCAACATGATTACTCTTGGTTTAGCGAATTTTGAAGGAGCTTAAAATTGACGAACTCTGAATTGGCTCAAATTTGGATGGACACTTGGAAACGGGCCGTTGATCAATACTCATTACTTTAGTAGTGAGTGATGATGCTTTTTAGCGATTAGGAGTCGTTTAGATGAACTTTTAGGCCTTTTTCCATTTTTGGATGAATTTTTAGTAATTAAGGTTATTTTTGTATATTCAATCCTAGTAGGATTAGGATTAGGATTAGGGTTAGCACCCTATATAAGGTTGCTTATAAATTTCTAAGGGGGCAGAATTTTATATAGAGAAGTTTTCTTCTTGAGTTCTCTTAAGACCTAGATCTTATCAAGGCTCCCTTGTGACAATCGAATTCAACTTATCGAGCAAGATCGCGAATTCTCTTGTTCGTGGCGTTATAGCGTGAATTGGTTGACACGCGTTCGTCAACAAGTCGCATTCATTTCGAGATTACCAATCACAGGTTCGATTGGGGGTCGAGGTCAGCAATTCGTAACTCACAGATCTTCGTAGAACGATCATCTTTTGCACAAATTCATATTATCTAGTATCAGAGCTGGTTCTACAATGTCTAGTTATCCTACTTTTACTGCTTTTCATTCATCAATCTAGAGTTTATAGAAACTAGGATTTATAGAATTATGATTCTGAATTTGTTCCTGTTGTGATTTCAATTTTTGATTTAGGGTTTTCAGTCCTAGTTGTTTTTTTTATATATATTGAACTTGAGTTCATAAAAAAAAAAAGAGCTAAAAAAAAGAAAAAAAGATGCCAAAAAAAGCAAAAAAAAAATCAAGAGGACAACTCATTTTTTTTTTTATCATTGATAGTTGGACCGAATAAAAAAAAATTTCAGTAGCAGAAATTGAATATGAATCCGAATCTCGCGAAAATTTGCTGAATTGCTAAATTGAGCGGTATATTGTTGAATTTGATCTTGCTTGGTGGTTTATTGATTGTTGTGAGGAGCTTGTGAGACTGGATTCAAGATTGAAAAAAAAAAAGAGCTTGCTAGAAGGAAACGAGAGATAAAAAGCAAGAGTGTGTGTTGACACCTAAATTTTACTAATCATTTAGTCGTGATTTGCATAGAAAATTAGGGATTAATTTTTAACCCCTAAACAAAAATATTTAAATTGCATAACATATAGTTTAGGATCATTTTAATTTAATCGCATTTTGCATCGGACCGGTGATGGCGAACGAGTTTAAATTTCATCGAATGGGACTCGGTTCGCTCTGAAAGGCAAGGGCCGGGAATTACAAGTCAAACGGGTTCGGTTATTTTAATTTGAGTTTAATTCAGCCCGTTGTGCTTAATTAAATAAAAAGCCCAAGTTAATTCATCCCATTTAAATTAAATTAGAGCCTAAGCCTAAGCCCATTATGACTATAGAGCCCATCTAATTGACCTAGATTAGTGTTATATATACATCATTAGGTCAGAATTTGGGAGGGGGGGCTCTCATAATTTTCAAGATCAGATTTTTTCGGAGAGAACACAGGAGAGGCCACGCATATTGAATAAACGGCCACAGAAAGAGAGATCGGGAGGCGGAGCTGAGAGAGATCGCAAAGTTCTTCAGAATTGAAGATGATGATTCAACATGCAAAGGAGACCAATACCCCACGCGAGGAAGCAAAGCGGTGATTTTTGGCTTGGCTCGTCCAGTCTTTGCTTAGTCACGCCATATCAACGAGCTCCTCAACGACCAGCAACTTCCGTCTACCACAAGGCGTTTTACCAGTACATGACCAGCAGTCATCATCTAGCTCGAACCTGATCAACCACGATACTGCTACTACACTGAGAACTCCATCCACGATGCCACTAGCCAAGCCTTGCATAAGCGACGTCGCTTCCCAGTCCAATCCACGTCCTTTCTAGCGTGCTTGTCTTGTTGCAACGTTCCTGGTGCTTTCCTTGGCGTCTCATGCACATCAAGCAACACATAAATAATTCCTTCAATTGTCCATTTACACCTATAGTGCAAGAAGTTTTTCTTGTGCAGGTTCCTTGGTGTTTGAGAACGCCGACAGTATTGTTTTGTTCTCATTGCCAACTAATCATTGCTGGTCGTATCCTCATCGAGGACACTTTGCCGAGACCATCATTTGTCAAGCATCGCTGAAAGCCCCACCGTGCCCAACTGGAGTGCCGTCACATCGCCACAATCGCCGCTATACTCGTTGTCGTCGCCGATTGTCCCGATCCCGATCCGCAAGCTCGATCCCAATCGATTCGAATTTGGAGATTATCTGCAAATTAGGTAATTGGACATTATCCGATAATTTTCATAATATTTAATTTCCTAATTTGCATGTTTTGAATATTTCATGAATATCATGTGGATAATATTATGATAATATTCGATATATCCGCGATATTTTTAAATATTCAAAATTAGGAATCATTCCTAATTTAGCAACGTATCTGGACGATTATCCGACCTTATCCCTAAGGTACGATATGCGGCGATATGGAAAATCATTACCCTATCCATAATCACTTGGATACGATAATGAATTTTATCTGCTTTCCAAATTTAAATGATCAACTTTCCGTCAATATCTATAACCCTATAGATATGACCGATAGTTCGATTTTTGTGCCTAATCCGAATTTGAAACAAATCTGGCGGATCGCGTGGACGGTTTGAATGTGATTGCTATCTTTGTTTGTTTAATTGCTTTCCTTTTAAAAGAAAAAAAATATCTGTTGGATTTGAATTAGAGTTTTGCATGTTTAGGGAATTCTAAATATATCTAGAAGATAGAGTAATTATTTAATTTAAATTAGGACTTGAGATAATCTATTTCCTAGTTTAAATTAAGTAATATTCTAATCTTAATAGATTATTTAGGTCATTTTTTTTTAATTTTGAATTTTCATAAAAAACCCAAAAAGAGTCATCTTAGGATATATTAAATTAGGATAGATTGCATTCATGATTTGGGTTATTTTTAATTTCGAATTTTAACAAAAAAATTCCAAAAATCAATCATGTTAGGATATGTTATATCATCATAGATTGCACGTTATTTTAGGCATTATTTTTATTCCGAATTTCATTTAAAAAAAATACCAAAAATAAATCATTTGTCCGTCATTAGAATTAGGTCACGTCGTCGCATGACATATAGTTCGCATGCTAGGTTGCATTGATCGCATGTCATTTTTGCACGACATTGCATATAGGTTAGTTTGCATTTTAATAAAACGCAAACCCTAATGAACACACTGAGTGCCTTGCTTTGTTAATTAGAAATCATGTTAGGATTGTCTGTGTGATATTCTACTAACAAATGCAGATGCTTGCGTGGCTTTAAGGTATGTTATTCTGCAATTTATTTAATACTTTCCTGGGTGTTAAATTGGTGGTTTGCGCACCCGCATGAACACCTCACATGTTAGTAATTAAGTTGAAATGGATCCAAACTGCATGCCAAAACATTTTTAAAAAGAAAAGGTACCGAAAGGGCGTTAGACTAGAACTAGCGTAATTAAGTCCCCGGGCTTAGAATCTCTGGTTCGTAGGAATAAAACATATCTCCCTATGTTTTATTTAGGTTTCTAATCGACCTACCACAAAACGATTAGTGGCGACTCCAAGCATGAAAATATTTGCATGTTAAAGACTTAAACCCTAAGTTGCGAATTGGTAGGGCTTGGGAGGGCCCGAGTTAAGATTAGTCTTAATAATCCATTAGCCCGAAAAATGAAAATTTTTTAGGTCGCGACAGCTTGGCGACTCCGCTGGGGACTAGAGTTAAAACTCTTAGTGGACTTAGGCCAATTTTTCATTTCAAAAATAATTTTTGTTTGGCAGCGAGGATCCCAGGTACGTCCCTAACATTTTAGGTGTTAAATGTTCTTGCAGAATGGGAGGTATAAGGGGAGGCATGATTGTTAACCCTTGTTTTGCAGGGAGGTGTTCGGATGTATGGTTTAATTTATGCACGAAGCGCTGTTTGATATAACCTGCTGTGCATGCCTTACATTTACACTACACCGCACACACTACCCGCTGCCGGACCTGGGCGGTATAGGTTTAGGATGGTACTGAGGTAGTGGATACCCCGACCAAAATCATGTGGTACGGGTCGCCCTCCTCGGTCCCGAAATTTTCTTTCATGGTGTCATTGAATACCCACCATGGTTGCGCCCTTTGCAACCCGGGTCGGCTCTCTGACTAAGCCGGAGTCAGGGGAATCCTAGCCTAACCGCCACCATGACTGGTTTAGCTCGGTAATCCTCACGTCTCCATTTTGCAAGCCAGAGTCTAGGTAGAAATCGAACCTCACATTTCATGCGCATGTCTATGTGATTGCCATTTCCCTACCCGGTGAAGTAAGCTTTCTTCAACCTTTATCTTGCAATCTATTTACATTTCGTCCTTTTTCTTTGGTCGGTCCATGACATTAGGTCGGTTGTGCGTCTTGGTCTATACACTATGAGAGGGGCAGACATCCGGATTCTTGATGCTCCTAAGGACGAGCTCCGTGCCTGGTGGAATCTACTCAGTCCGACCAATCGCAAGCTACTTGAGGGCCACGTCGGAAGGCTGCTCCCCCTACTGGAAGTCAAAGTCCGTACCAGCCTCGTTCGAGCATTAGCCCACTTCTGGTGCCCCGAGACATCCACCTTTATATTCGGTAAGCATGAACTTACCCCGACTTTGGAAGAGTATAGTGTGCTCATTGGAAAACCTTTAGGATCGGAGTTAATCACACCACCTTTGGGAATTGATTCGACATTAATGTTGTCAGAATTTTTGAATGTCGGAAAAGATGAGCTGGCAAAAGTTTTAAAAGCAAATCGTGGAACATGTCCTTTTTCATTCATGAGTCAATCTTTTGAAAAAGCCACACCTTTTCAGAAGGGCAGAATCTTTCTACTAGCATTTTTCGAGTTCGTCATTCTCCCTCACTGCAAGAATGCATGTAATCCGTCAATTGCATGGTTGGTCCAACAAGTCTGTCTTGAAAAGAATTTTGTCAACACCATTCTAGCCGAAACTTTCATTTCTCTCACTAAATTCAAGCAAAATGATGACAAAACATTTCATGCACCCCTTGAACTATTGCAAATTTGGTTTTTGTCTCACATAAAGGGATGTGGTGATTTACTCAAAATATCCGAACTCAGTGATTTCAGTCATCCCGTCTTAAGCTATAAAGAAAAACAAGCGAATGCACCTGACTATCATTATTCCGAATGGATCATTTTCATGAAAAACGCTAGACCCCAAGGTTTCCAATGGCATGCTAACTGGTTCAATGTCGAGGAAGCTCGGCTTACGTGTAATGGTGTTGGACCGGTGCCACTTTTAGGCTTCACTGGTGCAATTGAATACTATCCCGCCAGAGTATCCCGGCAATACCAGATTCTCCAAGGGCTCCCTCCGGCGTTACAACCCGAGCTCCTCCATGTCGATTTCTCCGACGAGGGTGAAGACCACGAAGGGACCGTAGCTCAACTCACGAAGATGTGGAAGAAATGCCGTGTGTTAAAGATAGCTCGACCCGAAGAAGAGCTCAAGGGGGAGCAGAAATCCTATTTCGCCACGACCAGATACATTCGACGGCACAAGATCCCGCAGGAGTTACTCCCGAAGATACCTAAGGTGCCTCTCAAGACCGCCAATCGCTCAGAGAATAACCGCCTCAAAAGGAAGGCCGAGGAAGCTGAAGAAAAGGCATCTAAGATAGCTCGGGCTTATGAGCAGTTGAAGAAGGAAGTCGCCTCCCATATGTCTATAGATCAAGCTAAATAAAAAGCTTGAAGTTGTTTTTTTCATTTTAGTTTCAGTTTTAAATTTGTTTAGGAATTGAGTCATTTGTCTTTAATTCAGTTTGATTTCGAGTCATCAGTCGATGTAAAAATTTTCGTCATTTCAATAAAGAGGTCTTTTCAATTCAAAGCGGTTGGACCAATGTCATGGATTGGCGCGTGATTTTGCTTGACACTTATGTATGCCTGTTTCATGCAAATTAGGTAATTACGGACCGATCACGATCGCCTATTCGTACACGGTCGAGAGCCAGAATGGCCGATCAAACCGACTTGCAAGAGCGTGTTGTTGGTATGGAAGATCAGATGAAGCAACTCGTCATCGCAATGCAGCAGATGTCCGCTGAAATCAAGACTCTTCGGTCGATCCCCGTTCCAACATCCCTCGAGGCATCAGCTCCAAAGCATAAAGGTGGAAAGAATGTTGATCTTGAGGAAGATGACGATATGCCTGAATTGGAAGATGACCCCGTCCAGATCATTGTCAACAAAGACAAACCGAATGAACGAGTCAACAAACTCGAAGAGAGAGTGAAGCAGCTGGAGGGTTCACAAGATTCACCCTCGATTGATCTGTCCCTGTACTCACAAATCAAAATCCCAAAGAAGTTCAAGATGCCAGACTTTGATAAGTACAATGGCACCACATGCCCAAAAGCCCACTTGCAGCTCTATCACGTGCAAATGACCTCGTACGTTGACAACGAGCTCCTGATGATCCATGCATTCCAAGCAAGCTTGACCGGCCCTGCTCTGAACTGGTATCTCATGAAGAAGATAAATGGCCTCAAAACCTGGAAGGAAGCTAGTGAGGCATTCCTGAAGCAATACAGGTTCATAACTGACATCATTCCCACCCGCGATGACCTTGAACGTGCTCAGATGAAAAAGACCGAGTCCTTCAAAGACTATGCCATCAGATGGAGGAATCTAGCCGCTCAAGTCGTCCCAGAACCCATAGACAGTGAGTTGAAAAGGATGTTCATCAAGACTCTCCCGTTCGAATACCGTAATCGAATGGTTGCCATTCTGGCTGACAACTTCAACCAACTTATCCCCATAGGCGAACAGATCGAGATAGGGCTGAAGGATGGGTGGTTTGTGGAGCCGTCTTCGTCGGCCAAAAGATTTAGTGCAAGGAAGGAGAAGGAACCGGTAGCTGAAGTAAATGTGACGTATAACCAACCGAGCCGGCGGAATACTAACCCAGCCCCAGCAATTCAAGTAGCAGAAGCTCAGCACCAAAACCCGGGTCGTCAACCTTTTCAGAGGAGAAACAACAAGAGACAATTCACCCCTCTCCCTGGATCGTTATCTCAAGTATTAGCAGTGCTCCGAAAGAAAGGCTTGCTTACTACTGAGCCAAAGCGGCCTAATCCCGAGCAGTTCTATAACTACGACCCGTCAAAGAAATGCGAATATCACATGGGCGAACTGGGGCACTCAACCGATGATTGCTATGTCCTCAAGCACCGAATTCAGAACCTTCTGGACACGAAGGCTTTCTCGTTCCAACCTGCTAAGCCGAATGTTCAGAACAACCCGCTCCCTGATCACGCGGGCAATGTAAATGCCATATTCTGTTTCGATGCTGGTCGAATCAAGAACGTCAAGGTATACACTGCTGAGGTCTACGGCGAGTTGGTGAAAGCTGGTTATTACCCGACAAATGAAGTTCTTTCCTTGGCCATCATGAGAGAAAGAATCTCAGGAATGGTACAGGCTGGGTTGATCGTTTATGCTGACCACACCGGCATTGTCTCTACTATCTCCGAGCTCGTCATTAACTGGGATGAAGAGTTTGCTACGTTAAACACCGGAAAGGACAAGCTCGATCCCTTACCTGAAGACATACCCCCGCTCGAAGATGCGACCGATGATGAAGGGATCATAATAAACATGCCTGCAACTGATGAAGGGATAGTGATCGAGATACCTCAACCGTATGAATACTCGGATGATAAGGCAGTCCCTTGGTCCTACAGTCTCGATGTTGACTTAGTCACCAGATCTGGACGTGCCTATGGCCAAGCAAATGCTCAACCTGCAAAGCCTGTCACTGATGAAGAAGCTAAAGAATTCCTGGCCGTTATCAAGGCTAGTGAATACAACATAGTTGAGCAGTTACGCAAGATGCCCGCGCAAATCTCTCTACTTGAGCTACTCCAGACGTCTGTCAAACATCAAAAGGCCCTGATGAAAGTGCTAAGTGAAGTCCACGTGCTTGAGACGATCGATCATGAGAGACTGGAGGAATTTGTGGGTTCCATACTCCTCAAAGACCTCATAGCCTTCTCGGATGAGGAATTCCCTCTAGAAGGCAGAGGACATACTAAAGCATTGTATATTTCTGTCAAATACAAGGCCTCGCACGTAGCCCGAGTACTCATTGATAACGGTTCGGCCTTGAATATCTGCCCTTTGGCAACTTTACACCGCCTCAAGATAGATCCTTCTAGGATAAATGCTGCGAAAACCTCTGTACGAGCCTTTGACGGAACGAAGAAAGAAGTGATGGGGGAAATCTACCTCGACATACAGATAGGGCCAACAGTGTTCAACGTCCTATTTCAAGTCATGGACATTCCCACTGCATTCAACTTTCTGCTGGGTCGTCCATGGATTCATACTGCTGGAGCTGTGCCGTCCAGTCTACATCAGAAAGTGAAGTTCGTGGTAGAGAGGAAATTAGTCACAGTACACGGTGAAGAAGAGCACCCAATTTATCATGCAACGGCTATCCCCTATGTCGAGCCGGACTGCAAAATTGAATCGAGCTATCAGTCGCTTGAGCTCGTATCGACCATTCATGCGTCTAGAGGATCATCGCCGCTAGTTCCTGAGGTGTCAAATACTGCAGTAATGGTTGGAAAAGTAATGGTATCTCAGGGCTTCATCCCGGGCGAAGGCCTTGGCAGAAATGGTCAAGGTATCCGCCGACCGGTCGAAGCCTCTCAAAGACCCCGTACTTCTGGATTGGGGTACCAGGGATCGACTGTGCCGAACAATGAGAGACGTGGATATGGTCGAGGTCGAGGTCAAGGAGTTGAGCAGGATAGACAGCAATCCAATGAAGGGCTGAATGATGGAGAACGTGGGCGTGGTAGGTTGCCTCCACACATTCGCACTACATTCCCAGGCCCTGCAAGAATGATGCATGAAGAGAAGGAGGTGATCGACACTTTGGGGCAACCAAGCGGAAAGTTCGACTATTATGTGAAATACTCAGCACCTCCGAGTTTCTATGTTGATCCCCGTGACATTGTCCCCGACGGATGGGGAGGTATGGATGATCCAACACCTCAAATGACAGGAGATTCTGATAATGCAATAGAAGGAATTACTGCTCTGTTCGATGATGTCTTCATTGGAGCTATCGAAGAAGGACCGTTAGAGGGAATGGGCACTGGCCCACAAGAGTAAAACTTTTACTTTTTCGCACACTCCCCTGTATGGGAGTTTTTACTGCTTTTTAGGATTTGCCCCATCTCGGGTGCTGCTTTCCGTTCTCGTTTCTAGGACTTGGTTGTTGCAATTTCCATTCAATAAATGTAATTCATTTTGAAATGATCAATGAAATTACAAGTTATTTTCAGTTTTTTGAGGGCATGTTGAGGTATATCAAACCAGCCCGGTGATGATATCCAATCGATAAAAGAAAATATAGTCCAAGGAGAATTCTGAGGCCTGGGCTTCTTCATGCTCCCTCGTGTTAAAATTTTTTCAAAAAGAATTTCAAAAAAAAAACAAAAATTACAAAAAAATGCAATGTTTAGCCATGTTTGTCCTTCTGAATCACTTACTTTATGTTTCAGGGCTAATCTTGTGACACGTGAGGGTATGGGAACGGTACAATCTCATGAATTATGTGCAACCGAGCTTGATCCTAATGACATAGACGAACTCGATGATTCCTCAGATATTCAGCGCGATCTAGAGCGGCATGAAAGGCCCAAAGTCCTTACATCAGACCAAACTATCATTGTTAACCTGAGTGATTCCGGAGAAACCAAGGAGGTGAAAATTGGGGCAACCCTTCCTGAAGGTGAAGCCAAACGCTTAGTCCAATTACTGAAGGATTACCAGGATATCTTTGCCTGGTCATACGCCGATATGCCGGGTTTAGACCCTTCTATTGTAGAGCATGGCTTGCCTACTAATCTCGGCATGCCGCCCAAGAAGCAGAGGCTACGAAGAACCAAACCTGAGCTATCGAAGAAAATAGAAGAGGAGGTCGTGAAGCTTTTGAAAGTGGAATTCATCGAAGTCACTCAATATCCAACCTGGGTGGCCAACATTGTGCCAGTCATGAAGAAGGATGGCCGAATTCGGGTTTGCATCGACTATCGCGACCTGAACAAGGCCAGCCCTAAAGATGACTTCCCATTACCGCACATAGACGTTCTGGTAGACAGTACTGCTGGATTTGAACAGTTCTCCTTCATGGATGGTTTCTCGGGTTATAATCAGATAAGAATGAAGGACAGTGATAAGGAGAAAACTGCATTCATCACTCCTTGGGGTACATTCCACTATAAGGTCATGCCCTTCGGTCTCAAAAATGCCGGGGCAACGTACCAACGGGCAATGGTGACTCTTTTCCATGACATGATGCACAAGGAGATCGAGATTTATGTTGATGACATGATTGCAAAGTCTCGACCCGGAGAGAGTCATGTTGACACCCTGAAGAAATTGTTCGACCGACTCCGTGAGTTTAAACTCCGTCTTAACCCAGCGAAGTGCATATTCGGAGCAACCTCGGGCAAATTACTCGGATTCGTTGTAAGCAGTAAGGGCATTGAAGTTGATCCTTCCAAAGTGAAGGCCATATGTGAGCTACAACCCCCGTCGACCGTAAAAGAAGTGCGGAGCCTTTTGGGTAGATTGAACTACATAGCCCGTTTCATTTCCCAGCTTTCCGAAACTGCTAAACCGTTCTTCAAACTTCTAAGGAAGAATGCTCAAGTGAAATGGGACGATAATTGTCAGGAAGCGTTTAATGAACTGAAGCAGTACCTGATGAAACCACCAGTGTTAGTCCCTCCAATGTCGGGCCAGCCTTTGATCCTTTACCTCACTATTCATAGCGAGTCTCTGGGAGCGATGCTAGCCCAAAAAAGTCCTGAAGATGGAAAGGAGCGAGCCATTTATTACTTGAGTAAGAAGTTCACCATCTCGGAGTTGAATTACCCTGAAGCCGAGAAGACTTGTGCTGCACTAGTATGGGTGCTCCATAGGCTGAGACAGTATACACTGCATCACCAGACTCTCCTGGTGACTAAAAATGATCCCATCAAGTATTTACTTGATCAACCGGCTTTGGTAGGGAAGTTAGCCAAATGGCAGATCTTAATTTCAGAGTTTGATGTCCAGATGATGTCACAGAAGTCAGTTAAAGGCCGAGTAATCGCCGATGTGTTAGCCGAGAATCCCAAAACCTCGGATGATGATAGGTATTCCCCAGAAGACCGCATTCTGGTAATAAAGGAAGACACATGGACCATGTTTTTCGATGGAGCCGTGAACTTGTATGGTTCCGGCACTGGGGCTGTCTTAATATCCCCAGATGGGCAGCATTATCCAGTAGCAGCAAAGTTGGTGTTCCCGTGTACCAACAACATAGCCGAGTACGAAGCATGCATCCTCGGACTTCAAGCCGCAGTGGAAATGGGGATAACCAAATTAAAAGTGTTTGGTGATTCCGCTCTGATTATTCTCCAAACTGTAGGAGAATGGAAGACGAGGGACACCAAACTAGTGCCGTACCATGAATACCTTGAAGAAATCATAGAGGAATTCGAAGACATCTCCTTTGAGTACTTGTCGAGGTCCCATAATCAGTTCGCTGATGCACTAGCGACGTTATCATCCATGCTGCAAGTGACTGGTGGAATAGAGGTAGAACCCTTGAAGATTGAAGTCCTAACAAAGCCGGCCTACTGTATGGTTGTGACCGGAGAACCGGACGAGAAGCCATGGTATTACGATATCATGAATTATATCCAGAGACAGGAGTTTCCTGAAGGAAGCACTCCGGCTGACAGGAAGTACATAATGAAAATGGCTTCAAAATTCTTTGTCAGTGGTGAAAAGCTATACAAAAGATCTTATGATTCGATCCTGTTGAGGTGTGTAGAAGCAGCTGAAGCTACCAGAATCATGCAAGAAGTACACGAGGGGATATGTGGTCCACACATGAATGGCCATATGCTAGCTAAGAAAATCATGAGATTGGGATATTATTGGCTCAGTCTTGAAAGTGACTGTATCCAACATGTTCGAAGATGCCATCGCTGTCAGGTTTATGGGGATAAAATAAATGTTCCCCCCACAGAGTTACATCAGTTATCCGAGCCATGGCCTTTTTCAATGTGGGGCATCGATGTAATTGGTCCAATCAATCCCAAGGCATCGAATGGACATCATTTCATCTTGGTTGCAATTGATTATTTCTCCAAGTGGATTGAAGCCGCGTCTTACGCCAACGTTACTGCGAAGAATGTTGTAAGATTCATCAGGCGAGACATAATCGCTCGTTATGGTGTCCCCGAGGCTATTGTCACTGATAATGGGACGAATTTGAACAACAAGTTCATGGATCAGTTGTTCAGTGAGTTTAAGATCCGGCATCTGAATTCGTCTCCCTATCGTCCACAAATGAATGGAGCAGTTGAAGCCGCTAACAAGAACATCAAGAAGATCCTGGCCAAAACAGCTGAAAATTATCGTGACTGGCATGAGAGATTGCCATTTGCACTAATGGCATATCGAACTTCCATCCGAACCTCTGTCGGTGCGACCCCTTTTTCCCTGATGTATGGCATGGAAGCAGTTCTGCCTGTTGAAGTAGAAATCCCTTCCTTGCGAGTTTTATCCCAGGTGGAGTTGTCTGAAGCGGAATGGATGCGACAAAGGCTTGAGCAGTTAAACTTGATTGATGAAAAGCGGTTGAGAGCCATTTGCCACGGTCAAACCTATCATCAGAGGATAGCTAGGTTCTTCAACCAAAAGGTACATGCAAGAAACTTCGAGGTAAATGATTTAGTCCTAAGGAAGGTGCTGCCAATTTTCCCCGTTCCCGGAGGAAAGTTTGCTCCAAACTACATCGGTCCATATGTGGTTAAGAAGGTACTTCCCGGAGGTGCCCTGATTCTCGCAGAAATGGATGGTCGTGAGTTCTCCAATCCTGTTAATTCTGATGCTGTAAAGATGTATTATCCTTGATAAAACCTGACATTCTGCAGCAAAAGTTTTTCAGTGTTTGGTTTTATACTTCTGAATTGCAAACAATTCACTGATGAATAAATGATTTCGAACAATTTCAAGCTAAGATGTTTGCATTGGCTTTAATTTTTACATGGTTATTTTGTCGGTCTGTATCATCGATTTCAAGGGGGGAAATCCATTTGGACAATCTGACAATTCATGTGGAATGAATTGAATGTGTTGAATGAGATACATTGGGATGATGAAAGGCAAGCCATATCCTATACACAGTCCCATGCATTAATCCCCAGTGAGTTGAGTTGAAAAAATTCCATGTCTGCAAGGTAAAGAGTTATCTCGCAAAAGGTACGACGACCGAGATGACAAGAGGCATTTCATTTCTCTATTTCAAACACTACAGTTTATCCATTGTTTCACCACTTTGAGCCTAAACACTTGGAGAAATTCATTCAAATTACCCCTGTCAAGAACCACCCCACATTGGGGCAAACTGGAGGTAAATCAGTATCATAAGGTGAAAAATGAATTGAAATTTTCTTGCTCTCACTTGCATCAATCTTCGAGTGTTGCTTTTTCAGATGAATTCACACGAAAGTTCAAGTGCCTTAGGATGACGAAGAGCATTTCTTTCTCTATCCTATACACATTTTATCCTCTGCTAAGCCCAATTGAGCCTACAATTTCATTTCTTAAACCCAGTTGGTGATCATCCCCCACACTGGGGCAAGGCAAAAGTCGTCATTGTCTACATAGCATATCCGAAGTGTCGATAGAAGACAAAAGACAAGGAGCTTCTAAGTTCAAGCAGCAAGTCAATCAGTCAAATTAGCTGGCCAGTGTTTACGTTGTAAGCAACATGTATTAAATGTCAAAAAAAAAAAAAAAAAAAAAGAAGGAAGGGCAAGAAAAAGCAGTGTGCCTGATAAAAGCAAGGCCAATGCCCAACAAAAAATATGTCAGGATATGACATATCAAAATCATCCCCAGTAGAGCAGCAATCCTACAAGTCTCAAAGGAATCAAGTAATGAACTCTCGAAACTAATGGAACATCTACCGAGGAGATAATCCCTGGTGAAGAAGAAGACTGGTGACAATGCCAAGATGATCACCAACTTATTCACCCCAATTATACGCATTTTGAGCCTAATGATCCATTCATTTCTCAACCCATGAGCCTAGCCTACGTTACGTCCCTTACAAAGTCTCTTCGGATTAGGGCACTTGAACTAACGTAGTGTTTCAGATGCTTATAAGCTTAGCTCGAAGAAGTGCGAGCAAGTCCGTTTCTATCTCATTTTGCAGGGTTCTTGACTTGTAAGCCCGGAGACGATTACGAAGGATATTCTTTCAATAGCCTTGACTCGAAGAGTCCCTTTTGCTAAGCCATTGACCAAGCCATGTTACATTCCTAGCAAAGACCTCTCAGATTGGTAGGGTCGTACCGCTTGCGAGAATACTCGGACCCTTGTCCACATGATGATGGTGAGATAGAGAGATTCTCATAAATCAGCTTTTTTCAATGAGAATGAGTGAAAGACCTTTCGGACTGAAAGTCCCTCATTCGACATTTTCAAGATACCCGCTTGTGAATTCGGATTGTCTTATCATGATTTATCCCCAACGAAGTTTGTAATGCCGATTTGACGAAACCATCGTGCATGAAAAACCAGTTGAAATCATAGTGCGTGTGTATATGTGTTCTTGATAATGCAAATGCATATTACATGTTGCTTAAAACCGTGTCTAGCAGGAGACACACCCTCAAAAGTCGGAGATATCACCAGGTAAGTATATCTCTATCCCTTGGATGTCTATGACTATCTAGGTATTCCCAACATGTTCGAGCAATCGTCAGGTCCCATATTTGATCTTTTTGTTGCGATCTCTAGATGCCTTTGATGATGTTCAGGTGTCTATTGATCAAGCCCTTTTCAGGTACCTCCGATGATGTCCAGGTACTTTGTCAAGAAACCCTCGAACATTCGGGCTAGCCCCTTTGTTCACCAAATCACAAATTTTTACACAATCTCGAGAAGATTCCCCCGTGACTCACCTATGGAGATGTATAGGTGAAACGGCTAAATCTTTACAAGTACCTATGGAGATGTATAGGTATCTTATAAAGGTCGGAATATTCTCCCCAATCTCAGGTATTCCCCCGCTACTCACCTATGAGCAGGTATAGGTGAAGCGGCCAAATCTTTGCATATGAGCAGGTATATGTAAAGGTCGGAATATTCTCTCAACTCCAGGTATTCCCCCGCAGTTCACTTATGAGTAGGTATAAGTGAGACGGCCAAATCTTTGCATATGAGCAGGTATATGTAAAGGTCGGAATATCCTCTTAACTTCAAAAATTCCCCTGTAGTTCACCTATGGAGATGTATAGGTGGAGCGGCCAAATCTTTATGAGTACCTATGGAGATGTATAGGTATCTCATAAAGGTTGGAATATTCCTTAACCTCAGGTGTTCCCCCGTAGTTCACTTATGGAGATGTATAGGTGAAGCGGCCAAATCCTTATGAGTATCTATGGAGATGTATAGGTATCTCATAAGGATCGGAATATCCTCTTGAGTTCTCCCGTGACGCACCTATGAGTCAAAGATATAGGCGCAGCGGCTAAATCTTTACAAATACCTATGGAGATGTATAGGTAGTTTGTAAAGGTCGGAACGTTTTTACATTTTTTTTTCGCTACAAACTGCTCTCGCGAATCCAGATGATGATTGGATACGTCGAGCTTTCTTCGTGTGTTTTGACTTAATTGCAGATCACCGAAGTTCATCAACAGTGTATCAGGCAAAACCTATGGGACTGAGCCCAGACATTTGCCGAACAACATACAAATCAGAGTCATACCTTGAATTGCATTATCTCGCGACATCAGGTAAGCAATTCCAGGTATGTTTTCCATTCATGTCAGCATGCATCATTTCTTATTGCATTTTAAAAAATGGGATTCATAATCCCGACAAAAACAACATTCATTGCATTTGCATAGTTAAAATTTAGGTATCATTTAGTCTTTGAATGCAACCTCTGCGAGCTCACCTTCAAAGAGGGGCAGTTGTTGACACCTAAATTTTACTAATCATTTAGTCGTGATTTGCATAGAAAATTAGGGATTAATTTTTAACCCCTAAACAAAAATATTTAAATTGCATAACATATAGTTTAGGATCATTTTAATTTAATCGCATTTTGCATCGGACCGGTGATGGCGAACGAGTTTAAATTTCATCGAATGGGACTCGGTTCGCTCGGAAAGGCAAGGGCCGGGAATTACAAGTCAAACGGGTTCGGTTATTTTAATTTGAGTTTAATTCAGCCCGTTGTGCTTAATTAAATAAAAAGCCCAAGTTAATTCATCCCATTTAAATTAAATTAGAGCCTAAGCCTAAGCCCATTATGACTATAGAGCCCATCTAATTGACCTAGATTAGTGTTATATATACATCATTAGGTCAGAATTTGGGAGGGGGGGCTCTCATAATTTTCAAGATCAGATTTTTTCGGAGAGAACACAGGAGAGGCCACGCATATTGAATAAACGGCCACAGAAAGAGAGATCGGGAGGCGGAGCTGAGAGAGATCGCAAAGTTCTTCAGAATTGAAGATGATGATTCAACATGCAAAGGAGACCAATACCCCACGCGAGGAAGCAAAGCGGTGATTTTTGGCTTGGCTCGTCCAGTCTTTGCTTAGTCACGCCATATCAACGAGCTCCTCAACGACCAGCAACTTCCGTCTACCACAAGGCGTTTTACCAGTACATGACCAGCAGTCATCATCTAGCTCGAACCTGATCAACCACGATACTGCTACTACACTGAGAACTCCATCCACGATGCCACTAGCCAAGCCTTGCATAAGCGACGTCGCTTCCCAGTCCAATCCACGTCCTTTCTAGCGTGCTTGTCTTGTTGCAACGTTCCTGGTGCTTTCCTTGGCGTCTCATGCACATCAAGCAACACATAAATAATTCCTTCAATTGTCCATTTACACCTATAGTGCAAGAAGTTTTTCTTGTGCAGGTTCCTTGGTGTTTGAGAACGCCGACAGTATTGTTTTGTTCTCATTGCCAACTAATCATTGCTGGTCGTATCCTCATCGAGGACACTTTGCCGAGACCATCATTTGTCAAGCATCGCTGAAAGCCCCACCGTGCCCAACTGGAGTGCCGTCACATCGCCACAATCGCCGCTATACTCGTTGTCGTCGCCGATTGTCCCGATCCCGATCCGCAAGCTCGATCCCAATCGATTCGAATTTGGAGATTATCTGCAAATTAGGTAATTGGACATTATCCGATAATTTTCATAATATTTAATTTCCTAATTTGCATGTTTTGAATATTTCATGAATATCATGTGGATAATATTATGATAATATTCGATATATCCGCGATATTTTTAAATATTCAAAATTAGGAATCATTCCTAATTTAGCAACGTATCTGGACGATTATCCGACCTTATCCCTAAGGTACGATATGCGGCGATATGGAAAATCATTACCCTATCCATAATCACTTGGATACGATAATGAATTTTATCTGCTTTCCAAATTTAAATGATCAACTTTCCGTCAATATCTATAACCCTATAGATATGACCGATAGTTCGATTTTTGTGCCTAATCCGAATTTGAAACAAATCTGGCGGATCGCGTGGACGGTTTGAATGTGATTGCTATCTTTGTTTGTTTAATTGCTTTCCTTTTAAAAGAAAAAAAATATCTGTTGGATTTGAATTAGAGTTTTGCATGTTTAGGGAATTCTAAATATATCTAGAAGATAGAGTAATTATTTAATTTAAATTAGGACTTGAGATAATCTATTTCCTAGTTTAAATTAAGTAATATTCTAATCTTAATAGATTATTTAGGTCATTTTTTTTTAATTTTGAATTTTCATAAAAAACCCAAAAAGAGTCATCTTAGGATATATTAAATTAGGATAGATTGCATTCATGATTTGGGTTATTTTTAATTTCGAATTTTAACAAAAAAATTCCAAAAATCAATCATGTTAGGATATGTTATATCATCATAGATTGCACGTTATTTTAGGCATTATTTTTATTCCGAATTTCATTTAAAAAAAATACCAAAAATAAATCATTTGTCCGTCATTAGAATTAGGTCACGTCGTCGCATGACATATAGTTCGCATGCTAGGTTGCATTGATCGCATGTCATTTTTGCACGACATTGCATATAGGTTAGTTTGCATTTTAATAAAACGCAAACCCTAATGAACACACTGAGTGCCTTGCTTTGTTAATTAGAAATCATGTTAGGATTGTCTGTGTGATATTCTACTAACAAATGCAGATGCTTGCGTGGCTTTAAGGTATGTTATTCTGCAATTTATTTAATACTTTCCTGGGTGTTAAATTGGTGGTTTGCGCACCCGCATGAACACCTCACATGTTAGTAATTAAGTTGAAATGGATCCAAACTGCATGCCAAAACATTTTTAAAAAGAAAAGGTACCGAAAGGGCGTTAGACTAGAACTAGCGTAATTAAGTCCCCGGGCTTAGAATCTCTGGTTCGTAGGAATAAAACATATCTCCCTATGTTTTATTTAGGTTTCTAATCGACCTACCACAAAACGATTAGTGGCGACTCCAAGCATGAAAATATTTGCATGTTAAAGACTTAAACCCTAAGTTGCGAATTGGTAGGGCTTGGGAGGGCCCGAGTTAAGATTAGTCTTAATAATCCATTAGCCCGAAAAATGAAAATTTTTTAGGTCGCGACAGTGTGTGAGTTTAATTGAGGGAAGAAAAAAAAAAGGCTGAAATTGAGTTAAACACGAGAGGAGTGACAAACACTTTGAGCGGAAAATGTGAGGGAGTGACTAGTGAGATTTTTTTTATCACTAACATTTTCTTGCATGTTTAAAAAATAATAGTAATAATAAATAAATAAATGTCAAGCTCAGGCCAGGGAAGCGTGAATCAAAGGGAGGATCGCACTTATCCAAGGGATGATGCAATTCCAGCAGGCGTCGAGCAATTGAGTTTACAAATTGAAGTACTTAGCAACCGAGTTGCAAGATGTGAGACGAGACTTGAAGATGACCGAGAGCCACCACGAGGGTGGCCACAAAATCAGCGAGAGGAGCCTCGGGCACAACCTAGATGGTAACGGCAATTTGATGATGCATATGTGTTCGGTACAGAAGATGATCGAGATGGTCGGTTTAAGAGGAGAAATGGACGCCGATGATTTAGACGTTGAGAAGATGATGAGTTTGGCAACATCAAGATGAAGATTCCATCTTTTCAAGGAAAGAATAATCCTGATGAGTATCTAGAATGGGAGAAACATATGGAAATGGTATTTGATTGCTAGCGAACTGAGCTCAAAAAGGTAAAAATTGCAGCTATTGAATTCACTGATTATGCTATAATTTGATGGGATCAACCTGTGACTAGCAGGAGACGCAATGGTGAAAGACCAATAGAAACGTGGGATGAGATGAAAGTAGTGATGAGGAGATGCTTTATACCTAGTCATTACCACAGAGACTTGTTTTATAAGTTGCAAAATCTCTCGCAAGGTAATAGGAGTGTGGAAGAATACCATAAAGAGATGGAGATTGCTATGATCCGTGCTAATGTGGTGGAAGACCGTAAGGCCACAATGTCCCAATTTTTGTGTGGTTTGAGCCAAGATATAGCCAGGGTGGTGGAGCTGCAACACTACGTTGAATTGGAAGAATTAGTGGACAAAGCCATCAAAGTTGAGTGCCAATTGAAGTTGGATCAATATTACAAGAGTGGTGGAGGTTCAAGCTCGAATTGGAAGTCTAATTGAAAGAGAGATGAGAAACCGAATTAGAAGGGAAACAATATCAATACTGAAACTTTGAAGGAGAAGGATAGCAAAGTTGGTTTGAGTTCGGCTTTAGGTAAAACTGAAAACCCTAACACTAAGAATCGTGATATTAAATGTTTCAAGTGTTTGAGCATGGGTCATATGGCAAATCAATGCCCTAATAGGAGGGTGATGATCATGACTGGACATAATGATGTTGAATCAGAAAGTGAGAGGGAGGAAGAGAATGATGACATGCCACAATTGGAAGATTGTAGTGATGTTGAAATGCCAGCAAATGGTGAATTGATGGTGGTAAGGCGTTCTATTAGTGTTCAAGTCAAAGAGGAGGAGCATCACTAGTAACGCGATAACTTGTTCTATACAAGATGCTTGATGAATGGTAAGATTTGTAGCTTGATTGTTGATGGAGATAGTTGTACAAATGTAGCAAGTTGTACCATGGTGGAGAAGTTGAGATTGAAGACTACAAAACATCCAAGACCATATAGATTGCAGTGGTTGAATGATAGTGTGAAGTAAAAGTATCGAAGCAAGTCCGAGTTCCATTTGAGATAGGGCGATATAAGGATGAAGTAATGTGTAATGTTATACCTATGCAAGCAGGACATCTTTTGCTTGGTAGGCCATGGCAGTATGATCAAAAGGTACATCATGACGAGTACACTAACCGATATTCATTGGTGATGAATCAGAAGACATACACATTGGTGCCAATGACACCTACTGAGGTGTATGAAGATCAATTGAAACTACAACGTGAGGCCGAGAGAGAGAAAAAAAGTGAGAAAACTAAGGGCCTGCGTGGAAACTCTGAGACGCAAGTAAAAGGAGAGAAAGATAAGAGTAGAGTGGTAAAAACTGAGAGAAAATGAGAGAGAAAAGAATTTATATGCAAAATCAAGCGAAGTGAGAAGAGCTTTGATTCTAGACCGACCGATACTTGTACTTTTGTATAATGAGGCACTGTTTACTACTAACGAACTTGACCCGAATTTGCCAAGTTCTGTCATGTCTTTGTTGCAGGAATTTGAAGATGTCTTTCCTAACGAACTTCCTGGAGGTTTACCACCGATTCAAGGCATAGACCATCAAATCAATTTGATTCCTGGTGCACTATTGCCTAACCGACCCGCATATCGAAGCAATCCTGAAGAAACAAAGGAACTTCAGTAGCAAGTTAGTGAATTACTAAAGCATGGATATGTGAGAGAGTCTCTTAACTCGTGTGCTGTTCCTGTTTTGTTGGTGCCAAAGAAGGATGAGTCTTGGCGAATGTGTGTTGATTGCCGAGCAATCAGTAACATAACGGTAAAGTATCGACATCCTATTCCTAGGCTAAATGACATGTTGGATGAATTGCATGGAGCTTGCATATTTACTAAAATTGATCTGAAAAGTGATTATCATCAAATTAGGATGAAAGAGGGGGATAAATGGAAAACTGCATTTAAGACCAAGTACAAGTTATATGAGTGGTTAATCATGCCATTCGGTTTAACTAATGCACCTAGTACTTTCATGTAACTTATGAATCATGTTCTGCGTGCTTTTATTAGTCGATTTGTAGTTATCTATTTTGATGATATCCTGATATATAGGCGAAGCCTTGATGACCATATTGAGCATGTGCGAGCTGTTTTGCAGGTTTTAAGGGCTGAGCAATTATATGCTAACATAAAGAAATGCTGTTTTATAACTGACAAGTTAGTATTTCTAAGCTTTGTTGTTGGTGCTAATGGAATATAGGTTGATGAAGAAAAAGTGAAAGGAATCCGTGAATGGCCGACACCTAAGACAATAGGAGAGGTGCGTAGTTTTCATGGTTTAGCCAGTTTTTATCGTAGATTTGTAAAAGATTTCAGCACCATCGCCGCACCTTTAACCGATATTATCAAGACGCACGTGGATTTCACATTAGGACAAGAGCAAGAGAGAGTATTCAATCTGTTAAAGAATAAGCTTACTAATACTCCTTTGTTATATTTACCGAATTTTAATACTACTTTTGAGATAGAATGCAATGCTTCTGGTACAGGAATTGGAGTCGTGTTGATTCAAGGAAGACGTCCCATAGCGTATTTTAGCGAGAAATTAAGCGGAGCGACATTGAATTATCCGACTTACGATAAGGAGATATATGCTTTGGTACGAGCTTTGGAGACTTGGCAATATTACTTGTGCCCAAAGGAGTCTGTGATCTATACCGACCACGAGACCTTAAAGTACTTGAAAGAGCAGCAAAAGTTGAACAAAAGACATGCCAAATGGATGGAGTTCATTGAGACTTTTCCATATGTAATCAAGTACAAAAAAGGTAAGGAAAATGTGGTAGCCGATGCACTTTCTCGGAGGTAAGCAATTCTAACTACTCTAGGAACAAAGTGTCTAGGTTTCAAGCATATCAAAGATTTATACGCTGATGATGATGATTTTGGAAGAGTATTTGAAGCTTGTGAGCATGCTGCGTTTGAAAAGTTTTATAGGCATGATGGATATCTCTTTCGTGAAAATAAGTTGTGTTCGCCTAGATGCTCTTTGTGCTAGTTGTTAGTGCGAGAGGCATATAATGGTGGTTTAATGGGGCATTTTGGAATCAATAAGACTTATGAAGTGCTGCATGAACATTTTTTTTGCTACACATGAAACGAGATGTCACACGAGTTTGCGAGAGATGTGTCGTATGTAAGCAGGCTAAGTCTACGATTAAACCACATGGTTTATATACACCTTTACCTATCCCGACGCATCTTTGGGTTGATATCCCTATGGATTTTGTATTAGGATTGCCTAGGTCTAAGCATGGCAAGAATTTTATTTTTATGGTTGTTGATCGATTTTCAAAGATGGCTCATTTTATACCTTATCATAGATCTGATGATGCATCAAATGTTACTGAATTGTTCTTTCGAGAGGTTGTACGTTTGCACGGCATGCCTAGGTCCATTGTTTCTGATCGAGATATTAAATTTCTAAGCTACTTTTGGAAGACATTGTGGAAGAAGTTAGGTACATAACTTTTATTTTCTACTACTTGTCATCCACAAACTGATGGTCAAACTGAAGTAGTTAATAGGACTTTAGGGACATTGTTGCGTGCTATAATTAAAAAGAACATTAAGTTTTGGGAATATTGTTTACCGCTTGTTGAGTTTGCTTATAATAAGAGCGTGTATTCTGCTACTCAATTCACACCGTTTGAGGTTGTCTATGGTATTAAGCCCTTAACTCCGTTAGATTTAACCCCTTTGCCTGTTGCTGAGCGTGTGGATTTAGATGGTGCTAAGAAAACTGAATTTGTGAAGACTTTGCATGAGAAGACGTAGCTGAATATTGAACTTAAGATAGAGCAGTATGCAAAGCAAGCCAATAAAGAGCGCAAGAAAGTAGATTAGGTTTGAGCTCGGCGATTGGGTTTGGGTTCATATGCACACAGAGCATTTCCCTAAACAGTGACGCTCTAAATTGCTACCGCGAGGGGATGGACAATTTATGGTATTAGAAAGAGTAAATGATAATGCTTACAAGCTTGACCTTCTAAGTGAGTATGGTATTAGTGCTACTTTCAATATTTATGATTTGACTCTTTTTGATGCAGACTCTGATTTGAGGGCAAATCTTTTGCACGGGGGAGGGAATGATGTAGATATCGAACCCTATCGAGGAGGAGGTGCCAGGGACCTATTGTTTTATCCGCTAGGCCCGATCACTTGAGTGAGAGCAAAGGAATTCAAACAAGTTGTCGGCATCATGGTTCAAGATATTTGGAATTGAGACAATCTGGATTTAAAACTTAAAGATTCTGAAGCTCCTTGGAGCAATATGATTACTTTTGGTCTAGCGAATTTCAAAGGAGCTTAAAATTGACGAACTCCGAATTGGCTCAAATTTGGATGGACGCTTGGAAACGAGCCGCTGATCAATACTCATTGCCTTAGTGAGTGATGATGTTTTTTAGCGATTTGGAGTCGTTTAGATGAACTTTGAGGCCTTTTTCCATTTTTGGACGAATTTTTAGTAATTAAGGTTATTTTTGTAATTTTAATCATAGTAGGATTAGGATTAGGGTTAGCACCCTATATAAGGTTGCTTATAAATTTCTAAGGGGGCAGAATTTTATATAGAAAAGTTTTCTTCTTGAGTTTTTTTTAGAACTAAATCTTATCAAGGCTCCCTTGTGGCGATCAAATTCAATTTATCGAGCAAGATCGCGAATTCTCTTGTTCGTAGCGCTATAACATGGATTGGTTGATATAGGTTCGTCAACAGGTCACGTTCATACCGAGATTACCAATCACAGGTTCGATTGGGGGTCGAGGTCAACAATTCGTAACTCACAAATCTTCGTAGAACGATCATCTTCCGCACAAATTCATATAAAAAATATATCTCCCTATGGTTTATTTAGGTTTCTAATCGATCTACCATAAATAGATTAGTGGCGACTCTAAGCATGAAAACTTTTGTATGTTAAAAACTTAAACCCTAAGTTGCGAATTGGTAGGGCATGGGAAGACTCGAGTTAAGCTTAGACTTAATAATCAATTAGCTTGAGAAATTTAGGTTGCGACATAGATGATATGGACGGTTTTTACAAATTTTTTAAAAATTTTTAAATTTTTTATCTGTTTCCTTTTTCCTTTTTCTTTTTTCCCTATTTCCCTCCACCAATTAAAAAGACTTGTAAAAATTATTCATGTCAACACTGGCCATAGGCCATACGTCTAGGACGACTAGCATTCGCGTCGACGACTAGCATTCGCGTCGATGATTTTTAGCCAAACTTGGCCGAAGGATTAAATTGACAAATCGTCAAAATGTTTAATACTAAATTTGTCAAATTAAAAAGTTAAGGAGCAAATTGACCGCGCATACAATATGTTTATGATTTTTTGGACAATTATCCCTCTCTAAGGCCTTAGGACAGTTATAGTTATTACTACTATTTAGAGTTCATTTGTTTTGCGGAAAACATCATCCAAGAAAACCCTTTTATCATTTTCCGACATTTGGATTGCTTTGGAAAATGAGTTAACGGAAAATGTTTTCTGAGTTAACAGAAAATGTTTTCTTACCAAAGCTTAAATTTAGAAAAATGATTTCCCCTTAGAAAGAACCAGAAAGCGTTTTACGAAGTATAACTAGCTATCGGCACTTGAACTCAAAATTCTACTCTTGAGCACGAAAACCTCAATGTTGGTTCTCAAGTCCCGACATTCAGGACTAGGTCTTGGCGGCTGGGCTCGAGACCTTGGTGTCTAAGGCATGGGCCCCCAGTGCCCACACTAGGGTCCATCGAGGTTGAGCCTGAACCCCTAGTGCTCGTACCCGATGCTCCGACACCCAACTCGGATCTATTAAGGCCGTGCTTAGGTCCCTAATGCGTGAGCTTTAGTACCGACCCTCCGGCTCGAGTCCACAAAGGCCGTGCATAGATCCTCAACGCTTAAGCTCAAGTCCTTAGTTAATGAAATGTTTGTTCTCATAAAAAAAAATATATTTAAAATTATTTTAAAAAATCGAATTATTTATTCTTTTCTTTTCTTTTCTTTCTTTTTCTTTATTTTCTTCATTTTTCTTTTTCTTCTTCCATGGCCAGTCGCCCGCCATGGCGACGGCTGGTGAGCTCGCCCTAGGTCGGCGAGGTTGCTGCCTCTAGTAGCAAACCTCGAACTTGCTCGAGGCCGTCAAGCCTCAAGCTCACCCTAGGCTAGAAGCTCAAAGACCACCGAGATGCAGACCAACGAGCTCGAGGCTTAGCCGATCCAGGTGAGCCTGAGCTCCACCGAGGTCGGTGAGCTCGCGGCTCGCTAGGGTTCGGTCGAGGCTAGCGAGCTCGCGACTCACCAGATCCAAGCAAGGCAAGCAAGCTTGAGCTCACCTGTGGCCATCGCAGAGTGAGCCTTGAGCTCACTGGTGGTCAACACTGGCCTGTCGCTGTAGAGGGAGGAGGAAAAAGAAAAGGAAAAAAAGAAAAAGAAAAGAGAAAAAAATAAAAATAAAAATTCCAATTTTTTTCATAAAAAGAAAATAAAAAATAAAAAGAGAAATAAAATAATTAAAAATTCGATTTTTGTAAAAATAAAAATATTAAAATTTTGAGTTTTTTTTTTGCTTGAAATAAAATCATGAGATTGAAATCATTTTCCAATGAAATTCAAATATCAGAAAACAATTACATCGTGTATCACTAAACAAAAGAAAATAAAGCGTATTCCTGGAAAATGATTTTCAGGAAAATATTTTCATTTATCATTAAGTTTTTCGCGAAAAAAACGCACCCTATCAGGGCTTCCATTCAAAGCTTATAAAACTTCTCATTCCGACCTTAAATATGCCATTGAAGAAACTACTATGCATGTCCATGGCCAAGAAAAAGGCCACAACTCGGTTAAAATGTGATTTGAGTTCACGAGGAATAAATTAGTTTTTGATATAAACTAGCGATCCAAACTTCCACAGTTGTGCACAATAGTCTAGAACTTTAGCATAGACTTTTGCCACGCTTGTTTGACATTCACTGATCAAGTCATCTACGTGCATAGATGTGAGACCGCATTTTAGCATAAGTAATTCGACACGAAATGTTGATAAAAATGTTAAGTAAGAGTATTACCAATGTATTGAGGTAGCTAAAGAGAAGGTCCTATTTTTAAAAAATAAAAAAAAGGAAAAATAAAAAATCAATGAGCAACACCTTGACCATTGAAATTTTACGGGGAAAAATACGAAAGTAATAAATCTATTATCTTTGTACCAATTCAATTATAAACTTTTCAATTGGACTAATTTAGTCATAAACTTTTTCACATTAAAACCAATCCAATCCATTCAGCTAATTTAAGCAGTAAATTACTGACATGGACGTCGACCTTTTCGATATGGTACGGTTAGTAATGATGTGGATAATTTTTTTAAAATTTTTTTAATTTCTTATGATTTTTTTTTTTTTTTGTTTTTTCTTTCCTTTCCTTTCCTTTTTTTTTCAGCGAGGTCTAGGCAAGGGTGTAGGGGCCCTCGCCTATGGTCGGTTGGTAAACTCGTTAGTCCAAAGTGTAAAAAAAAAGAAAAGAAAAATTAATAAATATTAAAAAATTTAAAAATATGTATTAAAAATTTGTCTACGTTAGCGCCGACTATGTTTGCACAGGATGCCTAGCATTTGCATATGCAATTTTTGGCCTAAATTAGCCAGATGAACTAAATTGGTATCAACATGAAAAGGTTTATAACTAAATTAATTCAATTGAAAAGTTTATGATTGAATTATACAAATGCAATAGGTTTATGACATTTTTGGTACTTTTCTCGAAATTTTACAGTTGACAAAACATTCACCAAAATTCGAACTCTCCCCCTAAAGAGAAAATTATCTAAAAAATCATAAACCTATTTCACTTTTGTCAATTCAGTTCTAAATCTTTCAATTTTGCCAATTAAGTCCTTAATCTTTTGACATTTTACCAATTAAGTCCATCTGACCAATTTTTTTTAATAATATTATAATAGTTTTTCAATTTTTATTATTTTTTTCCTTTCTTCCTTTTCTTGCTAATGACCAGCCACTGGCCATGCTCGGGTGGGCTGGCCTCGCCTGGGTGAAGGTCAATGTCCCTTGCCATAGGTGAGGCTCCGCGAGGCGAGGTTGAGTCCTGGCGAAGGCTATGCTCTCCTGATTTTGGCGAGGGTCGCTGGCGACCCCGCCAGCCATGCCGACGCCCCAACTAAGTAGGGGCGACGGCCACAGGTGGGAGGGTTGGCTTGTTTTTTTTTTAGCTTATTTGTTTTTTGCTTTTAAATTGTTTTTAATCTAATTTAAATAAATTTAAGGTTAAAATTTGTCCTTGGAAGATATTGTCCTTCATTGGCTTGGATCATGCTCTTTTTTGAAATTGCCACATCACTTGAGGTCTTTTTTCGAAATAGGATCCACTTTAGGCTCTTATTCGAGAAAATGATGGCGCTTTAGACTCTTAATTAAAATTTTCCCTGTACTCAAAGTTGGAAAAATGAATTTCCCAACTTAAGAAAGGAAAAATATTTTCTTGAAAGAAAGATTTCCCCTCTGTCAAAATCAAGCACGCCCCGCTACCCCGTCCAAGTTGGATACCCCCCTTCCCCCCCCCGTGAACAGCCCACGTGTGTGTCGGCTCGCCCAAATTCACCGGAAATGTCGTGGAGTGGCGCACGTGGGAAGCGCGGGGAGGGGGGCAACGGTCGCGTGGGCCGAGCTCACGCGAGACCAATTCATGCGGACCGTCGGATCATTCGCTGTGTCAATTCAAATCCGCCCGATCCGATGTTCGCCGTTCCTCCCCGGGTTTGAAAAAAAGCACCCCAGGAATTAATAGAAGAAGGAGAAGAAGTAAATGTTGACTTGAAGTTCTCACAAAATATTACAAAAAAAAAAAAATAAAATGAAAACGCTTGCGACCGGCAAGAAACAAACAAGAAAGCGGGAAACTTCAAATTACGGTGGGGGACAATTGGTTCACACGTTCCTTGGTCGGCATCTGCCTTCGCGTACCTTTCGCCCTTCCGTTTTCGGTTCGTCTCGCGAGTTCCTTAGGGTTTCTCCGCCACCGCCGATGGAGGAGGTTAGGGCAAGCTCCGCCTGGGTGGCCAGCCGCGCCTCCCACGTCGTCGTCGACTCCTCAGGTTCCCTTCCCCCTCCCCCTCCCCTTGACTCCGCCCCCTTCGTTTGTTCTTTCTTTCTCTTTTTTTTTCTTTCGGGTTTTTATTTTGGGGGCTACGTGTGGGTGTGTGCGCGTGCGCGCATGCATGCGACAACCTGGGCCGGTGGGCGCTTGCGCAGGGATCGAGAGGGTGGTGGAGACCATAGGGGACTCGATTCCGAAGGTGGAGTGGGATTTCGAAGGGATTCACTACTTCGACGATGGCCCTCTCACCGTTCAGTACCTCTTCGTCGTGGATGCTCTCAACTTCTGCTTCTGGCCTGGTAAATACTGGTTCGCTTTTTGCTTTTTTTCTATTTCTATTTTTTTTCCTATTGTTTTGTGCGGATGTTTAGTCTGGTTAGTGTTCTTGTTGTTTGCTGCGGTTTCCGGGAGATTTTTTTCCGGGTGTCGTGCCGGGGGGGTCCAGAAGGAATGTGGGGGTGGATGTTGCAGTGTAGTAGCCCTGTTCTTCCTTTGACTGGCTCTGTTTCGGCCTTCCGGGTCGTTCGGTTGGCCGTCTGGGCTCGTTTCAATAGCCTGACCGCCGGCATTGCCTGGTGAATTGCGTTTACTAATCGGGGCTTTTTTTTTAACGGGAATTGGTGACTGATTGAGAGAAATAAAAAAGAACGAAGGAAAAACAGCTTGAATATGTATTGGTGACTTAAAACAAGTTCACATATTGAAGAAAATAATGTTTTTTTTATGCATACTAAGAGAGCGACATCACAGTTGACTTATTTTTTAGTTATACTTCTTGAATAAGTTTTCTCTTAAGATTGTCGTAGTCGTCACAGGTTTGAGTAATGGGAGCCTCTTTTAAACTTCAGGAGTGCCTCCATATTTCATTATTTTGGTCATAACTCGTAGTGCAGGAAGGGAAGCTCCTGGTTTGGATGTACTATGATGTGCTCCTTTTATAACAATTTCCAGAGTGTTCGATACACAATAGGCATTTGCTTCTATTGGGGTTACATTAATGATTTTATGTTGCAAAGAAATAGATGAGTTGGTCTCGGTATGGAGAAATGTCGAAATTTGTGCGATGTACTCAAAGATTTATAGCTCTCTGGTAACATTATTTCTTTTGAGAACCTAAACATCTGAGGAAGCTTGTTGCTGATTAATCAACAAGCTTCTTGAAAAAGCACCTGTAGGAGTCGATGTTTTTGCCATTTTAGAGTTGCCTTGGGGACATATTCTGTAGCCGATTAGCTTCTCCTTTCTTTTCTCTGTTATTTAGAGAAACTGTGTGTTGACCCTCTCTTGGCACTTTGAGGATTGATCTGAACCCTGAATGAAATGATGTTTTGCATCTTATTCTTTTAGTGCGTTAAGATCCAAAGACCAACGGATATATCAAAAGATGAAAGGATACATATATCTTGAACTGAAAATAGTGAAAATAGAATAATGGAACAAATATCTCCTTGAGAGCAAGGGAAATGGAAGCAGAGTATAGAGCACCGTGCAGAAATATGCATATTTGCTTAGTGGTTGCATGTGGACTGTAACATTTTATTTATGCTCAGGAAGAGTGCTGATAGTTTAAATCATACATGGCATTTTGCACATTAAAAGGGCATGTATTTTGTTCTTAATAACTTGTAAATTGCCAAAACTTTTGCTAAATTTGCAGGAGAGGACAATTTAGTTACATTACCAGATCAAATGACATGATGGTTGTGTGGATTATTGAATAGGAAATGGCATGATTTTTCAACCTTTTATTAACATCTCGTCTCACTTGTAATAGACAAGGATTTGAGTTATGATCATCTGGCTTTGGGGCTGAAGGAAGCTCTGGAAAAAGACAAATCTGCATTTGATGCTGATCGCCTACAAAAGTACACTGGTACTTTGATTTCCTCTTATTCTAGTTCCAGTGCTTCCCATTGTACCATGATCCATAACATTGCCATTCATATGTATTTATATATTGTTCATGTGATTTTACTAGAAGATATTTGATCCTATTGGTGTTGATATGCTATGAATTGATTTATTTAGCCATTGTGCATTGATTTGCTGTATTTTGTAACATGTCTCATTTCGTGGGTGGTTCTCTCCACCAGAGGTTTTACAATAGGTTGGTGAATCCAATCCAGTTAGCAAAACAATAATTAGTAGATTCTGGTAGTAGTGGTTGCGAGCTGTTAGGTTTCCTCCTAATTATAACTGTTTGCTTGAAGGGAAGCAAAGGTTCATCTTTGAAGCAATCTATAAACACTTCAGCACGGGCAAAGTCAAGTAACAAGATAAATTGTGGGCAAGATAATCCTCGAATTTTTATATATCTTTGATTTGTTGTTTTTTTCACATAACTTGTATTAATTGAACTGAACTTTGGGAATTTGTACTGAATTTTGTGATCAAAATTAAAATTATTGCTTTAAACTTCAACTCCTCAATAGGCTTTCTAGCTTTGCCCATTCCTCATGGTTAAACATTATGTGCTATGATAGGATGAGAATCCTAGGACTCATATTTACTCCAGTGTATATTTGTATATGCCTAGCAGCTGGGCAGATTTTCTCTGCTTAAGATAGTTTCGGCTGCATCTTCTCTAGAGGAGACTTATAACTGATCAATTATGCATGAGATGAGATTTTAGTACATATCTTGGCAATTCCATTTATGCAGGCTTGTTCTAACTAATAATCAATTGATGAAATGGTTCACTGACTTAGGTCCCCAGTTACGTGAGTTGTTGAAGTGGCCCAGGCCCCTACCTTTGGAGGACGAGCGGCTTCGTTTACTGCGTGAGGTATACTTGATTTGAAATGATTGAAGTATTATATTCAGCTCGATTTGTGTCTTGTTCTTATTTGTTTGTTTATCAATTTGGATTTTATATCTACTTTTGATGGTAGAAATTTCATGTATATGATATCTTGAAGTTTCATCTTGTAGGTTGGACATGAATTAGAAAGAAGCTTTAATGGTAAAGCGTCGAATCTTGTGAAGTCGTGTGGGAAGTCAGCAGGAAAGCTTGTAGCTCTTGTTGCCTGTCACTTTCCTGGTAAAAGGATTGCATTGTTCTATCAGTGGGCTATTCTTCTAGACTCTACTGAAACTATGAATGTGTACTTTTTAAATGATATTTTGCGAAAGGAAAACATTTGTTTTATAATATCATTCGATGCAAATGTCAAAGCTAACCATATTACTTTGCTAGGATTTCGAGACCATTCAGTGTATAAAGGCCACCAAGTTTTCTTGTATAAAAGAGCTCAGATATTTGCAGCGGATCTATGGGGTGCATTCAAGGGCCAGGGATATGGTGAATTTCATGATATTGGTTCGATTACTATCTTTGCAGACTACATTGTTCCAGCTGTGCTTCGACAGCTAGGAGTCCTAAAATATGATTCTGCCCTGACAAGCACCATTGAGGCTAACAATGAAATAGTTTCTGGCACTGAGGAGGAAGTTGAGTTGCGAGCTTGTTCCATATATGCTGTGGAGAAAATGAGAGAGCTAATCAGTAGAAAATTGGGAAAACAGGTAATCACTTCATTCAGCTTTATGTTTTTACCCTTTCAGCTGTTATTCAACTATGGCATTTTGTGAATGAAATTAATATTTTCTGAATCATACTATGGTTAGATGATTGTCTAGTAAGTTTTACTATTTAACAATTTGGATTACTTCTATTAATTTAGATCAGATGATTATTAAGTGATGAGAAATGTATCCGGTGTATCAAGGCAATGTTGACTACTTTCATGTGTCGATATCAATTTACGAACATAATAGTTGTTGAACTTTCATTTAAAGAGACAGAGGTTGAGCAGCCAAATTTAAGAGCAATTGTTAACATCTACAATTGGAACATGAGATGATTGGCATTGTCTTCATGGCACAGGCTTGGCTGCTGGTGGTGTAGAAATTGATTCAACTGACAATTTTTTCGTATATACTAGAATTTGTGAATATGTTGTCCAGCGGCTAAGTGAAGTTTTGCTAAGCTACTTGGAAGATAAAGAAGTGCACTAGCGTTAATTCAATTAATAGTCCACGTTCTTTATTTTTTTTTCTCTAGAAGATCAGGACTGTTTACATGCAACTAACAATAAAGAAAACATTCCTTTTCTAGAGCACCTTTTCAACTCATCTTTTATATTTCCTTAGCGGAAGGTGTCTTCTCTCAGGTTCTGAGCGTGGAGTTAGATCTTTGGCTTTGGTCTTGCGGCGTCCAGAGCCCATCACTCCGGCACCATCGAACGCTTTCGATATACTATTGATCGGATCTCAACAGCTTTCCTGCTCTTGCATATTTAGCTACGGCTCCTTAGATATTTTGTTTGATACCTGCCAAGGTTGCTTAGTGTTTGCTTTTTCCTCTCCTTAATCTATTGGAGGAAAGGTCTCTCGTTTAAAATTTTGCATAGCTTATAGGTGTTAACCTGTTCTAACTGATGTAAGATATGGCTTACAGGTTTTTGTGCATACCCTGTGTGATACTTTTGGCGTTGTTTAGAGGAATCCAAGCTATAGTAGCATCTTTGGGCTTTCGTTGCATTGTCATACGAAGGAAAAAAACATTAATTGATCTCTCTTTTAACCCAAAAAGAACAAAAACACGAAAACAAAAATAAATTGATTTCTCCTCCGACTATCTATTAGAGTGGAAGTTTTCTTTCTTGCGAGCTATGTGCATTATCATTAGGAAGAAATATGAGTAAACCAACGAGGCATGCTTGGTCCTAGGAGAGGGTTTTTGGGTTATTATTGCTGATGATATGATGGAGCAGCAGATGTATCTATATCGGATTGTGTATTTGATTGGCCTTTCTCAGTAAGCAGCTCACCCATTATTCAACCAAGGTACAGAGGTTGTCCAGAAGTAGCATATTCTTTGCTGTCACAGTTCTACTTATACTTAGTAAATATGGAATAGGAAGAGGTACAAGCACATATGGTTTGCCCAAGCATTGTAATTTGGCCACCTAAGCAACGACTACATAGTGGCACTAAGGTTCTTTGTAATAGGTAGATTCCCATCGTAAGTGCACTTCAGGACATCTGGCTTCCTGACTAGCCGAGGCCCAACTGGAATTTTGTTCTTTGGACGAATATCCTGCAATAAATGCACTTTCTTAGGCGGTATACCATCTGGACTTTCTGAAAGCGATCCGAATCTGTATATGGAATGATAGGCAAGAAAAAACTAATGGAAGATAGACTTTATGCAATGTTTCGCGATATTAGTTACGGTTGACTAAAGCGAAGCAAAGAACCAGGAAATCGAGTGTACTTTGATGGATAAAACGGTGGTGGAAGATGGAAAGGAATATACATCCAGCCATCAAAGTTATTTGGTAGTTTACACAATCTAATACGTACCAGCAGAGTAGCATGTTTCATCTACTTTCTATTTGTTGCCTCATTCGCCATCTTATGAGTGAACTATCCGTAGATTCTAGTTGAACACGGTCTTTATCGGAATGCATTGAGTTCATCATTGAGGATGAGGGGGAGCTTAGTTTGTGATAGAAATACCTGATCAAAGATGGACGTGGGGATTGCAAGTGTTGCTAAAGCATTAGGGGAATCCACAATTCCAGATATCCTTCCTTCACATGGGCAGCAGGATAGTAGAAGATACATCTGTGAGGGATATGTGATTCTGTCAGTCGTGCTGGAGAGACTGTAAAAGATTACTTTAATTTGAGGGGTTGGGAGCCTTTGTTTTCTGTTCTTTTTGGTATTGATCTGATTCACCATGGATTACTTGATCATGGCCGTTGAATGATGTGGACCCGAAGTGGAGATCGGACCCACGCGAGAATTTTCAGCATCCGTGTTTGGTAGCGATTTTAGGTTTTTGTAAGAAATGCGCAAACCTGCTCCTTGGAGTAGCCGAATTTGGAGAGGTAGTCAATCGCGTTGAGCACGGCCCGCTTGTATGCCACGCTGGCATCGAGGTAATGCTGCCTCCCGCTCTCATCGACACTGATCCCCTCAAACACCAGCCATTCCGAAAATCTTGGCTCCACTGGTCCTATCTCGAAGATTGGGTTCACATGGAGAAGGGTCGGTCCCATTGGTGTCAGGTACTCTTTCATCCCTCCCCTGATGATTTCGCATCTAATTGACAGTAAAGCCAAGGATACCGTTTAGCACCCAAAAGTAAGGAAGACTTAACTTTAATGTGTTGCATGATGAATGAGAGTACATTTGGATAGAAGAAGGTTAGTCTAAGTCTGAAAAAAAAGTCATTGATGATGCTCTGTAAATCATGAGCCTGCAGACATCAGTCCTTGCCATGAGCATTATGATTGGATCTTGAGCATTTACTACCGAAGCTATACAAGTTTCTACTTGCCAATGTCTCAAATTCCATGTGATTAACACAAATTTCTTTAGAAGTAAATAAAGTTTCAACCGTTTCAAGTTAAAGAGTACTTTGTTACTTATCAGATTTTTCTTCTTGACCATTGCTAGGGGTGCTATTTTATGCTATTAAATCAATAGTCATTGCTTCTGTTGAACCGTAATGTTGTGTAATGCAAAGAGATAAGAAATGATCCGTACTTGAGCTCTAAAAAGCCACTCATCTCGATTGCTCCGCAGAAGGAGACCTCACCATCACCTTGAGAGAAGTGCATATCGCCAGTGCTGAGGTTTGCTCCTTCCACAAAAACTGGGAGATATACCTTTGAACCCCTACTTAAATTTTTGATGTCGCAGTTTCCCCCATTTTCTCTTCCCGGAATTGTTCTTGCCGCTTCCCTCGCGATCCTTTCCCATTCAGGAGTGCCTCCTTGAATCTATAGGATGGTTGATATCGGGACTAATATTAAGTTTTTGTTTTTGGACGGAGGGACTGATATTCAGTTTAAGTAGTTGGTAAATGACTATTTTGTGGATTACATTACCCTATGCATGCTTTAATAAGAACGGCTTTCTATTGATTGCATCGATTGCTACGAGTTAGTTAATTGTATCGTACCTTGCCGAGGACGCAGCCTTTTGTTGATGGCAAGTTTGCTAGTGGCCTTGAATGCAAAACCTCACATAGCTTGAGTGTCTGCAGTCCATTTTCTTCAACCTCTCTTTCCCTGTCGTTCCATATGTTCAGGAGTTCCTTAGATGGTGCAGTTCCAATAATTCCAGGGTGAGTCAACCCTGGAAACCTCACGCCTAATATCCATGTAGGAAATTGTCATTCCCCAGGCAAATTGACAACGATAAATTCAACATGTTACTTTGCACTAGGCATTAGGTTTGAAAGAGATAAATCATGTAGAATTAGGATATATACCCGGTATTTGTGGTGAGTATGCATAGATTCCTTCGAAATACCATATAGCTTTGGTTGCACATGGGAAATGATCTGTCAGAAACCCGCCTCCATTTTCTCTGTCGAATGTTGCTGTGAAACCCCATTCATCGCCCGGTAGAGGACCCAGGTTGCATATCTCGACAGCGAGAAGATCACCCGGCTTCGCCGGAACTCCATCTGTATCCAGAACTCTGATCGGTCCACTCAAGTAATGAACCTGGATTGAAGTAAATGACCAGAATCAGCAACTCTACTGAGGTATTCACAAGACTTAAAAGCTCCCCCTAGAAAGTCTCTCATAGCACACAGTCTCGACTCTTTTTTAATTTTCAGGTGTCTTTTTATTGCTTCACCTGATTTTGAAAGCAAAGAGTTGGCAATTGTTCTTTAGCTTTCTTAGGATTGGCCGGCACTTACTGTAGTCAGATCTATGGATTTCACGTCGAGTGCGGAGTCATCGTCTTTTATAGCCCCTCCAGTCCAGTCTACCATCTCTATCCTAAAGAGCTCACCGCTCGTAACCTCCGCGGCCGCAGGTATTTTGGGGTGCCAGCGGTTGTGGAGAGGCAGTTTTTGGTCCCATGGCTTCTTTGTCAAGTCTATTGGCACGACTAGTCTTGGTGTTCGAGGAGCCATTCATGGGGGTGCGGATGAAAAGTTGCAGAGAGTGAAGAATTTGAGAAGCGATGATTGGGGACTTTGTGTACCAAATGAAGTTTGTTATTCATTGCGACAGAGGAGGTTTGACTTCTCCCTCTAAGATTGGCAGATGACAGAATTGGAGTGACCCCGTTTCAGATGGTCCACAGGGAAAAGTCACCACGGGGTGAAATGGACCCCCTTCATTTTGTCATCATACAAAATAATAATGCAAAGAATCTCAATTGGGTCAAAGTAGTATATTCGCAAACGGGTCCGACCCGTGCTTAAAAAAAAAGAGTATCCGTGGCAGTAATTTCCTCAATACAGTAGTAACTATATTGGTGTATGTAGTAAACTACTCTCTGATTTTCGTTAATAACATGGTAACTTTGTGATCAGATACAGTAAGCCACACTGGAGATTCTACTGCAAGAATGGCCATGGTATTGCCTTTTTTAAGAAATTTTATGAGCAGACAACAAAGAATGTCCGATACACTGAGTACATTGATACTCACAAAGGAAGCATCATAATGCTTGACGCCCTCGGCGGAGTATTCCTGCGTAATACTGCCGCCGCAGGCATCCACCATCTCGACCCTGAAGAATTTGCCGGCCCGTACTTCGGCGACCGGTGGGATCTCCGGGTGCCACCGGTTGTGCAAGGGAAACATCTGATCATGTGGCGTCTTCTTCAGGTCTATTGGGATAACCAGCCTTGGACCGTGTTGACCCATTTTTCCTTATTGTCCACTGGGGAAGCTAGATAAGCTTTATGGAAGTATCTAACCATCAATTTATAGCCGTGATTAAGGTAATGAACTAATGATGATTGCTGGTTAAATTGTAGCCATCAGGATGATTAAACAAGCTAATATCTGGAGTCGGCAGCTTAATTATATTTACAGATTCTTAATCTTTCATCTCGATGGAGCTTTCGGCTGTCCGGTCAATAATTGGAAGGAGTTTTAGTCACATACAATTGATTTGGTTAGGCTAACTACGTCGTCTTCTATTCACAACGGGTTGAAAATGCTTCTAATCGTTTTCTTAATTGAGTTTTATCTATTGGCTATCCTTCTCTTTCAATGTTTGTCGTTGGTTCTCCTTCTATTGAACATACATTCAGTCGTGATCTTCTTCTTTTATCTCCATGTGAGTATTGGATGTAGCATATGGAGTTTCTTGTGCTAATTGTCACCCAATTAGCTAAGCCTTGTTTCTTCAGGGATGTTAAGGAAATGTTCTTATTACACTCAGTTTAATCTACTTAATAAATAATGTTTCGATCTTGAAAATATCGATAATACGATAAAAATAATAATACAGACCTTGACCTTTCAGCTGTTGGTCAATTGAGTCATTGTCGTTTAATTTTGGTCTCAGTTAAGTCCTTAACGTTTTTATAAAGATTTAATTGGCTTCCCTCTAAGATAATAGTGGCCATAATAGATCGATTACGTCACGTCAACATAGCTATATACTACACCTTCTTCGGCTCCGATGGTCCCGAGGAAAAGTCACCACAGGACTGAAATGGACCCATCACTTTGTCATTATCCAGCAGAACTAACATTCCAAGCATCTTAATTGTGTCAAATTAGTAATATTCACCAAGCACTCCAAGCTCTCTCCTGAAAACCCCAACAAGAAGAAGAGTTTTCTGAGCTTGGGATGCCTCTAACGAATGATCCACTCGGAATCAGATTGAAAAAGGAAGAAGAAAGAGTTTCCTAACTCCAGAATGAATTAATATTGATCTTATGAAAGCCTCGTTTTAATGATAGGCTGGAGATCAAAAATTCAATCGGATAAGAAATTAAGCAAGAGATGCGATGGGAAAACTAATAGCGAATTCCAAGAACTCACGATGGACATGTCGGCATGCTTGATGTCGTCGATGATATATTCATGTGTGATCCCACCGCCGCTGAAGTCCACCATCTCCACCCTGAAGACCTCACCGGTCCGCACTTCTGTGACCGGCGGGATGTCCGGGTGCCACCGGTTGTGAAGGGGAAGCGCCTGCTCGTGGGGCTTCTTCTTCACGTCTACGGGGATGACCAGCCTCGGACCATGTTGAGCCATTCCCGTCTTCTCTCCCAATTCAAGAATTGAATGAGTCCACTTGGGGAGTGAAAACCTTATGGAAATGTGGGTATTTCTTGGTACTCAGGAAATGGCACAAGGGCTCAAAAAGAGTTGCTTTTAGATATGTAGACTTCGGTGGAAGATGTTGAGGGACATTATCGACACCTCCAATGGTTTGATTTTACTTTCTCTACTAGTGGAAGGACCACTCTATACCGATGGAGATTGTGATGTTGGGAGATCAATTTTGGGGTCACTCTTCACCGGCGAACATCCATGACCTTCTATTCGAATAATACCTACTATGACTTGATATGATTAGACAACAATGACGCCAACAACAACAACCATAACAATGAGCTAAGGCTTTTCATTTCTTCTACACTCGTCTTTATATATTGGTATTGGGTGGCCCAGCACTATGTGCTATAAAGGTTTGTGATGTTAAAATGGTCTTAGCGCCGATGCCAATTGATGAAAAAGGGAAGCGAGAGGCGAAGATAGGTCTAGAAATCACACAGAAAGGGAAGAAAATCGGAAAGCAAGAAAGGGGGAAAGGAAGTTGCGAAAGTTGGAGGAGAAATAGAGAAACGCCAATTCATGTGGTAAAGAAGAAAGGCTAAATACAAAATATTCATTAATCAAATCATCAAGTATAAGTTGTCTGGGCTTTTTCTTAGAAGCAAACCCTAATAAAACACTTGGAAAATAACTCTAAATAAGGAACTTTAGTAGAAACATACATCCTTAATCATAGACAATGTCAAAACAACTAAATTAAACAAAGAAACAAATTGATAAATTGGCGGTTGGAGAAACCCGTCCTACTTTAGATCGTTCGCTTTATTCTCTTCTATCGCCTTGAACTTGAGTGATATTCGATCATCCCACAAAACATCGGGTTCTCAATTCATCTGCAACATAGACCCAAAAACATAGGAAGCATTCAAGTCCTTAGGATAGTTTGATCTGAAAACTCGTGGGCTTTTCCAATTTGAACAGAAAAATTTAATTGATAATATGCTCGGTGATATGTAATCAAATGTCTTTTCAGGGATACTTTTTGCATCGTGGCTCTCCATGATTCTATCCAGAGAAAAGGATAGCCAAAGCCAAGATGCTTGGCGACATGTACTCGATAAGACTTTTGTCATCTCTCCGGCGCTAATGTCGATTTCACTTGGTTGTCTGTATTCGATTCAACATCGTACACATATGCTGCTGATGGGAACCACCATCCTGAATAATTGGAAGTTCATCTTGAGATGCCAAGAGCTTTAGTGCTTTTGAAAACTGAATGACAGCTTTTTTGCTTGACCAATTGGATGAAACTCGCCATGATCACATTCGTTCCCAAACCTCAGCCTTTTTGCAACAGAAAGATGCTGCTATCTAATCTCTGATGTACTCCCACTGGCGGGACATGCATGTTGGAGTCTTAGGATTATCCCGACAATTGTGCTTACAATGTGCCAGTTCGGAAGTTTTTGTGATACAAACATTGCTTTGCTATACCAATTTGAGATTTTTGATAATATTAGCCTTTAATTATATCATATTAGGTGATGTTGCTCTTGATTGTACTTGTTTAGTGAACTGTTTTTTGTTGGCAATTTGTCACTGTGGTTGCAGTTTACCTACCAACTTTAGTAATAATGGAAAATGATGTCTGTTTCACCCTTTCCTCGTAGCCATAGTAATGATTCTAACCTTTTCTATAGAGAATGTGAAAAACTATCCTAACTTTTATGCACAAATCAAATACCCTCCATAGTTTTCAAAGCCTACAAAAACCATCCTCGCTTTTGCAATTTCATTTCTTGCATCTTACATCAGTTGTGATTTTATTCTACTCTCTAAATTATGTCATTTTTTCCAACTTTACCCCCCGGCTCGCCTCTCGAAAAACTACCTACCATGAAAATCCATCTATCCAAAACACTAATCCGACCCGACGACTACAACTTAGCCCCTATCCTTCCTACGCCGCACACGATTGTTGCGTCGCCAAACCCCCACCCCGCCGCCTCAACTATCTTCTTCTGTCCCGCCTTGAGCTCAAGTGTCCATTGCCGCCCAAATTGCATTGTCCAGAAGTAACATATTTCTTGCTTTCACATGTCTACTAATACTTCGAAATGTAGAAAAGGAAGAGGTGCAAGCACATATGTTTTCCTCAACCATTGTGATTTTGGCCACCTGAACGAGGACTACATAGTGGCACTAAGGTTCTTTGTTATAGGTAGATTCCCATCATAAGTGCACTTTAGGACATCTGGCTTCCTGACTAGCCGAGGCCCCACTGGGATCTTGTTCTTCGGACGAATATCCTGCAATAGATACACTTCTTTAGACGGTATGCTATCTGGACTTTCTGAAAGTGATCTGGATCTGCTTACAGGTCGATAGGCAAGAAAAAACTCATGGAAGATAGACTTCGTGCAATGTTTGGCGGTATTAGTTATGGTGGACTAAAGCGTAAAAAAGAACAAGGAAATCGAATATAGTTTGATGGATGAAAGGTAGAGGAAGATGGAAAAGAATATACGTCTACCCATCAAAATTATATAGCATGTTTCATCTACTTTCTATTTGTTGTGTCATTCGCCGCTTTATGAGCGAACTATCCGTAGATTCTAGTTGAATGTGGTCTTTTATCAGACCAAGTTGAGTTCATCATCGAGGATGAGGAGGAGCTTAGTTTGTGACAGAAGTACCTGATCAAAGATGGACGTGGGGATTGCTAGTGTTGCTACAGCATTAGGGGAATCCACAATTCCAGATATCCTGCCTTCACATGGGCAGCATGATAGTAGAAGGTACATCTGTCAGGACATGTGATTCTGTCAGTCACACTAGAGAGACTACATAAGATTTCTTAAATTTGAGGAATGAATTTCTGCTGGGAGTTTTTTTTTTTTTTTTTCTTTTCTGTATCGATCCGATTCACCATGGATCACATGGTCACAGCCGTAGAATGACGTGGAACCCACCGCAAGATTTAACCGGTCCCTGATCGGACCCCAAGCAAGAGTTTTCTGCATCTGTGTTGAGTAGTGATTTAGGTTTCTATAAGAGATGTGCAAACCTGCTCCTTGGAGTAGCCGAATTTGGAGAGGTAGTCAATGGCGTTTAGTACTGCCCGCTTGTATGCGACGGTGGCGTCAAGGTAATGCTGCCTCCCGCTCTCATCAACGCTGATCCCCTCAAACACCAGCCATTCTGAAAATCTCGGCTCCACCGGTCCTATCTCAAAGATTGGGTTCACATGGAGAGGAGTCGGTCCCATTGGTGTCAGGTACTCTTTCATCCCTCCCCTGATGATTTCGCATCTAATTGACGATGAAGCCAAGAATACCGTTTAGCAACCAAAAGTAAGGAAGACTTAACATTAATGCGTCGCATGATGAATGAGAGTAAATTTCGAAAGAAAAAGGTTAGTCAAAGTCGGGAAATAAAATCTCATAGGTTATAGATGCTCTATAAATCATGAGCCTGCAGATATCAGTCCTTGCCATGAGCGTTGTAGTCGGATCTTGATCATATACTAGTGAAGCTCTGTGGTTTGTGGTTGCCAATGTCTCAAATTCCGTGTGACTAACACATATTTCTTTAGAAGTAAGCGGAGTTTCAACTGTTAAAGAGTACTTTGTTACTTCTCGGTTAGTTTATGAATTTTGCTTCTTGACAATTGGTAGGAGTGCTATTTTAAGCTTTTAAATCAATAGTCACTGCTTCTATTGAACTATAATGTTGTGCAATGCGAAGAGATGAGAAATGGAACGTACTTGAGCTCTAAGAAGCCACTCATCTCGATTGCCCCGCAGAAGGAGACCTCACCATCTCCCTGAGAGAAGTGCATATCGCCAGTGCTGAGGTTTGCTCCTTCCACAAAAACTGGGAGATATATCTTTGAACCCCTGCTTAGATTTTTGATGTCACAGTTTCCCCCGTTTTCTCTTCCTGGAGTCGTTCTTGCAGCTTCCCTCGCGATCCTCTCCCATTCAGGAGTGCCTTGTTGTATCTAAAGGATGGTTGATATCGGGACTGATATTCAGTTTAAGCAGTTGGTAAATGACCATTTTGTGGATTACATTACCCTGTGCATGCTTTAATGTAAACGGCTTTCTATTGCTTGCTTCGATTGCTACAAGCTAGTTAATTGTATCGTACCTTGCCAAGGACGCAGCCTTTGGTTGATGGTAAGCTTGCTAGTGGCCTCATATGCAAAACCTCACATAGCTTGAGTGTCTGCAGTCCATTTTCTTCAACCTCTCTTTCCCTGTCGTTCCATATGTTCAGGAGTTCCTTAGATGGTGCAGTTCCAATTAATCCAGGGTGAGTCAAACCTGGAAACCTCACACCTAAGATTCATGTAGAAAATTGTCATTCCCCAGGCAAACCAATACAGTAATTTCAACATGTTACTATGCTTCAGGCATTAGGTTTGGAAGAGATAAACCGTGTAGAATTAGGACATATACCCGGTATTTGGGGTGAGTATGCATAGATTCCTTCAAAATACCAGATAGCTTTGGTTGCACATGGGAAATGATCTGTCAGAAACCCGCCTCCATTTTCTCTGTCGAATGTTGCTGTGAAACCCCATTCATCACCCGGCAGAGGACCCAGGTCGCATATCTCGACAGCGAGAAGATCGCCCGGCTTCGCCGGAACTCCATCTGTATCCAGAACCCTGATCGGTCCACTTAGGTAGTGACCCTGGATCAGAAGTAAACAACCAGAGTCAATAACTCTACTGAGGTATTCACTTACAACAGGCTTAGAAGCTCCCTACAGAGAGTCTCTCATAGCTCGTAGTCTTTAGCCTTGCTTAATTTTTTAGTTGACTTTTGATTGCTTCACCTGATGTGTAAGCAAGAGTTGGCAACTCTTATTTTAGCTCGCTTCGCATTGGATGGCACTTACTGTGGTCAGATCAATGGATTTCACAGTCCAGTCGACCATCCCTATCCTAAAGAGCTCACCGCCCATAACCACCACTGCCGGCAGGTCTTTCGGGGTGCCGGCAGTTGTGGAGAGGCAGTTTTCGGTCCCATGGCTTCTTTGTTCAAGTGTATTGGCATTACTGATCTCGGTGTTGGAGGAGCCATTCATGGGTGTGGATGAAAAATTCCAGAGAGCTTACAAATGAAATTTGTGGTTCATCAGGACAAAGGAGGTTTGACTTCTCCAAGATTGGTGGAAATCGTGAATTCAATTAGACCAGAAGATAAGCGAGAGACGTGATGGGAGAGAATCAATAGCAAACTGGAGAACTCACGATGGACAGGTCGGCATGCTTGATGTCCTCAGCGGTGTACCCTTGCGTGATCCCGCCGCCGCTCCAGTCCACCATCTCCACCCGGAAGACCTCGCCAGTCCGTACCTCGGTGACCGGCGGGATCTCCGGGTGCCACCGGCTGTGGAGGGGAAGCGCCTGCTCGTGGGGCTTCTTCTTCACGTCTATGGGGATGACCAGCCTCGGACTATGTTGAGCCATTCCTGTCCTCTCTCCCAATTCAAGAATTGAATGAGTACACTCGGGGAGCCAAAACCTTATGGAACTGTGGGTATTTCTTGGTACTCAGGAGATGGCACAGGGGCTCAAAAAAAGTTGCTTTTAGATATGCAGACTTAGGTGGATGATTTTGAGGGACATTATTGACACCTCCAATGGTTTGATTTTTCTTTCTCTACTAGTGGAAGGACCACTCTATACCGATGGAAATTGTGATGGGAAAATAGTTGTTGGGAGATCAATTTTGTTGTCATTCTTCATCGAGCGAACATCATGACCTTCCATTCGAATGATTACCTTGCTCTATTGAGCCAGGACCTACTGTCACTTGATATCATTAGACAATGACGGCGCCAACAACAACATCCATAACAATGAGCTAAGGCTTTTCATTTCTACTACGCTCATCGTTATGCATTGGTATTTGGTGGCCAATCACCAAGTGCTACAGAGGATTGTGATGATAAATTGGTCTGGCTCCGATGCCAATTGACGAAGAACGGAAGTGCGTGGCGAAGATAGGTTTAGAAATCACACAGAAAGGGAAGAGAATCGGATAGCAAGAAAGGGGGAAAGGAAGTGGTGAAAGTTGGAGGAGAAATAAAGAAACGCCAATTCATGTGGGAATGAAGACAGGCCAAATACAAAATATTCATTAATCAAATCATCAAGTGCAAGTTATCTCGGCTATTTCTTAAAAGCAAACCCTAATAAAACACTAGGAAAATAACTCTAAATAAGGAACTTTAGTAGAAATATATGTTCTTAATCATAGACAATGTCAAAATAACTACATTAAATGAAGAAACAAATCTATAAATTGGTAGTCGGAGAAACTTGTCTTATGTCAGATCGTTCGCTTTGTTCTCATCTTATAGAATATCACCTTAAACTAAGGTGATATTAGATCGTCCTACAAAACGTCGGGTTCTCAATTCGTCTGCAACAGACCCAAAAACATCATAAGCATTCAAGTCTTTAGGATAATTTGATCTCAAAACTCGTGGACTTTTCCATTTCAAATTGAACAGAAAAATTTAATTGATAAGATGCTCAGTGATATGTAATCATATATCTTTTTAATGATACTTTTTGCACTATGACTCTGGATGATTGCTTAAAAGAAAAGGATAGCCAAAGCGAAGATGTTCGGCGATACGTAATCGATAAGACTTTCATCATCTCTCTGTCGCTAATGTTGATTCACTTGGTTGTCTGTATTCGATTCAACGTCGGACACATTTGCTGCTGATGGCAACCACCATCCTGAATAATTGCAAGTTCATCTTGAGATGCCAAAAGCTTTTAGTGCTTTTGGAATCTAAGTGGCGGCTGTTTTGCTTGACCAATCGGATGAAACTCGCCATGATCACATTCGTTCACAAACCTTAGCCTTTTTGCGATGGAAAGATGCTGCTGTCTAATCCCTAATTTGCTCCCACTGGTGGGACCTGCAGATCGGAGTCCTAGGATTATGCTGGCAATTGTGCTTACAATGTACGGTTTGAAACTTTTTGTGATACAGACATTAATTTGTTATACAAAATTGAGATTTTTGATGATATTAGTCTTTAATTATATCATATTAAGTGAGGTTGCTCCCGATTGTCTTGTTCCGTGGAACTGTTTTTTGTTGGCAATTTGTCACTGTGGATGCAGTTTGCCTACCAACTCTAGTAATAACGGAAAGTGATGTCTATTTCACCCTTTCCTCATAGCCATAGTAACGATTCATTCCTTTTCTTCAGAGAATTTGAAAAACCATCCTAACTTTTATGCGCAAATCAAATACCCTCCATAGTTTTGAAAGCCTACAAAAACCATCCTCAGCTTTTGCAATTTCACTTCTCGCATCCTACGTCAGTTGTGATTTTTATCTACTCTCTAGATTATGTCATTTTTTCCAACTTTACCCCCCGGCTTGCCACTTGAAAAACAATCTACCATGAAAATCCACCTATCCAAAACACTAATCCAACCCAACGCGTACAACTTAGCCCCTCTCCTCCCTGCGCCGCCCACAATTGTCACATAGCTGAACCACCGCCCGACTGCCTCGACTGTCTCCCTCTCTCCAACCTTGAGCTCGAGTGTCCATTGCCGCCCAAATTGCATTGTCCAGAAGTAACATATTTCTTGCTTTCACAGGTCTACTTATACTTTGTAAAAGTGGAATAGAAAGAGGTGCAAGCACATATGTTTTCCTTAACTATTGTAATTTTGGCCACCTGAGCAAGGACTACATAGTGGCATTAAGGTTCTTTGTTATAGGTAGATTCCCATCATAAGTGCACTTCAGGACATCTGGCTTCCTGACTAGCCGAGGCCCAACTGGAATTTTGTTCTTTGGACGAATATCCTGCAATAAATACACTTTCTTAGATGGTATACCATCTGGACTTTCTGAAAGCGATCCGAATCTGTCTATGAAATGATAGGCAAGAAAAAACTAATGGAAGATAGACCTTATGCAATGTTTCGCGATATTAGTTATTTTGGACTAAAGCGAAGCGAAGAACCAGGAAATCGAGTGTACTTTGATAGATGAAACGGTGGTGGAAGATGGAAAGGAATATACACCCGGCCATCAAAGTTATTTGGTAGTTTACACGATCTAATATGTACCAGTGGAGTAGCATGTTTCATCTACTTTCTATTTGTTGCGTGCCACTTTATGAGCAAACTATCTGAAGATTCTACTTGAAGTCTTTTATCAGAATGCTTTGAGTTCATCATCGAGGATGAGGAGGAGCTTAGTTTGTGACAGAGGTACCTGATCAAAGATGGACGTTGGGATTGCTAGTGTTGCTACAGCATTAGGGGAATCCACAATTCCAGATATCCTGCCTTCACATCGGCAGCAGGATAGTAGAAGGTACATCTGTCAGGACATGTGATTCTGTCAGCCACAGTAAAGATACTATATAAGATTAGTCAAATTTAAGGAATGGGTTTTTGTTGGGAGTCCTTTTTTTTTTCTTTTCAGAATTGATCCGATTCACCCCGGATCACATGATCACAGCCGTTGAATGATGTGGAACCAGGTGGAACCCACCGCAAGATTTAACCGGTCCCTGATCAGACCTAGGCGAGAATTTTCTGCATCTGTGTTGAGTAGTGATTTAGGTTTCTATAAGAGATGTGCAAACCTGCTCCTTGGAGTAGCCGAATTTGGAGAGGTAGTCAATGGCGTTTAGTACTGCCCGCTTGTATGCGACGGTGACGTCAAGGTAATGCTGCCTCCCGCTCTCATCAACGCTGATCCCCTCAAACACCAGTCATTCTGAAAATCTCGGTTCCACCGGTCCTACCTCAAAGATTGGGTTCACATGGAGAGGAGTCGATCCCATTGGTTTAAGGTACTCTTTCATCCCTCCCCTGATGATTTCGCATCTAATTGACGAAGAAGCCCAGAATACCGTTTAGCAACCAAAAGTAAGGAAGACTTAACATTCATGCGTTGCATGATGAATGAGAGTAAATTTGGAAAGAAAAAGATTAGCCGAAGTCAGGAAATAAAATCTCAGAGGTTATAGATGCTCTATAAATCATGAGCCTGCAGATATCAGTCCTTGCCATGAGCAGTGTGGTCGAATCTTGAGCATATACTACTGAAGCTCTGCGGTTTCTGGTTGCTTATGTCTCAAATTCCATGTGACTAACACATATTTCTTTCGAAGTAAGCGGAGTTTCAACTGTTAAAGAGTACTTTGTTACTTCTCGGTTAGTTTATGAATTTTGCTTCTTGACAATTGATAGGGGTGCTATTTTAAGCTTTTAAATCAATAGTCATTGCTTCTATTGAACTATAATGTTGTGCAATGCGAAGAGATGAGAAATGGAACGTACTTGAGCTCTAAGAAGCCACTCATCTCGATTGCCCCACAGAAGGAGACCTCACCATCATCCTGAGAGAAGTGCATATCGCCAGTGCTGAGATTTGCTCCTTTCACAAAAACTGGAAGATATATCTTTGAACTCCTGCTTAGATTTTTTATGTCGCAGTTTCCCCCATTTTCTCTTCCCGAAGTTGCTCTTGCAGCTTCCCTTGCGATCCTTTCCCATTCAGGAGTGCCTCCTTGAATCTAAGGATGGTTGATATCATGACTGATATTCAGTTTAAGCAGTCGGTAAATGACCATTTTGCGGATTACATTACCCTATGAACGGCTTTCGATTGCTTGCTTCGATAGCTACGAGTTAGTTAATTGTATCGTACCTTGCCGAGGACGCGGCCTTTGGTTGATGGTAAGCTTGCTAGTGGCCTTACATGCAAAACCTCACATAGCTTGAGTGTCTGCGGTCCATATTCTTCAACCTCTCTTTCCCTGTCGTTCCAGATGTTCAGGAGTTCCTTAGATGGTGCAGTTCCAAGTAATCCAGGTTGAGTCAAGCCTGGAAACGTCACACCTAAGATTCATGTAGAAAATTGTCATTCCCCAGGCAAACCAATACAGTAATTTCAAGATGTTACTATGCTTCACACATTAGGTTTGGAAGAGATAGAGCATGCAGAATTAGGACATATACCTGGTATTTGTGGTGAGTATGCATAAATTCCTTCGAAATACCAGATAGCTTTGGTTGCACATGGAAAATGATCTGTCAGAAACCCGCCTCCATTTTCTCTGTCAAATGTTGCTGTGTAACCCCATTCATCACCCGACAAAGGACCTAGGTTGCATATCTCAACGGCAAGAAGATTGCCCGTGTTGCGGAAGTCAAACGATCGAATAATAAAATTGACAGAATAAGAAAATAAATTGAACACTAAATTTATGTGGTTCGGTTGTAGTGACCTACGTTCACAGGGAGAGTAGCACGGAATTCCATTATAGAATCGCACTCAAGTCACTCAAACACTCTCAATGTTTCCCAAGTATCAATTACACCCAATAACACATACAGTGTTTAACCTCACAATTTCTCACGAAATAATCTTTTAATCTCGCGAAAGAATTATATACAAATCTTATCACAAGATTTACGCTTGAACATTAATTCTTCTTGGATGTAATTCATGAACAAGAATCCACGGAAATACCCACCGCCAAGCACTCACGAACGCAGCGCTTCCTTCTTCGTGCACAATAATAGTGCTTCTTGTTCACTTGCACGGCACACCAAGCACTCGCATTAGGGCGCTTCAAGACTCACGATCAACTTCTGCCCTGGAACCAACGTGAAAGCCATCTATATATATATATATATATATATAGTATGCCCACCGCCTAAAGGAGTGCAAGATTTGGTCAACAAAGTCCACGTCTGACTTTCCTTTTTCTTTCTTGACCGAATCATATTGGAAATCAATTTCTCTGGTTTCCTCCTTTGATCAACTTCAATTAGCTTTCCTTTTCTTGGAGTCTTGTTTTCACGGTCAACACAAGTCCAACTGGACTTTATACTTTTGACTTCCTTGGCCGACTGCATGAACCGAACAGGAAATATAGATTTCCACGATGGACATCCATAAATATTCAATTTTCAGATTTTTTTTATTTATTTTGGGTCAAATTTCGTTTACGAATTCAAACTCGAGACATATTTTAAGAGCTCGGCTTTGCAGGAACTCCATCTGGATCCAGAACTCTGATTGGTCCACTCAGGTAATGACCCTGGATAAGAAATAAACGACCGGAATCAACAACTCTACTGAGGTATTTACTTACAACAGGCTTAAAAGCTCCCTATAGAGAGTCTCTCATAGCTTATAGTCTTTAGCCTTGCTTAATTTTTGAGTTGACTTTCTATTGCTTCACCCGATGTGTAAGCAAGAGTTGGAAACTCCTATTTTAGCTTGCTTCGCATTGGCTGGCAGTTACCGTGGTCAGATCAATGGATTTCACAATCCAGTCTACCATCTCTATCCTAAAGAGCTCACCGCCTGTAACCACCATGGCTGGCGGGTCTTTCGGGGTGCCGGCGGTTGTGGAGAGGCAGTTTTCGGTCCCATGGCTTCTTTGTTCAAGTGTATTGGCACAACTGATCTCGGTGTTGGAGGAGCCATTCATGGGTGTGGATGAAAAATTGCAGAGAGCTCACAAATGAAATTTGTGGTTCATCAGGACAAAGGAGGTTTGACTTCTCCAAGATTGGTGGAAATCGTGAATACAATTAGATCAGAAGATAAGCGAGAGACGTGACGGGGGAAAATCAATAGCAAACTGGAGAACTCACGATGGACAGTCCTCAACGGAATACTCTTGCGTGATCCTGCCGCCGCTCCAATCCACCATCTCCACCCAGAAGACCTCGCCGGTCCGTACCTCCGCAACTGGCGGGATCTCTGGGTGCCACTGGCTGTGAAGGGGAAGTACCTGCTCGCGGGGCTTCTTCTTCACATCTATTGGGATGACCACTGAGCCATTTCAAGTTTTCTTGCAACCTAGGAATTGATGAGTCCACTTGGGAAGCCAAGATGTATGGAATCATAGGTGTCTTTTAGTAACCTAGGAGATGGCACAAAGAGTTACAAAAGATGTTTCGCCAGAATTCAATTCATCAACAAAATACCTTTTAGTTATTTTATTAGAAGAGACAGGTTTTGTGGTGATTCTGGACAGAAAATATCACAGGTGGACAAGGGAATCAATAACTTCACTTCAAACAAAATTGAACGTACATAAATTGTGCTGAAACTTAATCGACAACAAAGCCTGAGAACGTAAAGATAAAATGCTGGAATTTAATCAATGACGAGGAATCGGGGAACTACAGCAAAGATACACGTCAAAATTTAATCGATGATGTGGATTTGGAAATTACAGCTATGAAATACGTTGGAAGTTAATTGACAACAGTTATATGAAAATTATAACTAATGTGCAAAAATTAAAAGATATCGTGTTTGTTTGTCTGTGTGCGAAGGTTTCTACAATACACAAACACTAGTATTTATAGTGTTTACAACATAACTAGCTATAAGTAGTTTTTCAGTAGTTTTAGCCTTGCCTTCGTATCTCCAGAGCTTTCGATTACATGTCTTCACATCATCATGACTTCTCATCTTAAGGTGAATAATTTCCTCATCCTATCTGCGATCATAAGAAGTTACAATAATACTTATCCGAAAGAAACTCAAATGACCGAAAATATCACTATTAGGCACTTACATGTCAATGATGTTGATGACTTCATCCCAAATAAGTGTCATTTGCTATCAATAACTTCCTTGGATGTCGATGCTCTTCAAGTTGTTGGACATTTATCTAAAAGAGCTTAAATATCCAAAATGATTGCTATGCTCTTCAAGTTGTCGACATTTAACTAAAAGAGCTTAAATATCTGAAAATATCGCTAATTATCAAGTTGCCGACTATTGTTTTTATCGATGACTTCTTGTAACATCCCCAATTTGAACTGAGACGACCAAAGGAAGATGGCCATGGAATTAGTGTGCGGACTGATTCAAGGGTCGGTCATGGATTGGCTAGTATGGTTGAAACTAGTATCTAGAGGGTAGGTGATGATCTGATCAAAAGATCGTTAATGGATAGGCCAAGAGGTTGACAATGAAAAGACTTTCTTGTCATGCAAGTCGATTAGAGCGATTTGACCATTGACTGGCCTTTCGACCATAAGAGTTGCTAGCGGGACAATCCGGATGATCATGGATCGTGTTGTGTGGGCATGTATCAATCGCGAGTGATTCTGCATGATCATGCACCAGTCATGGGCAACCATGGACCGATTCCGTTGTGTTCGATTCCACGCGACTATATGACAATTGAGGGTTGACCATAGATCGTTGATGCTCGAACATGGATTGATCGCGAATCGACTATGGATTGTTGTGTTGAATTGGGTAAACTATGGACAGGCTATATGCTAGGCCTCGCGCTAGGCCATGGACCAATCGTGTGCTCGTCAGACAAGCCATGGGCCAGCCATGTGCCCGTTTGTGTGCCGACCATTGTGCCCATTAGTTCCAGCCCAGACCTAGCCCCGAGCCAATTAGACTTGGTCACGAGCCGTGTATTGTGCCACCAATGAGCCAATGTTTGTGTCCGATTCATGAATCGATCCCTCGACCGTGTGTTCTATCCATGCACATGGCATATTGCTCGTGTGGCCCAGCCGTGCGCCTAGAACACCGTTCGTGCTACCCGATCCTATGCCCATGCACTCGACCCTATGCCTATGCGGTAGGCTTGGTACCTGTATGGCCCGGCCATGAGCCAGGCCTTGTGCCTGAGTGGCCTGGCTGTATGCTAGACCCTGTGTCGGTCAAGTTTGTCCAAACAAGTTCACTACTTGGTCATTATAGATTTTAGTTCAATACCACTTGGACATTATTTGGCCCTAAACCTTTGATTTCTAAAGGGGAGGGTTGATCGTTTAAGGTACCTAAAACCTTGATTACCTTAGTTCTTTACCAAGCCAAATTTAGTGAAATTTGGTGTCCAAAGAAGGAAGTGCCAATAGAACTAAGCAATGACCCAATTATTTAGTGTTTCTTAATAAAGTCATGTGATTCACGCCTAGCATGTTTCTTGGACAATAAGACAAGATGACTTGACTATTTGTATATTATTGCTAACTTCTTGGACAAGTTGGTAAATAATGAAGACCAACCCCTAATAATATGTCTTTGGACCAATAATGAAGTTGTCTTGCATGAGCCAATAATTGTGGCCTCTAGAAAGTGATTCACGCCCAAAGGAGAAGCTATGGACTAGAGGACAAATTGGCAACTTCTTTTGGAAGTTGTCTCATAATTGAAATATAGTACCAATAATTAACAATTTCCTTAGAAATTTGTCAATGATAAAGCTTGACCAAGAAGACCCTAATAATAGAGATAGGAATCTTGTGGAAGACTTCTATAATTGAGTCTTGAGGACCGAGACTATCATTCACGCCTAACAAGAAGGTTCTCTGCCAAAGGAAAGAGAGAGAGATCATTATGATTTATTTAGGCCTTAAATAAGTTAGTAGAGCCTAATGACCCTAAGGTACAAACTTGAAAACTAAGTTGAGAGATGTGTGGCCTCAACTCAAGGCTTGCATTAGAACCTTAATTATGGTCATAGACTTTGAAGGCCTTATCATAATGAAGCTTAGACTTTAGGGGCCCCCTTCATTAATAGATTTCGGCCTTAACTCATTAGGACTATGAGTGGACCATATTATAAATAGATTTGGGTCCCCCTTAGTCTCCTTTTTCTTCACACCATTACCATCCACGCTTACCCCACCAACCGGTTCTCTCTTGCTCACGCCACCATTTCCTTCTCATGCCAATCACCAGTTCATTCTCACGTCATCGTTCGATTCCCATAAAATCTTGCTTTGCCGGGTAGAGTAAGTAGATTCCCTAATCTCAGATAGAATAATCCAATACGTTGTTGGCTAAGTGTTTGATCTTGAACCATGCTTGGACTTGATTTAATGTGGGGTTTTATTTTCCCTCAGAACCATAGGATGGCTACTCATCTCGTCTGTTTTGGAACCCCCGTAGAGTTGCTAGTAGATGTGATCGACGTGGTTGATGTGGTTGGAGGGAGAGCCTACCACAAGGTCATTTTCTAAGTCACGGTCAATGAAGGCCTTGAGCAAAACGTCCCACATGCGTTTAAGGCTTGGTATGAGTGGACAGAGGATGGCAGACTGATTGGACCCCTTCGTGGGTTTAATGGTTCGTTTAGTGGTGCCAATGGATTGGCACCCAGGACTGTCGCGGACGAATCCTAGTCGGTTGACCAGGAGTGACCAAGCGTTTTTGGGGAATGGAATTTTTTGGAAGATGAATCAGTATCGGGTTAAGTGTAACCCAACCTTTGTTATAGCGGGTATGTATGAGTGTATCAGCTCGTAAGAAAAAAAGAGGGGGTATGTAAATAGGCTTGACATGTAAAATGTCTAAGTATCATGTAAATATATGGTGTGCTCTTGCTGTCTGCTTAAACCCCGTTGTTTGAATGTTGTTGTGACTGTCTCAATTATACGCTTTAGCTTGTTTGTAATCGAGAGATAAAAATTTAACGGGATGTCACAAGTATACCACGGGTCACGATCTTGGCTAGGATGTGACACTTCTAATTTTCACCGAATTGTGTTCTTATCGACTAAGTCTATTACTTGTCCATAACAACCAAAATTGGCCATTTTTTTGTGCAAACAAGTGCCCTTGTTAAAAGAATTGAATGATTCATTGATCACTTGATTATTTTGAATTAAATAATAAAGAGTCATCATGTGCCCCATTGTTATCGGCAAATTTGATTTTTTCTTGCCGAATTTTATATTAGTCAGATTCATCATATGGCTCGTATTTTTCCACAAAAGACATGTTTTGTGTAAAGTTTTCTTGTGGCCCTCTATATCTGTCCTTAAATAATTGCTCATCTTAGACACTCTTATTGCCAATTTAAATAAATTGGCAAAATTTTGGCCTTCAAATTTTTCTCTTGGATTGAATTTGAAATCCACCGAAAGCCAAGTTTGTGAATTATTTCTCTAAGAGTGAAGTAAGGCATCTATTCCTCACCCTCTTGAATCGAGCAATAAACTGATCGATTGATTCATTATCGTATTGATAAATTCTAGTCAAATAAGCAATTCACACTTTAGATGTCATTCTATAAAATTGAGAATTAAATTGTCTTTCGATCTCAACTCAAGTATTAATTGAATTAGGAGATAAATTTATATACCAAGTAAAAGCAACATTTTTATAAAGACAAAGAAAATAACTTAAGTTCAGGAATTCATTTGTTCTTGCTTCTCTACATTGGGCAATAAATCAACCAATGTGTTCGACATTCGACTAGTCATCTTCGCCAATGAAAATAGTGAAGTCAGGAGTCATGAATTTTCTTGGGTAAGGTATACTGTCGATCCAATCAAGATATGGCTTCCTCTCTACAGGCCTAACCATTCATCTGTCGACACCTAACAGTTGTAATGCGAGTTCAGCTATTTAATCAGTATTCGCAAGTTGACATCGCTCCTACCCCCTAGGTTCAAGGTAGATAGGCTGATAGACTTGACCTTCCTGGCTCCTAGGTTTAAGGTAGATAGGATTCTCATGCCTTTGTAAAATCCTCATTGGTGGTAGGATCACTTGGTCTAAATTATTTTTGTCGTTTAGTTGATTAAGAATTGGAGAAACATACCTAGAAGCCATTGTATCCAATTGGATTGATAGAGACTGATTGAATGTCTCGAGCCTGGAGATGACATCGATGACGACCATCGACTTGATCACATAAAAAATGTGTCTTGCTATGGGATTTGTCATCTTATTCTGCTATTCCTTAAACAACTTTTTAATGGTAGCCGCCAAAGTAAAGTCTGGTGCTTATTCCCTCATCTGCTCTTTTGTAAAGTGCCATGGGATTTCAACATTGCCCCCTTGGCTAGGCTTTTTTGTTGGAGTGATTGAGGTCTTGGATTGGGTAGCCGTATCACTTGGGTTGTTGCCCGCATCATGATTAGCCTCTAGATGATTCCTTATTCTCAGCATTGTAATTTCTCAAATCGACCACACTGGTCCAATAGGTGTGCCAAAAAGACGTTTCGTCAAAATTCGATTCCGTGATGAAATACGTTCCACCGAAAGTTAGTCTTAAGTTTTTTTTATTAGAGAAGACAGGTTTTGTGACAATTCTAGACAGAAAATATTACAAGTAGACAATGAAATCGATAACTTCACTTCAAACGGAACTAAACATGCACAAACTATGTTAGGAATTTAATCGACCTCAAAGCCTGAGAATGCGAAGTTCAAAAGCTGGAATTTAATCAACCAAGAGACACCTAGAAACTACAGTAAAGATACACGCTAGAATTTAATCGATGATATGAATCTGGAAACTATGGTGCAAAAAATTGAAAGATTTTATGTTATTTGTTTGTGCATGGGGGGTTTTTACAGTACATGAACACTAGTATTTAGAGTGTTTACAACATAATTGCCTATAAGTAGTTCTTCATTAGTATTAACCATGCCTTTACATCTCCGAAGCTTTCGGTTCCATATCTTCATGTCACCACGACTTCTCATCTTAAGATGAATGCAGTTGCAAGAAGTTACAGTAACATTTATCCACAAGAAGGTCAAATATCCGAAAATATCGCTACTAAGCAATTATGCGTCAATGTTGATGACTTCATCCCGGATAACTGTCATTTGCTATCGATAACTTCCTTGGTTCTTTTCAAGTTGTCGACATTTATCTAAAAGAGCTTAGATTTCTGAAAATATTGCTAATCAAGTTGTCGACCGTTTTTTTTATTGATGACCTTTATTTTTCATCAACTCTACTCTCATCGATTAAGTCTATTACTTGTCCATATAATCAAAATTGGTCATTTTTTTGGTGTGAACAGCTTTAGATATGCACTCTTTGGTGGACGATTTTGAGGGCCATTATTTACACCTCCAATAGTTTGATTTTTCTTTCTCTACCAATGGATGGACCGCTTTATACTGATAGACCTCTTTCTATAGTGCTTTTCACATTGTCATGGGAAAATAATGTCAAGAGGTCAATTGTAGTCACTCTTCTTCGAGTGAACATCCACGATCTTCTATTCTGATAATTAACCTCTTCTGATCGAACGGGACCAACTATGGCTTGATGCGATCAAATGGGTGCTTAGGCCTCTAACACCTGGAAGACGACGATGACGATGAGACAACGACGACAATAGCTACAACAACGAGCTAACCCTTTGATATCTCTACTACGCTCATTTTGTGCATATATTGGTACTTGGTCACCCAACATTATGTGCTACAAACAATCACGACAAAGAACGGGCCTTAGCTCTAACACCAATTGATGCAAAATGGAAGCGCGTGGCAAAGATGGGTTTAGAACCATGGAAAGCGGAGGAAAATCATATGGCAAGAAACGGGGACAGAGAATAGTGAAAATTGGAGGAGCAGGAGAGAAACGTTCAGGTGGGACAGAAGAAAGACCAAATACACAATATACAAAATCAAATCACCGAGTATAAGAAGTGTCGCGACCTAAAATTTCTTAGGATAATGGATTATTAAGACTAAACTTAACTTGGGCCCTCCCAAACTCTACTAATTCGCATCTTAGGGTTTAAGTTTTTAATATGCAAAAGTTTTCATGTTTTGAGTCACTACTAATCTATTTGTGGTAGGTCGATTAGAAACCTAAGTAAAACATAAGAAGATATGTTTTGTTCTTATGAACCAGAGATTCTAAGTTCGGGGATTTGGTTACGCTAGATCTAATCTAACGCCCTTTTGGTACCTTTTCTTTTCAAAAAATATTTTGGCAGACAATTTGGATTCATTTAAACTTAGTCACTAGCATGTGAGACGATCATACGGATGCACAAACTACCAAAGTAACACCCAATAATCAAAACAATAAATAAATTGCAAGATTGAGAGAATTACTTACCTCAAAGCAACGTAAGCATCTGCATTGTTAACTAAAAAATTACACCAATAATCTTAATATGATTTCTAATTAATAAGCAGTTTACTCAATATTTTTTGGAATTTTACTTATTTAAATGAAAGCTAACCTATATGTAATGACATGCAAAATTAACATGCGATTAATGCAGCCTAACATGCAAACTACATGACATGTGACAATATGACATAATTCTAATGACGGACAAATGATTTATTTTTGGTAATTTCAAATGAAATTCGGAATTAAAAATTATTCAAATTAACATGCAATCTATCCTAGAGAAAATGATTTGATCTATCCTAAAGTGATTCCTTTTTGGTATTTTTATGAAAATTTGAAATCATTAAATAACCTAAATAAGCCATTAAGATTAAAACAATCTTTAATTTAAACTAGGATATATGCTACCCTAAATCCCAATTTAAATCAAATAATTGTCTTAGTCTTTTGGATATATTTAAGATTCCCTAAGCATGCAAAATTTCTAATTTAAATCCTAACTAACATATTTTTTTGATTTTCATTATTTAAAACAAAAACAATTAAACAAATATAACAATCACGTTCAAACAATCCATGTAATCAGCAAAATTCTTCTTATCAAATTCAAATTAGGCAAAGAAATCAAACTAATTGTCTTATCTATAAGGTTATAGATATCGACGGAAAGCTGATTGTTCAAATTTGGAAAACAAATAAAATTTATTATCGTATCCAAGTGATTATAGATAAGATAACGATTTTCCGTATCACTACGTATTGTACCTTAGAGATAAGGTCGGATAGTCATCCAGATACATTGTCAAATTAGGAATGATTCCTAATTTTGGGTGTTTTCAAATATTATGGATACCACGAAATTATCTTAAAATATGTAGCTATCCACCAAATATTTATTAAATAATCAAAATATTCAAACTAAGAATTTAAATATTTTGAAAATATACCGAATAGAGATTTTTACCTGATTTGCGAATGACTTTCTAAATTTGAATCACCGGTAGATCGGGATCGCAGAATGGCCAATGGCAGGTGACCGACGACGGACAATTGACGGTGGGCGATCAGCGGACATGACGGTGGTGGGACGATGAACGACCCAACTGGACGTCTTGGTGCAACAGGGATGATTCGACGTTGTCCCGGAATCACGACTTGGCCATGCAGTCACAGTGGAGAAAAGGCTCACTGGATGGTGCTTCGTTGGACCGCTGTGGCAAGTGGAGCGATAAAGCAAAGCTCATTGGACGTTGGTGAGGTGCAGTGGCGCAAGGAGCTACAACAACATCTTCAAGGAAAATCCACCAAGTGATTCCCAAGTGGATTCCTTTGAGAATCTCCCAAAATCTTATGATGGTGAACTTTCTTCCGAAGTAATCTAGCGAGGTCTTCTCTGCGGGCCCTTGACTCAGTGATTGACGAAAAACTATGGAGAACCGATGTAAGTGTAGATTGTCGTCGAAGATTGTGCCTTGGCATGATAGTCGTGGGGTCTCGAGACAGCAAGGCAAAGATGACTCGTAGTGGTGGCTTGATGCAGCAGCGGTGGAACAAGAAGGAAGAATTGACAAGGCTGGCGCTCTATAGCTACTACGTCATTGGAAGGACCGCAGCAAAGCTGGTCATGGTCTGTGCGGCGAACGTCGAGAAACAGCGGTGGGATGGTGGCATTGCAGAACAGCAGTAGCAGTGGTTTGTGTGGTGCGATCGCGAGGCAGTGCGATTGCGAGGAGAGCGCGTGTGCGACCGACTCTCTCCCTCTCTTACTCTTGCTCTCGCTCACATATGTCTCTTGTGCTCTCAAGAATTATGTTTTAGGAATTATGAGAGCTCCATTTGATTATAACGCATAACGACATATTTATATCGCAACCCTAGGTTAATTAACCGGGCTTCCTAGTCCTAATGGGCTTAGACTTAGGTTTTATCATTTAATTTTATTTTAATTCCAAATGGGATAAATTAATTTGGGCTAATTTAAACTTAAATTAAAAAAACCAAAGCCTTTTAGACTTGTGAATTTTGGCTCTCAATCCCTTGAGTGAACTGAGTGCTCAAGCTTGGTTTACGCGATAAATTTTCAACTTTCTTGTTATTGCCGGTTCAATGCAGAATGCAACTAATCTATATAAACTTAAACTATATGCTATGCAATTTTAATATTTTTGTTTAGGGATTAAAATTTAATCCTTAATTTTCCATGCAAATTATTATTAATTGGTCGGGTCAAATTTAGACGTCAACAGCTGCCCCTCTTTAAAGATGAGCTCGAAAATGTTGTATTGAAAGACTAAATGATGCCTAAATTTTGACCATGAAAATGCAATGAATGTTATTTTTGGTGGGAGTATTAATCCCATTTTGGAATGTAATATGTCATGATGGATGTTGGCATAAAATAGAAAACATACCTGGAGTTACTTACCTAACTTGAGTGGTGAAGTAATTAGAGGCATTACCAGATTCTTGAGATTGTTTGGCAAATGTTTGGACTTTATCCTAAAGGTATTGCCTGATGAATACTGATGAACTCCGGTGACCTGCAATTCAGTAAAGAAGCGCGAAGAAAGCTCGATATATCCATTTATTATCTAGAGTTCTCGAGAGAAAGATTTAGCAAAAAAAAAATGTTTCGACATTTACAAATTATCTATACACTGCCATGGGTATATCATAAGGATTTGGCCACTGCACCCAATTATCATCGTAGGTGCGACACGGGGGAACTTTTCGAGATCAGAAAGATATTTTGACTTTTATGAGATACTTATACATCGTCATAGGTATTCATAAAGATTTGGCCGTTTCAATACCTTCCCCATAGGTGAGTCGTGGGGGAATATCTGGGATTGAGAGAACATTTCGACCTTTACGAGATACCTATACATCACCAGAGGCACTTGTAAAGATTTGGCTGTTGCGCCTATACCTTCCTCATAGGCATGTCACGGGGGAATCTTCTGAGATTGGGAAAATATTTCGACCTTTACGAGATACCTATACCTTCCTTATAGACACTTGTAAAGATTTGGTCGCTGCACCTCATTACTGTCATAGGTACAACGCGGGGGAACTTTCTGAGATTATGCCTAACAAAATATCTAGTTATCATCTAAGATATTTGAAAGGACTTGATCGATAAATACCTAGATATCGTCGCAGGTACTTAACGATTAGTTGAACAAGGGGTTAGCCCGAATGTTCAGGGGTTCCTTGACAAAGTACCTGGATATCATCAGAGGTACCTAAAAAGGCTTGATCAATAGACATCTGGATGTTGTCAAAGACGTCGAACGACTGCAACACAACTGATTAAAGATTGGGGGCCTGTCGATTACTCGAACAAGTTAATGAATACCTGGATAAACACAGGCACCTGAAGGGGTAGAGACATACTTATCTGTTGATGTCTCTGACTCTTGAGTGCGTGTCTCTTGCTAGACACGGTTATAGACAACAAGTAATATGCATTTATGGGCAATCAAGGACGCATATATTCATGCATTATAAATTCGACTGGCTTTCATGCATGACGATTTTGTCGAAACGGCATTACAAAACTTCACCGGGGAGAATCATGACAAGATAATCTGGATTCACAAGCAGATATCTTGAAAATGTCAAATGAGGGACTTCTGGTCCGAAAGGGACTTCCGGTCCGAAAGGGCTTTGTCTCATCCTCATCGAAAAAGTAGCTAATTTATGAGAATCATTCTATTTCACCATTATGTGGACAAGAGTCTGAGTATTCTCGCAAGCGGTACGGCCTTATCAATCTGAGAGGTCTTTATTGGGACCGTAACATGGGCTTGGTCAATGGCTTAGCAAAAAGGGACTCTGCGAGTCGAGGCTATTGAAAGAAAATACTTCATAATTGTCTCCGAGTTTACAAGTCAAGAACCCTGCAAAATAAGATAGAAATGAACTTGCTCACACTTTTTTGAGCTAAGCTTATAAATATCTGAATCCCACGTCAGTTCAAGTGCCATTATCTGAAGAGACTTTGTAAGGGACGTAATGTAGGCTAGGCTCATGGGTTGAGAAATGAATGGATCATTAGGCTCAAAATGTGTATAATTGCGGTGAATAAGTTGGTGATTATCTCGGCATTATCATCAGTCTTCTTCTTCACCAAGGATTGTCTTCTCGGTAGATGCTCTATTGGCTTCGAGAGTTCGTGACTTGATTCCTTTGAAACTAGTAGAACTACTGTTCCACTGGGATTCATGACTTTGACATGTCATATCTTGACATTTTTTCTCTAAAGATCTCCCTTTTTTTGACCCTTTTTTTAGGGGCATTGGCCTTGTTTTTACCAGGCACATTGCTTTTTCTTACACTTTTTTTTTTTTACTTTGGATATACACAGTCTATTATGTATATATTGGTCAACCACACTTTGGCTTGTTTTTACCAAATTACTTGACATTTGGACTCTCAGGGGTCTTCATCTTTTATCGGCGCTCCGAATATGCTGCTTGAATAATGATGACTTTTGTCTTGCCCCAGTGTGGAGGATGATCACCAACTAGGTTCATATGAAATAAAATCGTAGGCTTAATTAGGCTTAGCAAAGGATAAAGTATGTGTAGGATAGAGAAAGAAATGTTCTTCGTAATCCTAAGGCACTTGAACTTCGTATGAATTCATCTGAAAAAGCAATACTCGAAGATTGATGCAAGTGAGAACAAGACAATCTCTATTCATTTTTCACTTTATAATGCTGACTTACTTTCAGTTTGCCTCGATGTGGGGTGGTTCTTGACATGGGTAATTTGAAAGAATTTCTCTAAGTATTTAGGCTCAAAGTGGTGAAACAATGGATAACCTATCGTGTTTGGGATAGAGAAATGAATTTCCTTTCGTCACTTCGGTTGTCATATCTTTTGCGAGATAACCCTTTACCTTGCAAACATAGAATTTTTCTAGTCAACTTACTAGAGATTAGTACATACGACTGTATATAAGATAGGGCTTGCCTTTCATCATCCCAATGTACCTCATTCAACACATTCAATTCATTTTACGTGAGTTATCAGATTGTCCAAATAGATTCCCCTTTTGAAATCGATGATGTAGACTGACAAAATGATCAAGCAGAATTTAAAGCCAATGCACACATTCCATCTTTAAATTGATTGAAACCATTTATGCATAAGTGAAATGTTTGTGAATTAGAGTATAAAACCAAACACTTGAAAACTTTTGCTGCAAAAATGTTAGATCTTATCAAGGATAATACATCTTCACAGCATCATAATTAACAGGCGTGAAGAACTCATGACTATCCATTTATGCGAGAATTAGGGCACCTCGGGGAACACCTTTTTAATCACATATGGACCGATGTAGTTTAGGGCAAATTTACCCTTAGGAACAGGAAAGACTGGCAGTACCTTACTTAGGACTAGATCATTTATCTCGGAGTGTCTTTGACACACTTTTTGATTGAAAGACTTACCTACTCATGTGGCAACTGGATCGAGCGTTTCGTCTCACTCTCTGGGGGATTTGCCTCTCTTTTCACTTCTTTGGTTTCCTCCACATCACCTAAGTTAATAATTATAGTTTGGTCTGACGTGAGAACTTTGGACCTTTCATGTCGTTTTAGGCGACGTAGCATTTCCGATGAATCTTCGAGTTCGTCGGTGTCATCAAGATTAGGCTCGACAGCACATAATCCATCAGATTGGACTGTTCTCATATCCTCACGTGTCACAAGATTGCCCCTGAAATATAAAATAGGGTGTTCAAAAAGACAAACAGGGCTAAATAGTGTATTTTTTTCTTTTTTTGAATTTTTTTGACTCTTTTTTTTTCGAAATTCTTTTCAAAAAAAAGTTTTAACACGAGGAAGTATGAAGAAGCCCAGGTCTCAAAATCCTCCTTGGACTATATTTTTCTTTTATCGGTTGGATATCATCACCGGGCCGGTTTAATGTACTTCAACATGCCCTCAAAAATGAAAATAATTTATAATTTCATTGATTATCACCCAATGAATTACATTTATTGGAATGGAAATTGCAATAATCAAGTCCTAGAAACGAAAATTCCTGAAAAGCAGCTCCCGAGACGGGGCAAGTCCTAAAAAACAGTAAAAATTCCCACACAAGGGAGTGCGAAAAAAGTAAAGGTGTTACTCTTGCGGGCCAGTGCCCATTTCTTCCAACAATCCTTCCTCGATAGCTCCAATAGAGAAATTATCGAATAGGGTAATGATTCCCTCAATTGCATCATCAGGATCTTTTGTCACTAGAGGTGTTGGATTATCCATACCTCCCCATCATCTGGGACAATGTCACAGGGGTCAACATAGAAGCTCGGGGAAGCCGAGTATTTAACATAATAATCGAACTTGCCGCTCGGTTACCCCAAAGTGTCGATCACCTCCTTCTCTTCATGTACCATTTTTGCAGGGTCTGAGAATGTAATGCGGATGTGTGGAAGCAACCTACCACGCCTAAGCTCTTCGTTATTTTGGGTAATTCCATGCCCATATTCTTCACTATTCGACTCTTCTTCGGATCGTTGTCTATTCTATCCGCCTCCCCGATTTCGACCTCGACCACGTCTACTTCCATGTCCCCCATTATTTGGCTCACTTGACCCTTGGTACCTCAACCCGGTAGTGTGGAGCCTCCGAGAGACCTCCACCGGTTAGCAGATACCTTGATCATTCCTGCCAAGGCCTTCGCTCGGAGTAAAACCATGGGACACCATTACTCTTCCGACCATGACTACAGCATTTGACACCTCAGGAACGGGTGATGATAATCCTCTAGATGCATGTATGGTTGATACGAACTCAAGCGACTAATAGCTCGATTCTATTTTGCAATATGACTCAACATAGGGGATAGCCGTTGTGTGGTAAATTGGGTGCTCTTCTTCACCGTGGACTATGACTAACTTTCTCTTCACAACAAACTTTACATTTTGATGTAAACTGGATGGAAAAGTTCCAGCAGTATGAATCCATAGACGTCCCAATAGAAAATTGAATACAGTGGGAATGTCCATAACTTGAAATAGGATATTGAACATTGTTGGTCATATCTGTATATCAATGTGGATTTCTCCTATCACTTCTTTCTTCGTTCCGTCAAAGGCTCGTACGGAGGTCTTCGCAGAATTTATCCTAAAAGGATTTATCTTGAGGCAATGTAAAGTCACCAGAGGACAGATGTTCAAGGCCGATCCGTTGTCAATGAGTACCCGGGCTACATGCAAGGCTTTATATTTGACAGAAATGTAAAGTGCTTTGGTATGTCCTCTCCCTTCTAGAGGGAACTCTTCATCCAAAAAGGCTATAAGATCTTTGAGGAGTATGGAATCCACAAATTCCTCCAATTTATCATGATTGATCGTTTCGGGCATGTAGACTTCACTTAACACATTCATCAGGGCCTTTTGATGTTTGACAGACGTTTGGAGGAGTTCAAGCAGAGAGATTTGCGCAGGCATCTTGCGCAGTTGCTCAACTATGTTGTATTCACTAGCCTTGATCACGGCCAGAAACTCCTTGGCTTCTTCATCAGTAACAAGTTTTGCAGGTTGAGCATTAACTTGGCCATAGGTACGTCTAGATCTCGTAACTAAGTCGATATCGAGACTGTAAGACCAAGGGACTACTTTATTATCACAGTACTCATACGATTGAGGTATCTTGATCACTATTCCTTCATCGACTGTAGGCGTGTTTACTACAATCTCTTCATCATTGGACGCGTCTTCAAACGGAGGCATGTCTTCAAGCAAAGGGTCGAGCTTGTCATTTCAGGTGTTTAATGTAGCAAACTCCTCCTCCCAATTAATAACCACTTCGAAGATAGTGGAAACGATACCAGTGTGGTCAGCATAAACAATCATCCCAACTTCTACCATTCTTGAGATTCTTTCTCTCATGATAGCCAAGGGAAGGACCTTATTACTCGGGTAATAACCGGCTTTTACTAACTCATCGTAGACGTCGGTGGTGTACACCTTAACATTCTTGATTTGACCAACATCAAAACTAAATATGACATTCACATTACCTGCATGATCAGGGAGTGAGTTGCTCTGAACATTCGGCTTAGCGGGTTGGAAGGAAAATGCCTTTGTGTTTAAGCAAGTTCTGGATCCGATGCTTAAAGGTGATACAATCGTCAGTTGAATGTCCGACTTCACCCATATAACAATCACATTTCTTGGATGAATCATAGTTATAGAACTGCTCAGGTTTGGGCCGCTTTGGCTCATTGGTAAGCAAACCTTTCTTCCGGAGGACTACTAGTACTTGAGACAACGACCCGGGGGGTGAATTGCCTCTTGCTGTTCTTCTTCTAAAAGGGTTAACGACCCGTGCTTTATTATTGAGCTTCTGCTACTTGGATTGCTGTGACAGGATTAGCATTCCACCGGCCAGTTGGGTATAAGTCACATTCACTTCAGATGCCGATTTCTTCTCCTTCCTTGCACCAAATCTTTTGGTCGAGGAAGACGGCTCCACAAACCATCCTTCTTTCAGCCTTATCTCAATCTATTCGCCTATGGGGATGAGTTGATTGAAGTTGTCAGTTGGAATGGCTACCATCTGATTACGATACTCGAACGAGAGAGTTTTAATGAACATCATTTTCAATTCACTGTCTATAGGTTCTGGGACAACCTCAGCAGCTATATTTCTCCATCTGATAGAATAACCTTTGAACAACTAAGTCTTTTTCATCTGAGTACGCTCGAGGTCTTCATGGGTGGAAATGATGTCCGTTATGAACCTGTATTGCTTTAGGAATGCTTCACTAACTTCCTTCCAAGTTTTGAGGCTATTTATCTTTTTCATGAGATACCAATTCAAGGCAAGACCCGTCAAACTTGCTTGAAATGCATGGATTATCAGAAGTTCATTATCAACCTACGGAGTTATTTATACGTGATATAGCTGCAAATGGGCTTTTGGGCAAGAGGTGCCATTATACTTGTCAAAATCCAGCATCTTGAACTTCTTCAGGATTTTGATCTGTGTGTATAGAGACAGGTCAATCGAAGGTGAATCCTGTGAACCTTCCAGCTGCTTCACTCTCTCTTCAAGTTTGTTGACCCGTTCATCAGGTTTGTCGTTGTTAACGATAATCTAGACAAGGTTATCTACTAAATTGGAAAGATCGTCATCTTCCTCACTATCGGCATTCTTTCCACTTTTATGCTTTGGGGTTGATGCCTCAGGGGATGCAGGAATGTGAGTCAGTCGAAGGGCTTTGATCTCAGTAGATATCTGTTACATTGCGGTGAGGACTTGCTTCATTTGGTCATCAATGCCAACGACACGATCTCGTAAGTCAGTTTGATTGGCCATTCCAGTTCTTGACCACGTACGAATAGGCGATTGTGATCGGTCCGTAATTACCTAATTTCACGGATAAAACAGGCATACATAAGTGTCAAGAAGAATCACACGCCGATCCATGACATTGGTCTAACCGCTATGATTAGAAATGACATCTTTATTGAAAAGACGAAAAATTTTTTACAACGACTATGACTTAAAATCACTTAAACAGAAATGCAAAAAACAAAAGACTCAATTTCTAAACAAGTCTAAAGACTAAAACTAAAATGAAAACATAAATTCAAGCTTTTCTATTTGGCTTGATTCATAGAAATATGGGAGGCAACTTTCTTCTTCAGCTACTCATAAGTTCGAGCTATTTTGGATGCTTTTTCTTGAGCTTCTTCGGCCTTCTTTTTGAGACAGTTGTTCTTTGAGCGAGTGACGGGCTTAAGAGGCACCTTGAGTATCTTCGGGAGTAACTCCTGTGAGACTTTATGCCGTCGAATATACTCAGCTATCGCGAAATAAGACTTCTGCTCCCCCTTGAGCTCTTTTTTAGGCCAAGCTATCTTTAAAAGACGACATTTCTTTCTCATCTTCTTGAGCTGAGCTACGGTCCCTTCATGGTCTTCATTGTCATTGATGAAGTTGACTTGGAGGAGCTCTGGTTGTAACGCTGGAGAGAGTCATTGGAGAATCTAGTATTGATGAGACACTCTAGCAGGGTAGTATTTGATTGCACCAGTGAAGCTCAATAGTGGAACCGGCCTAATACCATTACACATAAGCCGAGCTTCCTTGACCTTGAACCAATTAGCATGCCATTGGAAACCTTGGGGTCTAGCGTTTTTCATGAAAATGATCCATTCGGAATAATGATAATCAGGTGCATTCCCTTGTTTTTCTTTATACTTCAAGACGGGATGGCTAGAATCACTAAACTCGAATATCGTAAGTAAATTGCCACATCCTTTTATGTGAGACAAAAACCAAATTTGCAAAAGTTTAAGAGAGGCATGAAATGTTTTGTCAACATGTTGCTTAACTTTAGTGAGGGAAATAAAGGTCTCAGCTAAAACGATGTTGACAAAATTCTTTTCGAAACAGACTTGTTGGACCAACCATGCAATTGACGGATTACACGCATTCTTACACTGAGGAAAAATCACGAATCCGAAAAATGCTAGCAAAAAGATTCTATCTTTTTGAAAAAATGTGGTTTTATCAAAACATTGACTCAAGAATGAAAAAGGACATGTTCTATGATTTGTTTTCAAAACTTTTCCCAATTTATCTTTTCCGACACCCAAAAATTTAGAGAACATTAAGGTGGAATCGATTCCCAGAGGTGGTGTAACTAATTTCGACCCTAAAGATTTTCCAATGATCACGCTATATTCTTCCAAAGTTGAGGTGAGCTCATGCTTACCGAATATAAAGGTAGACGTCTTGGAACACCAGAAGTGTGCTAATGCTCAAACGAGGCCGGTACGGACTTTGACTTCCAATAAGGGGAGTAGCCACCCGATGTGGCCCTCAACTAGCTTACAGTTGGTCGGATTAAGTAAATTCCACCTGGCATAGAGCTCATCCTTAGGAGAATCAAGAATCTAGATGTCTGCCCTTCCCATAATATATAGACCAAGACACACGACCGACCTAATGTAATGGACCGACCAAAGAAAATACGAAACATAAATAAATTACGAGATAAAGGTTCATAAAACTTTGCGAGATAAAGGTTCAAAAAACTTACTTCACCAGGTAGGATCATGGCAATCACATATACATACACATGAAATGTGAGATTTGATTTCTATCTAGACTCTGGCTTGCAAAGTGGAGATGCGAGGATTACCGGGCTAAACAAGTCATGGTTGTGGTTAGGCGGGGGTTCCCCTAACTCCGGTTTAATCAAGAAGCTGACCCAGGTTACAAAGGGTGCAACCATGGTGGGAACTCAATGACACTGTGAAAGAACTTTCGGGACCAAGGAGGGCGACTCGTACAACGCGGAAGTGGTCGGGGTGTCCGCTGTCTCAGTACCATCCTAAACCTGTGCCGCCCAAGTCCGGTAGCGGTAGTGTGTGCGGTGTAGTGTAAATGCAATGCATGCACAACAGATTATATCATACAGCGCTTTGTGCATAAAATAAATCATACATCCAAACACCTCCCTACAAAACAAAGGCTAACAATCACTCCTCCCCTTATACCTCCCACTTTCCAAAAATATTTAACACCTAAAATGTTAGAGATATACCTGGGATCCTCGCTGCCAAACAAAAATATTTTTTTTTCAAAAAGAGAAAATTCGACCTAAGTCCACTAAGAGTTTTAACTCAAGTCCCCAGTGGAGTCGCCAAGCTGTCGCGACCTAAAATTTCTCAGGCTAATGGATTATTAAGACTAAACTTAACTCGGGGCCTCCCAAGTCCTATCAATTCGCAACATAGGGTTTAAGTTTTTAATATACAAAAGTTTTCATACTTGGAGTCGCCACTAATCTATTTGTGGTAGGTCGATTAGAAACCTAAGTAAAAAAAAGAAATATATGTTTTATTCCTACGAACTAAAGATTCTAAACTCGGGAACTTGGTTACGCTAGATCTAGTCTAATACCCTTTCGGTACCTTTTTTTTTCAAAAAATAATTTGGCAAACAATTTTGATTAATTTTAACTTAGTCACTAGCATGTGAGGTGATCATACAGGTGCGCAAACCACCAAAGTAACACTCAATAATCAAAACATTAAATAAATTGCCAGATTGGGAGAATTACTTACCTCAAAGCAACGTAAGCATCTGCATTATTAGCTAGAAAATCACACCTACAATCCTAATATAATTTCTAATTAACAAGCAGTTCACTCAATTTTTTTTGGATTTTCACTTATTTAAATGAAAACTAACCTATATGTAATAACGTGCAAAAATTAACATGTGATTAATGCAGCCTAACATGCAAACTACATGACATGTGACAATATGACATAATTTTAATGACGAACAAATAATTTATTTTGGTAATTTCAAATGAAATTCGGAATTAAAAATTACTCAAATTAACATGCAATCTATCTTAGAGAAAATGATTTGATATATCCTAAAGTGATTCCTTTTTGGTATTTTTATGAAAATTTGAAATCATTAAATATCCTAAATAGTCCACTAAGATTAAAATAATTTTTAATTTAAACTAGGAAATATGCTACCCTAAATCCCAATTTAAATCAAATAATTGTCTTATACTTTTGGATATATTTAAGATTCCCTAAGCATGCAAAATTTCTAATTTAAATCCTAACTAACATATTTTTTGATTTTCTTTATTTAAAACAAAACAATTAAACAAAGATAACAATCACGTTCAAACAATTCACGTAATTAGCAAGATTCTTCTTATCAAATTCAAATTAGGCAAAGAAATCAAACTAACGGTCATATCTATAAGGTTATAGTTATTGATGGAAAACTGATTGTTCAAATTTGAAAAACAAATAAAATCTATTATCGTATCCAAGTGATTATGGATAAGATAACGATTTTCCGTATCACCGCGTATTGTACCTTAGAGATAATGTCGGATAGTCATCCAGATACGTTGTCAAATTAGGAATGATTCCTAACTTTGGGTGTTTTCGAATATTGTGGATACCACGAAATTATCTTAAAATATGTAGCTATCCACCAAATATTTACTAAATATTCAAACTAAGAATTTAAATATTTTGAAAAATACCGGATAGAGATTTTTACTTGATTTGCGGATTACTTTCCAAATTTGAATCATTGGCGGATTAAGATCGCGGAATGGCTAATGGCGACTGACCGACAACGGGCAATCGACAGTGGGCAGTCAGCGGACGCGACGGTGGTGGGACGATAAACCACCCAGCTGGACGTCTTGGTGCAATAGGGATGATTCGACGTTGTCCTGGAATCATGGCTTGGCCATGCAGTCACGGTGGAGAAAAGGCTCGCTGGATGGTGCTTCGTTGGACCGCTGTGGCAAGCGGAGCGATAGAGCAAAGCTCACTGGACGTTGGTGAGGTGCAGTGGCACAAGGAGCTACAACAACATCTTCAATAAAAATCCACCAAGTGATTCCCAAGTGGATTCCTTTGAGAATCTCCCAAAATCTGATGATGGTGAACTTTCTTCCGAAGTAATCTAGCGAGGTCTTCTCTGTGGGCTCTTGACTTAGTGATTGACGAAAAACTATGGAGAACCGGTGAAAGTGTAGATCGTCGTTGAAGATCGTGCCTTGGCTTGATAGTCGTGGGGTCTCAAGACAACAGGGCAGAGACGACTCGTCGTGGTGGCTTGATGCAGCAGCGGTGGAACAAGAAGGAAGAATTGACAAGGCTTGAGCTCTATAGCTACTACGTCGTTGGAAGGACCGCAGCAAAGCTGATCATGGTCTGTGCGGCGGACGTCGAGAAGCAGCGGTGGGATGGTGGCGTCGCAGAACAGCAGTGGCAGCGGTCTGTGTGCTGCGATCGCAGGGCAGCGCGACTGCGAGGAGGGTGCGTGCGCGACTGCGAGGAGGGCGCATGCGCGACCGACTCTCTCCCTCTCTTACTCTTGCTCTCGCTCACATATGTCTCTTATGCTCTCAAGAATTGTGTTCTAGGAACTATGAGAGCTCCATTTGATTAGGACGCACAACGACATATTTATATCGCAACTTTAGTTTAATTAACCGGGCTTCCTAATCCTAATGGGCTTAGACTTAAGCTTTATCATTTAATTTTATTTTGATTCCAAATGGGCTAAATTAATTCGGGATAATTTATGCTCAAATTAAAACAATCAAAGCCTTTTAGACTTGTGAATTTTGGCCCCCAATCCCTTGAGTGAACCGAGTGGTCGAGCTCGGTTTACGCGATGAATTTTCAGCTTTCTTGCCATTGCCGGTCCAATGCAGAATGCAACTAATCTATATAAACTTAAATTATATGCTATGCAATTTTAATATCTTTGTTTAGGGATTAAAATTTAATCCCTAATTTTCTATGCAAATTATTATTAAATGGTCGGGCAAAATTTAGGCATCAACAAGAAGAATCAATCGTCTCGACCTATAATCAAAAGCATACCCTAACAAGACGACTCTTACTAGGAAAATACCCCAAAATAGGAAACTTCAGTAAAAATAGATCAATCTTTTTCTCTTTTTTTATATAATCCAAAAAATGGATGCCTAAGCCGGTTTATCAGGAAAAATAACTTTATCTGGATTTTGCAATTTGTGAGATTGCCAATTTTTCTTTTTGTACACATCAAAACAAAGATAAAAAAACTTATGCAAACACTCGTGGACTTTTTCTTTTATGATGGAACAGAGAAGTTTAGGAAAAAGTGTCAAAAAGTCCTAAACTTATTACATTTGTATCAATTTAGTTCTAGACTTTTTGACCTAAAACTAATTTAGTCAATCCCGCTAATTTTGATTGGATATTGCTGACGTGGACACCGGCGGGCTTACGTGGTATAACCGGTGCTGATGTGGACTAAATTGGCTCTAGGTCAGAATGTTTAATATTAAATTGGCACCGTAAAATTGTTTATGACTAAATTGACACTAATGCACTAGATTTAAGACTTTTCTGACATTTTTCCCTTTAAATTTAGGGTTATAGAGACATTATCTTCAGCGAATCAATATCTTTTGAGTGATACTTTTTGCAACGTGGCTCTTGATGATTCTCTCCAAAGAAAAGGATAGCCAAAGCCAAGATGCTCGACAATACGTACTCGATGAGACCTCATCATCTGTCTGTCACTAAAGTCAATTCGCTTGATTGTCTAAATTTGATTCAACATCGTACACATTGGCTGATGCAAGTGCAACCATCCTCAATAATTGCAAGTTTATACTGAATTGCCAAAAGCTTTAGTGCTTTTGAAAAACTAAAATGACACCTTTTTGCTTGACCAATGGGATGAAACTCGTCACGATCAACATTCATTCGCAAACCATAGCCTTTTGCGACAGAAAGAAGCTTCTGTCTAATCCCCTGATTTGCTCCCGCTAGATGGTCCCGCAGATCGGAATCTTAGGATTGTGCTGGCCATTGTGCTGGCGTTGTTAAGGTTGTACTTGTCTGGAGACTTTGTTCCTGGTGAGTTTTTCAGTATGATTTGCTGTGATTGGAACTAGGAGTGATCATGGCTTGAGCCCTGTGATGCTTCTAGGCCCAAATGGCTGGGCCAGTTTGGTCCAAAGAAGGTCCTAGAGATCATGCTCCACGGCATAAGAAGGGATCAACTATCTCTTGACCTTATCTTATTCTACAAAAAAGTGCACATGTTCATCATTTATTTTTTCCGGACCCACATTAACAACATCTCTATTTTGTTGTATGCCTGATCATGGGTTTGATTGCCCACTGATTTGCTTGCCCGTGCCCACTAGAACTGAAGAACAAGATGGATGGATCTAGTAGCGATTTTCTTCTTAGACTCGGACCACCCACTGAGTCCCGCTTAGACTAGGTCATTTTGGACAGACAATTAAATATTTATCTAAAAGGATGGGCGACCTAGAGAATGATTTTAAGCCCAGTAACTGTCTCGGCCACACAACTTGAAAACATTTTTTTTTTTTTTTGGTAAAGAAACAACTTGAAAAACATTTCATATTACATTTTTTAAAAGATTAGTTTAAATTACAATTTAGGGGATCCAATTCAAAGAAAAAGTTCCTCACACCAGCTATAATAGACTAATCTACTTTCCAATTGAGAAACTGAAGTTGAACGCTCATATCCCTCGTCATTCACTCCAATGTCGTACAAGAGCATAAAACTAGGGTTACATGAGAAATCATTTTTCTTCACTTCACTATTGAGCTTTGAGGTTCGATCTCCTTAGCTTTCATCTTTTAAAAGAAATCTCATTACACAAATTTTATTGTGTAATCCCGGTAAGTCTATTTTAGTCCACTCTACATAAACCGTTAGGTTCTGTAAAATCCCTTAGCATCCCTAACATTGCACCCCACATCACTCTGGGATCTTAACCTGATTTAGAGGAAGTCTTTACATTCCTATCGTTTTAATTATCTATTTCGCTTCGATAACTAAGATTTGAACCTCTAACCTCTCCTTAATCTTAAAGAAAGGCTAAGGTAACGATCTACTCAACTTTAATTTCATGTTGAATCCAATGCTCTAAATGAAGCATTGCTTTCTAGTATAGTCACATTAAAAAAAACTTAAATCTTTATTATGATCAGCTCCCCGCCGAAAGAACCCATCCTTCCTTATCCATGGGGAGAGCGACACCCAATAGTTGAGGAAGTCAATTCAGATGGGTCATCTTTTGATTCCAACCCGTGATGCAACCTCCAAAGATGACAGTTATCAAATTTTCCATTTATTTTCTTTTGTGTATCTACTCTCATATATTAAGTTTTGATCTATATCGCCAGTTACAAGATAGAACATCCCTAATTCATGACATGCTCCACCTTTCTAAAGCTCTCTCGTAGCCCTATCCAAATGCGGTTCGAGAAATTGTTTTCAGAATTAGTGTGTGATGAGTAGAAGTCCAAGACCACAGGGTTCATTGTTTATAGAGTTTCGACGTCGTTGTAAAGTAAGAAGATATCTTGTATAATAATCGTACTTGACGGTGAAAAACATGCGGTAACGTAATTAATCCGTCATTTTTCGCGAGCCGTGCGATCGACGCATAAAATATATGGGTATATATCTTGCTTTTAAAAGTGTCGGTACGATCATGACCATTTTCGAGTGAAAATTGAAGAAACATGTGGGGTAGTGAGATCTGAGGAGAGGGATGAATCTTTCTCTTCTATTATTTTCCCCTCGAAGCTTGTTGAGAAACTCCAAGAGCCGTTGTCAGGAGGTGAGGATAAGGACGCCACGTCCGCCATGACTTCGACGTCTCACTTCGTCTCCTTCCTCTCGTCACGCGCCGCTCCGTTTCACCTCGCCACGACGAGTCGCACAGACGCGGGGATTAATCGAATTTCAAGATCTGAAATCATGATCCGCTCGACTGTTTGCAAAGACATTTTTGGATCGGGTAGCTCAAGACTCTGCACGATGTAGGTGTATCTAGTGGCGGTCGACAATTCGTGACAAAACATGCCGTGTTGAATTCAGATCTCTAACTTGAACACAACATGTCTATCGATCATGTTGGAGGCATTAATCAAATGAATTACACTCCCTGACGCGCTTAATACCTTTTAAATATGAACTTTTATATGTAAATTTGTAAACATTAGACATGTAAAAACGTGTCTAAACATATTACATTGAAAATGATAAAATGTTAATCTATATAGTTCAACGTATCTAAACGTGTTGTGAACAATTAAAAAAGGGTCTCTCCCGATAGGATACGTTTATTATTCATGTATATAACTAGGCCTACTCCTTTCTTATTCATATATAAAAAGGGAGTTAACCCATTTAATCTTGACACGAAAATGCTTAATTGTGTCTAACATATGTGTCATAAAAAAGGCCTTTGATCTGTCGTAAACATGGACTTATCGGGATGCATCAATGTATTCTTTATGTAATATTAGGTTTTACAGGGCAGTTACACATTTATTCAGCATACATAGTCAGGTACAAAGCCAAATTTCACAGTCGTTTTCCGTGATATAAAGTTTATAACACGTTATTAATGGAGCCACTTATGGGTTTGCGCTCGCATGTATATCCTATGCTTCTTGAAGCCCCTATTTGTTGGTCGTACGGTGACAGAAAAATTCAAATGCTTCTGATCACAAAAATGGAGATCGATCCTCGTGTAAAATGTGTGTGCGGATAAGCTTTGCTTTCCTTCGTGGTCCTTCGTTGCCAGAGCAGTTTATGGGAGATTGCGTTACAAGTGTACTGTGTACGTAGATTAGGGTTTCTCATTATTCATTCATGCATGCATATAGATGTAGTAGCAACCTTGGTGGTATTTCTACAAGGCTTTGTGTGGGCGATTCTAGTTCGTACCTTGAACCAAACGAAGAACAAATCGTGAAGGTTTATTTCTCGATGGCTTTGAGGTGATGAACAGAGACGAACAAATTTGCACTGCTATGATTCTTAGACCTTCTCCATATTTAACCAGTCATTTTATTAATGTTCAGATAATTGCGACCGCGAGAAGGAGCAAGAATTTGGCTTATGGGTTCTATACAAAGCGGGACTAATGTTGGGTTGCAAGACAAAATCTCCAAGCACAAAAGCATGGCGGAGATACTTGGAAAAAAAATGTAAATTCATTGCTAGGAACGTATATAAAATGCGAATAACGTCCCAATGTTTGGTAAATTCTGGTAACTGTTTACTATGTGTAATATATTCTAGTAGAATTGTTTCTCTACGTCTCACCAACCGCTATGACTACCTGTTGGGAGTATCAACATAGAACTTTACTTGGAAGATCCTCAAGAGAGAGCCTAAGTCCAAGTTCGTTAACTTATCTAGTTGGACCTATCTTCAACAACAACAAAAAAAAACTTAGTTCAATAAGTTATGTGCCAATTACATCACTTACATGTGCATTTCAACAATTTCATATTTACCGATACCATTTGTTCCATTTGTTGGGAGTGTATAGTACAAATTCGATACTTTTCGTTGGGGAGATTGTCAAGAGGGAGCCAACTCATCAATAAATCCTATTGAACCCACCATCATTTTAAAAACTTACGTTAATGAGTTATAGGTCTATTAAGATATAGTCACTATTCTACATCACACAAATTCTCCGATACAAATTTTTTCTAACATGAATAATTCAAGTTTTTGCGTTTGCCATCTGCCTTTTAACGTTCACCAACCAACTTTCTTGCATATCTAGCCATGATCCCACCATCTTGTGATTCTAGGGCCATGGCCGAACTTCGTATTGTTTTTCTCTTCTTGTTGGCACCGCCGGAATTGACATTGTCAATCTCGCATATGCCAAACCCCTTGCTGGCCAAGCTCGTGCCGGTTACAACCCAATTCTATGTAACGTGTGGTAATTATGAAGAATTTATTCCTTTCATGGCTGATGCCTCACAAAGCCAATGTCGCTCTCCATATGGCCGACGCCTATTTTGGTCATGACAGCGAATACACCCCCGCAAGATAAGAGTATCCATGGGAGATTCCAACCTTCCATCGTGATAAAAAGGTGTCATCATTGAGATAACGATTATGGTGTTCAGTAGTTGAAATATGAGAAACTCGAAGTGATCCTTTCGATAGATGATCTTGAACGAAGTGGAAGTCAATTTTTCAGGCGAGAATGGAACACTAGATTCGCACTTAGTCATGTGGCCCCGCCATTCTCGCATATTGGATTGAACCTACTCTTAATTCTTGCAGTAGGGATTGAACTCAAGCAACTTCGCATACTGGCTAGGTACGGCAGGATATTCAACCTTCATGGAGGACCGAGCAACGATTTCTGTTGCTTGGAATTACATGAGATGAAGCTCGAGCCCAGATGCACAAGATAGGCAGAAGAGTCAAGCTGCGATCATCGCGATTTCCTCCCCGATCTGTGTTGAGCAAAGCATTTAGTGTTCTATTGGGCCTGCGAGAAAGGAGAAGACCATGATCTTAAAATGGTCTTTCTCCTTAAACGTACAGCTTTCTAAGGATGTGATTCACACATGCGTGCACATGAATGTAGCAGATCTGCAAATTCCAAGCCAATTTTAGAATACCTTTGAGAATTTTTCGCCTTCAAGCCTTTTGGCCAAGAGTGAACTCAACTCTACTTGCCATCCATGAACGGTCCTCGATAGCATACCTTCTTTGTTAGGGAGCATTCAAATAAAGAGCAAAATCAATGTAGTTTGAATCACTTAGGAAACAAGTAGTTTAAATTCTCTTGCATTCACCATTGATTCGTCGGGGCTTTGAGCGAAAAGTCAAATTTCGCTGCAATAAGAATGGATTTTAGGGTTCTCTTTTAGCATCCGACTGACCTCATTCAGTGTGGTAGTCATCTTAATATGCAACAGGTGATTACTATAGAGCAAATAATCCTTACTCTAGTTGGGGGAGGGGGGAAGAGTCAAGAGAAAGATTATGAACAGTTGGTCAAACTCGGGTTACCAAAAGCCCCTTTTGGCATTTTAGACCTGAATTTCTCCTCTACTTAATTGGGTGCCTTGATCTTATTTTTGCAATTGAAGCAGACATCTCCATTTTAAGATTTCTCTGTCTACGGTTGGAGAACTGATTTCTTTTCAAACTCAAATGTGTGATACACACCTTGAGTTCAAGGGGGTATTAGAGATATTATTTAATGTGTTGGGGATATCATTTGATACTTTGCTAACTTTTAGGATTCACATAAATCTCATGTGATCTCATGAATCTTTTTAAGATCGTTCATCATGCATTTAGCCATTTAGACTCTAGGTTCACTTAGGGTACGAAAGATAACCATTTTGTTTATGTCCAGAACTAGTTTTCTATTACCGGGAACACGTTTTGAACAAAAACTTGTTTGGTAACGTAATTCCATTTTTCTATTTCTGGAACAACTTTTTGTTCCAAAATTGGTTCTAAACCAAAAATCATAACAAAAAAAAGTTAGGTTTTTTGCTTCTGGGCAAGAAATGAAAATCATTTCTAAAAGAACCTATCTTCTCTCTTCAAAACACATCTCTTTCTAAATTTGGCTCTGGTCTAACCTAGTTAGACCGGTCTGAATTGGTTCGGTCCAGTTCATCCCTGGTGGGAAAATAAAAAAAACTCTAAAAAAAATTAGAAAAATCATAAAAAATAGTAATATAAAAAAATAAAGAAAAATCATAAAAAATTAGAAAATACGGAAAATTCCTAAAAATCTGAAAATTTTTTTCAGAAAACCCATAAAAATTGAAAAACTCCAGAAAATAAAAAAGGTCATATTTCGGGAAAATAGGAAATTTGGTGAATTTTTTCAAAAAAAAAAATCAAAAATCAAAAATTTTAAAACTTCACAAAATGGCTTAAAATATCTGTGGCTGCCCACTTTGAATGAAATTTAAGGTGCCCAAATGACATTTTTGAAGACTCCTTAGTTTAGGGATTCAAAAGGGTTTTAACGCTTAAAAAACCTTAAAAGGGGTTTAACTCCCAAAAGGGGTCTTTACCCCTAAAAACCCTAAAGCCCTAAAAAACAACACATTTCTTTGAATAAATAAGCCTTTAGGGCTTTATTAGGGCTTGGGTATTTTGATTGATTTTTATTTTAGAGACCATTTCTAAAAAAATGGATTTTTATTTTGGGAAATAGAAATTTGTATTGTTATCAAATGGGTTTATGTTCCATGAAATAGAAATTTTATACTATTATCAAACAGGTTTCTGTTCCAAAAATAAAAATTTTTGGTTGTTATCAAACGGGTTTCTTTCCTCAGAAACTTGTCTTGAGAATAGAAATAGAAAAATCTATTTCTGTTCCAAAAATTATTTTTGGAACATAATGGTTATCATTATCTCCCTTAGTGCTCACATCTGTATATTTTCATGGCTTAATGAATCTAATGGTGTTCCTCCATTTCAATGTATCTACAATTTGTTGGAGACATTACCAAAAAAATCATAAACTTATTACACTTGTGCCATCTATCCTCAACTTTTCAATTTGACCAATTTAATCCTAAAATGTTTTACAATATTCAAATTTAGTCATTCAAGAATGTATCACATTGGGAATTCCAACAATTTGTTTAGTTGATACAAATTGTGATATGGATGGGCATTTTCTGCCGGAAATTACTGACTTGGATGCCAACATAAGTGACACGATCAATGCTGGAGTAGATAATTTTTGTAATATTTTATTATATTTTCTAAATATTTTTATAATTTTGTTTTCCTTTTTCTTTTCTTTTTCTCTTCTTTTCTTGCTTTATTTTTCTTCTTCCTCTGTGGTCACCAAGCTTCGGTGATGGCCAACAACTGGCCACAGTCAACCAGGGGTGAGAGTTGATCTCGTTGAAATATAGGCCTCGAGCGAGGCTCACCCTAGCCAGAGCTTGGCAAGGGTCGGCCTCATCGGCTTTGGGAGAGGTTGCCCCTCCCCTGAGGCCGGCGAGGGTGACCCACACCGGTTGTTGCCTGTGGTTGGTTGCGACCAATGTCAAGTTCCAATGATTGGTGAAGGAAGAAGCGAAAATATATATATATATATAAATATCAAAAGTTACAAAAATTGTCCACATCAACGCCGGCCGTACCACGTAGGACAGCCATCGTTCATGTCAGCAATTTCTAGCCGATTTTGGTTATACTAAATTGGCCGAATTGAAATGTTTAGAATTGAATTGACACGATTTCAATTTGTTTTGGACTTCTTTTGGTAATTCCCCTGCTATTTATTAGATTAGACAATTTGGTCACTCCTCGTCGGTTGAACATTTTTCCCTTGATCCTCTCCTTGATGTGGTGATATCTAGAATCCTGTATTGGCGTGGTTACATCCTTGTCTAGTTGTTCCATGCAAGGCTCGGTGTCACGGTCCTAGCCGGTGGCCTCGGTCCACAAGGATCGTGCAGCATGTCTCATCATCGTCTTGTTATAGATTTAGGAGTGTAGAACCGACAATGTTTACTCGAAAGCTGTCTTGCCTCAGGCTCTAGCTCCGTCTTTGGCTCCATGAGCTTCCAAACGGTGTTGTCGTCTTGTTATAGATTTGGTCGTGTTTTCTCAACAATGAAAGCAGACGTGTCAATTCAAGATTCTATGCCTACTATCGAGTTTTTTTCATTCCTTTCGAACTCTAGTATTAGATACATATTGAGTTTGAGGGGACGTTAGATATACTATTTAAACATGGTGCGGCCTTTTTTGTGGTTTCGTTTAAAAAAAAAATTATTTCTCCAGTTAGTAATAAGAATTCAAAGATTTTGGTAATATTTACTCCTTGATTTTCACTTGTCAATCCACTTAGGAGTTAAAATTTCACTTTGTTCGAAAAACATCTTGCAGCCTTGTAATCTACTTTAATCAATAGATTTTTGTTCAACAAATCTTTTTCACTTTCAATAAGACATAAAGCTATTGAAAAGATTTCCGGACAAAGATCCTTTATGTCTTGTATAGTGCTCCCATCGTCATCTCAATAAATCTCAATCAAGGAAGAAAATCTCATTCTCATAAATCAATTGTTGAGATGTTTTGAGACATCGAGGAGAGTGTTGTACATGATAGGTGATTTACATGTACCAAATTTTCCTTTTTCCATAGTATAAGAGTAATTCACCAATAACTGCAAGCTGGGTCTAGAGATTGCCATAAGAAAATTTTGTTAGAATGGATAGAAACCCAATGAAGTGAAAAGGCATTAATATGGTTGATTGATTTCTCATTTGTGTTCAATTTGGTTCATATGTCTTTCATGGTACAAACGTGGCTACACCATAATCGTGTTTTGAAATATCGTAAAATCACATTTGGTACTCATTTTGAAACTACAATACCTTTAAATTCGGCAAAACAAATTTCAAATTATTGGAAGCCGTTGTAACTGTAAGGATACTATTACCATGAGAAATCTGTCAAACATCTTGTGAAAACTGCAACACCTCCTTCCACCACCGTAACTAGCACCGAAACACTTTTGAAACAATGCAATCAGAGAGGACATAAGGAAATGTCACCTAAATGAGCAACGCACGGAGTCAAGCCAGTCCCCAATACTCTCGTCTTAATTTGACACTAATCTTTCATGATTACAAGCCCAATGGTCTTGACTTCCTTTTTGAGCTTAGATCAACCAAATCATATATTTCATTCATTTAAAACTCTTCTTTGAACAAAGCACTAGACCCTCAACGATTAGTCAGTTGCGATATATCGAATTGATTTCTTTCTTTTTTCTCCACTTGGAATTCTTCATGCCCCACCACGGGGGATGCGAATATATGCCATTGATGTCCATGTCCCTCTTGGGACACCGCCATAACCCACCACACAAAAAACCTAACCTTTTTTTTTATATATAATTTTCGTGCAAAAAAATACAAATATCCCATCAAAGTATCTTATGACACCAAAAAAAAAAAAAGTGAAGGCAAATTTGAATAGAAGAAAGGCACAACGAAAAAAAAAAATGAAAAAACAAGAAATAAAAAAAAAAAACAAAGAAATAATAATAGAAAAATCGAATGAAAGGGAAAGCCAATCAACATGGACTCAACTTTTAAAAAAGGAAGAATCCGACGGTGGAGGGACGACCAACTGCGGAAACGCGGAGCCGCTTACGCCCAAGACTTTGGAATCCAAAACCCCCAACACCAGGAAAAAAGGAGAAGCCCACAGTGCCGCCCACGCTCATCACCCACCCAGCATCTCCTCCTCCACTAACCCTGATTTCATGTTTGATTTCGTTTTTTCCTTTGAAATTTCGACTTGGAAAAGAAAAACAAAAAGTGACTTTAGGGTCAAGCAATTCCGTAATTATGGATTTCCACGCCCTTTTAATTATACAAAAAAAAAAAAACACTTCGCTAACTAGAGTTGTGTTCGGTTGTTGTTCAAAAGAGAACAACAGAGGTCGAAGTGGATTCATCAGAGGAGAAAATTTAATCGATGAAAGAGAGTTGATAAACTGTTCATGGAGTCCGGCATGCCTGGCAAAAGGGGTTCGACCCTTAAGTCACCGAACTATGTTAGAAATCACTCTATCATTTCACCTCACTTTAATGTGGGACTCGTCTTCTTTGACTTGTGTACGATCTCAAGAAAGCACGATCATTAGGAAAGGCCTGAATACATAGATACATATATATATATATATATATATATATATATATATATATATATATATATATATTGCTTGGTATACAGAGTTCCATATATCTTCTAGCAAACTCTCCTCCATTGATTGAAATTCTCCCTCGAATTAACCTATTTTCACCTTCATCCTTCTCTTTGTAAATTGCCACTTATTAAAAAAAATTTCAGAGTTGTGGGTTTACACGTTATCAGTTGACATCATGTAAAATAGTGAATCATTTTATGTGTAGATTGCGTGGGATACACTGATACAAGCAAGCGTTGCTTCGAAAAAACGCAGATTATTTCGGTGAAAAGAAAAGCACATAGTAAGCATTTTCTCTTGAATATTTACTATCTTATTATATATACTCTCAGCTTCATAATAAATTAAGAGAGTTGACTAATAATTTCTTGGTCTCATGTCAACCCGTCAAATGTGTGGATTGGGTCGGATTGAAAATGAATTGACCTAAATCGACCATTTAACTTGTTTTAACCAATTTCTATGCAATTCAAATTTAATGACCTATATCCGACCTGACCGCACCTAATTCATATCTAATCTGACTTATATTGATAAAACACTTTTATATTTAATAAAATCTAGAAAAACTCATCACAAGCTGAGGTGAGAACATGGGATTAGTGAACATAAGATTATGTGAGAGCGAGAAAAAGTCATAGAAGCGGATTGAGTTTAAGTAAATTATGAATTTATTTAATATCTATATTATTTTGGATTTTGCCATCTAAATTTATTTATGACTCATTTACTGAATACAACAAATCCATATAGTAACTCGACCAATTAAATATGTGTTGAAAATTTGTTTATGACCTTTTTTGACAGGTTTAGTTTCACAAATGATCGAAACACAAATAATTGAGGTTGACGTAAGTTACTGATAATGTAAAATTTATTAATTTACTCATGAATTGAGAGACTCCAAATCCAAATTACATCTTACACAATGTTCTTATGAGTCCCGAGCGTCAAGGAGCTATGAGTGAACAATGACACGGATTAGACAGAGTTTCTAAATAAAATATCTTAAAAATAGGATCGATCTTATCTTTCAAGACCAATGCTCCATCTTTGAATAATTTAAGCCAAGCATTTCCAAGATTCCTTCGATTTTAACCCAACCCTAGTTAAGCCAGGACCCCTTAGCACCTCCACCTCCACCACCGCCACCCCAATCATCCCTGCATCTATATATCCCCCCCTCTTGGACCCTGCAACCCAATTTTTCTCTCTCTCTCTCTCTCTCTACATCCGTTTCCTAGGGTCAAAGCTATCCAAGGCTGCTTCAAACCCGTAAAACTTTCGTGTGAAGTGGAGAATCATCTGAGGGGCCTATCAAAGCAAAAAAGAAAAGAAAGAAAAAGCTTCGAGATCATCGGTGGTCTCCTCTTTCTTGTTTCTTGAATCAAGAGAGATCGACAAGGTATGAGCTGCAACGGTTGCCGAGTTCTTAGGAAGGGCTGCAGCGAGTCCTGCATCTTGAGGCCTTGCCTGCAGTGGATCGAGAGCCCCGAGGCCCAGGGCCACGCCACCGTCTTCGTCGCCAAGTTCTTCGGCCGCGCCGGCCTCATGTCCTTCATCTCCGCCGTCCCCGAAGCGCAGAGGCCCGGTACGTGCGTTGTCGGTGATTTAGACATTAAATCACGTCCTCTGATCTTTCTTAACACGAATGGTCGTGTCAATAGTCACGCTGGTCTTTTATTCGAGACATGAGTGCGTCCCCAGTTCTCTGACAGCTTTAAGCTCTTTTTTTTTTGTTACTGTGTAGCGCTGTTTCAGTCGCTGCTGTTCGAAGCGTGTGGAAGGACGGTGAACCCAGTGAACGGGGCGGTGGGGCTGCTGTGGACCGGCAGCTGGCACGTCTGCCAGGCGGCGGTGGAGACCGTCCTGCGCGGCGGCTCGCTTCGGGCCATGCCGGAGCTCCTCGACGGAGGCGGTGGCGGCGCCTCCCTCCCTGCGTCCGACGAGGCCTCGGAGGCAGGCGACACGTGTGCCGACGCATGGAAGCTCCACGATCCGAATCCGGGATCCCGATTCTCGACTTCGAGGTCGAGGGTCTCCCCAAAGCGCAATAGGCTTGATGCTGCCGCCGATAACGCCAAGCTCCTCCTCCTCCAGCCGATCGATCTTGATCTCCGCCTCACGCCGACGAACTTTCAGGCCAAGACGAAGTCGGCCCTCAAGGCCGACCATCAGACGCGGCGGCCGGGGACCCCGTCGATGAATTCGGAGGAGTCCGGCACGACGACGTGCTTCGAGAGCAATAATAATGTGGGAGAACCGGAGACGAGGCTCCTCAACTTGTTCTCCTGACCGGAGAGAAAGCTTCGACGTCGTCCTCTTCCTTCCTTTTCCTTTTCTTGGGTGTTTCTTACGATCGCATACACGAGTTAGCTCTCGGGGTATTATTCTGCTAATTGATTCTCTTTGTTAAATTGTTTCTTTTTCTTTTCTTTAATTTTCCTTTCTTTAAGTGGGAAAATCGTAGCCGGAGTAGATTTCCGGCGAAGTTTTGCAAGTCAGCCGGCGAAACCCGATTTCTCTCTCTCTGAGTCTTGAAAAGAAAGAGAGAAAAATGATAGTTTGTCGGTGCTCTCCTTCTTCTTCTTCTTCTTCTTCTTCTTCTGCTTCTTCTGCTTCTTCTTCTTCTTCTCCTTCTCCTTCTCCTCCTCCTCCTCCTTCTTCTTCTCCTTCTTCTTCTTCTTCTTCTGCTCCTCGTCCTCCTTTTGTTTTTCTTAGTCATGACTATGATTGTGCGACTCCAATAAAGCAGTTGATTTATATGTCGATTCGTGTTTTCTTGGATCTTTTCTTCCTTTCTTTGCCGTTGATGAAGATGATCATGAAACTTTGGAAATGGCGGAAAATGGGAAAAGTTGGTGAGGGGGATAAGGGATTTGAGGCATGTGGAATTATCCATCATTATCATTAATTCGATTGGAAGCTAAAACTTGTACTCTAGGATCATCGCCGAACGGTGGTTGAATAGTATGAAAATCAGGTTCAAGCAATTGGTCATGAAGACCCAAAGATTAGATCCTCCCTATTGTAATGACTCGATAATCACCCATTTCAAGAAACTGAGCTTTGTAGGTAGTATTATGATATTGTGCTCAAATCTCTTAGAATTTTCCTTGGTAATTAGGGTTCAATGGACAGCTAGGGCTGCATCGGTTGCTCTCATCTTGAGTGCATGTCTAAAAAGTTTAAAAGAATGCCTGGTCACAACAACCACGTACCAAAACCATGACCCAACTAAAAAAGTTACCTACCATTTCGTTTTAGTTAGATCGATTGCAATTCATGAAGCCCGGTAGATATAGCCCACGAAAAATCAAAACATAAATCAGTAGACAATTCATCCAATGATCGAACACTTTTGGCCGAAAAGGAGGGAGGAACTCGTGAATCGGGATTCAATCGAGCTTTCGGACTCGAAGTTTCCAATTAACCACTGAAGAAAAAATCCCCTATTAAAAATGAAAGCGTGCTTTTCTTTCGTTTTTTTTGCTCATCTCTTATCTGGGGAGACCCAACGGAGGATCTAATAAACAGAAGATGACCAAATCAAAATGTTCGGGAGAAAAAGAAAAATCCAAGGGATACTAATTAATCAAAACACTTACTATATTAAGATCGATCGAATATATCCTATTAGCTATGGAGAGCCCACCGAAACTTCTACGAAATTTCTTGAACACTGACTAATGGGCAATCTTCATTCTTTCTTCTTTTTTTTGTTTGTGGAATCTTCACAAGTTTCCGCATCCCACCTCTCTTATTCTATGCAAACAAAAGAGATTTTGCCAATTCTTCTCATCCACCACATAAAATAATCTTCGGATTTGGCCGTCGAAATCGAAGCCCCCATCGATCGATCGAAAACCCTATCCACTTATCCACTTGAAAGGGTTAGGTATTTGATGAATCTCCTTAAGACCCGTCGGGTGTCTACTTTGACATTGTATGACATACGTGGCGAAGAGTCGTACAACACCCATTTGATTGGAGGAACGGGGGAGAATGCTTCCAAACAATTCGGGGGCCAAAAACATAAAAATTTGGCAAAATTGTGGGTCCAAATTGGGGCACGCTTTCCTCATTGGATGGACGTTGCCCTTGGCAAAGTATCCATGTCTATCCGAAAGCCAAATTGCCCTTCAATATATCTATATAGTTTGGTGATAAATGGAGATGAAGACTAGGAGAGAGCAAAAGTTGGGCCACTATTTGTCCTTTTGTACTCTCTGTCGTGTGAGTAGGGGCGGCTTTTGGAGGATGTAAAGAGGCGTAGAGAAAGAGAGAAGGTATTTTCCTTTCATATCTTTTCCTATTTTCTAAATTTCTTTTAGGGGAATTTTTCTTTACCATAAAAAAAAATTAAAATTTGGGGCCCGCTAAAGTTGATGGGGTTTCTCTTTGACGTCTCCATCGACCAATGGAGCGACGAAACATCACCTCCTCCTTCCCATCGCCCGCCCGCACTTATCACTTATCAGCGTCGGTTTTGTCAAATTGTGGTGCGTTTGGATTAGCTTTCGAGATTTGATGTTTAGCCGCTTTTTTTTCCGCACTTCGATAGTTGATTTTGGGTCATGCCCGTGAAAAGGGGCGAAAGAGGAATTTGCTAAAAGATCAGGGGGCGGACTTAGGAAAATCCTCGTTCTTGTTGCTTTACTAGGCAACGATTTAATGATCTTTGGGACCGATCATTGCTTTTCGGCTTCCGTTCTTACTAACCTTTTTTCTTGCAATTCTCTTTAAATCCGGCGTTCATTCGACCTCGGAAGTTTCGGGGCATCTCAAAAGATTTGAATGTCGGTGCGTAGGATCATTTCAGAATTTCCATATAAACTCACGTCGGGTTTCGCGTCTAAAAATTTAGAAGGAAATGCGAAAAACGAAGACCGTGCCTCTCGAAGCTAAAACATAACGTACCCTCGAGCTCACTGTGAAAAATCACGCGACAAAATAACAGTTGCACGGTCAATTTCATCTTTTTTTCACCGTTAAATAACACGGCAACACGATTTATAGTCTAATCAGCGAAAATTTTAGATCAAAACTGGGCGTTTAGATTGAACTCGCTCATATATATATATATATGAGCGATGATCCTCAGAAAATTCAGTGGAGCCGAGCAACAAGTAAGGAGTGAGGCCCCCCCACCCCCGGCGTCCTCTACTTCTCCTCTTATCTTGGGGACGTGGCGGGACCCCCTGCCAAAACAAACGCCAATCACATCGCCAATTACAAATGCAACTTGCATCCCCTCCTTTTCTATCATTATTATTATCATTATTATTATTCTTCATCATTTTTCCGGGAGAACCCCACCCAAAAAAAGAAATACAATTTAAAAAAAAAAAAAAAAAAGAGGTGGAAACTATTAAGAAAATTGGCTTTTCCCACAAGTTGCGCGAAGGAAGGAAGGAAAGGGGGGGAAAAGTATAATAAATTATTAGCGATGCGCCGCGCCTCGCCGCATTTGCGGGCGCGGGGGGGTGGGGCCCACGCGCGAGGGTTGGGGGTGGGGGGATGGGGCGGGGCGCGCGCGTGTTGGTGCGTTCGGGCACCGTCAGCGCCACCTCAGCCTGCGCCCCACTTGCCTCTGCCCGTGGTCTCCTCTGGTCACTCGTCTTGTCCGCCCACCCCCACCCCCACCCCCACGCCCCAAAAAAAAAAAAACCCACGTTGCTCTTTTTCCTTTTTTTTTTTATATAATAATTAGGGCGGGGGCCCCACCTAAATTATTTTACGTGGTAATTGAGCCACATCGTGCGTGATCCAGGGGGGCCAAGAATCTTGCTTTGGCCTCCTATTGCTTTGTCTAGTCGCTTTCCATTTCCTTAGATTTCATAGGGTTCTGAATTTTCTCTGGGGGAGGGGGGGGGGGGGACTGGCTATTTGCTTGTGCGAAAATTTTGGTTGAGAGGATGGAGGGAGCACCGCATTTTTGTCCCCTTTCTTGTACCGCGTCTCTTGGTTCCGGCTCGGATGGCAGGTCGCCGGAGAGCGCCATCCATCCGTTTCTCCCCCTTGCGATGACACACGGGGTACCGCCGAGTAGCGGGGCTTTTATATGGAATCCGAGGAGCGAGATTTGTCGTCGAGAAACGAGAGCAGATCAAACTTCGGGTTTTTAACTTTCGAGGGAACTCCAGCTCGAGATCTTTTGGCTTCGATGTCGTGCTCAAATTGAGTTGCGGCGATTCGCCGTGATCGATGGAGAGAGAAAATCGCTTCGGCTGCGTTTGGTCATCTGGATTTCTAGATAGGATAGGACTGGATAAAATATGATAATAAATCCTGAAATTTCTTTATATTCTATCCACTATTTGGGGGATTACGAATTTAAAGTCGAATATGATAATAATTTTTTTTTTTTGCTATTCACGGGTCCGGAAGAGTCGATGGAGTAAAAAAAGCCGATAAATTTTTTTGGTGAAAACGCACAAGGTGTGGGGATAAAGATGACGACGAGTGGAGCGTAGGGTTTTTGGAAAAATAGACATTAGAAATCTTATTTGAGTTTATCTTTCCCCCCCTTCGGATATTTTTATCCGGGCTATATTTGATTTATATCCGACCTTATCCTATCCTAGACCACCACTAAATACAGGATAGGATAAAACATATCATATCTTGACTTTTATCCGATTGACTAAATGCAACCTTCTTTTTTACATGCTGAAAATGTGAGGTTGGTAGGGCAACGCGGCTATTCTTCTACAAAATATCCTAAGGGTCTCATGTCCGCTACAGAGTATGATTGGTTCAAATCATAACTAATCATCCTATACCGGTCGGTGTGTAAGCCTGTCGTTTTAGCTCCGTCGATGAGCCGGAAATCTTGAAAACCTCTTCTCATGAGATAATAAATTGCTAGAGGTCTAATCAGAATCGAGTTCCGCTCACCACACGGCTCGAACCCGTGACACCTTTTTTTTTTTTTTTAATCATCGGGCACAGCGGGCTCGGTTATTAAAAGCACAAATTACTAACCAAAAGGAGTGTAGGGAAGTGGGATTGCTTAATTGAGAGTTCCTAGAGATTGTTCCTTATGTTTTATGGAGACAGAGACACAGAGGAGGAAAGGCATGTGTGTGACGCGGAATTCACCACCGCTCGCTTTCGTTGAACTTGGCCAACCAGCCACGACGACTCCCCAAACTTCTCGGCGCAGTTGCATCCCCAATTTTTAATGCACCCCACCATCCATATTTTAATGTCATTCCCACCTTATAATATACGCTACTTCCCCGAGAGAAAAATGAACAACGATTTGCAAATTTTTCTTTTCTCATGATTGACGAGATCAAAGAAGGGGCGAGAGCAAAAGCTGGGTCGTCGTCTACTTTGCGAGGCTTTTTATTGGCTGTTCTTCTTAGGGTTTTCTTGTTTGGTGCTAGGGATTAGAATACGCAGATTGGCCTGCTCACATTGGTGGAGACTAAACATTGATTGGTCATGGATAAGGTTGGATGCGTAGATTCCTTCCGCTAGTTGCTTTGGATTAGATGAATATTCCCGCTTAGTCTTTATTGGCTGTCGCACAAGACGGTTTCAGCTGTATATTTTTGTTTCTTTCCAAGGCCAATTTTGGGAATCTAGGACGCCATGAAATTCTAAGTTATATAATTATCACGGCGTACGAGACACGACATGTGGATGTAATGTGGCGGTACGGGTCGATAATGTCTTTGAGCTAAACTCCATCGTAGAAAACTAGGAGCTAGAAGAAACATCAGAATAGGAGTAAAGACGTCGAGATTTAAGATGTCGTTTGAATTTTACAGTGACAAATATTAACTCGCAATGCATTAATCTCGTGTCCATCTCGGGTTCTTTTTCTCCTTTCCTTTCTTGAAAATGCCAAATCTCGAGATCAAATATAAGCGACGTAGAAATACTTGCGCTCTCTCTTTCTCACTTTTAGGGTGCGTTTATTTTGATGAAATTATTTTCTGGACTTTCATCTATTTGGTCGTCCAAAAATAACTTGGTTAATCAAAAACACTTTCCAGTCAAGGAAACCATTCATGTATAAATTTAGGAAAATGAATTCCCTACCACTTAAGAAAGTGAAAACACTTTCCGGAATTTTTCCGGAATTGATTATCTTAAATTGATTAATATTTTATTTTATCTTTTTTTTCCTTTGCTTTTTCTTTCTTTTCTTTTTCTCTTTTTTTTTTTTTTTTTTTTTTCCTTCTTCCTCCTTTCGCTAGTCGCCGGCCTTGGCAGTGGCCGGCGACGGCTGAGCTTGCCAAATCCCAACGAGACCCAAGCTCACTCGGGATCTGGTGAGCTGGAGCTCGCCGATGTCTTGCGAGGCCCTACCTCGCCTAGACCTCACCCGAGGCCGACGAGCTTGAGGCTTGGATGATCCGGGTGAGTTAGGGCTCTGCCGAGGTCGGCGAGCACGTGGCTTGCCAAATTCAGGCGAGCCCGAGCTTAGCTGATCCTAGCAAGCTCGCAGCTCACCAGATCTAGGCAAGCTCGGGCTTGGCCGAGGCGGGCGGGCTCACAGCTTGCTAGATCTAGGTGAGCTCGGGCTTGGCCGAGGCCGACAGGCTAGTGGCTTGCCCAAGGCCGACGAACTCGAGCTCGCTTGGGGCCATTGTCAGGGTGTCGCTCATCGGTAGCGGCAAAGGAAGGAGGAGAAAGAAAAGGCAAAAAAAGAAGAAAAAAATTAAAAATTTGAATTTTTCAAAAGAAAAGAAAATAAAAATAATTAAAAATTCAATTTTTTTTCATTTGAGATAAAGTCATGAAATTGAAATCATTTTCCAATAAAATCCAAACATTAGAAAACGATTTCGATTACATATTATCAAACGAAGGAAAACGATTGAAAATGTTTTCCAGAAAATTATTTTCCTTTATCATTGAGTTTTCCGCGAAACAAATACATCTTTAGTTAGACTTTACTTTTTCAGTACTAGCATGGATTAGACATAAGGCACATATGCCATGAAACTTTACATCGCGAAAATGTGACATGACTCATGTACCGAACATCATCACTTCAATTAAATAGGGATCGGGAACTTATCAATGTGGTTTGAAAATTGAAATCTCTAACATATGCTCTATAATTGAGACATGCCCATCCACAAGCAATTATTCCACGGTGGAGATCGAGCTACATTATATTCCTCTCATCTCCCTCTTCCGACCAATATGGTCACTGACCGTCAGGACAAATTTAGACAGGAAGCTTTGACCTACTATTTGAGATTTCCCCAACATCTATGGTGGTTTGTCAAGAGAGAGATTGGTTAATTTATGAGTAGGGCTTGAGATCATTGACAGTTGATTTTGTGGTTTTTGATGTGATACCCCACAAAATGATCCATGGCCTTTGAATTGATCTTAATCCAATTCACTAGCACGAGCAGTACTAAGCAACCAGTCCAGAAAATTTTGCAGTTATTAATGCAATGACTGTTTTCATGTAATTTGTAATCGCTATTTTGCGAAGTGAATTATAATAAATTAAGTACGATAAACAATTGTCTTGAGGTTGCTCGTTAGCGTGACCTTAGTCTCTAATGTTCCCTACCATGTTTCATTGCACTGGGGAAGTTTAAGTGTCCGGAAACTTTAGTTAACCATAGGAAAAACTAGGTACCATTTCCAACAGCTGGGTCCATTTGCAACGTGACAAAGCTTACCAAACTGTACAACCCCGGGTCATGAAGTCAAAACCACTTGAAGAGCCCTTGAAATCCCCAGCGTAAGTGCAAGTGCCCCTCTTGAATTCCTTCATCCAAAAGTGGATGGATTCGCACATCGATTTCCGTTTTTCTTTCCCCCCCGTAAACGTACGAAACTTTCCTTATATATAATTTGTGACGCGTCGATTCGTAATTAACCCTATTTCATATTTCTCAAACACTAAAGCGACACGCGAAACTCCGACGGGAAAGTAGATCGAATCTTTTCGCTTTCAAAGCGGAGATCGGATCTCCAAGGAGCCGACGAGTGGAGGGCGAGACTCGAAAGGGCCAAGGGCTGATAAATACGACTTTCATGGACAAGTTGCAGGAGCAAGTGGGCAACTCTCGGGTCTGCCTGGAAGTGGATTCAGCTGACGTTCTGGTGAATTCATTTTCTTATTTTGCAGATCTTTTTCATGCCCCATGTTGGCTTTGGAGATTCGGGATTCCTGGAAAACCGTGGATCGGTTTATATATTCAAATGGCGACTCTTTTGCTCTTTGCTTCTCATGAACGGGTGGGTGTCTCTCTAATGTCCAGCCTCGTTGCTTTAGTTAATACAAAACCCTCGTTCCAAGGGGGTACGACTTGGCTTTACAAAGGGGCATCTGGCCTTCGCAGGAATTTAAAGCTGCTCCTCTTTCTAATGTGTGGTATGAAATTCCCAATTTTCGAGATTGGAGATGCTTTCCTCAGGTCCAGGATTCCCAACATTCTAGATCAGCAATGCTTGCCCAAGAGTATGGCTTCATCTGATAGGGATATTTCAACCCAATCAATTAATGCTGGGTCCACCTTACAGCTAGGGTACATGTCTACAGTATAATACAAATATTTAATTGTTTGGGCACATAGAACGAGATTATATTAAGGGTCAATTTATTCTGCGGATGACATTTTCCTCATTTTTCGGCGTTTAATTTGCTTAGGAAAATATTTTCCTAGTCAACATAATATGTTTTCCTATCAAAATTTAAATTTAGAAAAATGATTTCCTTTTGGAAATAACCGGAAAATGTTTTCCAAAATATGACTAGGTATCGGTGCTTGAATTTGAAACTCTATATTTGGGTACGGAATCCTCAACATTGGTTCCCTGTTCCCGGCGTTCAAGACCAGGTCTCCAGCGGCCGGGCCCAAACCCCCAGTGGCTGTATATGATGTTTCGGCACCCGGTTCCGATTCATTTCTCTTTCAAGGGCCAAGGATCAATAATTCGATTTTCATGGAGTTGTAGAGCAAGTGGGCAACTCTTGGGTCTGCCTAAAAGTGGATTTAGTTGATGTTTGGTGAATCTGGCCTTGGGTGAGGCTCAAGCTCGCTGGCCTAGGGCAAGGCTTGAGCTTGCCTGTGGCCCATCACCGACTAGCCAAGGAAGAAGCAAAAAGAACAAAAAAAAAAAGAAAGAGAAAGAAAGAAAAATTATATAAATAAAAACATAATTAAAAAATAAGAATTTTTTGATAATTTTCCCATCAAATTTTTCTTGCCAAACGATGGAAAATATTTTCCAGGTTCTTTTCAAGTTTCAGTCAAACAATGAAAAATAAACAAAGCCTGAGGATGCATTCGTTTGATGAAAAACATTTTCTCTCTCTCAACTTGTCCATCTTGTTTTGAGTATTGATCGATCTACACTCCTATGAGTATAAATTTTTATGGACTCTTTTGCTTTCTGTAGATTCTTCATGAATTTTTCAATCGCCGGAAAACTACTTCCCTCTCATTTTCATGTTCCCAACCAAACAAGGGAATAAATAACTTTTCATCAAAATGAATTTTGGGTGAAACTATTTCCACCGATGTAAATTGATTTATAAAGCAAACGGATGATAAAAGACAATGCTTTCCAAGAAATTATTTTTCAAGAAAATATTTTCTCCTTGTCAAGTTAGGAAATTTATTTTCCTAACTATAAGCATGCATATTTCTTTGACTGTATCGACTGATCATTTTTAGTTAACAAAACATAGAAAAGTCCAAAGAACTAATTCGTGAAAATTTTTTAACTCAAACAAACACACCCTAAGTTTGTGTGGAAGATAATATATACTTTCGTGTCATTTTTACGGATTTGCACGATATGGTTTTAAGTGTCCAACAAATTTCAAAACATGGCATGGGAACGAGAAGAGCCCCATAAAAACAACTAATGTTTCACTCTCTAATAAAATTACCAGTTTCTCGATTAACTTTTTCCGGTCATACCAATTTCCACACCACTTACTAAACTTGACCAATTATAATTACTATGTAAACATGATTTTCTTGATCCAGTTTTGGCGACTAGACTAAATTCAACTCTTCAATCTAATCAAAGGCAAGTCATCCACGCGAAATTTAAGGGTTTCATATATAACTCCTTCCTTGTCGGACTAGCCCCTACTCCTCGTGCCGAGCGAGATCAAATGCAAGGCCACACGTTTATTTAGATGTGGCGCAAGATCTTACTCGTCTTACCACTTCGATTATCGAGCGAGCTTGTTTGAACGCATCTTGTATTCCCGAGTTCGATGGCCGTGTTTTGCCCGAGTTCAGTGCATATTTCAAACATCCGCATGTCTGTTTCTTTGCTTATTCTCGCCCAGATTCGCTTCCAATTTAGTCTTCAACGATCGAGATCTACCTCCTCGTGGCCTGGATCTGCAGGGACCACTCAACAAATGGGGGAAGAAAGGAAAGTTACGCAACTCATGAGCTTCCATTTTCGGATGCATGTGCTCATGGACCACGTCGATATTCCTGTTTTGAGGATCAATAATGCTCGCACTGACGCCCCCACGATCAATTCATTGTTGGGTCGAGAGCGGAATGCTTGATGGTGATCCATTCTTTTGTCGAGGACGAGAGGAGCCTGCGATCTCGAGAGATCTGATGCAAGCCTCATGACGTCCAATCCAAGGGTTTTGTGGTTTGGGTACGACGTTTGCCGGGTCAGGAACAGAATAGTTGCTGACTTTGTAGATAAAAGATTGTCTGAACCGCAGCCTTATATTCCTGAACGCGCGGTAGACGTCGGATGCCTAGGCTCGAGGAGATTGGGCGAAGAGATTCGAATTACAAGCTGATGACATGTTTTTGAATTGCATTCAAAATTTTGGGTTAATGTACCTATAGGGAAATTTCGAGGGTATGATATTGGTTTCATACGGATTTGGTGCATAACGATAGTTTGACCTTAATTATGGCTTTGGACACATGATAGCTCGAAGTTTTGCCCCCGAAGCGAACATAATATATAAAAAAGAAAAATGCAACAAATGGTCCTTGAACTTTTGGCTAATGTTTAATATGGTCCATGAACTTTTAATTTATTTATTATGGTCATTGAACTTTAGTGTAATGTGTAATACTGTCCCTAAACTTTTAAATTATTCAATTTAGTTTCTAGACTGTTCGCACATATTCAATTTTGTCCCTGAACTATATGAAAACATTTAATATTGTCCATCAACTTAAATTAATTGAAGAACAACATTGAACATTTTCATTTAGTTCATAGATCAAATTGAATATGTACAAAAAGTTCAAAGATCATATTGAATAAATTAAAAATTTATAGATCACATTGCGCATTAAAGTAAAGTTCATAGATCATATTAAATAAATTAAAAGTTGGTGGATCATATTACACACGTATCATATTATGCATTGATTAAAGTTCATAGATCATTTGTATCATTTCCATATAGAAAATCATGTCAATGGAAGAATAAAAGGATTTATAGTCTGTTCAAGCCCAAAAACAACTGGTCCCCAATGCGACATCGTATATAGACGATATCCACGAAACCCGAGAACCGAGTTCATGCATGCATGCTGCAGCGGACCAGAAAGAGGAAGAACCAAAAAAGTAAAATGCATGGCAGCTTTATGCTTAGCAATGTGGTAAACCTACTTGTCTTTTCGCTTGAATTTTGGGTTTTAAGCTTCACACTTGCGTATTTTTTTATGGCGATACTAATAAGACAGACATATGCGCTCTCATAATCTTTCAAATGTGTACGCAATGGAACCATCACATCCGATGGAGTTCACCCGATCACGAAATACAATCAGAAAGACTGCTGGACTGTTAAATGACATGATAGATGCGCAAATTGATTCATCAATAAAGCAAGTTAACTATTTGACTTGTTTGTCATAAGTCATGGTGTGGTGCCGATATCAATCCGTAGGGATCACGAGTATGAGTATCGCACACTCATGCACACCGCCAATGCCGTCCGTGGCCTTCGTTAGTTTACAATTTGAAACTCCCATCAAATGCTGATATGGAGTGCCGATTTATCAGGTTTCGATTTTGAAAAATATTAAATGGGAATTGCAACATAAGTTGAAAATGAAAAGGAGGGTGTTTTACAATTGACGAAAATAAACGTAGAGAGAGAGAGGGAGATAGAGGATGTGTTCAACAGTGCCACCAAGGCAAGATCAGATCGATCCTTCAGACGAGTTGCTCCGAGCTAAGCTCGCTCGTTCATGTCTATCTTCAAACTGAGGTAGGCCGACAAGGTGTTGGGGGAGGGCACGGCGGGTTCACGTGGAGCGGCGCCCCTCGAATCGGCGGAGCAGCTGCGGAATCCCCGCGCCTGACATGGTTGACTTCGACCCCCACCACCGCCCCATCTTCCATCCTCTCGCCCACAGAATGTTCTCGCCTAGCCACGTGACTATGTCCCACCCACGACACCAAACGCATCGTTCCCCGTAACTCACGTCCTTGGTTCCATGACACCAGCAACAGCAGCATCATCCCCCCATGGCGGCCACCGCTCTGCGATCCGACCGAGCACTAGAAATCTGTGTCGAGGCAGCAGCGGAGCTCGTTTCCCTATCTTTTGCGCCTTGTTTTCGGGCATTTCGATGATACGGAGTTTCGAAAGTAGTGGGTACGGAATGGAGACTCAGCGCGTGGATTAGGTGCACGGCAAAAATTTGATTTTCCATTTCGCAAAAGCGCCGGCGATTCCTTCATCTAGGTATGGGATGATTTTAAAATCTTTTTTGTTAGGTAATCCAGTATTTTTATGCGTGAAGACAATAAATTCGGTCATTATGGTCGGACTCTAACATGGATTTCTGACTACATTCTCCATAGGGCCCTGTTGTCTCTTCCTTCACTAAGCTTGGGTTATGGAAGGAGAAGAAAGAACCGAGAAGAAGCAATCAATAATAATGGACTGCCTATTCAGAACTATGACTAGCGTCTTACCTGATTCACGAGCTTAGTAAGGTGTTTCACAAACCGGAGATTTACCTACTTAAATTGAGCTCTCTTTTCGGGAGAAATCCTGCCTTATGTGAACTTGTACGAGGCCATTAAATACTACTGTAAAACATCAACCGAAACCCTAGCAGGTGGACCAAAATCGAAATTGTTTGTGCTTAAAAATTAAAGATTTCGAGCCGGTGTCGTGCACCAAAACCACACCCTCGATTATCTGGCTAAGCGCACCGGATTTGACTACTCGAATCATCTCCTTTTCCACTAAGTTTGGTCTGTTTTTTCCAAGAAAGTTTCACAAGGCCGCTAATAAGTTTGTTTCATATTCTTAGCCCACCTACTATTACTGCAGGGCCGGGTAAAATTGGGCCTCAAGTCAAGATGGTTCTTCGGCCCGACCCGAGGTTCGAGGTTCGAAACACTCGGGCCGGGTATAAAGGATCGACCCGAACCAACCTAAGATCACTCCGATCCGGGCTGGTTTGGGATTAGGCTCAAATTTTCTAAAAAGGACATATTGGTCATCATCTAATATTTATAGCTGGAAAAGTGAGTTTAGTCTTACTTTCTGGCCTTTCCAATACTACCCACGGATGAAAAAATGAAAAGACAAAAAAGAACCAAAAAAAAAAAAATTAGAACAAATCTCTTATTTCTCATTATGACTACCCAATTTCTTGTCCAGGTAACTTTTTAATTTTGCACGCCCCTTACACGTCCTCCAGATATTTGAGTATTCGGTTGTAGTATCGTTAACATTACGGGACATTGAAATCTCCAAAGTGTTCCAAATAAACGAACTCCGTGAACCTCGACTTGAATAGGGTATGCATGATTTTTTATTTGGATGGAGCTGTCGGGAGTCGCAAGTGGAATCTTAATGAAGTTACGAGGCCCACAAGAGCTAATCCAGAATGCTCGGTCAATCACTCTGTAGTTAATCTTTTACGAGTTTTGTACTCTCGTTTCTCTTTCCTTCTAATCACTCTTACCCCGTGCGGTGTTCGGGTTCATCAATCTTTTGTTTAGACTCTTTTGTGAAATGATTGGAAACTCCATTTAACCTCCTTGAATCGGGAAAAACAAGTGGAAGGAGTTCGCAAGAAAATGTCTCTAAATGCGGGAGATGCAAATCTTTTGGATTTCTTAACATATTCAGTTGGCAAACTTTGGCATTTGTGTTGACAAATTGAAGTATTGTTATTCCATAAAAATATCGTTGGATCGGCCGGGGAGGCTACGAGGCCAGATTGCGGACCCGGTGTAGCTTTCGTAACATGATCTTCTTTTGCTAAGAAATCATGAAAATCGATTTAAACCCCAATATGTTTCGGGCTGTTGCTTCAGTTCGTCAATGTCCTCGTCCGTTGCCCTCGACAACTGGAAACCTTCGATTGGGAAGCCGGGGTTGTAAGCTGTACAAGCCTCGTATACATTCCCAATTGTAGGAACTTTCCTTACCCCGACACGATGGTAAATCATGTCGATTATTTGAAGTACACATAAGTGAGAAAGCTATTTATCATTGAAAGATTTTAAAGAAAAATGTGCCGAGCCCGAAACAAACCCAATTATGTTTTAGTTCGGGTCAATTCGTCTCCATATAATTAGATTGAAGAGAGGGCGATTTTCTCCCAATATACCAAGAATAGGTCTCAGAACTTCTTGAGAGTCTGTTTTAAAAATCACTTGTCTGGAACCTAACTCCTATGCTTGATTTAAGCCTTGGCGAATCCCCTATATTTCCGCAGTCACTCTTGTGGAAATTGCAAGACAATTGGTTTCCTCTTCTCTCTCTCAAAACAGGAGCCACACACCATCTATACCGACCACCGTCGTTGCAGCTGTGGGGACAAGGGAGGGGACGGACAAGACGCTCAACAGAGAGAGAGAGAGAGAGAGAGAGAGAGGCCACCACGACAGCATGGGTTAGAGCAGAGGTGAGATGGCGTTGAGCGGCGTTGGTGAGCGTTCGGAGATGGTAGAGGTTGTGACCGGTGATGAGGGATGGCAATGGCGGAGGTGAGTTTGAGAGTTTGGATGTGTGGATGGTGTAAGATTAGGTCATTTTATTTGGACCGAGATAGTAAGTAGTAGTTTTAATAATAGAGCTATGTTTTTCTGTTATAGGGTAAAAATCAGTGCATGCTTTTGATATTCCCCGTCTTTCTCACTTCAAATATGGATGCTGCCAAAGGGTTGCATAAATAAAAAGTATTTTGTCAGCCTGAATGCTGCGTAGGATTGATAAGAGCTCATCAGCCTTGAAGATAAAACATTCTTCAACCACTTGTATATGTCCATTTTTCTTGGGGAATGGTAAGACAATGCAATATATAATGCAACAAGGGTTGCGAATCAGAATCTAACGGATTACATTACATCGAATGTCGTCGACAAGGAAAACATTCAAATTCACGTTTTTTTTCCAAGTTCCCCCAGTCTTATGTCTGTTTTCTTTTAGTGACAAGAAGATGCTCGCTGCATGGAGAAGATAGAAAGCGTACCGCCATTTGCCTGTAGAAATCGCACTGCCGTTCGTGTCTTTGACCATTTACGGATCACAAGCAAATTCCAAACATGCACAAGTCAAGCAAAAGAATGCTGGGATTAGACACGTGATCATCTCGCGCAAGGACAGACAAAACTGAACGGATTTACGTAAGATTCGCTATTTCCAATGATTCAAATACGGGTTAGTACATATGCTACACTCATGTAATAATTTCTGAACACGAGTACCAGCGATCATACAATGAACACCCCTCTCTCTCTCTCTCTCTCTCTCTGAGAATGAAGCTGCCACCATCCTCTTCTCGTTGAGCCCTATCAATGACTCAGTGACGTGGTCTCCCTAGTTAATAATAAGTGTATATGAGATTTGTGCATGGTTAAAATCTCCAGTTCAGTTGAGATTAAGATAATTCAATTTTTTCTAGCATTGCATACATTTGACATGTTTAACAATCCGACCTATTTCACATAAGCCAAGTCTCCAAGTGAATCATTTGGATGGTGAATATTAATAGGATAGGTATCAATTTTCTATTCTCTTTCATCTAATGTTGGATTTGGGAGGTTAAAGACTTCATACTTAAGTATTGACATTCTTGTAAGCGTTGGTCAACATAGATACCTAGAATCAGACTAGATATGCATGACTCTCACCGTATAACAATTTACACCAAACAAATTCAATATGTGTGCTCGTATGGCATATCACTATTCACGAGTGGAACTTAGTCCTACGACTTTTGATCAGGGATGTATCATACGTACCATTTGAAAAGACCAAACCCATTCTACGTAGACAAGTTCCTCAAAGGAGTAATTAGATGGTGGCTGTTCAAGACGAGTCATCGTAATAAATTATTTCGCAAGCTCTATCAACGTACAATACGTGGCTTCAGACGTTAAACTAAGATAGTGAGGACATGTTCGAAATGCGACAACTCCTATCTCCTCATCCACCTAGAAGCAAGCTAGGCCCACGACCTTTTTATCAGTATTAAGCCCATGGCCTTTTCCACCGGTCTTAGGTTAGCAAAAGTTGTACTTTGTAGCTGTTCATTGGGTGGCTAGCGAGGGAGAATCAAGAGTCAAAGTATGGTATTGTTGAAAAAAACGAAACAGAAACAATTCGACTGGCTCAAATGAATTCAAATATGTGGGTGTATATCAACGATTGGGATTAAATTAGAGTCACAACGTAAAATTTACAGGTCCTATATTTTTTTTGATCCATGCCGAACGTCGTCCCTCGAACATCACGTCAATCCATTGAGGTAAGTTATGCTACAAGTGAATATTTATGGCAAGAAATGAATTCTAATTTTGGGATGACAAATCTCACTAATTCAGTCCATGTAATATCTTTTTTTGAGAATCAGAGAAAATGCATCCACCGCCGTCCGAGTCCCATGACATCGCTATTTGCAAAACCAAGCCTCATTGCCTAGCCTTAGAACTAGGACCCCAACTTTGGTAAAAGGTTTGCAAGACTAGATTAGATGTCAATGGTCTCAGGCAATCCCAAATTTAGGTCGCCCGAGATTGGGCTGTCACTCACGATGGTAGTGAGGTCGTGACATAGAAATCTTATCTCACTTCATTCAACTCTCTACTTGATTTAATTTAATACTCAATATTGTCGAGCTCAACTCAGCTCTATTCAATTATTAAAATGAAATAAAAATTTGACAATCCATGATATGTGTGCCAAGTTTAAATAGGGAAGTTCAAAGTAAAAGGTAAATAAGGTTTAGTAAATGATGAAATTATGCAATAGAAAACATTATTCTAGGTGAGCAGAAGGCCAAAAAGTTAAGTGTATCAAGTATGAACGAGCCTTTGAGATGATACCGGCCAAGCATATGAAAACGAAACTCAAATTTGATCAGCAACTAACTGGTCGAGCATAGTTGTCATCTGTGCTAAGCTTGTCTCTTTAACTCCTAGTATTTCATACTCTCCTATTTGCATGATCGCTCAACTCAATTTTGCAACAATCAATCTATACTAATGACACGTGAGCACATGTATTAAATGCAAAAAGGTTCAGTGCTTGGCCAAAGAAAAACCACTCATCAGTGCTGTCGCCATCTCCGATCAATCCCATCTACATATCTACAAGCTGTATTCGCAGATTATTAAGTATTAGTGCCAAATATGAAACCCTAATGTGATGTGACTTAAGCAACTATATAAGCTCTTTATCATTTTTAACTCAGCCACTCGTAGAGGAGTGATCAGAGCTCCTACTAATGATTGAATTGGCGTTTTAGCTAAACAGCACAAACTCATCACGCATCCTGAAAATGCATGCAAAGAGAACTTGTCGTTTTTCCCTTAGCTGAACATCAATCGGAGTCCTTGTCCATATATGTTTGGCCTCCATATGTTCTGGGCATAATCGTTCTTCTTCCCCAAATAAACAAAACTCAATGCCAGTGTGCTCATTAAGCATAATCTGTAGAGGACAAGACAAATGTTTTTGTATTGAATGGGGGTATCTGAGCCACATGGGTTACATTCCTTGCTTTCATGGTTGCACCTTTTTGTTCCATTTGCTGTCTTAATGGAAGAAATGCCAAGGACCATGGATGCAAGAGAATTCCCTTTTTGAGCAATTCCAATGCATGCTGTGTGAACTCTCTTGCTCTAGCCAATATGTCCTCTAGCTGTTGTTATCACAATCTCTGGAATAATGCCCTCCTCAAAACTCTCAAAACTTCTTATTTTTTATAGCGTTGCGATGCCCTATGTTCTTAACTTATGTGGCTCTCCTTTTATGCTGCCCACGGATTCTTCTTATGCTTTTCCAAAAAACATTCTTTTGAAAAGATTGAAGTTTTATATTGGGTTGGGGGGGGGGGGGGGGGGGGGGGGGGTGTGTGGTGTGGGTTGGTGGGGAAAGAGGGAAGTGATTGTTTATGGGCGGGTGAACAGTGGAGCAGCTTTTCTACGCTAGTGGTCTAATTTTGACTCGATGAAGAAAGATTGTAACGTGAAACGACCTGCGGCCAAAGACAACATGGTACAACTTTTAGTGTCAGTTTGGGTGCTTTGTTCTGCAGGTGACTGGTTGGATGCCTGACATATAAAATTATTGGAGACATTATTACCGAAATTCACTGTAATGAACTACATACAAGGCAATCGGATCCATAACAATTCTATTCACCATCAGAAGTCCATAATAATTCTGTTAATTATGCTTGAACTGTTCTTATTGGATAAATCTTGACATACCCTCATCATTTTCTTTTTCTCTAATGACAATTGTGTCAAACTCTTTGAGTACTCTACTAATTTCTAAAAGTTACAATAATCCTTGCCTTTTGATCATGATCAGTGACTAATTATCGGAGCGTAACTTGTCCATGCTCATGGGGTGGCTTTAAAATATTGCACTAGTAAGGTGAATGCAATTCGAACCATGAGTGAGGAAGACAAACACACTTGCTATCAACCAACCCCACAGGATATTACGCAAACAAATTTTGCAAACCTACATTTCTAATACGCAAGTTAGTTCTAAGTGATGTTTCAATCAACCCTAGAAAAAGCATATCCTTTAAAGAATGCACATGCGAGATACATATATGCGTCATGCACTCTTTCTTCCCTTACTCTACTCTGGTTCCAAGGAACTAACTTGTGCTAGTTTGAGGAAGAAAATAAAACCTAATCTAGAAACTTTAGGATCATGTAATCTAATGATGCTTCGCATATATTGCGAAAATTACTCTTTAAAAACCCTAATGTCGGGATCATCATGACACGATAAGTCAGTTATAATCCTTACCTTTTAGCGATTGCTTCCTCTTTATCATTAATAGATAAATCTTTCCATTTCAATAACACATGACTGATTTTCTCCATGGTTTTTTTGAAATACGACTTTTCACATATAAACATAAAGAAAAATATAATATTTTTTTTGGGTGTAAGTTTTGCAGTAAATATCCAGTGCTTGGATGGATGAGGGCAATCGATTGTGAAATGAAATTGAGGTTGTGATCCCATGAATTAGGTGGCGAGGTCGAGTGGTCAATTTTGATGGGGTAGGGTACGCTCTTTGCCGGGGAAGGGGAAAGCAGGGTCCAGTCGTTTTACGTGAGGGTACAAAAGGGGTATGTCATCACGTGTTTGCCTGCAACATGCTAATGAGTTCTCGCTGATATGTAGTGCCATATCGGGAATTCGACATAAGGAATATCCAGAGAGACTCGTCCATCCGATAAGGTCCTATGTTTCTTGGGTGTGAAAAAATCAAATGGAGGCGTGAGTGTTCACATGTGCTGCAGCTTGGGGCCTAGCACTGAATGAATTCTTGAGTACACCCAGCTTGTGTGGTGGAGGGCTCTCTTAAAATCTCTTGGAGATGGACCAGTTTAGATCCGCGAAAGCTGTCCCAAACGCCACTTGACCGCTTCACAAATAAAGGTTTATGTCTTCCTCAATCCCTTATTAGAGGAAACTTGCTCCAACTGTGCCTTTGATTTGGACGTCACAAGTTGTGTACATCGCCTAATTAAAAACTTAATTAAATTTAAGTATGGATGATGTTCATGTCTATAACCCACCAATCAGAGAACTAATTGGAGAGAAGGTTTCCTCTAATCAGGGATGGAGGAAAACATTACCCACGTAAAAGTGCCAAGAAAAATATAATCTTTACCAAAATTCTTTTTTTTTTTGCTAGAATCTTTCCCAAAATTCTTATTTCTTTCTTCTATAGTTCTTAAACATGCAATCGTTGAGATTTCCTTAAACAGATCTAGTAAAAAGTTGTCGGTGTAATAATTCGTGAACATCTGAATGTGACAGCTCCTTTACGTAACTGAAACATGGGACCGGCTTCTATTTTTTGTGGGTATCGAAAAGTGTGGGTTCTTCTTGTCCATTCGAGAAATTATCATACCTGGACAAACCCATCCTAGAGAATATGAATGACCACATGGATAAGCTTTTTCCTGATTTTCTTTAATCTACATATATATGACATAAGTATACACTAAGAAACGATTCATTTGGTTTACAAAATCAAATAGATTAAGAATCAAATAACCGTATGAATAGGTACTTCATTAGAAATGGTTCTATAGTCAGTAAAAAATCTTAAGTTGTTCTACAAGATTTATCACACTTTGTTCATAAATGCAAATTAAACACTAGCTTTTGTTTTGCAATTATTTGTAAGTGAGAGACATTACACGACTTGGGTCGTTGATGGGGAATTTTTTTTTTTTGTAAAAGTGGGACATGTGGAGTGAACATATATGCTTAAAGAAGCAGAAATTATTGCTCAATCGGGATACGATACGAAGCATGTGTGGATTTGAAAAATCTCCTTATAGTGAAAAGCAGCAAGAGAGAGAGGCAGAGAAGCTCAAATATCCTCGTTGGCTTGGAAAATGACTAATCCCGTTGTCCTTTGGATTCATGTGGAGATTTTGGCTTGAGCCAGATGGTGAAAGGTTTGGCATGAAACGAGACATGCCCATCACGTTCTTCTGACCAATTGGAAGGAAATAGGGCAAGATATGGCCAATTTTTACCATTATTTAATTACTCAATGATGGCGTCGTAGGGAATTGATGAGAGGACTTCTGTTTTGTAGAGTAATGTTAAGAATTTGCCGAAGGATTTTTGGTGAATTTTCGCGCTAAATAAGTGGTTTGGCAAGATTGAGTTGAATGACCAAACAAGTGGGACTCCTACGCAAAAGTTATGGACGTTCATTGTAATCTGAGAAATGCTAGAAAGAATTGCTCATGTAATCTTGCAAAGTCACAGCTTATTAGTGCTCAAAGCTTTGCAAAAAGTTTACTATTTTTAGCATCGATCTAGCTATTATGTTCATTGTTAATGGAATATGCGTTCTGAATGATTCGCAGCTTTCATGTAGTAATCCATAGAGAACTTTCAAATGTGTGCATAACAAACATTGCCTACGGAACTTTCACAAGTATGGATAGCGTTTAAGAATCTTTTCACACATTTACATGTTCATGCACAATTATTGGTACTGAATGTCCTGAGATCTCTACGACTCTCCTCCAGATCTCAATGTTGAGACCTAATGGCACCACCCAATCGATGAAGCCACAAGATTTATTGAGAGAGGGAGTCCTAATAGAGAGTTGGAGCAAGGGAGGAGAGGTGCGGAGAGGAAGAGATAAGGGAGATGGTCAAGAGCAGTGAATTTAAAGTTAGATCGAACTAGTCAGTTCACCCGGTTCAATCAGATATTGAAGGGTTGTCAAATCTGATCTCATTGCATATACCATTTTAGTTGAACATACAAACTATTTTAAGTTGACCATTAAATGAAAAGCTGGCCGTTTTAAGTAGTTAAACTCTGTACTGGTCACTTATCCAGTTTGGTCTGTTGTATAGTTTCAAAACATATTGCCCAGGAGAGAAGAGATAATTATGACGATGGAGATTTGGTGGTCGACCGGCGAGAAGGTGATGGCAAGTTGCTGGCAACAATGGCAACTCCGGCAATGACATGATAGTTGGTCATGTAAAGCGTTTAGGGTTTTGTGAAGAGTTTGTGTAATTTTCTGATGCGTAAAAAGACCATACACAATTCTATTACAAAGTATTTTCCAACGAAGGAGCAACCTAAAATTGAGTAGACTCGGATCTATTCAACTTTCTACCCTCGAATATGATTCATTTGTTTGTAATATTTATCGTATTTACAATCTGTCCCGTCATTCAATGTACCAATTTTTCATGCCAGCATTAGTATATCTAGCAACACTCACTAAAAACATACAAAAATTTCAGTTGAAGGGGGGTATCATGGCATGCTGAGCTAGATTGTCCCCACAGCTGAAAGTGAGAACCTGCTAAAAGGAGGACTGAGAAAAAAAGAAGAAACAAAAAGAGGAGATCACTGAACTGCCACAAAAATGATTTGTTCATGATATGGTGGCCCGTGAGTGAGCCAAAGCTTAACTGCCTCCCAGTCACTCGCTCCCACTACATGCCAAGACGCTTCCCCCAACTCCTGCATAGGGACAACTCCGTGGCCGGCTACTTCACATGCCACCAAAAAAATCCAACTCTCTTCTTAGCCCTCTCTCTCTCTCTCTCATGGTTATGAACCTCATTACCTGATAATACAAAGAAGCAGAAAAGTAGTATATAAGAAGTTAAGAACAGGGTTTTACGGTTATTACTTGGAGGCGTCTTTTGTGTGAAGGTCTGTTGAATTCCTGCTGGCGCTGCTGCGGCTGCTGCTGCTTCTCCGGCCTTGTTTAATGCATTCCAGGTATTAGCATCACAACTGGAAAAAGGCTGATGTTTCTTTTTGCCCTTCAAGGAAGTGTGTCTTTTGCCTATTCTTGACTAACAGCTAGGTTTCTCTTTGATTCTTGACTTTTTTTCTCCTGACTGATCAGTCCCTTTTTTCACCCCTTTGCAAGAACCAAAAATACCCAGAAAGAAAAGATGAGCTGTCCATTTCTCAGCTGATTCAAATCCAAGTTTTTTCCTTTTTTTTTTCGCTTTTCCATATTCTGGGTCGCTTCCCAATGTCAAGGTACCGCTATTAGTCTAGTCTCTTTCTCTCTCTGTGCTCCCTCCTCCAGAAAATTTCTCGAATTCAATCTCTCTCTCTCTCTCTCTCTCTGACCGCGGACCCATGATGCAATTCACTGAAACACCACCACCCCCACCTCAACCTCCATCCTTCCACCAATCACCAACACCATTGTTTTCTAGCCTCTCCATGAGCAAGAACCAAGTGCACCGAACCCGCCCTTGGCCCGGCTTCCCGATGCCGAAGTCCTTGGGGAGCTTCGGCGACGCGAATTGCACGGAACAGTTGTTAGTGCACTGTGCAAACGCCATCGAGACCAATGACGCGACCCTCGCGCAGCAGATCCTATGGGTCCTCAATAACATCGCCCCGGCCGATGGCGACTCAAATCAGCGGTTGACGTGTGGCTTCCTCCGGGCCCTCATCGCTCGGGCTGCCAAGAACGGCACGTGCAAGATGCTGGCGGCCATGGCGAATGCCCAGAACTACGATAACCTGTGCAATGAGACGCATAAGTTCTCCATCATTGAGCTTGCGAATTTCGTCGACCTGACCCCATGGCATCGGTTTGGATTCACCGCGGCAAATGCCACCATAATCGAAGCAGTTGAAGGGTACTCGGTGGTTCACATAGTCGACTTGAGCACGACGCATTGCATGCAGATTCCTACTCTTATTGATGCAATCGCCAATCGTCTTGAAGGGCCCCCATTGGTGAAGCTCACGGTTGCCGGCGCTGTGGAGGATGCCCCGCCCGTGCTTGACCTTTCGTACGAAGAATTGGGATCCAAGTTGGTGAATTTCGCAAGGTCCCGAAACATACACATGGAATTTCAAGTCATTTCTTCGAGTTACACCGACGGATTCTCGTCCTTGATTGAACAACTCAGGATGCAGAAACTAATGTTCTCAGGAGGAATTGGTGAACCAGAAGCACTTGTTATAAATTGTCACATGATGCTTCACTTTGTGCCGGACGAGACCGTCCCGTTAATATCGGATTCCGAAGCAAACCCTAATTACCCCTTTGAGTCTTCGTCGATATATTCTCCCCGGTGGGCTCTTCTCAAGGCGCTTCGGTGCTTAGACCCGAACGTTGTTGTCTTAGTGGACGAGGATGCAGACTTCTCATCGAATAATGTCGCCTCGAGATTGCGGTCAGCGTTCAATTATCTTTGGATTCCTTACGACACGGTTGACACGTTCCTCCCGAGGGGAAGCAAGCAGAGGCAGTGGTACGAGTCTTACATATTCTGGAAGATACAGAACGTCATCGCGCAAGAGGGTCTTCAGAGAATCGAGAGGCTTGAGCCGAAGAGCAGGTGGGTGCAGCGGATGAGGAACGCAGACTTTCGGGCCATCCCGTTTGGAGAGGATGCGGTCTCCGAAGTCAAGGCCATGCTCGACGAGCATGCAGCGGGGTGGGGATTGAAGAAGGAAGAAGATGATCTCGTATTAACATGGAAGGGACATAATGTAGCTTTTGCTACTGCATGGTTGCCTGCTTGATAAACTTTTTTCTTTTTGGATTTAGGCTTCAGTGCTATTTCGGAGCTTCTTAAGTAGTCATCGATTTATTTAACTCTGTGTTGACTAGGTAGTCCTTTGAACTTCTTCCAGAATTGGAAGACAGAGAGATGTGAGGGATCATTCAGCTGATACTTAGTTTGTTCCAGATCAAAAATATATTGACTCTCTCTCTCTCTCTCTCTCTCTCTCTCTCTCTCTCTCTCTCTCTCTCTACTTGTTCACATGTTGTGACTAGATGACGATTGCATTAAGTTCTTGGAGACAAAACCTGATGTTTGGTGTGCTTTTTCTTTGACGAAGAGAAACGAGGTTGTTCTTCCCATCAACGTACGAGAAAAGCAATTCGTAAATCGAGCCCACCTCGATATTTCTTGTTGTGGAGGCAGATGTCCAATCTAGAGCGCTCATTTGCGATGTATACATGCTAGGCTTGAATTTTCATTTTTGATTGCTGTTTCTTAAGATGTTTGAGAGTGAATAGCTACAACTGATGAGTCTCAGAAATCAGTTTGTTGTTGCTTGAATCTTACATATCCATCTCATCTGGTCTATGTCAAATTGTTTTAGTCTTAAAGCTCACCTTTCTTTGGCTGAAATCTACGTCGAAAAATCACATGTTTAGTATGAAGTTTGCTATCTTTTAAAGTTCTTGATTGAATGATTAAGTTCTTCTTTTGTTCTACTTTCTATTTGTTGAGGTTCTTCTGCATTGCACATGATGCCAACTCCTATAATTTTGTTTAATGTTTCTATATTCTTTTAGAAGTTATTTCAAGAGAAGAGAATACTAATTAAAACTATAGATTAAAAAAGATGAAAATAGTCGTGGGAGATATGTAAATGTTGAGTCACTCCCCGATCCCTTCCTGTGCTATCATTCTTCCCAATGTGCATTTGAGTCAGCACTCGTCTTGTCAAGTTTGGTATGGAAGATGTAGCACTTCCTTTTACTCTGCGAATGCAGCTCATTGAAATCCTTTTTGTTATGATTCGAATAATGAAGTTATTGAATCCATTTGCTAAGCAAAATACAGCTTGATCGTAATTGATAGAGAGAACCAACATAATCGATACCGCTTTTGATAATTAGAAAAATTCTTCAACGAAGCTTCAAACTTTTTGCGCTGTCTCAAATAATGTCACGCTCACTTCTTCTGTTTCATTATCGAACACAAGTTTAAGTATGTACCTATTTGCTGAACTTTTTTTTTCCTTAAGGGAACTAAATGTTCTAGTTGTAATTTTTTTTGAAGATAATAAAAGATTTTAAGTAGAGATGTGAAATGCAAAAAATTACAAAACTTTTATTTTTACTTTTGTTCATGATTGCCTTACGCAAATTTCAAATAGGTCATCTTTCCTAAATACTCTCCATCCGGGTTTTCTAGTGGGTGACGATCTTTTTCTTGCATTTGTTACACGTTTTGTATCAAGGCTTGCTCTCATTTTCAATGGTGAGCGCCTTGAAAGAAGGTAAAATGTCAAACGACGTTATAAAGTGGAACCGTTTTCTAAAGAAAAAAAGGTTAAGAGTTGACCTTATTTTAGATTAAGACTTGGAGTGGCCAGGTTAGTCTTAAAAGGGCCCGAACTCGCCAGCCGGCTTGCTCCGGCAGCAGGAGCAGGGTCAGTTTAGTAAAAAATTTGCAGCTCCCGGGTGAAAAATATGTAAAATCAAATTGGATTTCTCCGTGGATTTTCTCCTTCTTTTCGAAGTTTGCTCTTTGATTCTCCGTTTGGATCGTCACCGTCATTGTTGGCTCGGTGATCCCACCAAACTTTCTTTCCCATGTTCGCTGTTTGATTCTTCGATCTTCGCTCTTTGTGGATTTTGTGTACGTAGTTTATCACAAAGGATGCACGTAGTCTGTGGAATAGTGAGATCGCTACAGGACGACCACAGGTTTCTTATTCGGACGTGGTGTGCACACGAATGGAAGCATTGTGTGTGCGATCGTGTGGTCTCTTTATTGAGTCTCCCTTAGGAAGGAAGCAGGAATGGAGCATGTTAGCCCATCTGATTCTTTGTCCTCTCATCAAGAGTGCTGGCAGATGATCCTGCTTCCATGAACACGAAGATCGTTGATGGGGAAATTTGGAAAATTAAGACCATAATGAACATGGAGATCTCCGTATAATCAATCATTCACGACCTAATGCATAACAACAGCGAACATCTCGTTATTTCACAGACTACATACATCCATCTAAGGATTATGCCGACAAAATGCACGAAGAGCGAGATGGAGAATCGACGGAGAAATGAAGAATCGAAGAGCGGACCTGGGAAAGAAAGTTCAGTCGGATCACTGAGCAAAGAACGATGGACACGATTGAGACAGATAATTGAAGAGCGAGCCTGGGGAAAAAAGAAAATTTCAGGAAGAACCCTAATCAGAATTCAATTTGGGGTTTATGGTTATTAGGACTTTACACATTTTTTACCCTGTTACAAATTTTGGACAGAATTCCCCTTGTTCTAGCCATCGGAACATGCCAGCCAATGAAGATTTGGTTGGGCGACGAGTTCAGGTATTTATTTGATATTAACTTAACCACTTTAAACTCTTATTTGAGATCATGTTTACTCTGAGCTCTATTATGAATAAATCTTCAGTTGAATTATTGGTGACTTTTTTATCTTGAAATTTTGTTTAAACATTGCATAAATCTGAATCCTTCGATTACGACTAGCAGCAACTAATGTGTGAAGGAAATCTTGTAAACGCTTCCTTTTTTTTTTTTCACCTTTTCCTTTCAGGCCTCTATACTTGCCTTTAATATTTTTTTTTCCTTTAATTTTTATGGCATTTGCCTTTTTGTATCTTGGCTCTTTTTCATCTTTTTTCCAACGAACATCGAAAGAGTGCATTCCTTGATAAAACCTAAATGACATCAAGTGGGTTTAACAAGAAACCATAATATGCTAAAAAGATGTCGGCCCACGGAGGTCTTCTTACATCGTTTTCAAATCTTGCCCCGATGTAAGAATGATACAGGACTAGGATGTGAGAGACTTTCGTTCGTCCTCGAGGAAGTCGACGCGATCAAGTAGTTTCCGAATTTGACGGTTTTCGAAACACCTTATGACTCCTTGCCCCGGTGCGGGGGTGGCCATCGATGTTGTTTAAAGAAAAGGATGTTACAGCCCGTGGTAAATGCAGCTAGCACGTAATGGTAAGAATTTGTGGGCTCTATCTGGCTTGGTAATGGTCAAACGTTGTTCTTGGGATTTTGAAGTGAAGAGCCATTCCTCATCTCGGTCACTATCACGTTAGTACCGAACGCAAGTAACACAAGCAATGGATAATGAAAGAAACCAAAAGCCAATGTGAGGAAGCGAATGAGGGGAAACAACCAAGAATTAATTAAAACTGTTTAACGTGTGGGTTGGGTCATAAATAATCTGATCCAAATTGATTGATTAACCTATTTATGACCCATTTATTTATAATGTAAATATCTCGACCTATACCCGTCCTAACCCATATCTGACTTATACCCGACCAGATCCATATTACTAAAATACTTATATATTTAACTCAATATAGTAAAACTTGTTTCTTATGATTTTTTTTTAAAATTATACTACTAAAACATTTTCATACATTACAAAACTAGTAAACAATTTTTTAAATTGAGGTTCTGTTTGTTTCGTAAAAAATGCAACATTTTTATAAAATATTTTCCATGAAGGCATGTTCCAAGAAAATAAAAAAAAATTCAATGTTTGGCTGAAACCTGAAAATGAACTAGAAAATATTTTCCGACATTTGATATATAAATTCTAATTTGATTTTACTTCATGCAATCATTTTAATGATTTTCATATTTTTTTTAAATCAAATTTTTAATTATATATTTTTTCTATTTCCTTTATTTTTGGCTGGTGGTTGGCCACGACCATGGCCAATGACTGGCCACTAGCCACAAGCAAGGATGAACCTGAGCTTTGCTGGCCTTAGGCGAGGCTCCACCTCGCCAAATCCGACAAGGTCGAGCTTGCCCAAGGCCGGTAAGCTCAAGTCTCGCTAGATCGGTGAGGCCTAGGGCTCGTTGGAATCAGGGGAGCTCAGCCTCAAGGGCCTTCGGCGAGGCTTAGCCTCGAGCGAGGTTGAGGCGAGGTTGAGGCGAGGTTGAGGCCTCACCAAATCGACAAGCTAGAGCTTGCCTGAGGTCGGCAAACTAGCCTTGCTGATTTGGCAAGCCTCGAGCTCGTCCAATTCTAGTGAGGTCGTCCCTCCTCTATGGCCGGCGGCCGGCCACCCACTAAAAATAATGAAAAAAGAAAGAAAACAAAAAATAAAAGAAAAAGAAAAAGAGAGAAAAAAATAATTTCGATTTTTTTAAAAATTTATTTTTAAAAAAGGGGAAAAGTATGTGTGAGCTTAATTGGTGGATTGGAAATGGATTCCACACTCAACCCATTAAGACCCATTTATAATAGGCTTAAAATTTTAATACCCATTTAAATTGGGCTCTTTAAAGTTATAATGACCCGTATATGACCCATTTAGTTTTTAAATAGGCCATGTATGGGTTTAAGACCCATTTAACAGGTCTACAATTAATCAATGAAGCAATCCAGGACAAGCTAAAAACTCATATGCGCGAAAAAGCAATCGATCGAAGCAACGCATCCATTGATATTTTCGCACCTCAATCTCGATCTCAAGTTTGTCGTTCACATTTGCGGAGGAATCCTGTGAATAAGTATGTGTATCTCATATGCAACGAATTGGCCTCTTTTCGTGATACCGAATTGTGTCGACGAAAACAATCACGAGGGATTCCAAAAACTGGTTTGATTGGGACAATATTGCCCAGCAAGTCCTGTCAAATACGCCCCAGAAAAAATTAGGTGCAAAGTCAAGATCATTCGCATTTTAGTTTGGAGCAGATCACACCCTATAAACTTTGTCCCAAATTCCATTGCAATTTACTGGTGTAGAGTTTCATTGCTTCTGTAAATGTCGCGATCCGAAGGCTGGATCTACTCAAGGAATTCGGAACCTTAGGCGACTCCTGTTGAATCTGCAAGGAAAGAAAACAACTCCCTCCCCATGCAAACCCTTATTTCATCACTTCTCGCTCTAAAGCGAGCAACGTTTCGTCCGGCAAAGTACGAAATTTGCTGGCAGTTCTATGATGACTGAAAAGAGGTACCATTGACGTGATGCATATGAAAACTCTCTAACTTAACCGAGTTCTTGTGGCATCTCAACCGACTCATCCTCTATGACCAAAAAAAAAGAAAAAGAAAAACCAAATCATCCTTGAGGTCGGGAATCCCCATGTGCACACATGCATCGCAACCTTAGGCCCCCATTTAGGAAAAGTACCAAAAAAGTCACGAACCTATTATATTTGGGTCAATTTGGTTATATACATTTTAATTGTAACTGAAAAGAATAAAATGAAAAAGAGAATTTCTGTATATTTCTGTGTGTCTAATACTGATGATACATGAGCCTATTCATAAACTATTCCAGATAACTATCTAAAGCAACAAAATATTACAATATCAAATTACATCAAATACAATCAATCAGAGAGGATTGATAACTCTAACATTATAAATTAGGGAAGATCAATATCTCTAATGTATATATCCTAAACCTTTTGACATTTTGCCAATGTAGTCCATCTAGCTAATTTTGATCGAAAATCCCTGACGTGGACGCCGGTCATCCTACGTGACACGGCGGACGGCCGGCACTGATATGAGCAATTTTTATTTTTTTTATTATATATTTTTATTTGTTTCCTTTTCTTTATTTTTTTCCTTCCCCCTTCATTGGCCGTTGGGCCTTAGTGATGGCCGGCGACCGGCCACAGGCAATGAGTAGTGAGGTTGAAGGTCAGCCTTACTAGCTTCAGCCAAGGCTCAACCTCATTGGATTTGGTAAAGCATGACTCACTCGAGGCTGGCAAGGTTGTCCCTTGCTAGATTCCGACGAGGCCGACCCTCACCGGCCTCTGGTGAGGCCAACCCTTGCTTGTCGTCGCCTTTGGCTGGTTGCTAGCAATCACCGAGGCCCTACAATGGACAAAGAAAGAATGAAAAAAAATTTCATAAAGAATAATAAAAATTGTCGACGTCAGCGTCGGCTGTTCCACTTACGACGATCATTATTCATGTTAGCGATTTTCGGTCAATTTTGGCCGGATGGATTACATTAGCAAAATATCAAAAAATTTATGACTCAATTGATACAATTAAAAGATTTAGGACTGAATCGATATAAGTGAAATTGGTTAAGGACTTTTTTAGTACTTTTCCTGCCCCTTTCCTTTTCTTTTTTATTTTCTCTTTCATTTTTCTTTTACTTTAAGAAACAAGAAGTTCTGTTAAGAATTTTCGGCACCAAAAGCGATTTTTTTTGGAAACCCAGGCCATTTCCAATCTTATACCTGACCCATTGGCTCATGACAAGCTGAAAATTTACGATTTGCATGCTACACTTCTCACTTTTCAAGACCGGGAGGAACACAAATGGCTAGGCTGGTGACTTTCTCCCGATTCAATTCTACTATCTTCACTCCCCTTCATTAGGCTGAGTGCTCCTTACTTCCATGGGCGTGAACTGCAGCATGCTTGATTGAAGTAGGTCTTGGATCTGACTGTTTGAATCCGAGGCAATCATTTGTCACACATCCAACCTCGCCAAAGTAAAAGGCATAGCTTACGGGGTGGTTCTTGTCTTTCGAGTTCTGTCGAGTAGGTACAAGAGTGATGAGGTTGTTGGCCAACAGTGTGAGTAAGAGGTTTTCTGGGATCACTGGTAGCTAGACCGCCAAACGAGTGGGTCAGGTCGAAAATGGTCCTATCCAAACTGATCCATTTAACTCGTATCGGAAGTCACCGCTTGTCTACAATCGCTGGCCACCGCACATTCATCGCATCCGAATTCCAGAAAACAAAGCACGCACATAGAGCTCAAGATTCTCTTAGAGAATCGAATTCATGGACTTCTTCATCTTCCTTCCCCTCCGTGCCCTTGATTCCGTCAGAAGCTGTCGCCGTAGCCGCTTTGCCGTCATCGGTTCTACTGCAGTCAGATCTCATCTGTTTGCTCCTGTTCCTGGTCGCCATTGCTGAGCTGTTTGAACCAAGGTACTCACTGCCTCTTTGACGATTTTAGTGCACGACCTTGCTTCAGAGACCTTCTCCTTCAGCTCTGATTGATTATTGCTACCGGTAATGGCTTCTTGTCAAATTAGACTTCTCATGTTCTGATTCGTTTCAGCCTAATATGCTCCATTGAACGATTGTCTGTCATTGGTCTTTAGATTGGTGGATTCACATTTGTTAAAGCTTAGCTAAGCTTCCCTGGCCCTTTTGTCCGCCAATCGTTAGATGTTTTTGTTGTTAATCATCTTGTTCATCAAGCTCTCTACCTGTTCAATTCAATTCCTGAACCATAGTAGCACGCTGTATGCTGGTATATTCTTGATGATTGCTCGACTGTGTCTTGTTTGATTTGGAAGTTCTTCACGGCGCATAATATTTGCGCTACATTTTTTGATTCCCGTTTGTCAAGTTTCTTGGTCAACAACAGATTATACTTCCGAATTGCATGCATCGATCATGAGATTGGTAATTGGTTAGTCTGATACTTGTCAGCGTTCAATATGCATTTTGCATAAAAGGACGAGTCCCTGTAATTGCCGAGAGTGACAGTGGAAGCAAGTTTAATGTGTTCTCTGCTTTTTATGTATTTGTGGCGGTCGGGGATGGTCGCCGGCAAGAGGAAAAAGCCTGCACGCCAGTGGCGTTGGCTCTCTTGGCGGACTGGAGGTCTCATCAATGGAATCGATAGAGAGAGAGAGAGAGAGAGAGAGAGAGAGAGAGAGAGAGAGAGAGTAGAATGTGTGTGCTGTGTGAGTGTTGGTGGGAGAGTTCCTTTAGAGCAAGGATTCATATGTCTCTGTGAACGAGTCCTTTGTGTTGAGTGATTGTGTGTGTTGTGCGTCTTTGTGTTTTGGGATTCGTACGTCTTTTTGTGTTGAGTTTTTACATGAAGAAATGTAGGAAAAGAATAAGGTCCTGTCGCCCTAAAATTTTGTTGCTAAAAGAGGCGTATAAGAAGTAAATAAAATTGATAAAAAAAAATAACAAACAATTGAAGAAAAGAAAAAGGAAAATTTAAAATGATAGGAAAGTGCAAGTCTTAGTTAGGTAATTCCATCTTAAAAATAGTTTTAGTTGAATTTCATATAGTTCAGGTTCATCTAGGTTAAAGAGTCATATTTCTTGAATTTTGAAATAAGATGAATTGTAGATTATGCTTTCTTTTGGATGAAATGGATAAAAATAAAAAGATGAAAATTGATAAAAAGAAAAAAAAAAGGATAATGACACAAACGGTTCCTAAACTTTGATATAATGTGCAATTTAGTCCATGAACTTTTGATTTGTTTAATATAGTCCCTGAACTTTAGGGTAATATTCAATGTGGTCTCTGAACTTTTAATTTATTCAATGTCATCCCTGAACTTTTTGTACAATTTTAATTCAGTCCTTGAATTATATGAAAATGTTCAATATAGTACCTAAAGTTGAATTAATGGAAATGATTGCATTAAACATTTTCATATAGTTCAGGGACTAAATTAAATATGTACCAAAAGTTCAGGAATGACATTAAATGAATTAAAAGTTCAGGAACTGCACATTGGATTAGAGTTTAGAGATTGCATTGAACAAATTAAAAGTTTAGGGATCAAATTGCACATTGGGTGAAAGTTTATGGACTGTTTGTATCATTTCCCGAAAGAAAATGATAAAAAAAAAATCTCTAGGATTATGTTTAGAAATTAGTTTTTCACTTAAGCATGTTTCTCTAGTTTAGGATTAGAGGTAGGCTTAACTTTAGAGCTAGCCCACGGGGTTCTTGTTCCAGAGCTTAATAATGGGGTGGTGTATATTCTTTGCCCGACTTGTATCGGGTTATTTTACTGCACTCTACATTTTATCGTTCTTTTATCCCATTTGACTGATGTGAGGTTTTAGTTTTAGCTAATGGGTTTCATGTCTCGGGATTTTAATAGGCCATGTAATATTTTTTGCCTAACTTGTATCAAATTTATTTTCTCGCATTTTATTTTCGTTGCCTTTACTTTTATGCTTTAGTAGGGTGGCTTTCATTACTTTTGATTTGATATGATTCTTAACTCATATGTTTGATTAAAATGTTTTCGAAAATAACCGCGCATGGACATTTAGTAGGGCGTATGCAGAGACTTAAATTGAATAAGATTGCATTATTTTTTGATAAAAAAAATGAGTTTAGATACCGAAAGAGCGTTAATTAGACTATTAGCATATCTAAGTCCTTGAATTTAGAATTGCTAGTTCATAAGAAGTAGAAGGTCCTTCGGCGTCTCGTTTGGCTCATAGTTGGCCCCAATAGGTTAATGGCACTTCCAAAATAGGATAGAATCTTATAATTTATTATCAAATTGAAATTTCTCAATGTCGTACAAGCTAGCGGTTTGGGAGAACCTATACCGAATGAGAGTGAGCACCTTGTGTACAAGGGCTGTCTGTCCCCACTCAACATTATCTCTAAATCTGCTCTCCTCGAGAGAGGGTTGCGACCATATCAATATTTTTTATTGGTCAAAGGAAATTTTCATTCATTACCAAAATGATACATGAAATTATCCACAGGAAATTTTAGAAACCACCGTGACAAAGAAAGCCCACAGAGCTGCAAAACAAACAAAAATCCAAAAATCAAGATATATCATTAGAACATAGTCGGCAGAGGTAAGCATATGCTCATCTTTTAAGAACGGATCTGTGACTACATCAAAGTGAAAAGATTAACAGCCAATTACCGAATCACACAGTTATCATTGCCAGGTTGAAGTAGGACTTAGCGAGCGGCCCAAATCTAAGTAGAAATTGCCAGCTAGACCCATCCATTTTGTGCTTTGGGGCCTAAGGGGGCTTGGGCGAGGAAGCTAATGGGTAGTCAAGCCCGTGATCATGCACATGACAATATAGAGATGTTTATCAATTTCGATCCGGATAAAATAATGAGTATGCGCACATATTTGTAGAATTTAGAGGAGGGCCAAGAGACAGTCTATCTTGTTCTGCTCTGGAGTATGATCCCTAGGACTTACCCTGAATCCAATCCAGCCCATCCATTTGGTCCTAGAAGTATCGCAAGGCTTAAGCCCTGAAATTAGATACGCCTCGCCCGGGAAAGACGATGGTCTCGTGCACTGTGGGCCTGCCCGGAAATGTTAGAAATCAGGTTGATGATCGCGTCTGGTTCCAATCACAGCAAGCCAGAGCCCAATCTAAATTGATGGAGTAAGCAATTACATGAGAACTCGCCAGGAGCGAAATCCTAAGATTCCGATTTGCGGGGGGTCCACTGGTGGGAGAAAATCCGGAATGGACAGAATCTTCTTTAATGCGTTTTCGAGCTGTGAAAGTTCTTAGGGAAAAGCAAAAGCTGTGATTACTGGTTAGGTTTCAAAAGCACTGGGGCTTTTCGCAGTCCCCGATGAACTTGCAATTATTGAGGATGGTTGCATCAGCCCATGCGCAACGACGCTGATAAAAGTTAGACAAAACCCCGAGTCAAGTTTAGCGATGCAGAGATGGTGTCGATTGAAAATCTTGGGTTTTGCTATCCCTTTCTGCCGAGTGTTCACTAAGGCCAAAGTGCAAAAGCATCTCGAAAAGATTTTGACTCGCCGAAGATGATGTATCCTAAATCTTATCCAGATTTGAGTTAAGATAAAATAGCGTTTGGCAATACGTTTTGGACCGGATAAACCCGAATAAATGCCGGATAAAAGATTCGGGGGAAGGGGCGGGATAAACCTGGATTGGAAAATGTTTCCTCACCTAACAAAGAGAAGCCCAGCTCGCAGTTGAGGTTGGTGTCACTTCGCTTCAGCCAGAGCAAAACTGGAATCAAACAGGCGATACTTCTAAGCCTAAACAAAATTCAAATACGATAGAGAACAATCCTGAAAGTCCAAATTGTTCAAATAGAAGGCCATTGACACGTGCTTTGACCCGAAAAAGAGCCTCAAGTAATTCGCGACCGAAGAAATTAGAAAGTGGCCGCCTCTTAGCTTTACAAACATAAATCCGAGGAAATAAAAATCTTTACATTTGAAGAGGGGCGCATTGGAATACGAGGGACTTCTGAAGGAAGATCCTCAAAGTTATCGACAAGAAGAAAACTGAGAGAAAATGTGCCAGAATTGATCCACCCAAACTTTCATATTCTTCAAAGGACAATCAGGACGAGAATCAGCACACAACTAGCAAAAATTAAAATTCACCATCATAGGAAAGATCATCTCCACCTGGTTACATAAGACGGAACTTGCATGACTTCAATTTGCAACCTAGAAAAGATTTGTCAAGAAAAAGATCTCCACGAGCAACCACCTATAAGCAAACCATGCCAGCATGAAGCTATTAATAGCCCAGCTCTAGCCAAAAAAAAGGACAAGAGAGAAGGTACTATTAAGTGGTAACACATTCCCAAAAGGTTATGTTGATCGACGAGATGATTTCCCAAGTCCAACATCTCAAAGAATTCGAAGGACAATCCGGAGGCTTTCTTATCCTGCCTTATGTGGACATTTCCAAACATAAAATGGGATTTTTCACAATTTGAAGGACAATCCATATGATTTCTAATCCTACATTATCCTATTATATCCAAATCTATATTCAGACAACCAAATGCAACCTAATTTTTTTTGCTCGATCAGAAAAGGAAGAAAGCCCACACGTTTGTGCATGAGTTCTGATATTTGTTTTACTGCATGCAAAAGAAGAATTTGCAATCATGAAAGTCCAGATAAATCTCTTTTTTCCAATAAAGAAAAAGAGAGAAAGAAAGAAAGAAAATTGATAAGTGGAGCACACGGTGTGGTGTGAGAGGAACTTTGTAGTCTTGATGCCCCTTCTCATACGCTTTCAACCCTCCACCCCCTTGTAGAGAGCCTAAAACCCAAGTACAATCCGTATGAATAAATAAGCAAACTAGATGGAGTAGCGAAGTGTATCCGACATTTCGTGACGGTCTAATATCACTCAAGATTAAGGTGAAATTCTATAAGATCAGAATAAAGCCAAGGATTTGATGCGAGACAGTTTTCTCCAACCGTCAATTATCATTTTGTTTCTTTATTTAATTTAGTTGTTTGGACATTATCTATGGTTAAGAGTATATGCTTTTACTAAAGTTCCCTAGTTAGAGTAATTTTCCTTGGAGTCTTGTTATGGTTTGTCTTTAAATATGATATAAATACATTCAAAGTGTCAAAACTTGCCAAGAGAGTGCAATTTGAGCCATAAACATTTCAAAAGGTATTAAAAAAGTCATAAAACTTATTAAATTTGTGCAATTAAGTTGTTCCGTTAACTTCATCAATTTGATTAGCTAGAAAATGTTGACGTGACTTCTCTTATTACTTAAAATTGAAAATTTAGAAAGAAAAAATGATAAAAAATTAAAAATAAAAGAAGAAGAGAGAGCCAAAGAGAAAAAAAGATATGAATTGAAAAAATAAAAAGATAAAAAAAATTAATGAAAAAAAAAGAGAGGCAAAACTTTGCTGTTCTAGTTTCGTTGAGCTCGGCCATGGTTGCTCCAACTTTCAAGCTTCTTTAGGCTTGCAGCCATGGCTGCTCGAGCTTCATCGACCTTCGTGATTCGCTGGCTGCTCGAGCTTTGCCAAGCTAGTGGCCATGGCCACTCGAGCTTCTTTGAGCTCCTTGCCATGGCTACTCAAGCTTCGATGAGCTCGACCATGACCGCTCCAGCTTCCAAGTTTCTTCAAGCTCACGGCCATGGCTAATTGAGCTTCTTCGAGCTCGTGGCCATGGATGCTCGAGCTCCTTTTGCTGGGGTTTGAACCGGTCCAAGAGAGAGCACGTGAATTTCATGCGTTCAAATCTTTCTCTCATTGCCAAAACCATCGTCTAAAAATAAAAAATCTAGATCACAAGGACTAGGTTTACAACATGCGCTTTGTGATTTGAACGATTCAAGAATATTTTACTTCTTCCATTTTTCTTTAGATCTATGATCCAGAGAGCACGGCTTGAGAGCTTATGGATCTTGTAGCGTTTTCTTCTTGTTGTTCTTCTACATTGGGCTCAAATGGAGTCCAACCCCAAAAACGAAAAGAAAACTTGGTACCTTCGTTTTGCTCTTTCATCGCTTATCTTTCTTTTTTTTTCTTTTTTTTTCAGGTTTCTTTTTCTAATCTGCCCCTTGATGGGTGCAACATTGGCGCTACGTATCTTAAAAAAATGATAAAAAAATCATGTTAGTAAAGAAATTGAACAAAGCTAATAAAAGGATTTGATTGCACTAATTTGACAAGTTTTAAAATTTAATTATACTTTTTTTGAAAATTTTATAGTTTGATTGTGCGTTCTCAATGCCTTTTACGACTTTTTTGTGCGCTTACTCTATATAAACATTAAAGGACTCAATTATGAATATGGCACGCTTTCCATTGCATCAATTATGTCTTGCCTTGCTAATTGTTTGACTAGATAATCACAATCCAGAAACAACATCAGCCATGGCAGACTTTCCAATTTGAAATGAAAAGATAAAAGAAAAACTTTACCCATAATTATAGAGAGTCACGGCACTATATGCTATTCAAATTTTGCCATAAAAAAACTCCAATTATATATTGTCAACTTTCAAATTGAAAAAGAAGAAAATCAACTCATGATTCTAAGAAGACAACATCGACAAAATGCAATTCATACTCCTCATTTCATCTTAGTTAAAAACGTTTTGTTGGAATATGTGTTGTAAAAGACATTTTAGATTAGACATAGAAAGAGTATGAACACATTGCTTTAAGAGTGTAACTAGAAAAATAATCAAAACATCATAAAATCCTCCGGACAAGATATCTTTTTTACTATTCAATCCTCTTAGTAAATAGCAAAACGGATGTATTAGGTTAGGTAAGGAAAAAATTCAGAATAAAGTAATAGGTTTTTTAAAAAAAAGTTAAGACTATTTGTCGCGACCTAAAATTTTCTTTAGGCTAATGGATTGTTAAGATTAAACTTAACTCGGGCCCTCCCAAGCCCTACCAATTCGCAACTTAGGATTTAAGTTCTTAACATGCAAATGTCTTCATGCTTGGAGTCGCCACTAATTATTTTGTGGTAGGTCGATGAGAAACCTAAATAAAACATAGGGAGATATGTTTTATTCCTACGAATAAGAAATTCTAAGCTCGGAGACTTGGTTACGCTAGATCTAGTCTAACGCCCTTTCGGTACCTTTTCTTTTCAAAAATATTTTGGCAAGCAGTTTTGATCCATTTTAACTTAATTACTAATATGTGAGGTGTTCATGCGGGTGCGCAAACCACCAATTTAACACCCAGGAAAGCATTAAATAAATTGTAAGTTTGGAAGAATTACTTACCTGGAAGCAACGCAAGCATCTGCATTGTTAGCTAGAAAATCACTTTAACATCCTAATATGGTTTCTAATTAACAAGCAATTCACTCAATTTCTCTTTTGATTTTCACTTATTTAAATGAAATCTAATCTATATGCAATGACGTGCAAAAATGATATGCAATTAATGCAACCTAGCATGCAAACTATATGTCATGCGACGACGTGACCTAATTCTAATGACAGGCAAATGATTTATTTTTGGTATTTTTCTCTAATGAAATTCGGAATAAAAATATGCCTAAAATAACATGCAATCTATGATAATTTAACATATCCTAACATGATTGATTTTTGGAATTTTTTTGTTAAAATTCGAAATTAAAAATAACCCAAATCATGAATGCAATCTATCCTAATTTAATCTATCCTAAGATGACTCTTTTTGGGTTTTTTTATGAAAATTCGAAATTTAAAAAATGACCTAAATAATCTATTAAGATTAGAATATTACTTAATTTAAACTAGGAAATAGATTATCTCAAATCCTAATTTAAATTAAATAATTACTCTATCTTCTAGATATATTTAGGATTCCCTAAACATGCAAAACTCAAATTCAAATCATAACTGATATTTTTTGAATTTTTTGTTTAAAGGAAAGCAAATAAAAAAAAAGACAAGGATAGCAACCACATTCAAATCGTCCACGCGATCCGCCAAATTTGTTTCAAACTCGGATGAGGCACAAAAATCGAACTATCGGTCATATCTATAGGGTTATAGATATTGACGGGAAGTTGATCGTTTAAATTTGGAAAGCAGATAAAGATCATTATCGTATCCAAGTGATTATGGATAGGATAATAATTCTCCGTATCGCCGCGTATCGTACCTTAGGGATAAGGTCAGATAGTCATCCAGATACGTTGCTAAATTAGGAAATTTTCCTAATTTTGAATATTTTCAAATATTGCGGATATATCGAACATTATCCTAAGATATCTAAATATCCACATGATATTCATGAAATATTCAAAACATGCAAATTAGGAAATTAAATATTCTGAAAAATATAGGATAATGTTCAATCACCTAATTTGCAGATAATCTCCAACTTTATCAGTTTCGGAGAAACATCTTCTGAATTCTAAAGGAATGAAAATCAGATCTGGATACAGATACTGATCAGATTGTGAAAATTCCTTTTAAAAATCCAAATGACCTTCGATTTTGATGAAATTAGTATCAATGGAAAGATCTCGATCTCAGTATGAACTTTCATGAAGAAAAATTTTTCAGATTTCGAACACACAAATTTATGAAAATTGAAGAACACACGAAGGTCAATCTGGAACTGATCTGTCATCAGATTCATGCATATATGACGTTGCAGATCGTATCATGCTAACACACTTGGAATTTTATGAAAATTTTATGGTGAACAAACAAAGATGTGATCTACAATTTTCATGAAGAAAGTTTTTTCAAAAAATGATCATAGAAAATCATAAAAATCACGAAACAGCACAACATCAGTCAAAACATTATCAGAACAGACTTCAACATCATATTCCAGATTCTGATCCTAACTTCCGAAATAGTTTTGACATAGCAAATCAGGTCCGATTGAGGCATATGATATATCAAATCAAAGCTTAAGACGTGCTTTACGATTCTCTAGTTCATCACTTCACAAGATTTTGATATTAACGAGCTGAAATCGGCATCTCAAGCATACTGGTTTCTATGTACACGATTTTACAGAACAAAGTCCAAGTGCACTTACCTTGTTTAACGATGCTCCGGCACAAAATCGAGCGATCCGGCCTCCGTATTCAGATCAAAAACAACACAGAGAAGTCTCGGAAAGCTCGGCCGACCTATAATAATAGATTGCACAAAATATAGTGAGAATCGATTCGATCTGGCACTAGTGGACTAGTAATGAAAAATCAAGTCAAGAGATGTGATCCAGTGGTTGTTTAACGAGAAACCGGCCACCACAGTGATGTGAAGACGCCAAGGAGTGTTGCCGCAAGTTCTGGATCGCCGGAGGAAGTCGCCGATCAGCCGGTTTAGCCGCTTGAACCGGCTGATCACATCATCGGCAGCAGCGTTAGCGGAAGGCAGCGACGTCGACGGGCGGTTTAGGCGCGACGACGGCAGTGCGGCGACGTGCGGCGTGCCCCCGGTGGTGGTGCGCGACATCACTTTCTCTCTCACACTTGCCTTTCTCTAAAAATCAGATCTTGAAAATTATGAGAGCCCCCCAAAATTCTGACCTAAACATGTTTATGTAATACTAACCTAGGTCAATTAGATGGGCTCTCTAGTTCTAATGGGCTTAGACTTAGGCTTAGGCCTTAATCTAATTTCTGATTTTATTTAATTCCTAAGCGGGCTGAATTAACTTGGGTTTTAATTTAATTGAACATAATGGGTTGAATTAAGCTCAAATTAAAACGACAAAACCTATTTGACTCGTGATTTTCGGCCATTGCCTTTCCGAGCGAACCGAGTCCCATTCGATGAAATTTAAGCTCGTTTGCCACCACCGATCCGATGCAAAATGCGATTAAATTAAAATGAACCTAAACTATATGATATGCAATTTAAATATTTTTGTTTAGGGGTTAAAAATTAATCCCTAATTTTCTATGCAAATTACAACTAAATGATTAGTAAAATTTAGGTGTCAACACTATTGAAAATTCATTCAAATGCCACATGGCGCATTCTCTATCCACAATCCATTCATCTTGATACACACATGGTATTAACGAGGTATAATGAAAAATATGTTATTTTCTTGAATCTGATTGGTTCTTGAATAATATGTGTTATTTTTCCTAATTACATATAGTTAAATTTAGAGTCTCTAAATGAATTTTTTTATAACATGTTTTGTTATGTAAATTCTGTTAACACAGGGATTGAAAACTAGTTATTTAATAAGTAAATTAAGAAACCACGTACACCATTAGGAGATTGATTATTAATCTCTTTGTACACTATTCGAATAGAGGAGCCATTGAACATTGTGAGGGAAAAAATCAAACTTATTGGTTTCGTTTGTTCTTTCAATTTATTAGACCATGGTTTTTGCTGATTAAACAGACCGAACAAGCTTGAAGGCAAACCAAACCCGAATTTACAGTTCAAGTCATTTTTTCTTCACATTTACTCACAAAATAATGAGATTGGGCTATGTCTCCATGGTCGAAACACATGCAAAGGTAAAAAATGAGCCCTAAATTGAGAAAATATGCATGGGTTATGCGGCTTATATTAGTCCCGATTTCGTGGGTAGATAAATTAGCCTTTTGAAACAAGCAGCAGAATTTTACATAACTCATGTCCATGTGCATTCGTTTGAGGAGAACTTCGTGACAAAGGAACTTGTTTTCCGTAAAAAATTAATTTTCATTTCTTTAGTGGTATGCCCAAAAAGTGTCATTGAAAATGTTTTCGGTTGTTTGGATCTTATTTGGAATAATGGGTGTTGAAGTTGGTGTGTTATGTATGTATGGACCACAAAAAAAAAAAAGTAGGTGTGTTATGCTTGTGAAAATGGTTTCCACTATTTAGAAACGGAAATTTGTTTTTCTAAATTTAAGTGTGAGTGTTTTCTTTGATTGTAAATATTTTTTCATTGACTAATTAGTTTTCAACAAACCAAACACGCGAAGGTTTGGAAAATGAATTTGTAGGAAGTTTCATTTAAACAAAAGCACCCGAAAATAAAAATGAATACCCTTTGATGGTTAGTTGGGACCGAAAAGTCAGCTACCACAAGAAATGACCGAAAAGTCCACCTTCGACAAGCACCCTTTATCTTCCCACTCTTTATCACAAAGCTGCGAGTGTTGGGACATCTTCTTGAATTGAGACAGGTTTCGTCGGCTGCGAGAAACTCAATGGGGAGAAAATGGAAGAGAAAACAAAGGGCGGAAGTCACGGATTCAATGAGCCCAGATGAAGAAGCCACCCAGCAAGAGAAAATAAGAGAGAGAAGACCTCCTCTCCTCGCCCTGACGTTTGTTAGAAAAGCCACGAGAGTGGATTCCTCGATCGGTGTCGAAGAGTTGTGCAATCGGATCTACGGTGGAGTGCTCATGCATGATAATAAACTGGTAATTCAACTCTATGAATGGTTTGTTTTATCAGGAAAAAGTAAAATAATAGAAACTAGGTCATTTCTGTAATGGTTTAACTTAAACAAGAGAAATATGTGGCAAGCTTGTTCTGGGGTAAAATTGCAGAAGTTCTGGGTCGACAAAGATCTCGACAAGAATTGCTTCTTGTTGCTGGCAAAAGAGTTATCCATCATATGGATCGATTCTCCGCAGTATTGGGTTTGGATCGACCAGAAGGAAAAATGGTAACTATACTTTCTCTTCAACTGTGAACCCAGAACCATTTCCATGGTAGAAAATGTGTCGGTACTCGTTTGTTTTAACAGTATCTGTTGTGGAAAAATGAGACGCGTTTGTCTAGTAGAGTGAGTGCTACAAGAAAACAATGATTGATATCACTTCATAGTTTCGTTTGAAAGGGTATCCATCGCTGCTTGATTTACTTGGAATTAATTGACTTATTTTAAGGTTTTCGATCGATATGGAAGTTTTGGCCAAAAAGAAGAAAATGTGATATGGATGGTCAATGAACTATACTCTCCAGTTAAATGTAAATAACAGTATCAACTTTGCCTTTGAAAGTCTCGGACAGATTTGATTTACATCGATAGAACTCGAAGAAAACATTACCTCTTATAGAACATAGTAAAAAACCAAATTGGATTGGAATAATCAAATTCTACTTGCGCTCCATCCGTTATGAGAAATTGTATCTAAGACCTTTTCTGAGAATAAAAAGAAAAGAAAAATTATCCATAGGTTTCATCATTAACAAGAAAATTGTTTCAAATTTGGACTTTCAGTTTCAGTGGCGAAGTAGACATACACGCGGCAAAGCTGTTGGAAGTATGCTGGCTAAAAATTTCGGGCAAGTTCAAGACGATCATGCTCTCTCCGAAGACCACATATGAGGTCTCATTCGTGGTGAAAATCAGTGAAAAAAGCACGGGGTGGCATGCTCCGGTGAACCTAAACCTCAATCTACCGGATGGAAACACACTGGGACGCATTGAGAATTTGGAGGAGAAGCAGAAGGGCAAATGGATAGACATCCTGGTCGGTACATTCATGACGAATCCGAAGAATGTTGGCGAGATAAGCTTTTCCTTCTCCGAAACTGGTGACCATTGGAAATCCGGACTCCTCGTCAAAGGTGTAGTCCTTCGACCAAAAGATTAAGCATCAAATCTGGGAATATGCAACATCACTTGGAAAAGGAAATAGCGAAAGGTGTTGTCTACCAAATTGATAAGCAGTTAATAAGTTTCTACTGTTTTATCAAGATGAAAGTGCCTGGTGGATGCGATTTCTCTGATAAAGGAATGTTGACAACTAAATTTTAGCACATCATTTAGTAGTTAATTGCATAGAAAATTAGGGATTAAATTTTAACCCCTGAACAAAAATATTAAAATTGCATAACATATAGTTTAGGTTCCTTTAGATTAATTGCATTTCGCATCGGATTGACGGTGACAAGCGAGCTTAAAATTCATCACGTAAATCGAGTTCGGGCATTGAACAAGACTCGGCTCACTCGGAAAGCATGGGCCGAAAATTACAGTCAAAAGGGACTGGGTTGTCTTAATTTGAGCTTAAATTGGCCCATCAAGCTTAATCAAAGAAAAGCCCGAATTAATTCAGCCCACGTAGAATTAAATTAAATTAAATTAAAGCCTAAACCTAAGCCCGTTAGGACTAAAAAGCCCCGCTAATTGACTTAAGTTTTCATTATAAATACATGTTTATGGGGGGTTCTTGGAGGAGGGAGCACACAATTCTTATACACGGCCACAAAATTTGACACACACACGAGAGAAAAAAAAAAGATTGAAGAGGGTGATCCAACATTGATGTATGGGTGTCTTTCTAGTGAGTGCGTTTTGACTTGGTCAAGCATCCACTTGTGAGAAAATTCAAGACGCCCATTTGAAGGATTTTCGTATCCTTCGCACGACGCTGGTAAAGGACAGACGCTCCCCGCGTGCTTGCCACTCCTATCTCGCCATTGGATCTTGCACTCTCGCTACTGCTGCATTAGTTTCGGCGCCGCAACTTCAACACCATTGGTGCTCGTTGACTTCATCACCACGAGTCCCTTGGTTTGTCAACAAACGCCGGAGTTGCTGTCCACATTGCAAGGCCTCCTGCACCGCGACACCCACCTGTACCGAGACGCCACCGTCCAGCCCAGTTTCGAGCTACACCAAGCCGCGACTCCCCTGACGTGACCTTCGAGCACCATATCGAGAAGAAGAGTCCATTGTGAGTTGTGCCGTGTCCTCACCAAAACAGACCCGCAAAGTTTCTGTTTTTGTAGGTTGTTGATCGTCAAACCGAGCCACCCCGACTTGTTGCCTTTGCTAATCATCATACCGCTAGTTCACCGAACCGGTTGTCCAACGAGCATCACACCGAGACTATCATCCACCGCTGTGTCACTGACGTGAGCGTCATCGTTCCCGACGCTGCGCCGCCGCTAGTCCCGACGCATCGCCGACCATCCGATCCGCAATTTCGATCCGCGTGATTCAAATTTGGAAAGAAATCCGCAAATTAGGTAAATATCTTATCCTAATTCGATTTAAATATTTGGTTGCCTATTTTGTGCTTATTGATATCTAATTTTACATATTTGGATAATAGGCATTATTCCAATTAGGATTTTATTTCTTTTTTTTGAAATCATGGATATCTATTACTTGCCAAATTTGAATAGAATTTGAAAAATTCAAAATTTTTTGAATATATCCAAGATATTTAAGATATCGAGAATTTTTCAAAATGTGATCGATTAGGAAAATTTCCTAATCCGCAACCGCACACGTGGAAGTAAATCTATCTATCAGGCTTTAGATAGAGTTATTTCCATAGCGGGTATTTCGAATTTTAGGATCGATCTGTCAGGCTTCAGATCGAAACTTAATTCGAAAGATTTAGCGATTATTTATTTTTTTACTTGATTTTAATTTCGAATTTTGATTTAAAAAAAATACCAAAAGATCACTCTAGAATAGGTTAATTTCTTTAATTTAAAATTGCATGTTTAGATAATTGGGTTTTTTTTTAATTCCGAATTTCATTAAAAAAAATAATATGCCCGTCATTAGAAATAGGTCACGTCGTCGTATGACATATAATTTGCATGTTAGGTTGCATTAATCACATGTCAATTTTTGCACGTCATTACATATAGGTTAGCTTTCATTTAAATAAGTGAAAATAAAAAATTCTGCACCTTTAAACTCTAAGTCGGGATTTATCAAAATTGCCAAATTGGGTATTTTTCTTGAAATTGGTACCGAAAGGGCGTTAGGGAATCTAGCGTAATCAAATCCCCGAATTCATAATTTCTGGTTCATAGAAATAAAATAGTACTCCCGCTATTTTATTTAGGTTTCTAATCAACCTATCTTAAATTATTAGTGGCGACTCCCATTGAAAATATTTGCATGCTCATAATTGGACCTAAGTTGCGATTTGGTAGAGTTTGGGAGAACTCGAGCTAGGTTAGTTAATTTAATTGATCTAGTAATCCATTAGCCTAAGATCGAAAACTCGATTTTTTTTAGGTCGTGACAGCTTGGCGACTCCACTGGGGATTAACTTGAATTTTTTTGAAAATTTATGGAGGACTTAGGCCAAAAAAGAATTTTCAAACAAAAATCACTCGATTTGGCAAAATTTAATTGAATTCTCATTTTTAGGTGTTAAATGTTTTTGCAGGATGGGAGTTATAAGGGGAGTAGTGATTGGCTAACCCTTTGTTTTGCAGGTTTGGTGGAGTGAAATTTAATTTAATTTTCGTACTATTGAAGTGTTGGTTGCATATAATTGTTGTGCATGATTTACAGTATTTGCACTACATCACACACAACCTGTGACCGGACCTGGGTCACACCCATAGTTTTAAGATGGTATTTAGGTGGTTCTTTAATCTTGGCGGTAAGGCTTCGCTAAAGGTTATCCCATTTGAATCCCGAAAATTTTTCCAAAAAATGGCTCAAGGGTTGTCCTCATGCACGTGAGGCTACAATGCATGGGGTTGCCCTTGTCGACCGAACCAAGCCGAAGTGATTGGACTCGACTAGTCATGACTATTGTATGCGAGGCTGCGACTAGTCATGACGATTGTACGCGAGGCTGCGACGCGTCGTTTCGTTCATCATTTCACTTTACAAAAGCCATTAGGATAGATAGATTAAGATTTAAACTCACGATTCATGTGCATGTCTATGTTATTGACATTTTCTCCCCAAAGACGGTAATTTCTCGAGCTTTATCTTTGGTTTTCTTCATCTTATTTTGAGTCGGTCTATGATTTAGGTTGAGTCATTTGGCACGTGATTTATATAAGAATGGGTCGCCTTGATATCCGTTTCGTGCCTACTCCGAAGCTGGAGCTCAAGAAGCTATGGAGCCAGTTGAAGCCAGATGGTCAGCAGTACGTTTTCAAACGCATTGGATTCATGCTGCCAATCCTAGACATAGATGTTCAGAGCGGGATCATGCAGGCATTCACTCATTTTTGGTGCCCCGAGACAACCACATTTGTGTTGGGAGGTAAGTTTGAGCTCACACCGACTCTGGAAGAATACAGTATTGCCATTGGAAAATCGATTGAGTTGGATATAGTCGAACCACCCATTAAGGTAGATCCTGTGGTAGTGCTTGCTGAATTTTTGAATTTGACTAAAAAGGAAATTGAAAAAGTGCTAAGGGGTAATTGTCAAGCATGCCCATTATCTTTTCTTATCGAATGTTTTGAAAATAACTCTGTCCTCATGAGATCTAAAATTTTTATCTTAGCTTTTTTTGGACTCATCATTTTTCCATTCTGTCAAAATGCTATTGATCATGTCATAGCATGGACGGTAAAACTAATATGTGGTGGAGTTAGTTTTATAAGCACAATTCTAGCAGAGACTTTCATATCTCTGACACGATTCAAAAAAGGAAAAGATAGAACTTTTCGAGCCCCGATTGAGCTTTTACAAATCTGGCTTTTCTCACACCTTTCTCAATTTGGGGAAGATATGACTGTATTTGAAATGGACATGACTGATAACCCTATTTTAAGGTTCAAACAAATACAAGATCAAACTAAGAGTTTGCACTATACGCAATGGGTCCATCTGTTCAAAGATCCAAACTCTAAGATTTTCCTTTGGCAAGCTGTGTGGTTTCGGGAGATCGAGGCTCGACTATACCATGGCGATCAGAAGCCCATACCTTTGATGGGCATTTATGGGGCAACCTGCTATCAGCCCCTTCGGGTTACACGTCAATTTCGAGTTCTGCAGGATATCCCACCTCCACTCAGGCCCAATGAATTTCAAGTCCAGTTCGAGAAAGGCGAGTCCTATAGAGTCGAGCTTAGGCGTCATTCTGAGGCTTCGCAGAATTGTTCCACTCAGAAGCTGATTTGGCCCGCAGATGAGCCCACTGGAAGAATGAAGCGTCACTTTGCCACGGACCGGTATGTTCAGTATCATACCATCCCTGCTGAGATACTCCCGAAGATCCCGGTCGTGACAGTACGGCATACCCTTCAGACTCAAATCAAAATCAGCGAAGAAAAGGCGATGAAGGCCCAGGATAAGGCAGATGCTCTGGCTGAAGAGAATGCACGATTACGGCGTGCCTTGAAGGCCCATTCGTCTATAGATCATGTAGCCTCTAAAAAGAGGAAGACCATTTGATTTCTTGTTTGGTTTATGGAGTTTTTCTTTTTTTTAGGAGGAAATGTTAGCTTGCTATTAACGTTTTTTGGTAGTAGATATTTAGACATTTTCCATTCTGAGCAATTCAATGAAAAACATTAAGTTATAATTTGTAAATTTTGGAATTAGTCCAAGTTTTTATTGAATGAAGCAATTTGAAATTTCGGGATTTACCGGACGAATTGGTCTTTTGAAAGAAATTTCATCTTGAGGATGTCATGGACCGACTCGTTATTCTTACTTGTTGTATTCATTCAATCGTTACTTTTGTAGGTAATTTGCCACGGATCCCCCTCATCCTCATAATACTCGATCGGTGACCAAAAGAAGGATGGCCAATCAAGCTGAGATTGCAGCCATGATTGACGAAAAGCTGAAAGAACACATGAATACAATCAATGAGCAGATCACGGCTGCTATGTCCAAAATGATGAGTGATCACATGGCCAAGCAACAGCAGATCAATGCTATCTCTCAATCGGAGATTCCGCCTCCAACTCGTCAAGGTCTCCGCCTCGACAAAGCTCCTGCAGTGAATACTAATCCAACCTTTCAACTGGACGATGTCATTTTGACTGACACTAGTGCGTCTCCGGCGGCCGATGTTCTTCATCCACCCCCCAATGATGAAAATGCTAAATTGCTGGCTAAGCTCGACCAGAGATTACGTGAAGTAGAGGGAACTCAAAGTTTTCCGCCTGTTGATTTGTCTGTTTTTACTCGGGTCAAAGTGCCTGATAAATTCAAAATGCCAGCCTTCGAGAAGTATGATGGCACCTCGAACCCAATTCAGCACGTCGAGATGTACCAGGGGCTCATGAACAGATATGTTTCTAATGGACCTTTAATGATTCAAACCTTTCAAGCAAGCTTGAAGGATGCTGCAATGAGGTGGTATACCAACCACCAGATCAACCGGAAAGACTCGTGGGAAGAAGTGGCAAATCTTTTCGTCAGACACTTCAAGTTCAATCTCGATGTCACTATTACAAGAGAAGACCTGGAAAGAGCTGAGCAGAAAAATGGCGAAACTCTAAAGGAGTATGCCACTCGCTGGAGGAACATGGCGGGACAAATCATGCCTGAACCTTCAGAACGTGACTTAATGAAGTTGTTCGTGTCCACTCTACCACAGCCGGTTCGTTCACGAATGTTAGTGACGGCCGTCCAATCTTTTAGCCAGCTGATAGCCATGGGTGAGGAGATTGAATCTGGGCTCAAGAAAGGATGGTACAGTGAGTCGGGTCCATCAGGCAAGAGATTTATTAGTAAGAAAGACAAAGAGCATGCCCCTGAAGTCAACATGACTTATGTACAGAAGACGCCAGCTCAGGCCCCGAAACTACAATTTACCACCAAGCAGCCGACCTCTTATGTGCAGCAAGGCCGGCAAGACCCACGCCCGCAGCGTAAAGCTCGCCAATTTACTCCACTTCCTGGAACGTTATCTCAGGTACTAGCAGTGCTAAGGAAGAAAAATTTGCTGAGTTCGGAGCCACAAAGATCTAACGCTGCCGGCTTTGCACGATACGATCCATCGAAGAAATGCGATTACCATAGAGGTGAGGTGGGACATTCGACAGACGACTGCCAAGTACTCAAACATCGAGTACAGGATCTACTTGAGACTGGAGCGTTTGCACTACAGCCAGCCGGTAAGCCCAATATGCAGAACAATCCACTTCCTGATCATTCGAGCAGTGCAAATGTTGTCCTTGGCCCGGCGATTGAGCGACTTCAAGACTTTAGGGTCCCTTTTGAAGATATGTTCGACGCTTTAGTCCGAGCTGGTTATGTTTCGACCGGTGAAGTGGTATCATTCGGTGAAATAGAAAAGAAGGTGGATGAGTTGGTAAGAGAGGGAATGATTGGGATGGCTGATGAATTCGGGGTAGTGGCTACTATATCTCAGGTCATCATTGACTGGAATGAAGAACTCGCAATGCTAACCGATGAACAAGTTAAGTTGGATCCTGAGCTAATTGACATGCCCTCTCTTGAAGATGCCTCTGATGATGACCTCGGGATTGTTATACCCGATGCTTCTGAAACATTAGTGATGGCATCACCTTAGCCCTACGCTTATGAAAGTGACAAGATGGTTCCATGGTCATACAATGTTGATCTGATAACAAGATCGGGGCGAACTTATGCTGATAATCCACCTGTTAAGCCAGTGGTCGAGAAAGAAGCAAAGGAATTCTTAGCTGTGATCAAGGCTAACGAATATAGCGTGGTTGATCAGTTGAGAAAGTTGCCTACACAAGTCTCGTTGTTGGAACTTCTTCAGACATCAGAGAAGCATCGGGGTGCTCTTATGAAGGTTTTGAGTGAGGTTCATGTGCCCGAAAATATTGAAGAAGATAAGCTAGAGGGGTTTGTCGGGACGATCCTCCTCAAGGATCAAGTAGCATTTTCTGATGAGGAAATCCCAGTTGGAGGACGTGGTCATAATAAAGCGCTTCATATATCAGTGAAGTACAAGGAGACTCACATGGCTAGGGTGCTTGTTGATAACGGGTCAGCTTTGAATTTATGCCCGTTGGCTACTTTAAAAAGGCTAGGCATTAAGCCATCTACCATGCAAGCAGCCAAGACTTCTGTTCGAGCCTTTGATGGAGCAAAGAAGGATGTGATAGGCCAGATTAACTTAGAGCTGCAAATCGGACCTTCGGTGTTCGATATTCTTTTTCAAGTGCTGGATATCCCTTCTGCTTTCAATTTTTTGTTAGGGCGGCCATGGATCCACAATGCAGGTGCAGTGCCCTCCAGTTTGCATCAGAAGATCAAGTTTGTCGCTGAGGCAAAGTTGGTTACAATTTATGGAGAAGAAGATCACCGAATCTTCAACGCGACATCGGTCCCATACATGGAGCCCGATCATGTTGAGGAGGATAGCTATCATTCATTTGAGATAGTTCAAGTTGTTCAAGCTTCCTCTGATATGCCGTTGCCGGCTCCAGAAGTTTCTAATGCAGCTATCATGGTGGCCAAGGTCATGGTCGGTAATGGTTTTAAGCCAGGTCAAGGTCTTGGGAAGGAAGGTCAAGGCATTCGTGCCCCGATTGAGACAAATGGACAATCCCACAAAGCTGGTTTGGGATATCATGGGCCGGGAAGCCGCGAACAAGACCTCGGTTGTTGCAGAGGCCAAAGAGGAGTAGGTCAAAGTTCCTTACCACCTCCTATTGACCACATCTTTCGCTCAACTAAAGTAGTGGGGGGATATGAGCATTTAAAATCGAGCCCTACTGAGGATGATCTTGGGCTTATCTTTCCTAAGTCGCCACCAGCCCTAACTGACTCTCCTAAGAAGCATGGTAAAGCGATTTTGGTCAGTTTGTTTGATGATTCTGAAGATGATCAATCACCTTGTATTTTCAAGAAGTCGGAGTCGAGGGTGGTCGACTTTGACTTTAATGATGGTATACCCTACCTCACTGGTTGGTTTGCTGAGACCTCCATTGGTGTAATCACTGAAGGACCACTTGAAGGGATGGGCGCTGGCCCTCAAGAGTAATTATTTCCAGTTTTCGTATCTCCCCTGCATGGGAATCTTTATTGTTTTCGATTTTCATTTCAATTCATGTTGCCCTTAGCTTTTTCAATCCAATAAGATGTAATTCATTGATTCGATATCAATAAAATTACATAAGTTTTTATTATTTTGAATTTTGTTGAAGTACCCCAAACCAACCCGATGACGATAACCAACGATTGGAAAAATTTGTCATCTACGGTAAGAACTGAGGGTTGGGCTTCTCAAGAATTCTTGTTTCGAGATCTTCAAAAACAAAATGAATTTCAAAAAGCAATGATCAATTTTCGAAAATTGCATGTGGTTAAGCCCTGTCTTGTCTTTTTGATCCATTTCCTTTATGTTTCAGGATTAATCTCGAGGCATGCGAAGGGACGGGAATCATGGATCCTCATATATGTGATGCAAGTCAATCCAATGACTCAGACGATTCTGATCCGAATGATGAAGAAATACAACGGAACTTGGAAATCCATGAGAAATCCAAGCCTCTAACTGTTGAAGAAACCGTGGTGATCAATCTTGGCGACACGGAGAATCCTAGAGAAGTGAAGATTGGGGCATGCCTCCCTAAAGATGTGGCTAAACGCATGACTCAATTGTTGAAGGATTATCAAGACATCTTTGCTTGGTCTTATACTGACATGCCGGGTCTCGATCGATCGATCGTCGAACATTGTCTACCGACTGATCCTTCGGTTGAGCCCGTAAAGCAAAGGCCGCGAAGAGCTAAGCCAGAACTGGCAAAGAAGATCAAGGAAGAGGTCATGAAGCTTCTTGACGTAGGATTTATTGAGACTACCCAATACTCAGAATGGGTCGCTAATATAGTCCCGGTATTGAAGAAAGATGGTCGGGTTCGAGTATGTGTTGACTATCGAGATCTGAACAAAGCTAGCCCTAAAGATGATTTTCCACTCCCACACATTGATGTGCTTGTGGATAGCACAGCCGGGTTCGAACTATTTTCCTTCATGGATGGCTTCTCAGGTTATAATCAGATCTTGATGAATGAGGATGATAAGTTCAAGACAGCATTTACCACTCCATGGGGGACATTTCACTACAAGGTGATGCCCTTTGGTCTCAAAAATGCCGGAGCAACTTACCAGCGGGCAATGGTCACATTGTTCCATGACATGATGCATAATGAGATTGAGATCTATGTTGATGACATGATTGCAAAAACTCGGCGTGGAGAAGATCACATAGAAACTTTGATGAAATTATTCGATAGGCTTCGCAAGTTCAAATTGCGCCTCAATCCAGCAAAATGCGTGTTCGGGGCGGCCTCTGGCAAACTACTCGGCTTCATTGTCAGTAACAAAGGGATTGAGATTGACCCGTCAAAAGTGAAGGCCATTTGTGAAATAAAATCTCCCTCTTCGGTGAAGGAAGTTCGTAGCTTAATGGGTAGGCTAAACTATATAGCCAGATTTATTTCTCAACTATCCGAGACAGCAAAGCCTTTCTTTAAACTTCTCAAGAAGAATGCGCTGGTTAGATGGGATGAAGAATGTGAACAGGCATTTGACAAGCTTAAGCATTACTTGATGAATCCGCCGGTGCTTGTTCCGCCGACACCGGGGCAACCTCTGACACTGTACCTTACGATCCACAGTGAATCCTTAGGCGCTATGCTTGCTCAAAAAAGTGAAGAGGATGGAAAAGAGCGTGCAATTTATTATTTGAGTAAGAAGTTTACCGCCTCTGAAATGAACTATTCTGAAATAGAAAGAACGTGCGCCGCACTAGTTTGGGTGCTACACAGGTTGAGGCAATACACTTTGCATTATCAGATATTGCTTGTAACAGAATGTGATCCCATCAAATATTTGCTCAATTAACCCGCTTTGGTTGGAAAACTGGCAAAATGGCAGATTCTCATCTCAGAATTCAATGTTCAATTCTTGTCTCAAAAATCAGTCAAATGACGAGTAATTGCTGATGTCCTGGCCGAAAATCCTGGGAAAAATGATGATCTGGGTCCGTTAGAGGATAGAGTCATGCCAATTGATGAGTATGTATGGACCATGTATTTTGATGGGGCCGTAAACTTATCAGGATCAGGTATCGGGGCCGTTTTAATATCCCCAGGCGGTCAACATTATCCAGTGGCTGCAAAATTGATATTTCCTTGCACGAACAATATCGCTGAATATGAAGCATGCATCATCGGGTTACAAGCCGCTATCGAAATGGGAGTAGCTCGACTTAAGGTGTTCGGGGATTCAACCCTCATTATTCTTCAGACCGTTGGTAAGTGGCAAACTAGGAATGCTAAGTTACAGCCCTATCACGCCTATTTAAAGAAGTTAGTGGAAGAGTTTGAAGACATTTCGTTCGAATACTTGTCGATGACTCAAAACCATTTTGCCGATGCTTTGGCTACTTTATCGGCAATGCTACGAGTGACGAGTGGGTTAGAAGTTGAACCTTTAAAGATAGAGGTTTTACAGAAACCAGCTTATTGCATGGCCACGACAGAAGAGTCTGACGGCAAGCCGTGGTATTATGATATCAAGGCATATCTTCAAACACAGGAATTTCCTGACAAAAGTACTGCATCTGACCAGAAGTATATCAAGAAAATGGCCTCAAAGTTCTTCTTGAGCGGAGAATGTCTATACAAGCGGTCCTATGATTCGGTCTTATTAAGTTGTGTTGATTCAACTGAGGCTGTTAATTTGATGCTAGAAGTACATGAGGGAGCATGCGGTCCGCACATGAATGGTCATATGCTAGCAAGGAAGATAATGAGGATGGGTTATTACTGGCTCACTTTAGAGAGTGATTGCATTCAACATGTCCGAAGTTGTCACAAATGCCAGATCTATGGTGACAAGATTAAAACTCCCCCGAATGAATTGCATCAGATGTCTGAACCATGGCCATTCTCTATGTGGGGCATTGATGTGATTGGCCCAATCAATCCTAAAGCGTCAAATGGACATCGGTTTATCCTAGTCGTTATCGATTATTTTTCGAAATGGATTGAAGCTATGTCCTATACGTCAGTGACGGCACGGAATGTGGTGAAGTTCATTCGTCGAGACATCATTGCTCGATATGGTGCACCTGAGACCATAATTACTGACAATGGGTCGAATCTGAATAATAAATTGATGGATGATCTGTTCAAGGAGTTCAAGATCAAACATTTGAATTCCTCTCCATATCGTCCGCAGATGAACGGAGCGGTCGAAGCAGCCAACAAGAATATCAAGAAAATTTTGGCTAAAACAGCTGAGAATTATCGTGATTGGCATGAGAGATTACCATTTGCACTTATGGCATATCGAACTTCTATCCGGACATCTACAGGGGCAACTCCATATTCTCTTGTGTACGGTATGAAAGCAGTTTTACCTGTTGAGGTTGAAATTCCTTCGTTACGTATTCTTTTACAGGTACAATTGTCAGAAGCAGATTGGATCCAGCAGAGATTAGACCAGTTGAACCTGATTGATGAGACAAGGCTTAGAGCTATATGTCATGGCCAGTGTTACCAACAACGAGTTGCTAAATCTTTCAACAAGAAAGTCAAGCCTCGACATTTTCAGGTATGCGACCTTGTCCTGCGGAAATTATTGCCGATAGTTCCTCTTGCAGAAGGAAAATTTGCTCCAAATTATGGCGGCCCGTACATTGTGAAGAAAGTCCTTCCAGGAGGTGCTTTGATTTTGGCCGAGATGGATGGTCGTGTTTTTTCCAGTCCAGTTAATTCTGATTCTGTGAAGAAGTATTACACTTGATTTGTACTCATTCTAACTTTATCTCAAATTGAATTTCATGAATCAATTCATGTTACTAAGCTTTGTTTGAGGAAAGCTTTTGATCTGGCAATCTATTTCTGTCCTAATGAAGTGATCATATTGCATGAGAGACTTCAAGATGACGAAAGGCAAGCCATTTCCGTACACGTCCTGAATAATAATCCCCAGTGCGAGTTGAGTGAAAATTCCGTGCTGACAAGGTAAAGGATTATCTCACGAAAAGTATGACGACCAAAATGATGAGAGGCATTCATTTCCTCTATCTAAACACTACAGGTTATCATTTGCTTAACCCTTTGAACGGAGTTTCATTTGTTACCCCTGTCAGGAACAACCCCATACTGGGGCAATTTCTTAGAAAGTTCAAAATGGTTGGAATTTTCTTGCTTTCACTTGTATCAATCTTCAAGTATATTTACTGCATGCAAATTCTGTGTTAGCTTGAGTGTCTTAGATATGACGAAGAGCATTTCTTTCGCTATTCTACACACTTTATCCATTGCTTAACCCACTTGAGCCTGCAATTTCATTTCATAAGAACCTAATTGGTGATCATCCCTCACACTGGGGCAAGGTAAAAACCATTGCTATCTGCACAGCATATTCGGAGCGCCAATGAAGACCCTGAGAATCCAAATGTTAGTCATTCAGTCAAAACAAGCCAAAGTGTGGCTGGCCAATGTATGCATTGTAGACAGTATATGCCAAAAGTTCAAAAAAAAAAAAAAAAAAAAAAAAAAAAAAACTAGGGGGCATGAAAAAGCAGTGTGCCTGGTAAAAGCAAGGCCAATGCCAGTAAAAATGATGAGAGAAAGAAAGGCTTTGGTGAAAACTAAGTCAATATGCAAGATCATTCTTCAAGGAAGAGACCATTTGAAAGTTCATTTGTGGAGCAATTGCTAGAGATAGATCAATGGTACCAGTAGCATGATTGGATGATCACCAATTTCCATGTTCATAATACCCTCCTTTGATGGAAATAGGCCATTCATTTCAAGCCTACCCGAATCTACGTTACAACCCTTACCGAAGTCTTTTCAGAATATGGCACTTGAGTTAACGTAGAATTTCAAATGCTTATAAGTGTTGCTCGAAGAAGTGCGAGCAAGATTTTTCTATCTCATTTTTTGCAGCATTCCTGACTTGTAAACCCGGAGCAACTGGTGATATCATTCTTTCAATAGCCTCGACTCGAAGAGTCCCTTTTGCTAAGCCATTGACCAAGCTTGCATTTCAGTCCTTATAAAGACCTCTCAGATTGGCCAAGTCATACTGATTTTGAGAATATCCGAACCTTTGTCAAGCACGACGAAAAGAGTTTGAGTGATTCTTATACCCACATCAAAGGTCGGGTCAAAAGCCTTTCATTGAGAGTGAGTGGAAAGTCCTTTCTGATCAAAGGTCTCTCGTTTAATGTGATCAAATTGTCAAAAGGACGAAATGATTGTTCTTATTGATAAATTCCCCAGTGAAGCTTAGTAATGCTAATGTGATCAAATTGTCAGGAGGACGAAATTGTTGTTCTTATTGATAAATTCCTCGGTGAAGCTTGGTAATGCAAGCAGATTCTTGAAAAATGTTTTCTTTGCCCCTGCGCATGTACTAGTTTAACCTTTTCTCAGGTAAAAAAAACAGATGCATTGCAATTGGCTCTCCCATAACATAAGAAGAATTCAGGTACGTCTACTAATTATTCTTCATTGTTTCTCCCTCCGGAATAGGAGAAATTATCTCTTTCATATGTTTACCAAATGGAATAGGTGACATATCTCTGGGTGCTGCTAAGTGGAGTACGAAGCACACCCCATCTCTTGGTGTTACCAAGTAGAGTACACGGCACACCCCATTTTATGTTGCCAAGTGGAGTACGCGATAGCATAACACCCCATTTCATGTTCGCCAAGTGGAGTACGCGGCGGCATAGTTTCTCATTTTGTGTTGTTCAGTGAAATAGACAACACACCCCATTTAAATGTTTGCCCAGTAGAACAGGCAGCATAGTTTCTCATTTCGTGTTCACCCAGTGGAATAGATGGCACAAAAAACCTCATGCTCGCCCAATGGAAGAGGTGACATGATCCTTTTCGTGATTGCCCAGTGGTATAGGCAACACGTCCCATTCTTTCTTCATATCATGTGCTATTTCGCATCTGTAGGAAACTACAGGTAACAAATAGGCAATTCTGTACCTCGAGAACCTTACTTCCAGTGGACTAGAAGTTTGGAGTTCGAAGGAGTCAGCAGCATTATAAAGCATTCCCTCATTTGAGTGCTTTTTGTGCGATCCGTAATTAAGGCTCTTTCACCGCTCTACACGAAGTGAGAAGCCTTAACATACGTTCCTTATTGTTTGCATATCATTAAAAAAAAAAAAAATCATTCATTATTTTGCATAGTTTAAATTTAGGTCTTAGTCTTTGAGCGAAACCTCTGCGAGCCTCCACTCAAAAAGGGGCAGCTGTTGACACCTAAATTTTAGCACATCATTTAGTAGTTAATTGCATAGAAAATTAGGGATTAAATTTTAACCCCTGAACAAAAATATTAAAATTGCATAACATATAGTTTAGGTTCCTTTAGATTAATTGCATTTCGCATCGGATTGACGGTGACAAGCGAGCTTAAAATTCATCACGTAAATCGAGTTCGGGCATTGAACAAGACTCGGCTCACTCGGAAAGCATGGGCCGAAAATTACAGTCAAAAGGGACTGGGTTGTCTTAATTTGAGCTTAAATTGGCCCATCAAGCTTAATCAAAGAAAAGCCCGAATTAATTCAGCCCACGTAGAATTAAATTAAATTAAATTAAAGCCTAAACCTAAGCCCGTTAGGACTAAAAAGCCCGGCTAATTGACTTAGGTTTTTATTATAAATACATGCTTATGGGGGGTTCTTGGAGGAGGGAGCACACAATTCTTATACACGGCCACAAAATTTGACACACACACGAGAGAAAAAAAAAAGATTGAAGAGGGTGATCCAACATTGATGTATGGGTGTCTTTCTAGTGAGTGCGTTTTGACTTGGTCAAGCATCCACTTGTGAGAAAATTCAAGACGCCCACTTGAAGGATTTTCGTATCCTACGCACGACGCTGGTAAAGGACAGACGCTCCCCCCGTGCTTGCCACTCCTATCTCGCCATTGGATCTTGCACTCTCGCTACTGCTGCATTAGTTTCGGTGCCGCAACTTCAACACCATTGGTGCTTGCTGACTTCATCACCACGAGTCCCTTGGTTTGTCAACAAACGCCGGAGTTGCTGTCCACATTGCAAGGCCTCCTGCACCGCGACACCCACCTGTACCGAGATGCCACCGTCCAGCCCAGTTTCGAGCTACACCAAGCCGCGACTCCCCTGACGTGACCTTCGAGCACCATATCGAGAAGAAGAGTCCATTGTGAGTTGTGCCGTGTCCTCACCAAAACAGACCCGCAAAGTTTCTGTTTTTGCAGGTTGTTGATCGTCAAACCGAGCCACCCCGACTTGTTGCCTTCGCTAATCATCATACCGCTAGTTCACCGAACCGGTTGTCCAACGACCATCACACCGAGACTATCATCCACCGCTATGTCACTGACGCGAGCTTCATCGTTCCCGACGCTGCGCCGCCGCTAGTCCCAACGCATCGCCGACCATCCGATCCGCAATTTCGATCCGCGTGATTCAAATTTGGAAAGAAATCCGCAAATTAGGTAAATATCTTATCCTAATTCGATTTAAATATTTGGTTGCCTATTTTGTGCTTATTGATATCTAATTTTACATATTTGGATAATAGGCATTATTCCAATTAGGATTTTATTTCTTTTTTTTGAAATCATGGATATCTATTACTTGCCAAATTTGAATAGAATTTGAAAAATTCAAAATTTTTTGAATATATCCAAGATATTTAAGATATCGAGAATTTTTCAAAATGTGATCGATTGGGAAAATTTCCTAATCCGCAACCGCACACGTGGAAGTAAATCTATCTATCAGGCTTTAGATAGAGTTATTTCCATAGCGGGTATTTCGAATTTTAGGATCGATCTGTCAGGCTTCAGATCGAAACTTAATTCGAAAGATTTAGCGATTATTTATTTTTTTACTTGATTTTAATTTCGAATTTTGATTTAAAAAAAATACCAAAAGATCACTCTAGAATAGGTTAATTTCTTTAATTTAAAATTGCATGTTTAGATAATTGGCCTTTTTTTTAATTCCGAATTTCATTAAAAAAAATAATATGCCCGTCATTAGAAATAGGTCACGTCGTCGTATGACATATAATTTGTATGTTAGGTTGCATTAATCACATGTCAATTTTTGCACGTCATTACATATAGGTTAGCTTTCATTTAAATAAGTGAAAATAAAAAATTCTGCACCTTTAAACTCTAAGTCGGGATTTATCAAAATTGTCAAATTGGGTATTTTTCTTGAAATTGGTACCGAAAGGGCGTTAGGGAATCTAGCGTAATCAAGTCCCCGAATTCATAATTTCTGGTTCGTAGAAATAAAATAGTACTCCCGCTATTTTATTTAGGTTTCTAATCAACCTACCTTAAATGATTAGTGGCAACTCCCATTGAAAATATTTGCATGCTCATAATTGGACATAAGTTGCGATTTGGTAGAGTTTGGGAGAACTCGAGCTAGGTTAGTTAATTTAATTGATCTAGTAATCCATTAGCCTAAGATCAAAAACTCGATTTTTTTTAGGTCGCGACAAGGAACTTTTTGGTTTGTCTTATCTACATGTTGCTATGCTTGACTAAAAAGTGTGAGCTATGTAGAAATATTTGTCTACCGCCACAACATGCTGTTGTTCGCACAAGATTATACTGTTGGTCGTCGGATGAGCATGGATCGTAGTCCTTGTAGTCATCAGACCATCCACTTCTAGGAAAGAAACCATACTTGTGTTGTAGGTTCTCGAAGGTTGATCTAACGACTGAGGAAGACTGAAGTACACTACAAAAACATAAACCACTAAACTAAAAAAAGAAGCAAAGCCCCTTCATCTCCCAAAAACTCTTCCATCTTTTAAAACTCTCCGTTATGCTAGCAAAACCCAAAATTGATCAATAAAAATTGGGGGCGAAGCTCGTTCATTCTGGGAAATATTTGCCTTTGATACCGTCAGGTTCCTTTCGTAGAGTTACGAGTGCCTATTTTTGCTTAGAGTCTTGGTTAGTGAGTTTTGAAAGAGTTTTGTTCTTCTTAGCTTGGAGATTTTTCTAGAAGCCTTTTTGTGCTCCTTGAAAACCTCCTTTAAGAAGTCTCGCATTTCCTCGTAAGTAAGTTCAAGAGTATTTACCTCGACTTCCTCATCGGCTTTAGAGTCGGCCATCATTTGACATAAGTTTGTGTTGGAAACACAAGTGCAGAAAAATAAATACAGAACACAGGATTTACGTGGTTCGATCACAAGGTAATCTACGTCTACGGGCGAGGCAAATCAAGATTCTACTATAATAAAAGAGAGTACAATTTTCAAAAGTCGAAACAACGACTTAACAAAACCTCACAGCTCACCAAAATCTCTGAAAACAAAATTATCTCGCTATTTTATGAGAAAACCTAACCGCGATATAAATAGGGCTTTTCAAATTTTTTTCTCGGGGGCTACGCCCCCAATCCCCCCAAGATATTCTTTCGTTTTACTCCGGCTCAGGCAGACTGCCATTGAAATTTGTTCACTTGCTACGGGTTGGGCCTATCAACCCAATCCTCCGCATCGCAAACTAAATCTCCTTTTTCGAGTCGCACAAAAATTATGTCGAGTCGGGTCATAAACCGGACCGAATACATAAAATTCAAGACATATTTAACAGTTTGCATGCTCAATATCTTCATCGTTGGTTTCACATTCTATATGACTACAGGTTTCAACTTCCGGTGCATGTTTCTTCTTTCCTGGATTCCCTGTAGTCTTCTTGAGAAATGGACAATCAGGTTTGATGTGGCCAGGCTTCTTGCACTCGACGCTCGTAGCAAACAATGTCTTTTCCTTTGCTTTCGTCTTTCATTTTGGAAAATTTTCTTTCTTTGGAGAACTTCATTTGCCTTTTTACTTTGGGAACCTTTTCCTTTTCTCATTATACTTTTGAATTTTCTTGTCAAAAGTGCCATTTCCTCATCATCTTCATCTTCAGATGACGTGGTCTACCTGCATCATCATAATCAACTTTGAAGGCAATGATTTTTTTTACCTTTGTTGATAGTCTCATCGTTCATATGTTTTGCTTCATAGGACGTCCAGGTTCCTATCAGCTCATCCATGGCAATGGGTTGAATCCTCGTTGTTTCACGTACTAATGTTTTCACGTGGCTGCACTCATTTGAAAGTACCCTCGGGAGCTTGGTTACCATTTCAACATTGGTAAAGATTTTTCCCTCATTTGCAAGGCCATTCATGATTTCTACAAATCTTGTGAACATTTTCGGTATGGTCTCATTAGATTTCATCTTGAACATCTCGTAATTTCCAAGTAAGGTGTTCATCTTGGTTTCTCGTACTCGGTCAGTTCCTTCAAATGTGACTAGGAGCCTGTCCCGTTTCTCCTTAGTTGTAACATATGAAGATATCTTGTTAAATTCACATGGGGAGAGTTTAGCTTTATCATTTTGTGCTGGTCTTCTCTGACTCATCCAGTTAAGCTTCAACAGCAACAGCTGCGGCTGGTTGCATGTTTTTGCCTTCCTGTTGGACATTAGCTCTTGCAGATTCATTAACGATGGCATCCCCCATAAGTTTGTCAGTTCCTCAATGTGCACTTGCATTCTTTGTTTCCAATATCCACAGTTGGTGCCATTGAAATATAGTGGCTGAGCATGAAAATCAAGAGCAATAAAACTTCCAAGTTTAGCCATAAGTAAAGATCTTTATGCTTAGAAGTAAGAACACCTCAGATAATACCAATTGTTGAGACTAAAAAATATAACCTCGAGAGAGGCGGGGGGGGGGGGGGGGGGGGGGGTGGTGTGTGGGGCGGGGCGGGGCAGGGCGGGGCGTTGGGCGGGCAGCGGGGAGGTTGAATAGGTTCTATGATGATTTTGTAAAACTTTTGTGGAATATATCAAAAGCACCAAGCAAGGATTATAACAACCATATGCAAAGAGGGTAAGACGAGACGATTATCAATGGCAAAGATGATTGTGAACAAATGCAAAAGATAGCGAGCTTAGAGAAATAATGCACACATCGGTTTATAGTAGTTTAGCTTTATCACCATGGCCACGTCCACTCTCTAGATAACAGTGCATATGCAAGCTGGCCTCCACTAATTATCTACAGTGTAAGTTTACAACTAGTGTTGTTCCTCTCATATAATTGATCACACCATCGGGACACGATGATTACTCTTACACATGTATACTTGACTATTTGCAATTACAAAGTAATACAAAAATATCAGACAAAGAACAATGGAGCTTTCTGATTCAAACAACTAAGACGAAGTGCAACATAAGTATTCTCAGTATTTCTCTCGTCCAACCTTTTTCAAGCATCACTGATCCTCTTTATGTAGAAGTCTTCAAAAAACCCGCTGGAGACTGTAAAGAAGATCAAAATAGCCGCTTGAAGGTAGGTGGAGACCTTTGTTAGAATCGAGATTGCCGATTACAATAGTTTCTACTAATATCTATAGGTTTCTTAAAATAGAGTCTGTTCCAACTGTCATTTCACTAGTTCTTGGTCTTAGGCAGAAGGCTATCAGTTGCTTTTCTAATTCTTTTATGGTTTTTTTGCTGCGGATTCCAAGCTTGCAACATCTCATTTTCCATACGGTCAACAATCATATTTGGACGAGTACCTCACCATCATCACTTGCGACTTGGTATTCACACGAACGTAACACACGTTATTAGCATGTGCAAATTATCAGCCATTCGGTTGACGATCTTTAGTGACAATGTAATGACACGCGATTGCAAGCCCAATGATCCTTTTGACTTTTTCAGTCTTAGAAGGCTTCCAAGAACAGCAAATTGACTTTGGTACCTCCAAGTCACACTGAGTTACTTGTTATATTGGCACTTGTTCTCCTGATTGTCACTATCTAGTTCCTCATCTTTGCTTTTATCATAGGAAACATTGATATTTGCAAGAAATTAGTACCGAGGATAGTTTTGAAATAATCAAAATTCCAAAGGAACTAGATAGTTTTGACATAGCATCTGCACTTATCATAGTAGATATTAGTACTAAGGATAGTTTTGAAATAATCAAAATTCCAGAGGGGTGTTTTCCAAATAGTCCCTTGACTCTATCAGTATGTTTACCTATAAATATCCTTTCGAATGTTTGGAATACCTTACAAAAATGCATCTTACATGCCCAACTTTTCATATTTGTGCAATAAATCATGAACATACATTGCCAACCCTCAAGGCCGCAAATGATTTAATTCAGGTGTTCTACTTGTCCATAATTCATGAGAAGTTCTATTGACTGATTTCGAGGGCACTCAATTAAGGATATAAGCTGCAGTCAACAATGCATTGCACCAAAGGGAAATTGGCAAGTAGGCTTGAATCATCTTAAACCTAACCATTTCTAACAAGGTCCCGTTAATTCTTTTAGCAACTCCATTATGTAGATGAGTCCCACAAATAGCCGGTTGCCTTGTCATTCCTTTTCATTGTAGAGCTCTGTAAACTAATCATCGGATATTCATGCCCTCGATGTGTTCTTAGAGTCTTCGTTCCTTATTTGATTGATTTTCTAATTCACTTAAAGATTTGTTTGTTTCTTGGAAAATGAATGGTTTTGAAAAAAAAATTCCAAAAATAATGTTTGTATCTCTTACAGAAATGATGAATAAAAACTATTTTCATTGTCCACAGAAAAATGTAGAAATAAATTGTTGTTGATAATGAAACTATTTTTTATTAACTAATTATTTCAAGCGATATAAGCAAGTAGTTTTAAAAAAATAATTTTCAAATTATTTATTTTTCACAAAACAAACTGAGCCTATGTTGCGACCCGCGGTCACCGGGATTATTATTGTGACATCCCAGGCTCATCACCGTCTTGTTCTTTTATCTCGTTAACATGCATATGCGGAAAATGTGTACAAACAAACTCCCTAACAACACAACAAACAAGCAGCTAGGAAAACACCATACAAAACACACTACTTCCATATTATCTTAGTACATTTACAAGTACTTTTTTTCTACGGGCACTTCTTGTTTACATTATGCTCCTATTCAAAAACGTAGGTTGGAGGAATTCCTATCTTCTCTAGCAAGGCTGTAGCTCCAAAATCGGTACACTATGACAAAGAGGAGGTGAGACGTTCATACCTACAAGTCTAAAAAGATAACGGAGTGACTCGAAAACTCAATAAGTAAAATCACAAGTCCTGAATTAGGATGACGTCTTGTCGTCGAACCCAGCATGCGAATATCACTCGCACTACAACATCGATAGGAGATCAACAGCAATACTATTGTTGTGCCTCGACTATATGCATGTGATCAATTCTAGCTTACCGTCAAGGTACGATTTACCTTTGACCTATCAATAAACTTAACAACAACGCACATAAACATGCATCAAAGGTTTATTAACTGTTTCACATGGTTCTTCCCATATTTTCAAGGGCTTCCAGCCTTAGGCTGGGCATCCAGAATCCACCGAGCATCCCATACTCTTAGGGGTTTCCAGCTTCAAGCTGGGCATCCGGAATCTACTGGACATCCTATATTTTCAGGGGCTTCTAGCTTCAAACTGGGTGTTCGGAATCCACCAGGCAACATCACTAAAATCCATTGGCAATGGCTATTTCCTTTATGTGACCACACAACAAGCATTCATGCAAGCTGGACTCTTATATTTGTTTCTTAGCCAATGCAAACAAAGTCCGAAGGTGTGCTCATATAGGTATATATGTATGACATGACCTATAATATCACAGCTAACTGATGAACTGAGCAAGACACGTAACTCGTGGCTGGGCCCGACACGCGTTGATGTCGATCAAAAGTCGAATGAGGCTTAAATCAACAAGCCTCAATGTTGATCCAATGCCAAGGGAGGCCCGAGCCATCACGCCTCAACACCAATTTCCATAATCGAGTGAGACTCGTTCGTGACCCGGGGCGTGTTCAAACGAGCGTGTGTGTCATGACCTTCACTATATAGTATGCCGGGAACAATCCTTGATTCATGGCTTAAACCGAACGCCTAGCGTCGATCCCCACACCGAGCAAGACCTGGAACTGGAACGCCTCAATGCCGACCAAGGCCTTATGGCTTGGTTTATCTCGCCTTACCTTTGATTCAAAGCTGAATGAACCTTGACCTTGTCTTAGGGCGTGAACACACTCAAGCATGCAACATGAGCAAACCACACAAAAGAACATCATACACACGACAAAGTATGGGTGAGCACACATTCAAATTCAACAACGCAGCATATCGCCCTAGTTAAGAGTTAATAATTTCACTTACCTAGAGATGAACTAGAGGGGGCTTGCCAAGAAATGGCCTAAAAGGAGGAGGTGGCGTGCAAGGAAGGGGAAGATGAGAAAGGGAGCCAAATGATGGAATTGAAAGAGAGGGTGCTTCTATTTATAAACTCTATCCTCATTATTGCTTGTCCATGTAGTCCAATAGATCTTCTTGAAGTGGCAAACCTACTGGAATGAGATGGCAAGTCTACTAAAGAGAGGTGGCATGCCTATTGAGATGGTGTGGCATGCCTAAGTTTCTAAGGGAATGATGAAAGGCTAATGTGTGCCATTCTAATTGGTACACTTAGGCCATAAGTCACTTACTTCTTCTTCTAGCCAAATCTTATGCCATCATAATCAAATTTCTATAAGGCTACCTAAGCCATGAATTACTTGCTTCTTCTCTAAGCCAAATCTTTTTGTCATCGGTACCATATCTTACCTTGCCACTTTAGTGGACAACTCACACCTTCATTAAATGCTCAAGACATGGTCATGATGGGGTTTGAATTTTGTCATATGTTTCTTGCCTAGCTTGCTCTTCAATCCAAATCTTTGGCTATCATAACCAAATCTTTATAAGGCCATCTAAGATGATGATTCACCCATTGCATTAATGGCCAATGTTCTAAAGTCTTAAATTATGTCTCTTTTCAAAAAAATATATATATAGCAAACATAGGAATTAGGCCATTGGAAGCGCTAACTTGGTCGAGTATGAGTTTATCATGTTCATCCACGATCGATCGTGCCAATCAAACCGAGGTTTGTAGCCGAATTACCATTGGATAAGGCTGGTCATAGCCAAACTTAACTAGCAAGACTAAGTCAGTGGCCCATTGCATGGGCTCCGTGGCCGGCACTAGCCAGGCGCAGGGCCGGGTTGACTAGGCACATGGCCCGTGCCTATCTTGGCTCATGGCCTTACGGTAGGGTTCAAGTCCAGGCACATGGCTAGTTTATGGCCTGGCACCAAGTCTGACTCACGACTTGGTACATGGCCTAATTGGCAGGGTTGCCGAACCAATCTGCGATCGATTCACAATCGGTCTGTGACCCATCCAAGTAGCCTATGGTCAGTTCATGACTAGTCCATGGCCAAGCATATGTGGTCCATGGCCAATTCTTGGTTTTCATATAGTCACATGGGAGTGATTGTTCCATGACCAACACACAGTCGCATGGATTGGTCCATGGTCATCCGCAATTGTTACATGACCGTATGGAATAACTCGGGACCGAAATGTGACCGCACAGAATCAATCCATGATTGTCCATGGATCCATGGTGGTACATGATCGTCCTACAACCAACCCTTATAGTCGAGCAGCCAATCCATGATCGAATAGCTCGGATCACTTGTGTGATTAGTGGATTGGTTCACTATCGATCTCTTGATTATTTCAGGGCCAATCGTTCGATCAGGCCATAGTTGATCCTTTGGTTATCCTTCTGATTGAGTTGACAAGTCCATGACTGTTTTTTGGATTGGTCCATAGCAGATTTCTCCCACTATCAGCATACTAGTTCCATAGCCATTTCTCATGGCCAGAATTGTGGATGTTACAACCTAAGTACATCTCAAGGAGGTTAGAAGTGGGGACGTGTAGTTTCAAATATAAATTTTGACTTCCACGTTTTATAAAGAGGTATGGCAAAAGTATGAGAATGAGTTAAGAGTTAAAATAAAACAGACAAAAAAAAAATGCATCGAATTTACGTGAAATCATATAGACATATCCAAAATGTATATAATCATCAATGAACATGATAAAGTAACAAGCTCCTTATCTTGCCCTCATATTCATTGTGTCACATATATTTGAGTGGATTAATTACAATAGATATTCACCTCTAGTTCCCTTTCTGAAAGGTTTTTCAGTTGTTTTTCCGGCAAGGCAATTTTCACAAGTGAGCGGATCAATTTTATTAAATGGTTTTAACTGACCTTCTTTTCTCAATGTATTCACCTGACTCGCACTATGCCCTAATTTAGCATGCCACATTGACATCAGCATTCTCATCACTAGAAGAGGGATTTAATGAAATACACTTATGAGATTAAGAGTTGTATATAATAGGATCCGCATCAAGTCCAATAAAATCATCTATAACATAACTAGAACCATATTAACATGAATCATGGCAGCGTTTAACACCCGCATCACAGAAATTTAAAGTAAACCCTAAACGGAGAAAAGCAGCCACATGGATCTAGTTCCATCAAATTTCTGGGGGGAACCATCAACTAGGCACGGAGTTTGGTCTCCACGCAAAACCAACTTGCATGTGCCAACTCCTTTAACTTCAACTCTTGCGTTGGTAACTACATAAATCCACTTGCTTTCAGCAGCTATCCGTCGGTATTCCACAAGAGACCCTCGATCCCTTGTTACGTGATCTGTTGCTCCTTAGTCTACAATTCTTGAAGAAAAAATTCAGTGAGCATAACCAGGCTAGAAGCACAAATGCTAGAGTATTTGAATAAGACCAACCTTTCTTTTGCTCGGTGCACTCCCCAAATGGAGTGTCCATTCTTCCCACAACGGAAGCACTTCATTATGGTCTTATCCTTCTAAATCCAGCCTTTCTTTCCCTTCTTAAAGAAGCCTTTCTTCCTCAGACCAAGTCCTTCCTTCCCTTTCTTGTCATACTTGTTCCATTTCTTGTATCTCTTTTTTATGCTCGAAGGTCTCCTGCTAGATTCAGCCACATAAGCATGACCAAGAGCATTCGTATTCGACATCAATTGCTCATCCTCCAAGATGCAATGATTCATGACGTTATCAAACATCTTGATGCTCTCATTCTCAGTCAAGTTAGCCTTCATTTGTTCCCAACTATTAGGAATGGATCGGATGGCAGCTTGGACTTATCACTTATCATGTTTGACATCTTAGACAGATGTTACTTCATAGTATGATTGGAGCATTTCTTATAAATGTCAAACCTAATAGTCAATGACCTGAGCTGGGTGAGATTAATTATTCCGTACCTCTCTTTCAGTGCAAGCCACATCTCACATCTTGTAGGGAAACGCTCAAACTCTCTTATGAAATCATCCTTCCATACAACTAACAATGTAGCAAAGAGCCATGATTATTTTTTCCTTCCAGGCTCTAAAAGCCTCTTGATCTATCCTAGCTTGAGCAATGTTTCCCTTGCCAGGGTCATCCATAACTTGGTTCAAAACCTCTGTCGCTTCTTGTTGATCGAACGCAAATTGCACTTTCCAATGCTGGATATCAAAGTTATCACCATTCAACTTTTCATTATTCAAGTCAGTTATGATATTCTTTCTTGCAGCCACGATTAGTCACTGTATAAAGAGACATTACGTGATTGTTAATCCTCAGCACAACACACATTATTTTGCACTAATGATCACTAGAACAATGGTACTTAAATCTAAGGTAAGAACACAACACACGTTATTTTGTACTAATGATCACTTGAACAATGGTACTTAAATCTAAGGTAAGAAATCGAAACGTTACTACATTTCCAGTCATCGTCCTTGACAAATATTTAATCACCATTATTGAATTACATTGTACAAATACTCCCATTTAATTAGGCATCTCCCATACAGAACAGCATGCTAAACTATTTGTTTAATAACAATATATGCTTGAAATAAACGCTGTGTTGTGCTACTGCATAATCAGCTCAGCTATAGCAGGGGTGTGTGGAATCTGGAAGTGATTAGTCAAGCCAAAATGAGCCATCATGAGCCAGACATGAGTCAGAAGCTCTCCTCCTCTCCTCAGTTGCTGTGCATGATAACTCCCTTTACAGTTACTCGCTGCATAACACAACATCTCAACCCACACCTCACTTATTAGCTTCCACTTGTCCTCTTGTTTCTCGATCTTGTCCAGCTGCGACGCGAGCTGACACCCGTGGAACAGCACATACTTGCTCCGGTCTCCCTTTGAGACCGTCAAATTCAGATTTGTCTTCACCTGATCCCTCAGCTCATTGTAGGCAATAGTTAAGTCAAATTTGCGCTTCATCAAATTCTTGATATGTTGTCTCTTCGGAAACATCCGATAAAAAAAATTCTTGATTTGTTGTATCTTCGGAGGCATCCGATAAAAAAAATTCTTGATATGTTGCCAAGGACTTGCACAGAATCCTGCCTTGTGGTCTGTGTCCTCGCTTGCTCTCTGCTTGGGCTTGGGCTTCATCAAATTCTTGATATGTTGCCAAGGACTTGCACAGAATCCTGCCTTGTGGTCTGTGTCCTCGCTTGCTATCGGCTTGGGCTTGGGCTTCATCAAATTCTTGATATGTTGCCAAGGACTTGCACAGAATCCGGCCTTGTGGTCTGTGTTCTCGCTTGCTCTGGGCTCGGGCTTGCTCGGCTTGCGGAACTCATTGAAGAATTTCATGGCCTCGACATAGGTTTCTTGAAACTTGATGCGTCCGATCCCAGTTGGCAGCATCATGGGGTACATGACAAGGATATACAACATGTATCGAGACAAGCGCTTACTGATCTTGGATATTGATTTGTTTTCGTTGACCTGTGGTTTGTTACCAGGGTTTTTTGATTTCGGGTGGCATAACAATTCGGTTGCAATATGCCAAATGAGGATGCTTTGGTCAAACTCCAACTCGATGCTCCATTTCAAACTCTCCATTTTGTGGTTTTCGAGCACCCAGCTTCCTCTGGTGGTCTGTGGGGATTGCATGCCTTTGATATGTGACATTATAAGTTCCTTTAGATCATTGGTCACTTTCTTGTGATGCTTGTAAAGGGGCTTCTCAACCTTCTCATCGATCTGCAGAAATTCGAGGATTTGATGGCAAGGAAGGTGCTTCTCTTTGATTGCAAAGCTCAATAGGCTGTATTGAGCCATGTGGTCTGACCATCGGCGCCGTTTAGTAAGCGGTTGCAACCAATTGATGAAATCCAAGACAGCGAATTTCTTTTCCTTAATCAACCAACAAGCCGTCCTATCGGAGAAAAGAAGAACCACCAAAGCATAAATCTCCAGGAATATGGCCACTGCTAGCAGTATATAGGTCAAATAAAGATCAGCTACCGAGTAATGCTGATCCACGATCAGGATGAAGAGTACCAACACGATGCAGATCGAAACCAATCCGGTTATGCGACGAGCGAAGCCCCAACTAGTATGGATGGCCTTGGCCTTCGTGTAGAGCAAATTGTACACAATTCCCAGTTCAATCTCGATGATCTTGAAGGCCACAAGGAAGTCCTTATCCTTGAGCACCGACCGACTTGTTTCGCGATCCTCAAAACTCAGCAGGAGATCTGCGAAAAGGCGTTGGAATATGTTGACCAATCCTCTGGCCGCAACCAATTCTCCTTGCTTACGCTTATAAAGTTGCCCTGGATCAAGAAGGCTTTCCTCTGCACATGAAAGATCGGCACCATCCACATTGTATTCCACAGTCACATCACGGACCTCGATCACTTCATGTCCTATGACATCGTAACCCTCGGCCTCCATCAACTTATGTTGCTCCAATATCTTGGAATAATTAGGAGGTGGGTCAGGGATGGAGTCCCTGAACTGCTCACTGCTGGCGGTCCAGAGCACATAAACCCTTTCGCCATACTTGACGAGCCCGGCAAGAATTATCACGATGGCAAGGATGGACATACTCATGCCGGTCCACGCCATCAGGAAGATATAAAATGTTACTACAGTTTGGGTGACTAGTGACAACAAATGCCTCAACCAGAGCTCATTGTCTTCTAGGGCATATGCCGTTATGGTGTCGGGGCCTCCTAAATGTAACAAGAGGAATGGCGCCCAGAATGCGTTCAGCTGGGTCTTCGTGTCGACACTTTGGCTGTTCAACTTCGTGAGCTTGTTTGTGATTATGCCGAGCGCGTAGATCGCAACCGCATCGGCCATTAGGTAGGCCAACCAAACGACCCCCCTGAACCAGGCAAAGTGGATGTATTTGCGGCGACTTCCCATACAAATGAGCAGGATTTGGAGGGTGAGGCTAAGGAAGATGACACCGCGGAGCTCCCATTCTTCCCACAGCTCTTTGAAACGCGAAGAGAAGACGTGCATCCCCTTCACCTTCTTCATGACGACACCGCTGCTTAGAGCAGCTGAGATGCAACTCTTTGTATTAGCAAAAGAACGATGGAAGTACATTGCTTATAAAATGTGCGAGAACAACATTAATGACTACTCATTTAGCAAAAATGATCAACGATGTCAAGCTATAGGGACATATTTAGCTGTGTAACCTAATTAAACTGCTCGTGCTAAAATCCAAGCAACCCTATGAACATAGATAGGTGAGGCGATTTTATCTTTCCTTGCTGCTTTAGAAAAATCGCCTCCTTACGAGTTGCTTACATGGTTTCTTAAGCTGATATATTTGAGAACAAAAGTAAATTCTCGCATTCTTTCTGCTTCAGTTGCTTTGTTTTTGTCCTTCTTCTTGAAGTTTTCTGCTTTTGCTACGAGTACAAGTCTACTATGCCCAAGAAAAACTTGGACATCCATAACCATAACCAACTACTTGAAGCTCAAAGTTAACTGAAGCAGAGATGAAGTGAATTTCTTTAACTTACCAATAACTGGTAATATCATGACTCAATGGTGAAAATGCTGCTTAACTTGTTCAAAGAAGGATCGGTCTTCTGTTGAACAACGATCTGTTGTGTGCGTGTGAGAGAGACAGAGAGAGGTTATGGAGGAGGAGAGTAAAAGAGGACTGATATTGAGGTATGCGACAAAAGGTTAGTCAGATAATACAGCTAAGCTGGCCCCATAAAGGGAGAGTACAATTATTTCTTCCGATGTTGCATCGTATCCTTTAACAATCTTTTGTTTCTGTATTTTTCTTATACTTGACAAAGTCAACACGGAGTCAAGAGGGCGCTCTTTAATGCGTAGGCCTAATTGTAGACAAAACTTGTTAAATTATATTTCAAATTTGAATCGTTTACGGAATCCGATCCGACTGATGAATATTCAAGCTTGACAGCGTAATTAAATTCGAGAGTTGGACTCATGAAAGTTGGAGGAAAGATGGGCACTACAGACAAAAGGAAAGGGCAGATTTCTCTGCCTCGTGGCCGTGTAAAAGGAAAGGCAAGTGGGGCCCATGGAGTTGTCTAGAGCAAAGAAAACAAAAGGAAAATGGATAGGGTTTTTCTAAGGCTTGAGTCTAGGTTGTCCAACTCTTTTCTTTGAAAGTGCAGCCGCACAAGAGGAGAAGTCGTGGGTCTCCTTCTCGTCTTAACTCATGAAAAAATGACCGCGGTTGACACCTAAATTTTGATAACCTAATTAATCGTTCATTATATAAAAAATTAGAAATTAAATTTTAATCCCTAAATAAAAATATTAAAATTACATAATATATAGTTTAAGTTTATATAGATTAACTGCATTCCACATCGAATCGACGGTGGTAAGTGAATTGAAAATTCATCGTGCAAATCGAGCTCGAGCACTGAACGAAACTCGGCTCATTCAGAAGACGGGGGCCGAAAATCACAAACCTAAAAGGCCTTGGTTGTCTTAATTTGAGGTTAAATCAGCCAATTAATCTTAATTAAAGAAAAGCCCAAATTAATTCAGTTACTTTGGAATTAAATAAAAATTAAAGGATAAAGCCTAAGCCAAAGCCCATTAGAACTAGGAAGCCCAATCAATTAAATAAGGGTTCCGATATAAATATGTGATTATACTCCTCACTCAAATGGGAGGCTCTCATAATTTCTAGAAGACACTTTTGAGAGCACAAGAGAAATAGCGAGAGTGAGAAAGAGAGTTGTTCGCGCGTGTGCCCGACGGTGCCTCCCACACCTGGCCACCCGCATCCGCACGCTTGTCCGAGCCCGCAGTCGATGGCCCCCTTGGCCGAGCTTCCCTTAGTCTTGGTTTCTGCCACGCTGTGCCCGCGCTGGGCCGACCGCCCACTGCCTCGTGCCTCGCCGCGCCGCCACGCCACGCTCGAGTCACCGCCCGTGCTACTACCGCCCTTGCCGTAGCTCCTCTTGCTATCCGTTGCCGCGCCCTCTGCTCACAGCCAGACTTGTGGCCGTGAACTGCCGTCCTTGCTTCCATCGACGATAACGTTGCTGTACCCTCTAACTACGAGATAACGAAGCCTGCTGTTGTTCCGAGTATGACCGATGACCAACGATCAACGTTGGTGCCGTTGCTTCTAACAGGATTCTCGGTGGTGTCTCTGCAGTGAAGCATTAGTGGGTTCCCAATCACCACCAAGTCCAGAAAAGTCAAGTGTTGGTCTAATTCATGTTTATTCTTTCTGACATCCACCAATATTCACGCAAAAGCTATCGCATGCTCAAGTGTGTTCTCTAGATGACACATCTAGCATCATCATCTCATGCACTTCTTCATGGGAGGAGGATGGCGACATTGATGATCCGTGAAGCCATACCAACGTGGTGAAGTTTCGCGCATCCCCGACGTGCTTGTCCGACACACCACCACCATGAGTTGAGCTGATCCCCGTCGAACCGTCGCTGTTATCACCGCCGGTCTGCCGTCGTTAGCCACAACGCGTTCTGCGATCTACAAGCCTCAATCCGAAACCGAGTTCGAATTTGGAAGATATCCGTGAATTAGGTAAGATCATTATCCGAATATTTTATGAAATATTTAATTTCATAAGTTTTCGGTGTTTGAATATTTTGTGGATATTCTTTGGTGGATAGCTATATATCTTAAGATAATATTTGCGATATCCGCAATATTCTAAGATACCTTAAATTAGGAATTTTTCCTAATTTGGCAATGTATCTGGACGATTATCCGACCTTATCCCTAAGGTACGATACACGGCGATACGGAAAATCGTTATCCTATCCATAATTACTTGAATACGATAATAGATCTTATTCGTCTTCCAAATTCAAATAATCAACTTTTCGTCGATATCTATAACCCTATAGATATTACCGTTAGTTTAATTTCTTTTCTTGATCCAAATTTGATAAGAAGAATCTTGCGGATTGCGTGGATTGTTTGAGCACGGTTGTTATCTTTATTTGATTGCTTTCTTTTTTTTAAATAAAGAAAATCCAAAAAATATGTTAGTTAAGATTTAAATTAGGAGTTTTGCATGTTTAGAAAATCCTAAATGTATCTAGAAGATAGGACAATTATTTAATTTAAATTGGGACCCAAGATAATTTATTTCCTAGTTTAAATTAGGTATTATTCTAATCCTAATAGATTATTTAGGTTAGTTTTAGATTCCGAATTTCCATGAAAATCCCAAAAAAGAATGAGTTACTTTAGGATAGATTAGAATAGACTGCATTCTTAATTTGAGTAATTTTTAATTTCTAATTTTAATAAAAAATACCAAAAAAAAAAAAGAACTTGTTAGATTGCATGCTATTTTAGGCATTTTTTATTCCGAATTTCATTTTAAAAAATACCAAAAATAAATCATTTGTCCGTCATTAGAATTAGGTCACGTCGTCGCATAACATATAGTTCGCATGCTAGGTTGCATTAATCGCATGTCATTTTTGCACGGTATTACATATAGGTTAGTTTGCATTTTAATAAAGCGCAAACCCTAATGAACACATTGAGTGCCTTGCTTTGTTAATTAGAAATTATATTAGGATTGTCTGTGTGATTTTCTACTAACAATGCATATGCTTACGTGGCTTTGAGGTATGTTATCCTGTTATTTATTTACTGTTTTCTTGGGTGTTAAATTGGTAGTTTGCGCACTCCCATGAACACCTCACATGTAAGTGATTAGGTAATAAAATAGATCTAGACTGCATGCAAAATATTTTTTTTTAAAAGAAAAGGTACCGAAAGGGTGTTAGACTAGATCTAGCGTAACCAAATCCTCAAGCTTAGAATCTTTGGTTTGTAGGAATAAAACATATCTCCATATGTTTTATTTAGGTTTTTAATCGACTTACCACAAATAGATTAGTGGCAACTCCAAGCATGTAAATATTTGCACATTAAGAAATTAAATCCTAAGTTGTAAATTGGTAGGACATAGCTAGGAGGGCCCGAGTTAAGCTTAGTTTTAATAATCCAATAGTCTGAGAAAAATTTAGGTCGCGACAGCCGCACAGTAGCTCTCGGTAAAAGAGCAGGTAGCTGCACAGTGGACTCTAAGAGACGGCGCACGCGAAGGAAGAAAGGGAATGATATATTGACACCTCTTTGATGCATAATTCCCTAAAAAATTTCACTTTTAAATTAAGTCTCAAATCTATCATGAATTCATTTTTTTCTAATAAAATCCCAAATTTTAGGTCTAGTCCAAAATCTATCCTAAACCTTTTTTTATCTCAGAAAAAACCTAAAACTTTAAGTCTAGTCTCAAATCTGCCCCGAATTTTATTTTATGTAAGAAAATACCAAAATTTAATTTATTTTAAAAATATACCTCTATAATCCAATCTCAACTTGATGTGGCGTCGATAAGAAACCCACATCAACAAAGTAATGTAGTCTTTTTTTAGACAAAGAAAACTTCGTAGCAAATTTGGATTAAACCTAAAAGTTAGGTATTTTTTTAAATTAAAAAAAGTTCTTTAGGGTGGATTTGTTATCATCCCTAACTTTTATATCCTAGAATGGTTTTATTTTGGAGAATTTTAATAATTTTTATGGGGCTAGATTTGTTATCGAAGTGGAAATGCGATGTCATTCTGTACATATCTTCCTATTACTTTGCTGATGTGGATTTGCTATTGATATGGAAATATCATGTCAAGTTGGGACGGGATTACGGGGTTATATTTTTGAAAATAAATTAAAATTTGTTGATTTTTTTATACAAAATAAAATTTAGGACTGAACTTAAAGTTTGAGGTTTTTTCTGATATAAAAAAAAGTTCAGGCAAATTTGAGACTTGATATAAAGTTGGGGGTTTTTGAAGGAATTCATCCCCTCTTTGATTGAGCCAAGGAGTTCCAAACACGATGATTTTGTGTCTACTTGAGTTGATTATTTCTAAAGATTTGGGATTTGAGTGTAATCTATGTGCGAGAAAACTCGAGCATTGTGAGCAATTGCAAACTTGGATTCTCCAATTATTGATAGATTATTTGCTATTGGCTCTTCTCATGAATGTAAATACTGAATACGTTGGACCAAACCACATAAATCTTGGGTGTCTTTTATCTTTTCTTATTATTTCTCTAGTGATTTTTTGCGTTGACATAAATTGCAAGATCCGGGTTAGCTTCCGCATTAGTTAATATTACAACAAAACTTTTGTTTATGCTTTGCCCACTAACCAAATTGTAGATTGCGATTAAAAAAGCAAGGAGTGAAATCTTGGTCTCTAACAAACCTTTTGCTAATGTTTTGTATATTTCAACTGCCTTTTCTAATTGCAGCCCCCAATTGGGAATGACTATAAACAAGCACATGTGCTTGGTCATGAATCGCGGTTGAGGATGGTTGTTTTTTTTTTTTTTCCAAGAAGTATTCCCTATGTATGTTACCATGATTTTGAGCAATAGCTACTCTGCACCATTCGTGACTCATAGATTCGAGATTAGTGAGCCTGTCACCACAACCTTACCAATATGCTAGCCAAGAAGTTTTTCCACATGAGATATGTCACAGTTAGGCAATACAGTACGAGTTATTCAAAGTTCATAACTGTTAAGTCATATGTTACATATACATTATTGGGAAAAATGATTTATCTAACATGGTATCACAAATACAAGTTAAGGGTTCGAATCCTAACACTCTCAATTTCTTCTTCTTGTATTCTGCTTGTTTTCCTATTTGGCTCCCTTGAGAACCTGTCTTGCACATGCAATACTGGCTTATACATGAGCGGTAGTGTTAAATTAAATGCCATAAATACATTAATGGCTCATTTCCAAACAGCTTGAATTATTGGGAAAAATAAATTGTCTGACATGATATCAGAGCTAATATTGCGGCTATTCAATCATGTGCAAACTCGTTGCTCGTGATAATTGGGTTCACAAATCGCTCACACAAAACCAAAGTCACGCCCCTTTTTTTCACAAGAGCCGACTTTCTCGCCGAGTTCGAACCACCACCTCTCTGCACTCCGCACCTTCGCGCCTTCTTTTTGCACATTGCCGCCCCCTTCTCGCGCTTCACGTCATCCACCCCTGCTTCCATTCCGTCCTCAGTTGCATCACAGTGGTCAAGTCGCGGCCACAACCAATTTCCCACGACTCAGAGGACCATCCGTCTACTTTAGCCACACCGAGCACTTCGATCACCACAAAACCACCACCAATCGACGAATTGGCAGCCGAAGAAGTCACTACTCTAGTTTGACGGCAAAAGGACGTCCCACGTGCCCTCAAGCGCCAGGTCGGATCTTGAGTTCTTCAGCTCACACACTCCACTCGTTGCATGTGCCGATATCAACTATTTACCCTTCATGACACGTGTCGCTACATAATTTGCCATGTCAACAGAGGCGAAAAAAATACCGAAAAAGCCCTAAACTTTTTGTATTAGTGTCAATTTAGTCCTAAACCTTTTTTTGGTGACAATTCAGTCCTAAACCTTTTGCATTAATATCAATTCAGTCCTAAACCTTTTATTTTTGTGCTAATTTAGTCCTTCCGATCAATTTTGATTGGAATTTGCTGACGTGGACACCTGCCAATCGATGACTGGTCACCGGCGCCGACGTGGACAACTTAAATAATATTTTAATATTTTTTGAATTTTTATTTTTTTTCACTTTTTTTTTTTGGTTTTCCTTCCTCTGGTCGGTCGCCAGTCTAGCGACTGGCCAGAGGCCAGAGGCCAGCGAGGTCGACCTCACCGGCCACTGGCGAGGGCGACCTCGCCAGATCCGGCGAGGTCGAGCCTCGCCCAACCATGGCGAGGCACGCCCACGTCGGAGGCCGCAGTGAGGGCGAGCCTTGCCATGGTCGGGCGAGGCCCGACCTCGTCGGATCCGGCGAGGTCGAGCCTTGCCCGACCAAGGCAAGGCTCGGCCTAACCAGTGGCCAGTGAAGCCGGCCTCTGGCTGGTCGCTGGATCGGCGACCGGCTAGTGGAAAGAGAGACCAAAAAAAAAGTGAAAAAAAAGGAAAAAAAATAAAAATTCAAAAATATTAAAATATTATTTAATTTGTCCATGTCAGCGCCGCGTCGGCACCAGTGACCAGTCGTCAGCCGGCAGGCGTCCGCGTCAGCAAATTCCGATCAAAATTGGCTGGAAAGATTAAATTGGCACAAAAACAAAAGGTTTATGACTAAATTGGCACCAATTTAAAAGGTTTAGGACTTAATTAGCACCAAAAAAAGGTTTAGGATTAAATTGGTACCAATGCAAAAGGTTTAGAATTGAATTGGCATCAAAAAAAGATTTAGGACTAAATTGGCACTAACGCAAAAGGTTTAAGACTTTTTTGGCACTTTTTCCTAATAGAGGCACGTCATCTGCCACGGGAGCGCTCGCCACATCAACGACGTCACGTTGGCAGGGCAAAGGTTTTTTTTTTTTTTGGTCGATAGCAGGGCAAAGTTAACAACACCACTTCAGCAACACCACATCACCGGTATTCAAACAGTCGTTGACCGGACCGATTCGACTTTGACAGACTAGTTCACCCAATTTTTAACTGATTCAATCCGGTTCCTGGTGTTGTTCATGCTGCTCTTTCCGAATTTGATGTTAGCTTTTGTTGATTCAATATGCATCTTTTTTTCGGTTAGTTTTCGTTGATTCAATATGCATCGTTAAGCTTCTCTCTTTCGATGCTTGTCAGGCTGTTCTATATGGATCTAATAATAATTTGTGGGTTCAAGCTATGCGTAACTTCTTAAAGACAAGAAAACTGTGGTGTTATGTGAAAGGAGATATCATAGAACCTACACGGTCCACTAGTGAAATTGCCGAAAAACTAGAAGAATGGAACGACAGAATCACATGGATTCGCAACACCTCTGTTTAATCCGTTCATCTTCTAGTTGGAAGGTTTGAGACTGACGAAGAATGGTGTAGGACCTACTTGTTCAACGTTATACTTCTACTTATTTGGCTCGCCAATATCAAGCATGGGGCACGCTTCACGGTATGAGACAGGATCATGGACAATTTATCTCTAATTTTCATAGTCGGATACGACCATGTCGATGCCTAAATTTTCGCCAAAGATCTCTAATGCATTTCATCATAATAAGGGATCAAATTCGTTGAAAACGATAAAATTTGACCCTAAATACAAATATCAATTTTGCATATTCTTGCATTCACAGTTGTTATTGCATTTCTCTACATTTGGGCACTAGAGGCATTTTATGTTTAGGAATAAGACAATTGCATAGAGGAAAACATAGGCCCAGTTATTAAGATCGTTCAAATTGGCCTAATAGACAACCCGGCGTGCAAAATGAGTCTATATTTTATTAGAGTAATTAAATATTAAATCGCGCCTATTGTTGACAGTGGTCTAATCAAATTTTAGATGGTATCAGAGCTAGAAGTCTTAAGTTCAAATCTTTCCATGCTCCATTTGCCTTCTTAATTAAATATGTCTATGTTTAGTATTAGGCAAAAAAAAGACCCGACTAAACATGTGCTAGAGTAATTAAATATTAAATCACTCCTTGATCTAACAGTTTAAGTTTTTAAAATAGTTGATAATGATTTTATCAATTTCACATTTAGAAGTAAAGGACCATATACTCATTTGAGCTTTACAAGACCAAGCCCGCACTTGCTCGACACGCTTTGATGAACTCAGCCACATCCCATTTGGCCTAGGCGAAGCTTACACACGAGTGTCATGTGCCGTTCCCAATTACGAAACAAAACCAAAACGGAAAGTGACCAAGGGCAAGCATTGGCAGGCCCTAGACCACTCGAAGGAAGCGCGGCCAACACAGACAACGCAACGAAGATCCAATCAACGCAGCTCGGCTGCACATGTGAAAATAAGAAAGAAGACCAGAAAAATCGAGATGGAAATAGGGAAACAAACGGTTTCTTTTCAAATTGTGTAACCAAAAATTTCGGCAATTTGAGGGACGAAACCACGGCTGTTTGAACAGAGGACATTCGGAGCTTCCGATAGACACTCCCAAAAAAGAGGACCGACAGAGGGTGAGAGCAACCCAGCACGTACAGCCAGAATTCACGACTGAACAAGCACCCAATTCTCAGCCAAACACCCCCAGTATTCTCGACCAAAAGTGATGCACTCGCCTCGGTTGACACGGAGGCCAAACTTCGTCAAATCATGCAACTAAATCTGGTCGCTGCTCACAGTATCTGCATGGTAATGATTCTGAATTTTCGTTGCTTTAAACTAAGAATCCATTCGTTTTACGGAAAATAATTTCTAGATCCAAAAAAATATTTTTTGAATTTTCTGGTATTCGTTTCACAAAAATTAACTTCTTACGAAAAATATTTTCCAGAAAAGAGGAAAACATTTCCCCCATCCTTCTTTCAACATTCATTTTAAATATTTCAATTTTCTTTTTTTTTCTTTCTCTTTTCTGTCTTCTTCTCTGGCCGGTCGCCGGCCACGGCCACAAAAGAGCTCGAGCCTCGTCGAGCTTGCCAAATTCCGGCAAGGTCGAGCCTTGCCAGCCTATGGCGAGGCCGACCTCGCCCGAGGCCGACAAACTCGAGCTCGCTTGAGGCCAATGAGCTCGAGCCTTACCAGATTCAGCGAGTTGGGCTAGGCTCGAGCCTCACCCGAGGTTGCTAGAGCCTCACCCAGCTCGCCGGATTTGACAAGGCACGAGCTCGCCTGACTAGCCTTGGGTGAGCTTGGCCACGCCAGATCAAGCAAGCCAGAGCCTCACCACAGGCCGGTGAGGCTTGACCTCGCCGGAATCTAGCGAGCTTGAGCCTCATCGGCCTATGGCAAGGCTTGAGCTGGCCGGTCGTCGGCCACGACAATAGCCGGCGATTGCTGAGGAAGAAGAAGAAGAAGAAGGAAAAAAAAGAAAAAGCAAAAGAAAATTAAAAATATTTTTAAAAAATAAAAATAAAAAATTATTAAAAGTAGTGCATGGAAGAAAATCTTTCCATACCAAACAACGGAAAATATTTTTCGAAACTTTTTCAAATTTCAGCCTAATACCGGAAAATTGTGTCATTTTTCAGGAAAATGACTTCCCGAAAATCATTTTCCAAAAACATAACATTTTTCACGAAACAAACGGAGCCTTCTGAAAAATAACTTTTGGGAAAGTGTTTTCTTGGCTTTCTAGCATTCGTTTCATGGAAAATAAAATTATCCATGGAAAACATTTTACACCTTCCAAAGTGGAAAACATTTTCCCTCTTCATTCTTTCACCATTCATTTTAATTTTTAAAAATTATAAATTTCAATTATCTGTTTTATTTTTCTCTTTTCTTTTCTTTTTTTTGGACCTTCTTCTTTGGCAGGTCGCTTGTAGCCGGCAACCGGCCACAGGCGAGGCTCGACCTCACCGACCTCGAGCCAAGCCAAGCTTTGCCTTGCCAGCCTCGAGCGAGGCCTCATTAGATTTGGCGATGCTCAGCCTTGCTCGTGGCCGGCGAAGCTCGAGCGAGACCGGCGAGCTTGAGCAAGGCCTTGCTCAACGCCGGTGAGGTGAGGCTAGGCCACACCAAAGCTTGCTGACCTCAAGCAAGCAAGGCCTCACCTCACCTTACCATATCTAGCAAGGCGCCAGCCTCGCTTGAGGTTGGCGAGGTGAGGCTTGGCCTCGCTTGAGGCTGCCAGCCTTGGACGAGCAAGGTTGAGCCTCGCTTGTGGCCGGTTACCAGCCGTCGCGATAGCCGGCGACTGGCAAGGAAAGAAGAAAAGAAAAAAATAAATAAATATAAAAAATTATGAAATTTTATTTTAAAATAAAATAAAATAAAAATTATTAAAAAGAGTGCAATAAAGAAAATCAAATCAGATTTTCTATACCAATTGGCGAAAAATATTTTCCGAGTCTTTTTCAAATTTCAGCTGAACACCAGAAAATTATGTTATTTTCTAGGAAAATGGTTTCTTGGAAAACATTTTCCACAAACGTAACATTTTTCGCAAAATGAATAGAGAATAAGCATTCGTTCTTTTTTTGGGGGGATAAGTACATTGCAAATCATCAAACTTGTCACAAAAGTGCAATTGACTCCTAAAACTTTCAATAAATGTAATTATGTCCTAAAACTCATCACAAAAGTACAAGCGAGTCCTAAAACTTTCAAAAAGTGCAATCAAGTTCTAAATCTTATCATAAAAGTGCAAACGAGTCATAAAAATTTCAAAAAGTACAATTAGTGGAAGAACTTGATTGGACCAATTTATAAGTTTTAGGACTTGATTGTGCTTTTGAAATCGGCCACTCCTTTTCACTTTTTGAAAGTTTTAGAATTTAATTACACTTTCGTAACAAATTTTAGCATTTAATCTCACTTTTTAAAAGTTTTATGATTCAATTGTACTTTTTGATACATGTTTTAAGACTTTCAGTGTATTTATTTCTTTTTTTTTTCCTAGTGACACGAATATTCTTGCAGCCTCCCTAAACTGTGAGTAAGTTTTGTTCACGTTAGAATCTTTGTCTGTTTCAGATTCATCCCTATTGACACCTAAATTTTGCTCAATCATTTAGGGTCTTATAGCATAAAAAATTTTGGGGTTTAATTTTTAACCCCTAAAAAAAATATTTTCATTAAACTAATTGGCATATAAACTTTAGGTGCATTTACATTAATAAGGCATATTAGAACATGTTTTTTTTTTTTGGTAAGGCATATTAGAACATGTTTTCCTTGTTTAACTTTAAAAAAAAATTAATTTTAATTTTTTTTAAAATTATTATTAAAAATAAAAAGAGAGAGAGAGAGAGAGGGAGAGGCCAGCATTGAATTAGTCAACGCTGGCCCACTCCACTTGCCTGTATCGTGCACTGACCTAACGAAGAAGATGAAGCAAAAGCAGAACACAGAAGCCAAAAGCCGGAACAAACAAAACGGAGGTGCGCTCTGCACGAGGAGGCTGAAGCTATGACTCCAGAAGCAGGAAGCAGTGGCGTGGCACTGCACCTTGACGGCGCAAGGACCCAAGAGATCCCATAGCCATTTTAGCAAAAAAACGGGCACGATTCAACCGCCAAGGAGAAGACTGGCTGACGACATGAGCACAAATGGAGAGAGTGTTCTGATCGAAGAGGTCTTTGAGCTAGAAATGGAATGGCGAGTGTCGCCGGGGCGAAGCCGAGAGGACGAGATGTTCCTCCTTCCCTCGGCGTTAAAAGGTAAGACCAAAAAGAAAAGCATGGGGGCGCCATCGGGGGGAGAACAGAGAAGGGGGCTCCGAAGAAACAGAGAGAGTGAGACTAAGAGCCGGGGAGAGAGAAATCCGAGAGAGCGAGAGATCGGCCGCATCCTCCGGCACTCGCTGCATTGGTGTCACGGCTGAGAATCCACACACGCTCTTCCTTCCCCAATGTCAATTTTTGGTAAGTTTAGGTCCGGGTTTTCGCCGGGTTGCATTTTCTTTGATTTGGGGTTGGTTTCCCGAGGATCCCGGCTTGTAGGCGTGCGAGGCGAGCAAACATCGCCCGATCTATCTCATTCGCCCTCCATTCGCCGCTGCCGAGTTGGGTAGGGAGCGTCGTAAGGAACCGCTACCCCTGTTCTTTCTGTGTAGTCTGTTTTTGGGGCTCACTGGCCAAAGCACACGGCCGTCCGACTCGTGCAAGCTCCGGCCCGTGATGCCTCATGCTTGTTCCTGCTTGTTGTTGGGTCCCGTGTTGAGAATCCCGATCCGTTTAAGCCTCGATTGAGTTGGAAATTTTCTGTTGTTGCGGCACCCACCAACGTGTTTGATAAAATGCCCGGAAGGATGCTGAAACTTTTTTCACCAAAAAACTGTTATTGTCATCTCTTGTGTTTTTACGCCAATGTTTGAGCATTGTCCGAGTTAGCCTCGCGTTCATATATCCCGCAGGGGATTTCTTTTTCTCGCATTGACGAAGTTGCAGCTCGATGGCACCTTAGCCAGCGGGTTCCTCCTCATCTTTTAACGTGAATATGTTTGTTTTGGCTGTTTGTTTTGCTGAAATGGTTTGATGTGGTATGTTCCTTCGGTGACGGTAGTGTCGCCGGAATCGTTTGGCATTAGTCGAGGTAACAATCGTCGACGGCGGCATAATGACCAATGAGGGGTAGTCGTCAACGGTGGGTGGCAAAGACTAGGGTGGCAAAGATTAACGGTGATGAGAGTCGATCGGAGCATCGGCAAAGAGTCCACGGCGCGCTCTCGTTGAAAGTAGAAGAAAGCATTCAGGAGAGAGAGTGTTTGGGAAAGAAGGTTTTTGGGGAAGAAAGCGTTTGGGAAAGTGAGCGTTCAGGAAGAGAGCGTTCAGGAAAGTGAGCGCTCGGGAAATAATGCATTCGGGAAAAGAGTATTCGGGAGATAGAGCATTCAGGAAAGAGAGCGTTCGAAAAAGAAAGTATTTGAAAGAGTAAGCATTCAGGAAAGAGAGCGTTTAGGAAAGTGAGCCTTCGTGAGACAGAGCATTCGGGAGAGAGAGCATTCGGGAGTTTTGGGAGAAGAGAGAATATTCGGGGTTTTAAAGAGTCAGGTCGGACATTTGGGTGGATCGAGTCAGGGGACCCGGTCCGAATCTTTAGTTTATTAAATAAAAAAATTATAAAAATATATATTTAAAAAAATTCAGAAAAATTCGAGAAAATTCCAAAATATTATTTGAACTTTGGAATTGGCTTTTCTTGCCCCCTTTTGCATGATTAGCGTCATGTTTGATTGCACATTGCCTGATTCACACACTTTGAATTGCGCATTCAATTTAATCTCGCATGTGGCTGATTATGCATGTTAGGTTTGGGTATTAACGGTTGCTTCCCTTAGCTTGATTAGGGATGGAATGTTGAGACTCGCAGTTAGTGTGAACACGTTTGGTGGTGAATTGAGTAAGATTAGATACCGAAATGGTACTAGTTGGTCAATTAATGTAATCAAATCCCCGTATCTATTGAATCTTTGGTTTGTAGAAGTAAAGTATTTCTCTCGTGCTTTACTTGGGTGTCTAATCGATTCACCAAAAATCGATTAATGGCGACTCCTACATGAAATTGATTTGCATATTAATAACTTAAACTTAAGTAGCGAATTAGTATAGGTTTGGGGGAGCTCGAGCTAAATTTAATTTAGTAATCCATTAGCCTAACCCCTTAGGCGGCGGGGCCGGTTTAGGGAGGTCACTGCAATCCCTTGTTTTCGTTTCATTTTACTCATTAATTTTTTTTGAATGACATCATAACCCGTTCCCCTTTCATCAAACTGCTGTGATTATCGTTCATGTATCGTTAAACCGTGGGCAAATATCGGTAAATAAATCGGTATGCGCCACAGCACACTATTGCATTGTTCATGCCCCATTCTAGACCGGTAATCAGTTTGAATAGATGGTGAGCAGCACCTAATCGTGTTGTACATTTGTTGATTTCGCTTGTGGTTAGCATACACCTTAAATCTCTATATAGAAACATAAATTCAATTCCGATTATTTACTGTTTCTATCGTCTCTAGCTTTTACTCGTCAATATCAACTTTTAGAGACCATATCAATTACTTGTTTGAAAACTCGAGGCAATCGACACTTTATTTTACTGTATCTCAAATCTCAAATCCGTTATGTTTATCGCATCTGCATATAAGCGAATAGTTTTGTCATTATCAAAAAAGGAAGATTGTTGAGAAAACCTTTGAAGATATTAATATTGACAAAATTATCTCTTATGATTTTTGGTGTAAGAGATGCAAGCGTTGTTTCTATTCAAGTTACTATTAATGACTCAACACCACTGAAACTCTCCTAACTATTATGTGAAAGAACTTGAAAGATTGCAAGATCCTTAAGGGTGAACAAGTCAAAGAGAATGAGGAGTTTGTGAGGACTTGAAAAAACCAATAGGTGAATAGATCTGTGAAAGTCTAATTAACATATGTGCTCAGGAAAAATCGATGGAGTAAAAACACAACAATTGTCAAGTGGACTTGTAGGAAGGACCAAGGAAAGTTGATAGAAGCAATGGCTTACATTAAACCGAGAAGATCGCATCTAGATAAGTGACATAATGAAGACCCATACTTCCTTGACCGTTATTACACATTCAAAGGAATCTGATAGCCAATCACAAGCCTGGAATTACGGATTTATTTGCTTTGAAGAACATCCAATATATAAATCTTCGTACCATTGGACAAGGATTATTTTCTAACTTGGAGACTCTATTCATGAAAGTGGCAAGATTGCTAGAAGATCTTATTGTATGGACAACCAAATCTCCAGTGATTTTATTGCAGTCTACAACGGCTACATTGATCATTCATCAGTTGACTTGAAGATCGATGACTATAAAAAGGGACTAGTGCAAGCCTGAGAGACCAACTATGAAAATTGAGAGAACACCTTACCTATTTTGATAAATTTATTTGCTTATTGAGAGTTAGACACCAATGGTTAATTTTTTGAGAAGTGTACAAGTGTTGTAATTGTGCGTGTTTTCGTGGTAGTGTGATCTACTAGTTTTGAGTGCTGCGCAAGCTACATTTGTAATATCTCAGGAGCTATTAGTGAATTTCAGCCTTGTTAGTGTCCCTTAGTCTTGGAGAATAGACGTAGGCTTACTCCAAATTGAATTACTAAAAACCTACGTGCATCTATCTCCATCTCATTTAACTTGCTATTTCATTTATTTAATAGAAGCAACGCGCACGTAGCTTCTAGATATACCAAGTTTGTTCCTGCTTGTATAAACTTGTTTCTACTCAATTCCGCGAAAAGTTGTCAAGTTTGGAAAAAAACCTATTCACCCCCTCTAGGTTATATCATTAGTCACAACATTTCCCTCACTTCTGGGCGCACCATAATCATATTTCTTAATTGATTACTCATAATCTTTCTCCTTTTGATTGATTGTATGGCACCCCCTACTTCACTCATCTAAAATTTTTCAGCTGGGCATGCTTTATTCTACTTCAGAATCCTAAAAGCACCAAACTTAAGACGCATGCTTGGTTTTTTTGTTTTCTCGGCTACGGTATTGAACATAAGATATGCATGTTGGGATCCTTTTTTCTAATCGTCTTTGAGTATCTCAACATGTCGTCTTTTGGAAACACACTGTGTTCTCATCTCTTTCTCAATTTCATATCATCTCCTCACTATCCATGTCATATTTCAGTAACCCAACATTGAGTTATTCCGGGATGACCCAGCTCCAAGTTCTTCAGAGCTCGAGCAAGTGCCCGTGACTATTGACATGCCTCCAACGGGCGCAGCCTCATCTGTAGATTCGACCATTTCAGAATCCCTGATCCTTAAGCTCTTCACCATTCCACTAGAGTAAGACAGCTTCCTTCTCATGTTCGATATCATTATTGTTTTTCCGCCACCTTTGGTGAACCTCAATCATATCATGAGGGTCGGTCCAACCGTCAGGGGTCGCAAGCAATGTCTGAAGAAGACGGGGCATTAGAAAAAAAAATCATCGGTGGGCCCAAGTTGATCTTCCTTTTCAAGGCTGTTGTAGGCTGCGATGTGTCCATAAGATCAAAACCAATTCATATGGATCTATAGAACAATGTAAAGCACATGTTGGTCACGAAAATGGTACGCCCAAGATCACCATAATCAAAAATCAAAATACATTATTGGAGAAATTATCAATTCGCGTACCTAATTTGGAATCTATCGAACTTGACGCGGAATTTGCGACGGTTTCCGAACATAAACTCAAGTACTTCTCCCCTATCCCCTTCGTTAAAATACTAGCCTAATGAGATTGCCACTCACAAGGAGAAAATTATCTCTAGATCCGTATGTGAGTCAGATTGTGCATCATCGGGTTAGGGGAGAAACTTGAACGCTATTTATAGATTATTCGACCACGGACCCTCTTATTACAGGCCGGGCCGTACTCGGCCCACACCAGCCTGCTCCATATTAGACTTATTAAGAATTTATATATCTTACCTTTATTAGACCAAACTAATTCAATTAATTTCAATTAATGAAGCCCACATTAGGAAATTCTTACATTCTCCCAGTTGGGTAATATTAATTAAAACAGAACTATGTGCGCACACTTATATTAGTCTAGAGATTATTCTTAATAGTCAATCCGATCCTATAAAGTCTCAAACACCGAATCATGGCTATAACTGCATGTACTCACATAGAGCCTTCCATGGTCACGAGTGCTTTCAACTTTACTGATATGAATTCAATATAGTAGTGTGTTAAATAGACAATACCTCATAATGAGTGATACTTTATGTGTTATCCATTTTGTTAGTCTAAATTCTTTCTCCTTAAGTGTCACAAAACCTAGTATGTCACTAGAGAATATCTTTCAAGGTTCCAACAAACCTGCATATCTCTTACCTTGATAGTTAACCGTACTTTATGTGTAACAAGACATATCGTTAAGGCTAATACCAAGAATGCCCCATAGCCTGTACTCAAGGTTTATACAATGCCTCGAAATTTTCATCAAATATGTGTACTCAACTTGATAAATCTACATTCATAAATACCTCATTGAATGCAAAAGAGTTTATACATATTCAAATATTATAAAATGTAGCAAAATCATATACAAACTTCATAAGAGCAACATAAACTAAATAGCTCCCACTAATTAACAGTATCTCATGATACTTCTAAGCCCATGTTCATGACACATCGATCAAATACACAAGGGCGAAGGCCTTTAGTTAGTGGATCTGCAATCATATCATATGTCGAAATGTGCTCTACTGCAATGTCACCATTTTGAACTTTTTCCTTTGTAGTCAGATACTTGATTTCCATATGCTTAGACCTCTTAAGACATCTATTGTTGTTAATAAATAACACTACAGAGTTATTGTCACAATACAATTGTATAGGCCTATCCATAAAATAAAATATGGTCAACTCCTTAATGAGATTTTGGAACCAAATTGCCTGAGTAGCGGCTGAAAAACATGCTACAAACTCCGCTTGCATAGAAGAGGATGTCATTGATTTCTATTTCTCACTTTTTCATGATACTGCACTTCCTACTAACTTAAAGATGTAACTTGTTGTCGACTTCTTTTCATCCTGACAGGCATCAAAGTCTGAATCCTAATACCCAATCAGCTATAGGTCCTGAACATGTTTGTAAATCAGCATATAGTCTTTTATCCTCTTTAAGTACCTCAAAACCCTCTTGGCAACAACCCAATGATCGTGTCCTGGATTTGACTGATATCTGCCTAGAAGTCATGTTACAAAAGCAATATCTGGTCTAGTACATACTTGAGCATATATAATACTCCCAAGTGCACTAGCATAAGGTACATTTTTCATTTGAGTTTTCTCAAAATCTGAATGAAGACATTGTGACAAACTCAACTTATCACCCTTATTAACATGAGCAATTCCTAGCTTGTATTGTTGCATATTGAATCTTTTTAAGATACGATCAATATATGCCCTCTGAGATAAACCTAATAGTTTGGGAGAATGATTCTTATGAATCTCAATGCCAAGGACAAAAGAAGCCTCACCAAGGTCCTTCATATCAAAGTTCTTTGACAATATCCGCTTTGTCTCATGCAGTAAACCAAGGTCACTGCTCGCAAGCAGGATATCATCCATATAGAGTATAAGGAAAATGAATTTCCTCCCACTGATCTTGCAGTGTATACACCGATCTACTTTGTTCTCAACAAAACCAAATGAAGCGACAACACTATGAAACTTTAAGTATCATTGTCTAAAAGCTTGCTTGAGACCATAAATAGACTTTTTCAATCTACATACAAGCGTACTTGAATCATTTGCCACAAAGCCTTCGGGTTGCATCATATAGACTTCTTCATTAAGGTCTCCATTGAGAAAAACAATTTTAACATCCATCTGGTGTAACTCCATATCGAAATGAGCTACCAATGTCATGATCACTCTGAAAGAATCTTTAGAAGAGACTGGAGAAAAAGTTGTTTCATCGTCTACTCCTTCTCTCTGAGTGAAGCCCTTAGCTACCAGTCTGACTTTAAATTTCTTAATCTTTCCTTTAGAGTCTGTTTTAGTCTTATATACCCATTTGCAGCCAATGGGTCTATGACATTCAAGTAATTCAATGAGTTCCCAAACTCCATTATGCTTCATAGGCTGCATTTCATCTCTCATTGCATCTAACCACAGTTCCTACTAAAGACAAGAAACAGTTTTTGCATAAGTCACTGGATCAGCCACAAAACCGATATCGTAGTCTTGCTCTCCTATATAGATGAAATAGTTCGGTGGTATAGTTGATCGTCTCTCCCTAATGGATCTCCTTGCTGGAGCAGCAATAGCCACATCCTACACTTGAGAGTCTTAAGGAACTTCATTAGGAGCTGTCTCAATAACAGGATCCTGAGTCTCAACAGGTTCAGTCTGTGGTGTAAGAATCTTCATAATTATCTGTATGGGAGGAGTTAAAGATACAACATTTCCCACCATACTATTATCTTCAATAGTCTGTGAGCAGCTACTTTCTTCGGCCACATCAAACTCCAGAAACTTCATTGTCTGTGATTCCACAATTCTTGTACCTCCATTGAGATTATAAAACCGATATCTCTTCGAATGTTCCGGGTAAGATATAAAGTAATACCGAGTGGTTCTAAAGTCCAATTTACTTAATATTGGATTATATAACTTCACTTCTGTAGGACATTCCCAAACCTTAAGATGGTTTAAGCTACGCTTATGTCCAGTCCATAACTCAAAAGGAGTCAATGGAATAGCTTTAATAGGTACACGATTCAGAATGTACAAAGCTGTTTTCAAAACTTTACCCCACAGAAAATCAGGTAAATTTGTCATACTAATCATACTCCTCACCATTTCCATAAGGGTGCAATTGCGTCTTTCAGCTACACCATTTTGCTCATGACTTTCAAGCATAGTAAACTGAGCCATTATCCCAAAATCCTCTAAGTATTTGGCAAATGGCCTCTTAAGCTGTCCGGCATCGCCATGCTTACCATAATACTCTCTACCTTGGTCAAATCTAACAACATTTATAATCTTTCCCAAATGTTTCTTGACTTCAGTCCGAAAAATCTTGAACTTGTCAAGAGACTCAGACTTTTCTTTAATCAAGTACGGATAGCCATATCAAGAATAGTAATCAATAAATGTGATGAAATAAAAATTTATACATAAGGTTACTGTATAGGGTCCACTTATGTCAATATGAATGACCTCTAACAGGTTAGAATTTCGGACTGTAGTTTTCTTCCTTATCTTGGTCACTTTACCTCTATAACAGTCTACGCATGTCTCTAGGTCACTTTTAAGAGCAGGCAGGATGTTAGTCTTTATCAGCTTTTCTACTCTATCCTTAGAGATATAACCAAGTCATTTATGCCACAATGCATAAGACTGTTCATTAGGTAGTGGTCTTTTGGAAACAACATTTTCAGTTGTATAAGCGAAGTATATGTCATTGGGAGACAAATACAATCTATACATTCCGTTGGACATATTACAACACCCAACCTTATTTGAATTAAGAAACAAAAAAATAATATTGTTCTTGATTTCAAAAGAGTAGTCATACATGTCCAAACACGATATGGAAACTAAGTTTCGTCTAAAAGAAGGTACATAAAAAGTGTCTTTTAATACTAATCTAAAACTAGAATCTAGAATCAAGATAATGTCTCCCACAAACACAACATCGACTTTCTCGTTGTTTCCCACAGTGAGTCTTAACTCATCCTGATTTGGCTTCCTCCGGTTTATGAATCTCTATATGGTAAACGCAACATGACTAGTTGCACCGCTATCGAGCCACCAAGAACTGGATGGTGTTTCTGATAGGTTGGATTCACAAATAAGTGCCAAAGAATCATTACCTGTAGGCTTACATTTGGACAACTAAGCTTTAAGCTTTCCAAAATCGTTCTTTATGTGACATTTCTTCTTACAAAAGAAGCAGCAGTCACCATCTCTTTTGAATGATGTTTTCTTTGGACCCATATTGTCAGATTGACCAGTAGTGTCATGATTACCTTTATGAGTACGATTTCTGGACTTCTTATCATTCCTTTTATGGGAACCAGAAACATATAAGGCTAGATGCCATTTTTCCTTCTTAAGTTTCTCTTCCTCTGCCACCACCCTTGCTATTAAGTCATTAACTGACCAAGTCTCATTTTGGAAATTGTAATTTATCCTTATAATCCCAAAATCATGTGGAAGGGTATTCAGGGCCTGATGCATAATGCAAGCATCGGGAATAGAAACATTAAGAGCTTGAAACTTCGTCTTTAGGTCTACCATCCTAAGGACATAATCTCTAATCCCAACAGTACCATCATGCTTCATATTGAAAAGCTTTTGAAGAAGTGTACCAACCTCAGCATTAGATGAAATGCGGTTTCTAGCCTCTAAAGCTGCCATCATTTCCTTAGCTGTACAGTCAACTGGCAAATCATTTTTCAAGTGTTCTTGAATGGATTTCTTCATTGTCAATAAGCAAATCCGATTACTCTTTTCCCAAGCAGCATGGTCCGTTTTCTCAGCTTCAGTACCGGTGGCCATGATATCTGCTGACTTATCATTTGTAAGAGCAATGTGAACATCCGCTAGCTCCATTCCAAATAGAAAATCCTCTTTCCATTTCTTAAAATTCAATCCAATAAGGACCTCAATGGAAATAGAATTACCGTTTATAGAAAAGGTGACTGGAAAATAAATAAACAATACAATTAGCATTATGTGAGTACTTATCCAGAGAGTTACATACATCATCACGTAATCACCTTTGGGCAGAAAATATTACATGCAGTTATACAATCTCCATATGACAGTGGCCATGAGAACATATTTCAATCTTTAGTAAAATCACCACCTTTGGGTGCATTAACCACTAAGATCAATCATTTCTCAAGCACATGCTATACATGTATCCGTCCGTGAATCAATACAAGATCACCTCCTTTGGGAGTATGGTCATGCAATAGAACATGAGACATCCCTTCACAATATGAGACCGATATTTTTCAAACCCAGTCAAGTGTGTCACTTTGGCGGTCATTACTCAACTGAATCCTTGAAAATCTCTCATACCAGGGATATGAACTTTTTGTATCACATTCACTATATACATGTAATGATAGACGTAAAAACATGGGCGTATATCTCCGAAATTACATGTCATGCTAATTCTACTATTCCATTCATTGATAGACAATGAATTACACTCTACACAGTCCTTATGTGGTGATATACATGTGAGCTACCACAAGTATTTTCGAAACCATAGAGAAATACAAGAAAATACGCAAAAATACCCTAAAAATACGTGTATATAGGGTTCTATACGTATTTTCACATCTATAAAAACTTCAAACATGTAAAATAAATATACCAAAATGTAGAAGATCTTGATACGAGCACATCGGTACCAAGAACGTCCCAAACGGATGTTGGACGCGTCCTCATGCGCCGCCGGAAGGCGCGGCGCGTACGCATGTGTTCAGCCGGTCAAACCAGTCTAAACAGTCGGTTCGACTAGTTGACCAGTCCAACCGGTCAATGGTCAACGGATCAGTTCGACCGGTTGACCAGTCGAGTTGAAACTCGGGTCGGGTTAGGATTCGGGTCGGGTCAAGATCCAAGTCAACCCGGATCCGCGCCCTCGCTAACGTCAACCTGCAGTTACCGGCGGGAAAACACACCAATTCGGCACAGCCACGCGTGAGGGCGCATGCGGCCTCGTCTGGTGACGTACGACTCGTCAATCTTCTTGTCTCGACGAGTAGATTCCGAATATGTAATAAAATTTTATATTCATCCGACAAAAAATTCCAAAAATGGGTAAAAACCTCTCGGACATAACGAAAACGGTCATAATCCACATGTTTCGGTTCTAATCTATGGCAAGCTCTGATACCACATGTTGGTCACAAAAATGGCACGTCCAGGAACACCATAATCAGAAACTGAAACATGTTAGATCGCGTACCTGGTTTGAAATCCATCGAACTTGACGCGGAATTTGTGACGATTTCCGAACACGAACTCAAGTGCTTCTCCTCTATCCCTTTCGTTAGAACACTGGCCTAATGAGATTGCCACTCACAAAAAAAAAGTTCTCTCTAGATTCGTATGTGAGTCAGATTGTGCATCATCGGATTAGAGGAGGGACTTGAACGCTATTTATAGAGTCTTTGATCACGGGCCCTCTCATTACAGGCCGGGCCGTACTCGGCGCACACTAGCCTGCCCCATATTAGACTTATTAAGAATCTATATATCTTACATTTATTAGACCAAACTAATTCAGTTAATTTCAATTAATGAAGTCCACGTTAGAAAATTCTTATGCACTAAAGGATTTGCATAGGATGTATGTTAATGATTTTGCGGAGACCTTAGCCCCTGATGGACACTTACTTCAGGGAAAAGATTAATTGCGATTACATTAGCACGCCACCGGAATTTGTTTCACATGAGGATGCATATAAGTCTCCTTCTGGCTATTATCGTCCTCCTTATAATGTTTGTCATATCCGGAGATCCTTTTATGGATTGAAACAAGCACCGGACACATGGTTTGCCAAATTCAGTACAACCACAGAGCTAGTTGGATACAAATCCAACTCTCTTGTCGAAGCATTATTTCTTCGCCATGGCAATCTGTGTATTTTGTTACTTTAATCTACCTGGATGATGTGATCAACACACGAGATGACACAAAGGGAATTACTCATCTAAAACAGTTCCTTAGTTGTCAATTTGAGATGAAAGATCTGGGCTGACTTTGTTATTTCCTAGTATAGATGTTTCTTCTAGTTCAAATGGCTACTTACTCACTCTAGCCAACTATTTGTCAGTTTTATTTCTTGAGCTGGTTTGACCAACGATGAGGTTATCTGTACCCCTGCTGGAGCCTAATGCCAAACTAGACCTTCTTTTGATGGTGCTACCTTACGAGCACATTTTATTGGCGGATGGTTGGCAATTTAATGCATCGCATTGTTACTTATTTTCTCATTGTTACTTATCCTGAAATAGACTTCACAATTCATACTGTGAGTCAGTTTAGGTCTTCTCCGCAATCTACTCATTAATGCTACTATGCTCCACACTCTTCGTTACATCAAGGGGACCTTATTTTGTTATCTTCACTATCCTTCTTGATCCAGTCTCCTAATATATTTTGAAGTTAATAAAATTATCCATGATTTTTATTGATCTTGATAAATGCAAGAGTTGTTTGCGTTTCAAGTAATATCCGCGTTAAGAGGATCATGATATTATTAGTGAAAGAACTGAGATTGATTAAGAGTTCAAAAATCCATATTTCAAGAGAGTTTTACATTTTGCATTTGCCTTCTAAGAGCATTCAGTTTGTAATCTTTTGAAAGGTGTTAACAGTGTTGTAGTTTGTGTTTAGGTGTGAAATAGTGAGATCTATCAACTTGAGTTTAAGTAATACTAGCTTCGAGAAAAATTGTTTGAGTATAAGCATCACTTACTACTTTAACTTCTCAATGATTGACTAATAGAATCCGGCAAGTAGACTGTTAGTCTGGAAGAGTGGACGTATGCTTATGCCAAGATAGATCACTATAAACTTTGAGTGCATTATTCTCTATCTCTCTATTCATGTTCACGTACCGTAATGCACTATTTGATATAACCAGAACCTATTTATATCAATGCTCTATTTTACCTTATCACACTTATATCAAACTTGACACTTTTAGTTCCGCAATATTTTGTCAAGTTTCTTAAAATCATAGGGATACTATTAGCCAACATTAGGTTTACGTCTTTCCAGTCAGTCTTTGATTTTTTGGCGTAGTAAGAAGCAAACTACTAAGTCACGATCTAGCACTACGTCTAAGTATTGTGCTTTGGCTGATACTAGTTTTGAACTTGTCTGCCTGCAATGACTTTTGGAAGACACGGGCATTCCGTAGAATTCACTCTCTGCCGTTCGGTGTGATAGTAAAAGTGCCATTCAGATTGCCAATAATGCAATTTCATGAGCACAAAACACGTTGGGAATAACTGTCGCTTTACTTGCTAGAATCTCCTCTGAGGAACCAGTATTGTCCATGTCCTCCTGCTAATCAAATTGTGGACAGTTTGACGAAGGCTCGTCCTCCCACACAATTCTCTGGTTTGCTTGTCCAAACTCCAGACGAGTTCTTTGCAATTAAGTTTGAGGGGATGTTTGAATAATTAGAGATAATCTACAGAGATTCTTCAAGATATTTTTATGTATCAAGAATTCTAGGTGATTTCTAGAATCACACAGGATAGGATGATCTTTTCCTTACTTGATAGTTGTACAGTCATGTACATCTTGATTCGGCTAACACATTGTAGTTGATATTTTTTCATACTTCGTCACTTGGTACAATTTAAAGTGTGAGGAGAAATAAATGTTTGTCTAAATCTATATATTAACACTAGCAATGAAATTGGGCGGTTCAAATGATTTCTGTTTTAGATGTTATATCACAGACATTATTAAGTATAATTACGGAAGGAACCAGCAGGTATAATTTTTTCAGGCCGGACAAAAATGGACCGGAATCAGTAAATCCGCTCAAATCTGCTTGAAAAGAAAGGACGTGGGTGGACGTTCGACGAATCTGCAAGAAAAATCGAGTCAACTCGACTCGAACCCCAACATTTCTACAGTAAAATGGTCAACCCAACAGCCAATGAGGTAAAAACACATGTTACATTCATGTCATTTTCAATTTCTTCTCTTTTATTTTATGATCTAATTGTGCTTTGGCGAAGGTGCCACTTTATTCTTGAAAGTAAAAGTGAAAATGGAGTGGTGTTTGATGCGACAGATGACTTTGCTTTTCGGTGAACGTTTCACTTTATTGTTTATCTTTTCATATTGATGGTCTTTATAATCGTACGTCGATCACGCTTCTCGGAGCGTGAAACATAACTATTGAAAGCGAACGTGATAATTTAGTGGTGTTTGATGCGACAGAAGGTTTTGCTCTTCGGTGAAGGCGCCACTTTATTATTTGTCTTTTCATCTTGGTCGTCTTTATAAGTCTATGTCAATCACACTTTAGAAGAAGGTGCCACTTCACTGTTGAAAGGGAAAGTGGTAATTTAACCGTGTATGTTGTGACATATTTTAGCTATCATGTGAAGGCACCACTTCGTTGTTTATCTTTTTCATCTTGGTGGCCTTTTTAATTCTAGGTCGATCGCGCTTTAATTTTTTTTAATCAAAAGATATTTTCATTCGTGATCAAAATATTATATAAGATGATCCATAAAAAATTTTAAAAGTCATCATAACAAGATAAGTTTGCAAAGCTCCTAAACAAACTAAAATTCAAAAATCAAGATACAATATCATAATATAATTGGCAAAGATAATCACACACACGTCCTTTAAGAACAAATTTGCAACTGCATCCAAGCAAAAGGATTGACGGCTGATCATTGAATCACACGTCTTCATTAGTAATGAGTACATATCAAGATCTCTATCTATAGTTGCGATTTTGTGTGTCAAGATTCGGCGTGTCCAACACCATCATCGAATGGAGATAATATAAACATGTTAAACAAGCTTAGATCTGACGTCTATGAGAATGAGAACAGGCCATTTAGTAAGTGCGAGACGCTAAAGTTTTTTAACAAAAACACGTTGAACAAACACAGATTTGACATCGAAATTGCCGTGAACACCATTGAAATTGGAGATGGAGTACTTATTCATTAAAACTCATAAATCTAGAATTAAATTGGAGAGAAAAGCTTTCAAATTTAAGATTGGGAAAGTAAACTTCCCATATCTAAAACTAGATTGGGAAAATTGAAAAAGAAGCAAGAAAAAATAATAGGATAAGCAGCAAGGTAGAGGAGGGAGAGATCTCAGTCAAATCCTCCCGTCCAGAAATTGAACAGACAAAGAAAGGCCGAAACGCAAGGGAGGAAAAATGAGGAAGGGAGAGAGATGGACGCTGATGTGTTCTTATCACGCAATGAAGGTGCTACATTACTGTTGAAAGCGAAATTGATATATATTTAGTGACTGAGTATCCAAAAAAACTTTAAATTTTAGCTTTTATCTTAATTATATTCTAAACTTTTTTTTGTCTTATTAAAAATCTTAAATTTTTATTTTTATCTCAAATCTACCACTTAATACCCAAAAAAACCCTAAATTTTAGCATTTATCCCGATTATATCCTAAACTTTTTTTTGTTTCATAAAAAATCTCAAACTTTAACTTTTGTCCCAAATCTACCACTGTTAAATTTTCCGTCCAATATTATAGTTAATAATTATTTTAATATTATTTTTTTCGAATTTTTTATTTTATTTTTCTCTTCACCTTCAACCTCTAGCCGGTTGTCGGTCCGGCGACCAGTCAAGCTCGACCATGCCGGTGTTGTTAAATTAATATTGGACATGGTTCGTCCTTGCCGTGGCTTAGCCTCGCCCAACGCTAGCGAGGTCGAGCCTTACCAGTAGTCAGTGGGGCTAGGGGTGAGCGAGGCTCGACCTCGCTCAACGCCGGCAAGGTCGAGCCTCGCCCACCCCTGACAAGGTTCGTCCTCGCCGTGGCTGGCAAGACTTGGTCCCACCGGCTAGTGGCGAGGTCAAGCCTCGCTATGACCGGTGAGGACAAGGCCAGCGGGACTAAGCCCTCGTTGGCATTGGGCAAGGCCAAGCCTTGCTAGCCACGGTAAGGACGAACCTCATTAGGGGCGGATGAGGCTGACCTCGCCCAACGCCGGCAAGGCTACCTCGCCCAACGTCAACAAGGCTATCTCGCCGGCCAGAGGTTAAAGGTGAAGGGGAAAAAAAAAGGAAAGGAAAAAGAAAATAAAAGAAAAAATCAAAAAAATTCAAAAAAATAAAAAATAGTTATTAACGTTAATATTGGATGGAAAAGTTAATAGTGGTAGATTTTAGACAAAAGTAAAAGTTTGGGGTTTTTTATGAGACCAAAAAAAGTTTAGGATATAATTGAGATAAAGGCTAAAGTTTAGGGTTTTTTTGGATATTAGGTGGTAAGTTTGGGGTTTTTTATGGGATAAAAAAAAGTTTAGGATATAATTGGGACAAAGGCTAAAGTTTGGGGTTTTTTTGAGTATTAGGCCTACATTTAGTAAGAGTTCTATTTTCAAAAATAATTTTTGTTCAGAAATAATTTTTTTATTTTGTTTTCGAAAATAATTTCTAAGTATTTAAAAGTGTTTGGGCTGCGAATGATAACTATTCTATTTCTAATTTTCTGTTTCAAAAACAAGTTTGGAACAGAAATTTGTTTTGTAACGCAATTTCATTTTTCAATTTGTGGAACGAATTTTGATTTTAGAAATAAATTTGGAACAAAAATGAGAAATAAAAATTTTCAACTATTCTATTTTTGAAACAAAAATAAGAAATAAAAATTCTTCTCGTTACTTGTCTTTGCCATTAACCGGTCGCCCACCCAGTGCCCATTGTCACCCACTTGCTGGCCGTTGCCTCCCACCGTTCACCGATTCCAGTCGTCGGCCACCATCTCCCGTCACCAGCCGCCCTCCTCCAGCTACCGTCACCTACTATGGGCAGCTAGTTGCCGTCCGCCTGCCACCGTTTCCTGCCACAGCCAGCCCCCCTCCCACCGCTAGTTGCCGCCCCCTCCTGTTGTTGCCCGACATCAGCCACCTCTGGCCACCGTCCTCCACACTGGTCGCGTCGTCGTCCACTGCCACCTCCTCCCACCATCAACTGCTCACCGTTTGTTGCCACCGTTGACCTTCCTCTCACCGCTGCCCCCCTCCTGCCGCCGACCGTCACTCACCTCTTGTCGTTGCCTAATGCTAGCCGCCTCTAACCGTCGTCCTCTGCATTGGCCACGTCGCCGTTCACTACCGTCTCCCCCCGCCGTTTGCCGTTCGCCGCCGCCCTCCACCGTCCGCCCGCCAGCCATTCGAGAGAGTGAAATTTTGTACTGTTATCAAATAAATTTTTGTTTCACGAACATAAATTTTGTGTTGTTATTAAATGTGCCTTTTTGTTTAGAAACTCGTCCAGGAACAAAAATACAAAAAGCCAGAAAATTGATTTTCGAAACAAAATGGTTGTCATTCGCAGCCTTGGTAACCGCCTAAAATTTATATTCCTGGAATAGAAAAAGAACAGAAATACATTTGATAATTACTCAAATTTTTTTTATTAAAAATATTTTAATAATATTTTGAATTTTTTAAATTTCTTTCTTTTATTTTTCTTTTATTTTTTTCTTCTTCTCCTTCCTTAGCCCACAGTCGAGTCATCGGCACCGACGAGGGCCACGACGCCCTCGCTGGCCACCGACCATAGGCCAAGAAAGAAGAAAAAAAATTCTTTTCTATTTCTAATTCCTGTTCTCATAATCAAGAATCAATTTTTTTTTATTCTTTATTTTGTTCCAAAATTTATTTTGGGAACAAATTTGTGTCCGAGAACAAAAAATTTACTAAACGAATTTCTGTTCTTTTATTGTTATCGGGAATAAAATAATTGAATTATGCACTATTTTGTTAGTTACCAAACATGCTCTTGACTTGAAGGCAAAATTGGATAGTAAAGGAGGTTAAAATTAGGACGGGGATATTACCTTGGAGGTTCTTTGAGTGCAAAAATAGTTTGGACGAATGCGTTCAAACATTACCAATTTAGAATTTTCTATGTCATTAGCCTTATCATTTGAAAAGAGTAATTATAATATACATCACAATTGTAAAATGGAATTCCAACAAACGGCGTTATTTATCAACAGTTTGATGGTAGCCACTATTCAAAACCCTGATATCAATAGTAGATGGGATAGCTTTTATCAAAATATATTTACATTGAGTGCGCGTGTTCTCCTTAAAAAAAGGAAAATGTCGGGTAAAAATTGCTGCTTATTGTAGGTACCGCTAGCTAGGGCTAGGGTTTCTTGATGGAATGTAAGTTTTTAGGTGTTAACTGTTCATGGCAATAACTTAAAAAGACATCAACCCAACTTACTGGACTGGCGGTCGAGTTTTGCGTTTGTGACAATGAAGTCACCAAGATAGGCAAATATCGAACCTATGAAATTCCATATCGACATGGTATAAGCTGGACACAAGTTGAAACTAAAGGAGATGTGAAATTGTTTGCATTTGACGGTGTGGGAAATTGAATTTGCATCATGTGTCTAATCCACGTACTCGTATGTTCTCCTTAATCACCGGATGATATTTTCTCATACAAGTCGGCCCCAAATTTTTTGGTATCTAAAATAGCTTGTCTATATGAAATTTTACATAGAATATGTCTACTATGGAATTGGGTTCAAGGTGAAGAATCTTTTGCAATTCTTCACTCTCTTTTGCAGGACACTTCAAATACCAACCTTAATTTGCACACACTAGGACATAGACAAACATCAGGAACATACGCATGACAATGGCTGGAGTAGTGGATTCAGTCGTGATTCACGTCCATTCCTCGTCAATTATCTTGCGTTGCCTGCATATTTGCATAGAGGAAAACAAATTTTACTTTTTGTTTAAAGTTGAAGAAAAAGAATAGTCTCGTGAATATTGAAAATGCGACAATTTATGAGCATTCTCTGTCTCTGATTTCTCTCCTGTCCCTTCTTTCTGAATCCGCCAACACATCTATGTCGCAATATACCTCTAGATAAACTTAATCAAGGTACTAAAAACAGAGCATGTATACGAGGAAATGCACGGGAAACAACGAGTAAAAACGATGAAATATTACCTGAGCGGAAGAAGAAGAAGAGGAGGAGGACGAGGTCACCAATTGTTTCTCTTTGATGTGTACTTTTTGGGTCAATTTTTCTTTGATGTTGGTCGCCAATTCCTCCTTCACTTTAATCAAACTAATTTGTTTCAGGGATTCAATATGAACCAATGAAGCAAAAGAAGTTAGGAGTCCACAGTTCTTGATCTCCAGCTCTTCCAGGCGACAAAGAGCGGTTTCTTGTACTGAAGCTTCTTTGACTCCCTCCAACATCCACAATTTGAGGACGCGAAGGCTTCGGAATGAACCTGAGCGACAATTCAATTTTTCACCAGTATAAGAGCCTGCAAATAAGTTGAGAATTTCCAAGCTCTCGAGCTTTCCCAGGGTAGGCATCGGATCAGAGACTAGTCCTGACATGGACAAGGTCAGGATTTTCAGGTTCCGAGGAAGGAGCTCCAAGTCGTCTCGCTTAGGCAAGCCCTCAAGTGGCTCTCGGTTAGGGAAGCTCCCGAGCAAATACAATTCCACAAGCGAGTTGAGTCCTGTCATGTTGCTTAAGTTGAGATCCGAGGGCTGACCGAAGAGATCCCTGGATCTCAGCTTCAGGGATTCAAGCATCGTGAGCTTCAATATGCGCTCGGTTGCTTTCCCCACCACTGGAGAATTACACGTCAGCCCCAATTTCTTGAGCCTGGTCAATTTACAAAGCACATCAAGCATGGGACTCTTAGCAGCTCCAATGTATAACCCCCACAAGGTTTGGAGATTGCTCAAGTACTTCGGCGACGGTTTACGACCACTGGTGGAATTATCGAAGCATACCTCGTTCATGTACAGGTGCTGGAGGGACTTCACCTTCCAAATCGAACTCGGCAAATTCGTAATGTTAGTGTGCTTAAGATCCAATGTCTCAAGGCGGGACATGTTCCCGACCGATTCAGGGATCGAATCGAGGACCGTCCATCGCAATCCCAAGTACCTCAAGTTCAGCAGTACGTTGCCAAGTCCGTCTGGGAGCAACGGCTTGTAAACCCCCTCCAGATCGAGCACCCTGAGCAGACCAGGGTCTCCCTTTGAAATCAAGGGCCGAAGCAACTCTTCCACTTCCCTCGAGCGAGTCCCGTGCTTCTGCGTTTTGAAGGAAACGTAGGAACGGAGGTGTTGGAGTTGGATGTCGCCCTGCTGATGATCCTCTGTCCCAGCACGCTGCTGAGATTCTTGGTGATAATTATTGTCTTGATACTTGACAATCCATGAGCAGCCATTAACAACCTTAGATTCTTCGCTGTGGTAAGTGCACATGGTGTCGGAATGGATCTGAAGAAGTCTGAGTTGCGTTGCCATCTTGCACAAGAAATCGTGCAGGAAACTAGGCACGCGGCACGATTTGGGCTTTCCACCGAGCTTCCTACGCCTCACCACATGAACCAAGTTTCGACCAACCAATTCTTCGAAGCAGTCCATGGCCGTGAACCCGAGCGCTTGGACCAATCCTTCGGCGAGCCATAGCTGGAAGAGCCTCCTTGTTGAGATCTCCGAGTCTCTGGGAAAGAGGCACAAGTAAAGCAAGCAGGGCTTGAGCAGGGGAGGCAATTTGTGGTAGCTCAAGGACACGATATCATGGAGCGTGGTATTATCATCGTGCAGGTCCCCCATGACAGGAGAAGAATGACCCGCCACCGCAAGTCCTCCAAGCAGCAAGATCCTCAGTGGAGAGCCACTGCACTGGCTCAGAATCCTCTCTGTGAGCTCCGGATCTTCAGCAACAGAGCCGCATCGCCCCAGTAAGCGCTTGCTCTGGCCTGCATCTAATTCGTTCAATTTGAGAGGAGAAGCCCAAGGGTCTATAAGTGCGGGAATTTCAGGATCCCGAGTAGTGACAATGACTCTACTTCCATTCCTCGAGTCTGCGAGGAGGATCATGAGCTCGTCCATGTCCTCGGGCTTACACAAATTGTCAAACACGATGAGATACCTCAATTCCATCAAGGACTTGTGAAGGATCTCATTGAGTTTTTCTTCTTCTTTGTGCTCTAGATCCTTCAGTTCTTGCAGAGGTGTTTGCTTCAGTATCTTCACCAAGAGATCTTTCGAGGTGATATCTTCGGGAATATGAACCCAGACACAACAGTGGAATCTATGGTATATCTCGAGTCTATTGTACACGCTCCTCACAAGAGCTGTCTTGCCAATGGCTTCTCCTCCCACCACTGAAACAACACGAAGCGCGTTGTGGTCGCCATCTTCCACAATCAACTGAGCGAGGAGCATTTGCACTTCATCTTCGCGGCCCACAATGTCCGACTCAACCTTCCCATTCCATCGCGCGTTCCCTCGGTGCGCATTCCTCAATGAAGCATTGTCATCAATGTTAGGCAGATCACAAGGAGGCAGATCTTGCATTTGGGACAGGTGAATGGACAAATCCTGGACTCTGGTGATGAAATCAAGCGCTATCTTTTTGGTGGCGCGTACACGCATCCTGAGCGATATCAAGTGAACTAATGCACGAATTTTTGCAAGGCGGCCCTTGTGGGACTTCAAGTGCTGTGATGCTTCCAGGAGGAACTTATCGGCCATGTCCACAGCACCTCGAGCTCGAACCAGGAGGCCAGATCTGTGGTCGCTGCTTTGCTGGTCGTTGCCGGTGCCAGATTCCAGTAACTTTGAGGCGATCAAGATTTTCTGGAGATGATTAATAGCCGTATTGATTTGATCGTGTAATCCAGGGGAGAGAATTTCTCTCTCGGAGAGCATGTGTAGCGAATTGCCAATCACAAGTGAAACGGCCACCTCGGAAGCAGCCATCGCGGTCGAACGCAGGCGGGACTTGCACTCAACTCAGCCTTCGCTTTATGCTATGGACTTGGGTTTGTATCTGTGTGCATGTATTTGTGAGAGATACAGAGAGGAGAAGAAGAAGGGGAGGAAGATGTCAACCACGAACGGAGAAATGGTTAGAGCATCTTCAGTTTTCACACCGAAATCGATGATCTCTATATCACCAAAAGACTGGTCGACCCCACAAAAAAAAAAAAAAAAATCATCAAAGGATTGCAATGCTTGTAACACGATTGCTACCAGCTACAACAAGGGTAGTTAGATGACTAGAGTCGACTTTGTGTCAACATTAAAATGCTTCTTTATATGGATTTGGTTCTCACACGGTTGCTCCATAATGTGGTGTTTAAAGGCATAACCCGTCATGTCTAATTCAATTGTAAGATATTATGTTGGCCAGTATGCAGTCAATTTAAAATATTTTCTTGTGCGTAGGCCAAATTGCATATTGGAATCCGCTTGCTCGAAGTCGACGCTTTGCCGTTCAATGGACTAATTAGTTTATCAAGTAAACTGCGGGTCTTTAAACAAGATTTTTCTTTCATAAAGTCTAGCTCGGCTTCCATTGTCTAATGACCTTCACCTTGAATGGATTAGACCTCAGGCTCGGGGCCCATGTCGTGCTCTGAACAAATAAAATAAATATCTCACCATCAGGGTCTTCAATGCTCAAAAATATTTCCAATTCAGCTTATTTAATATAGGAATCTCATGGCTCGGCTGATAAAACTGAAAAATAAATGCTGAAAGTTCAAGTGCTGGCAATTTTAAGTGCTAAATAATCCGACCAGAAAAAAAGTGCTGAACAGAATTAGAATTTTGTATAAGTAATTGAAAGCCGATCACTAAATATTACTAATTGATCGCATACAAGAAATTGTGATCATCTTTGGCAGGTTTTGGCAATATAATTTATACGATTCGAATTGCTATCAACTACTATTTCTACTTAATGGATTGAGTGACCCTTTCCTTACTTACCCCATTTGATGATTTCTTTTTACTTAATTGAATCTTTTGAGTCAGCGTTTGTTATAGTTATTAAGTAAGCTTAATCTCATTGAGTGCTGATTTTTTTTTTTTTAGTATTCTTTTCATCCCTTAATTGGATAATCAAATAGGCCCCAAGTATTCAAATTGACACTCCTACCCGGTCGAGTTGCAAGACACTTCTGGCCCAATATCCACATCTGAAGCTAGCCCACTGTCCTATGTAGAGAAATAAGCTTGCGGGCTCGGTTGCTAAGGCCCATAAATGCAAAAGTCCTTCCACAAAAGTTTATCACTTAAAAAAGAAAGGAAACTGATTAAACGTGCTCAATATCAAAGAATTATCTTTGAGATTTTAGGCCATTCAAACGAAACTGTAAAATAAAATTCACCCCCATTCCCCTCAAAGCAATAGAGATTGCTATTTTGTTATTCTCTCCTATTAAAAGTATCATAGCTAATTCCACTTCTTGCCTCAAAAGAACAATAAACGATGGTCTCTAGTATTATGGACCTTTAGAAAGTGGAACCAACTTTGAAAGTTGGCGGCGCGCGTGTGATTGAATACATTTAAATACCGATGATATTTGTATTCGATATAATTTCTAGTTTTATTGATTAATTATGTTAACACCTAAATTTTGGCCATCCATTTAGGTACATATTGCATAGGAAAATTAGGAGTCTATCCTGACACCCAGCAAAAACAATAATCAAATTGCATTTAGTTTTTAGGAGCATTTATCATATAGTTTAATTACAGTAATTGCATATTTTTCGGATCGGTGGCGAATGAACTTAAATGAATAGTTCCGCGCTTATTTTAATTAACTGAACTAAGCTCGCACTAGTTAAACAAAGAATAGGGCCAGAAGCCCGTGCTATGGCCGAAAGTTTGGTAGACTTGGAGGATTTTTTTTATTTTTTGTTCCGCGGCATGATCGGATAAATGGAGAAGGAAGGATTCGGGCGCAAGGAAGGAAGGATTCACGCGAAAGAAAGAGCGGACAAAGCTGGAATTTGGACAGGATGGGGTGGAAATATTCGACGAGGGACAAGGCTGCACGTGGTGGATATGTACTTGATCTTATTAGATCTTCGCTGAGGGCACGTGGATTTGCAATTTATGAGGGGGAAGGAAGGTATAAGAGAAAGAGAAAGAGAAAGATTGGACGCATGAAAAGAGATACTTGCCCCTCTCGCGAAGAAGAATTCTGTCAACGAAGGAATAGAGGAAAGAAAATTTTGTCTTCTTTCCTTGGTGGGTTCTGTGCCTTTGCATATAAAAGGGGGTTGACAAAGTTAATTGACGAATGGATGAATGCGCAAATTAATAGCTTTTGTATTTTCTTTCGTGTGTCATAATTTAAAAATTTTGAATCTTTCGTATCTTTATAAATAACCTTGTCAAAAAAAGCTCACGATATCTTTCTTATTGACTAACGATCTAAAAATTCCTTAATAAATCTATACCGCAATTCTTTCCATCGTAATTTTTTTGGCATAACCGCGGGTGCACCTTTTTATAGTTATTGCGGTAAAGGTATTGGCATTTCTAAGGAAAAACTATTACATAAGGATTAGTGTTTTTGCGCATGTGAAAACCTTGGTGATTATTTAGCGACAACGATGATGAATATGGAATGTCACAAAATATTTGCAAAATTCGAGAAGACATCGTTCCCTCCATTAAGGAAATAGAATCGACGAGAAACTTTTGGCTTTATAGGAATGGACATTTCGGGGACGGACACCAATTCCAAAAATTGGCTTTCTAGGGGTGAAACAGGTAAATAAAATCATCGTCGCCCTCAGGGGAATCATTTCGTATTTTACATTTCCATCTCTTTCTCTCCCTCCCACTCCTTTTTCTTTTTCTTTTTTCGGGTTACCGAAGAATCAAAGAATACATTTTTTATCGAATCACGACGAAAAAGCGGAAAGAGAATCGAATAATCATTTCCATCCCGAAAACGGAATAAATACCCATTTTCGCGCCGTGGGCATATTAGAAAATACAATATTCGGCCAGACAAGAGGAAAATCCGCAAGATTTTTATCTTCTTTTTTTTTTTTTTAGGTCGAGAGAGATCTGATTTTTTTTTTTTATTATCGTGGAAATTTTCATTTTGGACAAAATTGATATAAAATCGAAAGAGGTAATTTTTGAATTTTGCAGTTCTTTTTGTGGTGAATGGAATCCTGGTAGTCTCCACGGGGAGTCGACCGGTCCATCTTGCGCTGCCTTTCGTCGCGAAGCGGAGGGAAAAGAGCGAGACGACGCTCCGGGGCAGGTCGCGAAGTCAAATGGGCTCCTCCCGGCGGTGGTCCAGCGGCTCATGAGAGCACCGCGCCGCCGCGCGCCGCCGCCCCTCGCCCGCCTCCGTCTCCTGCTCGCCTGCGCCCTCGTCGCCTCGCGCGCGCCGGTCGCGCACCTCCCCGGTGCCGCGCGCCCCCTCCGCGGCAGTTTCGCCTCCGCCTCCTCCTCCGCCCGCCGCGACGGCGGCGTCGGCCGCCGCGATCGCGAGATCTCGCGCCCGGGCGACGTCGGAAGCATGTCCAAGGCCCGGGTTTACGCCGACGTCAACGTGATCCGGCCCAAGGAGTATTGGGATTACGAGGCGCTCACGGTGCAATGGGGGTAAATCGCGGTGATAGTAGATCGATTGAATTATCGCGTGGTGGATTGTTTGAGCTTAATTCAGTGTTTGCCGATGGATAGGCGTTCTTGTGGTTGGGGTCTGTGAAGTTCTCCTGTCAGGAATGTTGCTAGTGATGTCTTGTTTCGGATCCCGAATGATTTGTTTGTGCTCTTTGTGATATGCTGAAATTAAGATGTTGCTGTTTGTCTTAACTGAGACTGTCATTTCACGTTGTAAAATCTTGTTAGGGTGTTTTTCGACTTGATAATCTGGTGCGGTGATGCGGAATTACGAAATTGTCTAGAGAGAGATTGTAGTGCTAGAAACGGTTGTTAAGTATTTTCAAAGATCGAAATTTTGGCATCAAGTTTTCTTCTTTCCAAAGTTCTGGACCTCCCTGTTAAGAGAAATTGACGTTGTTTTTTTTGTTATCACATTTCAATGCTTTTTTGTAACATGAAATATTCAATTACTATCTGTTTGATCCCTGAACCTGTTCTATGCCATAGTGATCTTGGGATTTCATGTTCTATTCTTTATTAATTGCAGGTCAACACTTGCTGTAGTTGACATTATTTAGAGATTTTCTATGTTATTATCACTGGCACAAAAATCATTAAAATCAAGATTTTTGGGCTTGTCAGTTGCCATTTGTATAATGTGTATCTAGATGGTGATAACTCGGCAGAGGGAATGGAATATGCCCTTCTTCCAACTTTATAGTTGGAACATGCAATTGTTTTCATCCAAGTAGATGATGATCAAACATTTCGCTTCATTAGATTTAGAAAAGTATCATTTCCAAGTAAGTGTTAAGTTGATTTGACCACCTTTGCTGGCCATTTATCTTAACCTGGCAATGATGGAAGTAAAGCTAGAGATTTCTTTCTTTTTCTCCGATGAGATCTTGGGGCTGGTAGTTGTGTTTGATAAGCTTGTGTGTGTCTTCACTTCATATGCTTTGTGTCTTTTCTCCTATGCACATTTAAATTACTCTTCTTTTTTTTTGTTATTCAGTAACCAGGATGACTATGAAGTAGTTCGGAAAGTCGGAAGGGGAAAATATAGTGAGGTCTTTGAAGGAATAAATGTCAATACCAATGAGAAATGTGTCATCAAGATCCTCAAACCCGTCAAGAAGAAGAAGGTGATTTTCTGGTGATCCTTCTGCTTGAGTATATGTAGTCTATATCTTCATTCTTTTGAACCAAAAGATGAGTGCAGTTTTTATTTTATTTTTTTTTGGATTCTGTTGGTTATGGTTGAGTTGGTTAGGTTTCATACATGTTAATTGATCTCTTGCATGGTCTCTCAATGATTGTTGAGAAGATTTTTGTAAGTTCTAGGAGTAATTGTGATCTCACTATTGCCTTTAAGCAGATAAAAAGAGAGATAAAAATACTCCAGAACCTATGTGGGGGCCCAAACGTCGTGAAACTGTTTGATGTTGTCAGGGATCAGCATTCAAAGACTCCTAGTTTGATATTTGAGTATGTCAACAGTACAGATTTCAAAGTGTTGTACCCCACATTGACTGATTACAACATATGCTACTACATATATGAGCTCCTCAAGGTATATCCCTTTATCCCTCCTATTCTTAAAACAAGTCAAGCTTGGGTTTCATTTGTTCATTGTGAATGTATGTACACTTAATTTGCAGAGTTCATTTTTGTTGATTGTGCTGTATGAAAAGAACTACCCCAAGTGAACCGTGAGAAGTGAATATGTTGAGGCTCCACGACAACAAAAAATGGAAGTGGATGTGATTATTGTTGTGGAGTTGATACAATAGACTACCTATCTGCTACCAGGTGTTCTGTATGTCTTATAGGCATCAATACCATCATTAAATAGCTGTCTTGCTGAATTACAGAAGAGATACACATAAGGCATCTGCCGGGTCAGCATGAGTTTATGGATACCACTGAAATCGCAGCAATTTGGGCACCTATGGATATTTGGTTTTTTTTGTGGTTTTTGGCTTTATAGAAAAGCTTTTTATTTTTGGTATACTATGTATCAAATTTTACAAGGATGGCAATTGTGTTGATCAGGGGAAAATGTAAAGTATTGTTTAAGTACTCTTCTCGGGCTCGGCTAAAAAAACGAAGGGTGCTCTTCTCAGTTTTTACACAAGACTGAAATCTTCTTTCTTCTTTAAAGACTTTAAATTGATGTATAATATAGCTCATTTTTTTTGGCACCTGTTTTCAGAATGGTTCTGCAATGTGCTTAATTGACTTCTGTGCCTGTTGGTACCTTTTGTTAAAATTTCCTCTGAACCTGTGAAACCCTCAACATGGATTTTTTCTTGAAAAATCGGGTACTAGACTTTGGTTAAAAATATTTCACCATCTTGAGCTAGTATAACTAGAAAATTTTATTAGGAACTGATTATTCTGTATAGTCAACAATATGGGTGATTAATATTTTGTTCCATGCGTGGTGTTTTCCACTTTATAATTGGTGAACAATGCTGATTCTACAGAATCTGACTGTTACTACATTGTGTTAGTAGTGATAATATACATGTTATTTCAGACAAGTTGTAGAGTAACATATGAACGTGATAAGGACATCATTGCAAAGAGATATTTGCTTTGAATTGCAGGCATTAGATTTCTGCCATTCACAGGGAATAATGCATAGGGATGTTAAGCCTCACAATGTTATGATAGACCATGAGTTGCGCAAACTCCGCTTGATAGATTGGGGTCTAGCTGAATTTTATCATCCTGGCAAAGAATACAATGTGCGGGTTGCTTCCAGGTATCTATATAGAGCCCCTTAAAAATTTTCGCTCTATGTTTTACCTTCTCTTATTGGTTGTCTTTAAAGTTCTGTCTATTTCTTAGTAGATCATACATCTTTGATTCAAAAGTTTCTTGAGTATGTTGTCTGGAGATATAAATAAGTATTTGCTTACTGAACAATGGAATACGGGTATCAGCATTTTGATCATGCTGAAAACTTAACATGACGAGTTGCTATTGACTGAACTAACAGAGAGAAATATTTAGCAATATTTAAGTGGAAAATACAAAAAAAAAAGGTGAAATTCGTGTACAACCTTGCTATCAACTGTTGAGATGTATTCTTATGTGAAATCGTTTAACTTGAAGAACAGTTGTTTACTCTTTAGGCTTTCTGGATATAAAGCTTGATGGAACCAGGAGATGGATACCTATATAAAATTATTTAGAAAAAGTGTCTCTGATAATGATGCAATGTGGCACTTCGCATCCTTATTACCCTATCTGTGTGATGATACATCTTTCTTAGACATTAAAATAGTAAGAAGCCCGCGCTGCTTACCGCCTTAACAAGGGATCGAACATGCTAATATTAAAACTTCTGGATTGGTATTGTATCTCTTAATTATAGGTGCAAGTATTTCAGTCATTACATATCTTCTAGTATGATCCAGAATTACTGTAATGATTGGAAATTTGTTCCTTGTTTCTCAGACACTATAAGGGACCGGAACTTCTTGTTGATTTGCAAGACTATGACTATTCTTTGGATATGTGGAGCCTCGGTTGCATGTTCGCAGGAATGGTCAGAGTTCTAGCCTGTCTACTTTATGATCTTTTGCTCTTAAAGTGAAGTCACTTGCAATTACCCATTTTGTCCTTTGTGAATATTATATATAATGTTTTCTTTTTCTTTGCAAAATCTTCTTAGATTTTTCGGAAGGACCCATTTTTTTATGGCCACGACAACCAAGATCAGCTTGTTAAAATTGCCAGGGTAAGGACATCTTATGGGCTTCTCTAAAGTAATTGTGCTTATGCATACAGAAACAATTTTCTTTTAGCATTATGCTGTGGTACATCTCTACAGTCTGTTATGTGCTAATAACTAGCATATTGGTTATAGGAATTGAATAACTATTGATCAGAAAATATTTAATCTGGCATTTGATGCTTGTATGGGGATTATTCTAGGCCGTTGATTTTAGAGTTCCTGCTTGCTAAGTGGTTCTTCGCGGTTGAAGCTCCTTTAAGGTGTAACTTGAGTAGTTCCTTCTCCTTTTAAACTTTAAAACAGCGCAAAAATGCTTAAACATCTAAATTCGGAGTTCATCAATTTATGTCAGACACTTAAAGTCAACATCTTCGTGGATCTGAAGGTTAAATTAGAGCTTTGTTCCATAACAAGGTTTTATTCATGGTAAATTTTTTGATCTGACCAACTATAGCTGCAATATAAGTCTAATGTAAATTGATTTCAGGTGCTTGGGACAGATGAGTTGAATGCATATCTGAACAAGTATCATTTGGAGCTTGATCCTCAACTTGGCGCACTTGTTGGGAGGTATTTATTATGAAGAATTGTCCACTGTCTTATGTATTTTGTCAACTTGAAGCTGGGAGATGTCAACTTACTGACTTTTACATCCAAGTGAAAGGCTTCTTGATGATTTCAGTTAATTTTATTGTTATTGCTAATACAAGAAAATTGGACACATATGCAAGTATGAACATTGATTGGATATTGTAGCAGTTTTGACATAGTCGGAGAAGTAAAAGATAGCAAAAGGAAAAGAAAAAAAGAAAAAGAAACAAGGCTAGAATCAAGTTAAATTGAATATTGAACAGGGAAACAATATTCTAGGGTTATAAAAACGTTTATTGATTGAAGAAAAAACTAATGATAAAAGAGACTTAAAAACCTATCTACACTAATAACAACTTCTAATCTCGACCTTTCAACCTAATTAAACATTCACATGACCATCACATGACCACTTATAGCTCGAAAATAATATGGGAAAAGACTAGGTAAAGAGGAAAAACACTTAAAACTACTAAAACAGGATTGTGCTCATTCTCCCCAGGTTGGAAAGGATTAAGCTCAAATATGAAGACTTTTAACTTCTCCGGCAGATAAATTTGAATCGATCTTGTGCATCTCCTCTCCAAAAACCCATGTAGCTTTTATACGCGAATTATCCAACCGTTTCACTACAAACTTGCTATGCTTGTCATCTCTCCTTCTCAGGTTTGAGAAAAATTGATCTTGCATTTTGAAGTATTGAATAATGAGATACAGCAACTTCCATCCAATCATCATTAAGATTTGAATCACATCATCCAAACAATCGAGGCTTTTTTGCTTCATGAAAGCTTGCCAATGGAACCTTTCAATTGAACCCACAAATTGTTTTAGAATAACAAAATATATCTTCGGCATGAAGAAAACTCTCTCTTCCTTAAATTGGTTAGCATCTCCTCCACATTTTTGCTCATCTTCTTCTATGGCGCTTGTTGATGTCTCATGAAGACACTGTTCAAGAGTACTCAATGAATTGCAATTCATCACCCTCTTTAAGTGAAAATTTTCGAATTCTTTTTCTTGATCATTATAGTCATCCCAAACAACTATATTCATGACTTCCTCATCTTCCCACTTAACTCTTGTTGTTTCATCTTCAAAATCTTCACGAAATGGATATATTTCTTCATTAAGATCTAAGGCTCAACACAATCGCTCTTCCAATCCACCTCCTACCTTATTATTCATTGGTGTGGCATCATGAGAGGGGTGTTCGTCATCATACCTTTCATCCTCGAGACCATCTTTCGGTATGTCTATGGGATCACCGTTGCCTTTTGGATTCTCCATACGGGCTGCTAAAGATTCCTGTTGCTGCAAAGCTTGAACAGCTTGCAACAGGTCTTCCATCATATGTCTCATCTTAGCTTCTCTTTTGATTGCTTCTTTCACGACCTCTTCCATATCCAACCATCACATTGAAACAAACACCCTAATCGCTAGTTGAGACCCTTTTCGCTTTCATACCAAATCCATGTAGTTGGAGGAGTAAAAGATTAGCAAAAATAACATAAACATGGGTAGAATCGAGTTGAATTCTAGGGTTTATAAGAAACAAACGATTCTTATTGAATGAAGAAGAAACCAATGTCAAAAGAGACTTAACAGACTTATTTAAACTAGGACAGACAAGACAATCTTAACTATTGATCTAAAATAGTAACTTCTGATATCAACCATTCAACCTATTTAATTATTCACATGACCCATCACATTACCACTTATAACCCTAAAATAGTATGAGAATAGACTGAATAAAGAAGCAAAAACATTTAAAACTACTGAAGTAGCATTATGCTCCTGCTCAAGTTTGTATCCTTGTGTACTTTAGAGTTGCCATCATGCCTGCATTTTGATGCCTATGTACCTCGTGGACTCCAACAGTCAAACGTACATTGTTTCAAAGTCAAATTGACCAACCCAAAAAAAGTCAAATTGAGGATATGTACTCCTTTAGAAAACCAAATATAAGGGTATTAGCACTCTTCCAACAGCTACTGAACGGCTTTGATCCATATTACCCTTTGCATTAATACAGGCATAGCAGGAGGCCCTGGTCCAAATTCATAAATTCGGACAACCAGCATCTGGTTTCTCCCGAGGTCAATTTCTTCACAGATATTCAACGATCTGTGCTCTTAGCAGTTTGTTTCTTTACGCTGATCCTTTGAGTGTACTCACTATGTAGGCCATTGATTTTCTTGATAAGCTACTCCGGTATGATCATCAAGAAAGATTAACTGCCAAAGAAGCTATGGTATGTATCTGCTAATCTAGACTCTCCCTTTCTCCTCATTCACATGCACATGCAAATTTGTTCATGGTCTTTTACCCACTTTTAGTGCATATCGTCACGTGCCAAATTTTTTCTTATGTTTACAGTACACGCAAGTTCCATGTGTATGTATAAACCACCTTTCACAAAGATTTCTGTTCATCTTCTTGAACTTGTTCTTGTTTGATAATTTTTCCTTTTTAATGCTTTTATTGCCCTGTCCTCATTATTCTAGTGAGAAATAACTGATTACGCCCTGCTAATTTCTTTGTGCAGGACCACCCATACTTCTCTCAAGTGAGGGCTGCAGAAATTAGCTGGATGCAAACTCAATAACTTTTCGATCGGTATCTATGCCCGACTGACTTGATATATTTATGGGGTTCAGTGTGATTCAACTGTTGCAATGATTGAGCATGCAGATTGTTGTGGAAGCAGAGCAGCTTATAAGTTGCTCTTGTTAGGGCAACGGATTATATGCACATATAGCGATTGAACTGTGTGTTAGGCTAGTACTCAGTCAAGCATAGAAGCTGTGTACATCTTCAAGACATGAACAGATGAGGACCCGGAGTCACAATGGTATATTTGCATCAGGTAGGCAATAATGTTCATTTTCACAGCCAAGGAGGCTGATGTGTGCACCTGTGGGTTGGTGTGGTTGGCTCTTTTGATAGGAACAATAACATATGTACAAATAACATAAAGTATAAATTGGTCCAGAGTGGCATTGCTGCAATGTTTGCTGGTTGATTTTTCATCATCGAAGTAGCTCAAGTTTTTATTTTAGCTTTTCAAGACTCGTCTGGTCGTGTCATAGTAGAAATTATCTTTTCGGCAATGTTCCAGTTCACTTCGATGAAAAATCCTGCCTACACTTGCGACAAGCATGATATCCATTATATAGACGAAAAGCTCTGAACCTTTGATTTGAATTGCCCTCTGAAGACCACGAAGGGAAGTCCTGTTTGTCTATGGTCCTTCCACGTGATACAGGAGACATTGCATTGGGCCTGGGGCTGAGATACGTGATTTCCAACATCTATATCTGAATACCTGGGGCAAAACAACTATATTGAGATCCCAAGCCCGTTCTTAATGGACCTGGGCTTAGACGCGAGGGAATTGGGCACAAGCATTGAGGTCTTGAGCTTGGGTGTCGGGGACCTAGGCACAAGCACCAAGGTCACAGGTTCAATCTTGATGGACCCGAGCCCAGGCGTCGGGGACCCGGGCATGAGCACCGTGGTCCTAGGCCTTGACCTTGATGGACATAGACTTGAGCGTAAAAGATCTGGACACGGGCACTAGCGTCCCAAGCTCAGCCTCAATGGACTCAAACTTAGGCTTGGGCTCTGGGGATTTGGGCATGGGTTTTGGAGTCCTTGGGCCAACCTCCATGGACCAAGGATAAGGCATTGGGGTCCTAAGCTCGGCCTTTACGAACTCGGGCTAGGGAGCCGAGTGACGGTACCAAAATAATAAGCCTGTCCTCTATGGACCTGGGCTCAGGTGCCAGGAGCCAGACCATGAGCGTGAAGATCCCAGGCATGGGCGCCAGTGTCTAGATCCCCACCTTTGTTGACCCAAGCATGGATACAGAGGTTTTGGGCTCAGGCTCTTTGGACCTAAGCTTGGCCTCAATGGACCCCAATGGACCTAGCCCTAACCTCTAGGCTCCGATCTGCTATGAATGGTCCAGGAACGAACGTTGGAGTTCTCGTACCCAAGCGCAAAGTTTTGGTCCAAGCGACGATTTCTAATCATACATTTGAAAAATGATTATCGATTTTTTGAAGAGAAAATTATTTTCTTGAATTTAAGTATAAATTTTCCGTGACTTATTTTTCTAAACAATCCAAATGCTGTAAAATAAGGACAATGATTTTCCAAAAAATATTTATCACGAAATTAACGGAGCCTCAATCTGCTTTTGTTTTGCACCATGGATTATCTTCCTTCATCAAATTAAATGTAGTAAGTACGAATATTCATTCATGAAAGTTGGATGTTAAATTTTTATAGTGAGAATTCAAGCGTTGGCTACCAGGACTAATATCGTGAAGGATGAAAATATGAGCTAGAGAATTTTTGAGTGAAGAATATCCTTGGCTGTCATCTTAGATACTTTACTCCAGCATGTGTGCAAAAGTAGCGCCCATAGGAAAGAATAACATAATGCATGTGAGGACTAGGTTTGTTTTTAGGAAAAACTGTTCAAAAAATCCTAAATCTATTATATTTTTTCCAATTTAGTCTAAAATCTTTCAATTTTGCAAATTGAGTTCTAAACATTTCACGTTTTGTCAATTGAGTCAATTCGGTCAATTTTGGCCTAAAATCGCTAACGTAGACATTGGACGTCATACATGACATGGTCAGCACTGACATGGATAATTTTTAATAATTTTTTATTTTTTTAATAATTTTTTTTCTTCTCTTTTCCTTCTTTTCTTTTTCCCTCCACTGAGCCTCGTCAACGGCCAACGAAGGTTGCCGGCCTGAAGCGAGGGCCGCCCTAGCTGGCCTCGAGCAAGGGATGCCCGAGCCTAGGCGAGCGAGGGTGACCCTCGCTTGGGGCCAACGAGGGTGGCCTTGGTAGGCCGATAGGAGCAACCTTCGCCCAAGTGAGGGCAGTCCTTGCCATCCCTCGCTAGCCCAAGCCCAAGTGTCCCTTGCCCAAGACCGACGAGGGCGGCCCTCGCTTGAGGCCGGCGGAGGTCATTGACAAGGGTTGGCAGTGGCCGGTAGAGGGAAAAGGAAAAAAAAACAGAGAGAGAAGAAAAGAAAAAAAGCAAAAAAATTGTTTACATTAGCACCGGCTATGCCGTGTAGGACGACCGATGTCCATATCGGTGATTTCCCCCTAAAATTGACCGGATGGACTCAATTAGCAAAACGTGAAAATGTTTAGGACTTAATTAAAATTAAAATGATTAAAACTGAATTGGCAAAAGTGCAATAGATTTAGGACTTTTTCGACAATTTTACCCTTATTTTCCATGGCCAATGATCAAGCTTGAGAGAAAATTTGCATCTGGATAAACTTTTACTTTTTACCTTTCACTTACTACATATTCAGTTATGCTAACTTTTTTTTAATCATAAATACCTAAAGTTTCCATTTTATAATATATGTGTATATAAATAAACATGTAAATTCACATAATTATTTCATAGTACTTTGAATTTTGGATAATTTCTTAAATTTTGGTAAGAAAACAAAAAAAAAATACTTCTGTCTTTTTGCTTAATCTAAATCTTACGGCAAACACACTCTTTCTCTTTATTTTAGCCAGAAACATCCTAAACTATTACAATATCTAAATGTTGATACGTAAATTCACGTATAATTTTGATTTTATATTTTCGAAATTTAAATGCAATTCTAAATTTTGGCGAGGAAATAGATAATTGTTTATGAAAGTATACACGAACGAGCATGCTAAACGAACTGGCAGGCGAGGTTTTCGAGGATTTGGCAGCCAATTTGTCCTTGAAGCTCCCCTTTGCAGGGAGGCATCCAGAGTAAAAGGGGTGTCAAGAAGAATCGCCCAAATTGAAACCAAACCAAACCAGACCTGGCTCATATTTCAGGCCGAAAAGGACAGACCTAAAAACGAGACATAGCAACACCAAACCGGAACTCTAAACTCTCGTATTTCGCTCGTCCGATCCTCGACAATCTTGATCGTCGTAATCTCTGTTGGGGGTTCATCTCTCTATATCTCTCTCTCTTACCTGACAACCAAAGCCCCTGAACTCGCGTTTGATTTTGTTAGAAATACGCACAAGCTTTGGCTGTCGATTAAGAGAGAATGAGAGACGAATCATGACGACCACCGTAAATGACTGGACAAACAAGATGAGCGAATTCAGCTGAGTTGTTGTACATACGTTCGTGATTGTTTTCCAGTTGCCTTATCTGTTTTTAGCTAGATAATGCGCTTCAGGTCGGTTTGTATTAATGACCCAAAATCGAATCGAACCACTAGCAGTCAATTGTTTTTGCTCATATACCAAACACTGAAAAACGACCCGACCCACATTCACACACAAAATTTCGATTTGGTCGGTTCATTTTTACACCCCTACATGTGACACAGGTATAGTCAAGTTCATTTATTTGAGAATGAAGAGACTAAATATTTCAGTGGTAACTAGATTTCATGTAATTACAATGTCTGTCTATGATCCCACATAAGAAGAGACTGCTTAGACCAATGACCGGACACCCAGAGCAATGCGCCCAATCCAGAAGCATAACAAATTGCAAAGAACCGTACGTTAGGAACGTGTTTGTCAAGACAAGTGAAATGATAAACAGCAAAACACAGTATCCAACACGAGAACATAGAAAGTAGAAAGAACCAACACTGTAGTATATAGCTCGAAGAACCAATTACTCATGTGAGGTAATGATATAAGAGTCAACAAAATGATAACACTTAACTTGGATGTAGAGAAAACGAGACAACAAGATCGACCTCTCCACCCCCTCCATCCGACCTCACTTTGACTGACACAAACATCCACAACTTCCAACAAGCAGCTTCGGTCCCAGAAGGATTCCTAAACACAATGGTAGACTTTACATAAATGGGGAAACGTTTCCCCACCTGTTCAAACTTACATGTGACTCGTCATTTTTTAAGATGCGGAAAACAAGTAGAAACATCACTCTTTGGGTGCTTGGCTTCAGCATGTTCCCTGCACTTCACCTCTGATGTGGTGCACATGAATGTTTGCATACAGACCTTACACTGCAATAAACAGCATACAAATAATCAATGCAAAGTAAAATCTGTGACATGCACAAAAGCTCGGCTCCATAAAGAGATCCCTCCACAAATTTGGACTGATGCACAAGCGACTATTGCAATGTACATAAAAACGCATATATCTTATATATCCAACTCATCTGAAGAAAACACAGCAGAAACAGAGTGAACGGCCATGAGTCCTGTATTAGCTTCTAAGTTCATGACCATATTCAACTCAGTTTAGTTTCCATCATGCCTAAGAATCATCGACGGCCATAACCAAGGCAATATAGAGAGACCCTCGCCCTAACACCTAACAGTAGCTGATCTGTTGCATATATGATGGGTTATATAAGAAGGAGGAGACTTTGGCTATAAAGTACGAATAGCGTGTCCTGACATGCTACACCCAACAAAATAAACAGCTCATGTCATTTTGATCGTCCTTTCAATCGCATTATAAACTGGATTATAAGTATCACAACAATTCATCTTTAAAACTTGCCTGACCAATATAGCCATGTTATGTCCATACAGACCATGTGATATACACCATGAACCACTCATTAAAGTGGGAATTATCAATCACCACATAATCTCAGAGCAGCCAGGGTTCATGTGGTCCTTCGTTCATAAGATGGAATGAAATAGTGGGCAAAAAGTAATAGTAGCAGTAACGAATGATAGACATCACATAATGGGACACCATGACCATGATAGACCACATTACCCCAATCTGAAAAGGGCTATACTATCTCCCAATTTGACCAAAATCAACTGCTTTGAACAGCACATCAGCTCAACGTAGGCAAAGAAATGTCTCACGACTCTCATTCCATGAAATATATAGAAGAAGGCAGCCGCTCAACTAAATGTGTCAGCTATGACTTCACAAAACTCAACAGCTTTTGATCCGATAACTAAACGGCTTGTCAGTTCACATGCCTAGATGATCGATCTACTGTCATTTTACCGCATTATCGCATCAGACAGGTCCGCAACAAGATTTCCATCGCCCCAAATCTCTCAGCCGATGATTTAACTTGAAAAAGAAAAGAAAAAATCAATCTTTAATTCAACACCAACACAACCCAGCCTCCGCTAGTTCAGCAAATCTCAAACTCACTTATAACCCTCCGCGAACAAGCTCCCCAACATCACAAGCACACCGAGGGAAAAGACCTCGGACATCATTAACAAACCTTCACAGGAGAGAAATTATCAATAAACAACAAAACAAACAAGCAAACAAACAAGAACCAGAACAAAATTCAAGAGTACCTGGATATTCATAGCTTTCTTGTTAGACTCCAGTTGGCTCCCTGCGACAACAACACCACCACCGCAACAGACACCGATCAAACCCACGAATCAACATCCCAACAGAATCTACAAAACTAACAGAATCGCCAAACAAAAAAAATCCCCACACCGAAAAGGAACCAAATTTCGGGCGCGCCGTCGCTTGCCCAGACCAAGCGCCCGACAAAAATCGGACCCTACGGGCCGAGCCGCCGGCCGAAATTCGACCTCGGGAGCTGGATCTCGCTCCGACCGCGGCTCGCAACCCTCGGAGACAACAACGAAAAGAGGGGATCGAACTAATCGCCGGCGAGAACAAACGGGGGCGGTGCGGTCTCTGGACATACCTTTGGGGGCTTTGGACTTCTCCAGGTTCTTCTCGCGGGCCATCTTGGCCTTCTGGCCGTTGCCGCCGCCCATCCTCGCTCCGGCGGCGCGATCGAGCGACGGTGATTCCCAACCCCCCACGAAACCGGCCGAAACCCTAAATTGCTCGCCCGAGAGACCTGCGAGAGACCGCAGCGATGGCGCGTGAGAGACGGACAGAGAGAGGAGAGAGACAGAGAGAGCGGTGATTTAAGAAGACGATTTTGTTTTTCATTTTATTTTTCGTTTGTTTTTTCGTATTTATTTATTAGAGTTAATTCGACAAAAATCTTCAAACTGGCACTCATCTTTATAATTTGTCATGCACTAATTTTTTTTATCATAAAAAATTTTAAATCAGCATATTCATGATAATTTTACACATTCATTAGTTTCCATTAAATCTTACAGTCAAATTGATAAGTTAAATGCAACATGACAATTGACGGATATACCAGTTTGAGAATATCAATTTATGATTTTTCGCAGTATTAATTTAACTTAATGAAAATTAATGAAAAATAAATTTATCATAAATATACATATTTATGATAATTTTACACATTCATTAGTTTCCGTTAAATCTTACCGTCAAATTAATAAGTTAAATACCACATAGCAATTAATGGGTATACTAATTTAAAAATATCAGTTTATGATTTTTCGTAATATTAATTCAATTTAATGAAAACTAACGGAAAATAAATTTATCATAAATATACATGTATGAGGGTTTTGGTGGTTTAAAATAAATTTTTCATGTGTGTATCAATTTGGACTTTAAAAATTAATTATGGATAAATTTATTATTACGTGCAATTTAAAGTTTTTCATTATATTAAACTTTTTATATTATTCATTTTCGTTACGTACAGTGTGATAGCGTGTTCAGCCACGAGGTGATTTTCCAGGAAATTGAAGGGGGAGAACGATAGCGTCACCCGGCGGTGCGGTCACGGTCCAATGAGGTTCCTTGGCCACCGCCCTCTAGAAGGTTACCCCGCCGCGTGCCAAGTCAGAGTCAGTGGGCTGAGTCTTCGGCCGGTGGGCCGAGTATTTATTAGGGGGGAGAAAAAAAAAGAGAAACACTTGGAATTCCGAAAGAAAATATTTCCAGAGAGTTCAATTTCCATTTTTTTTTAATGTTCATTTGCCTTAAAACAAGTTGAAATTTTTTTTGTTTTTATGGTACTTGAGATAATAGGTAAATCCACTTAAAGTAGTTTGTATCGTTAAAAATAACATGTATTGACTAACACAACGGAAGCGACGTATTCTTCATTAATTCAGCGATCCATCAAAATAACAGGAATTATGAAAAAAATTAAAAAGTAATAATGAAGATATTATTTCTGATGGAGGGTTATTGGGAATGTAGAAGAACATAAGCATCAATGAAATATGGTCAAGAGATGGCTGATGGGAGACAGGAAATCGGCATACATGGGACCTCACTTTGATCCGTCGACAATAAAGCAGGGAAAATAGTTACCTTTTTTGTCGAAATGGGAAGTCGTTTTCTTCAATATAAGCCTATCATTTTCGATTCATGAGAAAAGCTTTATGTCGATCGACTAGCTTTTCATCATCCAAATGTTGAGAAGTCCGAAAGTGATTTTTAATCAAACAAATCGATCTGTGCAACCATTTAATCTTAAAACCTAAACTATTAGGGCATGTCTCTCGATGCATTTCCTCTCTCGTACTTCAATAACAAAAGTGAGAGAGCTTGAGAAAGATTTACGTCAGTTTCTTAGGAAAGCTGCCTTTTTGAATTTTAGATCCTTTCCTTGGTCTTCAAAGGCGGCTCCTCCACGAAGCAACACCGCTCTGTCGGCGCCCTAGCTTTGACCAGCAGGTTTAATACTTCCATTTCATGGAAGAAATTGCTGGTTCTTGAATGAATTCTCAACCACCAAGTACGTGCCCTTGCCCGTTCAAACCCTGAAATCATTCTGAAAAAGGCTTGATTTAGAACCACCAAACTTACTTACAAGGAGCGACTCGAAAAGCTGCCAAGATATCGGTATTTTCGATTTCGTTTGGTCGAGAGTATAACAAGTCGGTCTATAGGCTTTAATGCCAGCTTTGAATCCAATACTTACTGCAGTCTCTGTTTGTGGTGACAGAAGTCCCTCCTCCTTATAACTCATGAATTGAATTAAGAATTCCCACGACAACACGATCTACTCTATAGAAATTTGGCATTTATGAAAGCTTTCACAGAAATGTTTCACAAAATCATCGACGAATATTATTTACTAATCATAATAGTTTTGGTAACTACCCACATTTTCTGCTTTAATGCGCTCGTAGTGGTTGCATTGCCTTTGGTACCAATTGATCAAATTTTCCAATCTAAAAGGATCCAATAGTTTGATAGCAATAACAAATCATACATATACATGAGTTAAATTATTAAAAATGGTCTTATATGATGAATATCTCATTAAAGAAGATTGAAAAATTTCTACAAAAGTTGGTATCTTAGAATTTTTTTTTCCGCTGGTCATAAGCATCATCAAGGGTATTGCATTCTAAAATTCTGAAAATAAAGTACACTAATCTCTTGTTTGTTAGATTAAATACAAAACCTGTTTTTCATACGAAAGATTCTTTTGATCGACAATACTTATGTAGATTATAATCAGTTGAGTCAATTATAAGATATGACATATAATTATTTCTTAAGACTCGAGAGTACCGAATAATTAACATTTTCAAGTTTACTTGAAAAGCAAATTGTCATCGAACATTCCATAATTCGGGTGTGACGAAACTCAAAGACATATTATCTCCAAGGAGACTTTTGTTGAATGGTCAAATACACAATCGAACTTCCAAATTTTAGTTTTCCAACTGACGAAAAAAAAAGGCATTAGCAAAATTAATATTGATCAAGGATCTTTTAGGGTGCGAATGGTAACCATTCTACTCCAGAAATTAAATTCTTGCTAGAAATTGATTTCTGGAGGAGAAATCTATTTGGTAAAACATGACTAATTCTACTCTAGAAATTGATTTCTGGAATAGAAATCTGTTTTGATTTGTTGATTTTTTTTGCGCATAAAAAAATTTAAATTTTACTCAAAGTGGGTGGCCATAGGTATTGTAAGTTATTCTGTAAAGTTTTGAAATTGTTGATTTTTTTTTTATTTTTTTTGGACACCTAAAAAGATTTAAATTTCTCTCAAAATGGGTGGCCACAGGTATTCTAAGCCATTTTGTGAAGTTTTGAATTTTTCTATTTTTTTGGGCACCCCAAAAAATTTAAATTTTACTCAAAGTGGGTGGTTATAGGTATTTTAAGCCATTCTGTGAAGTTTTAAAATTATTTATTTATTTTTTATTTTTTTGGGCACCTCAAAAAATTAAAATTTCACTTAAAATGGGTGGCCACGGGTATTTTAAGCCATTTTGTGAAGTTTTGAAAATTTTTATTTTTTTATTATTTTTCTTTTTTTTGGGCAACTCAAAAATTTTAAATTTCACTCAAAGTAGGTTGCCACATGTATTTTAAGTCATTTTGTGAAGTTTTGAAATTTTTAATTTTTTATGGGTACCTTAAAAAATTTAAATTTCACTTAAAGTGGGTGGTCACATGTGTTTTAAGCTATTCTGTGAAATTTTAAAATTTTTGATTTTTTTTATTTTAAAAACAAATTTACCAAATTTCATATTTTCTCGAAATCTGACTCTTTTTAAGCCATTTTCTAGAAATTTTTATGAATTTTTCTAGAATTTTTCAATTTTTATGCATTTCTGAAAAAAAAAATTGTGAGAAAATAAGGAGAATGCATTCCGGAATCAAGAAGTTACAAAAAGTAGCTTCTCTTTTCTTGCCAAAAACTCATTCTGGAATCAAGAATGCATTTTAGAATCAAGTATTTTTAACAAACGCATTTGTATTCCAGAATGCAAAAATTTTTCTAGAATGCATTCCGGAAATTTTTTAACAAACATCATGTTTTCCCGGAATGCATTTCATATATACCCTTAGAAACAAAAATGATTTGAACAATCACCTATCAAACCCTAAAAAGATAAAATTAAGGAAACTCATAAAAATAGTCATAAACCTATTGTAATTGTGCCAATTCGGTCATAAACTTTGTTTTGTGCCAATTCAGTCTTAAACATTTTGTATTTGTATTAATTCAGTCAATCCGATCAATTTTGACCGGCCGATGATGACGTGGACGTCAGCCAGCCGATCAACGCTAACTTGGCATTTTTTAAACATTATTTTTATTATTTTTTATTTTCTTTTATTTTCGTTTCTTTTTTTTTTCTCATCATCATTTTTAACCTCTAGCTGGTCACCGACGCTGGTGACCAACCACAGGCGGGGATCGGTGAGGTCGACCCCACTAGCCACTAGCGACGCTCTACCTCACTCAGCAATGATGAGGATGATCCTCGCCAGGGTCAGCCTCGCCCGCCTCGGGCAAGGATAAGCCCTCCCCAGGCAAGGTCGGCCTTACTCGCCCCCGGCGAGGTTCAACCTTGCCGTCGCTAGCGAGGGCTCGTCCTCATCGACAATTAAGGAGGTCAGCCTCACCCAGCAACAATGAGGTCGAGCCTAGATAGCGGCTAGTGGGGCCGACCTCACCGGCCCCTACCTCTAGCCCATCGCTGGCATCAGCGACTAGCTAGAGATTGAAGATGAAGATGAGAAAAAAAAAAAAAAAGAAAGGGAAAAAGAAAAGGAAAGGAAAAAAAAAGAAAATTTTAAAAAATAAAAATAATATTAAAAATTGCCACATCAGCATTGGCCGATCGGCCAGTGTCCACATCGGTGCCGGCTGACCAAAATTAGCCGGATGAACTGAATTAGTATAAATGCAAAAAGTTTACGATTGAGTTGGCACAAAAAAAATATTTAAGATTGAATTAGTACAATTATAATAGATTTATGACTATTTTGATAATTTTTCCGATAAAATTGACAAGAAAGGAACATACCTACCAAGGGTATGCATAACAACCATTCAGTGCCTGAAAACTATTTCTATTCAGAAATGATTCTTTTTTATTCTGTGCCCGAAAACAATTTTTGAGCATTTAAAGGCATTTGATAACTATCCAAAATTTCTATTCCTGGAATAGAAAAAGAATAGAAATGCATTTGGTAACTGCAGAAAATTTCTATTCTAAATTTTTTTAAAGTGTTTTTTAAAACTTGGTATTAATTCTCATGGAGCACTTACCAATTTTATTTTTTTCTTATAAATGAATGAAACATGGTGATATGTATACACATGGTATATAGTTGGTACAAACTCTTCCCTCTATTACTCCTAGCAGTGTATACCGTATTTTGACTTTACCGTATTTTTGCTTTTATCGAAGAACCTAGAATTAGAATGGAAATATTACTCCAAATCCAAATATTAGGTAAATACTTGTATTGAAGACTTTAAGATGAATCTGATCTAAATCATTTTCCTTTTTTTCATTATGGAGAAAATTTTTGTGGATGTTTTATTAGTTGAAACTTTAGGTATCACAAAGAAGTGCTGCCATGAACTTATGTAAGTCCAACTTCCTCTTAAGCAACTACTTAAGCAATCTTGTATAAACAATTTTGACTAGACTAAAATTGCACCTTAAGTTACTAGATTTTTTGTTGATCGACTCATGTCATACCATCAGTAAAGTACATGTAATAAAACAAAAGGAAATAACAAAAGTACATGTAAGGATCCTCTCCCATCGTCATGTAGTATTTAAAAATAATATTACAAAAGTCGGAAACACAAATCATGAAATCTCAGGCAGATTGTAATCCCTTGCCATTTTATTTGCAATATTTTTCTTAAGTATGTTTATCTCAGCTGCTTGCTCAAGTGGTGTATCATCCGCAACCTTCACTTCTCTAGCTCCAAATGGGTAGTCCGGATCTCCATAATGGGAAAAGTTTTTGTCCATCTTGTCTTCCTCACAAATGTAATTATGGAAAACACAACATGCAATTACAATAAGTGCTTGTTTTTTTTTATTGTAAATGGGGGCATATGTCTCAAAACGGTGAAGAGATTCTTTAATACCCTAGAATGACCTCTCAATGACATTCCTTAGTGAAGAGTGCCTATAATTAAACAATTCTCTTGATGTGCTTGGCCATCTTCCACGCCCCCTATAATCGTTCAAATGATACCGTTCACCTTTAAACGGAGTTAAAAATCCCGAAAGTGATGCATAACCGGAATCTACCACGTAGTATTTGCCTATAACATGGTATATATAATATTTGTTATAATATGCAATCATAATACAATCATAAAGAAAGTTTTTCTTACAGACAAAGCAAATACCTAGTGGTGGTCAAGAAAATTGCAGTCGAAGAGTCTCGAGTGCTGCCGAAATCACCCGACAATCGTTGGCAAATCCTTCCTACCTAGAATACATGAAAGTAAACTTCATATCAAATGAACAAACACACAGCACATTCTGGGTGGTATTCCCTTTCCTACCTCTATATGAGACATGCTCAGACACAGGGACGAAAGTATTGATATGGGTGCCATCAATAACACTTATGTAGCCCTGTGCATTTATAAAAATCTAATGTTATACAAGATTATCAACTACATGTATTTGATAATGTAAACTCAAAAAATAAAAATCATACCTTAAAGTATCGTTCATGATTAGGATTCATAAGAATTTCTTGTGGGATAACATCAAATGACAGTGGTTTGATAACTTCCTTTGAGAGTTTGATAATTGCTTTCGACACTATATTGAAATAATTGCTAATTGTTTGTCCTGAATATTGGAATCTCTCACATAAATCTCTATTAGAGTTATTGTGACAAACCATAGATAAGAATATCTTAACTTGTTCATCTATCCTAATAAACCGACTATCTTTCAACCAACCTTTTGCCATCATTAATTCGCATAGGTTCAAAAAAACATGTGTCTCCATCCTAAAGGCTTCATAGCATCTATTTGAATGTCCATAAACAATCTCCCTTATCCATTCAGGTCCTGATAATTTGTTGTCCCTAATAAGTTCTCTCGTATGCATGGACATGTCCTCCGCAATGATACACAACCATCCTATCAATATATATACATCATCATCATCCAATAATTGTTCATCTGAATCTACCTGCCCATTAGACACACTATTTGATCCCCCTTCCATAGTACCTATATTATCACACAAATACAAGAATATCAATATAGATACGTAAAAAAAAAAATCCAATCACAACCAATAACATAAGTTGTAAAGTGAAAGCAAACCAAATATATAAATAGCACATAAACAATTTGGCATGCCCACGGCACCACAAAAGTACAAGAGTCTCGAAATTATTATCTCTAAAAACCAACTATCAAGTACTAACATAAGTCATACAATCAGATAAAACCTCACACAATCCACAGTACATTTCCCAACATCTAGTAAAGAGATTCAATAAGTGCATTTTTCCATTCAGCTGGGGTTTTGATGAAAACCTCTCTCCATATGGCACTAACACATGCTCGCTCTATAGCTTTGCTATAACGATCTGATCTCAAGTCGGGCATACTAAGTAGGCTATCAATGACGGCGGATACGAAGTAAGGGTCCACAAGTGGTTCTGTGACCCGTGAGGTGACAGAGCCACTTACAGATTGACTTGTCTTAGTTTTGATCAACTCATGTATAGCTTTGCAACAAGATGAGGTATTCTTTCTTCTCCTCTTGGCATTTGGAGTCCTATCCAAACGGTGCTTCACATGAACTAGATCAGCACTATTGCTGGATGTAAAGACTGTCTCATCAATGTGGTGTTCACTCAAGTCCTTTAGATCACCGTCTGCATCGCCACCACCATTGTCACCTTCCTCTGACACCGTCAAATCTTCGGCATTTCCTATAACATGCTCCCCAGTAGCATATGTACCACCAAATACAATACACAGATCAAGATACTGGGAAAATCCATCCTTCTTGACTTTTGTCCACTCACATTATCCTACAATTTTCACAATAATGACATGTCAAAAACATAATGAAACATTTTAAAACTTACATGTACAATGAAATCAAAATAATCAAAAGTTAAAAGATACCTTGATGTGAGATTCCTAAATACTTGGATCGTCAACAACAACAGTTTTATTCACATTATCCCAGCCAAATCCAGATTACGAAAGAAGCTTCTTAAAACGACCATATTGTTTCCTCAGTTTGTTCACCTTGTTCTTCAACTGAACTAAGGTATATTGATATCCTGACTGTTTAATGAATTCAGTCCGTATATTATTCCGCCAAACTTTGTTGTAGGTAGAAGATGTGCGATTTCCCTTTTTGACCTCCTCAACCAACAAACTTACAAACATGTTGGTTAAAGGCTCAATCCACTTTACATTGAATATCTCTTTTTGAGATACCATGTAACCTTGATAGGTTGAGAATCATATGAGTCATGCATTAAATCAATAACATAGTCATGTAAAAGTTACAAGCAATACATGCAACCATTCTCAAGAGAAGTAGCAACACGAGAAAATAGTACAACACTCATGCTTCAGAAGATACCCATTATTAAAACACTTGGAATATGATGCATGAAGACAGAGGATTGCATCTTAGGACCTTATAAAAGATAATCCTGTTAACAAGCTCACACATAATATCACCAATACATGACCATTGAGATGGATAAATAATGCAATTTCGAGAATTTTTTACCTCCACCGTTGTTACGAAATGGCCATTGCAAAAGCAGTAAAACATGCATTTTGTAGACAACACCGTGTCACGTTTTGCTATATTGTAAAAAGGTTTAGACAGTCATGACTAAAAAGTGACAGAATTGCAAAATAAACGGACTTTGGATTCACCCACTCCTTTATGGACTGATTCTTAAGCCCTTGAATTACAGAGTATGGAAAAATGCCAAAGAAACTTTTTATACAACTCATGTCTTCCTATGATGGAAAGAGATGAAAAGAGTTCCAGCATTCTAGTTTTCTTGATCCAACGATGTTATTGTCAACATATAACTCACTGTAAAGATAATTTGGGTACAAAAAGCTTGCTCACTGACAACTATTGAAATGTACACCCAAACAACAGTGCAAATTCAATATGCTTGCCTACACACTAGAATGCTAACACTCCTAATGATCTTCTTATGCGCATACTGCACAATATAATGCACCTACAAAACAAATACAAATTGTCCACTATGAATAACCACAAGAAAGTCTGCCTTTGCCATAACCACAGGTGAGGATTTTACCTTTGCGAATCAACTTGGACAAATAATAGAAAGCAATGGACAGGAGTGTGGAGCTAAATCCAGGCGTAACGAACTTCTACTCAAATTGACTAATCACCAATTAGCTTGTTCAATCTGATACAAAAAATAGAATAACCATTTAGTAAATGAAAATCACCACCCCAATGCAAAAAGGATCGCCGTTGTGAAAAACAACAGAAAATTAACACGAGACAATTACCAATGACCAACACCATATCACCATAGTTGCATAAAACAACCTCGAGCGAGCATGACCTCACCCAGATTCGCGAGGGCGGCGATTGCTCGAGCGAGAAGGAGACCAAATGGGTGAGGGCAACGCTCGCTAGAGCCTCACTGTCGCCCAGATCGGCGAGGGCCGCAGACGCGCTCGCTTAGGCAACTGTTGTCAATCTGGGCCAAGGCTCGCTCAAGCGAGCATGGCCCTCGCCGATCTAGGCTACAGCGAGGCTCGAGTGAGCGCGGCCTCGCTCGAGCAACCGCGACCCTCGTCTAGATTCGTGAGGGCGGTAGTCGCTCTAGCGAGAGCGAGCCCAGATGGGCGAGGCTAGCGCTCGCTCGAGCCTCGCCGTCGCTGATCTAGGCAAGGGCTCACTCTAGCGAGCGCCGCCCTTGCCGGTCTGGGCGACAGCGAGCTCGAGCGAGCATGGCCTTCGTCCACTCACTCCAGCTTGTCGTTGCCCAGACTGGCGAGGGCGGCGCTCGCTCAAGTGAGCCCTTGTCCAGATCGGCGATGGTTGCTCAAGTGAGCACCGCTACGACAACATCCCTCTATAGTAGTAAGTCATTAGCAAGAACTTACCTCGAACGAGAAGGAGCAGCCTCATCGGTGTCGGTGAAGGAGCAGCAGTGGTGAAGGAGCAGAGTAGAATGAGCTCTGTGCAAGAGAGGAGTAAAAAGTTATTCAGTGCTTCCAAAATTGTTTCTTATTTCTGTGCCGAGAAATAAGAAGCTAGTTTTTTTTGTTTCTTGTTTTTCTTCAAAAATTGTTTCTGGACATAAATTTTTGTAAAAATGTGCCGGGGAATAAAAAATTTACCAAATTCATTTCTGTTCCAAAACTATTTCTGAGAACAAAAGAACAGAAATTTTCACTGTTTGGCGCGTTATCGAACGGGCCCCAACTCTCCATCAAAATGATGACATAAAAAATTAAATAAAAAAAGATAAAAAAAAAAAATTCACGGTGTAAATCACGTCACCCATTTTTTATCATCCCTGTCCGTCCATTGTCATATACATAGAATTTGGACACGAACAATTGAAGTGATCACATGGGACATGTGTGCTCAGGTGCGTCTTGGCACGTGGAGCCACGAGAGTTGAGCACAGGAGAGCGTGGAAGGAATCGCGCGCCACGTGGCGCGACCTCCCCCTCCAATTTGCAGCTCCCCATCTCACTGCAATAGCAACCATAATTTCTGAAATTCGTTGACTAATAATGGCTCAAAGACTTTATACGAAAATTCCAAAGTAATGCCCGGAGCTAGAAAAATTAATTTCATTAACTCGTTCATAAATTCATTTAGTATATTTTCGATGAGTGAGTATATTCATATAAGGTAACCCTAATCACCCAATTAAAGCATTTTATAAATCAATTTCATAAGTCCATTTTTGCAACTTTTACATTTCACGGATTATTTATAGGAGGTTGATTAGGAACCTCTAAAACATCATCTTAGGAAAGCCGACTCCAAAGTTCTTATTCTCACTAAATGTAATCTTCCGAGACTTAAGTCATAGGAAAGCGTCCGAAGTATCACTTATTTTCGACGTGGATGGTCAAGGCGTCCCTAGGTTAATTGATTTGGCCCAATCAAGTGCAACTTTCGTGTTTTTTATGTGGCCACTTTATTATTAAGCAAACAAAGAAAAGTAAATTGAATTCTAAAAATTAGTCTAATAAAGAAAATAAAGAAAAAAATTAGGCACATCATCGTGTCAAAATTTAGTTAAGAAAAATACGATCATCGTTATGGAAAGAATAGTTGTTTTCCTCCTTTGTTTTTTTTTTTTATAGACTGCATTTTAGATTTTTCAAGTATTTTTCTTCCAACGGATCAAATGCTTGTCCCATGATTGGCTTACCAATCCCCCCGAACCTCTTTGGAATTTACTTTGTTCCGAGTCTTCTATGTCTTTATTGCAAACTTTACGCTAGCAACGAAGGTATCTTTTTCCGATCAAAAAAATTTTCCTCTCGTATTTGACTATGATGGATGAGTGAAATTATATTTCGAAAAAAAAAGCATCACAATTTCTCAATAAAAGAAAATTAGATAGATAGTTAGATTCCCTAACCATCGCCACCAAATGGGCCCAAGAAGCAAGGAGATCAGTTTGTCTGCATTGTTTTCGTCCACGTAAATAATGCATGGCCCCATTGAAATTGGAACTTTTCTGTAGCCATACATTTGATTCTTACACTCAAGTTCCCCTCCATTCCAACAATATCTGAGCCAGAGAGGGTCCTCATGAACTGAAAAAACCAAAACAGAAAAAATATATTCTCTCTTGAGGATTTGAAGTTAAACAGCTTCTGTTCTGGAGCTAAATGCTGAGGCTGTATGTGCACTGCTCTCTCAATCTGACCCCTTCTTGTGCAAGACAAGTTCAATTCGCCAGTGGAAGCTATGGTTCTTGGTGGGTCATTAATAAGCCTAGCAGAACCAAGAGGCTGCTTGGAGAAATCTCTCTCAAGGCCTTGAAGGATGAGACAAACGGCAGCGGCGGCGGAGGCAGCGTTCCTCCGGGGAGGAGCTGGGAACCTGGGCTCGAGATCGAGGTCCCGTTCGAGCAAAGGCCGGTGAGTTTAGATTAGTTGATACTTGATTAGCTTGTTAAAAGTTGGGAGATATATTTTTAAACTGAGTGTTTAACCAGCAGAAATATGACAAATCGAACACGGGACTTCCTGGCTCTCGTACCAATGAAAGTTGGGGGCAATCAATTTTGCCGTAAAAGTTCAAGCTATTAGAGAACCTTGCGCCTTGTTACTTAGAGTTTAAAATTTTAGCAAGTGTTGTTCCGATTTATGCAGCAAGAGCGGTATGTTTTGAAGATAGTCAAGACAGTTGTAGCCATATGATACATACGGCATTTGCTTACTAGTTGAAGTGGTGGTGGTTTGATTGTACAGATCTGCTGTCTGTGTTCAAAGAAGTTTGCCCTGAGAAAGGCTTGCTTAGATGCGAATACACAAATAGCATGAATCAACAAGATTTTAGTGTTTTGACATGAACCCTTCTAACTTGGACAGGATAAAAGAACTAGGTTCAATTAATCGGATTTGGTTATTTACTGAGTTGCTCGAGTACTAGAAACATAATTCTCTGTTCAAGTGGCATGGATGTGTGTTACAGCATAAAAAAAGTTACGAAAGGCACCTTCTGTCACTCAGTTATGTCGAAGTGGAATGAAAATTTGTAGGTCGTCATCACATCGATTTTGAATATCAGGTGAATGAATACTCATCGCTGAAGGATGGACCGTTGTACTCGTGGGGTGACCTGGGACCAGGAGAACTTTTCCTCAGGCTCGGGGGTCTCTGGTTTGTGACTTTCACAGTTCTCGGAGTGCCGATTGCAGCTGCAAGCTTCAATCCTGCAAGGGTAACATATCGTTGAAGTCCCTTTGCATAGTTCATTCCATTTTCGTGTCTGTTGTTTTTATGTCTCCAGTTTACCATTAGAAAGTCAATCTGATGATGGAGTGAGCATTGTTGTTGCTATACATATTCACAAATTCTACATTTAAGACTTTGTACTGAGGCATTCATCTCAACCTGTGGCAGGAACCTTTACGATTCATGCTTGCAGCGGGGACAGGAACTCTTTTCCTCGTGTCGATGATTATCTTAAGAATTTATTTGGTACGTTTTTCCGGTTACTTCTGTTATGATTTGGTATTCTTGGACCTTCAGCTAGCTGATAAACAACCTAGTGGAACTGCTCAGAAGATAAGCAAATTTTAAGCTTCCCTGTGTGATGTTCTAGGTGCATTTTGAATGATAATACATGGATATTTGTCTCTCTTTTGAACCCTTTTCTTATCCTTTCACACTGATAATTTGAGAAAAAAAGACTTGACAAAATTCCCATGCGGCCCAATTAAAGTATATTAGCAGATGAAGCTTTCTATGCATTACCTGGCAACAATTTTAGAGATTGTAGATTGGAGTCAGTAGTTGCAAATCGAAGGAACTCAAAGGGCCTTGAAGTTGTTAATGCCAGCTTCTGCTGCAGGGATGGAGTTATGTTGGCGATAGGCTTTTGTCAGCAGTGATACCATACGAAGAGAGTGGATGGTACGATGGGCAAATGTGGGTGAAACCGCCCGAGGTTAGTGCCTTCGACTAGCATGCGTATTTCCTCATGATGTAATTTTGCAGAAGAAAATGGTGGACTCAGGGAGATACTGGAAGCTAATTTTCAGAACACTTCGATTAGATTGTAGCCCTCGACAGATAGATCCTCGGGGCTGCCTCTAATTTGAAAGACGGGTAGATAACTAAAGAAACGGAGATGGAAGCTTATCAAATTGCAGATATTAGAATGATGTGTTGAGTGAGTAGACTAATAGATTTACCGTGCATTTTTGCAGAACAGTTACAAGCAAATTATGAACTTCTTCTGTTGTGTGTTATAAGGTTTAACAGCTCTAAAATGAACGATAAAGCCAAAGTAAAGGAATTAAATTGGCCCAGAACGCGAGTGAATCTTTCATGTCCCCTTGTGAACAGAATTCTGGCGTAAGGATGTGTGATTAGCCAAGTGTCCTAACTAAAGTACAGGACCGTAAGTTTGATTTCAACAAATCAGGGGACACCTTTTGTCTTAGCATTTGAAGAGGTTACCACCAGTTATACAAATTTTGACATGAGATCGCTTGTCTTGTGCTTTTCGGCGCTAAAGCTGTATTCTTTGGTCGTGATTGTGGTCGCGAACAATAGATGACTACGTGAATAAGCACAGCCAAGTATATGAAATTTTAAAGCAGAAAATATAGTACAGGCTCGCGCTATCTATGCTAATTTCTGCAATCTTCTTTTTGAAGGTCCTGGCTCGTGACAGGCTTCTGGGATCATACAAGGTATAACAGACCATAATTTTTAGTATACAGTTCTTCATTTATAGTTTGATTTTCCATGGTGAGAGAGTCTGGTGTATTCAAGGGACTGGGATCACTATTTGTACACGTTACTTCCTACTCTTATCATCACATGGTCAAAACTCCAGGTTAAACCACGATCGGTACTCTTATTAGTCGCTTTATCATACATTCATGAATGATTTTGTTCCTCCAGGTTAAACCGGTCGTCAAATTGCTGAAGCAAACATTAGTCGGAACGGGAGTGTTGCTAGTATCATCAGTGATGTTATTCATCTTCGCCACTCCGGTCGAGGACTTCTTCAAAAGCACATTCGCACCGAAGGAGAGCCCATCAGTCGTGGTTCCTGCTTCAAAGATGAACTCAAAGTTCAACATCAAGTACACACAAGGAGTCATCTCCTATCAATTCTTCATTTTCTTCTCATCTTACTCTTTCATCTCTTGAAGTTCTCACACAACCCCAATTGTTTATTGCAGCAAGGAGGAATTACTAAGATTGCCCTTGGATGTGAAGGCTGACGATGATCTAGCAGCAGCTGCGGCCGAGGCTGCTGATGGTAGGCCGGTCTATTGCAGGGATCGGTTTTACCGCGCGTTGGCCGGTGGACAGTACTGCAAATGGGAGGATCTAATTAAGTAGAGTAGCCTAAAATAAGGGTTATGCATTTATAGTGTACTTTAATTTTTCAAGTTCATTTCTTAAGTTCGGTGTACTCGCATTGCAGAAACATGACAAACATGACAGCAATTCTCTCTTCCTCATCTTACATAGATACTTAGAGCAAGCAAGAATTCGACTTCAAGCTGCAAAAGGAGAGAACAACGATGCTATCGGAAAGCAGATGCGATGCAATAAAAATAGGCTCGAATACCTCACATGATAAATAATATGCTCTCATATGATAACTGCTTTGGTTCAAGCATGCCATATGAACAGCTAACGCCAGTATGGCTGCACAAGACAGGCATGTTTGGTTGATGAAGTCTTTGGTCGTTTTAGCTATTTTGCCTCTGTTAACCCGAACTCGAATTCTTTACGTGCACCGACTGATTTGCAAATTCGATTAGGTAGGGTGAATTTCTGCTCCTCCTTCGCATGTAGACATAGGCTGGAGAACCGGACGGGCCCATGTTTCTATGTCGCGCCTCCATTCGACATTCGAGTTCTCGAGGGATCAGAAGGAGAGGCTCTTCCTGTTGCCGAGACGGCCGAGAAAGTTATGGACTCAAGCAACATGCACAACTTGCGATTGGCAGCTGTGCTTGTACGTTAAGGCAACAAGCAACCAAATATCCACAGTGCCACCGCGAAAGTTGAGTAGCTAGTTTCTGGAGGAAAACAGGGAAATGTTTTGTAAACCTTTATATATGCAGGGTAACACGCAACCTTCCAATCACCTCATTTGCGTGACTTCTCAAGTCCTGCATCCGAAGTGAGAAAATTTGTCATTATCCGTGCGTGCAACTGGATTCGTCAAACGGATGGGTCAGGTCTAGTTTGGATCTAATCGAAAATGATCTGATTCAAATTGATCAATTTAACATGTTTTGATCAATTTCCATGTAATACAAATCTAATTATCTATACAAAACTCGACCCAAGTTATTAAAACATTTACATACTTAACCCAATCTAGGAAAACTCGAACCTAACTAAGGTGAGAGCACGGAGTAAACAGGCATGAGATCGGCGAGAGAGAGTGAAGAAAAAGTCATAGAGGTGAATTGAATCTAAGCAAGTTATGAACCCATTCAATATCTATATTATTTTGAATTTTATCATTTTAAATTCATTTATAACCTATTTATTGAATATAATTAATTTATATAACAACTCAGTCCATTAAATATAAATACGTTAACGACCCATTTCGACATATCCGCACACGACGCATCCCCAATGGATTCTCAGTTTGAGGGTACGCTAGTCTAGTACTCTTTTTGTGGCTCGATCCGAGCGAATTGGGTTGGATCTTGTTACTTGTCTCGTAGCCAACTTCTCATTTATAATATTGGCTTATCTCTTAGCAGAGCATCTTTCACATTAATCCCGCGGATGTTAACCTCGCGAACCCCGTCATTTTTAACACATTCGAAATAGACAACTCCATGTGATTAACACCAAATCACCACCTTCCTCGGAAAAGGGAAACCTAGGATAAAAATCCTCGTAAGTATTTGTTTTTTCTTAATTTTCATTTTATTATTCATTTGATTTCGTAAATTCGAAGGTGGACTTCAAGCCCCGTTAGGATTCCTCTTGGTCTTTGCCTCTTTTGTCAGGCGATAGGCACTTCTTTTCTTTTGTGCAAAAGGACACTTTTCCAGTCTCGCGTGAACCTTGAGACGTCACTTTCAAAAACGCACGCGAGAAGAAAATAATTTTGATGAAAAAAATAATAGGAAAGAGACTCGTGAATCGTGATGGCCTACAAGAAAAGTTTATAGATTAGAATATTTAAATATAAAATTAATATAGATTCAAGATTTAGTCAACATTTGGGTTGTTGTGTTGTTTGACTTAAAAAGAGAAATTTGACTAGGTAATGCTGCTGTCAACGACTATCCCACACATAACCAATGCCTGTCCATCCCACTAATTATAATAACTAGTGGTGAACCCGTGCCTTCGACACGATGAGGATAGTAAACATGTTGTTTCGCAATTAAGTATTGATTAGGGTTACGGGTTTTATCGTGAATAATACATCTAGAAAGAAGAAATCACACATAGAAAGGGAATTCGAAAGATGACTCCCAATTATTGGTACGATTGTTTTTATTTAAATTCAAGACCATATTAATCCACTATGACGAGATAGAAATTCGCGATTTTTCATGATATGGGTGTACTATTTCGTGTCCCTAATTATAATTCGAAATTGTTGGAAAGAAAATTGGTCCCAAAAAAGTTTTCCTTCTATGACTCGTGCATTTTTAAAGCTTGGTGGTGATTCATGATTTCTCCATCCTATCCAATCAACTTGTACCTTTTATTTTACATAATTGAAAATGTAACTATCATGGAAGCACGGTAAGTAGATCAATTATTTAACGGGCTGTAATTTCCTTTCTAACTAATTATCCCCGTATGATGTCGTTGGTATATTTAAAATATATTTTGCTTTTTATTCATATTGCACATTGGGCTAAAATTCAAAGACTATTTGTGTCATTATCGCTTGATTAAAAGTGGAAAGATGCCATCAATTTCACTATGCAGTCATCCTGGTGGTATTCTTTTAATAAAAATTATTGATACACTTAGGTATAAAATGGAAAATTATCTGTGAAACTAAGTTCACGGACATGAGAAAAACTGGTGATGTGTATACAGCTCAAGGCACGCCAAAGAGGGGAAAATGCTACTCCTAGCCTTTGCAATCCATTCGAGAAGGTAACTCCATTCGTGGTACTCATTTTGCTCAATGAAAATGCTTCCCTAAGATTCACATTCTTGAAATCAGACTATGGCGCGATTCGTCATAGAAATGACCTTAACATTATGTTGTTAGACTCCGCTCGCACAACAAATTTAGCTCACAAATAAATGTAGATCTTAGTTGGTGTGCGTGCGATTATCTAAGTAGGGGGTGTATCATTTTATTCGCTCTGCAATCCATGACGACGTCCCCACTAAACCTCTATTTAAGCAAATGCTTTCGAGGGTAGCTAAGTCTCAGAAGAATTAAGACGGCCAACGAAGCAATTCCGCATGCGCAAGGCCCCACGATGCTCTCTCTCAAGCAAATCACCACTAGACATTATTGAGGCAAATGCTTCGAGGCTCTCGTGGAAGATGGAATCAGTCACGGAGACGAAACAAAGTGCTCGAACATGGATCTCCATAGAGAGTCACATTTGAATTTCCTCCCTTTTTTTGGGTCATATGAAACTTGCTTGATGCGATATGATTAGTCTGGCCATTAATTATTCCCGCTTAATTGTCAACCTAACTTAAAAGTGAAGAAACTAAAGAGAAGCCTCGGAAGTGGAGTTGAAACCGGAAGCAAAAGCAAAAGCAAAAGCCGTGCATCATCACTTTCGAGCCTATCTCATTCTTCTTTATTCAAATGCATTACAAAAGCAATTTCGGACCGGTTCGGCAACTTTATCTATGCATAAGCATTAAAAATAGCAAGACATGACACTTGCCAAAGATAAAACAACTTCCTATATTTTATGAGCACAAGAAACTATCGATCCACCTCGAAAATGGACTCGGTTTGAAGCATGAGTGAGAATTGTTCTTCGTTTTTTTCTTTTCATTGCGGTTGGGGGTTTAAATAAATATTTTCTTTGGTAAGCATGCAAAGAAACCACGACTTTGCAAAAGATAGACTAGTGCATACCACAAGTCATGCGTAGTATATTGCCATAAGCTACTTCATTTTAGAGAGAATATAAAAACTAATCACATCGATTGCATTTGATCGTCTATAATTCGGATTGGGATAGGATGGATTATGATGGGATTAGAGTATATCCTCCGAATTGTAGAAAACCCCATCATATATTTGGTGCAACCTAAGATGAGATTGAAAGATCTTAGAGAATCCTCTGTTGTGTCCCACAGTTGACGTCCACTTGCCACTTTTGGCACTCCCCACAGTGCCTCGAGTATGTCGCCCCTCTCGATTAGCTTCCTCGTGATCGCTGTTGTCTATGCAAACCTCAGTGCGTGAGGGCTGTGGTGATTTTGAGGAATCATGATACAACCTAATCACACTTCTCTAGTCCCTTGCGATGCCAGTAATTGAGAAGAATAATTGTTGAAAAAGTCATAAACATATTATATAACGGTCAATTAAGTTATAAACCTTTCAATTGTGTAAATTTAGTCTTAAATCTTTTAACGATTTATCAATTTAGTCATCAACCTTTTAAGGATTTGCCAACATAGTCCTTTAGATAATTTTAACCAGAAATTACTAAAGTACTATATTAGCAAATTGTTAAAAGTTTTAAGACTTAATTGGTATAATTGAAAGGTTTTAAGACTGAATTTGCCACCATACAATAGATCTAGGACTTTTCGGACAATTTTTTTGTTGAATTCAGGCTATTATCAGAAGTCAATTCCAAATGCAGTTTCAATGGGAATTTGGGATTTGTTCGCCGATACTGAAGGATTTCTCTATCTATGTACTCTTCTGGTTTATAGGAAAACAAAATTACCATGTTCATTATCTTTGCAAAAGATCAAACCAGACGACATTGCGTTGATGTTTTGTTAGTTCGGATATCGATGTCATTGGCGATTACTAGCTCCTATGATTCTAATTCACATTAATTTTCGGATCCCGCTGTTATTCGCTAGATTCAAATGGCTTTGAGGTTGAATCATATCATTTTTTAATTATTGAATGAAACATTCCTTGGCCAGAATCCTTTCGTCAGTTCGGACATCCGAATGCGTGATTAGGTTGCATTATGATTCCTCAAAATCACCCTTAGTCATTGAAACATGATCGGTTGGCAAGTGATGACGATTGGCGATGATTGGAAGTGATCACGATTGCGTGGTGATCGAAAGTGATGACAATCGGCTATTGTGATGGTGGTCCTCACATGGTGATTAGTGAAGCAATATCAGGATGCATCACTACATCACTCCATCATTGGAAGATAATCGAATTTGTTAAGTTACTTTTTAAATTTTTTAATCCTATTTGGGTTAATCCCGCCTCATGTCCCGGATTTATCCGGTCTGGAGGAGGTCGCTAAACACCGAATAGCATAATTTGTTATCCAATCCAGACTACCAAACTATAATTTGGAGTTTCATGTTAGAAAATACAATCCAAAAACTTAAGTTAATTACCGGAGGGAGATCACGTATATCGAAAGAGCACATTGAATCTCTAGACAAGCGATGGTTATATCTCATCATTTTGGATAGACTTTTACGTTGAGTGAAAGTTGGAAAGGTTGTGCACTAGAAATTAGTCAGAAGTGGGCATATCAATTTCCGACTTTATTATGATGAATTTCAATGATACCTTCAATCGAGGAATTATCTTGGCATTTTTTGTAGCATGTTTCACAAAAGCAAAAGGGCAGTACTCAATTATCGCCATGGTGCCACATAATGGGAAAAGTCAAAACGATGTTCTATTATTACAATGACCTTTATAAGTCATCACGGTGGTAGTATCCTATGTGAGAAAATTTGGTCATGGCCAATTGATTTTAAGGGCTATCGTGATGGAAATTTTCCTTTTCCTTTTCCTTTTGCTTTTTGTTCAGCTTTTTTCCTTTTTTCTAAGCTTGTCAAATATAGCTTGAAGAGCACTCAAGGAAGCTCATTATTGTTTGCAATTGCTTAAATATCATTTTTCGCCATTGCAATAATTGCTGTTATTTCTGGGTTTTCACCATATAATCAAAGGGATATGATTATGCCCAAGATGCATGCTTGGTTGCCCAAGATGCATGTGTTTCCGAGAGTCCTACATCTTCGACAGTCTTAGCTTTTGTTTAGTTGGAACCTAAGTACACGTAATTAAAGCATTAAATTTGCCTAACTATCAAAAAATATTTGTCATATTTGGCGAAGTGTTCAAGCTAGGTTACTAGCATTCGACTTAAGTGTTTGAGCTATAGATTATGCCGTTGATTCTGCTAATTAGTTGATGTCGACGATTCAATACTCTCGATGCACGCATTTGACCTAACTACTAGATGCACATGCATTGCATCCTACAACTCAAGAACACATATGGGTTTGTATCACAAACTACATACATTAGTAGCACCTAACCACATGCAAGTAGATAGTGGAAAAATAATTTAATGATACAGATTTTTTTTAAGCCTAGAAAAAGAAAAGAAAAGAAAAGAAAATTAGTTGTGAAGCATGTGAGAGTTTGGACCAAGAGATCCACTTCATAGGGTAGTTGGCAAAATATCAATATGGGGACATAGCAAGACCTGTATTGGTCCTGGATCTCTTGAAACCAAGCATTCGAAAATAGGATTGCATGGACGAGTGCTCCGAGACATTTGTATGGACAAGAGAGCTAGATAAAGAAAGTTCTAATATTGAAAGGAATTGACTAGATACTTTATGAGAAAAAAAATCACACGTTAGAAGTCGCAATATATTCTCATTGATTTACCAAAGAAGATGTGCCTCTAGGGTTATGTGGGCCAAAAAAAAAAAAAGGAGGGGTCACCTTCTAGTCGATATTTTCTAGAATTTGTCGTAATAATTTACTTGAAGTTATAATGAGATTGATCTCATTTATAGGTAGTAATTTAATCTTATGGAACGTAATTTACCTCCAGTGGTCGTCACTCCTTTGCACATGAAACTAATATTTTCACCTTTGTAAATGGTAAATTAACTATAGAATTCATAACATGTAAATGCTAACATTTACTAATTAGCCAATGGCATAGTAAAAATTCCCTCAAACTATCGTAAGTGATGGTACCTATATCTTAGCAATTTTCGTCAACAATGATAATTTTAGGTTAGTCCTTATAAATTATAAGTCGGTAAACATCATTCACACGCAGTTTACCTCAAAGTCCCCTAACATTGAGCATCCTTCATGATATCACATATAAATGACAAGCAACATTAATATATCATAAAAAAAAAAATTCCTAATGTTAGTAACTCACCTCCATGGTCGTGGCATTCCTTCAACAAATCGTAAACTGACAGAGCCCTATCGATTATTAATCCATCTTCATATGTCGTTATTTTCCCTAATCAACAGTAACATGAATAATCTTATAATTAATCATTTCCTTTAAGTATCCGTAAGACACTTCTAAAATCATTCGGCGGTCGAAATTATTTCCGTTCTGATCCAACAGTATTCGAGTGATATGACAGATCTGATGGTCTGGAATTCAGTGCGGGGACAGTCTACCAATGGTCTCGTGTCACCGGATCATCAATCCAGTCAACTAAACAGTTCGAACATGCTCACAATTGCGAGCAGAGCGAAGCAGTGGTGGCGTGATTCCTCTACAATTGCGGCTGATGCAACTGGCTGCGGGGCAACCCAAAAGCAAAGCAGGTTTCAAGTTTCGAGCTGTTCAACTTGCAAGGGCCATCGCCGAAAAACCATTGAATGCTCTCTGTTTTGGTCCCTTTTTGGGGGCTCTTAGAGTCATTGTCATTTGCTCTCTTTCTCTGGGCTACTTCCTGTGATCTTTGTGTGCATCTTCAGTGGAGGGGAGGGACCCTAACTTGCAAAAACATTCGTTTAAGCATTGAAAATGAATATCAACAAGTGTGGGGTTGCTCACAAATACAAGTAGGGATGGATTTGTAAAGTGAAAATAAACGAAAGATGGAGAGATACTCGTATTTTGTTTGATTCAATTTGCCAATCGTTATCATGAACTTTCGCTTATAAATGTTATTTGAATCACCCACATGTTATTTCAAGTAATGTGTATCGTGACTTTTTAGAAGGCGCATCAGGTCGATCTATCTCCTAAAATCAAGAGGACAATTGTTTCCCCATAAGGATATTACAGGATAGGAAGAACGTGAATGAACATGTGTTTCCCCATAATGACTTTACCTTAATTTATGTGTACGATATTCAAACTATAGGAACATGTGTTTGTTTATATGAGATTGTTTGCTTTGAATGAAGTAGAGAATTGAATTATGCATCATGTGCTTAATTCACGCATAAATTTGTTTCTTGACTACTGAGCTACCCCTAAATTTGATACCTCGATTCACATTTGTCACAATTTTGGAGACTCATTAGAAAAGAGAAAAGTACCAAAAAAGTTACAAATCTATTATACTTGCGCCAATTTAGTTCTAAATATATTAATTGTATAGATTGAGTTCTAAATTTTTTGACATTTTGTCAATGTAGTTCACCCGGTCAATTTGACCTTAAATCATTGACAGGGACGCCGGCAATCCTATATGACACTGCCAACACTAACATTAACAATTTCAACAAAATTTTTTATTATTTTTATATATTTTATATTCTTTTTTCATTATATCTCAAACATTCGCCGGGCCTTGAAGATGGCCAACGGCGAGGGGTGACCTTGCCGACCTTGGGTGACACTTGCCCTTGCCAAATTCAATGAGGTCGAACTTTGCCAAAGGCTGGCCTTGCCAGCTTTGGGCGAGTCTCACTTCGCTAAATTTGATGAGATTATGCCTCACAGGCCTTTGGCGAGGCTCAACCTTGCCGGCCTATGGCGAGGACAAACCTTGTTTGTGCCCGACGAGGGTGACCTTCGCCGGTTATCGCCTATGGCTAGTCGTGGGCTATCGTCGAGGCCCAGCAACCAGCAAAGGAAGAAAGAAAAAGAAAAAGAAAAGAAAATAATAATATAATAAACAAATTGTTCACTTTTTTGCCGACGTGGCCAAAAGTGGCAGGATAGATTACAATGACAAAATTTCAAAAAGTTTAGGATTAAATTGGTATAATTGAATGGTTTAGGACATAATTGGCACAAGTACAATATGTTTAGGACTTTTTTGATATTTTTCCCCATCATAAAATGGTCTTCAAATTTTCTTCATCGGAATTAACCTTTTATAGAAAATTATTCCTTTTCTTTTTTTAGTTGGGGGAAAATGGAAAAAAACCTTTTTTTTATTTTGTTTGGTAAAATATAGAAACGAGTCTGAATCTATCCATCATCTTGCCCCACTGCTAAGAACTACCCAGAAGGACAAGAAACTGCATCCCCCTTAGATCTGTCCACCTCACACGACATTAATCTCACCGAAATAATGATCAAATTATTATTATTTTTTATTTTTTTGGGGGTCGTTTTCCTCATACATACTTCCTTCCAAGAATCTTCTTAAAAACCCTATCTCACTTTATTTTTAAAAAAATTATTATACATGATAAAATAGGGAAGAAAAATTATAAATTGGCAACCAGTTTCTTAGTGCTAATAAATAATGAAGCCCTTAGCTATCACGGCAGGTAAGAAGCAGGCAGGAAAGGGGAGAGATGGTCATTGTAATTTGCAACCATTTAAAGAAAATGTGGCAGGTACAAACCCAGTGGAGTGTCTTAATGTTTGTTCAACGTCAACCTACCGGAGACAAGCAGCTGAGAAAGCTTATAGTAGGAAAAATTTTCATAATGATTTTGTGATTATAGACCATTGTAACTTATAAAAATGGCCTTGAATCCAGATAATCCATATGGAGTATATTCCAAATGTCAGCCACACAAGAAACTTCTCTTTGCTTGAGTCTATCTTCATGCTGAAGTTAAAAAACGTAAGAATATATAGTACCATTGGACTATCCACATTGGATGTATAAATACTTTAATTTGAGATTCTTGGCTTCTCGACGCTTGTCGGGACCAGTACCGAACTTATTGTACAGATGCTAATTCGACCCTACCAATTTTGTTAATGTAGTTCTAAACCGTTATATGAAATTCAAATATAGTTTCAGTCAATTGCCGCTGAAAAATTCCTAACGTGGCATCTGGTCATTGTCAGCTACACTACGTAACATACTAATGTGAAGCAACTTTACTCGAAATGACATCTTGCATGGACAGTCACGTTAGTGGTTTTCTTGTGGCAATTAGCTGAATGTACCATATTTGAATTTCTCAGAGATGTTTAGAACTATATCAACAAAATTGGAAAGTTTATAACTAAATTGCTATGCGTGAATACATTTATAATTGAATTGATAATAATCTCGACACTTCGATTTAAATCCGTGCATAACTTGTATCCAAACTAGACCATATAAGGGGAAAAGTGTCAAAAAAATGCTAAACCTTTTGTATTTGTACCAATTTAGTCGCGAACGATGACTTTTTTGACACTTTTCTCACCATATAAGTAACACTTGCCTTTTCCTTTTCAAAATCGTGTATACAAAAGAAATTCATTGTTCTTTTTATCAATGATGACTAGTGGAGGTACGCCCCAACAGCCACTCGTATCGTAATTTAATTGTCAGTACATGCGTAATCGCATTGAGTGCGAGCATCACTTGCTACTATACAATCGCGAAGCACATCCTAACTTCACATACTTACGCGCGTACTCGTGGCATGGTCCGAACGCGGAGTGCTAATTTCGACCTAAGATTTTAGCCTGGAAAGGGAAATTTAATCGAGAGAGAGAGAGACGACGCTAATGGCTAATGGGTTCTTTTCACTTTCTTGTGTGTAGCTAAAGATGAGAACACGCATCGCATCCGCGAGTGTTGACACCCATACTAAACTTGACAGATTCGACCCTTTATAGCCAGAATGGAAACTCCTCCATCAGCCCTCCTTGCTTAGTGGCATTGACACCGATCCTCACCATTCACGCGTTAACTCGGACACGTGGCGACAATTGAGTCCGAAATTGCTTGCTATTTTTGTAAGAAAAAATGACACAAATAGTCCATAAATTTTGACTCAATGTGTAATATGGTCCTTTAAAATTTTAGTATGTTCAATGTGATCTCTAAATTTAGCCGAATGTACAATGAGGTCCCTGAACTTTTTGTGCATGTTTAATTTAGTCTTTCGATTAAATTGAATAAATTGAACAAGTACCAAAAGTTCAAAGACCATATTAAACAAACTAAAAGTTTAAAAGCCGCATTACATACTGGGCCAAAGTTTATGGATCATTTGTATCATTATCCATTTTCATAAAGAATTTATGATAATGAGACCAACGAGTGTTTTAAATACCTTACCCTAGAGTCTAATTTTTATCTCTTTCTTTTCGTTAAACGTTTTGCTTTCTTCTTAGTGAAACTTGACGGTTGAAGATGGCAACGTTGCTAGGCTCCTCCGGTCCCATTCGATGGAGACTAATACCTTTTGTTGTTAAAACACTCAAAATTTCGACACTTATGATTAATCATTCATCCAAAATTGTTCATGTGAGCGCTTGGGCCCCAATACTCACATTAATTATGTTGCAATAATCTCCAGCAACTGCCTTGTGCTTGTAGGGCATGAAACAATTGAGGAAAACCTTGACCCGACATAAGTCAAATTATTCGTTGTCATACGATAATTTTAATTTAAATGAACAGGAATGTTACTCGTGACCTTCATGGAGGCTTTTTTGTTTTTTGGGTTTTTTGTAAATGTTAACATAAAGTTGGTTGGAGGTTAGAAATTCGAAATATCACCAACAACCCTGTAAGGATAATAATGGGTGTAATAACTAGCGACAGACACCCGTGATCTAGAAAGAGGTGAAAGTCAAGATCTTGCTTTAAAGAATTTGGTATTTGATTATTGAGTATTTAGATCTTTAAGCCACGGACTCTCTTTCATCAATTTTGTGTACGAGCCCGGATTGGAAACGGCGCATGAAATTTACCTGACAAGGGGCCTCGCATGTGAGATGAATATGGGGCGAAAACTGATTCTAATACGTGTTAGAGTGTCACTGAAAAGCTTAATCTAGTAGATGATGGCATGTTTGATATTTAAATACTTTAATGCCTCTTATTCATGATGAGTCGTGACTAAATTAGTGCTGTACTATCGTCGTCCTGTTCTTTGCCGTGTGTTCACATTTTTCGTGCCCCAAATATACCTCGGAAAAATCCAGTTAAGTAAGATCATTCATATTGAAATATTTAGGCAATCTGTGCTGAATTATTTACTCTATGATATGACACCAAAAGTTGCTCTAGTTATTAATGTCATAAATCTAAGACCTCCTGTTTCTTAGAGAATAATACAAATTTGTTTGTCAAATCTCTCAATATGACTTTTGAGTTACTTGAAATATAGTAACTACTTCATGTTGCAATTCATCACATTGGACATCGTTTGACATTACATCTTAACAATCTCTCTCCCATGCAAATATTTCCTTGTTAGGCCTTTTCTCCTTAATCCATTTGAAATGGAAAGCAGTAATCAAATAATTATTGACTGATAATATTTCAATTGAAATGAGAGTAAACCTTAGGTCTGTGCAAACAGACTGGTTCTGCCCGGGAACCGGATCGAACTGCCTTGCAAACCGAAATGATTGAATCGAGTTTGGAATTGGTTTTATAAAGCCTAAAAACCTAATTTTTCTCTTGACATTCTCTTTTTCTCTGTTTTGTCCAACTTCACTCAGATACTTTACGACTCTCTCTCTTGCTCGTGATTCACCCTCCTCCTCGCTCGCTCGGAACTCACCCTTGCTTGTCCTAACCTCACACTTGCTCGTTCCCGTCTCGTCTTTGCTCATTCCCCGTCGTTCATTTTTGACTTTGAGCTGTTTTATAACTCGTATTGTTTTGTGGGAAAAAATAGGGAAAAAACCACGAAAAACCTCAAACTTTGCCACCTGTGACACATTTATCCCGAACTTTTTTTGTGACACAAAAAACTCCAAACTATACTATTTGTGATACATTTACCCCACTGTACTTTAGTCCATGGGCATTTTCATCTTTTTTACTTTTTTTTTCCTTTTTTTTTTCCTTTCCGACGAGGCCCTCGTCGGCGCCTGGCGAGGGCCACCCTCGCCGGTGTTGGGCGAGTGAAGGCGGCCCTTGCCCGACTCAGGCGAGGGCGACCCTCGCCGGCGTTGGAAGAGGGTCGCCCTCGCCGGCGTCGGGCGAGGGCCGCCCTCACTCACCCAGGCGAGGCGGCCCTCACCTGACGCTGGCGAGGGCAGATTCGACGAGAGCCTCGCCGGAAAAGAAAAAGCAAAAAAGACGAAAATGCTCATGGATTAAAGTATAATTGGGTAAATGTGTCACAAATAGTATAGTTTGGAGTTTTTGATGCCATAAAAAAAGTTCGGGATAAATGCGTCATGAGCGATAAAATTTGAGAATTTTAGTGATTTTTTTCCTAAAAAATAAAACCATGAAAAGGAAGAAAAGAAAAAACAGATTTTCCAGTAGATCATGGAACCGGATCGGAAAGCCAAGATGAGTCCCAAGTTCCAAATCCAAAATCTATCCACTCTGAACCAAGTACCCATAATAAATCTTATTCAACCCGTACCCGGGCGGTCGCCCCGGACGGAACCCCCTTTTGGAATGCTGAACCTCGGTCGGCGTGTTGAGGTGGCCCCATGCTTAGGCAAGCAGAGAGAGAGAGAGAGAAGAAGAAGATTACTGTTTGAGGGTTTTCTTGCGTGCCGTTGATGAAAAGAGTTTGGTGCTGGTTCACCATCTCCTCTGGTCTCTCTCTCTCTCCCTCCCCCTCCCTCACCTCCTGGCACAAAAGAAGGAACACGGTTGCTGCAACAGAGGCACAGAGAGAGAGAGAGAGAGGGAGTCTCCCATGGATCTTTAAAGCCTGAACACACGTGATCGAAGCCATTGTAGCCCGAGTAGCAGTAGTAGAGCCCAACCCCCTTTCTCTCTCCCCTAAGCTGTTTCCACTGTCTCTCCCTTTTTTGTCCCAAAGCAATCATTCCAGATCCAGACAACCACCCACCGTCCCCACTTCCCCCTCCCCCTCCCCCTCCCCCTCCCCCTCTCCAATCTGTTCAAGCTTTCACACTCCATCACTCCCTCGCATTCCGCCGTTCTATATATATATATATACACACCGTCTCGGAAGAGGCATACGGTTCCCCCCACTTCTGTACCCTCACAAGATGAAGATTCTTGTTCTTGTTCTTGTTCTTGGTCTGGCTGTGTTCTGTTTCAGTGTCGATGCCAATGGAGATGGACAGCAAGAAAGGAGGACTTACATCGTCCACATGGCCAAATCCCAAATGCCGGCGGCGTTCCAGCACCACGCCCACTGGTACGACTCCTCCCTCAAGTCCGTCTCCGGCTCCGCCCAGATGATCTACTCCTACGACACCGTCGTCCACGGCTTCTCCGCCCGGCTGACTGCGCGGGAGGCCGAGTCCCTCGAGTCCCGACCCGGGATCCTCTCGGTCCTCCCGGAGCTCCGGTACGAGCTCCACACCACCCGGACCCCCGAGTTCCTGGGGCTCGACAAGAGCAGCGCCTCGTTCCCCGATGCGGGCCCGGCCAACGAGGTCGTCGTCGGGGTGCTCGATACTGGGGTTTGGCCCGAGAGCAAGAGCTTCGACGACACGGGCCTCGGGCAGGTGCCGAGCGGCTGGCGCGGCACGTGCGAGTCCGGCACCAACTTCACGGCGTCCAACTGCAACACCAAGCTCATCGGCGCGCGGTTCTTCTCCAAGGGCTACGAGGCGACGATGGGCCCGATCGATGTCTCCAAGGAGTCGAAGTCGCCGAGGGACGATGATGGGCACGGCACCCACACGGCGTCGACGGCGGCCGGGTCCCCCGTGGACGGCGCCAGCCTCTTCGGTTACGCCCCCGGGACGGCGCGCGGGATGGCCGTGCGCGCCCGGGTCGCCGCCTACAAGGTGTGCTGGGCCGGCGGCTGCTTCAGCTCCGACATACTGGCGGCGATGGAGGCCGCCGTCGGCGACGGCGTCAACGTCCTCTCGCTCTCCCTCGGCGGCGGGATGTCGGACTTGTACCGGGACAGCGTCGCGATCGGCGCGTTCGCGGCGGCGGAGAAGGGCATCTTCGTCTCCTGCTCCGCCGGGAACGCCGGCCCGAGCTCGTCCAGCCTCTCCAACGTGGCGCCGTGGATCGCCACCGTGGGCGCGGGCACGCTGGATCGGGACTTCCCCGCTTACGTCAGCCTCGGCAACGGGAAGAACTTCTCGGGGGTGTCGCTGTACAGCGGGAGTTCCAAGGGGACGCTTTTGCCCTTCGTCTACGCTGGTAATGTCAGCAACGCCACCAACGGCAACCTCTGCATGATGGGCACCCTGGATCCCGAGAAGGTCAAGGGCAAAATCGTCCTCTGCGACCGCGGGGTGAACGCCCGGGCCCAGAAGGGGTGGGTCGTGAAGCTGGCCGGCGGCGCCGGGATGGTCCTCGCAAACACCGCCGCGAACGGCGAGGAGCTGGTGGCGGACGCCCACCTCCTCCCCGCCACCGGCGTGGGGGAGAAGTCCGGCGACGCGATCAAGAGCTACCTGTTCTCGGACCCCAACCCGACGGCCACGATCCTCTTCGAGGGCACCAAGGTGGGGATCCAGCCGTCGCCGGTGGTGGCGGCGTTCAGCTCGAGGGGGCCAAACATCATCACGCCCCAGATCTTGAAGCCCGACATGATCGCGCCGGGCGTCAACATCCTCGCCGGCTGGACGGGGACCGTCGGCCCGACGGGGCTCGCGGTGGACGACCGCCGCGTCGCGTTCAACATCATCTCCGGGACGTCCATGTCGTGCCCGCACGTGAGCGGCCTCGCCGCCCTCCTCAAGGCGGCCCACGCCGACTGGAGCCCCGCCGCCATCAAGTCGGCGCTCATGACCACCGCCTACGTGACCTCCAAGAAGGGCGGAAAGCTGCAGGACTTGGCGACGGGCAAAGACTCCACGCCGTACGACCACGGGGCAGGACACGTGGACCCCGTGTCCGCCCTCAATCCCGGTCTCGTCTACGATCTGACGGTGCAGGATTACTTGGACTTCCTCTGCGGGCTCAACTACACGTCGAGCCAGATCAATCTCCTCACCAGGAGGAACTACACATGCGACTCCAGCAAGAGCTACAGCCTTTACGACCTGAACTACCCGTCCTTCGCGGCGAGCTTCGACTCGATGAGCGGCGGATCCACCACCATCAAGTACACGAGGACGCTAACCAACGTGGGCTCCACGGGGACGTACAAGGCCGAGGCGACGCCGGACTCGGCCGGCGCGGTGAAGATAGCGGTCGAGCCGGACACCCTGAGCTTCAGCAAGGCCGGGGAGAAGAAGTCGTTCACGGTGACCGTGACGGGGAGCACGATGCCGGCGAACACGAACGCCTTCGGGCGGCTGGAGTGGTCGGACGGGAAGACGACCGTCCAGAGCCCGATGGCATTCAGCTGGACTTAGAAGGAGATTTAGGAATTCAATTGGGTCACTCGCTCGAAGAGGAGTGCATGATTTCTAGGGAAAAAGGAAAGAAATAAAAGATTGGTGTTTGATGTTTTGCTTTGTCCTATCCGAGGAACCAAACATGGAATGTTAACAAAGATAGGGATGTCTTTTTTCTTTTTGCATTTTCTTTCGTCAAAGCTTAACGGTGTAGAGTGTGTCAATTTGACAGCATCATGTATTGGGATTGCGAGAGTTCTTTGGCCCTCTGGGGAAACATCTGAAGCACTGAAATTTATTGGAGCTGGCGACTGTGTATAGGTACGCTGGCGCTAGAAGCTTACATGAAGATGATGGCAATTTGGCGTTTGGGCAGCAGGTACATCTGCAAAAGCAATGACAGTCAGATGGTCGGTGATGGAATGCTTGAATGAATCGGTGTCGGGTCAATCATCGTCGGCCCCGTGCAATAAATACGGCATAGGCCAAGGGCCTATCCGATAATTGCGAGAGCGATAAGGGTGGGCCTATAGGAGTCCAATCGATTTGGTGGCTTGTTCTCAAACTAGAAAAGGAAGGGGAAAAGTTGACGCTTTTACGAGTAAAAAATTGACACATTTCTATATTATGATTTGATGTGCAATTTCATCCTAGATATTTTTAATTATTCAACGCGGCCCCTGAACTTTGGTTCAATCTGCAAATTTAACTCTGAACTTTTAATTTATTCAATACGGTGCGGTTCCTGAAGGGACTACATTGAATAATTGTTAATAGTTTAGGGACACATTGTACAAATTAAATGTTTAGGGATAATATTTCATGTTGAGCAAAAACTCAAGGATCACATTGCACAAAATTCAAAATTCAGGAACGATATTGCATATTGGACCAAGGTTGATGGACTATTTGTGCTAATATCCCTTTTAAGAACTTAAATGAATCAATGTTGGATTGATCATCGGCTCGTGCTATAAATAGAGCTAAGGCCAAGAGACCATCTGATAATGCGAGACCGATGGGTTGGGCCTAAAGGAGTTCAATCTTTTTTGGTGGGTTGTCCAACTAGTAAAGGAACGAGAAAAGTCAATGCTTTTAAGAACTTTTTTTTTTGTCTGTCTTACTTTTAACTTTCAACTCGCTCTCACATTTTTATCCTGCCTCCTTGCAAAACGTAAGAGTCAAAATTCACATTTAAAACTAAACGTCTCCATCTATAACACCCCCAAGAAGATGGGGAATCGAACTCCCTATCTCCCCCTTCCTAAGTGGAAGAAGTAGCCACTAGGGCTTGCCCTAATGGTTTACGCTTTTAAGAATTTAGAGGTGTCTTTGTACCTTTTTTTTCTGTCGAAAGGAAAATTTTCATTTAACATGAAAGAAAGGTACATAACTTCAAAATAAAGATGCAAACCCCACAAAGCAAGTAAATATGAAGATAAATCAACTTAGTACAACCTATAAAGACTCGCTCATTCCACAAAGATAGGTCTGTCATAGCATCAAAGCACAACCAGCGAACGATTACTAAATCTCGCATTTTCATCAGTGACATACACATGCAGAGATTTCCTCCTATACTAGCTACAGTTTTGCCAAAAGGCGATGCTGGGTCTAGGTTTGATGTCCTCAGCACCATCACCATATAAGGACAACAACAATACCAACAGATTAAAAGAGCACTGAAAACGCCTTGTAAATCCTAGATCTATAACTAGCTCGGAATATAAGAGCACATAAATCTAAATCTTACTCTAAATCAAGAGAGAAACTTGCAATAGAGATACCAATTGATCACAAAATGTCTTTCAGATAGGCTTATTATTGAAGGCAGCAGCAAAGCAGCCTTGGAGACTTGTGGAGCGCTCAACTATATGGAGCAAGCACTGCAGTCGGAGCTAAAGCCGAAGCGAGCGAGTAGATTCGAAAGAGCAAATTCTTTCGAGGCGATCACACTTTGAACTTCTGGGCTTACAGGATAAAACTCCCCATTTTCGTGATGGGAAGTTGATCGTATCGTCTTGAAAACCCCCTAAAAACCTCTCCAAATTTAGATTCAGTCCAAATCTACCCAAACTTTTTTTGGTTGAAAAAAAAACATCAACTTTATGTGCACTCCCAAATCTGTCCCAAGCTCATTTTTTTCCTTAAAAAATTCACTAACCGTAACTCTAGTCCCAAATCTGCCCCTTTTAGCCTCCATCCAAAAATCGTCATTAGTCTTCCCTTATTTTCCTATTTTCATATCAAAGAACGGTTTCACTTTGAAGATATTTTTCCACGTCACCTTATTGATGTGGATTTATTACCAACATGGAAACGCTACGTCAAACAACTAATGGCAATCTTTGGACAAAGGTTAACGCGAGCAGATTTGAGATAAAATTGAAGTTTGGGACTAGAGTTAAAGTTTTGATTTTTTTTAGACAAAAAATTTCATGGCAGAATTGAGACTTGACTTAAAGTTTAGGGTTTCTTTTTTTAGGCAAAAATGTTTGGGGGGTAGAATTAGAACCATACCTAAAATTGAAATTTTTTAAGACAAAAAAATTCGAAGTAAAATCGAAATTGGACGTAAAGTTATGATTTCTTTATTTAATTAGGCCTCTTCTTTACGGCTGTTCAATGCGTTTGAACTTGTGATGGGACGCTAGGTAGCTTGTGATCAAGGAAAATGCAATTGCATCATGGAATGGGTAGGTATGGATCTGGCCATGTTCTTAAAAGGCTTAAAGGGGCTCTGGCCTGGGAATTCCTGAAAAGGAAAACTCAAGTTATTCTCCTGTATTCCCTCTAGGTGGGGAAGAAAAAGATACACCTGGAATTAGGGGGGGGGGGCAGGTGGGGAAGGGATACCCCACGGGGGAGAAATCCTCCGGAGCGTGGCGGTGAATCATTCTGATTGCCATTTGCCACCTCCATGGGAAGTATGGGTGAAATCCCTCGTGCCTACCTAGCCGCTAGTGCGAATCAACCTGCAAGACCAGGCTAGGTACCCCTGGTTGATTCGTGTCTAATGTTGGATCTTATTATTTGTCAAAGAAGTAGCAGTCTTTAACCATCAACCGAAAGATCTAGAGTAGGTTATTTTGATGCTATATGCGTAGTGGGATGATAAATTGATAATGTACGCAAAAGCCAATAAATAAATAAATGGGTCACTTACGAACTGAGAGAGTGATTTTTAAGCACGAGTAACCGAAATGATGAAATATATTATCTTATACCATAGTACATCTACCTATTTTTAGTTGGAAAGTGAAAAGCACTGATCATAGCATGAGACCGGTTATAATGTGAGATAAGATAGCGGGACTTTTTTTTCTTTTCAAGAGATAAATATGGTTGTGCCCTTTACTCGATATCTGAATTTGAGTAATTATATTTGTGCATTCTCTTGAAAACGCCTCCTATGAGCACAAACTTAGATACTGGCACAGGAACTGCCATGTCCGATAGGATCTAATCGTATGTCCTTGGACTCCTGTATACCTACTAATATACATAAAAAAAAAAAAAGGAGAAAAAGATGGAAAGTATTTACCTTTAGAGCAGGATAAAATTAAAAGAAAACATTACAAGTTATAATAAGCAGATCAAATCGTGGAGCGACACGTGGATCCCCGCATCGCCCCGCTGACTCGCACGTGTCCCACACGTGGCAGCCGCCCAGCGAGAGAAACGGACAAAAAGCTAACCCCGTCCATTCGCAAGAGCCTCCGTTACAAATGCATCGTTTGCTTCAGATTTCCTAGCCATTACAGAGCGAGAGCGCGCGAGAGAACGAGTCGGAACTCAAAACGAGACGAGAAAAAGAACCGAAATGGAGAAGCAAGAGGTGCGTCCACAGGGAAAGAGAGGCCAGGCCGAAGAGAAGAAGCCGGACCTGGAGGGGCTCCCGCTGAAGAGCAGCCCTTACCTGCAGTACAAGGACCTGGAGGACTACAAGCTCCGGGGCTACGGCGCTCAGGGCCACCTGGAGCCGAAGCCCGGCCGCGGCGCCGGCTCCACCGACGCCCCCACCATGCCGGGCAGCACTGTCTCGTCCGAGGCCGAGGTCGCCACGGCCGAGGCCGCCCATCGACAGGGAGTCTTCAAGTAGCGTGAAACGTGTGATCTTTACGTGTCTGTCGAGGAGGGAGCGACGGTGGTTTTCCTTTCTTTTGTGACACTTTTGATGATATGAATAAAACATTCCACAATGGCCATTTTCTCTTTAAGAGTTATATTAGTTTGGGTTATGTTCGGATCTGTCAAAACTTTTGCATGTAGATAAGTGCTTCACCCACAGATGAAACTTGCGACGCCCTCCTCTCCCTCCTTCCCTCTTAGTCTCTCGCCTAGACTTTGACCGCCCGCTGCCGTCGCCGTCGCCATTGCTTTATCGTCCCCGTAAGGCTCCACCTTCCCCATTGTTGCGCACCATCAGTCATCTTGTTTGTCCACTCTCTCTCTCTCTCTCTCTCTCTCTCTCTCTCTCTCTCTCTCTCTCTCTCTCTCTCTCTCTTTGCTTGACCTCGGAAAAGGTTAGATTGGAGGCCTCCCGGCGCGGATGACCCAAATCGAGGTCAATGTGGGGTTGTAGAGGGCGACGAGCTCAGATCTACTGGGTCTCTTGCGCAGACAGATGGAGAGCGAGGTGTGTGGTGCAATGAACGTTAATGTCAAACATTGGACGAGAATGTTTGCAAACCAATCGTCAGAAGTCTAATTTGAGTGCATCCTTGATGGAGGAGAACATAACCACACATTCAATCGACCCTTTGAACTTCAGACATTTCCTCAATGATTATTTCCACAAACAGCATCTCCTCCTCTAGCCAACGCTAGATTCGCCACCAGTCAGTCAACTTCACCATCATGATCATCTCTCTCTCTCTCTCTCTCTCTCTCTCTCCAAGAAGAGCAGAAAGAGATTTTCGCATCTGGTGGATCGTTTTCTTCTAAAGCAGAGGCAAGGAACCTCCGAAGTTATGATCGGCGATCCGTCGAAATCTAAACGAGACGTAAACGAGACGTGGGGAGACGTGAATGAACTTCGGAGCTTCGATTATCAAACCTGTGTGGTTTGGGATGGAAACGAGGTTTTAGGGTTGGAAAATCCAATACATGAATTTAATATGTGTTTATTATAGAAAAAAAATACATTTATTTCCACTATAGTACTAAGGTAATTTAGTGTATGTGCATTAGTATTCTAGTCTCATTGGGGTTTGGGTCTTTTCACGACTTACCAAATGGGTAAATCCGAAATGTTCTTACCAAATTACGGTATCCCAACTCTATTGAGATTTCAAACTAGAGCCATACAATGCATGAATGAGGATTATATCAGAAAATCGTCAAAAGATTTATATCTAAATTAATCAAATTGAAAAATTTAGAAATGATGCAGTTCCCGTTCAATCAATTTGGGACATTTTGGACACTTTTTCCCATGACTTTGTTGTGTTTGTATTTATTTATATAGTTTTGATCGTTCGGGGCCTAGGTATAGATATCCGGTTACTGGGTAAGATTTATTATGTATTTTATGCGAGACATCTATGAGCTAGAAAAAACCTATGGTAAATCAAGGGCATTCGACTACTTTAGTGATGTTAAAATATATGTCTCGAGTTTGAGTCCGTGAACGAAACCCAACTCAAAATTATTTGTGTGGAGGCCTGAATATTTTAAATTGGATATTTCCTAATATGAAATTGGAATAAGTGAAAAAAAAAATTAGAGAAGGAAATACAATGACAGATTTATATTCGGATTGGGCTGAAATTGGAAAGTCCAACGTGTGGACAATATTCCGCCAACTTGAATTGGGTTGACCGAAACTCACTGGACTTATGTTTCCTAATCCCAGTCGGCATGGACTCCTTTGACCGAGCAACAATGGACTTCTTTACTCGGTGCATATAGATATATATGGCTCTCATGATTGGTTCCACGACAGCAATTGATCGTGAGTCTTGAAGCGCCCTTTCTAAGTGAGTGCTCGATAGTAGGTTCGTAGATTTGTTCATGAAATTACACCAAGAATTCAAATGTTAGTAGCGATTAAATCTTATGATAAGATTTGTGTATAATTCCTTCATGAGATTGAGAGATTATTTCGTGAGGAATTATAGGACTAAATAACACGAGAGCTATTTAGTGTAATTGAAGTTTGGAAAACACTTAGAGTGTTTGAGTAACTCGAGTATGATTGTAATCTCCGTTATATAGCTTAATCTATAGTAGAATTCCGTGCTGCTTTCCCTGTAGATGTAGATCATTATGACTGAACCACATAAATCTGGTGTCCGATTTATTTTCTTATTCTGTCAATTTTATTGTTCAATTGCTTGACTTTCGCAACAAATGATACTGCTTCATGGTTTGATATTGAAATTGTGATAGGTTCGAGATGGACTTAAAAATAGCAGAAAATTGACGAGAGGATTTGGAAAAAGGTAAAGCCATTTCGAACTCATCTTGCTTCCGTCGCCATAGAAGTCCGAAGGTACTTAAATAAAGCCAAAGTATTTTGAGGTGCGGTTTCTATCTCATCAGCAATGTGTCAATTATTTAGAAGGAACAACTTTTGAAATATAAATTTCCATATAAGTTTAGACGATCTCAATCCTTTTATGTTTTTTCTTATTGATTGCATCCAAAGTATAGTTGATAAGAAACCTATTGAGTCATACCATGTTAATTTTTGGGCCTCCAAAGTGATTAGTCGACATGGCCTTCTCTTCATCTTCTATATTTGGGCTTGTCTTCGTTTCATTCGGCCTCTTAAGTTGCTTAACGGGGGCCTTTTCTTTCGCCATTTCATACTTGGGGGCCTAATGAATACAAGATTAGAAATAAAAAGTGATTTGCTTAGGGTCGCACTTTTTCCGCTCCCTTTATGACCGAAACACTCGTTATCACAATATTTTGACAATATTAACCTTTGTGGATCCCACCGTTTTTAAGCATTCTACGGTTGTTTTTCTTCTTTCTCTTTTCTTGCCGTGCCTCTTTCTCTTTCTCATTTATTTCTCCATTCTCTCTCTTTCTAAAACACCCCCTCTCATGCTAATGATGGACAAGTTTTTGACACCCCAACCTTTATCATCGGCACAAAAAAAACATTCATCACCGACACAAGCAACTCATGGAGTTGAAGCCCAGATTTGTAGAAACCTCCTCCGCACCCAATTAGTCCTCTTTCATCTCCATTTCTTCAACTCAAAGCTCATCTGTAAGTAAAAAACCATCTCGTGTCTCTTCACTCTTCACCCCCGTTCCATGTCTTTCGTTCTCTGTGCTATTTGTTGTCCTATTTGGCATCATATTTTTCGATTGATTGGTCACAAAGACAAGAAAAACCCCCATTAATGATTCAAATTCAGGAGCTGAATCCCTCACCCATATCCTTATCAAGTTCATCAGCAATGTCTGCTTCTCCGTCTTTGTCTTCTAGGTTCTGATTGACACCGTAATTGCCACCACCTACTAGCCTCCAGATCCATGGCTCGAATTCCCTAGCCCTCACTAAGTTGTTTACACATCGAAAATGCCGCGTTTAAGAACGACAATCTCATCCTTAAGATTGGCATGGAATTTCTCCTCTTTGCTCCCGTGGTCTCTCCTACTTCTGCGCTGATCTCGGTCGCCAAGCTACCATTGCCGGCAATTGGAAGGGCTGAAGAGGTGATTGTGCACTCGTCCCTCAAGTTCAAGCCCTTATGCGATGAGGCGGCCCATTGCCTGTAAATTGTTTGAGTCCCGGTAATCTGATCATCGTTAAGATGTTCAATGTGAAAGCCTTTAGGTTTATCGTGTTTTTGGGTATCAAAAACTCAGGTTAAAGACTCAAAAACTGATGAGTCTAACGCGGCTTGGATGACAAGTGATAGAGGCAAACCACAAAAGAGTATTCTTCTTCCTTTTTTTTTTTTTTTAAACTAATGATACCAAGACTTGAACCATAATCAGAATTAAGAGAGAACGGAAAGGAGGAAAATTGAACCCATAAGAAAAGACGAAGAAGAAACAAACGAGATACCACAATCAAACAATACAAAAACTTTTAAAAAAAATTAGGACCCGCAAAGTTTAAGATTATCAAAACACTGTGATAGGAAGTGTTTTAGCTACGTTGGGAGTGAAAAAAATGCAACCATTTGCTTAATACTTTAATTACTTAATTAGGTGAAATGTTTTTTATTTTTTATTTTTCTCTATTTATTAAATGTTGGTGCGCCGTATGGACCGGTGTTAGCCGAGGCCCGAGGTTACCCAAAGATCACTTTTCTGCCCACGGTAAAAACCTTAGAACCACGCGTCCTTATCCTTCCTACTTGGCTATTATTGTCACGAGAGTGCTTTTTCTTAGTGAATAATAAAATATCGGGAGTCCAATAATCTGATACAAGTCTCTACGAGTGTTTGCAAGTGGAGGTGATCGGTTCTCGATTCGATTTAATAGAATCGGTCACTTTAGAGTTTAATTCACATTTTGTTAATTTTTATCAATAAATTTATGTTAATGAACTTCACTTAGAGTTTAGTTTACATTTTACTAATTTTTGTTAATTAATTTATATCAATGAAGTTCACTTAGGATTTAGTTTATATTTTATTATTTTTTGAAGAAAAAAATAAAAAAGTATAAGTAGCCATTCGGTCCGGTTGGTCTGGTTTCTGTTGGAACCGGGAGCTGGCACTTTTAGGAATTGGGAACCAAATCAGCACTCTCGAGAATCGAACCAAACTGGCCAGTTCGGTCCGGTCCGGATGGTTCCCAATTTGGACAGTCCGTTTTGCACCCCCTTATTTACAAGTATATCCATTCAATTGAATCTTACGATGTTTATGTTCAAATACCAAATTTGCCGCGTCCAGATTAAGTCCTTGAAATACACTATCAATTCCACCGGGGTTAAATAGTTCTCTTTTAGGTCGAGGTTAACCGCGTTTTCTGTTTAAGTATTGAACTTTTCGCATTCCAAATAAAGCCTTTCATATGCTCAATCGATTCCATTGGGGTTTAATCGGTTCTCATTTTGATTACGCCGACAAAGTCAAGGAATGTTATAATCATCGACCATGACATCGGAAGGTGGTGAGAAACGAGGAAAAGGAAGCGCAAGAGAAAAGTCAGTGCTACGTCGTGAACACTGACAGATAGCATCACGCAGTAGACAGAGACCGCTTCTGAACTCTATTATTTCAACTTGGCTCCCCATGATGGATTAGCAGTCAGAAGTCAAAATCTCTTTTGAGAGTGCCATCATGTCCAGTCACCCCTCACCATCTGTCTATCACTCATTGCTCTCCGGTCGTGGCGAGGTTTGCCGATGACCTATTGTATGAATATCATTAATTTGAGTTAATAATTCCAACAAAAATTGATTAAAATGACTATATTAAAATTGTGCGTAAGAATCTAAAACTGAATTGGCAACATTAAAAATTTTAAGACTGAATTGATATCTTTATAATAGATTTAGGATTGATTGGATAATTTCCCTGTGATCACGTTAGTTTAGCGATAGGTGTAGCAGAGGATGGAGTTTTCTTGAAAGAGAGAGTGAAACTAGGGTCTTTGAATGGTAAGAGGCATTTGGGGGAACAAGCGCAATTTTGTGTGTGAAGTTACAATAAGGTGTAGGTTAGGGTATTACTACGAAACTTACTGTGGTTTTTCTAATTTTAAAAATAGAGGACGTAAAGTGATTAGGCATGTATCAAAGCTGACTATGGATTTTCACTTTCCATTTTTTTCTTCTTTTGCTTTTTGTGTAAGTAAGTCTCCATCCCAAGCTTCACACCTTTAAATAATTTAAGGTTTCTAATGACCTTAATTACAAGTTTTCCAAGCAAGGGAAAATTATTTTATGCATACGGTAAATAATTAACTTCACTTACATAGCTAACCAAGCCGAGCATTTTCCACCGCAAAAGAAAAAGGCCCAACATGAAACGGTTAGGCCGGCAAATCATGTCAAACAAGCCAACCTGGCCTGTATGCAGCCTATAGAATGTGGCATAACTGATCTGTCATATTACCAGCAATATGCGCCCTAGTCAAGTTTTGCATTTGAATATTAAGTTGCTCATTTCTAAATGGCCAATCTCTCTCCATTTGCCACCATCCCTTGGTACGATTGATGTATGAAAAGGTATACTTACTTAGTCTTGTGGAAAATCTTTTCCGGAAAAATATTCTTCATGATTTCCAATGTTCAGGGAGCGGAAAACAAGTGGTTAAAGAACATATTTCCACTCAATCAAAAATATCCTTCTAAAACTAGGGAAAATAATTTCCTTTCTTGAAAAGAACGAAAATGTTTTTCAATCTCCCCTCGTTCTCACGCGTCCTCCCCTCTTCTCTCCAAAGTTGCTCCTTTTCCCCATCATTCTCTCACAACCTAGGGTTTTCATCTCCAGAGCTGCTCCTCCTCCACTGTTGCCTCACGCTTCGTCTTCTCCTCCTCCGTTGCTGCCTTGCACATCCTCTCATCCCACGGAGAAGTAATTCCCCTAGTCTGGCGAGCTCGTGAGTCAACAACGAGCGAGGCCAATTGCCTCGCCAAGTTTAGGGAGGCCGCCTCACCCTCATCGACCTCAGGATAGGCTGAGCCTAGCCTCACCTCACCAGATCTAGCGATACTCGGTCTCGCTCAAGACTGGCGAGGTGAGGCCTCACTCAAGGCCAGGCCTCGCTGGAGCCTCGTTGGCCTTTTACTAGTGAGGCTGAGCCTCGCCTGCGACCAGTTGTTGGTCGGCGATCAGTAGAGGAAGAAAGAAATGGAAAAAAAAAAAAAAAAAGAGAACAAATGAAAAGAAAAGAAAGATTTAAAATCATTAAAAAAAACAAAAATAAAAATAATTAAAAATTAGATTTTTTTTAAAAATCAAAAAGAAAAAATACAATATAAAAAATTATTAAAAGTATTGCATGAAGGAAAATATTTTCTATACCAAACGGCAGAAAATATTTTCCAGTTCATTTTCAGGTTTTAACCGAACACTAGAAAATATTGTTATTTTTCTGGAAAATCGCTTCCTGGACAACATTTTCTAGAAACTTCACATTTTTCGCAAAAGGAATGAAGCCCTAAAGTATGTTTGTTTCGCAAAAAAATAAATAATTTGGAAAATATTTTACTAAAAATAATCGCACGTATTACTTACAAAAAAGGAACGAACGGAAAACATTGTCACCGGGTTTAGACATAAATTGCTGTCGATAATGAAAATATTTTTCATTGGCTAATTATATCAAGAGATATAAGTCATTTTTAGGAAAATATCTTTCAACTTACTCGTTTTTGACGAAATAAATAGAGGCTTAAATGGACTCACTCGTTTCCGTGAAGAAAGAATACTAATGCGCAATGGCAGAATGTTTTCAACATCGAGTCGAACAAAAACCATCTGAGGGCATCGAACCCAAAGCGACTTAGTAAACACCGATTTTGTCTGAAAACAACTTGGCTGAGAGCGCTCGACTTGGTCTTCCAAGACTCCCTATATTGACTTTTTCAAGTGGAAACAAAACTTTCCCCATCAGCGATGGGTCCATGATTTGTGTTGGACAATTCAAAGTCACGTTCAATGTCTGTACTTATTTGGTGTGAATCGAGTCAGCAGTGGTAAACTCCGATGCCACAAAATTCTTGCTGATGTCATGACGCAGTTGAAGTGCGATAAAAAATCTCAGATAAATTATTTAATTGTTTTACTTTTAATATCGCGAGAAAGAACTGAGGGACTGAGTGCATATACATATGTAATTTTCAATTTCAAGCTAAATTAAATCCCTTGCTTTTTCACTTCGAAGAAACTCCTTTTAGTGGAGAAGGGCACATCTATGCGACTCTCATAGCAAATGAGCTTTTAGGCCTCGCTTGATTCGCCTTTGCAAATGTGCCTCGGAGAAATGCACATATCTTTAACTTAAAACCCTTTCGAAAAATGCAACTAACATTTAGTAAAAAACCCTTTGTAAAGCTACTTTGGTCCAAGTTATCACATCCTCACTTCAAGGTTATTAATAAGACGTTCCAGGCAAGTCGGCTTCCCATTTATTTTCTCTTCTTATTAAGAGCATGCGGAAGCATACAACCAACACCCATACGACAACAAACGGTCAGGAAAAATAACTTTGCAATACACTACTTTTTAAATTACATGAGTGTATTTTACAAGCCTCTTTCTATGGGTCATTTTCCCTTTTCAACACACTACACGTATCCGCGTAGGCCGAGGGAAATTCCTATCTCCTCTAGCGTGACTAAAGCTCCAAAAACTGGTGTGAGATTGCCATGCCTACAAATCTGAAAAAAAAAAAATGGAGTGAGTCGAGGACTCAGTAAGTAAAACTCACTAAACTCTGGATAGGAAGACGCCTCGCCATCAAACTAAGCACATGTCATGGCCACATCAATTGATAGCATATCAATAGCAAAGATACTTCAAACACACTCGTTTTTGTGCATAAGATGATATTAACTTGCCTTTCTATTCAAGCAACAACATCTTAACCAAAAGCATGCACACAAGGGATTTATTATCTCAACCGTTGGTATTGTTCTTCCAAAAATTCTCCGGGCAACGTCCCCTAATCTAAGGGTGACGGCTTTTCATCTGAACTTAATCGGGCAACGTCCCCTAATTAAGGGCGACGGCTATTCATCTGAAATCCATTAGGCAACGTCCCCAGTCAAGGGCGACAGCTACTTTTTTCCTCATGCGACCATGCCAACAAGCGTCATACTAACTTGAGTATTTCACACAAAGTGTGTATCATGCCATGTTGCCTCTAAAGTCTTAAGTCATGCCGGGCACGAAACGAAGCTCATGGCCCAAACTAACCAGTCATGGCGCCAACCTACACCAAGCAAGGCTTGGATCAATACACCTCAATATCAACCCTCCAAGCAAGGCTTGTTCCGACATGCCTTGATACCGATCCGAACCAAGTGAGATTCATTCATGGCCTTAGGCATGCTTTCATACATGAGCAAACATTATAAAATGCATAAACATGCATGGCAAGCTATATCAAGCATTTCACAAACAACGGAATCCACGCAAGTACAACAAAAACATGACTTGCCCAACAACGTAATATGACACCCTAGTCAAGGTTTAGTAAGTTTACTTACTACCCTCTATGGTCATGACCAAATACGGCCTAGAGGTGAGCTGAGCGGCAAGGTCACAATAAGGACACAACGTAGTACAGGAACGGGCACGGGCACGGGCACGGGCACGAGTAAAGGCGTGGCTAAGAAAGAGAGGGCGTCGGAGAGAGAGTGGTGATGGTGGAATGGTGAGCCAAAGAGGTGAAAATGCGAGAGAGGGCTCCTCTATTTATAGATCTCTTGCCAACTTGCTAGAGAAGTTAGCCAACTCACAAGATAAGTTATCCAAGCCAACTTGCAAGATAAGTTAGTCAACTTGCAAAGTAAGTTATCCAAGCCAACTTGCAAGGTAAGTAAGCCAAGCCAACTTGCAAAATAAGTTAGCTAACTTGCAAGGTAAGTTTCTAATAAAACTATTGACTTGACTAAATCAATTTGTCTTTTTGTCCCAAGAAGCATTATAGGCATGAATCATGCGGCCCTGTCATTAACACTCAATAATTAGGGTCCTTACTAATTCTAATGGCACATTTTCCTTTGAACACCCCATTTTCACTAAAACTTGACTTAATAAGAAACTAAGGTAATTGGAGGTTTCAATTGTCATCAACGATTGACCATCCCATTTGGAACCAAGGTTTGGTGTAAAAATATGTCCAAGTGTGATTGGACACAACCGAGCCAAAGACCGGGCTAAACGGCATAAGGCCGGACTAGTCGAATTGACCAGGCACAAAGCTTGTTCGGTTGGGTCTGATCAGGCGTGGGAATTGGTGTACGGTTAGGCCACATGGGCACACTGCTAGCCGTATAGGCGCAGGGCCGGCTGCACGAGCATAGTGCTAGGCCACACGGATGGTGCGTCGAGCGCAAGGCTAGGCCACACAAGCGAGGGACCAATTTAGGGACCGAACACATGCAGTGGCTCACGGACGGGCATAATGCATAGCTCATGGCCAAGTTTGTTTAACACGGAACTAGGTTGGAGCCGGATTTAATGAGCACGAAGCTTGGCACAAGGGTCAAGCACAATGATTGGCATACAGTTGGGCACATGGCTAGGCACAGGGTCGATTCGTGGCTTAGCTGACTGGCATAGGGCCTGGCTTGCACGACTGGAACAAAGCCTGGTCCACGACCAAGCCATAAAGTTCTTGGCCTGGCACAAGGCTCATCCATGACTTTCTCAACTCAACGCAACGATCCATGGCTGATTTGTAACTGGACCATATTCGAGTATCAACAATCCATGATTGATTCTCGATTGTCATGTAGCCGCGTGGAATCAAGTACTATGAAATCAATCTATGACCATCCGTGACCGATGCATGACTGAGTGGAATCAACCACGACCGACACATGCTCGCATGACACTGATCCATGGTCGTCTTGGACTATCTCACTAACAACCTTATGGTCAAAAGGTCGATTTATGGTCAGATCACTCTAATCGACTTGTGTGATTGGAGAGTCATTCCATTGTCGATTTTTTGATCAATTTATGGACAATCTTTTGATCGAGTCATGACCAATCCTCAGTACACTCATTCCCATCGTACTGTCCGTTCCATTACCGACCCTCAGATTGAACTACTTGCCAATTACATTACCATTTTCCTTTAGTCATCTTGGTCTAAATTGGGGATGTTACACAAGTAGTGTTTAATGAATTTTATTTTGCAAAGGGCTTTGGCTAGGAATTTTTTTAATTAAAAAAAAAAAGCAAATCCTTCGCCCGAGTCGGGGAAAGGCTATGGCTCTAGGCGAGTTAGATCAGGTGCCAATAGTTGTTGCCTAAGATCTAGCAAAGGCGACCCTCCCCCAGGCCGCAAGAGTCCAACCCTCACCGGATTCGGCGACTACTGCCCTTGCCGAGGTTGCGAGGGTTTAGCCTTTGTTTGAGCCGACGACGGCTGCCCTCCCCTATGGCTGGCAAGGGCCTTGCTGACCTTGCTGGCCCTCACTTGTGGCCGGTTGCTAGCCATGGCAACTGGCCACAGGCAAAGGAGAAGGGAGGAAAAAAAAATAAAGAAAAAAAAAAGGAAAAAAAAAAAGAAAAAAATTATTAACAAATTCAACAAATTATTAAAAATTTATTAAAATTTATCCACATCAGCACCAACCGTGTTTGATTGGACGGCCTGCATCCACGTCAGTGATTTCTGGCATAAATTGACCAGATAGACTGAATTAATATTAATGTAAAAAGGTTTATGACTAAATTGGTTTAATTGAAAAGTTTATAATTGAATTGATATCAATATAATAGATTTAAGACTTTTTTAGTACTTTTCCCTATGTGTGACACTAATAGCAAATGAGTTTTTAATCGTAGACTAGTATTTATCCACAACTCGATACTCAACTCAAATTCAATCCAACCCAATTAAGTTTTTAATTGACTCTCGAGCTTGACCCGACTTGATTAGGCAAGTAAATGTTCGTCTAAACCTCAAGCTAAACTCGAAATTGAATTCGAACTCCGATTTTCCAGTACGATATTAACTAAACTAGCTATCGTTAAACTTAAAATGCACGAGTGTAACTAAAACATACGAAAGGATCAGTCACTTGATTATGCTTGGGACGCTTTGAGTAAAAGCATGTTTAAGCTGGAGCTAAATTCAAATAAGCACTCGATTACTCGAACTCAATAGGAACCGAGCCAAGCTCATGTAACTCCAATATAGCTCGACCCAATTACACTCCTACGCTCATGTCTGGATATCACGCGATGTTGAAACTCTATATGTAATCCGGGAAAATTCATAGAACGGCAATGATAAAGTACGAGTAACCAAATTGTCATGTATAATAAGAAATATCGCGAAAATTCATATTAAATGATGGCGATAAATTTTTGTTGGCTGTATAAAGAAGGGTTATCGTTGAATTCATGGATCCACGTTCCTTGGTAAATTAAGCTTCAGAAAAAGAAAAAAGCCAGAAAAAGGAAAAGAAAAGAGGGCATAGATGATAGATTTTCCACGGTGGAGACACGTCAGAAGAGGCCGGAAATGGTGAGAAATCCAAAAGATCCCAAGTTTGACCGGCGGAAACTGAGATGAGTTCCTTGGTCCACGTCAACGCCTGAGTTTGACGTTTACTTCACTTGTAAAAAAAATCAAAACACACCCCATTTATACAAAATCAAATGACTCCGTTTAAAAAAAAATTAATGTTACAAAAAACATTAAACTGATATATCTATGACAAATTTATCTCAAACTATTTTTTTGACCATAAAAAATCTCAAACTGAAATACTTGTGACAATTTTATTTCAAACTATTTTTTGATCAATAAAAAACTTCCCACTAGTACACTTATGACAATTTCATCCCCAATTAATTTTTTGACCACCAAAAACTCCGAACTGGTATACTTGTGATAAATCTACCATCCGTTAGTTTTCGTTAAATTTTACTGTCAAATTGCTAAGTTTAATGACACATGAGGTGTACCGATTTGAAGTTTTACCTTTATGCTTGTCATAAGTTTATCAATTTGTGATTTTTCGTGGTATTAATCCAATTTAACGGACATTAACAAAAGGTAAATTTGTTAACAAATGTATTAGTTTGGGGTTTACAGTGGTCAAAAAGTTAGTTCGAGGTATAATTGTCATAGGTGTACTAGTTTAAGGTTTTTTGTGGTAAAAAAAATAGTTCAGGGTAAATTTATCATAGGTGTACCAGTTTGAAATTTTTTAGGGTAAAAAAAATAGTTCGGAGTAAAACTATTACAGATGTACAAATTTAGGTTTTCAGTGATATTAACCCAAAAAATATCTATTAATCCCGTGCCCGCATATATCCTATTTTAAGAAGAAAAGAAAAGGGCTAATTTCTCTCTCGATTCTAGTCCCTCCCGAACTCGGCCTCCCCTCCCCCCCCCCCCCCATGCAATGCTGCGATGTCGACCGTCACCATGTCAGTTCTGTCCCGAACTAAATCCGACCCTAAACAAGAGATGATTTTTCTCTCACTCTTTCTTCTTGTCCTTGTTCTTGTCCCTCGCGAGCATGCTAGAATGGAAGGGAGAAAAGGAAAAACGTCACGCGGAAAAAAAAAGCCATTTTTGACGGATGAAAAAGAGAAAACTTTGGAAAGCATGTCATATTGGTTTGTCCACTCAGATTCTTGTCGGCCTCCCGGAATTTGCATTGGAATCTTCCGTCCGAGACTCCCCCCCACCCTCCCCCAAGCAAAACCTCGTCAATCACGCCTTTGGACAATTCCGCTGTTGCCTCTGTCTCTCTCCTTTGACGCGCAATTCCCACGGCATCCCGTTTTTCTAACGCCCCCAAAACCCAGCTCAAGATAGTCTTCCTCCCCTTTCCCTCCCCATTCGCTGCTTTCACTTTCCCAACGAACGGCGATCGTTTCCGGCGCCAGGATCGAGGATACCCACCAAGAAAGGTCGCTGCCCGGGTGGGAAAAACCGGAGCTTGAGATGTCTGGATCGTGCTACGGGCACCTGGAGCAGTGCTTTGGCTGGGGCGGCGGCGACAAGCTCGCGTGGCACGTCGATCTGAAGCCGCACGCTTGTGGGGATTACTCGATCGCCGCCGTGCAGGCGAATTCATCGCTGGAGGATCAAGCTCAGGTCTTGACGGCCTCGTCGACGACGTACGTCGGGGTCTACGACGGCCACGGCGGGCCCGAGACGTCCCGCTTCATCGCTCGCTCTCTGTTTCCCTTCCTTCATAGTAAGTCCCCTCCGTTCTTTTGGGTCTCTGCTGGGGAAAGCCTTTTGTGAATTTCAAAGAAGATTGAATAAAAGATAAATCTTGATCGATCAACTTGATGTGTCTTTTGAACTCTGGAAACTTAGCGGTGATAATAGTGCAAGTCCTTGATCGAAGTCACTTGTGCCGAAATACCCTCCTCATTAAATTTGCTTCCTTACGTATTTGGTCAGAGTGTGCGTCGGAGCATGGTGGAGTATCCTCTGAAATCATCAAAAAGGCATTTGATACTATAGAAGAAGAGTTCTTGCACTTTGTGAGGCAATCTTGGCCCGTCCGGCCGGAGATCGCGTCCATGGGTTCATGTTGTCTTGTTGGAGTGATTTCGAGCAATACTCTCTATGTGGCGAATCTTGGTGACTCGAGGGCAGTGCTCGGCCGAAGAGTATCGGAGAAAAATGTAAGTGGCGCGGTGGTGGCGGAGAGATTGTCCACTGATCATAATGTTTGTGCTGAGGAGATTAGGAAGGAGGTGGAGGCCCTCCATCCGGACGATTCAGGTATTGTTGTGAATACTCGCGGTGTTTGGAGAATCAAGGGAATAATTCAGGTACTGATTAAGCTTCCCTTTTAAAGCAGTTCTGCTTTTGAAATGACCTTCCTTTACTGGGCAGTTTAACAATCCAAAGATAATACGACTGGGTGTATGATTGATCTGTAAAACGAATTTGCAGCATGTGTCTTTGAATCTTGCATAATTCTGCAGTCCTTTTTACTGATTGAAAACTCTTAATCAGTTTTTACAAATCGGTGTACGATTGATCTATAAAGAGAATTTGCAGCATGTGTCTTAAAATCTTGCGTAATTCTTCAGTCTCTTTACAAGTTGAAAACTACAAATCAGTTATTCTTTGGATGTAAAGCAAGATGAGTTTTAACATTGTTTGGACGAGAAGGGTTCTCTCTCTCTCTCTCTCTCTCTCTCTCATGACAGGCATAACCGAAGCGAGTCAGGAAATGTACCGTGTTAAGAAAAATCAGGGGATTAGGCTATTGGATCCTTATTCTGGGGTGAAATCCATGACAAATGGAAAGCCTTCTTAACTTGAATCATGTAACACTAATCAACATAACAATGTGATAGTTAAGGTAAATTCACATCTAGTGCCGCTCTTGATAAGTTAGGTAACTCTCAAAGGAGATCTATGAACTATAATGGTCGAGCGTGATGTTGAATATCGACTCTTCAGTCTTCACAAATGTTAAAGTAGGCGATTTTGGAAATGTCCTTTAGGTATAGAAAATTAGTTGGAGAAGAACTACCATGGTACTGCTAAAAAGCTCGTAAAAATAATCAGAAAGTGTCCCTTTCATGATGCCTATGTAATATTTGCTGGCTACCTTACTGTTTTTGCTCTCTTTGTGAGAGAATTCTCCGTCAGTTTTCGAAGAATTCACTATTTGATACGTGTAAATTACATGATCTTCATATTCGGACGGAGTTTATTCATCTGGATGAGCCATGATCGTGATATTTTAGTTTATTTATTTCTCTCAGCAACTAAGCTGTCAATCCATTCTTTGACCTCTGCAGAATGAATGTAATTTGCAATATGAAGCTATTGTGAGCGCGATGTTGCGATAAGGACGTTTTTTGAGTTCTGTTACATCTGGTTTTCTAGACTTGCAGTGATGCACTATTATGTGTATACATGAACTTTGGTTTTAGTTGTTGCGTTTTTGTTGTAGCGGTAAGTTATATCACCAAATGCCTTTACAATTTCCAGTTGCCTAATGTTTTTTCCTTTATAGGTGTCAAGATCAATTGGAGATTTCTACTTGAAGAGACCCGAGTTTAATCAATGGGGGCCAGCAATTCCATTAAGAAGGCCTTTCATGACAGCGGAACCCTCTATAGTAATTCGAGAATTAAAGAAAAATGACTTATTCTTAATATTCGCTTCAGATGGTCTCTGGGAGCATTTGACTGATGAAACAGCCGTTGAAATTGTCTCAAAATATCCACAAGCTGTGAGTATCTTTTCCTTTATCGCTTTAGATTTTCATTCTGCCTTCTCTACGTCTTCATGTGAGCAATTATGGTTTTAGTTTGATGCATGTGCTAGAAGTAGAATCATATACAAGTAGATACTTCCAGCGGCCAACTTTCATGGCAGAAAACTTTTTAATGACATATTCTCCAGGAACAATCCTAATCAAAGAATAGTTATTGGAACTTCACCATTTGTCACTTGATTAATACTGCTTGCGGATAGAACTTTCTTTCTTGGTAATGGTGTGCATGCAAACAATCCAAAGACCTACTTGCTTCTACGTGTTTATTTGGGCACATGAGCTCTGTGATTATATCTTTTAATCTTTGGCTTCCCAAACTAGAAGGAAAGTATTTTACGTCTGCCGGCAAACAATTGAGTAGTCATGAACTATTTATGACCATCAAATTCATCTGCTTGACATCTCGATTCATGATGCAAATGATCTTGTTGTGTGACGTGAGAAACAAAATTTGCAGGGGATAGCCAAGCGACTGGTGAGAGCTGCCCTTCAGGAGGCCGCGAGGAAAAGAGAGATTCGATTTGATGACATAAAGAAAATTAAGAAGGGCATAAGACGGCATTTCCATGACGATATATCGGTGGTCGTGGTTTTCTTCGACCACTCGCATGATTCTCGTAATTCTAGAGTCGTGCATCGAGACAACTATGACAGCACAACCGTGCCTGTCGATATTTTTTCACATAATGCAGATGAAGCTGATTGCTGATGTATATATCAGATAAATCTGATGTACAATATCAATAACGAGAGTGTCCGAGACGATACATCTCATACACAATCGCTATAGATTAGACAGTTGTACATAAGTTCTGACGCAGGGAATCCGCTAGTCGTAGGTAGTAGATGCTTGTGACTTTTGAGGGATGTTCTGTTGTGAGGTTTGTTATAAAGCTACACATACAGGGCAATGAAAATCTCGTCAGAGGTGGACCAAATGAGATGCTACTCGACCATTTTTGCTTTCAAGCCATTTTCTTTGTACTTGATGGCCTCACACAGATGCCTATCGTCGTTACAGATCAATGGAAGAATCAATAGAGGTCCTTGTTTTGATCTGGTTTGACATGGGTTTGCGTTTTGGCTAAGGTTTGCCGAGCATCATTTCTTACCTTATCTTTGGGCCCCTTCAAAATGAATGTCAATAACATACGACTACAAGTTACATGGTGACGATGGTTTGCTTGAATTCTTTTCCTTTGTTCGCATTTCACCCGTTTACCATTTTGCACCTTGTTATCTCAAAAATTGCTACTGAGAAGCCAATAACATCCATCCGACTTATTATGACAATCTATCGAATTGCACTGCAGTCGTTGTGCTTACCAATGTGATGATGCTAGTTGAGAAAGGACTAAACAACTCGACTTCTGGGTTGGATGATTTTTATGATCATAACTAGGTCGAATGTCGAAAGAAAATGAACTTAAAGAAAACAGAAAGGGAAAATGCAGCGGCCAATGTGGGCCAACCCGCAAATGCGACGCAGCAGTCGCAGGGTGGCGGCCTGGCGCTACGCCGGCGCCATGTTGGCTGACCCGACCTTGCATAGGGGCATTCAATTCACATGTTTTTTTAAAGTAAATCCGATCTTCTGGGCGCCTTGAGCAAGGCCATGGCACGCACTGGGGCCTGGCCGACGCTAGCCCATCACTGGCGCAGGACCCTGCTCCTGTGCCTGCCACGTGGCATCCATTAGTTGGGCGGTCAGCCTTATTTTTTTTTTCGTTGAATTCTTTGAAATTTGACCAAACTTTGACGGTATGTTTATTTTCAGTGTCCGACAGAACTGATTCTTTGAGTCCACGGAAAGCTCGGAAACCAAACTTTCGAAAAATGTGGTTTGATTTCCGCAAACTGTAGGGTTTGTGGATTTTGGCGAATAGGTCCAACCTGGGTGACCGAAGTGAAAAGTCGTGATATCTCCATTTGTAAACCCAATTGACGTGATTCTTATCGTTGAAAAATTTAAGACTAGATCTATATGATCTCATCACTTAATAAGCGGAAAACGGCACTTTTCCCGACTCCATTGGGATCGGACGGCTATAGTTAACAGCCGTAACATCTAGTGATCCAACTGTTCAATTTGGGTGCATTGGGTATCGTCAAATATGTCTTGCAGAATACAACCCAGTTGCATCCTTCGGTTGACATTTCATGGAGGTTTCAGCCGGTTAGATCTCAATAAAAATTAGGTGCCTTGCGATTACATTTATCTAATTCTTTGATCAATTTACCACCTAAGAAAATCAATCGGTCTACCCCATGCAACATCAACAAATTCTTTATTCCGATTACAACTTGCGGTTGTCACTGTGCATTTGGTTGGTCAAGTGGTCCAAGACTTGCTTTGTGAGTCGGAAGGTCACCGTTTCAATTCTTCAGTCTATTCCCGATGCAAGAAACCTTGATTAGTGAGCCTAGACTAGGCACGGGCTGAGGTGCATTGCCGGTCTCGGGCTCCCCATTCATATCGCGGTGGGGACGTGGTGGCGAGCTCGCCTAATGGGCAATTGGTGCTTTATTGGCACTTAAACCCAACATTCTAGCAGTGGGTACGACGGTTTCCAAACTGAATAGAAATCATTTTCCCGGCGAAAAGAAAAAATGCATAAGTTGTAGAGTTGTTGTTGTTGTCCTTTGTTAGGATGCAAAGGCTGATAACTAGCCTTAAAAATCTGTATCGTATGGATATGCTGAATGCGATCCAATTATTGCATCTTTAATACCTTTCCAGTCAGCATAGAATAACGTGGACATATAACCACAGGAATTTTTTGCTCCTTTTTTCTTGTCATGACCCCGAAGGAAGGGAGAACAGGCGAGATCCACACCTTCTAGACTTCTTTCTCGAGACTCAAGAATGAATTCATATCCTTTCTCGAGAAAAAAAGTACCAAAAATTCTTAAATCCATTACACTTATGTCAATTCAGTTCTAAACTGCAAAAATTATCCACGTCTCGTTAGCGATTTCCTACCAAAATTAACCGGATCGACTACATTGGCAAAATGTCAAAAGATTTAGGGCTTAATTGGTACAATTGAAAGGTTTAGAACTGAATTGGCATTAGTGCAATAGATTAAAGACCTTTTTGGTACATTTCCCCCTTTCTTGATCATCAATTATTTATTTTAATCATGAGAACTACAACTTTTGATTTCTGAATTCCGGCATGTCCAAAGCCGATTATGATTCTCGGCTATCAGGAACTCCGAGACTATGAAATTTAGCTCTCTTGAGGAGACATTTTTTACTTTACTGGCACAGTGAAAAAACCAAGTCTAACTTGAAGAATCTTTCACAGTTGCTAAAGGGCCTTATCCACTTTCATTTTCGTATTTGACCATTAAGCCAACTTGTGTTCATTTCACTATGCTCTTTATTCTTTATTCTCAGGTCATTTTGTTTGGGAGCAACCGAGAGCATCCTCGGTTTGATGCTCAACCAGATATATTTTCTTTTGTCAGTTTGGTCCCCATTTGGTGATTTCACGTGATAGAGAATCCGAGTATGTTAAGCCACTGTTTGTCTCGTAAAAGATAAAATGATTTCGGAAAATATTTTTTTAAAATAATCGCTTGTATCGCTTGAAATAATTAGTCGATAAAAAATATTTTCATTATCGATAACATTTGTGCCTCACATTGGGCCACAACTAAAGTTTTAGTAGCTTCAATTTCTCTTGAAATGGTCATTACTGGAGACCCATGTGGGAAGGTTTTTTACTTAAAAGGAGACCACTTAGTTAAAATGTGGATGAGCATACTGCTAGATTGAGCATCGGAACTGATCTTGACCTCGATTTCAGGATTCGAGGCCAAGTTTTGCATTCCTTTCTCGATTGTTGGCCGTATGATCAAAGCAGAAGCGATGCGATCATACCTATTCGATTCATTGAGATCAAGCGACAATCAACGTAGCATGCTTGACAAATTGTTTAGTCATGTGAGTTTTAGTGCAAACGATAAGACAAAAGATACCCAGAAAAAAAAAAAGTTCGGAAAGGACAAAGATGCAACACACGATCAAAAATCCAATTTGACGGCAGGGGACGACCAATTAGGGGAAGCTCAAGTGGCCAATTTTCTCTTATAGAACTGAAGGAATCATTCAAATTGCGAAATAACGAATGACAACAAATGTCACTAGCAAGAGTGGGAGGGTGACGCAATGAATCCTATTAATGAGAGACGACAAACGCCCCGCCCAATTTCCACTCCAATTGCATCGCCATGGGTTGGCATCAACGAGCCACGACGGCAAAAGTTATTGTAATCAGACCAAAGTTCCAATCATAGACTCAGGAGACAGCTAAGCTTCGTGCTGTCGTCCAAGGTCGGTTGCTTTCACCGGGCGAACTGTGCTTCCGGCCTTCTTTTGACAGCTCGAATGATGGAAACCCCGTTGCCCATGTTTGTCGACACCATGATGCATTGTTACGGAGCAGCCGCAAAGTTATTAAATCGATGATTAAATGTTGGGGGTATAATCTACTTCTGAGAAGGGCAGAGTGTGTGGAGATCGAGGTCGATAATTAGCTCTAAGTTTGAGTGAGAGTAGGCAGCGCTGCACGGAATGACAATCGACACTCGTTTGGGTTGATTGTGGACTAGGCATCGGCCCACGCTTTGTGCTGATAATTGTACTTGGTTGTACACTGACCATTATGTCACGGGTTTTTTTGCTGCTTTGTGTTTGCCGCCTCGACGCCAATTAGGCGAATATGATGATTCGGATTGTCATGTTATATGTATTTTTTTAGGGATAATTGCACAATTTGTCTTGAACCTATTGAGCGAAGACCAATTGAATCATAAACCTTTTGATTGAATCGATATAGTCCTAAACTTTTGAGTGAACATGCAACCAAGTTCTCTCGACGAAATCTCGCTAGATTTATCTAACGCAATAATCTAGTAATTGTTGGTCCTCCCACGTTTAACAATACCAACGTAACGTGGATGAGATAACATTAATTTTTTTCTGGTTTTTCTGATTTTTTTAATTTGCCTTTTCTTCTCTTTTTTTTCTTCTTTTTCGATGCACGAGTTACTCTTCATTGTCTTCAAGCTTGTGATCGCTCAGCCAAAACTCCTCCGACACTCATTTGTCGTCACCCATTGTTGCCTGGATCCGGCCACCTCTATGGCCATGATTGATGACCTTGAACTCCATGGTCGCAGGCGAGAGAAAGAAGAGCCGACTAAATACGAGAGAAGAAAAGAAGAAAAGAATGGTGACTTTCTATGACAGTTCCACTGGCTATGCCTTTCATTATATTTGTAGAGGCATTAGATGGCGCCGCCGCAAAATAGGAAAAAGGGTTTATGTGATCCTTAACGTTTTTCTTCGTGGGTTCAAATTCGAGACACATTCCGAACATTTACGGTCGTTTGACTGATTGTCGGACCATGCCACCACAAAGGAAGGACCAAAAAGTTCCATTTTCGTGGTTGAAGAAGAACCTCTCCTACGGTTTTGGACGAGTGTTGGTATCCTTTTGACGATAGGCAAAGGAAATGATTCTCGGAAAGGCAGTGAGATTTCCTTCCACAAACTGACCAATCGGTGATTCCATTTTGATATATACTTGAACGTGAAGCTGAGCTGCAATGCATCCACTTTGGCCCTAGTAGATGCTGCTGACCCCTCAGTATCTCCAACTCACTATCACGTGTAGCACAAAGTTAAATTACACATGGGCGGTGCGGTCATCACTAAGTGAAAATACCTAAAAATGTCATTTTAGCTTCATTGAATCGAATCGAATCGAATCAAACAAAACAAAATTTTATACTGAAAAGTGCGATGATTTATCGGCGTCGATCTACAGTTGACAAGTATTTTTATCGGTCTACGGTTTAGCTTCCAATCCATGAGGCAAGAAATTCAATACATTAAATGAAATCAAAGAATTTTCAGTGATATATTAGTTTCAGACTTTTACTTTTACACTAATCAGGAGTCTTTCAAAGCCGATAATCATTGACGTGGGAAAAAATTCCGTCATCTTCTCCGATTTCTTCTCTCCTTTCTTACGTTTATCGGTCCCAACACATGGCATTTATCCAAATTCGATGTCGGACCTCACCACCACATACATATGAAGGGCCAAAAGTTCCATTTTCGTGGTCGAAGAAGAACCTATCCTGCGCTTTTCCAACGACTGCACCGATTCTTTTGACGAGAGGCGAGGAAATGATTCTCGGAAAGGCAATGAGACTTCTTCCACAGACTGACCAATCGTTGGTTCCACTTTGATTTTTTTACCCGAACGTGGAGCTAAAGCGCATTGCATCTTACTCCGGCCTTGTGGATGATGCTGACGCCCTCAGTATCTTAGTTTCTACCAACTCACCACCGTGTGGACCAAAAAGTTACATGGCACATGGATGGTGTCATTGCTAGGGGCGAAAACTATATAGGATATTGATCTCTCGAGCCGAATCGAATCAAATCGAACCGCACAAAGTTCTATGTTGAAAAGTATGGTGATCTATTTGTATGAGCTTCGGCTGAAATTTTTTTATCTGTTTACTGTTCGGACTCTAATATATGACGAAAGAAAATCGATACATTGAATAAAACCAAAAACCTTTATTCATATGTTAGTTTTACTTCACATTGTAGCTTGAAAATCACTTCTTGTTAGCTTAATTATGGGTTGCGGCAATGGGGAGTCCTTTAAAGTGGATCATGGAGTTTACCATGCTTCGTTTGTAGACTCGTAGTATTCAAAGTCACACATATCTTAATAATATTAGCAATCGAGCGGCATGCAGTCCAAAAGTCAAATGAATGATTGAAACTGTTACATATTATTTGATTAATGAGAAAGTTAATTATTAGGATTTTTAGGGTGAAGAGTCCTGAATTGGAGCTCTTAAATTGGATTTTCATGTTCATTCCTACATTTAGAGGTTTCCTTTCTTCATTGGCAGATGTGAATTCTCATGGATTCTTTCGTTCGCTCGTAACTTGCTAATCGACGACTCATAATTTTTTCAAGTTATCCCCAATGATCAGGTCATATATAACTAATGCTATCACCTTTTTTTTTTTTTTTCATTTTGAACTCGCTTTGCAAACTTAAATAATGAATGGAATGCTTCGTGTGTATGGACAAGGGATACTACCCAAGCAAGCCTAGTGTAATCATCCATAATCACCAAAACATTTCTTACCACCATGGTTCTTACTTCTTCTCGATCCAAACATATCCATGTGTATATGCTGCGTAGCTCTTTTAGCAGGGACAACCTTCTTTGACTTGAAAGGACTTTCGATTTGCTTACGTACCCAAAGTACACGCCTCCCATAACTCGGTCTTTTAAAATCCGGTTTTCACCCATGCCAATGCATCTTCATCTATGCCTGACGTCCTTTCTGCTTTCGCAAAGATGGCAAGAGCTAGTCTGATTAGTAAGTCCAAGTTGCTTTTGGCGGATTCCAACGCTTGAAGGCAGTTTGCCAAACACTAATTTGAGTTCAATTTAAATTGATGAAGTTCCGAGTCTCCACCAAGACCATAGAGGCTCATGCATAGAGCTATCTACTTTGTAAGTAACATGGGCTACTTCTGCAAAACGGTCCTTCCAGGTCGTTCGCGGATTTTCGCTGTATGGTTTGTTCACGACCTTCTACGAATAGGTGCTCTATACAGTGTTCACTTTCTATGGATCCATCCAAGTTTTAAGAAGCCCTGGTTCTATAGCTTGTTCTCCTTCCATAAAGGTCCTCCTAGACTTGCAACCCATCCGATAGTTTATTCTCCTTCTGTAGAGCCAAAGCCTTTTTATGCTTTTAGATGTCCTGTTGTTGACACTCTCCGCGTATGACGTGTGAATAGAAATAGTCCGTTCAATATATTCATATACAAATATTAATATAGCCTTTGATTATTTTGTCATCTCCAAAACATCCTAAGTGAATTCTCCAATTTTGCTCGTGACAACAAGCATGCGGCCCTACTGGTTAAGGGATTGAGATGGTGGGGCCGGGGAGTACTAAGTTTGGGGTTCGGTTTCCACGAGAACTGCACACACATGTACATAGAAAAGAGGAGCGAGATTAAAAAAAAAAGAAAAAAACCTTCAATCTTGTTGCCAGCGAAGTTGAAACTAGAGTCGGAAAATGTGATGAGACAATTCCTAGTTCACAAGAGAACATTCAAGAATTTTTATAGCCTTCTCTCAAGAGGATTCAGAAGCTGCAAAATTTTGGCCAATGATTCATTTTGTCGACCAGTATAATTTGAAGAGAAATCACTACCGAATCGCGCACGCTTCGTTTAAGTTTACGAGTTTTACTCTTGTTGCGAATTAATTCACGTTATTTTCATTTCCACCTACGTCAATAACTATTGGTGAAAGTAGGTGTAATCGCTATATAAGCGTTGGCATCGAAATTTGGGATTTTGCCAATACCAAATGACATCAATGAAGTCACGGCGGTGACTAAACTCTAGGAAAAAAATACCCTATCAGTCATAAACCTATTGTACAAACGTCAATTTAACCCTAAATTTTTTTAATTTTGCCAATTTAGCACTAAACCTTTGCGCGGAATTCAATTATAGTCCTTTCGATCAATTTTCTCATAAAATCTCTAATATGGGGGTATAGTCATCGCCGGCCATCTTACATCAACGATTTCCGGCGAAAATTGACCGGAACAACTACATTGAGATTTCGCACAAGTTTAAGACTGAATGAGCATATGTATAATAAATTTCGGACCGACCAGATAAATTTTCCTGAGGCAGCTAACTAGTTTCACCACCACGGATGAAATGATTCTCCCACAGGCAATGAGATTTCTTCCACAAGCTTGACCGATACCGACTCCTGCGATGCTTCAATAAAGAGGGCAAGAAATGATATTCCCAAAGGCCACTAGATGTCCTTCCGCGGACTGACCAATCGCTGATTCCAATTTGATATTTACCCGTGGGTGGAGCTAAAGCCCGCTCCATCCGCTTTTGGCCCTGTCTAGATGATGACCCGTCGGTATCCATCGTCTACCCATGTGGGCGGCGGGATCGCCATGGGTCGGATGATACCGAAGAAATTGATACTTCGAACCAAATCGAATCGAACCGCACAAAGTTATATATCGAAATATATGATGATCTATCGGCTCGATCTTCAATTAAAAATCTTTTATCCAGCTACCGTTTAGATTTCGGTCTTTCGCAAGAGAAAATCGACACATTTGAACGAAACCCAAAAAACCTCTATTCATATATTCCGTCATTATTGACATGTATGTTTAGTCTTAGGGAAAGTCCACGATGGAGTTTGGCACGTTTGTTTCCTAGAGTCGTAGCGTTGAAAGTCAAACATGTCTTTCAAATCTGAGCCAAAATCCAAATGACTGATTGGAATATGAAATGGGATAGAGGTAAATTCTTCTTGCTTGCTTGATATCGGAGTTACCTAATCTTAAAATTTATTAGAATATTTAAATAATAAATCAATATGAATATCGGTTTATTAGAATTTTTAGGGTGAATAGTCCTGGGATTAGAGCTCTTAATTTCGATTTCCACGTTCTTTCGTAATTTTATATGTCTCCTTTATTTGCACACAATGTAAAAATTCGCATGGGGTTATTTCATTCACTCATCCCGCTTCACTCACTCCAAACTCTTCAAATTTTAAACCATTAATTCTGTATGGTATCAGCTCAGTTCGGTTTGGATTGTGATACCATTTACTCTAGTTTGCATTTCTATAGAGATCTCACTTAAGGGTGTGCAACTGGACCGGGTTTACCCGGAAACCGGACCGGCCCACCCCAAAAAATAGGTCCGGGAACCAGTTTTATTTTTTGGGAATCAGTTAGAATCCTGTTTCCAGTTCCAAATAAAAACCCATAAGAGAATCACACCGATTTTATATGGAGATCAACTTGCAATTTTATATGATCAGAATTCAAAGCATTATATCAACTAGGAACTTATCGTAACAGAGCTGATTTCAGGTTCCAAGTTAGGAACCGACTCACCCTGAAACCTATAACCCCTAATCACATTCTCTTCATTGACCATCATCGGCCATAGAATATCAAGACGCATCGAGATCACGTCATCAGCGCATCCCAACCTTTGATCTCAGCGAGTCTCTCGCGACATCCGCATGACCGCATGCCGTGTCTACTTGTCGACAGGTGTACACATCGACAAGTGGGTCGTCACGGCACTCGTCCGTCGCGCAAAATACCTTCCTCCGCGAGCGCCGGGTCCTCTGATCAGATACTCCTGCTCTCTCCCATTGATGATGATCAAGCAAGCACCGCCCCCCAGATCCAAATCCAACGGCCACGGCCGCGACCACTCAGAGGTGCCCCATGGGCCGCACCCACACCCGAAACCGCTCCCAGATAATCTTATCACGAGATTGCCACATGTGGTGCTTATTATATCTTATGTCCACACACGAGAGCCTCGCCAACATCTCTCTCTATCTCTCTCCCTTTCTCACTTCGCCAGTTCACGCTCACGTTCACATTGCAATAAACAAAGGGACGAACCCCAAAGGCCGCCGGGGGCCGGAACGTCGCCGGCGACGCTCGATCCGAATCCGAAACCGAGGAGTCGGGGGAGCCATGGGGATCGTGGAGGAGGCGCACAACGTGAAGGTCCTGGGGTCGGGGGAGCGGACGATCGTGCTGGCGCACGGGTTCGGGACGGACCAGTCGGTGTGGAAGCACCTGGTGCCGCACCTGGTGGACTCGTACCGGGTGGTGGTCTACGACAACATGGGGGCGGGCACCACCAACCCGGACTACTTCGACTTCGAGCGGTACACCACCCTGGAGGGCTACGCCTACGACCTCCTCGCCATCCTGGAGGAGCTCCACATCGACACCTGCATCTTCGTCGGCCACTCCGTCTCCGCCATGGTCGGCGCCATCGCCTCCATCAGCCGCCCCGACCTCTTCACCAAGATCGTCATGCTCTCCGGCTCCCCCAGGTGAATTATAATTCGAAATTCTATCCATGTAAAGTGGACCTTCTCATTATTTTAGAAAAATAAATGAATAGGAGGTAGATCTAGGTTTCTCGAGGCATCGAAACAAAGGAATTTTTTTGGCCGAGAATAGTTATTAGTCCTCCATTGTTTAACATGAAATTTGACGGGAATCGATCCGCGACCCGTTACTGCGGGGGGGAAATGTTTCATCACTTTCCAAAGATAGAAGCTGGTGAAACGTGGAAAACGTGCAATGCAGTCAATTATGAAATAAGCGAAACAAGTTATAGAACTTCATTGGAACCGTGGTGATATTTTTAACTATTTTCTTGAATATTTTTGGGTTATATTTTTTTTGACTAAAATGAAGGAACTATCTAAATCAAGTGCCCATATTATTATTGTAATTTTTCGAAATTTAGTAAGAAAGGGGAAATGAAAATTTCTTCTGTTTAAAGGCAAACAAACACAACTTAGGGTTTTAAGGATCGTGGGGAAAAAAAATGATGACTTTTCGTGTTTTCATTAGAAGTCTTGTACCAAGCATTCAACATTTCATATCTTCCCTCATTTATTGCGCCACAACTAAGTGCGGCTGAGTGTTAGCCACGACGAAGCTCTCTCTTCCAGGACAACTTTTATTTATTTGTTTATTCGAACTTAGTTTTACAAGAAATAACGATGATATCTTGATTTACGATTAAAAAATCTTACTAATTAGTGTTAAAAGTACCTAGTAATTCTCGATTATGACAAGCACGGCTTGATGACTGTAACTTATGTAATCGATTTTTAGGTACGTGAATGACCCGGAGTACTTTGGAGGGTTCGAGCAGGAGGAACTGGAACAGCTCTTCGAGGCGATGCGCGAGAACTACAAGGCGTGGTGCTCCGGCTTCGCGCCCCTGGCCGTTGGCGGCGACATGGACTCGGTGGCGGTCCAGGAGTTCAGCCGCACGCTCTTCAACATGAGGCCCGACATCGCCCTCAGCGTCGCCCAGACCATCTTCACCAGCGACATGCGCTCCATCCTCGGCCTCGTCACTGTCCCGTGCCACATCGTCCAGAGCATGAAGGACCTCGCCGTCCCCGTCGTCGTCTCTGAGTACCTGCACCAGCATCTCGGCGGTGACTCCATAGTGGAGGTCATGCAGTCCGACGGCCACCTCCCCCAGCTCAGCTCCCCCGACACCGTCATACCCGTCATCCTCCGCCACATCCACTACGATATTGCTACCTAGCAGTGCATAAAGTCCCCCTATCTCACAACGGTGACTAGTTCTATGTAGCATGTATAGGAGAACGACGCGTGTCACTGTTCGATAAGCGTGTCCAAACGTACATTCTAGAGATAAGTGTCCAGATCCTATATGCACAACACAAGTCGATCGGGACATGTTAAGGGGATGGAGGATCCGCCTTCCTCGATTATCGGGGATGCTTTTAGCAGGTTATTATCTATCCTTTGTTTCATTGGCTTTGGTCTACGTTGTGCAAGTGTAAATTGCAGTATTGCCCCCGTGATTCTATGTCATGTGGAGTAGAATAAGAGCTGTAGTTAAGTTTCGTTTGTGTGACTCCCGTTTTGTCTCTCTCTAGATCACCAATTTAACAAAAATCGTAAGTGCAAATACCGCCAAAAATTATAAATTATGTCAACGGTAATATATTTATCCTAAATCTTTTTTCGTAATATCATAAGTCACATTTTCGTATTACCTTGACACATAGTCCTATCAATAAGAATTGTTAAAATTTTTTCTACAGGGATGCCAAGAAGTAAACGGCATCGATATTGCATGTGATTTAAGTGAAATAAAATCGATATCGTTTTAACTTAAAAATTATTTAACGGAATCTCAATAGAAAGAAATAAGTTTGTGTTGTTTTTATATAACCAGAAGAAGTCCCAGTGGGCAATTTGAAGTTTTTTCCTCTTTTGTGGCGTTTTCCTAAAAGAAAGGATAAGTGTCGATTGGGGGTTGAACGGGAGATGGAATCGGACGGGCGGGAGTTCGTTGGGCGGTGGAGGAATGGACGGCGATTGGTGGCGATGGGGACGTGACGGGCGATGTTACGTGTCGGCCGTGGAATGGTTTGTCCCGGTTACAGAAAAGCATTAATGAGGAAATCGCATAGAATAGAATAGTCTTTTCTTCCGCCTTCCATTTTATTTTTTCGCCTTCTGCTTTCTTCTGCTATCTCGCTTTATTCTAATGTCTCTTCTTTTGTTTTATAGATGATCTCTTTACTTATCTGTAGGGCACCTGATGTTCAGTTTCAATTTTCAAAGTGTTCAAATCGGTTTTTACAGGAGCAGAAAAAAAATATTGTTTTTGTATGTGTGTCCTCATGACAAAGTATAATGGGGAATCCCATAATTTTTCAAATATAAACTTTGCACTTAAAAGATTGAAAGTGACATAATTTGATAATTATTTCAGTGAATCATATTATAATTCAATTATTGCTTCGTAGTAATTTAAAAAAATCGTTTTCTTAGCGACCCTTTTGACAGAGGTTGGACCTCAACCCCCATGTTAGGGATGGGAAATGGAAGAAGAAAGGAACTTCTCTTCCCCATATGAGTCTAATTAACCCATTAAGGCAAGGCAAGGCAATGTTAATCTCTGTTTATTGTTCAGACTTTGTGACAAATATTCTTGTGAGCTGTATAAATAATATAATAAGATATTAGAGATAGAGAAAATTACACACAAGTTTATAGTGATTCGGCTTATAGTAAGCTTACGTCCACTCTCCCACGCTAACAGTCTACTGGTTAGATTTCACTAATCAAATCAATAAGAAGTTACAGCAAGTTGTGCTACTCAAACCCAAGCACTTCCCCCCCGAAGCTAGCACTGCTTATACCAAGCCGATAGATCACACTATCTCGCACTTAAGCACACACTTATAACACCGTCTACACCTCTCAAATGATTACACGTTTAAGCTCACGAAAGACAAGAAATTAAATCGGAGTATGCTCAGACTTTGGACTTATTGATTATTGATTTCGTTCTTTACCTTCTGCTCCTCATTGATCTCCTTTTATACTCCTCCACTTCTGAACTAGTCGTTAGACAGTCTTCAAATGATCATCTTCCAATATTCACCTTTAGACAAATTTATATAAAATGGATTGAGTAGCCGTTAGTTGATAAAATCTGAATCCCGCTGATTCTGGTCGCCCATATAATCAGAATCTTAGTTTCCATAAGTAGAGTTTTATCCATTGTATTGCGTACTTATCATAGTATTTGATTGTCAATCAATTATAGCCTTAGATTGAAACAATGAAAGCTTTCCTTATGTGAAATCCATACCATATCACTAACTGTTATATTTCGTTTTGAATGAATTTTGCTTCTGCGTCTAAAAGACTTTTACGTCTGCGTCTGCGTCTGCGTCCGCATAACGTCTGCGTCTACGTCTGCTTCAGAACTTAGATGAGTGTGGGTCTTCGGTAAAATCTGAATACTTTAGTGTCTAAATGACTTTCATGGTAAAGTCTGAAGATCATAAGTCTGAGTCTGAACTTTGAGTTTGACCTTTTAATTCTGAAAACTTGTAAAGTCTGATAATTCCATCTGAACTTCCAGAATACATTAACCTAGTAAGAAATGTATGTTAGATTTACAAGTTACACATTGAGAATTTTGTCAGTTTTAAAATTCATTAGGAGTTTTCCTCAACAATCTCCCCATTTTTTATGGTGACAAAACTTCTATGCGGATTCAATCAATATTTAATAAATTTGAAGAAAATAAACATTTTAAGCTCATGAAACACATATATAAATGTGCGAACTTGTAAGATCTGCGTATTAATCTTGCTTTGAGTATAACCTGTATAACCTGCAAATCAAAGTATTAGTATGACATTATTTGCATAATTTCTCCTCATTTTTGTCATCAACAAAAAGAATAATGATCAGAATAAAGTATTGATATAAATCAAGCAATGTATCATAAGCAAATGTTATGAATACAAATCCAGAATGGTTTTAGAAAGAGGGAATGAAAAGCAAGTCATTTCTTAGAAGGGGTTCGAATAAGTCGAAAGTTATTTAGAATGGAAACAGCTTCATCAATCTTTGTAGATCATTGACCCATAGCTTTCTCCATATTTATAGAACATTGAGCAATAGCCTTCCTTAATTCTGCCTTGTCTTTCTATGCCTGAAGATGTTGAGTCCGGTTGTTTTCCTCAACAATTTTGTGAAGATTCTTCACATCGTCTTCAAGTGCAGCTTGCTTTTGTTTGATTTCCAGCAGAAGGGTCATAATGGTCATGTTCTCAGAAGTCTATCTCTGGACGTTTTCTGGTGCAGGCTGTTCGAACCTATCCTCTGTTTCTATTGGAATCTCCCCTTGAAAACCCGCATGATCTACAGAAGGATTTGCATTGCTGCATTCTTCAGGATTAATTGGGGATTGACTGACATCTGTTCCATGTTGAATATCATCCTATTTATGCAGATGTGAGTCTCCAGAAACTGGTTCTAAAACCCTTGTACTAGGTTCTGAAACAAATTCTGAACCAACATGTTGTCCTATTTCAAGGTGTTCATTATCTTCATCTTGAAGAAGAATTCTTCTTTTCTTTCTGTATACCTTGAATGAGTTAGAAGAAACAGTCTGCTTTCTTTCTGATTCTGTTCTTTTCCTTTCCCCTTTTTCCTTGTCATTCTTCTTCTCAGTAGATTTAGCTTCTAAAGCTTGAGCATCTTTTCCCTTGGCTTTGCTTGTTCTTTCCCGTATATCATCAAAATTCTTCATCTTGTGAAGCATCCGAGGGTTTTGGTGTAGACGATGGCTGATGTTCCTGTTGAGTCGCTTCCCAAGGGCTTTAATGATCGGACTCTGTATGTGAAATTTCCAAGAACTCTGGTGGCGTTAAAGATTTTGAATCTTGGTTGAGAAAACAGGTAGATCGTCTCTTGAAAAGCATTTTGATCAAGTCTGGAGCAAAAAGATTTGATCTTAAAGAAGGAGAAGAAGTATGCTCTAGAGTGTTGAGATGGTCGAGAGTGACAGAGGTTTGTACCGATAGGGTTTTATAAAGGAAGAATGACGGTTTTTGGAAATAAAATACTAATAAAAGGTATAAGAGGCGATCGTACTTAAACAAAATATATATTTTAAGCACAAACAATCAAAATATAGATTGGAACATATACCTGATTTGCTTTTCAAAAGTGACAAATACGAAAATATCATGCCAGAAATACCAAAAATATTCCCGCCAAAATTTGAAATTAGAACGTACCTGTCTTTTAAGTCTGAATTGAATATTTAGACGGAGAACATTTGAGTCTGAATAATTCCTGTCTAACAGACACTTCGAGAAAATGGATAAGTAATGCACAGTTTATTTCTAATATACTCAAATGAAGACTTACCAAGTAGTTTTGTGAATATATCAGCTAATTGATTCTTAGAATCAAAGAATTGATTATTCACATTACCATTATGAATATAGTCTCTAATAAAGTGATACTTGATTTCAATGTGTTTGGCACGAGAATGAAGAATTGGTTTCTTGGTCAAATTGATGACACTTGTGTTGTCACATTTGATTGCAACACTTGAATCTTCAATAGTAAAGTCTCATAACTGTTGTTTCATCCACAGAATCTGTGCACATCAACTTTCCAAAGCCACATATTCTGCTTCTGCTGTAGAAAGTGTAACTGTGTTTTGCATCTTTGAGTACCAGGACACCAACATATTTTCAAGTAGTTGACATGTATTTGTAGTTCTTTTCCTGTCCACTTTACATCTAGCTAAATCAGCATCAAAATAACCAGTAAGAGTAAAATATGAATATTTAGAATACCAAAGACCTAACATTGGATAAGTTCCAATGTATTTGATTATTCTCTTAACTGCAGAAAGATGTGATTCTCTTAGGTCAAATTGAAATTTTGCACATATATAGATACTAAACAATATATCAGGTCTAGATGTAGTAAGATATAACAATGATCCTATCATGCTTCTATATACCTTCTAATCAACCGTTTTACCATTTTCATCTTTGTTCAGTTTGGATGATTGAGACATTGGAATATTTGTTTTCTTGCAATTCTGCAATCCGAACTTCTTAACAATCTCATTTGCGTACTTCCCTTGGCAAATGAATGTACTATCTTTGGTTTGTTTTACTTGTAGGCCAAAAAAGAATGTCAATTCGCCCATCATACTCACTTCAAACTCATTCTGCATATTCTTTGAGAATTCTTTGCAAAGTAGTTCGTTAGACGATCCGAAAATGATATTATCAACATAAATTTGAACAAGCAAAAAATCCTTAACTTGTCTCTTAATAAACAAGGTTATATTAACCTTACCTTTAGTGAAGTCATTTTACAGAAGGAAATTACTCAACCTCTTATACCAAGCACGGGGTGTTTATTTGAGACCATAAAAGACCTTTTTGAGTTTATAGACATAATCAATCTTCCTTTGCTCTTCAAAACCAGGTAGTTGTTTCATATATACTTCTTCGTTGATATAACCATTCGGGAAAAAACTTTTCACGTCCATCTGAAACAATTTAAAGTTATAGAAACAAGCATAAGCTAATAGCAACCTAATGGCTTCTAACTTGACAACTGGTGCATAGGTTTCATCATAATCAATGCCTTCTTCTTGAGAATAGCCTTTTGCAACCAGTCTTGTTTTGTTTCTTGTGACTTTCCCTTTGTCATCTAATTTGTTTCTAAATACCCATTTTGTTCCAATTACTTGATGATTTTTTGGTCTTGGTATAAGTTCCTATATTTTATTGATTTTGAAATGCTGAAGTTCTTCCTACATAGTTTCGATCCAGCTTTCATCTGATAATGTTTCACCAACTTCTTTTGGTTCTATTTTTGATAACAACGCCAAGTTGCTGATGTTCTCTTTGTGTTTAGATCTAGTCTTGATGCCATCTTCTATTTCTCTAATGATAAGGTTCTTCGGACGACTGGATTTATGTTTTCAGTTTTTGTCAAATCTTTCATTTTGAATATCATTAGGCTCTGAAGGTTTTGATTGAGTCTGTATTGTTTCTTTTTTTCCTTCTTCTACAGATTCAACGATATTTGGATATTCTTGTTGAGCTTCAGATAATTTAAATTCATCTTTGTGAGTCTAAATATTTTCATTAAACCTTACATTCATTGTTTCTTCCACAATCTGAGAATTCTTGTTGAAGACCCTGTATGCCTTACTTGTAATAGAATATCCAAGAAGAAATCATTCATCTGTTTTCTCATTAAACTTATCAGAGCAGTCATTGGGATATTTAAGAATAAAGCATTTACAACCAAACACACGAAAGTATGAAATGTTGAGCTTCTTACCTTTGTAAAGCTCATAGGGGCTTTTCTCAAGAATGGGTCTGAGAAATGCTCTGTTAATGATACAACAAGCTGTAAAAATTGCATCTGCCCAAAAATGAAAAGGAATATTGCTCTCAATCAACAGGGTTCTTGTCATTTCTTGCAAAGAACGATTTTTCCTTTTCATAACACCGTTTTGTTCTGGTGTGTAAAGAGTAGAAAAACTGTGTTGAAAGTCATTTTCCTCACAAAAATCTGAAAAACTTTTATTATGAAATTCTCCCCCATGATCAGTTTTAATGCAGGAAATGATATAGCCCTTTTCATTCTAAACTCTTCTTGCAAATTTTGAAAAATATGAAAATGCTTCATTTTTATGAACAAGGAAGAACATCCATGTAAATCTAGTGAAGTCATCAACAATGACTAAACAATATTTCTTACCATCAATACTTTGTGTTCTAGTTGGTCCAAATAAATCCATATGAAGAAGCTGCAAAGCACAATTAGTAGAAACATGATGTATAGACTTAAAAGAGCTTCTTACTTGTTTTCCCAAGCTATAGGCATTGCATAATTTTGTTTTCTTGTATTTCAAATCTGGCAAACCTTTAACCAATTTCTTATTTGAGATTTTTGAGATTTGTTTCATACTGATATGCTCCAATCTTCTGTGCCATAGATCTTCATCATCTTTGATTAAGATCAAGCAATGAGTAGAGTCAGGATTAACATCTAAAGGATAAATATTGCCTTGTCTTCTTTCAATGAATGTTTGAGAATAATCTTTGCTTGTTCCTGAACATATGTCTTCTTAAAAGTTGATTCTAAATCCTGAATCACATAGTTAACTTATGCTTATCAAGTTGTAGTTGAGTCCTTTTACTAATGACACGTCATTGATCTTGAGTCCTCCAATTTTAATCGTTCATTTATCAACTATTTTTCCTTTGTTATTTCCTCCAAAGAAAACTTTTCCACCATTCAAACTTTGTAGTTTAACAAATATGCTTGGATCTCCTATCATGTGTCTAGAACATCCACTGTCTAGGTACTACTTCCTTTTTCTCTTTGTGGTAACCTGCAAAAATCATAACTTCTCAAGTTTTCTTTTGTACCCAAATTTGTTTGGGTCCTTGAAAGTTAGTATAGGCTGTCTTAACAAAGTTTCTTCGAATAGATCTCCAGACCTTAGAACATTCATTCTCAAAATGTTGTGGATCTCCACATTTTGAGCACTTGAGTGCACTTCGACCAACAGGTTTGATAAAATTTTTTTTGAAATGATTTTTATAAATTTGTCGATGAGGTCTTTGGCTTAATCTCTTCTTGACCTTTGGAAAATCAATTAAACTGCCACTTTCCTTCACAAATCCGAGACCAGATTTGTTGAAATAAGGAATTTGTATAGAAAAAATATGCTTCAAGATTTCTGAACCTTTTGAAAACTTGGAAGTAATTTCTGAAATTTCCTTTTTCAAGGAAGAGATTCTTTTAAGAGAAGCATTGAATTCGAAACATAATTCATCAATGTAATTTGACACTTCAATAGGCATTTCCGAATGCTTTACCTCAATCTCAACTTTATCATCTGAACCTGAATCTGAGTTTGACTTAGCCATCAGACAGAAGTTTGAGATATCAATATCACTGTCTTCACATTCTGTATCACTCCAGGTTTTTGTTTTTAGGGCTTTCTTTGCTTTCTCAAATTTGGTCTTCTTTTTCAGAAGTGGACAATTTGGCTTGATATGTTCACATTTCTTACAGTGAAAGCAGATTACTTTCTTTGACTTTGCTAATTCATTGAGAGGCTTCTTCTTCTCTAAAGGCTTCTTCCCTTTGAGATTTCTTCATTTGGTTTTCATCTTCTTGTACTTCTTTATGAAGAGAGCCAGTTCTTCATCATCCACATCTTCATCTTCAGAACCTGCATCATCAGAATCAATATTAGATTTTAATACAATTGACTTTTTACCTTTGGATTCATTTTCCTCATTCAGTTTTTCAATATCATATGACTGAAAAGTTCTGATTAGCTCATTCACTGACAGAGGCATCATCCTTTGAGTTTCTCGAATGGATATTTTGATATTATCCCACTATTTCATCAGTCCTCTCAAGAGTTTGTTGACTTTCATAGTATCTGTGACAGGTTGTCCTTGATATGCAAGACCATTTACTATATCAGTAAATCTGTCATACATATCAGCAACAGATTCTTCAGGCTTCATTCTGAAGGATTCATATTAGCCAAGCAGTAGATTGACTTGAGTTTCTTTAGCTCGATCTGTTCCTTCATAGGTGATGTAGAGAGTATCCCAGATATCCTTAGCTGATTCACAAGAAGCAATTTTTTTATATTCAGCATGTGCTAAAGTACAATAAAAAGAATAAATTACTTTAGAATCTAAGGCTTCTCTTTTTGATATCTCAGTTTGAGATAATGGAGAATCTGCTAGCATGTTTCCATCCGTCTTTTCTTTTGAATCAGAAGGTCTTGGTCTAACTCCTCTGATGATGACATCCAATTCCATGTGATCAATTGATTTTATGAATGCCTTCATCATATTCTTCCAGATACTATATTCCTTGCCATCGAAATAAGGTGATCTGTTATTGCTTTATCCTTCAATGAGACACGGAGTACTCATGCTAGCCATATAGATTGTTAGCTCATAAGTAAAACACTTCAATACACGAGTAACCTACTCTGATACCAATTGATGTGGCTAGCAAGGATCACCTAGAGGGGAGTGAATAGGTGATTTAAATAAATTCTTTACCAATTTAAAGCGGAAGTAAAAGATCAAGAGCAAAGTCTGAACAACAAGCAGATTTTGATAAGATTTTGTGACAAATGTTCTTGTGAGCAGCATAAACAATATAATAAGATACTAGAAATAGAGAAAACTACACATAAATTTATAGTAGTTCGGCTTATAGTAAACCTTCGTCCGCTCTTCCACACTAACAGCATACTGGTTGGATTCTACTAATCAAATCAATGAGAAGTTACAACAAGTTGTGTCGCTTAAACCCAAGCACTTCTCCCCGAAACTAGTGCTGCTTATATCAAGCCGATAGATCACACTATCTCACACCTAAGCACATGCTTATAACACTGTCTACACCTCTTAAATGATTACACATTTAAGCTCACGAAAGACAAGAAATTGAATCGGAGTATGCTCAGACTTTGGACTTATTGATTCTTGTTTTTGGTCTCTACCTTCTACTCCTCATTGATCTCCTTTTATACTACTTCACTTCCAAACTAGCCGTTGGACAGTTTTCAGAGGATCATCTTCCAATATTCACCTTTAGACAGATTTGTATAAAATGGATTGAGTAGCCGTTAATTGATAAAATCTGAATCCCGCTGATTCTGGTTGCCCATACAATCAGAATCTTAGTTTCCATAAGTAGAGCTTTATCCGTTGTATTGCGTACTTGTCATAGTATTTAATTGTCAATTAATTATAGCCTTAGATTGAAACAATCAAAACTTTCCTTCTGTGAGATCACTAACCGTTATGTTTCATTCTAAATGAGTTTTGCTTCTGCGTTTGAAAGACTTATGCATCTACGTCTACATAAATTTTGTGTCTGCGTTTACTTCAGAACTTAGATAAGTGTGGGTCTTCAGTAAAATCTGAATACTTCGGTATCTGAATGACTTTCATGGTAAAGTCCGAAGATCATAAGTTTGAGTCTGAACTTTGAGTCCTGAGTATGAACATTGAGTCTAAATTTTTAGTTCTAAAAACTTGTAAAGTCTGATAATTCCTTTTGAATTTTCAAAATACATTAACCTGGTAAGAAATATATGTTAGATTTACAAATTACACATAGAGAGTTTTGTCAGCTTCAAAATCTATTAAGAGTTTTTCTCAACACACACGACACCATGCGACATGGGTGATCGCGAGATCTAGCTAGCGTCAAGATGATCGCGGCGAAGATCTTGCTCGTTGTTCATGCCACACCTTGCTCGTCGGGGTCATGCGGCTTGTTCGCTAGGGTTACTGTACTTAGATTGCAGCCGTAAGTTTGGGCTATCCGCAAGGACCAACTCTACGAACCCAAGAATCGGGCTTCGAGGGGGTGAATCCATAGGAACCTCGAGCTCGTCGACGGAGTCATACAGGAAAATGACCCACCGGGACATATAAGGATCGTATTGAAGTATACACCTAAACATCTTCTGCTTAAAGAAACCCAAATGAAAGAAATAAAACAAGTACCGCACACATGACAACCTGGGGATAGTACAGTGAACACGTGAAGGTCGAAAGAGATGGGATCCTGTCCCTTGGACAGTCTCAAGAGTCAAGAACACGCCATTGAGAGGAACCGGCGTTAGACTCTCCGGTTTTTTCTTCCTGGTAAAGAGAAATGTTTCATTAATGAAACGACAAACTACGTAGACAAACGGGGAAGACGACTGGCGTCTGACGTTTGTCGTTTCTTCCTGCTGCCGTATCCGCACGGCAATTAGCCTTCCTGAACGCGTTGTCCGCCTTGGTCTGCGCTCAGAAACAAGTGGTTTGGGAAGATAGTTATCGTCGAACCTTTCATTTGAACCTCAGCAAGTCTTAAATAGGCTTCTTCTCAGTTCCCGGATCACTGATATGAGAAACTTTCAGAAGGCAAATCCTTTTCCTATAAGAAAAATTGAGGATGCGAAGCGTACAGATATCGACACATTAAAATATTGAATACATCCGTGAAACTCACCTCATAAAATAGAGTTAACAACATATCATTTTATATGCAAGTTCACAATGTCAATGATTTTAATATCCAAAAATATGGATTTTTCACTTTTTGTTATATGAAGGGTTATTATCTTTGATCCTCTACATAAATATATTATCATAATCTCCTTTTAGTATTGCGTGTAAGTGCTCTCCTTAGGATGGTATATTGTTAGAATAGCCTTCTCCTTGTTACAAGTAAATATCCAAGTACTTTCTCCACAAAATTAACCCCCACCTAGATGTCACCTTAGCAAAAATAAATTATTTGCTTAATTGTTAAGTTTGAATATTGATTTTATGTTTCTTTCTCCCGTTAAATCCACAATTTCATATTGTTAGGTAAAAATCAATCGGCATTAGAAAAATTTCTTGCCTCTTATGACGCATCATTGCCTTGTACATACGAATACATATAAAGAGAATGCATCTATAGTCATCCATCAATCATCTGTCGCTTTGATACCTATTGCTCTTTCGTTTTTTGTTTTTAGTATTCCTTTTCTTTTTCCAACCATCTTTGAGATCCAAGGCCATTAATAAGAAAGTCATTATCGAGACGTTCGTTCTATATGTGTATGCAACTTTCTTACATGACGTTCCACATATCTTGCAGAAATTATAATTTGTTTGAGAGGACAAAGAACAAAAAAATTGCTAATTTTTCGCATTATAATATATATGTATAAATTGTCAAAGATATTTTCAAATAATTTCTATGATTCTTTCTCGAGCCTATTGACGTATAGTCCTCTTTCAAGTCTTTGTCGAAGCATCAAGTTGGGTGGTCCATATCTACTTCTTTTAACACCTACTCCTCCATGTCCCCGTCTTGTTTTTTGCAATTTGGAGCAACGTCTAGTCCTCCTTAAGTCTTTTTCGAAGAGTTAATGTCGACGCGTGATCCGCTGCACTGTCGAGGAACACGAACCAAAAAGGACCCATTTGGAGATAATTCATCGAGCCTGTCTTAATTTGTTGAATATCAATTCAATCCTAAAAAACTTGTTGATTTTGCAAATATAGTTCTAAACTTTTGCTCGAAATGCCAAACGTAGTAATTTCGGCCAATTACCGTCGGAAATTTGCCGACGTGACGGCGTACAATCATTGACGATCGTCATGCATGGCGCATTGGCGTGGACAGCTTTACGCTGACCTTCGTCTTGCGTGGATTGCTGCGTTAGCGATTTTCAATGTCAATTAGCTGAAAGAATTACATTAGAATTTTACACAAGGGTTTGAAAAGTTTAGGACTAAATTAGCATGCATACAATAAATTTAAGATTGATTTGTTAAGGTAAACCCTGATCAAAATTTTCTAGCTTGGCACATGATCATGTCTGCTACTAGTGTCCATGAATTGTTCCTTTCCATAGATTGCAAATGGTCCTGAAATTGCACGAATATTTTTTCCAATCTGGTTCTTGATAAACAAAAAACATATAGGAAAGCTCAGAGAATGACGTGGGCTTGCATGATCACATTTCAAAGCTGAAACAGAGATTTTAACAATTTCGACATGCAAACATGGTTTCCTACCATCTCCAACACATTAGGATCTTAAAAAAAAAGTGCAAAATGGAGATTCTAACCCTTCTAATAGATCTAGATTCGTGCATTATCAGCGCTTTACATTGCACCCATGCTAACATATTACCCTATGATCTTTCTATACAAAGGTTTTTAGACATAGTTCTTTACAAGTTTAGAGACGAAAGATATCCATCCGCACTCAACCCCCCGAGGTTTCCCTTATAGCCCAAATCCGACCTGGCTCTCCTCCTTGTTGGTGGCCACGAGCTAGGTTATCTTGGAGCTCCTTGAACCCGGTCTTCACGCTACCTCCTTCTATTCCTTAGCTGGACCGTTGCATCCCCTTAGTTGCTTACCTTGAAGAAAGCTTGAAACGGGAGCGAAAGGGACTGCAGTGACAGTAGAGTGGTCTGAGACAGCTTTTCACTCTAGAGTGAGCTCAAGCAAGTGAAATGAGTGAGGGGAGAGGGAGTGTGCTGTGACTGTGAGCCCCAGCTTCTGCAGAGGGAAAGTGAATTATATGAAGTTTTTTGGTTGTTCAAGTTACGTAAGGTCTGCTTGGAGGCCACATGTTCGTGTGAATCCCAGGCCTGTTGACTCGGGAAATGACCAAACATGATGAGAGAGAGCTTGAGTGGCGGGTGCATATGGTGAGCTTAGGGGATTTGCATAGTTTTGCGAAGAATTTTTAGTGATAATGTCAGAGATTTGCAGATATTATGGCAGCGGATTTGCTGGTAATCATTGTGCAATCTCTTAGCTTTGCAAGCGAAAGGGTTTGACCAATGAATCTATGCAATTGCAGAGGTTGAGTGTTTGTATGTTGTGGGCAAATCAAGCGGAGAGGGAGAGATTGTTGGTTAGCTCAGACCTTGCTTAGCTTGTCCAAGCTCCAAAACACAATCATGCATTAATTCTGCTTCTAAAATTTAATTAGGTAAGTTTGGAAATTTAACACGAATTTATTTGATTTTAGACAGGCATCAAGAAAGTAACGAATGTGTTTGAAATACGGGATTATATTTGATTCCCTCAAATTCTATACTAATCTATATCGTGATCATAGACGTCGAAAGCAAAAAATTAAAAGTCGTATAGCATTAGAGGCTCAACGGCGGCTCTAATGATTTAGGGTGTTACGACCAGTGGCCCTTTCTGATGTCATTTCTCACGGTTGGTATTTCTCTGATTTCCCAAAGTTATGAATTCGATAGAAAAACGAATTTGGCAAAGTCTGCTTATTTTCAATGGTAAAAGGTTCAATAATTTTGCAATATGCATGGGAAAAATGTTAGAACTTACGTTTAATATGTTGAGCTTTTTTTTTCCAGAAATAACTCCGTGCACTCCTGTTTAGATTTTTTGTCACTCAAGGTTTGATTCTGGTCTTCATCCTTAGGGTTTTCAGACCCCGTGCACTAGGAAATTGCTCATGGCGGCAAAACGCATTACAATATCTAACACTCGTCAATTCCAACATTTACTCAGTTCAAATCTTAAATTCTATATGTTATAAAGTCCTTTTATTGTAAAATATAGTAATGTACCAACATGATTAGCAAATATGTGTCATGTGCCAGCGCACTCTTTCTAAACTTAGTAACCGCGTCATTCCGGGAAATAAACTTAAGGTGACCAAGTAAAGTAGGGAAAAACCGGATCCGATATCTAATGAACATGGACATATACGACAATTTATGTGAACTAGGATCATCTTTCTTCAGAGATAATAAAGTTGATTGTTTTTGTTTCATCGTGTAAAAAGAATTGTTGTATATAATGATATTCTTCAGAGTTATCTAGAAAAGAAATTCACTCTCCTTATTTTATACGGGTCATTTCATCAAATCGAGGATAAACCATTGTACGAGCATCACTGCATAATCCATTGAAAGCATAATAAAATGGCCAATCCACTTCAAAGCTTGCGATATTTCTGGAAACGACCTAGCTTCCTCCTCATCGTCCACGCGTCCCTCGATATTTTCTAATGCGATCTTGCCGGACGTCATAATTTGGATCTGTGGATGAACCCACGTGAAACATGAGGTTTAGGGTTTGATTATTACTCGCCAGGGTCGTCTAAGATCAGGTCATGAGAAAGTAATCCCTCGCGAAACTTCTGAAGCCGGTGTGAATGGCCTAATCTTTGACCAGACTAAAGAGGCAGATTTAGCTTGTCGCGAGGGGTAGCTTCAAAACCATGTGAATGTTAAGAGCACAAAAAAGAAAAAAGAAGAAAAAAAATTAAAAGAGCAATTTCTTTTTGTTGTATTTTTGCTTTTGCTTGGACCTGAGCATGTCATTAAAAGACTCTAACCATAAGGTCTCTCCCTTAAATTTTCAGGATTGTGGAACTCCAAAGGGGATACTGTCTATTACGAAGACAGGAAAAATGTACCCCTAGCAACAGGGGATCCCTAGATAGACCGGCCACTAGGTCATTAAACAAGGCATTGTGGCCCAGGGAGTTGGCGACACCCTTCCTTGGTAAGGTAACCCTTACCAAAACACCAAGGACCCAAGGGAGCCCCCGATGTGAATGGCCTATCTTTGACAAGACTAAAGAGGCAGATTTAGCTTGTCGCGCGGGATAGCTCCTAAACCACACGAATGTTAAGTACACAAAAAACGAAAATGAAGAAGAAATTAAAAGAGCAATTTCTTTTTTTGTTATATAGTTGCTTTTGCGTAGCTTAGGATTTTGATCGAAGATCGGATGGCTCGCAACGGAGTAGGCCCAATCATAATCAGATTGGGCAGTGGCCCATCGAGTCAAAAAAACAGAATGACTGGGCCAGGTCAATAATGGGCTAAGCTTGCATATCAAAAGCCATACACGTGTTCTCCCATCGAAGAAGAATTCTACAAGGTTCCTTCATAACCCTGGAGAATTGACCATTGAAAAGTATTATCGTCATTTTCCGGTGGTCGAATTGCTTGGAAAAATGAGTCCACGTAAATCCCTTCCATGATCATCCTACAGTCTATGCTTGAATTCGTTCTTTGCTTGAAAATCAGATATCATTTTTCATTATACAGCTTGACCTCCGCTCTCAACACCTTGACCTGGGTTTGCCTGCTAAACTCGAGTCTTTTCTTTTCAAAATTTTCAGAATTTTTCAATAACAAATACCAACATCAGTTTGGATCGCCTAAGGGAATAAGCAAATAGGAAACCTTTTCATAGCTACAAAAAATCATACGTAAATTCTGGAAGGTGACTTTTTCATTTGAAAATTAGTAATCATTTTTCCAAAATACAACTTTTTAAATATGTCTTGAATTTTATATACTCGGTCCGGTTTATCACCTGACCCGACATATTTTTGTGCGACCCAAAAGTGGAGAAAAAATTGAGATTTAATTCATGACGCGGAGGGTTGGGCCGATAGGCTAGGTTTTTTCATTGATTAAAAGAAATTTTTGTTTTGGGAGAGATTTGTATGCCATGATGTTTTGTTAAGTCGTTTTTCGACTTCTGAAAACTGTACTCTCTTTGATTATAGTGGAATCTTGTCTTGTATCGCCCGTGGACGTAGATTACCTTGTGATCAAACCACATAAATCCTTATGTTCTGTATTTGTTTTTCCACGTTTGTTTCAAACACAACTTGACATTTATCATCATAAAAAGATTGTTCCAAGTGCTCGAGCCGAGATGCCTAGCTAACAAGCCCAGGACCTTGGCACACGAGCCAAGGTCTCGACGAACAAGACTTGGGTCCCCAATGGCATTGACCTAGGACCAACCACGTCGAACTAAGTCCTCATTATAGCGCATTCAGTCTCTCTCGTTGCACCAGCTCATGACCCGATGGCCCAGACTCGAGACCATGATTGCTCAAACCTTAGAACTCGGGACTCCGGCCTAGGTTCCCGAAATTATACTCAAGTCTTTTTCTCAAGAGTGTATTTTATAATTTTTTGGCAATAAATATGAACAAATGGCTTCTATTTTATTTGTAAAGGACAATCATATACATCACAATCACATCATTTTCCGTGAAATAAATAGATCATTTTTACGAAGAATCCATTCTACATGGTTAACATTGAATCGTTTCTTGATCACCAATGTCGGTGGGAGTATTGTCATGAAACCAGGCCAGTAAACTGGGACTAGAAATCTTACTGCTGGAAACAAAGAAGGTCGTGTATATATTCGTTTAGGTATATGTACCTATCTTCCGTGCGTCCAACATGGATGGTCAAACATGTCAATTACTCTTCAGAAGAGTTCAATTTCTTTTAAGTGCGAGCACATGCCATTGACCCACGATTAATTGTACGAGCCTGCTTTACTTTACTGTATTTTAGCAATCAACCCGTTGTTTTCCCCGTTGCAATCTTTTAGCAGATTTGCCTGCCTTCCAGTCAATCGCCAATTTTGATTCTTCCTGTCCTCAATCTGTCGCGCAACTTCCTAGCCTTTCTGATCTAATTTCGTGTACACCCTTTGCAACAAGCGGCACAGCAAGTGGAAATACATTGCCGATTGATAAGGTACGGCTGTGAAACGGAAAGAAAAATCGTAGAGCACAGTAAAAATCATACAAAACGAGGGACCAAATTTCAAACCCAGATCCATCCTCGAACGTTCTTTGTCTAGACAGCATGGATCCCGTTGGAGTCTTTCGACCAGGTTCCATGTAGTGGGGCCTTAAAGCAAACTCGCTTTGATCGAACTTAGCCACCGCAATGATTTGAAAACTGTCTTGTCTGGATAAAAGTCATCGTGGCCGAAAATCATTGCCGCACCAGCCAGCAGAGTCCCACATGAAATGATACAGCTGTGTGTGAACCTGGGAGTACAGCCTTAACAACAGATCAGAACGCCGGTCAGCACATCAAGATTACTTCGTTCGCTTCCCTCTTTCTTTGCAAGAGAGAGAGAGACAAAACGAACAGGACGTTAGCAGCGAATATCATCTTTCTATGTTGAGAAATTGTTACATTTATCGGACGGGCATATGTGTTTTGAGTGACAGCAACTGCTAATCCTTCCATGAGTTGAAAGTAGTTCGTGTGTTTTGCGAAAAGAGTTCATTGTTAGTCTTTTGTTGATTGGCCTCATTTCACATGCAACACTTAATAGGTGCCGGGTCAATAATAAAAATGATTTATGAAAACGAACACGGGTGCCCATGACCATGCTCGAGAGAGAAAGAATGAGAATCACGAACAAAAAGGTGGGGCGAATGAAAACTAATGACTTTGAGGCGTGTGATCACTTTCTTTAAAGTGATATTCGCATCTATTATGTTCGTCTAGAATTGAAACAATGTCACTAAATAAGAAAAGCAATGTACTCACAGTTCTCTTTGAACTTCTCTTGGATTTCATGATAGGTTTAAAGAACCTACAAAGAGATACATGATAATTACATGCTATGTTACTAATGTGTGATCAAAACACGCTTTCTTTTCCTTTACAATCATCACATCTCTTGAATGAAAGAACATGTTTTTCTTCACTCCAAACTAATATTTCTACAAATTGAATTTTTCGAATTATAACTTTTCAAATCAGACTTAGAACGTCTGAGAATATCACTTGGACAGATATTTGAAAAATTGAGAGACCATTGATCATTATACTTGAGAAACATCCCCTTGAAATATAGCCCTTCAAATACTTGAGCAACTTGCTATGATACTAACCAATTGAAATGACTAACATACTAGCCAAGAGAGGGAGTGAATGAGTTGTTAGAAGAAAATTAAACTTTATGGAAAGGTCGTGAGAGAGTCGAAGAAACACAATTATGTAGATGCAATAGCTTCTATCAAACATATAATGTATAAGTTAGAGGGATTTAGAGATTGCAAGATGGATTTATAAAAATATGGCCTTCCATCTGGCCATGTCCACTCTCCCAGTATTAACGGATACGAACAAACTTCGAATTCTCTAAGTAATCTTACAGTTTCTAGATAGTATTGCTTCTATATGAAGCTCAATAGGTGATTCTACAAACACAAGCACATCTTACAAGACTATCATCCCTAGGGCTGAGCAATGGGAACCGATCAGATTGGAAACTGCACGGACTGGACCGAACCGAATCGGCTGATTTTGGGCAATTCTTGAGGGTACCGGTCAAGTTCCCGATTCCATAAAATTGAAACCAATGATTTTCAGTCCGATCCTTGATTCCAAGGGTGGACTGTTCACTTTGACCGGACCGGTTATTATTATTACTTTTTTCTTAAAATCTTTAGAGATAGAAACCCTAATGCTCTTTAGCCTTTTCCTTCTCTTTCCACTTTGCAGTTTCCCTTTCCCCTCTCACGAGTCAAGCCTTTCCCTCTCTTCAGTCTTCCCTCTCAGCTCTTTCTCCTCCCGTCCCTCTTTCCAGTTGCCCTCTCACGCTTTTTCTCCTCTCTTTCCAGTTTCCTCTCTCACGCGTTTCCCTCTCGCTCGCACTCTATCCCTCTTTATTTGCTGCCAGTCTCTCTATCTCTGTGTCCTACTTCTTGAGCTTCGTTGTTCGCACTCCGTCCCTCTCCACCTGCAATCGGTTCCATTGGACCACGCCGGGCCCGATTTGGTCCGGTTCCAGAGCTATGTGGTCAAATTTCCAATTCTTAAGTGGGATTGGACTTGGACCAGATCGAGAACCGATCACCCCTGATCATCCCCTCTCTTTCCAGATTACAAGAATTCAGCTTTTATGGAGAATTTCAATCAGAAACAAATTTCGTTTGCACAAGTGAAAGCTAGAGAGTACGATCAATAAAAGAGAGAATAGCATTCCTTGAACCCAAATGAACTCCTCAAGCAGTAACACCACCTTCTGACCCAAAAAAAAAACGGTACTAGTTATACCATTTATAATATTTTAAAGACAGTTTAATTTTATAAATAGAATTTCCCTATTTCTTTTTTGTCACAATAATAGAATCCTTGCCTTTGCTTAGCTAATCCTCCTCACATGCACCGACGGTGCCGGGTGGGGGGCCAGACTGTATGTGTCCGACCGAACGCCACGCTGGCCGGATGCCACGCTGGCCGGATCCTCCCCCGTCGTTTTCCCCAAACGTTGCCGAGATCCAACGGCTACTTCCTGGGGACTACAACTCCCTGTGGTCCCCACCTCACCGTGCGCTCGCCCTTATATAATCACCTCTCCCACCTCTGCCAACCACCTTGCCAACCTCACTCCCTCGCTCTCTCACTCACTTGCCTGCATCCTGTTCTCGCGTCTCTCTTGTGTCTCTCTCTCTCTCTCTCTCTCTCTCTCTCTCCATCGAAGCTGCTGCTACTGCTGCTTCTTCTTCTTCTTCTTCTTCTTCACCATGGATCGCAAGAACGTCCTCTCCCTCGCGCTGCTCTGCCTCGTCGTCGCCGGCGTCGGAGGCCAGTCCCCCGCCTCCGCCCCCACCAAGTCCCCCGCCACCCCGGCCCCCGCCGCCTCCTCCCCCGTCGCCGCCGCCGCCGCCGCCCCGGCCAAGGCCCCCGCCGCTCCCGCGCCCACTACGCCCGCCCCCGCCGCCTCCACCCCCGCTCCGGCCTCGGCTCCCACCTCCAAGGCCGAGGCGCCCGCTTCCGCCGTCGCCCCCGCGTCCCCGCCTCCGGCGACCTCCTCCCCCCCGGTCCCGGCGCCGGCGAGCTCCCCCCCGGTTCCGGCTCCCGCGAAGTCGCCTCCCTCGCCAGCGCCGGTGACTGCTCCGGAGAGCTCTCCCCCGGCTGCCGTGGAGGCTCCGGCGCCGGCGCCCAGCAAGAAGTCGAAGAAGAGCGCGGCAGCTCCGTCGCCGTCGTTGCTCAGCCCACCTGCACCGCCTGCTGAGGCGCCTGGGGCGAGCCGGGATGAGGCATCGTCTCCTGGACCTTCATTGAACGATCAGGTAAGTCCTCACTCGGCACTTTTCTTCTCTCATCTAGTTGATTATTTGCGTCGCTATAGATAAAAAAAAATGGTGCTTTCTCGTTGGATCACGGCAGTAAATCAACCTACATTGCATTTAAATATACAGTCTTCACTTAGATGATTCACAACAAAATCAAATATCTGGTTGAGATGTGCACTGCGAGTTCAGATCTGACTAATTCCTTCAGAGATCCGGCGATACTGATGCATGCTGTAGTTCCTCACAAGTGGCTTTTTCAAGTGAAGTAAAGCTTTGTTCTTTGAGATAAAACAGCAAGTATCATACACTTTTTACTTCCATTTATAGCTGGCACTCACTCTGTACTTCGAGAACTGAATCCTCTCGCAACTCGTTCATCACAGTAAGACTCAACCCAGTTAATCAAATCGTTCGACTAAACGATCTGCACTGTAGTTCTGTTTCCTTTGTGGGCTTTCAATATACTATTTAATGTTGGCATTCTTCACTGTCCAAGAAAGTTCCCTCGTGAAAATTCGAGAACCCGAGGCATGCATCGAGACACAAAACATTGATGTCTGTTCTCTGGGCACGTGCTTTGCCGGCTCTCCATAATTGCTCCCATGAACATATTGCGGACAGATGGAAATTAGATTTAATATAACTTCTGGCCATTAGATTTGTCCTGGGGTTCTGAGCTTTTCGAATCTTTTGGTGGAAATTGCTTTGCAGAGTGGAGCAGAAGCCATGAGAAGCGTGCAGAAGATAGCCTCAGGCCTAGCATTGGGATGGGCTGTCCTCGGATTGATCCTCTAGAGAGAGAGAGAGAGAGAGAGAGATAGTCGTCTGTTCATTTGAATTCATTTAATCTTTTGTTTTTATCCTCGGGCCATGTTATCTTCATCATATGACGGGCTGCATCTGTTGTTCATTGATATATTCAATTGTGTGCTTTACCCCCAGTGAAAAAACCATGATCTGTATCTTGACTGGTGACGGTGGGATTCGGTTTGGTTTCGGGAACTTTTTCATTTGTAATTCTTTTGTGGGGCAGCTTCTTGAGGGGGAAAGCTGGCGCTGTCTAGCCTCATTTGTTATTCGGTCTAAGGAACTTTTTAAAGGGACCCCTCTTGGGTAGCAATAATTCTCTTTGTTACAGCTGTGTTATTTTATTAAATTTCCTTGGGGAACTTTCTTAAGTCCTTATTATTTTACTCCTACATGTGTTTCTTGAATTCGATATGCCATCTTTTCCTCCAATCATCTCATGGACCCTTCTAAATCAACGGTTGATTTTTAGCCATATGAAAAATTGGAATTGGAAATCACCTGTTAGTTCTCTATCGTTAACCCAGAAACCGAACAGTTGGTTTGGTCCAGTTTCGCGGATCACTGGGGAACCAAATCGGTGTCTAATCTCTACAAAATTGCATTCATCAATTGATACCACTGCACTCGCTACAGAATTCCCAAAGCACCAAAGGGAACTGTATAACTCGGTATTGATACCACTGCACTCACCACAGAATTCCCAAAGCGCCAAAGGGAGAAACCGACCTAAAGGAGAGGAAGGATGATCTTCATATATTACAACAAGCACTTATAGACACAAAGAACAAAGTCCCCGTTCATGTATTGAGAACTGTCTTCACACATCAAAAAAAAAATGAAGATAAAGTTAATATGACATGGATGACCACTACGGTTCTATGGATGGTCTTTCTGTGTCGCAAGGAACCTCTACTGCAAGCCTTACAAGGCTTATAACAGTCTAGTTCAGGTGGACAATTCCGTACTTCAAATCGGTATCCACTGATTTTAGTAAATTGAAACTGATCCCATGGGAACGGTTGATTTTGGGTTCAGTATAGTTCCAGGCGGTTTCTGGTTTCTTTGCACACCCTTACTAGGGAGATTATAGTCTTCAGTGTCTTTTGTATGCTTATTTGAGTAATTAATTGAGCAAGGATTACAGTTTTTGGTACTTATTAAAGTAATTGATCATCAATCCTTTGAATAATCCCAACTGTTTATTGAAAACTCAAATCAGTATGAACAACATTTTATGGACATGCTAAATTAGTCAAGGTAGCACTACCCGGAGGCGTCCTCGGATCCTTGGTGTTTGATTAGGTTTACCTCACCAAAGACAAGTGTTTCCACTTGAACAGGCGACAATGCATTGTTTAATGACTTAGCGACTGGTCTACCTATTTACCCCTTGTCCCTCCCCTATTTGTCTTTTTCTTCCGGAGGTAGGTCTAGAATACCCTCTTATTTTGACATCTCGAAATCCGGATAAAACCTTTTAAAAGCATGCTTAGATCCAATTCCAACTGTTTATTAAAACTCAAATTGGTTTGAAACAACACTTAATAGACATGCTAAAATAGTGAAGGTAGCACTACAATCTCTTTAATTAAAAAGCATTGCGAGAGTTTACTTTTTAATCAAAATTTTTGCACCCACCTCTCATTTTTATTCCTTAATTCTTTTTCAATAAATAATAAATCTCAACTTGCTACCACCTCTCATTATTGACTATCAAACCGCAAGCGTAAAAAAAATCATTTTCCATTTTAAAAACATGTAACATGTTATTTAAAGAAAATTCAAAAGGATGGTTGATGATGATCGTCCTTTTCACTAACATACCACTTGCTTGATTTTGTCTCTAAATAACACCAACTCTTATGTCATTACAGCTTAGTCATTTCTAACTATTTGTTATTTCTGGTTTCTGATTTCTAACCTGATAATTTTTATTTGCGATCACTTAAAGACTATTCTCAAGTAGATCCCTTTCTTTTTTTTTTTTTGTCTTTTCTTTTTTAACAACGAAGGAGCCTACTTCAGATAACTAAACCCTTCCTTGTCTCTTGGAGTGCCCCCAAGAAGCCTCATGGATCTTGTAAGATGTGATAAAAGTTCAAATGATATTATTAGAAACATTGTGAGGCGGCTAAAATTATAAGGAGCGTAATAAAATCTTTGGTGTCACAATCAAAAGGTCTTCTAATTATATTTAATTTAGTAAATAATAAAATCTTTGGTGTCACCCCAATATTTTCCAAATTTTCTTTAAATTCAGAACTATTGATTGATGGGCTGATTTTATAAGGCCTAACATCTTAAAAAACCTCAAACTTTAACTTCTGTCCCAGTTAAATTTTTTGTCTTATAAAAAACTCCCAACTTTATATCAAGTTTCAATCCTACCATAAACTTGTTTTATCCCATAAAAAATCATTAACTTTAGGTATTATCCCAATTCTACTGCAAACTTTTCTCTCCTACGAAAAACCTCAAACTTTGGGTTTGTCCCAATTTTACTCTAAAATTTTTATAGTCTCATAAAAAATCATAAACTTTTACTTGAGTCACAAATATGCCCCATTAACCCTCCGTCCAAAATTTCTCGTTGACAACCAAGAGATAGAAAACTCCCAAGTATGAGCTGTTCAGGCGCCCCGAGCACAAGCTCTTTGAACGTGAGAGATGGAACATTCCCAAGCATGAAAGATTGACGAGCGCAAAATTACTAAGGGCGATTTTGACGGAGGGTTAATGGAGAGCAGATTTGGAACTCAAGTAAAAGTTGTTGATCTTTTATGAGACAAAAAAAATTAGTGTGAAATTGAAATTGGACCTAAAGCTGTAATTTTTTTATGAGACAAAAATAAGTTTAGGGTAGAATTGTCATTGGGTCCAAAGTTGAAAGTTTTTTATGAGAAAAAAAGTTTATGGTAGAATTAGAATTGAACCTAAAATTGGGGTATTTCTTTTTGGACAAAAAAAAGTTTAGAGTAAACTTAGGACATGACATAGAGTTAGAGGTTTTTCAAAAGTAGAATTGGGACAAAAGCTAAAGTTGAGGTTTTTTAGGGTATTAGGCCAATTTTCTTAACTAACTAAGAAATGTGTACGTAATTTTAGTAACTGAGGAAACTTCTAATAAATATGGACATATCGAAGCACTCTTCAATAGGAATGACTTGCAATAAGCATACTTACGTCGCTTAGTGTAACAATAGTTCAACGCCTTTGTTTTTGAGTTTATGATATTTTAAAGTAAAAGTAACGAATGGTTACATTGAACTATGTTGCAATTGTCAAGCAACTACTTATGAAAAGTATTGCAATTTTTGATACGATGTCTATTCTCGTAATATACACTATTAATATCTTGACAATTAAATATTTTCCCGTTAAGCACGTGTTAACGAGTGCATCGAGGGCATTTGTCAATAAGACCACAAATATACTGTATGTTCTATGCATATGTATTTATTTGGTTCTGGGCCTTGTGGCCCATTTAAGTTGGGCTTTTGGACCGTGCTTCGTGTACCTCTAGAAGATGGATGGGCCTGACTTCCTTGATCACCATTGCCCCAAACAAAATCCTTTCTAACATGAACTGCTTAAATAAGGTGTGGAGAAGAAGAGACAAATTTCACATGACTTATGAAATATGATCAGCTGGACATATTGCAATATATTTAGATCATAGTCCCTCCAAAGGAAAAATAAAGAATGAATACCGTATAATCATGTTGCCCGTTTCATTGAGTTACTGAGATAAAAAAGGCCAAAAAAGAGTACATACAATGTAGTATAAATATCACTATATTTTCAATCAATCCACCGAAATTAGTTTATTTACTAACCTAGTATCATGGTTTTGACGTTGGTGATTCCGAAAAAACAAAATTTAAGATTAAATGTAGAGGCTTTCGAAGAATTGCGGCAAGATAGCTTAGGAATATGCACTCTAAATCTTTAAAACATTTCATCTTATTAAACACCAAGTGGCCAAATAAAGGAAAAAAACTTACGCAACACCCCTTAGAGCCTGTTTGGTATAACCGTAGCTAAACTCTAGCTATGTTGTGCAGTATTTGTGCCGTGAAGTATTGTAACTTTTACTGTTGGTGATACATATTTTAAAGCTGCAACACCTCAATACTAGGTGATGCAGTTTCATAGAGTTGCTATAGGCAGTTATAAGTTTGAAATAGATACATCAGCAAAGTAATTGCTAAACACCTTATGAAATGCAACACTCCTTTTTCGTAGCCGAAATTACTGGCTTCTCTTAATATGCTATATAGCCATTTGCCCGTTGGGTGTTATAATCCTAAGTTAGAGAGTCTTGCATTCAACCAGGGAATCATCTTGTGCTCTCAAGCTTAATTTCTTGATTAAAAAGAAACCAAGAACATGTATGAATTTTTTACCAAAAAAAAAAGAACGTGTATGAATTTTGTCAATATTTTATTTTGTAATTCTCGCACTCATCTCCCGATATGAGTGGATCAAAGGTCAAATCAACAATTGAACAATTATTGGGTAGTGACACCTGTTGATTTTCCATTTGCATCGTGTCTTTTTCCATTGTGTTTTTCTTCTTCTCTTGTCACAACGATTTTCTCATGGCCACCCCTCTTATCACCGAGAGGACTTCGCCTTCTTGAATGGGTCAGGCACCACGTGAGATATCTTATCTGAGTTCTCATACGCAATGATTGTTGCTTCCTCTAAGAAATCTGACCCGACATGTTGAATCTCCCTCAAGAAGGCGTCTGCATTCTTAGATCCGATTTTGATCTTGGGTCTTACTCATAATCTACGTGGAACAAGAAGTTGATCCGAAAAGAGAAATAGAATATCCATGTTTATTACCTACAACGTAACACAACGAATAATTGAGAAATAAATAATAATTTATAAGTGTTTGGTTGGACGGCGACTCTTGAGCAGCCAGCCAATTTGAAAGAAGATGAGAACTCTGCATCGATGAAACACGTCTCTTTCGCTTTTCTGTACGAGACAAGGTGCATCGCGAGTTCTATTCAAGTCTCTTAGCGACCACCAATTTGCTTATCATGCCAATTTTGATAATTTTCCGTCACGAATTTCAAGCACGTGTCGCGTGCTCGGATGCTAATGAATTTTAAAGAAATTTGCCTAAGCAAGCGAGATCATCAAAGTTTGTGTGTTGGGGGTCATGGAGTTGTCGACCGATACATCAATTGATTTGAGATTCAAGCAAAAAGATTGAGTGTCTGAGAGCTAGTGAAGAATATGAATGGGTTCTAGAGATAATAGTATTCTGAATTTAGAAAATATATCTTCAATCAATTATTGTTAAAATACAATAAGAACATTATCTTAATTTGAGTGCGTGCGGGTCAACCATCAATTGGTTTCTCTTGGCTATTTTTCTTGCGATAGCGATTTCAAGTTTATTTATGAGTTATTATCGTACGGTGTGGACTTTATTCATTCTCCAATAAACAATAATTACATAATCGATCAATTATTGCCCTAGTACCAACCCACCCTAGCGCCCACCAAACATAAAATTTTTTATAGATGGGTTGCACCTCCGTTAAAATTGTCGCGCCAATAATTAACTTTTGTACATGTAGATACTTATGTGTAAAGGATCGTAAGATGAGAAAATAAAAATAAACCAATAGATTAATTATCCATCTTCTTGCCAACCCGCCAGTAAAAAGTCTTCGTTAGAATAAAGGCTTATACACACGTATGCAGGTGCAATAAAAAAAGAAAATTTAAAGGAACAAAGGAATCTAATTAACTTTATTTTGGAAAACGAATTTATGTTCATACAGGAAAAAGAAGGTTATTTAAAAATTTTAAAACCTGTGAGATGAGATGTATACCAATCAAAATGATGGTTTGGACATAGAGGCCTTCGAGGAATTGGGGCAAGATAGTTTAGATATATACACTATAAATCTTTTAACATATTTCAACTTATGAAACACCGAGTGGCTGAAAAAGGGAAAAAAAAAACCTATTGAAACATCACTTAGAACCTGTTTGGTATAGCTCAAGCTAAACTCTAGCAATGCTGAGTTGCAGACGTCTTTTGTAATTACAAATTTTAAAAAATGCGGCACCTCAATGTGGGGCGAGGGAGTCTTCTGAAAGCTGATGTAACTTTGAAATAACCGGATTAGTGAAGTGCTTGCCAACATCCTTATAAAAATCACGACACCTCTTTTTACGGTTGCATCCGTATTGAACAGAATCTTGGGATTTGTTTCTTTGAAGGAAAATTATTTTCGAAAAATTATTTTTCAACTTTTTGATGTTTGAATGACGGAAAACTAATTGATTTACGAAAAACGTTTTCCATGAATTGAAAACAACAAGCTTAGATTGGGGAAAACAACTTCCTCTTTTGGCACGAAGGAAATTACTTTCTCTAAACTATCAGATAAACAAAAATCAATTGTTTTCTTTGAAAATGATTTTCATGAAAAATGTTTTTCTTTATCATGAAGTTTTCAGGAAAATAAACGCATCATTGGTTTGTTGTTTAGCAATTTGTGCGCTGGATGTTGTAATGCCGAGGTACATAGGCTATGTTTGGGAACACTATGGGGAGAAAGTTTTTGGAAAAATACAAAGGGCTTTAAGTTAAAAGAGTTTTCTAAAATGCAAATTGTGCTTGTTAAATTGTAACTTAAAAGTCCATTGCAAAGCAACTTTGGGTAAAATGTTATTTGGAAAAATTAATTTTGCGAGGTGCTTTTTTTATTTTTTAATAAAGAAAAGTTCAAACCCTTGTCTAAGCAGGCGAAGGGCTAGCAGCTGTTGACGACCTAGATTTGGCATTGGTAGCTGTTATTTGAGGTCGAAGGTAGCCCTTAGCGACCACCGAAGAGGGCTGCCTAGGGTCGAGCAACCCCTAATGAGGGTTGCGAAAACTAAGCAAGGGCCACCGGTGACCTAGATTTGGCGTCGGCAGCCATCATCAAAGATCTAACGATCTCAGGTAGCCCCGGCGATCACCGACGAGGGTTGCGAAACCTGCTTGAGATTGTTTGACCTCAAACAACGGCTGCGCGGCGCCAGATCTAGGTCGGCGGCCGCCCTCAAGAGTCTTTTGGGTAGCACGACCTCAACCGGCCCTTGCTTGAATCACACGATGCCTCTCCAAGGTCACGTGAGTTCCCAGCGAAGGCTATCTAGGTCATGTGACCTTGTCGGGAACTCACGTGACCTCAGGTGGCCCTCGCCTGGGTCGCGTGGCCCTTCATAGCGTTCGTGCGACCCCAGGCGATGGTCATTAGGTTGTATGACCACATCGGCCTCTCTCTAGCCAGTCGCCATCCTCTCATAGCCATGTTGCTCGAGCTAAGCGGAGAAGATGATGAACAGTGATAAACGAGGGCAAAATCAAAACATCAAAAAATAGATTATGGTAGTTTTGGAAGAAATTTTTTTATACTTACCCGAGAGTCTTGCATGCCGAAAAGCTGAAAGCCCAAGGCATCCTAAGACATGCCTTGGGTTTCAGCCTTCACAAGGCTGACTTTTGTTGAATGGAGTTATTAAAATTGTTCCCAAACGACCACATTTTGGCTCAAGGGGCTTTGGATGTCCTTCCCAAATGCACCCATAGTCTTTCATTTTCCTCTTGATTTTGCATTACAAAATGTCTCTTTCCAATGCCCTATTTTCTCTTATCATAAAGATTGTCTCTTGGCTATCTCTCTTACCAATAAGATAACTTTGCCTTTTTAATAAGGTCAACATAACGGGAGATATATCTTATCTGAGTCCTCTATACATGCCAAACATTGTTGCTTTCTAAGGAATCTTACCTGACGAGTTGATTCTCCTCGAGAAGGCGTCTGAATTCTCGGGGCCGATTTTGATTTTGGGGCTTGTCATAATCCCCGCGGAACATGAAGTTGACCCAAAAAAGAAATTAAATATCCATGTTCATTATCTATATGTCATGGAATAATTGAAGATTAAATGATAATTTATATGTGTTTGGTTGGACGGCGACTCTCGAGCAGCCATCCAGTTTGGAAGAAGATAAAGACTGCATGAAACATGTCTCCTTTGCTTCTCTTAGCAACCACCAATTGCTTATCATGCCAATTTCAAACACCTCCGTTTTCGCACAATCCCTTAAATTATCTTTCCAATCGTAGTTATCACACATCTTAAGCATGCCCGTATCGCGTGCCTGTTAATGAATGTTTTTAAAGGGTGCCTTAATTGGCTGGATCATCGAGTTGTCGATCGATATAACGATTGGCTTCAAGCTTTAGCTAAAGATATTGTATTTATGATAATTTGGAAGGAATTTGAATGGGTTTTACAGACAATGACATTTTGCATTTAAATGATATATTTTTAACCAATTGTTATATAATTACATTAAAAACATTACCTTTATCTGGGTGCATGTGGGTCCTAGCATCAATTGGTTTGATGTCATATAAATCATGCTGTTCCTGTCTATCTTTCTTGCGGTAGCGATTTTGAATTTATTAAGGAGTCATTATGTACGGTATGGACCTTATTTTTCATTATGTAATATCTACTTTATATATCAATTATTGCCCTAGTGCCAACCGAACACAAACTGCTGGTTGCAGTATGTACCTGGACAGGATGGACAGGGGATGGAACATATCTATGGAGAGAGTCCAGATGGTTGCACATCCATGAAAATCCTTGTTCCAGTAAATAACTTGTACATGCAGATACTTGTGTGCACTAGGGTTTATCTCTCTCCATTACTTATCCTTCAGTTTGAAAATGCTACTGATCTGTTGAGGTCGACCTTCCATTACAAGGCTCAAAATCTTAGAGCCCCTGTGGCTCTGAAAAAGCCTTAAAAAATCTTTCTGATCGAGACAAAAAATTCGGAATCTATATTGGATGATTCGGATCATCTTTTTTTATATTGCCAAATGTGTAAAATGGTTAAAAGGTTTTGACATGTATGTTCTATGCGGTCGAAACCTATACTTAAAGCCATAAATACGAATATTGATAGGTCGCAAATTGGCCCACTAGTAAAAAAATGAGTTTTATGAATAGTTAATGAAACCGACCCATGTAATGTGACACGTTCGGCTCCTCCAATAATAAAGGGTAAATAATAAACTTTTTTGAGATATTCACCGGAGTTTTAGCTTGAGTCTTCCTGTGTCTTAGGCTTATGTGATTAGTGAGATATTTGATAAGTCCGAGAGTTAACAGTTTCAGATTAATAGTCAAGATGATTTAAAGTAGTCTCACCGTCTCACGGAGAAAAAAAGACAATTGATTTAAAATCTTCTCTTGCTTTGGTAGATGCCGATTAAAATGATGAATCATGTGGCAACCTGTAATTTCATATAAAGAGAAGATGCTACTATCCCTCCCCAGTAACCTCAATCAGCTATCGTGGATTGTACCGATTAAATGATGAATCATGTGGCGACTTGTAATTCCATATAGAGAGAAGATGCTGCTATCTTCTGCTATTCTTTTTCATGTAAGATCTTTTGTTCTACTTTGTTATATTTGGTGAAGAGCATTATCTAAATCTTTTTTCTTTCTGTCTTAGTTGCTGTCTATCACGGGGGACCACTGGTTGGGACCATGCGTGGGTGGGGATGAATACCTAATAGACACGACTCCTATATTGTCCGTACAATTGCAACGCCTTCCTTGGTTCAAAGTTAAAAGTTATCGATTTTCTGATTATCGATTAACTACCTAGTTATTGATTTACAAGACTAATTGTCAACTTCGAGGCTTCTGATCAATTATTTAGTAATTGGAGGCTGTTCTAATTGATTTTCATCTCTGTTGTTGATCTTTCAAAGTGGCTATTCAGCTTCCAAGGCTGGCGGACGAATTTGGAGGGTCTAATATAAATTACTATGCATTTGGTCTTAGTTAAATACATTTAGTCCTTGTTATCAATTGTCTTAATTCCATTTTGTCGGTTTCAAGTCTTAATTTTATGAGTCTTAAAGTGTGTTGACAATCCAAGAGCCATTACGGTTATAGAATTCTAAGAGTCATTTTTGTTTGCTTAGAAGAGTCCCTTTACCAATAGAGGTGCAATCCCATTTGTATGACACAAGACTTGAATTTAATCTATACATGAGAATTAACTCAAGTGAGCGAATTTCTATTTTCGGTTCTCTATCCAATTTCTATCAGTAGTGAACCAAAATTTCCTTTTATTTTTGACTGTATGAAAGAGTCTGGTGGTATTCATTTTAGGCTTGGGTGATTTAACTTCATCTTTTTTATGAAGTCATGTTCTTTATTCTTGACCGGTGACATGTTCCTTCATACCTTAGTAACGAAGGTTCATTGTCCCAATTTTATTTTTCACTCGTATACGTCCATTTAAAAGCTTTCTATCATCTGTTTCCATTAAACATTCTTTTATTCACTTATCCCACAAAACGAGTTCCTTTATGTCTCAATTCAATTTTTTTCCATCTACAAGAGAATCATGAAATTTTTGTTGAAGAAACAAAACAGCAAAAATCGGAAGAAGGTGCGAGGAAACCTCCTGGGACCTGTGTCTTCACCCCAACACATTGTTTTGTTTGGTAAAAAATTTCCTGTCCTTGTCGTGCGGCGGGTCCCGCCATACTTAGGGTGCCTGCAAAAATCGCTCTCTGCTCTTTCTGTCTCTCTCTTGACTCAAACATCAAGTCGCGCCTTTTGTCCCCACAAAAGTTCGTACAAATATTCAGCTGGTGCCACCGCCACCTGTGCTTTATCCCGTCTGTACTCTCACCCGTGTGTTCCCGTTGAAACGCTCCTCTGCTTGTTGTAATGCTTACCCGCTCCCCACTTTCCAATTTGCGCAGGAGCTGAATGACCAGGGAACACGAGCCTGCCTTCTTCATGGGGACACCAGGCTTGGAAGCTCGGTACGCACGCTCTGTCCTGGTCTTGGTTCTCTTTGGCCTCCCTGCGATTCTTTTCCCCTTCGCGTGAAATGGGTTTTGTTCTCTTGTCGTTGTCACTGCGATTGCAGAATTCTGTGTTCTGATGAAGTCGGAGGAAGGCTTGTGTTGCGGTGTCGGGTTGCGAGTGCGTTGCGTAATGAGTGAAATTTGCTTGAAATGGTTGAAGGAAACGAGTTTGCTCGAGTGAATTAGCGTGCTTGATGTCTTGCTTTACATGTTCAGTTGTCATCACGCCCAAGACTGGATTTTTAGCCGTTTTCTTTTTTGCTGAAATTTTTTTATGCTTAAAGAACGAATTTTGGGGCGAGCACTATCGGAAAACAGAGCAACATAGATCTGTCTCTTGGAGTTGGGTTAATTGGCAGCTAATGTATAGTCAGAAATGAAGTATTTGCGAGTTTGTGTATAATGCATCTCCTGTTTCTGTTGGATGTTTAATTGAATGACTTAAAATGATTCTTGCTGTGCTTTTTCTTTGTTGCCTGCTTTTTTACATTCATTGGCTGTGACCGGTTCGCTAATCGGCTGCTGTTATAAGTACGCTGACCGGGTAAAGTGATTGGCTATCGGATAATAATTACTTTCTGATCTTGGTTAGTTCTTGGTTTATACTGTCAGGTATCTGGATTCTTGCAAGAGGCATCGGATGCAACCCAATGCTGAAGTCGTATCGTGGTTTTCGAAGGTCCCGACTTTGACTTGTGATGTAATGGGATTCCTTTACTCAATGATATGTCCAAGTGCTTAATGTTGCATATCATGAAAGAATCTCACATCATAACCATCTTGTTGCTCAAGTTTATCACAGACATATCGGACTTGGATGAACTGTCTACTGTCGCTTTGCATGAATGCCCTTTTTCTGTTATTCTGCTATCGAGGAAAGCCTTATAACCGTAAGACAGTCAGGGATTCCATTTCCCGAGTGCGAGAATTACTTAAATAGAAAGGCATAGTTTTATTTGTTGAAAGATTAACCTAAAAAATGGCTGCATTGCTTGTATATTGTATGATGCACCTAATGCTGATGTGTTGTAGGCTTTTGATGCCTGATTATAATAAATGTAGGAGGATAATCAAATTATTAGTCTCAGAACAGAATCTGTCTTTTGACTCTTGAAAGCACATAAATTGTGTTTCCTCAACTTGTGTATTTGTTTTGATTAAGGACATACCTATCTATGTAAAGACATTTATCTATTCAGAAAAAAAATCTTCTGTTTAATTTGGAGCAATTGGCCCTCAATTAAACCTTGTGTCCTTGATGGGAAGGTTCAATGTTGTGGTCCAAATGGAAGAACGGAGAACTGAATCAAAATTGCACTTTGGATGCTCGAAGTAGAATATGGAATGGCAAGTTTTCAGTTAGAATGAAAGGATTGGAGGTCATAGCAGTTTTTGCCACTGATATTTCATGTTCATTGAGCCTAGCTATGCCACATTGCTTAAGTGCAAAATTTGTATTGCCCCCATGTCCTTGTTCTTTTCTTCTCTTATAATGTGACACTTGGATGGCATTTTACATAGTAAAGGTTTGCACTTTGCTATGATCTTGTGCTTTGCTTTTGCTTTACATGCAAAGAACCCCTCTATCCTGCTACATTGTGTCGATTTGAAACAGGGGCTTGCATTCATTTAGCATATTGCTCACTCACGAGGTCTAGGTTGGCTATATACGAAAATGCACTCGGGTGCGCCTACTACTAGAGCTTTTTGGTTAGGTTTCTCTTAAAATAGAAATTGAGCATTATGTTGCAAAAAAGCCAAAGCTTTATACTAAAGCATATGAAGGTCGCACTCACTTTTTACTGTTTTTTGGTGTATTAATCATAACTAGATTAGCAATATTTGGCACCTAAGGGACTTTTTAGGTTCTTCTTGAAACAATGTCAACTTGAATTATTTATACTTTCATGTAGCTCGAATATCCAGAATTTGGAGTTAATACTGCACTGTTCTTTTTCATATTTTTCCTTGGATGTCTGAAAGAATTTATGTCGCGGTTTTGTGATATCTTTGTTACACAGGCTAAGACTGAGATGACTTCCTGCGGAGGATGTCACCTTGTTATCTCACTGGATCATCTACAGGACACTGATCTCGTCCTCCTAATTGATGTTTTCATGGAAATCCACTCTTTCGATGTTGACACAGTTGATGTTGTTCATAACTCACCTCGTCTCTTGAACTCGGAACATCTCATTGGTTTGATGCTTGCGATCGGTGATAAGCTACATGCTGTCAGTCTCCAGGATTCATCCCTTGGGGAGGACTTTCTAAGGTTAGTATTAATATTGCTTTGAGCTTATTTCGTGCTTTGCCAAGAAATTCAGTTTATCACACCCTCCCTCTAAAAAAAGAAGATAAATTGTTTTAACACTTCCTTTTTTTTTGGGTCTGTTGAAACTTGACCTCTCATAAAATTTTATCAGCAAAAGGTCCGCTATAGTGCTTAAGATGACAATTAACCCCCCTACCACTGTTTGTGAGACTTTTGTTAATTTTAGGTTTCTTTACCAAGTTTCCTCGGTACCGGTTATGCTATGCACTTTTCAGTGACAATTGACATTTTAGCTGGTCTTAGTTATTTTGTTCTCTTTACAGCAATCTGAGCAAGAGGGGAGTTTCTTGTGAAGTTTTCTGTTTCTGGTCCCTCCAAATTCAGAAGCTCAACATGGCTGGTAGATTTACACAGTTGCATACCCTTAACCTGGATTTCTGTACTTCAGTCACTAGCTTCCACAAGGACTGTTTTTCTGGCATGCCAAATCTGATGCGTTTATCAATGTGCGAGACAAGAGTGGCTAATCTCTGGACTACAACTGCTGTATTGTCTAAGCTTCCTTCTTTAGTGGAACTACGATTCCAGAAATGCTTATGTTGCTATGACACTGGGCCGTGTGCTTCCCTCTACAGTGAAAAGGCAAATCTTCTTGTTGGTGAGGAAACTGGTTCAGTTCTACCGAACTATCCTTCCTACAAAGCTGTACAATCTGTTTCTCATGGCAGCACCACACACAAAGTTCTCGATGAAGTTGAGCAAGTAAGCAGCTTACTTCCTCTCATGCATTTGTCTATAGCCAATAAATTCTGGGGCAGAAATAATGGTTCATTTAACGATACTGATGATAAATGTCAATCACTTTAAAAGAATGAATCTATTTTAACTATCATCTAGTACATTTTTGCTTACAAATGGAGAGGGAAGGCTGCAAAATGGGGTAAGACAGTGGTATGCTTTACATCAATATACCTATAGGATTTTGGGAAGTGGATTATTGTTTCTGTTTGTAGATGATGAAAGTGTTAGATTGATAACAGGGTTCTTTTGGCGGATTGTAGATCATCGACAAAGAATCGGTTTTTATGTGCGCTCAAAAGCAGAAGTTAAGGAATGGTAGTGCAACATTAAAAAAGTATGTCTCACATCATTGCTCACCTATATGCTATGAGAAATGCTACAGAGAATATATGATTGTTTGTCTGCCTCATTTGGAAGTATTGGACAACCTTCCTGTCCAGGAGGTGGACAAAGAAGAAGCAAAAAATGTCTTCTCGAGCCACTATGAGAACTTACCCTATGGGCGACAGCAAAAAGAAAGTGTCATTGCAGTCCTACATCAACGTGAAATGGGAAAAGTCAGCTTCTACCACCCAAAATCAATTAAATTAAAGCATTCAGTTTCTCCTAGGACAGGCCAACATTTTTTCTCAAGGTCTCTTAGTGCAGCAAAACTTGGATCGTCCATGTGGCCTGTAATACAACGAGTTTCACAAATTAGCCATCTTATCAAAGAAGAAGGTACACAACTTCGACCAAGGCAGTTTGAGTACAATCCGTCAGACCCTTCTCTTATGGCTTTTGGAACTTTGGATGGCGAAATAATTATTACCAACCATGAAGGTGGAAGAATTGTCGGTTATGTCCCATCAACAGGAGTGGAAAATAGTATTTTGGGTCTCTGTTGGCTCAAGAAATATCCATGCAAGGTATCTATATTACTTGATCCTAAGGAGTAGCGAATGATATAGCATATATGAATTTATAAGCATTTGTTCCGACGTGTACAATTTAAAAACATCAATCTGTACAAAGAAAAAGCAAACATATATTGGGATGCTGGTTAACTGCTCTCTTTAAGGCTTGCATAGCACAATTCATCTGGGACATTTTCTTGAGATAAAACATTGAACTCGAACATGTGCTCTTTCTACACTGGTTTCATGTACAGTCAATAGTCATAGCCCACTCCTCGAAACTCTATCTGCTTAGCACTTGGCTTGGATGGATATGTGTAGATATAAAACAACCTTGTATTGACAAGGTTAGATATTTCATCTAGCAAGAGTTTTAATTTTACTTCACGGCTTCTTAGTTTCACAGTACTCTTTTTCTTTCATCATTTGATGAATTGTGGTGACTGATGGTCTTCTGTTTTTCGAACAAGTAGCTTATTGCAGGTTCTGACAACGGGTCGTTGAAGTTGTTTGACATCAACTGTATACCACCGAAAGTTCCAGACTTCTCATTCAGTTATGATGCCGTTACTTTTGATGATTTTGAGCAGTTGACCTCCGTACATGTTAATTCAATGGACGATAGGCTTCTTGTTAGTGGATACACAAGAAATATTGCTCTTTATGACATTGCCACTGGTGGACGCATGGAGTTGTTCAGGGATTTGCACCGCGAACCTATAAATGTTGCTAAATTTGCAAATCACTCTCCGTTCTTGTTTGCTACTTCATCATTTGACCGTGATGTCAGGATGTGGGATCTGAGAGAGACTCTGGTGCGACCTTGCTATACAGTTTCAAGCTCCAGAGAAAATGTAATGGTTTGCTTCTCCCCTGATGACCACTATCTACTGGTCTCTGCTGTTGATAACGAGGTATTTCACATAGACACGTGTCCCATTTTTTTGCGGTTTTTCATTTCTCAGCCATTGACACCAATAAACATGTGGAATGGGCAGAGGATTTTGGCAATGAACAGACCAGACCCTTCTCATATCTAATATTTCATATAGCACAACAGACTGAAATTCTCGAGGTTGATATGCTTGAATCTTGTAAAGTCATTATTGCATACACTTTGCTGACATTACCCTTTTGATTAGGGTTGGTCCTAATCCTCAATAGCCCATTGAATTTTTGATATGTTGCACATTTGTTTGCATGAATGTGCTTGATGGAGGTGTATGTTTTTGGTTCTTCAGGAATTTCAGGAGAATGTAGTGAAGATTGTGATGTTGGGTAAATTACAGTGTTTAAAACCTCTTGAAACCCCCACTGAGCCCCCTTTTCCAGCCAAAAAAAAAAAAAATTGAAATGGTTGAGTAGTTATCCTTAAGAATCATGAAGTTTTGGTGTCCTTTAACTCCATAGAAAAACAACGGAGGCTAATTATTGACTGCTACAGGTCAAGCAGCTTTTAGCTGGTGATGGGAGGATCCAAATGAAATTTGAGATAGCTTCAACTGGAAGTGCTCATAATTACACACGTTCGTATTACATGAATGGAAGGGATTACGTCATCAGTGGAAGTTGTGATGAGCATGTAGTCCGCATCTGCTGTGCTCAAACTGGAAGGCGACTGAGGGATGTCTTCTTGGAGGTACACATCAATAATTGTTATGAGACTCCTTTGTATAAAAGGTTTGCAAGATATTGGTGCTCGTGTGCGCTAATCTATTCTTTGCAGGATGGGAACTCTGGAAATTCTATGTATGTGCAGTCTTTAAGAGGCGATCCCTTTAGGGTAAGTGTTCTTGTTGCATAAGCTGTGTAAGAAGCACATTAACTTGTAGACTGAAAATGTTTCCCAATTCCTTTAAATAATAGCAATCGGTTCACCTATATTTGAGTCCTTCCACTAGTCTACGACGTCCATCAATCACAAGGAACATGGGTTAGCAACGATAGAGAAACATTGTAAAAACAGTTTTGCTGACCGTGTCTTGTCCCCTAATATTTGCTATTAGACTTCTTGGAGAAGATTTTATGACAACTATATTTTTTTTTTGGTCGGATTATGACACTTCTTCACTTTCATCAATTTTTACTGAACAAAAAGTCCTAAGAGAAAGGACCCATCGAAATGGGACAGGATGTTCTAGCCCCTTTTTCAAGATGGTCAGATTTCTTTTTGTGTCAATAACTCCCAGAGTAAGAGAAAGAGCTCAAGTCCATGTCGATTGCTCTTGTCGAGAGTGTTGATCTCTATTAAACAAAAAATCAAGTAATATTTGGATGTCAATACTGTTGGCAATGTGGATAGGAGGAGTTTCAACAACAAGAAGCCCGAAGTAATACTTCTAGAAATATTCCTATATTACTTCAATCACCTAGTTTGTTATCCATACTAGTTGGATCCCCATAGGAATTGGACGGGTTCAACTTGAAGTACATTTGGTTATTAATTTGACTATGGTGATTTTAGACTTGAAGTCAATTTTCATGTGCCAAAATTGAGTTTGAAACTATTAGTTTTATTATTTTTTTGAGTGGGGATACGTATGTTTTGTCCACTCGTATTGAGTAAATTGTCTGTAGGATCATGTGTATTTGTCAGTCCCATACAATGACAGATGATGGGTTGATCATGTGTACGTGAGGCACCGTCTTCTTTTTCCCAGGACTCCTGTAGTTCTTAGGGGTTTGATTCTCTTGGAGGGCTCGAATTTCCACCTTGGATGGGCTGCCAAGGAGATTCAATCGTATGTAGGGGATGTCTGTCAGATTTCTCTGAATGCAGGTGGTGGCCATGAAATATTCCTATTCTTGTTTAGGTTTTTGAATGATTGGTGAAAAGATAGTTGCTAATTCTTATAGTTTGCTACACTCTATCGAATATGCATTTGAAAACCAAAGTTGGAATGATTTTCAGGGAACTCCTTTGACAGGGTTCATTGCAGGCTATGGCCTTTGCTAGACTGATTTTCTTGTTGTTTGATTATTCAACCATAGTTAAATTGGTTGCAAAGTAATTTGTCCGTCTCTACAACATAAACTTTGCATGTGGACGAGTTACTATTTAATTTGCTTAGATGCTAATCATGTGCTTATTCCATTACAGGACTTCCATTTCAGTGTTTTGGCAGCTTCGACACAGTCCAGCTCAAAGTGCGAGATCATGGCGGTAATTACGGTGCTTGCTCACCGAGCAGCCTTAGTGCTTCCTTTTCTTTAAACCATATCACTTTCGGGAAAAGAAGAAATACATTTGACCTTTCTTAGTTAAAGTTAAGTTATGGTTCTTATGCAGGTCAATTTGCTTGCATCCATTGATCAAGTCAAACCTTATAACCAAAGTTTTCGTCCTGCGTACAGTCTTGGAGGCTGATATTTTATCGTGCTTATCTGGAACCACTAAAACCAACGGGAGTTCATGATAAGAATGTACAGTGAAGAATGCTTGTTGTATAGTGTCATTCTTGCTGTATCATTATCGAGGTGCTGTTTGTATTCTGTTGTTTGTTCTCTTACATGGTCCCACGCTCCTAAGGTAAACTTGACATGTAGTGTACATAAAATTCAGAAAGCAAGGTCCTTTTTGCATGATGTGAGATGCCAAAGTTACTAGCTTGGCTTGAATTAGAGCGTGTGTTCCCACAACATTAATGAAGCATGAAATTCTCATATGACTCGTTATAGCTATTGCCCCCGTTCTATGAACCTTTAGCTCGAGCACGCCTTTGAAACTACCAGGATTATTCAGAGCTTTTATGATGTGTTTAGGGGATCAGTGCAGCAAATTCAGTATCGAGTTATCTAACTCTAATTCGATTTGTTTACAAGCTTGCCCAGAACGTTCATTTGAGTGACTTACCAACATCTTGTTCGAGTAAGTTACCAATTCGCCTGTTGTCACCAGATCTACTTTGAATTGTTTGCCAGCACTTATTTTTTGATACACGCCACCTTTGATAATAGAAGGATAAAGATGTTCTAAATTAGGGAGCAGTTGCACGTACATTGCCCACATTACCTTAGAAAGACTAATATACGTCCTAAATTTAGATGGATTCACTCAAAATGTCCAAACGCCAACTCCTTTCCATCCCTCAGTCTCTGTGCAGCTACGTCACTGTGCCGCCTTCCATGGCTCGCCTTCTTCATCAAGCGCTCGGGCTCTCTCTCTGTCTCTCTCTCTAGAAGTTTGCTCAGCCTTAGGGAACCTTCTATTTGGGTAGCCTGAGGCAGACGACTTGTGATTTGCGGTGAAGGTCTCCAATTGGAGCTCACGACCTCTGCCTTGAAAGTGAAGAGAGAGAGAGCTCGATAGAGGCTCGAGGGAGGGAAGAGAGATGCCAAAGCATAGAATGGTGGTGCTAGCTATTAAGGCTGTTGATCTGGTGTGTCGGGCTGGCAAAGATTGCGGCCTTGGATAAGTTTCAGACATCAATCAGTGGCGTTGTGGTTCACACTTTCCATTTACAGGAAGGTATGAGGATCCGCTCGATGTTGAAATTATAATAGATGTGAAAAAGTATTGGTCATGGTTTCACTAATCTGAATCTTGGAGACCCCATCTAGTCAAAATCAGAGAATAGTCCCGGCCATAGCACGGTCACATATTTTCAATCTCGGTGAAAATCGGCAATTGATCTCATTCACATCTCGAAACTGCTCATATGAATAGCTTGTCACATCGATGTTGTACATTTACATGAGTATCATTGTCGATCCTACAGGGGCTAGAACGGTGCATATGAATCCCCGAGGTAGACGACTTCACGGTGTCGGTACGACCATATGACAGGCTGCGAGTCCTTTTCATCGGGTTTGTCTTTCTTCTCACCTTCTTTCTAGACCTCACCCACGGACACTATCTCCGCGAACCCAACTTTCTTCCTGAGCAAAGTGGTGAGCTTGACCGCATCGATCTCCCCGGTCACCTCGATCTGATCCTGGTCACCCACCAGCGTCACGGACTGAACTCTTGGGGAGAATTTAACGAAGGAAACAGGCTCAGTTTCGACTCAAATGGTGGGCTATTTCTGTTCCCTATGCTGTTCTCAATCTCGAAACACCTAAAACAATCACCTGGAAAGACACTCGTAAGTCTCATAGTGTTGGAGTGAGGGTTTTGGGGGCCGAAACAATAAAAACAGGAGGCGTGGTCGTTCATAGACACCTTAATCACACGACCTTTTGCTGCAAAAAAAAGAAAAGAGAAGAGAAGTCAAGAGAAAATCAAGAAGGTGAATTCGATGAATCAACTCATGATTTTCTCAACAATTTATTACCTTCATGGTGCTTGCTTCGATTAGGAACTTGGGGAAATCGAAATTCTTCAATTTGCTCGAAGAATTCTGAGAAAATTTTAGAGGGCTGAAGAAGAACTGAGGTACCACTCTCTCTTTATAGCATCTACTCGGTAGAAGATTCAACATCTTATACAAAGGCTGGACATGTCCTATTCATATGATAGTCAGGAGTCAAACTTCTGAACATCGTGTCTTTGGAATTTAGCTCTATTCTTGTTATTGTAGTTGGACACATTATGTCCCCTCTCTGTCCCCTCCATCTATTTTCCTTACATAAAGGTTGACATATGCTCCAGAGATTATTGCTGTTAAGTATAGGACTTGGTAGCAAAATTTCATTCATACAATGGAGTTAACCAAATAAACAACTACGTATATAAATTCAACTTCAAACACGAAAAAATCCATCGAAATACGATCGATTAACACTTGTGATTAGTCCAATTCATTAATTTTTTGTCGCTAAGTGGAGTTCAATAGGAAGGACTTGTCTCCAGAAAAGGTCCCTCAAGTTGATCCTTACCAGCCATAGACTCCAATGATCATTGCTATCACCGCCATCATCACCTCTCTCTCTCTCTCTCGGTGACTTGAGAATGTGAAGTCAATGGCGTGTCAGACGAAGACGACGAAGACGAAGACGACGACCTACTAGAAGGAATAATACGACGAGGGAAGTACCGTCGAGAGAAAATCATGGCAAAATCAAGTTCACGCTCAGTCAAAAGTAATGACTGATTCAAACCTGGTTCCGTCGCTGGTTTGTCAGCCTAGTTGTTTGTCAGCGAGCTAGAGCAAAAAAGGAGCATTCACATTGTGGATGATGTCCTTGACCTAACATTCGTGTGGGGGTTTATATTATTGGATATGCCAACATTTTGCCATCTAACTCGTTTATTTGTGCAAATTTTGATCCTCTAGCTCTCTTCTCGTGCAACTAGATTTGGTTCATGGGATGGTTGCCGACTTTTTATTCTTTTTACGCACAGCAAAACACAACGCCACTTTCGCAACCCAAGCAAAATCGAAGAAAATAAAGGAATTCTTGCCTTGTCAAATCGCGGTACGGGGCCGCCAAACCGACTTTTTTTTTTTTTTTTTTTTTCCGCTAAATCGAACCTTCCATTGCATCAGAAAAGTACAATATTACACAGAAGGGTTAGAGCCTACATCAACATGATATATTAAAGAAAACTCCGCTAATATTAAGTTTTCGACTAGAGGTGGGAGGTCATTAAAAACCGACTTGCCCCCACGGAGAGGGTGAACGGCCTTTGCCGAGGTAACCTTGAGGGTATGCGTAGTAGATTCTCTCTCATGTACAGTTCGATGGAGTTCGATTTAATTGCCTTCGGACCCTGTACAGGTGTGCCTATATGTCGTTATGTTAGCATTCCAAATTGGAAGTACTTTGGGGTTTTTCATGAGCAGAAACATTTGGCCTTTCTAACAAAATGTTTTAAAAAGAATTTTTATGGAACATAAATAATTATGCTATAAAGTATTTTGTATGAACATTTGCACCGTTCAATTGCAAAATTTCCCTTATTTATTTATTAATTTTTGTATTTGCAATAGATGGAGAAAAGTCTTGCAGAAACGTTCGCATGAATAATATCTCTAATTGCTTGGATGCAACACGAATGAAGAGCGAGAGATAGAGAGATGCTCGAATTTGCGGTTGACGAATTGTCCGGCATAACGACTCCCTCAAATGGTTACCTAAGGTCACACAGCCGCAAGATTTGAGTTATTACTACTTCGCACCACCCACGACTCGAAAATTTGAGGTTGCCACGTTCGTTGTCACAGCTCAATCAAGATACTAGTAGTCGGAAGGTTTGTCCACACTTGATATGTCGCGGTTAGGCAGCGCAACACGAGCCATTCAGAAGTTCACTTTTGACGCGAACCGAAATCATGGGTCACAATCTCATAGAAAACGGGTAACTCCTTTTACCACTTGGTCGGTCTTCTTGATGGTGAGCCCACGTTTCGATTCTTCTTGTTTATCATACGTGGGGCATACCAGAATCCCACGTGGCTATATCAATTACAAATCGGTTAGAAGAAATTTTCTCCGATCGAGGAAACAGCCAATTTTCAATTGTTTTAAAAAGTTTCGAGTGTATCCAGATGGCTTAGCCCTTGGTTGAAGTTGAAGTCTGTTGAGTCATGAAGATGAAATCCTCCCACGTACCATGGGATTCGTTTCACACCAAGCAAAAGCATACAATACGCAACCATAACCCACTAAAGCTGCTAGAATTGACGAAAAAACTCGTGATGTTATCAATCTAAGCCAATGCATCATGGCCAGTGAAATTTCTTAGCTCCCTCTTGGAATGGTCCGTGGCCTCCAATTTCTTAAGGTCAGTCACGATGGGCATGGATTGACTTGGACAGATCAATGAGCTCTGATTCATATGCTTTCGTTATCGTTGTTGGGTCTCTAGTTGTCAATGGGTTTGTAGCCCACAAGTTTCAAGAAGGCCATAACAAGACGAGAGAGATATGATTGCTAGAAATTCAAATTTCACAAGAACGCCTGCGATTTCACATCGTAGATAATTAGTTTATATATCAAAGTTGTGTTTGTACATGCATGCCTTGCGTGGAGCATTGACTTCAAAAACATACCCCACATTGCTTTTGGAGAAGAAAATACATTAGTGAAATTCAAAAAAGAAGAAGAAAAAATCTTAGCTTAGCTATCTTGCTGTTGACTTGATGAGATCATCATGTTTCCATGCTGCATGGTGTATTGTTTTTCTTATTACATAAAGAAGCAAATTGAAATACGAAATAGTCTGGAACCAACTTTCCAAACTCCCTCAACATAAACACACAAAAATTGAAATAGTATTTGAACGGAGGAAAAGAACATCGAAGCAATGTGCCTCGTGAATCAACAAAGCCATTGAATTTCCAATGGTCATGTTTGTCCAAAAAGTTACTATTTATTTAAATGCAATTTCGAAATTCGTTAACCATAACTTTTCGTGAATTTCGATATTTTTGCAAATAAAATATTTTTGAGACAAGTGAAGCCCATACATCCTAGTGGGATGTCAAGATCAGATATAATCATGCCTATCCAATACGCACTATCCACTTGAGACCCTACGACTTCAAACAACAGTTGCATAGAAATTCTCATATTTAAACCAAATAGTTTCCTTATATTTTTCATTCGTGGGACCTTTTTTTTCCTCATTCACATTACAAACTCTGCAGCAATTATCTCAGTCTTTAACTCGATGTTCTTGATGTGAGATGTGGTTTAACTTAGTAAACAAGAAATTCTTGCCCACACCTGAATAATCGTGTTAGTTTGATTCGTGTTGGACTCACATAACCAGTAGATGAAATGGAGCCGAGATCCAGGCGAAATTTTTTTAGTAAAACGAGTCTAAGACAATATCAGTCACATGTTCAATATCTCGATAAGAATGGTATTTCAAGATTATTCCACGCGAATGTTTGGACGTACTTGCAATATAACTTCCTTGGCTCTTGACTCGGTGCAGGCTTCCAGTGAATCACGACGGTGGAATTAGGGATGGCCATGGGGTGCGACGGTTGAGTTGTGGTTCTTACTCCCCATAAAAAGGAAGGCACAGGTGGTTTTGTAGTTTGGGTCCGTATTTTATTGGTAATTTGAGCTTGGGCCCATGAATAAATATTGTGCCACATATATGTATATAATCTCTTTCTCTTGTAATTGAGATAATTATAGTGGAATCATCAATTGGATGTAGCTTTAGTTTAAGGTGAACTAGCATAAACCTTGTATCTCGATTTCTCTTTCATGCCTTTATTCTTTATTTCTTTATGTTTGTGCTCCTAATCTTAACATTTGATATCGGAGCAATGTTTGAGATTAGGGTTTCCTGCTGAAGAGAGATTCAAAAAATCGAATTTTGGAAAGATGTTGACTAATCAATCACGGATTGAAGTAGGGAAGTTCGGAGAAATGGGTTTTGAGTTACGGAAATTGAAGATGGAGGCCTTGCTCGTGGACAGAGATTTGTGACATGTAATCGAAGATGATAAACTTGAAGAGAGTTCCAAGGAGAAGATGAAGGAGTTGACATCCATTGAATTGAAGGAGTGGATTAGTAGTGATCGAAAGGTGCAAAGCCTGATCTGGCTATGTCTTGCTAATAATGTCCCAGTGAATGTGACTTATGAGAAGATGCCGAAGGATCTTTAAACGAAGTTGGGAAGCCTTTATCAGAGCAAGTCACTCGTAAATAGGTTCTTTTTGTGGAAGCGATTGTACAACCTTCGGATGAGTGAAGGTGATTCCTTTTCTGCGTACTTAAATGAGTTTAATACTATTTGTCGGCAACTTACATCTATTGATGTTAATCTTGATGGGGAAGATAAAGCATGTACCTTGTTGTGTTCACTGTTGAATTCATGGGAACATATAATTGTTTTGATTGACATATTGATGTTAGTGCACTATCCTTTGAGAGCGTTGTAACTGCTTTATTGTCTGGGAGATGAGAAGAGTAGGTTATGATAGTGCAATGAATGAGACTCTTTTCATTAGAGGAATGAACAATGAATGATCCAAATCCATATTTTGTGACATGCACAAGTCTAGAGGAAGATCTTAAAGCTGAGACCGATCAGAAATAAAGTATTAGAAGAGCTAAAAGGTTGGACACTTGAAGAAGGATTGCTGAAGAAAAAGTATAAGTCCAAAGAACAGAGATGAGGCACCATTCTCTAGTGCAAAGAAGGATGTTGACAGTAGCATGGGAGACATGTACCTCGTCTGCAATTCAGCTTATAGTAACTGCAGTGCATGAATAATTAATACTGAAGCATCTTTCCACATGTATCTCGTCTGCAATTCAGTTTATGGTAACTACAGTGCATGGATAATTAATACTGAAGCATCTTTTCACATGATGCCTCATAAAGATTGGTTCTATTGTTATGAGCCACATCAGGGAGATATAGTGCGAATGTGAGATGACACAACGCTTGATATTGTTGGTTGCGGAAAGGTGATCCTAGAGATGACAGATGGGACAAACAAGAATTTCTAGATGTGATGCATGTTCCTGGTCTTACCAAGAATCTTATTTCCGTTGGAATTATGACAAATGCTAGCATTATTTTCACTAACAAGTATTCGTGCAAGACCCGTGGATCTATGGTGATTGCCAAAGGCGAATGATATGGAAAATTGTAGAAATTATTTAAGCATAGTGATCAGTGGTGAGAGTTACGTCTCAAAGCTGGTGGAAAAAGATATTTCGATGCTATGGTATCGGAGATCGGCTCTTGTGCAGGTCAATATGCTTGGATCCATTGATCAAGTCAAAGATCATTATTATAACCAAAGTTTTCGTCCTTCGTACAGTCTTGGAGGCTGACATTTTGTCGCGCTTATCTGGAACCGCCAAAAACAACAGGAGTTCATGATAAGAATGTACAGTGAAGAATGCTTGTTGTATAGTGTCACTCTTGCCATAAGCATTTTCGAGGTGCTGTTTGTATTCTGTTGTTTGTTCTCTTACATGGTCCCACGCTCCTAAGGTAAACTTGACATATAGTGTACATAAAATTCAGAAAGCAAGGTCCTTTTTACATGATGTGAGATGCCAAAGTTACTAGCTTGGCTTGAATTAGAGCGTGTGTTCCCACAACATTAATAAAGCATGAAATTCTCATATGACTCGTTATAGCTATTGCCCCTTCTTTGAACCTTTAGCTTGAGCACGCCTTTGAAACTACTGGGAGTATTCATAGCTTTTATGGTGTGTTTAGGGGATCAGTGCAGCAAATTCAGTATCGAGTTATCTAACTCTTATTTAATTTGTTTACAAGCTCACCCAAAACGTTCATTTGAGCGACTCACTAACATCTTCTTCGAGTAAGTTACCAATTCGTGTGTGGTCACCAAATCTAGTTCGAATTGTTTGCCAACTTTTATGTTTTGATACCCACCATCTTTTATAATAGAAGGATAAAGATTTTATAATGCTCCGTTTGTTTTGTGGAAAGTGAATGATTTCAAAAATATTTTCCACAAAAACGATCGCTCGAAATAATTAGGTAATGAAAAACATTTTCATTATCGATAATGATTTATGTGTAATTATTTTCATCGATAATGAAAATTTTTTGTGTTATTTCATTTTTATAAACGATATAAGGGATTGTTTTTCAAAAAATATTTTTTTAAATTATTCATTTTTCGTGAAATAAACGGAGCCTAAATTAGGAAGCAATTGCATACATATTGCCCATTACCTTAGAAAGATTAATATACGTCCTTAATTTAAGATGGACTCACTCAAAAAAGTCCAAACGCCAACTCCTTTCTACCACGCAGTCTCTGCGCCTCTACGTCACCGTACCGCCTTCCATGGCTCGCCTTCTTCATCAAGTCGCCTCTGTCTCTCTCTTCAGAAGGTTGCTCGGCCTCAGGGAACCTTCTATTTGGGTAGCTTGAGGCAGACGACTTGTGTTTTGCGGTGAAGGTCTTCAATTGGAGGTCACAACCTCTGCCTTGAAAGTGGAGAGAGAGAGAGAGAGAGAGCTTGATAGAGGCTCTAGGGAGGGAGGAGAGAGATGCCAAGCGTAGAATGGTGGTGCTAGCTGTTAAGACTCTTGATCTGGTGTATCGGGCTGGCATAGATCGTGGCCTTGGACGAGTTCCAGACAAGAATCGGTGGCGTTGTGGAAGGATTAGTTTACGTGGGAGACCACACAGGTTGAGCAAAGCACTGAGTTGTTGGGAGAGCGCTTCATATTCTCCATATACAGGAACGCTATGGATCTCGCTTCATGCTAAAATTACAACGGATGTGAAAAAGTATTAATTCAATGATGTCAATCTTGGAGACCCCATCTAGTCAAAATCAGAGAGAAGTAGTCTTGGCCATAGTACGATCACAAAGTTCAATCTCATTGAAAATCGGGAATTGATTTTATTCACTTTTCAAAACTGCTCGTGTAAATAAGCTTATCACATCGTTTATACGAGTCATCACCGTCGATCATTGTCGATCCTACAAGGGCCAGAACGATGGGTATGAATCCCCGAGGTAGACGACTTCACGGTGGGGGTATGACCATACGACAGGCTGCGTGTCCTTCTTTTCGTCGGGTTTGTCTTTCTTGACCTCACCCACGGACACTATCTCCGCAAACCCGACTTTCTTCCTGAGCAAAGTGGTGAGCTTGACCGCATCAATCTCCCCGGTCGCCTCGATCTGATCCTGGTCACCCACCAACGCCACGGATTGAACTCCTGGAGAGAATTTAACAAAGGAAACAGGCTCAGTTTCGACTCAAATGGTGGGCTATTTCTTTTTCCCTCTGCTGTTCTCAATCTCGAAATACCTAAAACAATCACCTGGAAAGCCACCTGTAAGTCTCAAAGCTTTGGAGTGAGGGTTTTGGGGGCCGAAACAATAAAACCTTGAGGCATGATCGTTCATAGACACCTTAATCACCACCTTTTGCTGCAAAAAAAAAAAAGAAAAAAAAAAGAGAAGTCGAGGGAAAATCAAGAAGGTGAATACGATGAATCAACTCATGATTTTCTCATCAATCTATCATCTTCATGGTGCTTGCTTCGATTAGGAATTTGGGGAATTCGAAATTCTTCAATTTGCTCGAAGAATTCTGTGAAAATGCTGGAGGAGGGCTGAAGAAGAACTGAGGTGCCACTCTCTATTTATAGCATCGACTTGTCAGAAGATTCAACAACTTACAAAGGTTGGACATGTCCTATTCAGATGATAGTCAGGAGTCAAACTTTTGAACATTGAGTTTTTGGATTTTAGCTCTATTCTTGTTATTATAGTTAGAAACATTATGTCCCCTCTCTGCCCCCACCATCTATTTTCCTTACATAATCAATGACATATGCTTCAGAGATTGTTATTATCGAGCCCGAAAAGATCTATCGAAATTCAGTCGAAAGTGTAGGACTTGGTAGAAAAATTTCATTCGTACAAATTCAATGTCGAACCCGAAAAGATCCATTGAAATTCGATCGATTAACACATGTGATTAGTCCGATTCAATCATTTTTTGTCACTAATTGGAGTTCAATAGAAAGGCCTCGTCTCTAGGACAGGTTCCCCATGTTGACCCGCTAAAGTCTCCAATGATCATTGTCATCACCCCCATCATCACTTCTCTCTCTCTCTCTCTCTCTCTCTCTCTCTCTCTCTTGTTGGATATATTATTAATATAGTCCAAATAATATATTCACATATAAGCCCAATAAATTTAAAGCATGGTTGTTTTGGGCCCATATGGGCTGGAGCCCAATAACTTACATATAAACTCTAGGGTTTACCTACGTTGGAGATAACATTGTTAAGTATTCTAAATTTGACGTCTTTTGGTGTAATACTTCAAGCAAAACACTATTTTTTCTCTCAAACCCATAACCTCTAACAATCTTGAAGTATTAAATTCGTGTATTGGATTTGAGCGAGAAAGGTGTCTACTTGAAGACATCGTCGAAACGAACTCGCAGGTATTATTTATTTTCTATTTCGAAGAGAGGGTTGGCCGAGATCTGAGTTTGACAATTCGGTGGCCGAAATCTTTGATTCAAGAACCCATAAATTATAGCCAATTTCAGAGAGTGAAACCACTTGGGTCTTGTTCTACTCGTTGATACGAGCATTTTGAGTGGTCACTCGCATTGAATGGAGTTCGGACAGCTGAGATACGACAACCGGAAGTTCGGCAATTTTTTGGCTTCCTGCGAATTTCACGACTTCTCGGCTTCCAGCAACAAGTGCAGTCCATCTTAAGGTTTTTGGGCACTCCGGATTTGTTTTAGGGTCTGTTTTGGCAAACTCCACCTCTACAGAGTAGTTTGACCAAAGTTAGGGGCTTTATTCGACTTTGTACGCTCCGCGGATTTCAAGGTGCACTCTTTCTACATTTTTGCTCTGATTAAAATGGCAAAACATAGTTTCTATGATATTATCAAGCTGCAATCATTTGATGTCACTAAATTTCATGGTTGGAAATTGCATGTTCAATTTGGCATGAAAGAACGTGAAATATTCTACATTGTACTGAGTGATTTTCCATCTGCCACTAAAGATGTTAATGAATATCAATGGAATAAAGATGAAGATTTTTGTAGAGATTACTTGTTGACCTCTTTAAATTCTCGTCTAACTATGACTTATAGTGAATATAAGACAGCGAAAGAGATATGGGATCACTTGAACGCTCAGTTCCAAAAACAAGAGGAGCTCTCTAAAACTCTTCTAGCAGAGAAGTTCTTTGACTTTAAATTCAATGTGAATTCGAGTATCACCTCTCAATTAATTGAACTTAAGAACATGAGGAACAGGTTGAAAGAGGATAACTTTGATATGTCCGATAATCTCTTTGTTGGTTTTGTGTTGAGTAAGCTACCTGCTGAATGGAGTTCTTTCAAAACTGAAATGCACAAACAGAAAGAACATATGAGACTGGATGAATTAAAGAGGTATATTTACATTGAAGATCAAAACATATCTAGGAAGAGTTTGGAACAAGAAGGACAACAAAAGTCAGTTGCCAATTTAGTTTTACATTCCAATAAACCTCAGAAAAGATTCAAGTCATCAAAAGGTGAATCATCTTCATAGTTAGAGGCTAAAAAGACTATTTTCAAAAGGAAGAAGAAGGGCAAGTGCCATAACTGTGAAAAGTGGGGTCACTGGGCAGCAGAGTGTAAGTTACAAAAGAAGCCAAAGAATGACACACCACAAACTGCGACTAATATGTTAATTAGTAAATCTGAGCCTCAAGCCTTCATTGGAATGATGAAGAATGAAAAGGACAACGTCTCCTCTGAATGATGGTTAGATAGTGGCGCGACTTGTCATGCTACAAATGACAAGAACTCACTCACTGAGATCATAGAAGTGAAAGACACCGTAGAAAATTGTAATGGTGGTGAGGCAAAGGTGACTCATGCTGGAACTGCAAATTTAGTGCTTTCTTCACGTAAATTACTAATTCTGAAACATGTTAGAGTAGTACCTTTACTTAAAAATAATTTGATATCTATGAGTTTATTTGATAAAGCCGGTATGTCATTTTCAACTATGAATGGTAGAGTAACTTTATCTGTTAACTCATGTTATTTCGGTTGTGCATTCATGGTTAATGATATGTATAGGTTGAGTTTAGATACGGATAGCATCAACCATATGAATTCTATTTTGATTGATCCAAAGTTATTACACAATAGACTTGGACATGTGAATTACAGGAAAATGCAACATCTAGCTAAAACTCACAACATTCCATTGGATACTTCTATTCGATTTAATAAATGTGAAGCGTGTGCACAGGTTAAGATAACTAAAAAACCTCTTAAGTCGGTTTCTAAAAGTACATAACTTCTTGAGCTAATACATTCTGACCTTTGTGACTTCAGAAATTACGTTACTAGAGGTGGTCGGAAGTATCTACTAACATTCATAGACGATTTTTCTCGATATTGTCATGTTTATTTGTTGAAATCGAAAGATGATGTTTTTGAAAAGTTTAAGATTTTCAAGTCTAGAGTAGAAAATCAACTCAACTTGAAAATTAAGAGGTTTAGAAGTGATAGAGGAGGAGAATATACAATGATAGGGTTTAAGGATTTTTGTGCTTCGGAGGGTATAATACTTGAAACCACTGCTCCTTACTCACCCAATCAAATGGTGTTGCCGAGCGTAAGAATAGAACATTAACTGAAATGTTAAATTCCATGTTACTTACAGCTGACATGCCTTCCTCCTACTGGGGAGAAGCAGTTCTAATTGCTAATCACATCCTAAATAGGTTGCCGCACTCTAAGTTGTCTATGACACCTTATGAGATATGGCATAAGTGTCATTGTAGATATGATACTCTTAAGACTTGGGGCTATGTTGCTTATGTAAGAATACAAGATCCTAAAAGACCTAAAGTGGGACCTAGAACCATTACTTGTGTATATTTAGGTTGTGCGGAAGATAGTGTTGCAAATAGATTTTTAGATCTATCTACTAATACAGTGATAGAATCTAGAGATGCAAAATTTTTCGAGAACAAGTTTTTCAAAGATCATGGCTTGAATGTTTTTGGATCTACAGATATGATTTCAGAGTCTTTTGTAAAAATTGAAGCAAGCTCTTCTGACTCTAATTCCCTACAGCTGACTGTTGAACAAGTTCCAGTTAGAGTATCTACAAGAGATAGAGTTCCCAAAAGTTTTGGTGAGGACTTTGTTACTTACCATCTAGAGGATGATCCATTCTTCTATCAAGAAGCAATGAGATCTAGGGAATCCATACTGTGGGCAGAAGCCATAGATGATGAAATGAGTTCTCTGTTGTAGAACCACACTTGGCAGCTAGTCCATTTGCCAAAAGGGGCTAAGGCTATAGGCTTTAAGTGGGTATTGAAGAAGAAACTAAATAGTGATGGATCAATAGCCAGATACAAAGCACGTTTAGTAGCTAAAGGCTATAAATAGCTGAGTGAAATAGACTATTTTGATATCTATTCACCTGTGTGTCATCTATCAACTATAAGAATTCTTCTTGCTTTGGCATCTATTGAACACTTTGTAGTGCATCAAATGGATGTAAAGACAGCTTTCCTAAATGAAGAGTTAAATGAGAAAATCTACATGGAACAACCGGAAGGATATGTCATGAAAGGTCTTGAGGACAAAGTTTGTAAATTGAACAAATCTTTGTATGGTCTTAAACAAGCATCTAAGATGTGGCATCTTAAATTTGACAAAGTGGTAAAGAGTTATGGCTTTCAGTCTAGTTATTCAGATAAATGCATTTACCATCGTTTTATGTCAAATAAGATAGTCATCATTTGCATGTATGTTGATGATATGTTAATTCTTGGTTCCGATCATTCTGTAGTGAGTGACGTGAAAGCTACTTTAACTAAACAATTTGACATGAAAGATCTTGGTATTGCTAATACCATTCTTGATATGAAAGTAAGCTTTGAAAGGCAAGTAATCTCCCTTAGCTAAACTCATTATATGGAGCAACTACTTTCTACCTGGGGATACAGTGAGTGTAAACCGAGTGCGACACCATGTGATTATAATAAAAGACTGAGTTCTAATGAAAGGATCAATGTCGATCAGTTAAAGTATTCGAAACTGATTGGTAGTCTCATGTATGCTATGAGTTGCACTAGACCTGACATAACCTTTACAGATGGCATCTTGAGTCATTTCACCAGTAATCCTAGTAAAGAGCATTAGGATGCCCTCAGTAGACTAATGAGATACCTTAAAAGTACTAAAGATTATACTCTATGTTATTCTGGTTATCCTCCAACTGTGGATGGATATTCTAATGCCTCATGGTGTTTAGAAATTGGAAATAGTAAGTTCACTAGTGGATATATATTCATTTTGGGTGGAGCTGCTATTACTTGGAAATCCAAAAGACAGACTTGTATTGCATTATTGTCTATGGAATCAGAACTTTTTTCCTTAGTCTCAGTTGGCGAAGAGGCAGAGTGGATAAAGAATCTGATTATGGATATTCTTTTGACTCAGCTAAAGATTAATTCTTTAAACTTGTTCTTTGATAATCAAGCCACTGTCCAAGTCATCAAGAATGCTCTCTTTAATTCCAAGAGAAGGCATGTGAGACTGAGACATGTGTTGTTGAATTATCTACGCGAATAAGGAGTTATCACCTTGATCGATGTGCGATCGACGAATAACATGGCCGATGCTCTCACGAAGGGTATGCCTACAGATCGATTATTCAAAACAGTGGGGGAAATGGGGTTAAGGACTATGTAGATACGTCTTAATTATCATTTACTTACCTTCTAATTGTATGTTTTGCATTATCGAATCTTCCTTTGTTGGCCACAATGATAAGCACGGTTTATGTGTTTCATCGATATTCATGGTTGCTGATTAATTTGAAAAGGGTGAGTTGTCTTATTCCAAACTTGATAAAGATGACGTTAACCTAATTCAAAGGTTCTATCTGGGGAGCTTGTGTCATTCCAAACTTGATGATACAATCCAACTAGGTTGGGCTATCCTTTTGGTTAAATGATCTCATTTCAAACTTGATGCTAGATTATTTGACTTTAAGGAATTAATAATTGTGACATTCCAAATTGAAACATAGAGATAGTTGTTTGCATAAGAAGCTTGTTGGTTATTGTGAGTGACATGACTATTGGTCCTGTTCTTTGAAACTAGACAATGATTATTCACTTACAAATAAACCGAAGTTGATGACTCTTTGTAATTCAAACTGTTTAAGCCTTATTCATAATTTATGAAACTGGCTTGATGCTTATGAACATGATATTATGATACTTTATGACATTAATATATGTTCTTCTCTGCCTGATTGAATTCATAATAATATGAAATTCATATTTGACATTCTACAGGGGATGTCAAAGATGGGGGAGAGCTTACTAGATGGGATCCAGACCAAGATGATCTACTAGATGAATGAATATATCATTTAAAGTATTTAGGGACTTGACAAGTCATCTGCTATTGCCCATTTTAATAGAGTCCATTTACTTGAGACTTCCATTTTGCTATCTCTATTTTGTGAACATTATTGTGCTTGGTTCTTGTATTTATAAAGCTTTGGACTATTTTGGAAGGCCTATTTATAATTGACTGTTATGCTTATGTTGGTTGTGAACTAATTCTGAGATTTATTTTGGATATTGAGATTTAGATGAGTTTAGACTTAATCTGAAACTCTTCATATTTAATTTTATGTGCTGATCTTAGAACAGATTCATGATAAGGATAATTCACTCATTTAGATTGCAAATTATGATTGAGTTTAATATTTAGTGCTAAAACTCTTTGACCGATCCAAGTTGATTATCTTGGACTGAATGTGGATGATTCATATTTGTTTGAACATTACACTGATCACCGTATTGGATTGTATTGTATGGTGAACATAGGAGGAGATTGTTTGATATATTATTAATATAGTCCAAATAATATGTTCACATATAAGCCCAATAGGTTTAAAGCATGATTGTTTTGGGCCCATACGGGCTGGAACCCAATAACTTACATATAAACTCTAAAGTTTACTTATAGTGGTGGTAATACTGTTGAGCGTTCCAAACTTGACGTCTCTTAGTATAATACTTCAAGCAAAACACTATTTTTTCTCTCAAACTCATAACTTCTAATATCTCTCTCGGTGACTTGAGAATGTGAAGTAAATGGCATGAGGAGACGAAGACGATGACCTACTAGAAGTACTAATAAGGACGAGGGAAGGACCATCGAGAGAACATCGAGGGAAGCTTCATGCTCAATCAAAAGTGATGACTGATTCAAACCACGTGCCGCCACTGGTTTGTCAACTTAGTTGTTCGTCAGTGAGCTGGAGAAAAAAAGGAGCATTCACATTGTCGATGATGTCTTTGCCCACATTCGTGTGGGGGTAAACAGTGGATATGCCACCGTTTTGCCATCTAATTCGTTTATGTATGCACTTTTTGATCCTCTACCTTTCTTCTTGTGCAGCTAAATTTGGTTAAATGAAATAGCGATGTGATGGATGCTGACTGTGTTATTCTTTTTTACCTCACGGCAAATGGGACAGCTACCTTCGCAACCCTAGCAAAATAGAAGAAAATGAAGGGATTCTTGCCTCGTCGAATTGCGGCCCGAGCAGCTAAACCTACTTGTCCCGACCATCCCGCGGGAGAGGACGAACGGCCTTTGCCGAGGTAATTATGAGGGTATGTGTAGTCGATTCTCTCTCGAGTAGAATTTGACGGAGTTCAATTTAATTCAAGCCTATGTCTTTGTGCTGAATATATGTTACTCTTACTATGTTAGCATTCCTAATTGGGAGTATTTTGGGGTTTTTCTTGAGCAGAACATTTGGCCTTTCTACCAAAAAGATTTAAAAAGAATTTTTCTGTATGAACATTTGTATCGTTCAATTGCGAACTTTCACTTATTTATTTATTTATTGATTTTTGTGTTTTTAATATATGGAGAAAAGTCTTGTAGAAATGTTCGCATGAATAATATCTCTATTTGCTTGGATCTAATACGAATGAAGAGCGAGAGATGAACAGATGCTCGAATCTGTAGTTGACGAATCAACCATCTTAACGACTCCCTCTAATAGTTACCTAAGGGCCACAGAGCCACAAGATTCAAGTTATTATCATTCCGTACTATCCGTGACTCGAAAGTCCGAGATTGAGGCGTTTGTCGTCATAACTCAACCAAGATACTAGTAGCCATAAGGTCTTTTCACACTTGACATGTCGCGATTAGGCCGAGCAACACGAGGCATTCAGGAGTTCGCTTACAATGTGTCGAATTCATGGGTCATGATCTCCTGGAAGATGGGCGACTCCTTTGCCACTAGGTCCGTCTTCTTGGCGGTGAGCCCACGTTCTGATTCTTCTTTTTTTATCGTACGCGGGGCATATCAGAGTCGCACGTGGCTATACCAATCACAAATTGGTCAGAAGAAATTTCCTCCCATCGAGAACCCAGCCAATTTCCAATTGTTTTAAAAAGGTTGAGTGCATCCAGACGGCTTAGCTCTTGGTTGAAGTTGAGTCTCTCGAGTCATGAAAATGAAATCGTCGGACGTACCATGGGATTCGTTTCACACCATGCAGAAGCATACAATATGCAACTATTACCCACCAAAGCCGCCAGAATTGACGAATAAACTCGCGATTTGATCAATCTAGCCAATGCATCATGGTCAGTGAAATTTCTTGGCACTCTCTTGGAAAGGCACGTGGCCTCCAATTTCTTAAGGTCGGTCTCAATCAACATCGTTTTACATGGAGAGATCAATGAGCTCCGAATCATATGCTTTCGTCGTCGTCGTTGGGTCTCTAGTCATCAATGGGGTTGTAGCCCGCAAGTTTTGAGAAGGCATGACAAGACAAGAGAGGTATTGTTGCTAGAAATTCACATTTCACGAGAAGACCTGTGATTTCACATCGTAAGTTAAGAAACTTATATATCAAAGTTGTGTTTGTACGTGCGTGCCTTACGTGGTGCATTGACTTCAAAATCATACCCCACATTGCTTTTGGAGAAGAAACTGCATTAGTGAAATTTTTTTAAAAAAAAAACTTGCTTAGCCGTCTTGCTGTTGACTTGATGGGATCATCATGTTACCATGCTGCATGGTATATTGGTTTTTCTTATTACATAAAGAAGCAAATTGAAATACGAAATAATGTGGACCCAACTTTCCAAACTCCCTGGACATAAACACGCGAAAATTGAAATAGCATCTGAACGGAAGAATATGTCTGTACAAGAACATCGAAGCTATGTATCTCGTGAACCAACACAATCATTGAATTTCCAACGGTCATGTTTGTTGGAAAAGGTACAATTTATTTAAACGGAATTTCGAAATTGTGTTTAAACATAACTTTTCGTGAATTTCGAATTTTTTTGCAAATATAAAATCTTTTTGAGACAAGTCAAGCCCATACATCTAAGTGGGAAGTCAATATTAAATATAATTTGGTATATCCAATGCGCAATGTCCCCTTGAGAGCCTACGACTTCAAACAACACTTGCATAGAAGCTCTCCTGTTTAAACCAAATGGTTTCCCTATACATTTTTCATACGTGGGACCTTTTTTTTCCGCATTCACGTTACAAACTCAGCAACAATGATCTCAGTCTCTAACTTGATGCCCTTGACATGAGATGTAGTTTAATTTAGTGAACAAGAAATTCTTGCCCGCACCTAAATAATCACGTTAGTTTGATTTGTGTTGGACTCGCATAATTGATAGATGAGCTGAAGGTGAGATTCAGGCGAAATTTTTTCTGTAAAATGAGTCTAAGATAATATTAGTCGCATGCACAATATCTTAATAAGAATGGTATAACTTTGGTATTAAAATTGGTTTTGTATAGAAATTGTTTCTATTGGTAAGTTGTATAAAATTTGGCAAGTTACCAATAAATGTTTGGAACAACAGGACTATGCTATTTTCATTCCCTATGTTACTGTTCCCAATTTGTGGACTCACTTTTGGGGTCAATGCGCAAACATAGAATTTGCCCGAATGCCAACCATGGGTACTTAGGCGCTTTTGTAGCTCAGAGAAGAGGCCGGATAGGATAAGAATAATCCGAGCTTTTGTGAATAATCCCAAAAGATAACCTATGATCGCTTACATCTCTCTACTTTTGAAAATACCAATTACAGGTAACCTGAGTTTAACCTTTGAAAATCACTTTACACCTTCACATCAATTACATATGGATCCCTATTGACGCAAAAGTCATGTTATTTCCATAAATGCCCATCTCCAAATCCTACATTCTCACAATTATACAAAACACTAAAAACTGAATCACCCAAACGCTAAGTAACATGCAAAAATAAGTTTGCGAGGAGGTACAAGTTACTCTTTCCAATGTCAAGTTTTGTTTAGAGGTATGCGAAAGGGATTTGCAAAAATGGAGGAGGTATGTAAATGGCCAATGAGTCAAAAGTGAGGTATGCTGTTGATATTTACTTTATAAATGGATTAATTATAACATAAGCAGAGTCACTATATTAAAAATTGTAGAATTCCCATCATTGTTCTTCGGGGCATGATTCCGAGACGTTCGTCAATGAAATTTCTAATTTAAAACCTCGATAAAACTAATTTAATCGAATTATACCCGGAGAAGGATTGGGTCATGAAGGTGCCCCGTAATGAGTCTTTACCGGTTAATTGGGTTGCTTATTCTTCAACTTGTCTTTTGGAATTGCCGTGTTCTAAAACCCATGCTTTATCTACCCAACCTTTTGCTCAAATGAGAATGTTATGAATGCTTTTTCGACCAAAAAGAAGAAGCAAGCAAGTAAACATTTTTCCACATCGTTCCATGTTGAAAATCCCAAATTGCATCAACCGAAACATTCTCATATCTCCATGATGCAATTCGTGTCTATCTAGATAGACAACATTGCATCGCGGACTCCTATATATTGTAATTTCCTTTTTATGTAATATCGGTCGCTATCCATTGTGTCGTTCCATGAAATTGAATTGAATTTCTGACGATACAAGGCCACAAGGAGGGGGAAAAAAACCCGTCATGGAGCCCGTTGGGAGTATGGGAACAAACATACGTAAATATACATTTTCCTTATTAATCGCAAAAGAGAATGAAAGAAATAGACCCCAAAAAAATTAATAAAATTAATAAAATAAAAGGGGGGCTTTAATTTTATTTATTTGTTGGGCTTTACTATGAAGGCAACGCCGAAATTGGCAGCTCGACTTTCAATCCCCCCCAATTCACGTGATGTTTTGATTCAAAGCCCACGATGTTGGGATCAGATTTGGGCAAAGGGAAAAAAGAACAATTCATGGCATCTGGATGTTTTCCCCCCATTTTGTTGTCTTGTTTGGAGGATTTTCGTACCCTTTCGTCACTTTCTCGTGCCAACATTTATTAAAATCTACAATGTTAGGAAGAAAATGAAACTATTTGCCGCGCCCCCCCCCCCCCCCTCGCCAAAATCCAAAAGTTCGAGGGCATTGAACAATTATAAGGCGCTTTTGTGAATAATCCCATCGGGGCATTTATTAAAGGCACCTTCGAAGTGAGATAAGCCCAAATAAGTTCGCGTAAAATAAAGAGTAACTTATTCGGGCTTTAGGGAGAGGCAGATAATTTTATCCCATCGGGGATATTAAAATGCCTAAAACTTATCATAAAAATACAAATGAATCCTAAAATTTTCAAAAAGTACAATCGAGTCTTAAAATTTGTCACGAAAGCGCAATCGAGTCTTAAAACTTTAAAAAAGTGCACTCAACCGAAGGACTTGATTGAATCAATATAATAAGTTTTAGGACTTGATTGCACTTTTTGAAAGTTTTATGATTCAATTGTATTTCATGACAAATTTGAGGATTTGACTGCACTTTTTGAAAGTTTAGAACTCAATTACAGTTTTATGCCAAGTTTTAGGACTTCCAATTCCCTTATCCCTAATTTTTTTAATAGAAAAAAGCAAAAAACTTAACTGCCTACTTGACCAAAGTAGCATCCCACCTTTGGTGCTGCTGGCAATCGCAGCGCAGTTGTTGTATCGTGTCGCGGTGGGCGCACCTCTTTGGCAACCGCTTCTCTCTCTCTCTTGGAGGTGGTTGACCACGCGATGACAGATGAGACCACTGCACAACGGCTCTAGGGCTGTCATTTCGACCCGAGATTGAGACCGATATGCTCTTTTCAACTTTTTGTCATGGCCTCAGGCAACAACCGCGACAAATGCAACCATCACCATAGTGGTTGCCCGGTTGACCCCTGCGGTGGCAGTGGTCTTCTCCCACCATGAGCTGACCATCTTTCTATTTACGTTTGCCGTGGCGTTTTACCAAATAGAAGATAAGATATAACAAATCTCCACATTTCTAATCCCATCTTAGTACATGTTATGTTAACCCCTGGAGCGCGGTTCCTAAACAAAACAGAAACTAGGAACATAAGGGCCATAGATATAGGGGTGTTTCCATCACGCAGTAAAGTAAGGCTATTAGTTAATCATTATACTAAAGTGAGGCTATTTAAACATAATATTTAATCAATGTTTCGAATTGCTACTATATCACAAGAGAGGCGATCACTAGCGCAATAATTTCTTGGGAGGTATTTCCAAATAAAAGCACTGCTGCATCAAAAGTTCAATTAACTATTTTCTCTTTCTTTCGCCACCATCCTTCTTACACGAATGAAGAAGAACTAAAAACTGATGAGTTCAATTCAAATCGGTAAGTTCTTTCCAAGCAAACCAAAGAACTCAAAACTCGAAAACGTGTGAGCACGCATGCATGCGCACACATTTCCAACGTTAAACTCGTGTTATTAGCAAAAGAATAGAGGTGTGGTTGATTTGAAGCATCACACGAGCTTGAATGAAAGCCAAAGAATCAGGGTTATCATTCACATTGCGACATATAACCAGTTATGTACACCTAATAAGCAAATAATCAAAATTCCCTATTTCCAGAATGTGAACAATTTCTTCTGTATAATAATTCAAAAGTAACGCAGTACAATTGCATCTCTAAGTACAAACCTTTTCTCTGCAAAGACAAAAATCTTGAGCCACAAGGACGGTATGGCGAACCCATTGACATCTGACATGAGTTTTAAGAGAAAGTCATCCACACACAGCATAAAGACCTCATAGGGGCTGGAGTTCTTGCTCAGGAACAATCGAGTCAACAGGCTTGTAAGCAGTCATAGACTGCCGTCGACGTTTCCAAACAAACCATCCACCAGAAGCTAAAGATGCAATTACTAAAGCAATGATCGTTGCTGAAATTACAACCACATAATGCTCTTGCCACCACGTCCTGCATTGTTTTAGAACAAAATTGAACCACAACATTATCTGTGAGAATTCTGCTAACCAACAGTGGGAGTATTCATGCAACAGAAGATGTGCAGTACACTTTAGATCGCTTGCTTCTGCCACGATAAAAGAGCTTCTTGCTGCATGTCCATTCACAACTATATTCTAAAGCTTTTATATAATTATTTGCTTCGCTAGTATTCATGCTTTAGAACCAAATTTTCAAAGAGCTGCAACTGGCTTCAGTAATGTTATAGCAGAACAGAAAGCAGGATCGAGTTCAGGTATTATATGCATATCAAGATGATGAAAATGGTCGACCTCAAAACTATACCTACTAGGGCCATGGTCATAATTCTCTCATACACATTGCTAAAAGCTAATATGAGAGGGTAGAAGAATTCTATAAAAAATGACACAGGAAACTGGATCCTAAGGTTTATTTGCATTTTCTAAGTTACTCAAGCAACAGGGGAAGATCCTCTGAAGTACTTAAAAACAATCTTAACTCAAACTAATTGCGAACAGATGAGCAAAACGCCAACAGGTGTGCAATACTCTAAATCTCTCTCTAGCTCACTGATGAATCACGAATGCTCCTTGGTCCTATTTGTCAGCAAGAGATAGGGCATGGAAGCTACAAGAGCCAAAACAAACAAATTATGCTTTCTGATTCGCAAAAACATCCCAAATTCTACTGAATCTCTATCAATATATTTTAGTGAGTTTTCAACTCCATCAATATCTTTTACAAGCCTCCCTTATCCTCTGTTTTGTTCGCATATACTTTGATGCTTAATATGATGAACCAGGACCATATCATCAAGTATTTGATTAATCTATTGAAGTTAAAGTAGCATACCATACCGACAAAAAAAAAGTATCATACCGTGACACAGGAGGTTCAACATGCCATTCGATGAACTGATAACTTCCGAAGGTGTTAGGAAGCTGCACTCGATGTTCAGAAAGCGTGGCAATAATTTCCTACAGGCATTTATCAAATCACCTAGTCAGAAATCAATCATTGGACAAGGAACTAGTTAACTTTTGAAATTTCTGTAATCACCATGGCAGTTGTATTGGACATATAGGCCCCCTTTCCACCAGGAAGGATAGACCACCTAACAATGGAATCATTTCCTTTGGCCGTAAGACTCACTAAATGGACCTGAAACCGTCCAGGAAAAAAAAAGTCACTATGAGCATCCAATAATTGAGCCAGCCCGAAACATAGAATTTGTTGGCTTCGGCACAGCACTTTGCACTTCACATATAAATTAGAGGTTCTATGGATTTCTGCTGCTAATTATCCCCCCATTTGTATACTATATTTGTCTAACCTGTGAAACATTTAAAGCTAACTCATGAGCTATGAATTCAGTAAGCTCTGTGAGGTGAGGCTTGAGATCTGAGTAGTTGACGCTCAAGGACATGTCAAATGTAATCTCTCCAATTTGAATTTCTGCAATATGTCGAGATTGAGAGAGATCATCAGAAAACAAATCACAGAAAAATATCCCAAAGCAGAGAATCATATATTATTTGGAAGTATCATCTGCAGAGGTGCATAGGCAACAAGTATCTATTGTCTAGACTTAACAATAGAAGAAACGATGTTCTAAAAACTGGATGGGACACGCTTAATTCAACTGAGTACCTGTGGCTTGCCCAGGTCAGATCAACTTACACATATTGGGCCTGGTCAAAATAAAGAAAGCAGGACAAAAGGAGAGACCTGTTCAACTGGATAAAAACGCATTGCACTGGTTTTCTTACTTTTTGTAATGTTCAAGAAAACTGGAAATACAGGACCTAAAAAAAGGAAAAATAAGCGACGACAAAAGTAGCAAAGCAAGAAAGTATTCTGATCAAATGAGTTCACATCTTCAGAATGTCATCATTAAGTTAATAAAATTGATACAGAATTAATTGACATACTTTCTGGGTCTCTAACTATTTCCCATCTTGTGAACTTTCATTTGTCAAATAAAAGAAAGTCGGCGACATCATGTAAAACAGACCAATTGAACCCATTGAAACATCAAACCTCGAAACACTGACAAATTAAATTCTTTTATCAATGCAGTTTTAGAAAACATTCCGAGTAATAGGTTTAACTTGAACATCAAAGCACTTTATTCAAAGAAGAAGTTACTGTAAGAAAGCATCATAAGGGAACAAAAAAGAAAAGAAAAATCAACTCTGTAAATCATTAAAGACTAAGTTCAAAAAGTTCGGCACTTTATTCACTTGAAGTAGGATTTCTTAGATTTCCACATTCAACTAAAAGTTCAGTAAAGTTTTGATTATGTTGTTCCTATTAAAAAGAGGTGGCTGAATTTCATTGACTTTAGGCAAAACTTTGTTTCTAAATTGTGTGACAAAATGTATTCACAACTACAAAGCCTAAGACTCCCCAAAGTGTTACACATAGGATCTTTAGGTGTGATGCTTCATGAGTGAGTTGTCCGCTGAAATTTTCCTTTGTAATTACAACACAAGTTGCTCACTCGCCATCCTAAATCAGTATTAATAACATAGTAAAGGATCATAGAAAGTGTTTGATTATTCTTCTTCATATATGTTAAGAAATGTTCCTAAAGAAAGCATGTTTATAATGAGTAGAAAGAGGTAATCTGGCTTATCAATGTTGAAGAAACATATATGGAGCAGAGAACAAGAAAGAAGCACATAAAGGTGTTTGCCAAAGCTTTCGCATTTCTTTTGAATCAAAGTAGGTAATCTGGTGTTTAACAAGGGTGTATGTTGAAGAGAATGAGAAAGAAGCACACAAAGGCGGCAGTGAAAAATACACAAAGTCCAAGAGATTAAAATTGTGATACAATCCCAATCCAAACTGACTGATACAACAGTAGCTATCTACTCTGAAGCAGAATAAGGCGAAGGTTTTGGCAACAAGCAAAAGGGACATAGCGCAGATTACTCCCGTATGTAATTGCTTTTTCAACTGGCAAAGCTCTGAATCCAAAGAGAAGCACAAAATAGAAATGCAACATAGAATACCATCAAGCGTGCTGCATACGATACCTGGAATATTGAAATCTGCTGGTGCCCTGGGAGCTAGATTGGGTGGCATATCCTCAGGTGGGCCCTTTCTGTCTGGAGTTGAAGGCAATGGTGGAGGAGCATTAGACTGTTGAAGTCTTTCCCACAGCTCAGAACAATTTGTTTTCCAAAAACCAATCTTTGAATGCTCACGATCATACATCACAAGGGTATTACGCACAATGATACCTAACAAACATCAAAACATAGGGGACAAAAGTTATCGCTAATTTGCAAATAAAATTATAAAATTACACATAATAAGGGATTTTTAGTCCACATGAACTGGTGGGGTTGTATGTTTAATCAACGAATATTTCAAACAACCCAATCCCACATAACATCATACTTAATCCAAAATCTCTGGATGTGGAACACAACATGCAAATATCCTTGCTACACATGTATGCATCCTGACCTGAAGAAAAATTCTGACTAGAAAGCAGACGAAGATAGGCCTAAACCCAAAAAAACCTCAAATTGTAGCTTTTGACCCATTTCTACCTTTTGTCTCACAAAAAACCTTCAACTTTAGGACATGTCCCGATTCTACCCTAAACTTTTTTTTGTCTCATAAAAAACGCTCAACTTTAGGTCCAGTCCCAATTTTACCATAAACTTTTTTTTGTCTCGTAAAAAACTCTCAATTTTAGATTCAGTACCAATTTTACCCTAAACCTTTTTTATCTCATAAAAAAATTTTAACTTTAGGTCAAGTTTCAATTTCACTCTAATTTTTTTATTTCATAAAGATCTCCATTAACCCTCTACCAAAATTGCCCTCTGGATTTTGCACTTATCGATCTCTCATGCTTGAGAATGTTCTATCTCTAGCGGTTGGAGAGTGCTTGGGACATTCAAACAACTCTTGCTTGAGAGATTTCTATCTCTTGGTTGTTAACGAGAAATTTTGGACGGAGGGTTAATGGAGTTAAATTTGTGACTCAAGTAAAATTTTGTGGTTTTTTGTGAGATAGTAAAAATTTTATAGTAAAATTGAGATTGGACGGTAAAATTGGGACAAGACCAAAAGTTTAAGGTTTTTCATGGGGCAAAAAAAAAGCTTAGGATAAAATTGGGACAAGATCTAAAGTTGAGGGTTTTTTATAGGACAAAAAAAAGTTGAGGGTAAAATTGGGACATGACCTAAAGTTGGAGATTTTTTATGAGACAAAAGGTAGAAATGGGACAAAAGCTAAAGTTTGAGGTTTTTTTGGGTATTAGGCCGACAAAGATATATCCAGATGAATTCAGGCCTGGTGGCTAAGACTTTTCTTTATTGTTTTCGGTTTTGGTGGTTAGGCTCAAATTATGGAGCGAGCGGGGAAAAACAAAAGCTCCAGATGAAAGAATTTTTTTCTAAAGCAATCCTGCTTCTAGAGTCGCCTCTCAGTGATGAAGGAAGTTCTGATTTCACATTCAAAGAAAGAAGCACCAAGCACAAAATCAAGGATGCTGTTTACTACCATATATACAACTTGGGTTCAGTAAGCAGTGAAGATATTTCACAATGCTAAATACAATGACAATTTTTTCCTGAAATATCGAGGTTCCAAACCACACTTGGGCTAGTGATACAGTGACATATATAAATAAATAAGCTAGCACGTCACCCACCTCCTAAAAGAGTTGTTGGGTCCTTTCCGTTCTGAAAAATGCCCAGGCAATATGCGCCGCGCACCTTTGAATGCTTTAAGATATAGCACATAAATAAAACAGGAAGAACCATCACTCATTGTATAATAACAAGTAGAGATGAAAACAGCGACATAGCGTGCCAAAAGAGCTTGTACTAGATGCACTCTTCTGTTTGCAAACATAAATTTGATTTCTCTCCATTTCACATATTCCAGGAGAAGAAATACAGCTACTCACCCTGAATAAGTAATTTTCAGGTGATAGTGACAGCTTTTGCCCATTCCCAAAAACCATGTCCACCACTGGAAATGTCTTTGTGAGTTGAAAAATGTCACTAAATGAAAAATCACAGCGGCCCTTAAGTCTCTAATAGAAGCAGCAGAAGTTATTCAGAACGAAGCAAGTTTGTCAATTGAGACAGAAATTACCTTCCCGCACCAGAAAAGCAAATGTCATTGTAATTGGGATCGGGACCGCGGATCTGCTTAAGAGACTGGACTTCCTTCATAAGCTGCACACAATTTTTCAAAACAAAAATATAATGAGATAAGGTTGCAAAAAGGCAAAATGAAAAGAAATGTTTCAAAAAGGGAAAAAACATTTCGGGAATCTAGAATAAAGAGAAAAAAAACAGTAACTAAGGAAGGAAAGATATAGGTGGTGCTAAAAATTGTAGATAGTATGCTAAATCTTTCAATCTTCTTAGAAAATAGAAGCACGTATAGTCAGTTAACATCACCACCCAAGAATGAATGGGATGTGAACCAGAATGTCAGAGAAGCTCGAATAGCCTTCCCAGAGGTACCAATTGCCTTATTAAATGGTTGTACCTATTAGATGAGTGAGTATCACACTATGAGTATGGTCTTATAAGCAGCAACAACATCATGCGATACATTAATCTGGGTAAATATTAATTATGTCAAAGAGGAACTTGATCACATTCTCCTTTTTTTTTTTTCCATTTCATTTGTCTTTCTTTTTTGTTCAGCTGCTATTTGATACACCAATATTTGACCAGATTCATTAAAATCATAATTCAATCAATATACTATTGTAACCACAGTAGTGATACATCCTCAATAAAATAAACCAAAATATAATACAAGCAGCCACTAGTTAAACAAAATAGTTACATCTTTCCAACATAACACTGAAGTCTGAAACCACAGCATCCATCACACTTCGATCTTACAGACAATGACATTGCAACACAAATTCTAAAATATCTTGCTTGTAAAAGTTGAATGAGACGCATCAACTTATTGTCCACACATTTAAGCTCTTGGTCACAATACATAACTACAAAGAGAACAGTCACATGAACTGAATCCATACACAATGAAATGAATGGTGTGGGAATGGTGAAAGGATGATGTGGCCTCTTATATGATTTTCTTATGGTTTTTAATTTTTTATTTTACTCTCATACTTCATTCTTTTAATATTCCTACTTCCTACCTAACCAAATACCACCATTAGAAAAATTAATAAAATTAAACTAAGTGAATGCATTTTACGCAAAATTAGTTTTAGTAACTAAAGTGGTTATCTGTCTTCTTGAATACTTTTTAATGCTTATGGTTTAAGTTCAATTCTTTTCTTAACTTATTTGTCTGTTACTATTTAAAAATTAAAATTACTATCTAAAATTATATCGTCAAAAAAAATTGTATTACGATGAAATGTGAAGAATTGATGTTTGTATGGGTGCTTATAGCATTGCGGACTGTTCTCTTCTTCTTCTTCTTTTCAAATTGAAACGTCGATAATAGATATTATCCAAATATTGTCATTGCGTGAAAGTTAGGAAGTAGTTATCGTACGAAAAAAGAAATATCACATAGTAGGCACCAAATTTGAACTGTCTGATAGCAGTAATAATAAAAATGATGATGACAGATAGAATAGAATAGAATAGATGATCTACCATAATAGAGTTATGATAACAATTGAAAGTAACAATTTTTGGTGATTTGTCATCTTTTTAGAACTTATAATATACTTCTTACAATTCCTCTTTTTTATTTTGCAGAGACAATAAAATCATTATACTCTTTTATGTGTTCGATCAATCCGTGCATTCACGGGTATGGTCGTAGTGTAGTCGTATTATGAGTAAAGGTTTTGTTTTCCTTTTTCCCTCCTAGCTAAGCACGCAGGTCACTTTTAGGAAGAGGGAGAAAATTTATGCAACTTTCTCTAGATAAAAAAAGAGAGGGAAGCGAATCTTACAGCTTCTTTAAAAGCTAAAAAGGCAGCTTCTGGCAGGTATGCATACGTTGTACCACTGTCCAGGACAGTTCCATGTTTTCCATCAAAAACACTAGGTTTTAGAGCCAATTGCTTCCCCGCAACATGTATCTCCTTCAGATCAATATTGTAATAGGGACTGTTAACATCCCGAAACTAGAGTAAATGTGTGAGATGTATCAAAAGTAGCTGTCTATAAATCGAATTACATACTACAACCACAAGATATTGCGCTTGCGAAACATACCTACGTCCAGCATCTGAATATGCATACACCATGTCTGACGGTGGAAATATTCCACCAAGAACCATAGCACCGCCACCAATCTCCATTCCACCATAACATAAGGAGAATGAATCACTAATCACGCCTTTCTCAACAAGTTGATCAACAATACTGAGATCTCCACGGCCAAGCCCCATTATGCCATCAGCATGCTGGCTAAAAAGGTCGCCTGTTTCAACATTTTCACAACCAAAAACAGCATGTTGTGGTGCAAGTTCACTAAGATTGCCAAAGGATACTATGTCATCACCAAGCACACCACTGCTAGTGCTCATTTCAGCATACTGCCTCTCGTAAATACACTGTGCTCTGTTGTCATCACACGTGCAATCAATGTTGCATTTGACGGGTTGGTAGGTACTTGACAATTCAGGTTGGAACTTTGGATCCTAGAGAAAATGTCAACGTCAGTGCACAAATTAACAGCTAAAGGCATGTCCCAAGTCAATTATGCATCATGTGAGCATTTTTCAGCTATAGAGATCTCTAAAGATTTACGTGCAAAGTTGTCAGCAGAAAATAGTCTATTTGAAAATGTATACAGCTAGTGCATACTTCAGTTTTTTGAAAATGTAAGCACTCAAGCTTCTAATCAGTAGGTCAAACGAAGTTGCTCTCTCTACAGAGGATGCTCTATATAGTCAAGACTGCAATTGGTTTCACAGCAGCTAGTTTCAACCCTACCACCTTTTCATCATAAGGTCGAAAACAGGGCAGCAGAGAATGGGAATTTGCAGAACATTACAGTTTCTCTTAATTGTCTCATTCAAATATATTGATTGACTTGAGCAAGGATAATGGTGTGTCATTCTTGATATGTAATATTTTTGTGTACACTTCTTGACACATTAGAATTCTCAATAAGGATTATCTCCAACAAATAGACCATGCTGTCAATGGAAACTAGGCTTTCTTATGAATAGTTATTGAAAAGAATACAGCGACCATCCGATGTTTCTACCCATCTAATTTCTTTCCAATCTGTCTCCTGTCTGGTATGATCCTTGCTTACTTTACTTCTTTGAAGATATGACTGCACCAAAAGGGTAGGAAAAGCTAGGGCATCCTGCACCAATTGTCATAAGAGCGCACAGTTCTTCTGGCATCACACACTTTCTACATTCCTAGTGTTGCTTCCATCACTTGCAACTTCACCATAACAAGCCCCACGTTACACCAGCTCAGCGAAACACATCAGAAGTCCAGTACTTGTTGGTCTAAGATAAATGCTACCCACAAATTGATGCTAGATGGTGGATTCGTTTCCAACGTCAATGCCCGGATTCAATTAGAAAAAGCAACGCAAAAACAAAACTTAGCAAAGAAAAGGACTTGATCAAGTATTAAAAAACTACCTGATGACGGCCACACTGGTCGCAGGTAGAGCACGGCACATAAGTGACAGTACTTCCCGTGTCCACGATCAGCGCGAATTTCTGAGGCGGCGTTCCGATCCAAAGCCTCGTAGTATAGTACCTATTCTCAAGCACAAAACATCCCGCCCAAAACAGAGAACAATCAAACGCCAAACTCACACCGAAAAAATGAGATCAGCAACCGCACCCAAACTCCACTAGAGAACCAATAACGAAATCCGGCGACGTACCCGTTGAGGAGGAGATCGTCGTACAGAGACATGCGCGCGTTGGGGCTATCCGATCGCTGGAGATGCCGGCGGGAGGACGAGGCGGAGGCGGAGGCGGAGGCGCCCCGGGAGGCGTCGGGGGGCGAGGGCGAGAGGAACAGCGGGAGGACCATGGCAGCGGGGTGGGCGGCGACGTCGCGCGCGGCCGAGACGCCGGACCGGGCGAAGGCGAGGAGCAGGCACAGGGAGAAGGGGACGATGGCGGCGGCGGCCGTGGCGAGGCGAAGCGGCGGAATCGCCATTGTCGGGGGGGAAGGGGGAGCTTCGGCGCGAGCCGACGACGGATACGGGCAACGGGAGATCTGGCAATCGGGAATTTGCAGATCTCGGCGAGGAGAAGAGGATGACGGACGGGGAAGAGAATGGAGGGAGAGAATGAGAGAGGGGCCAACGGATTTGCGTGGGTCCCACCTAAGTTTGGTCGGAAGTTTTTTTCTTATTTATTTTTGGTGGGATCGGCTGTTGGCTGGTCAGATGCAGAAGCTTTGACGTTTCTTGTTCTCTTTGCATTTGGATGTGGACACTTTCCTTGAGCAATCAGCATCAAGTGCCCTTAAAACAAAATGTGGGGGATGGAGTTGTGTTATAAGGAGCGCTTGCTAAACATATTTTAATGTGGAACGATTCCGACTTTTGCCAAAAAGAATTGATTATATATGACATGAAAATTAGTCGGTGCGTCGGAATCTTTACTTAGTTTCCAAGTTTATATCTGGGTTAGTTGACTTGCCTGGTTTAGTATAAAGCTTAGTTCAGTACCATTTGTTCGGGGTAATATTGTGTGGTCATCACTTTATGTTATTATACTAAATTCATTCCGTGTCGTTAAATGTATATGTTCATGTGACGCATGGATCCTAACAATTCTAGGAATAAGGCAGCGAAATTTTGTAAATGTTATAGATGGAAATGAAATGAAAGTCACCTTACTAGCTGGTTGAATGTTACTTGAGATTAGAGGTGATCGGTTTCAAGGTCGGTTGGCTCCCGGTTTTATAACTCTTGATTTTAAACCGAGAACCTAACTGGTTGGTTCTCGGTTCTACTAGGAAACCGATTCAATTCATTAATTAGACATGATTGATGGCTAAAACTCACTTATATTTGTCCACAATGTTTATGTGCGTGTGCTTGCGGACGTGTAAGATAAGATTGTAGATCTAAACTTTAGTTGCGTTGATTAGTCTAAATGTATTGGTTGCATTAGTGAAATCACAATCAATGTTCAAAAGTCAATCTTACATACCTGGTAACTTTGCTGAAAGGCCTGTTTGGTGCATAAAAGTTGTGGAAAGATGAACGAGTCGTGGACCGCACATAAGTGGAGCGACTTAGGATAAAACTTATCCCATCCGGAAGAAGGTCAATCTCACTATATGTTGATGTCGACGGGGTTATGATGGCATGCGTACCCTTCTCGAAGGTCCAATGGGCCTTTTGTGTGGTTCAGTAGCCATAACTTGTACGGATCGTTCGTTACGGGTTTGAACCGCCTAGCTATAACAATATTCGGGAGAATTGTTAAGCTTAATCAGCCTTTCCACCCTCTGATACTCGATAGTGGCTACAGGTGATATTGGCATGGAAAGCAAGGAATAGACTTGGTGCGTTTGAGCCTGATATGTTTACAGGTGCGTTATTTTGTTTTTGAGTAGCTTTCTTGAAGAAGGAAAAGAGAGCCCCGCGTCCTGGGATAATCCACGGACAAGCATATTTGCTTTATTATTTACTTGGAAGGAAAATAACAATTTATGATGGAGACTTCTAGGAAAATAAAAAGATTGTGTCAATAATCAAATAAGTAACATAAGATAACATACAAGAACCCTGAAATGGGAATGAGATAAGGACTTTTAGTCTATGAAACTAGAAAGCCAAAGAAAGGAAATTGACACAAATGGTCACTGAACTTTGATCTAATGTGCAATATAGTATATGAACTTGTAATTTATTCAATATAGTACCCGAACTATAACTCAATAAGCAATGTGATCCCTGAACTTTCAGTTGTTCAATGTAGTTCCTGGACTTTTAGTATATATTCAGTTTAGTCCTGTGCTATGTGACAATGTTCAATGTTGTCCCTAAACTTGAATTAATGTAAGGATAATATTGAATATTTTCATCTAATTTAAGTACTAAGTTAAACATCTACCAAAAGTCCAGTGCTTATATTAAACAAATTAAAATTTTATGGATCACATTGCACATTGAACTAAAGTTTATAAACTGTATTGAACAAATTAAAAATTCAAGGGCCATATTGCATATTGAGCCAAAATTTATGGATTATTTGTGTCATTATCACGCCAAAGAAAAACCCAAGAATATGCAAGCCCTAGAAGTCCATTGCTAGAGGACACCCATGTTGAGCTCTATCACCGGAAACTGATGGAACTTGAAACCCTAGCATGGTCTGGACCAAAACAATGGTGGTGGGTGCTTGGGCAAGCGTTGACAGATGCCCATGGGAGATCCGTGGGTGATGAGAGGCGATACGAGTGACCATATAAATGGATAGGAAAGATGGCACAGAGTGCCGCAATGTCGAGAGGGAGAGATGGGCAGCATAGGGTTGCTGCTGGTGTCGGTTACATGATCGATGGCGAAGGCGAGATCATTCGTGGCGGGCTAGTGGCATTCGATAGAGAGATCCAGTGGCATGGTAGAGAGCAACGCATGATGATGGTTGAGGTACGATTACAAGATGCGGCAGTGGCTAGGTGAGGGGTGATGATGACATGGCTAGCGATAGGTAGTGGCGGCGGCAATACGGGAGAACAGCAAAGCTACGGTGGAGATGGATAGACAAGCAACGGATGGCAGCGGAGGAGGGGAAGGAGGCACCTTCTTCTTCTGCCTAGAATTTTAAACTCTATTCATTTTATAGAAAACAACTTACAGGAAAACGTTTCCCAGATTTTCCGACCATCGTTTCATGAAAAATAAATAATCATGGAAAATATTTTCCCTTAAGGGAGAAAATACCTTCAAAAGTGAGAAAAATATTTTTCGCTTTTCACAAAGCAGAAAATATTTTTCATATTTTCTTTCACCTCACTTCCTTTCACAAAACACATTTTACTTTTCTTTTCTTAAAAAAATCGATTTTTTAATTTTTTAATTTTTTTTTTCTTTCTCTTCTTCCTTCCTATGCTAGTCGCCGGCTGCTGTGGCCGACGACCAGTCATAGTCGAGGCTTAGCCTCACTCGCCAGCCTCGGGCGAGGCCAAGTTTGAGACCTGCAAGCTCGAGCCTTACCTTGCTGGATCTAGCTTGGCCTCACTCGAGGCTAGCGAGGCTGGCCTATGGCCGATTGTCGTGGCCGGCAAAGGAAGGAAGAAGAGAGAAAAAAAAAAAAAAAGAGAGAGAGAAAAAGAAAAGAAAAGAAATATGAAAAATTAATAAAAATAAAAAATTATTTAAAATAAAAAATAATTAAAATTCGAATATTTTTTAAATATAATATAATATTAAAAGGAGTGCAAGGTAGAAAATCAAATTAAATTTTCCATATCAAACAGCAGAAAATATTTTCCATTTCATTTTCAGGTTTTAGCCGAACATCCGAAAATATTAACATTTTTTTAGAAAATGACTTCCAAAAACGTCACATTTTTCACGAGACAAACTGAGTCTTAAAATGACTGTAATAATATGGCTCAACATGCCCGATCCTAAGTATAGTATAATGACCTCAGCCTATATGTAACCCATTCTCCCATTTCCTTCAGCAGCTTCGACGCAATTGAAGCGTAAAGAAAAGAGAGAAGCGGCGGCCACAAAACCAAAGAAAGGGAAGAGGAAGTGAAGCTCGTTGGTGGAGAAAGGGAAAGTGGAAAAGGAGAGAGGATAGAGAAATGTGCGCGCTTAGTCAATCCAGACGTCTTCATAAGCCTAATCAACTTCAAATTGCAACGCTTGGTATGTGTTCAAGCCTATTTTTCATCTAATTGGAGTAATTTTTGAAGTTAGATTGTAAATTCGAAGTTATGTGAATTTTGAGCTATGAAATCCGATTTTGGAGCTATCAAGCTATAAATTTATATGAAAAAAATAATTTAGGACGTTATGGAGCTTTAGGGTTGGACAAAAATCGATTCCGAAGTACAATTTGATTGGAACAAATTTTTGAAGTTTCACATTCGAGTTACACGTGTGTAATAGACAATACGCGTAATGGAGATAGATAAATGTTTACCATAAACGGGTTTCTTGTTAGTGCGTAAGTGTCGTTTCATCAATGAATAAGCGTAATTAGTCAAGTCACTCATTAGAATATTAGTCGAATTTTTGATATCGTTTTTCAATTAATCGATGGGAATTTGAGTCCATTGGTTCAAGTAAGTTTCGTAGGTTGGTTTTCAGCTTTCCCAAGTAAGTACTATCTCTTTTTTCAATTTGTAAACTCGTATTTTGAAAGTGATATGAATTGGATATACTATGAGTTACAAAATGACATTTTATAGCATAAAATATGGATCAATCTTATTTGAAATGGGAAAGTATATGTTGATCACGATTTGAGTTGATACCATCCCGACACCACTCCCGTGACTCAGTTGTATTTCATCCCTTCTGTTTCCTCATTCTTCAACCAATAACCACGAGCACCAGTCACAAGGGTATAAGAATACGAGAGAATCACAGTGTATAATATTCTCCCCCACTCAATACCTCAACACCCTCGTTGGGGGCTCTTCTGTCACTTCCCTGCGTCAAGTCTCACCATCAAAGCTGCTTTTTTGGGACTTACATGAGTGGTTGACGTTCACCCAACAAAACAACTTCTCTCCACTAGTGCCTTGTTTAGAGCCGTTCAGCAGCCTCAGTCACTTGTGCTTTCCCAAACAAGTGTGACATTTTTCGCCAACTGCACCATTTTGGCAACACCATTCTTTGCCTAATTTGGAATTCTCATGATCTTGGCAAATCAATGGAGGTTTTTCTCTTTATTGATAACGTGGTAGCATACCCATCTTGAGACACACCACATAGATCTAGGAGTGTTTTCCCTATTCAATAATGAATCAGTTCTTTCCTGTACCCTTATTGTCATCTTAGAAGCAAGTCGAGAGTCGCACTTTGTCCAAGTATCTTTTGGCTTCGGTGATTCACTCTTTGCCCTCTTAGGACCAAGTAGACCACATGTTTTCTTCGACTCACTCACCTATTGGAGGGATCCTGCTCTGATACCATGTGAGATTTTGTAAGACCACCATGAACTGTTCTAAAAGTTTAAACTGTTAAATGAATGTATGATTTAATATTTAATTATTATAACAATTGGCAATACCTTCTATGAAAGAAGCACAGAAGTTCATGGTTTATTAATACAATTTATGAAAGGTAAGTTGATAAATATTGAATCATTAAAAGTGATAATATTTGGTTATTGTGCCTGAGTTTTGAAATGGTTTATGGTGTTGATTGTGGGTTAATTGAGATTGAGGTTGATAAATTATGTTCATGTCGCTAAGATTAAAACACATTGAGGGGATAAGTATGCATATTGTTTTAGGACGTCCTCCTAAGCTGAACCACCAACTGATATAAGTGGTAGACCTAGCCAATGGAGGTAATCTCGATCGCCTCTGTCACATTCGTTAAATTGTGACCATAGTTAGATGTTGAACATTATATTAGTCAAGGACCATCAACGTTTGATGTGATTGAGATTGATCAATGGGATCAACCATTGATATTTGTTCTAATATATGTTGATTAAAGAAATATTTCTGATATTTATATGATTAGTTTAAAGTGATATAACTCATTGATCCTATATGTATGTTACACATTGTATTGAGATAAGTAAGTTTTGATATCGGTTTATAAAGATGCACAATAAATGTTCGATCAACTTAGAAGAGATGTATTACTTACTAGGTTGTAGTTGCTCATCCATTTTGTCTTTAATGTTTTTTCAGGTTCTTCGGCTAGTGACCAATAGTGCGAGTGCTATATTGATGAGGAATTTTGGGGGTTGGATTTTTGGGTATGAATTTAGCTAGCTGTATGTGACTGAGTTGAGTTTGTTGGATTTAGTTGTTCGTTGGAGTTGTATGTATGTCTATTGATGGATGTTGGGTTGGCGGATTCTTAATATGTACATATTCTTTTTGATGGACTATAAAAAGCTTTGATGCTCTAACCAGATGACTTTTTATCAAATATTATCAAATGTATATGGATATATATATTTGCATGTCAAGTCGAGTTATGATTACATTAGAGACTTCGTTCTTTAAGTAAAAGGACGGCCGTGTCATTATCCCTGTTCTTATAAGTGGGGAGTGCGACAGAGACATCACCTTGGATTTTATACCTGGAGGGTGGTCTCACATTGTTTATTTTAGAAAAAGCTTTCCAAATTCATATGTCCTGTAAAAGTAAGACTTTGTGACATGTGAGCGAGAACATCTCAAAAGCTTTGTTGATTGAGCAATAAGGATCGGGAGATTTCTCCATCTTATTAAAAGACAAAAGCCTTTCCCCTATGTTTTTAATAATTAAGACTGCCAAGTCTTATTAGTTGCGACGTTAACAATAATAAAGTCGTATTGGGCTTTCAGAATATATATACATGGGGCGGGGCGGGCCTATCTATAACAGTAAGCATATTCAATAGGATGTTGATAGGGCGACAAGACTTTCATTGTGAGGGAATTCGATGGCCCATCATGCAACAACTAATTAAGGAAATTGGAGTGGCAGTCCATTGCGCTCTTACTATTGACAGGGGTACATGACATATTGAAATGAGTTGCAAATCAGTTGGCTCCTATCAGCATCATGATGACGGGACCACACAATGGTCATATCTTTCGGCGGAATAATTGCACAATTAATTCATGAATTTTAATTTAATATATAATATCGTCATTAAATTTTTTAATTTATTTAACGCGATCTTTAAACTTTGGCCTAAATTAATATGCAATGTCATCATTGTATTTTTTATCTGTTCAATATGGCCTCCGATCTTTCAGTATATATTCAATTTAATCCTTGAATTATATGAAAATATCCGATGTTGTTTCTGAACTTATTTTAATGGGAATACAACATTGATCATTATCATATATTCCAAAAACTAATTTGAATATATACCAAAAATTATTTTTCTTTTTAGTCATTGTTATAATGTTTGTTTTTTTTTGGTAAAGATGTTAAAATGTTTGTTTTTTTTTTGGTAAGGATGTTAAAATGTTTGTTTGTACTCAAACAAAGCAATAACATCCCACCAAAACTTAAAGTATTGCTTAAGCTTGTCGAAAATTATGAAGCATTATCTGCGACGCTGGTGTGAACATTTGAGTGTGTAAAAGTTTGAGGACTTACCTATTTTAAAAAGAAGCCAATGTGCGCGAGCTGCATCATTTAGATTAGGGGAAAAATAAAAGGTAAAAGTCAATCTAGACCGGGGAAAAAAATATGTTATGTTTCTCGTTAAATCCTAAAAGTACAGAAAATTGCAGGTGCCAATGACAAGATTGAAGCAACAATCACGGAATGAGCTTTTGTTTAGGGAGAAAGCTGGGCTAAAACCGGGATCGAACCATTGCAGTTAACCCATCTCAACGACTACCTTCAGGCACTTCATACATCTGAAGCATGTACGCTGTTCATGGAGAGCCTGTTTGTGCCGAAAATAAGAATGCTCTGTCATGTCGATCTGTCGAGTCGATTCGCATAGCCGGTCCATAAAGCATAGCCGTCAAAGCTATGGTGAAAATCAGAGATATGCTGTGTACATGGCCACCCGAAGATGAGCGACTATAGGTCCTCCATGTCAGCGACGACTGTTTTTGGCCGTGACAAATCGCGCAGAGCAGAAAGGTCGATTCCCCTCAGAACAAGGTAAATTATGAACGAAATGTACGCGACCGCAATGACACCCACCACAGTGCCAAAAATGGCTCCTAGTTCAACGTCGCTTGAGAAGAAGTCCACCAGAAGATAGCCGTTGATCGCCATCACCAGTGCAGCCACCAGCCAAGCGATCACCTGAAAGCAGAACGGAATTTACTAATTATGAGGGTTGATATGAAATTCGTAGAGTGAAGCAATCACATGTGCGAATGATTTGCTTGTCAGATTCATCTGGGTATTTACAATTCCAAACTGGAACATCGGGAATTCGAAGCGAAACTCGGCGATATACCTGGAGGACGGGGCCGATCCGAAAACTCCCCATCAGCTCTTCCTTGGAGACCAAGCACAGAAGTGGAATGAGCGCAAACGGGATCTGCACAGACTGAAGCACGTTGAGATACTCGTTCATGACATCCAAGCTGTCCTCCGACGTGTCGAATGCGAGCGCAACGATCATTGCCGGCACGATCGCACAGCTGCGCGTGATCAGTGCCCTCACCCATTTCCTCAGCCTTATATTGAGAAACCCCCCCATTATGAACTGCCCTGCATAGGTCCCGGTTATAGTGCTGCTCTGCCCAGCAGCTAATAGACCAATCCCCCATATGTACACAATCGGAATGACACCGCCACCAAACTTCTCCTGGAGGTAATTCCCAGCGTTTACGAGGCCAATGCTGTCGGCAAGTGCGGTCCCATAGAACCCCTCTGCGAACACGGCCGTGACGAAGAGATTGATGATGAAGGAGATAGCAAGCGCGGCAGAGGACTCTATTGTGTTGTAGTTGATGGCTTCTTGGACCAGGCCTTTCTTGGTGCGGTCGATCTCACGGGACTGCACGAGGGCAGAGTGCAAGAACAAGTTGTGGGGCATTATGATGCAGCCCAGAACTGCCACCGCTTGCGTGATCGTCTTGGAGCTGAGTTTCGGAATCAAAACGCCTGTGAAGAAGAGAGCTCTACGGATCATGTCCTAAACTGGTGTATAATTTGGGAAGACTTACTGATGAAGCATTTGATTGCTACCATTTGCAGCTAATATATTTTACCGAGAAGTAGTTCGACTCCACTCGGCTTCGCTTCGCCAAACATCCATGCGAACGAGAGCGCCATCACCGCGATGAGAACGGCGAAGACTGCTTCCAATTTCCTCACACCATAGTTCTCGAGGAACAGAAAGATAAAGCTACAGCAGAAGAATGAAGGAAACTTCAGTTTGAAGTCTGGATTCACCAATAAACGAACAACAATGACCAATGACTACAGCTGAGGACAGAATCATCCATTTGATTAGTTTCCTACGGACAGATCATATTCATTGATCACCAATACCATAAATCTGCGGGCAATGCAACAGTGCTAAGACATCCTCTTTGCCGTGAAACAACATAATTAGTGTAAAAAATAGCAATTTGTCCCTGCTAAATTATAGCTTCAGAGTGGGCCAAACCATTGAATTCCTCAAACATGCTCATGTAATACTTAAATACATAAGTCAGCTTTACTCTGCATCAAAAGTAAGTTCTGAAGATCCGTTCTTTACAACCTTCGAGAAATCCAGTGCTCATGCCAGCCAATTCCAAGATAATTTAGTCCAGAAGAGATAAAATTTTGCGAAAAATGAGATGTGAATCAATGAAAATAAATTGCTCCAGAAAACTAAACATAAGAAGAGGCACAAAATTCGAGAAGAGTTGCACAAATTTACCAATCAGCAGCGGTAATAGTGACGCCAGACCAAAGTGGCAAGACCCCATTGCTGAGAATGTTGATGGCGATGGCGCTCCCGATGACCTCCTGTATGTCGGCTCCAACCAGCGCCACCTCCGCCATGAACCACAGCGCCAGCCGCGCCCACGTCGGGTACTCCTCCCGGCACAGCTCCGCCAGGTGCCGCCCCGTGGCCACGCCAAGCCGCGCCGCCAGCAGCTGCACCAGCAGCCCCATCACCGTGGCCCACATCAGCAGCCACAGCAGCGAGTACCCGGCCACCGCGCCGGCCTGGAGGTCGCCCTCCAGGTTCCCCGGGTCGAGGAAGGCTATGCTCATGAGGAGCCCCGGGCCCGAGAAGAGCCACAGCTTCCTCCATGAGAAGGGCGGCGGCGCTCCCGAGTCGGATTCCCCGCCGGCCTCTTCGCCGATGCCAACCACGTGGATCTTCTGGGCCGGGTCGTACGCCGCCTCGTCCACGTCGGCGGCGCCGTGCAGGAGCGGCTGCTGTACGTCGGGTTGCTGAGGTGGCATTGCAGAGATAGAGAGAGAGGTTTTGCCTTTCGGTTATGGAGTTCAATGGAGATATATTAGGCTTTGGCACTTTTTTCTCTGGGTTGGCTGTGACGTTGACCTTTAACATCTTCTTCGATTTTAGTTGTGGCAGTTCGTGTTTCATTCTCAAGATTATTTTTTTTCATTTTCCTTTTCTTTTCCTCATAAGTTTGATTTTTGAGGAGCTTGCTTTTGGTCTTTTCCACCTTCTCCAGTTACCAAGCGGAAGTAGAAAGAAGAGATAAGGTCTTAAATCTTGTTATGAAAGTACAATCGAATACTAAAACTTTTAATAACTGCAATTAAATCCTAAAACTTACCAAATCTAGTTCAATTAAAGTCTTTCCGTTAATTGCACTTTTTAAAAAGCTTTAAGGTACGATTGCATTTTCGCGATAAGTTTTAAGACTTGATTGATTTTTTAAAAGTTTTGAGAACTCAATTGTATTTTCATGATAAATTTTAAGATTTCCAGTGTACTTATTCGTAGAAAGAAAAGTTAACGTGTGGATTGGCAACAAGGTGCATGTACTTTTGTGTATATTTGAATAATTAGATATCGTGGATTGATTGTTGAATTCAACGATGTAGATAGATTTTGGAGAATGTACAATCAATTTATGCAATATAGCTTGGTAGATGGGAGGAGTGGGCTAACAACTACCATTCTCCTTCCTCATGATAATTGGTTTTTGTCTTTTGTCTGTCATTCATTCAGGATAATTTGTGCAGCTTGGCCCCCTTTTCCTCTGCTTTTGTTGTGCATTCATTCATTCAGTTCCTTTTCTTTTTCTTTTCCTTTTCATCTATTGGGTTTTCCAGTACCATAAATAGAAAAAAGGGAAAATCAAAACCAATTACCTAGCATAGTATTAAATCTCGAATTTTATTAAAAATTAGTACATTTCGATCTGTTTACTTGCGTGGGCCATTAATCCCATTAACTTTTTCTTGAACAAAAAAAAAAAAAAGATTTGAACCTTACGGGTCGTTTACCAAGTTTGAATCTTTATTTTTCCACTAATTAATAATTCAATATTTCGTAATATGGCGGTCTTGTGAAACCTTTTAAATGTCAATTTTTGCATGTACTTAACGTTTGTAAACATTTGCCAGTTAAAAATACAAAGAGTGATGGATCACCAGCATATGACTTGATTGATGGATTACAAATGAGAAAAAGCATAACAAGGAAGGGAGGCATGAAGTTAAACTTGTCGGGGAGACGCCCAGATAGATTGTGTAAGAGGCACGCAGCACACAGTGCTTGCAATTTTGTCACAGTATCTTGTACCTTTTTGAGTTCACACATAATTCTCGGTTGTCGATGGAAGCGGGATGGATATGGAATTATTGATCTCCTCTCAAATCTATCTCGTTAATTTTCGGTTGTTCTCGAATCCATCCTGAATCCATCACGGGTTTGATATGAATTCCCAAACTCGCCTCACTACAATAATTAGGTAACCGCGACTTACCATCTTACCTTCTTAGTAAATGGATACCTCCAGGTAGACTAAGAAAAAAAATCACTTCAAAATTACAAACATAACCATTTGTTGGATATTCAAGTATTAGATCTCCAAAAAGTCTAAGATTAACTATTACAGAATTATAAATTTAATAATAGATAGTCAAGCTAAGAAGGCGGTTGTCATTAGTAGATTATCGTTACTTCTGTTTTGGTTTTACAATAATAACGTATATTTACTTAATCACATAAGGATCGAGAATGAAATAAGGAATCCCAGAAATTAATGCATATTGAGTTTGGACATCGGTTTTCTGATTATAAAATTACCAAACTCATTTCGAGCTTTATAAGGTTTCGAGCAATTGATCCCAACAAGCCATTTTTCGCTGGTCGAAATTCCAAAATCCAATTACCATCTTATTAGGATTTGGACGGGGAAGATGATTCCATTGTGTCTGTCCCAATTCCATTTCCAGACGCTGGGCATGTCGAATCGGTTTCACATCAAATCCCTTTCATTCGATGAAACGGCCGGGTGTTGGAGCCGCCTCGGGCTCGTCCTTTGTTTGCCGCAAATCTGTCGGAATCAATCGCCAATAATTGCGCCGGGCACGGACACACTTGCGAGGTAGAGGAAGGTGCTGTTGCTTATGCCTGCCAGGGTGACTAATGACAGGACAGTCTTCATATCGTCTGCAAGATTTTGTTTGTCTTTTTCTTTGATCTGACCTGCATGATGTTGTCGCCTAAGTTCGTACGTTAGAAATTAAAATTAAATATCAAAAAAATTAATTTAAAAGCAGTACAAATAAGTAAGTAGAATATTGATTCGAGCCTAACGGAGTAACGTCGTATACTTAAGACGAATTTGGCCCCTCAATCAGTACCCGATAATATTGGACAATCGTTTCCCAGGATAGAACGGATCTCGTTCCTTCGAAATGGTACGTATTCAGAGATCATACAAAATGATAATGATGAAGTGAAAAATGTCTCGAGTGCGTCGAGAAAATGTCTTGCGGGAGTGCAAAATGTCACAAAGTGTCACTTCCCGAACTAAACCGTTCGGATGTATGTATATGGCGAAAATTGAAGAGTTGCGAGTAATGAAAACTTGCTGGCAGTTCCCGTTCGGTTCGTGAACAGTAGCGAAGGTTCAAAGACAATTAAAAATCAATAGAGAATGGACCCGAAATCGAACCGGCCGACCGGCGGCGGGGGGACCGATTTAGCTCGGCGTAGGTCCTCTCTCCCTTACACAAAAGTGGGTACCCCTTGGGGCCCAAATCCATTTGAGAAGCTCATCAAAATAAGCCATCTCCCATCATCTCTTATATCCTATGTGAGACACTTTCATCCACATACTTTCCATTCAATTCTATGGGATTTGGATGCCAAAATCCCAACACAAGATTCAAAAGGCAAAAGGTGGTTCTTTATCGGGATGGAAAGGCGTCTAAATGGATTGAAGATTCATTTATTAATTGATATGTATAACTATATACGAGTTAGCTAAATTTTTCTAAATGGATTGATATGGGTTTGAGTAGTAAAATCCAATACAATGTGGGTTTTTGATGAATCTAAAGCCGAACCACCCGCAGTCTCTTTTGACACTTGTTTTCAAGTTCAGGTCGGGAGTGTCTCTTTTAACTTTCAGATCTGGAGTGTCTCCTAATCCAGAGACAATGGGGCTCCATGACCATCGATCTCGTTGAGATTACGATGCCGTAAAGGAGAGAAGTAGAGCTTGAGTGTGGACGTAGCTTTGGAGATCTTGATGTCCAAGGACATATCAAGATGTAGATTGCATGGAAAGCTAAATGACCACGGGCAACGGCTTCGACAAAGGTCGAAGGTGAGCATTGATCTAGAGGAGGCGGTCGTGGCTTCAACAGATGGACAAAGGCCACAATTGTCCCTGACAAGTTCCCCATTGAGAGGCGATGCCGCTTTGAGCTTGTGACCGCTAGTCCCGGCTTTCCTTGACTCGGCCGAAGCCGTCGAACATGGACGTCGAGTGGAGGCGAACAAAGGAGGCTGACGAGCCAAAGGGCAAAGGGCTACCCTATGGAAGCCTTCTTGGAGAAGCTAAAGGGGTTGATGGGGAGGGAGTTTGGGTGGGCGGACATGATGGTGAAGGTGAGGGAGATGGCGGCCAAGAGGGCGGGGAGGAATGCGGCGCTGATGAGGGAGCGGGGGGAGCTGTTTATTGTTTAGGCTCCCCTTTTTGTTAAATGTTCGATGTTTTTCAAGCGTGTAATGGTGCCCCTTTTTTTTTTTTTTCACCTATTACCATAAGGACATCCGACCTTAAAAGACTCGAAATTTTCGATTTGAGTCGGGTTGAGTGTTTTGAGCACCCCTAATTTTTATTGGAAGGGTAACTTACAATTAATTTCGTTTCGGGTTCTCATAATCATGTACGTAAAATGTTAATACCACGAAAAACGGCAAACTGGTACATTTATGATAAATTTATCTCGAGCAAATTTTTTGACCGTCAAAAATTCCAAATTAGCACACTTGTGACAAATTTACCTTTTATTAAATTGGATTAATATCACGAAAAATAAAAAAATCGGTAAACATGTGACAAACAGAAGGGTAAACACAAACTAGTATACCTGTTAACTGTCATGTATCGTAAATTCAGTAATTTAATGATAAAATTTAACGTAAATATATGGATCTTAAATATATGGATTAGCCTTAATGGGTTTCAAATAAAAGAAGGCCAAAATATATGGATCTTAAATGGGTATATTCTGAATCCATTTACGACACATTTAATAACCCATTATGAAAAGCCCGGTTGATGATCTCCGTCTCACGTCACAATCTTCTCTTCGTCTTGTTCGCTTATAGCTTCCACGGAGTCACCTCCGCCGCTATCGCCGACTTCGCGCCGCCCATCTCCGGTGCGCTGCCGCCCATCACCGGTGCGCCGTCCATCTCCGTTGTAGCCGAGGTTCTCCGACGACTCAATATTGCCCGTCCTGCACTCCTTGCAAACCCTAAACTCCGTTTCTTGCGGCTAAATCTCTCCGATCGCCACTAAATTCCTGAGGACTATCTGAGCCTACGACTCCACCACCATCGCCTCGACTCCCGTTGTCCTGAGTGCCTCCGGCATGTGCTCATGAAGTTCGCTCCCCCGAGGACGATCGAGTACTTGGTCTTCGTCTCGTTTGCCTCGACGAATCGAGTCTCATAGCTCGAAGGGAGGCCGATTAGAGCGTACTAGCCGAGTTTCTTGTACTCAGCAGGGTTTGAAAGGACTGGCATTTTTGTCTCCGGGTATTGGGTTTTCTCTATTTGCTTACTTTTTTGTCGAGTTTGCCTACAATTTGGTTTTCGAGGGTGTTTGGGTTCTTGCTGCGGAATTGGTGTTTTGCTGACTAATCTTTTCTCTCTTTTTGTGTGGGGGTTGCGGGGTTTCTAGGTTCATCGGTTGGTGGTCAATAGAGATCCCAAGTTCACCAATTTCGTCGAGGTGAGAATGTTCGATCTTTTTCCCTGCAGTTGCTTTCTTTAGCTTCGCTGATCCTTGAATACTGTCGGCTCTTTCGTGTGAATGCGCCGTGAGCTCGGTGTTATGTGGGTCATTCCCATTGGTTGGTGTGGTCACAACAATTTGACTGAAGAAGAGAATTCAGGAGTTTGGGAACACGAAAGGAGGATCATAGGGAAGTAGAAAAGAAACAGAGGGAGAGGAGAAATAAAAGAAGCCCGGAGAAAGATGAGCACTGAACTTCTAGTGACTCGGGTTTTCTCCACTAGTCAATGAATTTTAGTTGTGCAACTGAAACCATCATAGTCAATGAGGGGTCCTTATAGATTGAGCGCTCCCGATCACTTATTGGTTTATGAAAATGCGATCAAAGTGATCCGTCACTTGAAAGAGTGGTTCGCAAACAAGAGCGCTTCTTCGCTCAGCCGCTCTAGTTCTAATCATCCCTGCTTGTCTATTCTTTCTTAAGGCATTAGAAATATTATCTCTTTTTCCTGGATGCATCTCTTCTATGTGTGAGTTTCTTTATGGCATTGTTGAATCAATAACAAATCCAGATGGGACAGGTTCACTTTGGATTATCCTCGGAGAGGTTTGTGGTACATGTTTCTGTGCAGTAAGTTTTAGGAAATACCTCTATTCTGTTTAAGGATGTACGAGGAGGAATTCATTCACCATTTGATAGCCAAATATCCAACCTTTATTGTACAGTGAACTACGTTTCTGATTCCGTTGTCTTGATTTTACAGTATCACTTTTAAGTGTCTTTTCGGGTGCTCAAAAGTTTCATGTATAATAGCTGCACATGAAGGTCTAATTGAGATTTTCAATTGCAGTTTCGGACACACAAGGTTATTTATGGGCGATATGCTAGACTGTTTTTCTCACTCTGTGTTGACAGAACGGATAACAAGCTTGCATACTTGGAGTCCATTCACTTACTTGTAGAGATTTCGGATCACTTCTTCAGCAATGTCTATGAACTAGACTTGGTAATAAATTTTCCTGAGGTTTGTCCATAACCATCAGCTCTACTTTTGTCTAAATGTACTTCTTTATCACATCTTACAATTGTATTATTATACGAAATTAGTTGTCAAATCTTGTTTGCCTGTCTATTTCTATTGGTGCTGCTGTCTGAATAAGTGATTAGAGTTGGACCTTAGAAATATGCTCTCCCATATAGTTTTTACGTATATCTTTCTTCTCCGATTGTTGCTAGACTGGGTTTCTGGATTTTCGGGAAAACCTCCATTGGATGAGCTATTTTTTCGTAGTTTTCTTTAGTTTTAATGTTCCTCTCATATTTGACTTTACATCGAAAGTCTCATTTGTTGTTGCATCCACTCACTGTCTTAATGTTGTATTTGGTTGTTTGAATTGACTAATTTTTCTCGTTTCATCTCGATGTGAGCCATGAAATGGTATTTGCTATGTATTTCAAGCTACTTTAGGCTGCGGGCTGACAGAATCTGTGCTTGTAATTTTCTTGTTAGTTTGAATGGGTTATAGAATCTAGAATATATCTTGCAGCTTGAGAAGCTTCATTCCATTGAGGGTAAAATCTATCCCATTGCATATGCATGTTTATTCTCTGATCTTATGTGTTTTGGGAAAGCACGCATTTGGTTATGTGGCTTTTCAATATTATTATCGTCTAATTGCTCTGTTTTTCTATATCCGTGCATCAAACTTGTGCTCTCGCTTGCTCTGTTTATGTACGTGTGAAATAGTTGGAACACGTTCTCTTTGGTTTGTCTGATACAAGCAAGAAATAATGAGTATGCTAATTGTGACATTGCTATGATACACCTATTTGATATCTAGATGATTCCATCACCATAAGGTTGCTGTTTGCTTGAAGCCTTTTGTATAGTCTTGTAGGATGGGTAGCTGGATGCTGCAATTTTTTGGTCGAGCTCTAGATTTGACTGAGTAGGTTTGGAGCTACTAAATCTAGACTTCTTATTTTCTTCTTCATGTAAATCATAAATTCTTGCTTGGCTAGATTGTTTCTTTATCTCCTCTGTTGGGTGAGAATCTTTGTTTCTATCTGTACTACAACAGCTAACATTGTAGACATTGTGACGCTTTGCCGATATTTGATTGATCATTGCAAAACTTGCATAGTCTGTCACCATGGTGGCCATAATCTAGCAGTGGATGAAGGATTCAAGAATGCCTTCACACCAGGAGGAGGAAGAGGTGCGGCGGGAGAACAAGTGGTCATTTAGATATGTCTTTACGTCTCCTCTTGAACCAATGAAGATGATTTGTGTTTATTTTTTTGTGTCAATCTTTTAGTTGTCGAAACATCCAATTCCCTTTCAATGTTACTAAAATTCGAAAACTCGGCCACTAGAGAATGGCGGCGTGAAGTCAGCAATAGCAGCAGAGGTCACTGCGAATTAGATTCATCGAAGTGATAAGCGAAGAAGAGGGAGAGAAAATTGTGAAGTGAGATCACGAGCTAGGCTTTTCTTCAAAAAGAAATTGGATTGTAAATGGGTTCAAAATATACTCATTTAAGACCCATATATTTTGGCTTTCTTATTTTTAAAACCCATTATGGCTGATTTGAAAAAAAAGGAATGACCCATTATCGAGCCATTTAAGCAAACATGAGTGGATTTTGGACCCATTTGATAGGTCTATAATGTATATGTGTTTGAACCTAGAACCTGGTTTTATGAATTTATTATTATAATTATTGATTTTATTATTTTATATTTGTGCACTTTTTTATGGGTACTAGAATTACATATTCGGCAATTAAAATTTAAAAATATTGTATCAAATAATGTATTATTAAACGGGTGTTATCTGACAAAAAAAAAACAACAGGTGTTAATTTTTTAAGATCTCATTTATATTTAATTCAAAACTAAAACTCAATTCCATTTCAGGATTTGTGAAAAAAAAAGAAAGAAAGAAAAAGAAAAAAATCAAAAAATTAAATTTGTAAATTATAAAAATTGTCCACAAATTAGCAATATAATTTTTTTTAAATCATAAAAAATTATTTTGGGTTAAATATGGAAGTATTTTAGAAATACGGATTGGGTCAGGTATGGATCAGGTATGGATCAAGTCGGGTATGGGTCCAGAAAATTGCATTACATATAAATGGGTCATAAACGGGTAGATGGGTCAGTTTAGATCATACCATTTATGACCATACCAAACTCGACCCGATCCGCCCACTTGATAGGTCTATTAGAGACAAAACTGAGTGAAGGACTGCATCAGAGGAAGCGTGTCCGAATCGATTTTTCTTCTCGCAAATCAGACAAAAGTCAATCCCCAATAATTGCGGAGACGCACGCACGCACGTGATGGAGGAGGATGCTGTTGCAAGCTGGTGCCGGCCAGGGGGACTGACGACCAGGACATTCTTCATCTTGTTGGCTTTTTAGGAGTTTCTAGGACTCTTCTAATTTGTCTCCCCCTCTAGGATTCGTCATTGAGAGTTTGCACATACACCATGCGTACATATTTCTCCACATTGGAGATACTCCAAAAGAGAGAAAGATTTCGTTACATTTCCGTTTGATTGTCATGTGTTTCTAATAAATCGTAAAATTGAAAATGGTACTTCGGGTTCAAAAATGATGAAGAAACATATTAGCAAATGCTAATATTTGTGTGTTTTGAATAGTCCTGTTTATGGTTTGAAGCACCTTCTGCCATCCGGTTTTGAGTCCCCTCCATAGCTTGTATAGTGGAGGTGTTATTAAAGCCGGGTCAGGGTCGGGTTCGGGGTCGGGGTTGGAAGTTTTTTGTTGGTTTAGTAAACAATGGACTTTCATTCAACTAAATTGGTCAAGTTACATTATGAGATATCGTCTCTCCCACTGGATTCTTTAGACAACATAATTCCCTAATAAGATCTGGAGTGGAAATACATGACAAACCGTCCATCTGGCTCTTTTCCCGGTATTGCCAATGCATCCGCAGTCCCCATTAGCTTCCCTGAGAATGCGCTCAATTCTGCAATGCTGCAGCTCCGCGAACAATCTCCTGCATTCGTGCAACAAAGGTTAGCAGCTCCTCCATGTGAGCAGTTCTCTGTCACCGCCGGCAGACTTGGGTGATTCGTTCAAAAATCCGAGCAACTATCCTTTTTATGGCCAACAATTCCTCAGTGGAAGCAGAGACTCTCATGACCTTCGTGTAGGAGCGCGAGCCGTCTTCCATCTAATCAAACATATTTTTTTGAAGCAGTTCAGTAATTGAAACTGGAATGCGAAATCGAGCATGCTCCCCGCTCTCGCTGCCTGCTGTTTTTAGATCAATCCTCAATGGTGGTCGCACAAGATTGGCTGCCTTTCTCAAACATTGAAGCAGTGGATGGCTGAAACTTGGGAACCCATTTCCAAATCGATAGAAATCCACCATCGACAAACCAAGGTCCATCCTTAAGCGCGTCATTCTCAAACATTAACATATGATTGTTTGCCAAAGGTCAGAAGTCGTTCCATCTCCAGGGATCAAACCAGGCTGAGCCTCTGCGCTTGGTGTCCATCATCATCATGGCCCAATTAGAACAAAACCCAATCATGTTGAAGAGAGTTTCCGCAGAAGTAGATTGCTTGTGGGCTTGGTCTTTTGGGTGTCTTGGCTAAAGAATTGACCCATGTTTTCATCCTAAATCATGAAAAGAGGCCCCCCTTTTCCCTAATAATGCATGAGAAAATGGGTTGGCTAGGAACAGCACAAGGTATATACTACGCATTTGGTAATCTACGTTACCAAGAGGACAGATTAAAAAAGAATGACTCAAATTTGCCGTTTCCTATACCACCTTTAATTAAAGCTTATATATATACATATGTAAACCTAACTTGTATTATATTTAAAACCAATTTTCAAATTCGGTATCCACTTTTTATATAACAAAAGCACCCGTGCGTCATCTCATTATAGAAAAAAAAGTACAGAGGACAATACATATCATGAGTAATAAAAATTCGATATCTCCGAGCGGTTATCTAACAAGTCTTTTATTTTTATGAGCACACATCCTCGCTGTTGAAATTCATATCCATATTCTTTACTAAAAATCGTCCACTTCCATATTGAATCGGGAACAGGAACTAGTTTTAGTTAAGTAAACTCACAGTCAAATAAAGAATCCTCATATTACGATTAAACAAATTTCATTTCTATACACATTAAAGAAAATATATTGTCTCAGCATGTCAAATGCAGTTGCAATTTTCCAGTCATTTATAAATGTAATATTGCCAGTTTCATACTTTTGACATATCTTGTGAGAAAGTGGGACATGGAAGTGGGTTTCATAGAGGCACGAAAGGGTGCCGCTAAAGTTCAACTAGTCTATTCCCTAACCAGATAACCAAATTGATTGTATATAGTATTGTTGCGACTCTGGATAATCAATATATTCCCACCGAGAAAAGTGAAAATTTAAGCTCCACAGTCATTCCTGCTTAAACTCGATTTCATTTCATGGTCTCGAATTGGGCACTTATTTACCAGATTGATCATCATGATCATTCCAATCTAAATAAGGGAGACATACACCTTCGTATAACAGTTAACCTTTTAGACGAAAAATTCTAACAAAGCAGAGATTACAAACTTATTCTATATCTCTCAATCCCAAATCCTAGCTATACTCAACTCACTCAGTATGTTTCGCTCGCCATAATCTCTCTTTTCACATATTACAACTCAAGAGACAAACCTTAAAACACTCTCAAGGGACTCTACTGCTTAATACTCCGAATCTTGGTCAACATGTACTGTATTTAAATCTCAAATTTCGAAGGATCCAAAACGTCACCAAGGCGCCCGGTTCATGCCCAATATGATCAACCAAGTGCTCGGCCACAAAGGCCCGGAGCCCACTGCCGCCAGCTCGCAGCTTCTTCGGTTTTTGTGAAGGATCGGTGCAGTCGCACATTCATCTAGGTGTCCAATCAATCTAGTTTTTCTTAAAATTGTTCGGTGACAACCACATCTCCTCTTTTGTTTCCAAACCCCAAGTTTCCTAGATATTTTCGATACTGAACTTTTTGCAGTGGTTGCTTACTTTCTTTGGAAAACCCATCGGGCTCCGGTGGTTGAAGGCTCAGCCCACGCTCAATGGCTAAACTTCAGCAAAATTGTCCAAAGAAGTCCTAAACCTATTGTACGGCAATCAATTCAGTTTTAAACTTTTCAATTTTACTAATTCAGTTCTAAACCTTTTAAAAAATTATCAATTTAGTCATAAACCTAGACTTTTTTTCTCAATCTTGGCATCCAACCAAGATGGAAATTAACCAGAATTATTTTCATTATTGGCAAAATTTTCTCAGGAGAAAATAAGTTTAAGCAAGACGGGTTTGGACAGTTGAGAGTTTTGTATCAATTGTCTTGAGAACGTTATTTTGTGCCAAAGCATTTTCTGATTGCCAATTCAGAACAGCTTCGGCAGCTCTTACGTTTACTATCAAATTTTTTCGAATAGAACAAAGCCCAATAGTCATCACTAGCACTTGTCTGCAAAACTTTCTTCCCAATTTAATCATAAACATATTGACTATTTGCCAATTTAGTTCTAAACGTTTTAACGAATTGTCAATTTAGTTCTTCCGACTAATTTTGGCTAGAAATCGTTGACGTGGTGGTCCAATCGACACCGGCCATCCTACGTGGGTTGATGTGGATAATTTTCTATTTTTTTAAAAAAAATAGAATTTTTTATTATTTTTATTGATTATTTTATTTTTATTCTTTTCTTTCTTCTTCGTTGAGTCGGCGAGTTGCCTGCCAAGGGCTGGCGGAGGTGGTTGGCCACTAGGCAAGGGTCAGCAACCCCTGCTGGCCCCTGGGCGAGGGATCCGAGCCCTCACTTGTGGGCCATAGCGATGGCGTTGCGGCCCTCGCTTGCCCTCTATGCGGTCGGCAATGGCTTGGGCAAGGGCGTCGTCCAAGCCGTGACGTCCTCACCTCGCCAGATCTAGTAAAGGCGTTGCGGCCCTCGTTGGATTTGGTGAGGGCTTGTGAACCCTCGCTGCGGCTAGTGAGGGCGTTGAGAGCCCTTGCCCAAGCCCTCACCGGCCATAGCGAGGGCTTCGTGGCCATCGCCCCAAGGCAGGTGGGGGTCGCCAGCCCTTGCCCATTAGCTGGCCACCTTCACCGGCCCTGGCCTAGTGGTTGGCCACCTTTGTCGGTGACTCGCCAGCTCAACAAAGAAGAAGAAGAAGAAAGAAAAACAAAAAAAAAAAAAAGAAAAGAAAGGAGTAAAAATAATATAATCAATAAAGAAATTCGAATTTTTTTAAAATAAAAAAAAAATTATCCATGTCATCACCACGTAGGACAGTTGGTATTGATGTCAGTGATTTCCGGTCAAAATTAGCTGGAATGACTAAATTGGCAATTCATTAAAAGGTTAATTCTAAATTGGCTAATAGTTAATAGGTTGGGGATTAAATTGGTACAATTGAAAGGTTTAGGATTGAATTGATAACTTTTTAAAAGGTTTAGGATTGAATTGGTAAAATTGAAAAGTTTAACTGAATTGAACGTTGTTTAATAGGTTTATGACTTTTTGGATAATTTTCCCGCCAAACTCCATTCTAGGCTGGGGCCTCGAGGCTCGAGCACCGCGGTCCTACTTCCCCTGTCCTTGGACATGCCTAATTCCGATCTTTGTTGTAATATTCCGAAATTTCACTCATTTGGGATTTATGAAATGACTGATTTTATTAATGTACTTGTAGTTGATTCTCGCCCGGGATTGATCATTCCTGAGATAATAACCATTAAGGAAATGATAATTAGGGATTTAAATTCGTTTGACTAGAAAGATTCGACTGTGAACCGACTTTCGATAATAAAATTGTCGAGGTGACATTTTGAGCCAATAAAGGCCGATCTTAAGATAGTATGAACCGGTTCACTACTATCATACTAGTGGATTACGGGTGAATTCGTTTGACCACGAAGTGAATTGACGAATGATCTAAAACCTATATCAAACGATCGTGCCCATTAAAACTAGCGATCGATCCTCGCGATTTTATTGACAACCGAGGTTGTCACGATCTGAACGAGCTTGCATGTGACTTGATTTAGTGTCAGTTATTGATTGATTCTACGAATTTCCCCAAGAGCCGCCCGTTAGTCTGGGAATCGCTCAAGTTACGTTACATAAAATTCAATTATTAATTTGAAACCGAATTGGGCATTGAAAAATTAGGAAGTCATGACAGGATGACGTTGCAGTTGGAACGTGCAACCTTGAATGTTCCCTAATCCTTCAGAAAAATTCAATTTCGGCAAAAAAATGGGGAAAGTGACCATTTGACCCCTAAGGATTTATAAAAGGGCTAGTTATATTGGGCAATGGCATTTTGGTCATTTTACCCTAAAATTTGGAAAAGACAATTTGGCTCTTGGACTTTTTGAGAAATTCCAAGATTGTCTTTGGATATTTTGGAAAACATTTGATCTGGGCCGTTGATTTCAAAATAAGTTCAAATTTGGGCAGTCGGATGAAAAGTAGAGAGAAGGGCATTTTGGTCATTTGCCATTTTTGGGTCAAAACTTGGAGACAAAGCCAGGACCATTCTCTCTCTTCTCCCTCTCTCCCCATTCGGCCCCCCCATCTCTCTCTCTCTCCCGACCTCCCTCTCTCCCATTGTGAGCTCTCCCTCACTGCCGAACGCCGCCCTCACACCGCCGTGCCGAGCTGCGCCGTCGCACCGCTTGTCCGCCGAGCCCCACGTCGTGCCACCGCCGTCGTTCCCCTCTCTCGGCTCACTCTCTCTCTCTTGGTTTCTCTCTCTCCCTCTCTCGGCCGCAAGCCGTTGTCGCTGCCGTGAACTGGCCGCCGCCGCCGCGAGTCGTACGTCGCCATCGCCGCAAGATTGCCGCCCGTTTCGCTCTAGCCGCATTAGTCTCGAGTTTGGTAAGTCATGATCTAAATCTCGCCTAGTTTATCGGGTATTTTCGGACCCGTTTAGACGTAATTTGGTAGAAATTAAGGGCTGAATTGAATAACGGGCTTTAGGATTGAATTTGGGAAATTTTGGTGGAATTTTAGAGGTCGAGTGTTGGTTGTGAATGGCTATTCGAGGTGCTGTGGCGTGCTGTTCGATGAGTGATTGGTGCCATTAGTTCTGGCTCGAGATTTCGTAAAAGTGCCGTAAAGGGCCATAATTGATTTAACGAAGTTTGGATGTGGAAAAATGCTAATTTGTGTGTTTATCGCATGTTTGTAATGTGACTGTGTTGTCGTGATATACTGGGTGCAATTGTGTGCATGTATTTAATGCCCGGATGTGCGAATATGTGTAAGTGTGAGATTGGGAACGGACCGAGGCATTATAAGCTCGGGTCGCGATCACGTAGGTCTGTCGCATTTAGCGCTGGCTGAGGAATGAGAAAATGGGAATTGAGGTTGGTCGAGGCACGACTAGCTCGGGTAAGATTGGGATCGGGTCGAGGCATTCTAAGCGCAAGTCACGATCACGTAGGCCTATTGCATTTGACGAAGGCTGAGGAAAGTGTGAAAGTGGGATCGGACCAAGGCGTGTGATGCTCAGGGCACGATCGAGTAGGCCTGAGGCATGTATACGCGGGTCGGGAATATGATTGAGAATGAGACGTGTGGTATGGAAAGTGAATATGGGATCGGACTGAGGCGTGTGATGCTCGGGACGCGATCGAGTGGGCTTGAGGCTTGAATACGCAGGCCAAGAAAGTAATTGAATAAGTGTGAATAGGATGAGTGGGCTAGAAATGTGGTGTGATTGACGTGTAAATTGATATGTGGAAAATACGTGTGTTGTATTATGTGAGTGAGAATTGTATTTTGTGATTGCGGGCTAACGTACAAGTTATGTATGCTGTGAGTCCAGGTATGTGTGATTGTTTTGTTGCTATTTGCGTGGTTTGTTTGGTTGGATGTCTGAATGTGTCTGGAATTACGTGGTAGTCTAGGTAGGGTTTAGGTTGCAACTTATTGAGAAGTGTCTTATGGTTATTTCAACCAAACCATTTTAGAACCCTCGCCTGGGTCATGAATCCGCCGCCGCCGCCGCCAGATCGTTTTGGAATAGTCATGCACACCGATCATGACGTGTTGGAGTACTCGATGGGAGATAATTTCACCTGGATTAAGCATACGATTGTAGTTTGGATAGATATAAGATTACCCCACTGGCAGGCCCACACCTACATTGCATGGATGTTTAGAAACGGGGTTGATGAGTTCGGCTCTGTCTGAGATTTCAACATTTCCTTTGATGGAGTTGGGGACTGGGATCTATCAGCCATACCCCCTCCCGATAGCGAGCTGACTAGCTTGGAGACTAGTTTGGCTCATTTTGAACTCCACCCTGCTTCTGCAGTACCTGAACTCTCGGGAGCCGAGCATTAGCCAAAACCGAGAAGAATCTCAGGGGGGATACGATCCGATGGACGTGGATCTCAAGGTAATTCTCGAGGAAGGACAAGAAGGAGAAGAAGAAAATCCTGAAGCAGAACCATAGGAGGTTCCAGAAGTAGAGGCTGAGGAAGAACTGGAGGGCGTATCTGTGTACGAGTATAATTCCTACTATGTACCAGAGGTTTAGCCAACTGAAGAGCTAGTCGGGGAAGAGCGGGATGAGGTTCCAGTAGGAGAGTCGGGTGACATAGATCACCCGATAGAGATCAAAGCCGAGTCGAAGTCCTCAGTGGATGCGACGATTCGAGAAGAGTCTAATTCGAGTGCTAGCGAGTCGGACTCTAAGTGGACACCGTCTCATGGACGCCGGGGCTAGTGGGGAGGTTCGGAGCACAAGTTTTGAAGAGTACCATTTTTAGAGAAACAGAGAACCCAAATTATCTACCCTTTTGGAGATGTTGGTGGTGGTGTATGATAGTGGGTGTGCATGTATGACTTGTGGACTAAACAAGTTGGCAGTAGGGTATAGTATGGCTGTAAATGGATATTGTAAAAATTTGGTAGTGTAATATTTAAATGAAGGTGGTATGATGATTTATTTCTTCATGGTGTTTTCCTATTTTATTGTCCGGATATATTTGATTATTTTCGCCGCGAATTAACTCTGATGAGATTATTGGGTCAGCGACGTAATTCCTGGGTCATCGCACTATTCTGACCGAGCTAGAGAGATGTCGTGAGCTCGATGGGATTCGGGACGTGACATTTGTTGTTTCCGAGCTTCGATCTGAGTTGCGTCTTGGCTAGAACTCGAGATGGCTAGCACGGCTAAAATGGCGGTTTAAGGCCATGCAAAAGCGTTGCTTTGGACTGTTTGAAGTCATGGTTGTTGAAACTTGAACCACGACCAATCTTTTCGCCTTTCCCCTTTTATCATGACGCTGTATTAATGAACAATGATGATGGAGGCGACAGCGAAATCGCCCTCGTGATTCAGTGAAGTCATTCTTTCCCAAACAAACATTTGGGATCTTTTTGAATTCTTCAACAGAAATCGAGTGCTTTGGAGAATCTTTGCTGTTTTGCCTCTGAAGCAACCTGGCTGGTTAACCCTAGAGGAAGCTTCCTTTTGCAAAACCTTGTTCATACTAAGCTGAACAGCCAGCCCACTGCTTTGTTTCGCATTCTATGAATCGAGTCCTTCCTTTATCAGGACGCGACCGGACTCGTGGCTCGTTCAAAGGTCGCTTTATCATAAGCTTTTGATTCGCTCTGAGAAAACTCTCTAGAGGACCACAAAGGTTTCCTTTAAAGACCAAGAACCGCTTTCGGCTTTGCCCTGGCCTGCGAGGCCTTGAGATGCTTTGCCATTTCAATTTCCAGGAGCCCTTTCTGTACCGACTATATCTGAGTATTCCCGTGACTAGTTTTTCCCACATTGCTGTCCAAAAATAACGTACAAGATCGAGTTCGTCGCTTTACATTATTCTTTTGGGCGCAACTTTACAAGATATAATAGATATTGCCATTTCATCAAAGCTGTAGCCTGTTAACTTTGGGCAAAAGGCAAAAACATTTAGCCACGTGTAGGACTTACCTGTGGTTTTGTGAGGGATTGGCAGGCACGACAGATTTAAAGTGATTTGGTAATTATTGTCGAGCAAGAACTCTTCACAGTTGTAGTGATCATACTGAGAAAAGAGAAAAATCGAATTGATTGCGTTCTCACAATTAAGCCTTGCAAGTTACGTAGATTGCTAATATTACGTATAATGTTTTCCTTGAAAATTTTATGTTTATTAAGTCCACGTCTCTACTGCATCCAACTTATATGCAAATAGTATTTGTATACTTATCGCGGTGACAATATCATGAAATTGTAAAAGAAACATCACTTGAAGATCATAAATATCATACGGAAGATAATTGAATTTTATGGACTTATTAGCCTAATACTTAAATTCACTATAACCAAATATCTCTAAATCATACTTTACAAAAGTGAAATTTATCGGGAATTATTTCTACTCAATTTGACTAGATTGCTGGTCATTTCTTTTTCAATAATTATTTTGGTTTAAATAATAACTATATTATGCTATTTTACTGCATGTTGTATCAGATGGAATCAAAGTAATTTTACTTTCTATGGTGTATTATGTTGCAAGCATGTTAGTCAGTTTTTCTCTACATATTATTCTACAAAAATGAGTAAATTTTTTCTACAAATATATCACATCATGCAACATGCATAATAGAATCAATCTTACGTGTATTTATCGGTATAATTACTTTCGCGTTCTCGTAGAGTTATTTTAACTACTCATTATTTTAGATATTACTAGATAGATGTAATATTTATATGTGTTAATATTTTGAATACTTTTCTCTTAACTATTTGAAAATTTTTTTTCTCATTCTCATGTATAGGTCAATTTTACTACATATTGGCAAGCAATTTTTCTCTGGGCTTTCACTTTTTCTTAGAGAAACTCTTAAATTTTTGTTCGGAAAAGAAAAGACTCCCTTCAATAAATCAATGCATTTATTGTGTGAAAGTTACTTTTAGTATGATATATTATTAGATTGGTCCGGTCTCGAGTGGGACTCATGTCTTGTAGGCATGTGTAGTAGGGCTTAATTTGTTAGACCTAGGATATGTAAAAAAATGGTTACACAGCCTAAGTGCTCAATATTTGTCGTAAAATCAATGCCTCACTGCCATTAGCTTCGTATATACATAATGTGCTATATAAACTTTTTTTCCTTTCTCATTCAAATTGCATATACATGCTTATTGTACTCGTGTACATTCTACATAAGCTATACATGCACAGATCACTAAATTACAATTTGAACTATATAAATGCAACAAGTTTAACACTGAATTGGTACAAGTACGATATGTTTAGGATTGAATTAGTCAAATTGAAATGTATATGATTGAATTGGCATAAGTGCAACAGATTTAAAACATTTTTCATTATTTCCTCTTTAAAGTTCGAAAGAGGGTATTTTATCGATAATTATTACAACAAAAAAATCACTTTATTAAAAAAGTCATCAACGTACTGCACTATACTGAAAAAAGACCATCATATAATGCACTATCTCATATGCTAGGGGATATGTATGCATCAATTATTTTAATTCGTTTTTGTAAACAATACATACAATCATTTTCAAGAAAATCTTTTTTCATATTGTTGAATTTCAACAAAAACAAACCGAATCTCTTTAATATTAGTAATCAATAATCATTAATTGCGCCTTTGTTTGCTCATCATTGATTGCGCATTTCTTTTAGCGAAAATATGACCGATTAAACTTAAAAAAATGTCCTCAGCGTCGGGGCTTGAATTCATAGGCGAAATGTTGTATGTCTACAATATTAGTAGCCTGCATCTAGAATTGCTAATGGACTACAGCAATGCTGCGTATCGACACTACTAACAACTGCTGGCATATGGAAACATGTTTTTTAAGTACTTGTTTGAACAAGACTACAACTATAGCGTCGTTGACTTCTTGGTTCTAGAGAACTATTCAAGTAGCGACGTATGTAACATTACATTATTTATTTGGTTAGAAAAATCTTAAGGGAATGCTAAAAAATAACTATAATTTACCCTTATCGAAAACGATCGTACTTTGGATACACCCTAGAGGTCAAAGGACGAATCCTATACGAAATGGTTAGTAGCTTTGTTCTCATTAGTGGCAGCAAATGATGACAAACCCTAGCTAGGTAGAGACGATATAATTAGTGTTTTGGTCTTTATTAGATGTGTCAGTACGATTAGACTTTTAATATTGGAAGAGAAGACTAAAGTTATGCAGCAAGAAAAGGGGGGGAAAAAGATAAAAGGGTGAACCAACATCACACGATTTTTATCCCAAATGAATATTGGGCAATGATGCGGATTAGAACATTATATTGTGGCCGACATTGGCTATATGCCTAATAACTTGTAGAATATGTGACCCTCTTCATCATGTCTCTTTGGCGAATATATGTAGTTAGGGGCATTTTCTTGCCCTAGGATTGGTAGGTCAACATATGCATGGATTCTACAAGTTTTAAAAGCAAACAAACTTTCTGTGGTTTAAGTTCTGCATCAAGACTAGTCAATTGGAGGAGCAAATCTATAATTGTGATTTGGACTTTTTCCCCTTGTTTCCCTTCACATAGAAAAGGGCATTTACGTTGGTAGATTTGATCATATAGATACGAATATAATAAGATCTATACGCGTGAACCATTTATTCCCAATTACTCATAGTTCCAATCTTATAATACATACACACACATATACATGTGGACTATATCTATGTTTACTTATTGTTAACATTCATTAGGTCTTTTAGTTTAAAAGAAAATCACTTGTCAAGCTATAAAATACCTTGGGGAGTTCGATTCCCCACATTTTCAAGGGACTAGGAGTGAGGACGTTTAGTTTCAGATGTGGATTTCAACTTTCATACTCTACAAAGAAGCAGGGTAAAAGTCTAAGAGTGAGTTGAAAGTTAGAGTAAAAAAAAAAAAAAAAAAGGCTACAAAATACCTATATCATTTGAAAGTGGAATATATATTGTTTACCACACTTAGGAATTGTGATACTAATGTCCTCTACCCCTTTTTTTAGCTTTAATTAATTACAATATCGTTAATTTGATTATTTTTTTTATACTTGATGCTAGTTCGTGAGTTTGGGGGAGATCCAGTTCATATTAGCTTTTGGCTAACGACTACATTTAGCTCTTGCAGGCAAACCCAATTAAAAAGAAGTTGAAATGGTTTCTTTTCTTTTCAGCTTGAGTAATGATAGTTGCTTGCACTAAACAAAGGATCAAATTTCAGTGTATGCTGTCAACAAAAGTAATACTGAAGCAAACGAAAAGGAAATTTTAAAAAAAGTGAAAGAAAAGGGCTTTAGCCCGTCAAAAAGTTGCAAGTATATACCGCATTCACATGCCCATCCACCCACTAAAACCTGATGATAAGCTTCCAAAAACATTAGGCGAATGAAGAAAAACTATTTTTAGCCATCACATTAACCCCACCGACAACAGCAACGAAACCCTGGTTCGCAGAGGAATATCTAGCACGTGAGCAAAGCTCCATGCACAAGATGCCTACACGATCCAAACTGAATTCACAACACTGCCCCTCGATGGTTCCACAAATCTGGAACGATTGCCATTACCGTCCCACCTTCATGACAAGCCTCTTTTCACAAGTCTCTGTCTTCAACTTTTGTGAAAGAGAAAAGCGAAGGCAGAGCGACACAAAACGTAACAAACATTGAGGCTTACACCACATTGACAGTTACATCATTAGCCCAGATCAACTGAACTTATTATCCCGCACCAACACACACAACGTGGGGAATTCAAAAGATAAGCTAAAGAGACACTTTTGAAAAGATAAGAAGATATCCAGCACAAAAGAGATATGATACGGCAGAGACACAAGCAAAAGCTTGTTCCCTTTTATCGGTCGATCTGGCTAGATCTGAACGCTATCCTCATCCGGTCAATGACGTCGTTCGGGGGTCCAATGCGGCGCCCTAGGGCTGAAATGCGCCGAGACCACCCTTGAATTGAGAAGCTCCACTATAGGCGTGAAATTCACACATCTTGGTGCCTTGTATTGATTGATTGAAGCACCCCTAGAGATCGCATAGTCCATGAGCTCCTCAAATGTACCATTTTTCACCACCCTTATCTCTAGAGGCCCAATCGAGTTATCTGCAACCCGGCATTGCCGGTAGACCGAGTTGAGGCATTCTTCCATGGCGAGGCAACACCGGTTGAGCACCTCGTGAGCCGGCGCATTGGTTGGCTCCTTCACGAGAAGTTCCCAATAGATGACGTAGTGCCCTGGGATGGTCTTTGTGTCAGCGTAGCTCGTGTACTCGACCACACTGGTGTTGAACTCGCGGAGAAGTGCTGATGCGCTCTCCACGGCCTTCTGGAGCTCGGACTCATCCGTCTTGTCCGAGTCAATGCTCAGAAGCACATTCTTGCGCCTCACGAAGCGGAACTGCGGAGTGGCGTTGTGGAACCCAGTGACCTGGAGGATGTCACCGACCCGGTACCGGCAGAGGCCTGCATAGGTTGTGATTACGAGCTCATACTCCTTCCCGGCTTCAACATCTGCCAGGTCGACGAGCCGGGGAGGGGAGTCCCGGGAAAGGGGTGGGGCTGACGGGTCATGGGGGAGGAACTCGAAGTACGCCATGTTCGGCATGATCGTGTACGAGACCTCTGAGGGCTTGCACATGGGTTTTAGGTTTAGCCCGAAGTAGCACTCGGATGATGCATACATAGTGCATGCCATGGGCAAGCCACCACTATAATACTCTAGGGTTGGTATGTATTGAGCCATAGCCCCAGTCACAATCACATCCAAGTACTTAGTGTTGGGCCAAATCCTAGTTATGATCCCATCCCAATTTTCCCCGGAACATTCCTTTTGAATGAGCTCGGCGAGGTCCGGTTTAGGGCTTAGGATCTTGGACATGCATTCCCGGATGGCAGGGTCAGTGACCTTAGGGTTTAGGGAGCCGGTGGCGATGTCGTGGGCTAGCTGCTGCCAGTTCAGCTGGAGGAACTTAATGGCACGGAGGAGGCCAGAGGCGAACACAGCGCCCACACGGAGGACCTCCTCACGCATGAGGAGGCCACAGAGCATCTGGGTGTACATGCTCTGGAAGGAGTCGGCACAAAGGATGGCCTCGTTCGGGCTCGTGTAGACATTGTACGGGTCATAGGGGCGGGTCTTGAAGAGGTCGCTCTTGTAGTAGCTCGTGAGCACCGGGCGCGCCACTAGGCCACCCGGCGTCTTAGTCTCGGCCTTGATGAAGAGGAAGTAGAGGCCCTTGCCCTTGTCCAGTCCGGGCACATAACTACATATCAACAAAAAAAATTCCAAAAAAAAAAAATATCAGATATCACTTCGAAAATAACCAGATCAATGATAAGAGGAATGCTATCTTGACTTATTTTATAACACAATATCACTACACTAATAGATCATTGTAAGTCTTCTAACAACACTTCGTTTGGACAAATTATACATTTCACTGCAGAGGGTCTAAAGACGAAAGGTACCAACCACAAAAGAACTATAGGATCTTCTTGGGGATATACTTACAAGGAAATGCAAACTAAAAAAGTGAAGCACCCGTCATCATTTCTTATCAGGCTACTCAAAGTTGCGTCTTTTTTATTATAAAAGGCCTCATTCAGAAAACATTTGGTTATAGCCGCCATCATTTGATTTTAGGCATACTCACAGGTTCATAACCGGCATGAGGAGACTGTAGAGTAGTTGGCGACGGTCCAGCTCTTCTTGAATGGTCGGCATCAGCTTCCTCTCTCCGGCCGAAGTACCCGAACTGCGAATATGTGCACTCGTCATTATATGCTCATACATTAATTAAGGTCATCATCTTCCATAGATAGAACGACAAAAAATAGATAGATTGCATGCTTCTTTTTTCCCTTAAAATCACCGGGATTAACATACAACGGACATGATATTAAGCGAAAAAAGGGAAAAAATAATTGCACCTGGTGAGGAACTCAGAGATGGGGTGAGAGCACAGGATGTTGGACTGGTCACCGCTGGCGATGCGCCGGATCTCGGGCTGGAGGTCCTCGTAGGTCACCACGGGGATTTTGGCCTTGAAGGAGTCGCGGTCCGTGGCGCCGGCGAGCCCGAACCGACCCAGGTACTCAGTCTCTGAGTTCCGGCTCAGTATCTCCCGGAGCACCCTCTCCTGGACCGAGTCCACGTTCTGGGTCATCTCCTCGATGAACTGGAGCGCCTTCGCGTCCTTCTCGCAAGCCGGCGGGCCCAGCGGAGACGGCATCGCGGAGTCCATGGCCATGACTGAAGGTCAGGGAAGTTGGCAAGAGAGAGACAGAGAGAGAGGAGAAGGGGGGTTGGTTTGAGCGTGCGGTGAACAGAAAGCAGAGAGAGACGTTTGCTGGTGGGGTTGTGTAGTGAAGAGACCGTGCGAGGAGATGGCGAGTATTTATAGCCGGCGAAGAGCGGGGGCATAATCCCGTGTCAGCGTCCACGTAGGAGGAGGCCGAGGAGAAGAAGGAATAGCGGGTTTCGGAAGGACGCAGTCGGGGAGGGGTCGGTAGCGACTCCGGAGCGAGCGACACGGCAAATATTTGTGTCGGGACAGTTGTCCCCGCGAAGGGGGGACAGGCGGGGCCCGTGACAAGTAAGCTTGCCACCTGGTCGGGTCGACACGCGGGGCCCGCGTGTCGGCCACGTCAGCGGGTCCTCGTTCGGGTCCTTGTACCGTTGTACGTATACCGAGCGAGAGGGCGGCCAGGACGGGCTCTCGCTGTCCGCACGGCTCTTTTCTTTCTTGGAGAGGAGCTTGTTGGCCTCTCAGGACAACATCTGTTAGTAAAATAATCAGGGATTCCTTAAGGATAATTTCCTTATTTTGAGACATGTTGAAAAATCCGCTTGATTCCCCGTGTAAGAGCAGCCGAAGAAAAATATGCACGCAATCTTGACAAATACAGAAAATCAATAGAATCACTAAATATTTGTGATATAGGATAATTTCCTAGAGAGATATGCACAACTATTTAGAGATACGGAGAATTCTCAAAATATCCGCAGCATTAGGAAATTATCCGGAGAATCCCTAATTATTCACTAACAACAACAATGGCTGCCGGCTAAGATACGAGAGAGAGAGAGAGAGAGAGAGAGAGAGAAACGGCCAAATGCAAATCTTTTCTTCTGTTGCGTATGGGGAAGGAGAACACTAGGACCGTGTGGGCTTTTCTATGATTTTGTTCTTGGGTTGGTTGTATTGGTTCGTTTGTTTTTTGCAATAATGAAGCCAGTGTCATTATAGATAACTATATCTTTGTCTTGTGCTGATTAGGATATCTATCTCCTATGCAAGGGAAAATTGTCTAAAAAATTCTATTGTACTTTGGCCAATTCAGTCCTAAGTATTTCTTTTTCTTTCTTTATATATATATATATTTTTATTTTTTTGTTTTTCTTCATTCTTTATTTTCCTTTTTCTTTCCCTACCAAATTTAGCCAATCATAGGCAAGTGCTGCTGACCCTTGTCAGCCATTGAGCGAGGGCCACGAAACCTTTTCCGGTCATGGGTGAGGGTTGCAGCCCTTGCTTAGATCTGGGAGACAACCACGAAGCCCTTGCCAATTGTGGGCGAGGGTCGACTAGCCCTTGCCTATAACCGTTGTTGGGTTTGAAAGAAAAAAAAAGAAAAAAACGAAGAAAAAAATGAAAATTATAAAAGTTGTACATGTCAGCGTCAATTGTGTCACCTAAGATGGCTAGCATCCACATTGTCGATTTCCAGCTAAAATTAGCTGGATGGACGCGTTGACAAAACGTGAAAATATTTAGAACTTAATTGGTAAAATTGAAATGTTTATGACTGAATTGGCTAAATTGCAAAAGGTTATAAGAATTTTTGGACAATTTTCCCATATCTATAAAGTATATACATTTGCCACGTTTGGCCATCGCTTAGCTACTCGATAAATTCAAGAAGCTTTTCAAATGTGCGGCACAAGATCTTTGTAGGGGTTTTATACAAGTTAAATCTGATCTCATTCGTTCGAATAATTCAATAAAATTGATTAGTTTGCGAAAAATGGGCGTGTGTTTAGATGTATCACCGACCAGTCTTGAACTCCCTTAATGCACCGTGGTGAGGTGCAGTGAGGATCTCACCAATAGGCAGTTGGGTCTACCGTGGCATGTACATTTGAGCAATGGATGAGGCGAATCCCAAAGGATAAACATCAAAAGTTTTTCAATCTGTTCAATGATTGTTGAGAGAATTACTCCATCGAATTTTTTTCCCTCTAGCCATCTCAAGAGAAACTTTTAGTTCTTGCTCATATGAACTTGATTTGGAGTTTACTATATTAAGTTTAACTATGAAGATTACTATGATTGTGTACTCTTGGAGAATTACATCTTGGTCTATTGGCGAAGGATAATAATGGGAAAAATTGTTTAAAAAGTCCTAAAATTATTGCATTTTTGCAAATTCAGTCTTAAACCTTTCAAATTTGCTAATTGAGTCCTAAACCTTTTCACTTCTTACCAATTAAGTTCATTTGACCAATTTTGACTGCCTGGAGCTGATGTGGATGCCAGTTGGCATTGGCCGTCCGGCCACCGCTGATGTGGCAATTTTTAATATTTTTTTTTTCGAATTTTCAAATATTTTTTCCCCTTTTTTTTTTTGGCCTTCTTCCCTTGACCTCATTGGCCTCTGCTGAAGCTTACTAGCCACTGGCGAGGGTGAGCCTCACTGATCCATGGCTGGGCGAGGTTGAACCTCACCTAGCAAAGGCAAAGCTGACCTCGCCGTCGCCTAGGTCTCCCTTACCTGGGTTGCGATGGTGAAGTCAGCCTCACTTTGGCTGGGCTAGGCTTGACTTCGCTTGGGTCGAGACGGCGAGGTCGAGCAAGGTTCGACCTTGCCTAGCCAGGGCCAGTGAGGCTCGCCCTCCCTAGTGGCCGGCAGGGGCGAGCTTTGCTAGAGGGAAGAAGGCCAGAAAAAAAACAGAAAAGGAAAAACTATTAAAAAAATTTAAAAAGTATTAAAAATTATCACGTCAGTGTTGGCCGGATGGCCGGCGCCAACCATTATCCACATTAGCTCCGGGTGGCCAAAATTGGTTGGATAGACTCAATTGACAAGAAGTGAAAGTGTTTAAGACTTAATTAATAAACTTAAAATGTTTAAAATTGAATTGGCAAAAGTGCAATAGGTTTAGAACTTTTTGAATAATCTTCCCGATAATAATGAATAAATTCTTTGTTAACGTCACCTTGATCTTTTGTTTGAAGAAGCACAAGGAAATTGTAAAGATGATGCACTATATAGGACATGGAGATAGTGGTAAAATGAGAGGTAGACGTAACCTTCAAATAAATTAATCTCTATTTTTATATGGGGGAAGAACACTAGAAATGCCAAAATTTGTGTACGGCGCTCACTTTAGTGCCAAATTTTATTTCGGATTACTTAAGTGCTAAAATCGGAGAAAAACGATTACTTAATTGCTAACAGCGAGAAATTTCGGCCAAATTAATTCTTGACTTTTTTAATTAAAATTTTAATCTACATGGCATTTTCACGTGTAAATTTTTAATTATTTTTTTGATTTTTTTCCTTTTTTTTTTTTTTTTTTTTCTTCTTCATTTGGCCGGTGACCGAACACCGGCCATGGCCAGCCACCTGGGGGAAGGCGAGGGGTCGCCCAAGGGAAGGCGACCACTGGCGAGGCCCGGCCTCGCCTTGCCTGGCTGAGGGCGTGCCTAGGCGAGGCGAGGCCGGCCCTCGCCCAGGGCACGGCGGCCTCGCCGGCGGTCGCCCAAGGGAAGGCGACCCCCGGTGAGGCCGCCATGGCTTGGGCGAGGGCTTGCCCCGCCGAATTTGGCGAGGTCGGCCTCGCCTCGCATAGGCGAGGGCGAGCCCCGGTGAGGGCTCCCCTCGCCAGATCTAGTGAGGCCAACCGGCGCCCAGGGCACAGCAGCCCCGTTGGTCATCGCCTTCCCCCTAGCGACATCCGGTGGGGCCGCCGTGGCCTAGGCATCGGCCGGCCTCACCGGATCTGGCGAGGGGAGCCCTCGCCAGGGCTCACCCTCATCCATGCAAAGCGAGGCCGACCTTGCAGGGGCTTGCCCGCTGTCACCCAAGCGAGGGTTGGTCAGGCCTCGCCTGTGGCAGGTGGCGGCGGCCTTGTCCGGGCAAGGCTAGGCGGCCGGTGGCCGGCCTCCAGTCACCGGCGGTGACCAAAGGGAGAAGAAAAAAAAGAAAAAAAGAAAAGAAGGAAAAAAGAAAGAAAATAAAAAAAATTATTTAAAATAAAAATGCTAACTATACGTGCTGACTATATTTCCGGCAAGCCACATCGGTTTTAGAAATTAATAAAAAAATGCCATATCGGATTTCCGGCCAAACTGAACGGAGTTGACACTTAAATGATCGTTTTTCAAAAATTTTGCCACTTAAATGATCCAAATGAAACTTTTGGCATAAAAGTGAGCGCCGTACACAACTTTTGACACTTCTAATGTCCTTCCCCCATTTTTATATGTTCTCTTTTCTCTCTCGTTTGATTTGTTTTGTCTCATTCAACGTTAAGCTACTCTCTTATTTTGTCCCCCCACCCTTTCTCATCTACCCAATTTCTTTTTTCATCCAATTTCTTTGCACCATTTGTTTACATAATTTGACGAAGTTTTTCTCAAACGATGTCTACGATCATTTCTCAAGCATCTTAATTTGGCGCAACACGCTGGTGTCGATCTAGACATAATTGACACAATTCAATTTTTAAAAGGGAAAATGATACAAATATTCTCTGAATTTTGACTCAATATGCAATGTGATCTATTAATTTTTAATTTGTTCAATGTGGTTTTAAATTCTATCCAAATGTGCAATGTTGTCTTTGAACTTTTGGTACATGTTCAATTTAATCATTGGACTATATGAAAATATTCAATGTTACATGTACCAAAAGTTTATGGGCCACATGAACAAATTAAAAATTCAGGGATTACATTGCACATTTGGATAAAGTTCGGGGACCACATTGAATAAGTTAAAAGTTCAGGAACCACATTACTCATCGGGCCAGAATTCAGGAACTATTCACGTAATTATCCCTTTTTAAAGAAAATTTACGTTGTGCAAAAATAAAGAATGATAAACGGCTAGATTCAATTTTTTTTCCGGTTTTTTGTTTTTATTTTTCACATGAGGGATGGATTAATTGGGTTTTCTTATGGGAAGCTCGTCCATCCATGGTGGTGCAGTGATCACGTGGACGTGACATAATTCTATATTTTGCAGAAAAAGAATCGATGAGGGGGATGATCGTTTCTGTTTTGTACTCGTTGTGCATGTCATGGTTCGTGATGAGGTTTTATATAAAAGAGGAGGGGGAGCGGTGGTGGGTGAAGCTTTTGCATTGTTTCTGCGTCATCTGACAGTTGCTTTCCAATGGCTTCCTCTCCTTCACCATCTTTCTGGAATGACTGGGATAACAAAGTTTGGTGGCAATATTTTAAATTCTTTTGGAATTCTTAATGGGGTTTCCTTCTTTTATTCCATGTTAACGTTTATCTTCCCAAGAAAAAAATCATCCAAAAAAAGAAGAAGAAAAAGATCATATAGACATCGAAGGAATCCCGAGGAACATGAGGTAACCATCTCGGGTTTAGCTAAATTTGTCAAGAGGAGCAAGTTAGAATGTCCTTGTCGATGCTCAAATGAAAAGAAGGTGGTGGAGAGTTGAAACAGCAGGAATTTTGTTAACATATTCAAATGTCGTTGTCGCTACATATGACCGATGCGGGGTGGTCCAGCAGCAAGTTGGTCTTTTTTTCTCATAACAGGACGTGGTAAGAATAACTTTGAAATTCACACGGAGGCTACTACGTTTGTATGTGTGTGTGCTTATCTTTATAGGATGAAATATGATGCCATTTTCATCAGTTAGTTATATGAGATTGCAAGGACCAATTGCACTTGAATCCAAGAATTACTCATTTAGTTTGGTCTCAATTAAAATCTTTTGAGGCACCAAAGACACTTCAGTCCACTCCCGAAATGATGCCTAGTTGTTAGAAAAACTCATAAATCTATGATACGTCGGACAATTCAGTCATAAACTTTTCAATTCTGTTAAATTAGTTATAAACAATTCGACAATTTTCTAATGTAGTCTTTTATGGCCAAAACTTGGATAATTTTTGAAATTTTTTTGAAATTTTCTGAATGTTTTCTCTTTTTCTTTCTTCTTTTTTTTTTCTTTTTTTCTATTTCTTTCCACTGGTCGCTAAGGCCTCTGCGATGGTAAGCAAAAACTGCAAAAATCATCTATGTTAGCGATTTCTGTCCAAAAATTGGCTAGACTACGTTAGAAAATTGTCGAAAGGTTTAGGGTTAAAGTGGTGAAATTAAAAAGTTTAGGGCCAAATTAGCCTATACAATAAGTTTAGGATTTTTTTGAAAATTTTCCCACCAAAATGAGAATAAATGCATTGAATAGAGAGAGAGAGAGAGAGAGAGAGAGAGAGAGAATGTGTATTTCCTTTTTTCCGATGTCTGATTCTGCAAGATCTCGTCACGTCTTCAACCTTCCCCATATTGCGATTGCGATAACTCTTGCACGCACGCTCATATCATACTTAAACTTGAGTACGATCATGCCTACTTGAAGTATATATGGATTATCGACCGAAAAAAAAGTAAATATAGATTGGTATATGTATACTTATGCCTAAACATGTGCAAATGCCTTTCCATGCGAACCAATTTTGTGGTCAAATTTGTCAATCACCAAGCAAAAGTCCTTCGAGGCGTGGGATGAAAAGTTCCTGTCGGTGCCAAATCACGGGGAGCCCAACTTGGCCATGATGTCAATCGTACATATTAGCAACAATAATATCTCGAAATCTCAAAGGTGTTGCTCCATTTTTAGCATTAGATTTTGCTCCCTTTCACCAACCGATGTATCTCCTTCCTATAACTGCATGATTTACACGATAAAATAAGATGAAGGGTTTATCTTTTCAGTAATTTCTGTGATGAGAGGAACTTGGCTTTTCCAATCATGCTCGGATGTCTGCTCAAATTTGGGATCGAAGAGCTGGGCCATCCCCAACTTGCACCATGACAGCTCTAGAGAGAAGGTCCACACGAAAAGGTGCTGAGATATGACAACTACCTGTTAACTGTGTACTTAGATCCTGGTTGTGCATGAACCCAATCGATTCGAACCATTGTCGCCAGCAGGTCTTACATGGATTCACGTGATCGAATCAATCCAAATTGGATAAATAGCAGTTAATTATTAATTGGTCTTACATGCTTCATTTTTAAGATGATAGTCTTCGGCTTTGTCAATAAGGCCTAAATTTAGCGTTACGTGAACTGTTTTTCTGTTTGGCATGTGGTGGAACCTACATTTTGGTGCGCATATAATGTCTACTTCCAATAAAAGAAAAAAGACAGGCTTGAGTGAGAGAAACACTTGTAGCTAGTAAAGTTTGTCAAGTCTTTCTTTAACATCCTCAGGAAAGACAGTTTCAAAACTAAATTATCATTTTTTATCTCCCGATTTTGTAACCAAAACCAATTAACGACACTGGCCCAACTTCAAGCGAAAGTTTACTCTTCGTAATTAATATATTTCATGAACAGAGATCGCATCTATATAGCGTCAACCATATCATCTACAAAATGCATATGTACAATAATACCGTGTCGACTTCCCATAAGGCTTGACAGTGTCGATACCGCTCGTCGTCCCTTCATTGATTGGTCATGATCTTTCTTTCACGGAATTCCAAATCATCATAGGATGAAAACTACATAGAACTAGAAAATTGAGACCTTGACCATATTAAAAGTCTACACCGTCCCTTACTGGGAACTTCTTTACGTCCACGCTTCGGCTTGTTATTCCTCACCCCTCTTGTGCATATGGAACATATGTTACGTGAAATAGGAGGTATAACAAGAAGAAAGAACTCCACCTTGTCCAACCATTTGTGACATAAATAAATTTATAGTCCAAGATCGACGAACGGACATAAATAGCGTACGTTATGCATTCGTTGTCTATGGACGTTGAAAAATATAGCCTTTGGCCGCTAGGAGATCTGATCTGCACCAATCATTGTGTTCTTATTGGTCATATCACAATCTTATTGCTTTGGCGAAGCGGACACGTGTCGCCTAACTTTCTAAGTCTTGTAATGTGATAATACAATAGGTTAAGTGATATATTTGTTTGTGTTAATTGCATCATGTGATAATCAGAAGTGCACAAGACAGTTAGTGAACAAGATATATCTAGATAGCATATAATTTTTTTTTGTGAGTTTTGATCCAATTGTTAAAGTTTAATGAGACCCAAATTTACAAATTTAAGGTATAGAGACCGATTAAAATATTTCGAGGTTCCAAATTAGGGTTTCTTGATGTATCTCTGATGTAGGACAAGTTTTGTGGATTGAAGAACAAAAATGCCGAGGGAGGTGGATTCGCAATAAGAAAAAGGATGGGAAATAAGATCACAAAAAAGAGATCTTAATAACTCTATTTTTTAATTTATAAAGGCAGAACTTCTAGGAAATCAATATCTCTTTATTCTAGAACCTATTGAATCGGTATGGTCGAGTAGATTCTACGGTTGGCATAGGTATTAATGAAATAGGTTTCAATTCTGAAAATTTTGGGACTAGTGAGTGCACGCTAGGTGTCTTGGTTTTGAGGCGGTACCCACTCTAAATCCTAATCTTGCAGAAAGATATCTGGTACACTGTATATGTAGTTCAAATAAATCTATATCTGTTTAATCATTCATCAAATTCTATTTTATGTTCTAATTTTCGCGTTTAAGATACGTTAAGCCCTAGCTAACTAGCATTGACCCAACTCCATTTCAGCCATGCATCTCTCTCTCTCTCTCTCTCTCTCTCTCTCTCTGCGGTTGCTACAAACTGGATTCAATGACTTTGGAAGTGTGTCGTCCTCCGTAGACAACCTCCGATTGGATAGATGAGAGAGAGAGAGAGAGATGCAATGGGAAGGCAATGATTTACATTGTAAATATGCTCTCTAAGATTAAAAGATTCACAACCAATTAAAACAAGAGATGCATGAATTGTTACGATAAAGTCTGGTTCTTTTAGATGACAGATGGTCCAAAACATAGTAGTAGTCAAATCGTACACGCAATGCAGGTGTTTCGAAGTGTCAAGCCCTAGGATTGTCATTGTTCCTCTGTCTCTTAACAAGGATGATTCCTATGCATTTTTCTCCCTTCTGCTGCCAATAGACTAGGGTTTGGTGTCTTCTTCTGTAATGTTTTCAAACAATGTACCAAGATTCCTTTTAAGAATGCTACTTATGTCCCCATAATCGCCACCGGCGGTTTTGTTTGCTGGCATTACCATCCAATTACAAGGCTGGATTTTGAATAGACATTGAAAGGTGACTTCGAAATCCAACCTTGCGTTAGGAGGTGTGTCGTATTTTGCAAATTATTACGAATTTTATTATGGGGGGAAGGAGTTTACGTCAATTGGGAAATGGTTTGTCAAACGATGACACAAAGTTCTTGTTGTTTTTTCTGGTATTCTAGTAATATATTCCACGGCATCGTAGACGTAGAAGCAATCGGGCTCTCTACAGTCTGAGAAATAATAGACAAGATTGAATTGACCTTGTGTTTTTTTTTCTCTCATGTGAAGGTGGCTGTAGAATATATGCTGCTCCAAGACCAAATCCCTCACGCTAACCCCTCAACTAGAGCTGATGAGCAGCATCAAACTCATCTACGGATGTATTTTTACATTTAATTCGTGCTATATGAAAATAGCAATCGATTATGTTCATTTGAGTAACGGTCGTCCATGAACGTGTATCTACCAGAGGAGGTATTACTCCAATATCATCTTTAATAATTTGGCGACATGTCCCCAAAAAATTACACTGAGTAACCACATAAGGTGATGACTATTTAAGGGCGTGTGTTCAATTATGAGTCGCTCAACATGATCTCTCCCATTTGATGTGGAATTTGGGATGTCATAGTTTAAGTATCAATATAGTCAAAATAGTTTTGTTTAACTTAATGATTCTCCATATAATATCATTGTGCATCTTTACTTCAATTGGGTTAATGCGCTTCGACAATAGAATATTGAGGGTGCCTGATCGAAGATCTACATACTACTTATATACATTCAAATACAAACTACACATAATTTCTCAGTAAGAATTTGAGTCCGACATAGTTTTTCCTTTTAAAACATGCTTGTTTAGTGGAAAATTCCTTAGAAATGATTCTTCATATTACTTCAGAAATGTTAATCAACGAAAATGCTTTCATTGTCAATAATAATCTTTGTCGAAATATTTCCATAGATTATGAGAATAGTGTTCTTTAGTTCATTTTTACGATGGATACAATCAATCATTTTTTTAAAAAAATATTTTTTAAATCGTTGATTTTTCATAAAAGCACACGTATCCACGTGTTCTTAATTGACTCGGTAGTTGTTCCATCGTTGCCAAAACCAATCAAGTGAAACTATTATTATAAATATATATGACCAGAAACAAGTCTATCTTAAATTTTGGGTTCGATTGAAACAAGGATGCTCGGCTTGTCATGCATTGTGGCAACATAAAGCTAACTTGTTTCTTCGAAAAAAAAAATCACATGTAATTGACTTTGACATTTCTGAGACATCCATAGGAATTGGTCAATATGTTTGGCTCGGATTAACTTTAACGTTACCCAAAATTATATTTTTTTGCCCCAAAATAATGTTACCCGAATCACCATCTAATTCTTGACTAGAACGAAGTCTCCTTTGGCCAATCTCTTCTTCCTTTGCTTGTGAATCAACGTGTAAGTGGAAAGGTCAATACCTTGTCGAATAGAACATTGTTTTGCTAGAGACTCGATAGGTTCTTTGAATTCACCCAATTGCATGGCGTAGTGAGACTAGAATTAGGTTTGCTTTTTCACCAAATTATCTTGAAATTGGACGTCTTTGAACTATCGGACGCCAATTGGGCACATACATGGAAGTCATGTTGGTGGAATTCCCCAATTCTGCTTTGATTTCAAAGTGTTGTTTTCTAACAATCTCAATGTATTTGGTTAGAAACGAATCGTGCAGTATCCAACTTACTAGTTGTCACAAATCAATTGAACCCGGGAGAAACTTTATGCACGCATCAATAGTGAATTCCGGCGACCCAACTTTGAAAACGAGAAGCTAATGATCATGTATATTGAATTGCAAAAGCCCATAAATTAGGGTCCCTTCCTGCTAATTGGCTTTTCGAGCCCTCTCAATCCCTTTGGGATCTATTATGTTTAGACGCTAATCGTTGTTGTTCTTCTAGTTCTGCTACCTAATGCAAATGGTTTGTTTCGAAAAAAAAAACAGAACTTTGAAAATGAGAAGAATGATAAAACCCTAAAATCGTTAGCTTCGATATTACAATTATTACCTCTTTATGTGTTCTCAAACCAAATCAGAAAAAATACTGTCTAATATACCATATCACAAATCTAGACACAAACCCGACCACGTAGAAGATACACATAACATGCGAATACGTGAATTATTTGCTGAATATATGTATTGATGATATCCTCATAATATCAGAAAAATATCTTTAACAACCCACTTGAAACAAATTGTTTTTTAATGCAAGTTACTCGTGTATTCTAAATTTTAGTATGAATGCGATTAGATTTGGAATCTTTGCTTTTAGTTTTATATACTGGGGATCCTGGATTTACCCTCCATGTTAACTTCGAAGAGAAAATATGAAATTTGTTGGGCGCATACTACAAACTAATCATATCAGAGATGATCAGCTAAACATTTTCAGGAACCAAAGTTCAAATGAAACAGTTCATTGTGCTTGTGGATGACTTTTACTTAGGCTAAACTTCAAATTCTTTCGCTCGATGCGCATTAGATTGAGTTGCAATCCGCACATTTTCCTTTAACCAAAAATCGCACATTTTCCTTTAACCAAAAATCAATCTTACCAAGTTAATTGCATGAATGTGAAAGCACTTTGTCGAAGGAACGAGTCGTGCATCTTACTTTGGCGAGTGAGTCGCAAACTTCTAGCGCATCAGTGGGAATACGGAGACTATGTCTGCTTACATCAACCGCAGAGGTTGTGAGCGACCCTCAGCAACGACCTCCCCGTAGTCTCGTATTCACGATCATGCGGAGAAAAAAAAAAAAAAACGACATAGCGACCCTGGTTACCTCCTTTCATCGTTTTCTTTTTTAACTAGCAAAAATGTGAGAGAAAAAAGAGTAATCAGGAAATCAAAAGATAAACACAGTGTAACTAAACATTCAAACCTAGTCACAAACACATACAACAAATGAGAGAAATGTAGCTAAGGTTGTCATCATGGCCCACGTCCCCAGTAGTGGACCACAGTCATTAGGGGATGTTGCCAATTCTAGGTTCATGCAAACGAAATCCGAGCCATCTTTTTCCTAAGGCTACAAAGTTTATGATTTCCTAGGCTTCCCCACTCGAAGACTTTCCCCTTCAACATCTCCCTAGAGCTGAATTGAAAAACAGAACAAGAAGACAATCGAGCAATAGACACTAACTAATTGATGTCTTACTCTAACAAGCCCTGATTTAGATAGGCTTATCATTACTCTGATATCGACTAGGGTTGCTGGTGAGGCTGAGGACTGAAGAGGCTAACCTAGGTTGTCGTCTGAGGAGACGTGCCTTTTCTAGCTCAGCTTCTGCTAACGGTACTGTCCCTTGTATTGTTTGGGGCTATTACGTAGAAGGGGCCGAGTTGATGGGCTGATTACATCGGACTCTCTTGCCACAAAAAATACATGGAATCTTAGGTAAACGCATTAAAAAGTGCAAAGCATATCATTCACGTATCAACCTAGTCTACTCATATGCTCATCTTGCAATAATGTAATTCGATCTTGAATAATATTTTGGATCCGAATCCAAAGTGCTGAAAAAGAGGGGGACAATGCATCAAAGCTATTGCCTCAAGCCGCAACGATTAAACTTTAATGAAACCGTAAAGATTCAAGCCCCAGTGAATTGTGCTTGTTTTTAAATGAATTTATGAAGTGCAATACGAGATTTCAACATTGATGAAGTTGTTGAGGAAAATTTTCCAGAGAATTATACCATACTTCGTTGCTTTCCGTTTTGTGAATGTCTGTTCTATTTCCGTCGTCTGAGTTAAAGGGAAAGACTTAAATGACTAGAATCGAATCCAATCGACCCTACTTAACTGAGCATTGCGCCTATGGCACAATGCAGAACCTGATGCAGGGGAAAGAACCGATTAACCAGGTAAGCTCGTGTAACTCACCAGGATGCCATTTACCCCCTTCACCTACTCCTCAGGGAAGCTCGTGGTTTAATTGACTTATGTATTGCAAAGAGGAATCGTTCTCATAACAAAAGGCAATTGCCTTCTACCATTCTGCTGATAGAAACTTGAGCAATCTGCATTTATTAACATGAGACCACCAACCAAATCCAACTGCTCCGATATTTGAATACCAAGAACACCCAAGCAACGGTAAGTCCCTTCAGGAAACAGACAGGTCTAATGAAGGAGAAACACCAGAAGAGATTCAAAAGATAAAAGTTCTCCAGTTTTCAACAATCCACACCAGTTTTCAGACAAGTAAATGTGACATTCGCGCAGGAAAAGACCAACCGTAGCTGAAGTGCCATTATTACATTGAGGTTTACAGAAGAGGTGTAAAAAGTCATGTTCAAATGCATTTAACAAAGCTAACTCTTCAACTCCAAGAGGGAATAGTGCAGTTAAAACCATGCCATCATGCCATCTTCTGTTGATCCATAGAATTTAACCTGTACAATACTCATTATTGGAAAGAAATAAATCCACTGAAATTCCAAGATGCTCACTCAGAAACTAATTTGTTTCTGAACGTCTGACAGTTTATAGGCTTAAATTGAGGAAGATGAAAAATGATTAAAGGTTAATCAGGTTGAACTTGATCCTACCTAGTTCTAAAGCATTCCAAAGTATTTTCTACAATACACTAAAATCGAAACAGAAAAATGCTAATAGAGAGAGTCACGCGATGCATTCTACTTTTGAAAGTAGCCCCCCAGAGAGTATACTTCAAGATCCATACTGTTTAGCACCTCCTGTGCTGATTTAGAGGTGTCTTCAAGTACCTACAAGCAAACACAATGTTAATGATCCGTGTTACCAAGAATCCTTCCAAAATTGATCAGCAGTAATGAGAAGAGAAGGGGGCGATTGTTTGGCGCTACACTAATTTGAAAGTGCTCAGCTTCTTTCACAAAGGGAGCGTGACATAACAAAATTCCTTCAGCATATGTCTCAGAATTTCTTGATGTTCTAGTGCAGTTCTGGCCTTAGCTCAGAAACAGAGCAATCTTTCGGAGCAAATGAACATAATGGTTCATTGACGAGACAACCAATACAAATAGTGAAATGCACATTAAAATGTTGCTGATCAGTAGTTACATCTTCCATTGCCAAGTATCTCCTTATACCAATTAAAAGCATTGATTAGTCTTGAACATAGGTGAGCCTGCTTTTGGCGCTTCAGATATTGGTCTCGATAATAAATTATATAATAGGATGTCACAGTAGAGCCATTTCAGCTTCCGGAGACATTGCAGCAAGCTCCAAATCTAAGCTAAACACAATGCAATACAAAATTTCTAGGCTGGATCTAGCAAACAATGTGAGAGGTATCTCCATGACATTGCATCTAAACGAGGGATAATAAAAATGACCCCAGAATCTTATGACAACAATGCGCGTTGCGCACTAGTCAGCATATTCACGGTACCACAGACAATCAAATTAAAATTGCTCTACCTCGACAAAACAAAACAGATGCATATCTGTATTTTGGTCCGCCATACCAGATGCCCAACAGAGATTTCATTTCACATGCATCCCTGTAAGGAATCCAACCAGCAAGCTTACCCTCCGATAAACCTTGGAGCAAACATTTAGGGACTACAAACAAAAGAGTTTTTTCCGCAGCTAACAACCTTGAGAAATTTTCAACTACTCCCTTCTCGGGATGGTCTCATAGACTTTTTAAACCAGTCCCATTAGCAAGATATAACTAAGCAAATGACACAACCGGAAAATCAAACCACAAAATCATCAAATACTTCCTTAAGCTACTAAATGTAAGTCCTGACTCTCTTTCGTAATTTTCCTTCAACTCTTTCCCGGTATAAACATAGCCCTAAAATCACTCTAACTTTTTACAGGATTGGCTTCTAAATTCTGCACAATCCCTAGCATTTTAACTAAGTCTTGATTTTCATCACATACTTGGGATTCACTCCTCACACCCAATAAACAAGATCAACAATACCAGACACAATGCACCGATTCTAATCACCAGAACAAGACAAGCACAGAGGAAAAGGTTGCAAATTACCCTGAGACAACTCGCAATAAGCGTACTTCGAGTTACACGACCGGCTTCTAAAATTCCCGCACCATCCCCAGCATTTTCACTAATTCTTGATTTTTATCACATGTTTGGAACTCACTCCTGACACCCAATAAACAAGATCAACAACACCACACACAACGTACCGATTCTAATCACCAGAACAAACAGGTACGGCGGAAAAAGGGTTGCGAATTACCCTGAGACAGCTCGCAGTAAGCGCGGGCCTCGAGAGAAATGTGGGAAGTGAGCCTGGAGGAAGCCAACGTGCTGTGCAGCGGCATCAGCGACTGAACGCATCCCAATTGCCCCAAATTCCTAACCGAAAACCAATCGCGGAGCACGAAAATCATCCACTTTGAAACCGGAAAAACACGAGCTTTCTACAGCGAGAAAGGACGAGGAGGAGAAGAAGAGAAAGAGAACCTCGGGACGGTGAAGAGAGGACGGCGAGAGGGGAGGCGGGGGATCTGGGGAGGCCGCGCGCGGGGGAGAGATGAGGAGGACGGCCGGAGCGCCGACGATCTTCCGGCCTGAATCAGGGATCTCGACAGCGATCCGTACCGAGACGCCATTTTTTCCGGGGGACGAGGTGCGCGAGCAGAGCAGCGACTGTGGAGAGACTTTGGCTAGGGTTTAAGGGGAAGGGAATTAAGAAATAGCGAAAGAAAAACAACTAGAAGGAAAAAGGGACAAAGGGAAAAAAAGTTCTAAAAAAAGACAAAACAAAATGCAAAGGTGAAAAATGAGTGGATCAAATTGGATTACATGAGTTTAGATCAAATTGATTAAGATAATCTTATCTTTATGCAATCTAAATCTACTCGAAAAATCACATTTTGAGATATATTGCAAAATTTTAACTAAGCAAAAGAAACTAAAATTCAAAACATATACGATGCTCTAAACTAGGAGTGATTTTCAGGGTGAATAGATTTTAAACTTCAAATATGGAACTTATTTTGTTGACCATAGAATTGATTTGAAATTGAATTGACCTGTTCTAGGGTTAATTGAGAAATTGACCGAGACTTTCATTTTGTTTTTATTTTTTTATTTCATTTTGTTGTACATACAATATACATGTGTCAAACATATTATACAATTCTTTTTACTTGATGGTAGTATGTCAAATATATTTAATTTCAACAAATATTTTCGCTTAAGAAAAGAGAGTAAAAACTCTTACTTGGAATTAGGGTAAACTCATATGTGGATTCTAGATTTTCAGGTAGGATCGGCCGATTCAGGATATAGAATCAGGAATCAAATCGATTAAGGCTGGCTTCTCATTTTTACAATTGAGAACCGGACCAATCCCTTTATGAATAGAATGAGTAAGACCAGTTTGGATCGATTTTTAGGTGGAACCGACCTGTTGGCTCACCCCTTAGTATAAACAAACAATTCTGGAGATGGCCAATGCTCCAAACCACACATTCCATTCATAGGATCTAATCCGCTTTCTTATAAAGTTTTCATGATTTAGTTTTTTGCCTCTGATTTCAAAGCCTGATGCGACATCCTAAAACGGCAACTCATCCTGCCAATTCACGTGCTGGACCGGCCCAATCCGGGTCAAATCACGGTCCGATTCGCCGATTCAGTGGTTGAACCGCTGGCCAAACTGGTTCATTTCAGGTTTTTGACCAATGGGAGGGCAATGAATAATCTAAAGGGATTGAGGGCCGGTTCCCGGTTCAACCGGATGAACCGGCCGCTCCGGGTTTATAAACCTTGCTGCTGGTTTTTCTCCTCCAACTGTACCTACCTGCGTAGTCTGAGAAGAGACCGAGTTGCAACCTCGTAGCTCGGACCGAGCGACCCGCCATCTCCTGCTCTAAAGGGTATGCTCTCGACTGTCGCTCTCCTCAATTCGATGAATAAAGCTACGATTTTTGGAAGTGATTGGCTGTGAAATTGAAGAAACATCCCTTTCGATTCTGATTTTGCGGCATATAAAGGAAAAGAAAATTGCTTTCTCTCGACTTTTGGGGCGAGAAATTGCTGGAATTCGGGGTCTGAGACTGCGAAATATGTCAAGGTTTTAGCTTTTGGGGGCATTGATCAATGGCGATCTCCTAGATGTTCAAGGTGGTGGTCTGGTGAGTTGGGTTTCTTGTTCTGTTCTTGTCCCCCGCTTACATGTCAAGCTTTACATGCTTTTTCATGGGGTCATGTAAATTGGAGTTTAAATGAAATTGTATTTGTAGTACCCCTTGCTTTGAAGGATTTTGAAGGGCTATCTTCATGTGGGACGCTCGGTTTAGCAGATTGAGTCATGGTTTCGGTCACCTCTATCAAGGTTTTAGATCATGACAATTTGTCTATATCTTGTGTATGATGAGTGGCTGTCTTTATCACCTTTTGAAATGCGGTATGAATTGAGGTAGCGGCTTTTCATTGAATCGCCTCCTCCAGTGGCTGACTGTGGAGAACGAGTCGCAAGTATAGGCAAATTTGTGAAAATGGATTATGAAGATCGGAAACGCCAGTTTCAGGACCAGCAGACAGTGAAAGAAGAACCAGATCACGATTCATCTTCCACATCTCTGCCGATGTTGACTGACTGCAGCGGGCAGGTCGGGACTGGAGAGAGGCCTCTGCCAAACCAGACCGACATTGTTAAAGCTCTTGAAGTGGTTGAGAGAGACTCTGTCGCAATTGCCGAGAGCTTCACATCTCTATTTGCTTCGCTTCGCTTAGCCCTTTCTGAGGTTAGTTAGATCAGATTGTGGCTTTGACCTTTCCATTTTGTTTCGAATTCCTAGCTAGATTAAGCTGGTTTGATGCCATTTAATTATTTGTAGAGGAGATTCGTGCATCCTAAAGATGAAACTGAATGATTTGAAAGCCCTCTTGGCTTTTCAAGGTTCAGTGTGAATGCTGCAGCATTAATAAAATTATTAGATATGTTGGTCCTGTCATCTTCATGGAAAGTAAATCACAAGAAGAGATTTGGATTAAATTATAATCTGGAGATAGATGATGCTGAAAGAAATAAGACATTGATGATTGATGATTTATGTAGGGTCTTAGGTAACTTTTGACAGCAAACCATGAGAGGAACTGTGAGCATTCCTTGATGCTTTGTAAATGTTTACTTATGTCACACATTAGAGTTGTCAAGATAAATTGTGGAGAGATGGAATCGTTAGTATTAATAAAATGTCAACAAAGACACATTTCCCATGCGCTTTTCCATGTTATCCATGAGCACCTTTGGTATGTTTTAAGGATTATTTGCAGTTGGAAGTTCATTTAGCTTGCAATATGGAAGATTTATTAAATTTTATAAATCTTGTCTGATGATACTCACATTGAAGGAAAAAATTATGAGCCAAATATAGCATATTAGTGTTCTTTTGAGATGTTTTAAATGTATGAAGTTTTAAGGTGCTGTCCAGTTAAAATTTACATTTCAAGAAGTGCCTTAAAATTTTATTTAGGTGTGACACCTTTCAAAGTCAGAATCTTGTGCTGTTGGAATAGCTCCATATTCTGTTAAAAGAGAAATTACAACTATCACTTTTTGGTGGCTATTCCCGATACTGCAAGCTCTGTGTTTATCTGGCTAGATATTTTAAAATTGCAGGTAACTTCTTGCTCAACAGATCATATGCAGTGCTTCAATGATGCTGCTGGGCGCCTTCAAGAATCTGGTAAGTTCTTCAAAATAAAGTAAAAATCTGGTATTTTTTCCACTAATGAATGACTGCTAGTGGACTAGTAATCTGAAATTTGCTTTGTGAATTAAGTCCATATGCGGAGCAAAATTCACCAACCTGCTCTGGTCAGCAAGCATTTTATGTGCATTTTCTGGCAACATCAACTGATGATGGTCAAGTGTCGAACCTGCTCACTAGTATTGACATTATGGGTTGGATGCATGGCTGGCAGACTGTCATCCTTGTATATATTGGAGATTAATGGATACATTTGTATCGATTAGTACACGCTTACATTGTTTGCAGGCTAGATTATTCAAGGATGTTTGCTGGTTTTCGAAAATGCTATTCAAACACAAAATGTAATCAAACGATTTGAAAGTGTTAACCAAAAGAAGATAATTAATGGGATTTTCACAATGTTTGGTGCATGCTATTGATATGAAGCTCATGAAATCTTCATGCTGATTGAGCTGGGTTGGAGACAGTAATTGTTGAGGATTGTCTCATTAAGATTACTCCATGATATTTTACATGTTAATGGATGTTTCTTTACGTGTATCGTAATCTGAACCTTTTAGTTCCTTCTCTTTTTTTTGTAGTGCTTGATGCAGCAACAAAAGGAAATCGGTACATAAATTCCTGTCTGAGGTACTCAGGCTTTGAATGCGTAACTTTGCCTTTTGGTTCTTCATGTTGTGCTTGTTTATTTTTGCTCACTTATGGAAACTGCTAACCTGAACTCTATCATTCCTTCTCTTTCATGTTTTACATGCAAGTATGTTGTTCTTCTATGTTTTAAATGTAAAGTTCTTAAATTGACCCCAGGAAAATTTTCCTGTGGAAATTAATGGCAAAGTTTTTGCATCTTCTTTACACATAAAGTTTACTAATGTTAATGATAGAATGAGATTAATTTGCTGGTATGACTAGAACATTTGATTATTAGCTTCGTTGATCAAGAACAAGGGAAGTGCATTCATGCAGGAGAAGAACCTGTTGCTCCTACCATTTCAGCTTTTGCACTGTTCATTAGATATTAAGTTGGTGGATTTTTTGTTTTTTCCTCATTTGATTGAACTCATACTCTTGTATTTGGTACTTAGGAAATCCTTTGAATGACCAGTCATGACAAACATTGCACCTTGTGAAACCTCTGCTGCTATTTGTAATTTAGTCACATGTTTCTCTTTGGCAATCGCTATTTGTGAGTAAGTTTTTCGGCTTGGATTCTTGTTTTTGCAGATTAAATGAAGAAATGAAGGGCATGGAAAGTCTAGCCACACAATTGTATCCTTTACTAGATGGAAAAAGTCTTTATTGTTGTTGTGGTGTTTGTCCTAGAACACATTATTATCCTTTATACTTTGAAATTTGTCGAAAAGCATCATTTTACTTCTTACAAATGAGCGACGCCCATTCATTGGAAAAAAGCCAAACAGTGTCTTAATTTTTTTTTTTTTCAGTTGAATTTAAGGTTAGTGCTATCATTTATGTTTTCCTTGACATTGCTTCAGAAAAATTCTGAGGAGGAATGTTGATGCTCTGGATTCTGCTGTCAACAAGCTTGTCCGCCTTCCATGACATCTCGATAAGCTGTCAATGCACTTCTGCTGCCTTACTTGAAGATCTCTTCTTATTAAAGTCCATAGTCTAGCCACCATGATTCTCGAAGTGCTGGGCATTGTGTGCTTACGTCCTGCTTCATCTATTAGCGAGAGGAAAGAAGATGATCACCTCGCTTGTAAGGTTCATTTTCGTTATTCTTCTGCATCTTTTGCTGTTAGTTGTATGTCATCCCCCTGAATTTAGATCAGTCTATCTTCTTCTCTCCCGTATTCGTTTTTCCTCTTTGTATTTGATAAGATATTCTCAGCTTGCTGCGAAATTTTGCAATCACAGCTGAGGAGTAGCCAGAATGGCTTGTCATGTGACTACATGTGACAGGCCATGCTCATTTTAGTGAGGAAATCTATAATTTTTGGGGCTCTGTTTACTTGAATAGTCAAATTTGACTCGGACTTTTGCTTCTATCGTGCATTTTCAAAATTGGCGGGGCAAAGGCAAGTCGCAGAATCAGTTTGGGAGTCAGTACCGGCGAGAATTGAGTCGATATGCAGGGCGTCGGGGCCTATCTGTCTCACAAATACATGGATGACCTAACCAACCCCAACCTAAACAAGTCAAGTGCATAGTTCAAGTCTGTCTCGCATCTGATATGTTGCCATCGCGGCCATTACCACCGGCTTCGCTACTCGAAACAACTGTTGTCCTTTTGTCACTCCACCATTGCCATTTCCGTATTGATGGCATGGCCCACTAGCTCTATTATGAACATTCATGTGTGCATTTGGAATATGTGAGTCCACTTTATTTTAATAATTGAATAGTGTCTCCACGTGAGGTTCACGTAATCTATCAGTTGTTGTGTCTTCATCTCCTTCAACATCCATGTGATATTCATTAAAGAATGCAAGTTTTTCCCAGATTTGCTGCAAATCTACAGCGAGGCAGTGCTTAGCCCTCTTATGTGTGGGTGTCTCTGTGAGGGGTGTTTATGCATTGAGGCTAGGGTGGCGACATCTCGCCACACGACGGCAACCATTGATGTGGCAACCGCTCTCTGTTTTGTGTCAACTGTGGCACAGGTGGCAACAGCCAACGAAACAAGCCCTAGTTCTGTCTAGAACCGCCGTTGCCCTTGCTTGCTCTGGTGAAGTAAGCCCCTAGGATTTTCGTGAAGCTAAGTAAGTCCATTCTGTGCTCTAGCGGCAGTGGGCAGTGACAGAAGAGCATTGGAGGAGCTTTGGCCGAGTGATCGGGTGATTAAAGATGATGAACAGTAAGATGAGCTTTCCGTGCAGAAAAGAAGGAAAGAAGAGAAAATAATTAAAATAAATATAGAAAAATCAGAAGAAGATGTCTCTTGGTCTGCGTCAGATTGCCAATCATGGGACACAGGATAGCCAGCGGTAACTGAATTGCTATAATAGAAATTTTAGGTGAGGCTTCAAGTTTTAGGGCAATAATAGTTCGGTTAGCATCGGCTGTGCAATTTATTTTTGCTACTAAACTTTCGAAAATTCAAGTCCGGGAGTTGATTAGCCCGAAAATCTTTACTTGACTTTATCTAATGTAAACCCTGTGTTGTCTTCACAGATATGATTGATGACAGCTTTTTCTCTCAACGATTGCATCAACTTTTTCCTCCCCCACAAAACGTGGTTTTTTGTGTTTTTTCTTTTTCATTTTTCCTCCACAAGCAAAGCATGGTCATTACTAAAAACAAAAGTTGTCCTAATCGGCAACTCCATAGAACTTTCCGCAAGAGTTGCAATAAGTCAATTTCTCGTGGCAAGAGATAGAGTAAAAGTTTGAAAGTGAGATGAGATGTAGAGTAGGAATAAGAGTAGGAGTAGGATTAACAAAAAAAAAAAAAAAACTCCTCATGGTGATAAGCATTAGAGTGAGATAATGATATTTAGGGAGAATGTAACCGAAGAAGATCTGACTTTTGCAGGCACCATTTTCTGTATAAGAAGCATGGACTCCATAGCATTCACCAACCGTAGTGGCTTCATCACTTTACACTTTCTTTCCTCTAACTTTCCTCCACCTTCTCATTCTCAAGCTCCTCTCTTCATTAGTGTTCTTTTGAGATGTCTTAAATTGTGAAGTTCTAAGATGCTGTCCAATTAAAATTTACATTCCAAGAAGTGTCTTAAATTTTTATTTAGGCGTGACACCTTTCAAAGTCAGAATCTTGTGCTGTTGGAATAGCTCCATATTCTGTGAAAAGAGAAATTACAACTCTCACTTTTTGGTGGCTATTCCCGATACTACAAGCTCTGTGGTTATCTGGCTAGATATTATAAAATTGCAGGATACTTCTTGCTCAACAGATCATATGCAATGCTTCAATGATGCTGCTGGGCGCCTTCAAGAATCTGGTAAGTTCTTCAAAACAAAGTAAAAATCTGGTTTTTTTTTTCCAACAATGAATGACTGCTAATGAACTAGTAATCCAAAATTTGCTTCGTGAGATAAGTCCATATGCGGAGCTAAATTCACCAACCTGTTCTGGTCATCAAGCATTTTATGAGCATTTTCTGGCAGCATCAACTGATGATGGTCAGGTGTGGAACCTGCTCACTAGTATTCATTTATGGGTTGGATGCACGGCTGGTGGACTGTCTTCCCTGTATATATGGGAGATTAATGGATACATATGTATGTATGTGCACAAGCTTACATTTTTTGCTGGCTAGATTATTCAATGCTGTTTGCTGTTTTTCGAAAATGCTATTTAAAGACAAAATGTAATCCCAAATGATCTAAAAGTGTAACTAAAAGAAGGTAATTAATGGGATTTTCACAACATCAGGCAATTTGTTGCATGCTGTTGGTATGAAGTTCATGAGATCTTTCAAATCTTCGTGCTGATTAAGCTGGGTTAGAGGCAGTAATTGGTTGAGGATAATCTCATTAAAATTACTCCATGATATTTTATATGTTAATGGAGGCTTCTTTACGTGTATTTTAATCTGAACCTTGTTGTTCCTTCTCTTTTTTGTAGTGCTTGATGCAGCAACAAAAGGAAACTGGTACATAAATTCCTGTCTAAGGTAGTCAGACTTTGATGCCTAACTTTGCCTTTTGGGACTTCATGCTGTGTTTGTTTATTTTTACTCAATTTTGGAAACTCCTAATCTGAACTTTGTCATTCCTTCTCTTTCATGTTTTACATGCAAGGATGTTGTTCTTCTATGTTTTACATGGAATGATCTTAAATTGATTCCAGGAAATTTTTCCGGCAGAAATTAATGGCAAAGTTTTTGCATCTACTTTTCACATAAAAATTCTTATTGTTAATGAGAGAATGAGACTAATTTGCTGGTGTGACTAGAACATTTGATAATTAGCTTCTTTGATCGAGAACAAGGGAAGTGCATTCATGCAGGTGAAGAACCTGTTGCTGCCACCATTTCAGCTTTTGCACTGTTCATTTTGTACTAAGTTGGTGGATATTCTGTTTTTTACTCATTTGATGGAAGCTCAGACTCTTGTATGTGGTACTTAAGAAATTCTTTGGATGACCAGTCATGACAAACATTACACCTTGTGAAACCTCTGTTGCTATTTGGAATTTAGTCACATGTTGCTCTTTAGTAATTGGTATTTGGAGTGTTAGTAAGTTTTTCGGCTTGGATTCTTGTTTTTGCAGATTAAATGAAGAAATGAAGGGCATGGAAAGTCTAGCGACACAATTGTATCCTTGACTAGATGGAAAAAGTCTTTATTGTTGTTGTGGTGTTCGTCCTAGAACACATTTTTATCCTTTGAACTTTGAAATTCGTTGAAAAGCATCATTTTACTTCTTACAAATGACCGACGCCCATTCAAGTAAAAGCCACACGGTTTCTTATTTTTTTCTTTTCAGTTGAATTTAAGGTTAGTGCTATCATTTGTGTTTTCCTTGACATTGCATCAGAAAAATTCTGAGGAGGAATGTTGATGTTCTAGATTCTGCTGTCAACAAGCTTGTCCGCCTTCCATGACATCGATAAGCTGTCAATGCATTTCTGTTGCCTTACTTAAAGATCTCTTCTTATTAAAGTCCTTAGTCTTGCCAACATGATTCTTGAAGTGCTGGGCATTGTGTACTTACGCCCTGCTTCATCTATGAGCGATTAGCGAGAGGAGAGAAGATGATCACCTCACTTGTAATGTTCATTTTCGCTGTTCTTCTGCATCTTTTGCCGTTATTTGTATATCATCCCCCTGAATTTAGATCGGTCTGCCTTCTTCTCTCTCATATTGGTTTTTCCCCTTTGTATTTGATAAGATATTCTCAGCTTGCTGCGAATTTTTGCAATCACAGCTGAGGAGTAGCCAGAATGGCTTGTCATGTGACTACTTGTGACAGGCCATGCTCATTTTAGGGAGGAAATCTGTTATTTTTTTGTGGCTCTGTTTACTTGAATTGCCGAATTTGCCTCGAACTTTTGGCTTCTATTCGGCATTTTCGAAACTGGCGGGGCCATTTAAGGTGAGTTGCAGATTCATTTTGGGAACCGGTACCAGTCGGAAATGGAGTTAATACGCAGGGGCGTCGGGGCCTATTCTACCTGCAAATACATGGATGACCTAACCAACCTCAACCTAGACAACTCAAGTGCATAGTTCAAGTCTGTCTCGCATCTGATATGTTGCCATCGTGGCCATTACCACTGGCTCCGGCACTCGAAACGACTGTTGTCCTTTTGTAACTCCACCATTGCCATTGCCTATCGATGGCACAACCCACTAGCTCTATTATGAATATTCATGTAAGCATTTGGAATATGTGAGTCCACTTTAGTTCAATAATTGAATAGGGTGGGTTCACATGAGGCTCACTTGATTTAATAGTTGTTGTGTCTTCATTTCCTTCAACATCAATGTGATATTCATTAGAGAATGCGATTTTTTCCCAGATTTGCTGCAAATCTACAGCGAGGCAGTGCTGAGCCCTCTATGTGTGGTTGTCCGTGCTAGGGTGGTGACATCTCGCTGCACAACGGCAACCATCGATGTGGCAACCGCTCTCTACTTTTGTGTCAACAGTGGCGTTGGTGGCAATGGCCAACGAAACTAGCCCTAGTTCTGACTAGAGCCACCGTTGCCCGTGCTCTACTCTGGTGAAGTAAGCCCTAGACTTTTCACGAAGCTAAGTAAGTCCATTCCGTGCTCTAGCGGCAATGGGCAGCGACACAGGAGCATTGTAGGAGCTTTGGCTGAGTGATCGGGAGACTAAAGATGATGAACAGTAAGAGGAGCTCTGTTTGCAGAAAAGAAGTAAAGGAAAGAAAAGAAAATAGTAACTAAAAAATATCTAGAAAAATTAGAAGAAAAAGGTGCATCGTCCGCACTAAATTACCAATTATAATATGTAGGATAGTTGATGGCAACTTAATTGCAACATCAGAAATTTCAAATGAGACTTAATAGAGCAGATTAATTGCATTTTCACTTCAAGTTTTACATATACGATGATTCAATTAAAAGATTTCAGATTGAAATTAAATTCGTACGATATATTTAGGATTGATCGTGGAATTATTTTTTTTGCCACTAAATTTTTGAAGATTCAAGTCCGGGGGTTGATTAGCCCGAAAATCTTTACTGGACGAGGAATTTATCTAATGTCAACCCTTGTGTTGTCTTCTCGGATATGATTGATGACAGCTTTTTCTCTCAATGATTGCATCAACTTTTTCCACCCCCGCAAAACGTGGTTTTTTCACAAGCAAAACATGGTCATCACTTAAAACGGAAGTCGTAATCGGCAACTACAGAAGACTTTCCGCAAGAGTTGCAACAGGTCAACTCCTCGTGGCGAGAAGCATTAGACTGAGAAAATGATATTTAGGGAGAATGTGACCGAAGAAGATCTGACTTTTGCGGGCACCTTTTTCTGTATGAGAAGCATGGACTCCATAGCCTTCACCAGTACCGAGTTTGTCCCAACCATGGAGACTTCATCACTTTACACTTTCATTCCTCTAACTTTCCTCCTCCTCCTCACTCTCAGACTCTTCTCTTCACGGTTAAAGCAACCCGAAAACCTCCCGCTGAGCCCGCCTTCCGTCCCCATCCTTGGCCACCTCCACCTCATGAAGCTCCCCCTCCACCGAACACTCCACTCCCTCTCCCAATCATACGGCCCGGTCTTCTCCCTTCGCTTCTGCTCCCGCCGAGTAGTCGTCATCTCGTCGGCGGAAGTTGCCGAAGAATGCTGTACCAAGAACGACGTGGCGCTCGCTGACCGCCCCTCTACTGTCGCCCGCTGACTGCCCCTCTACTGTCGCCGGCAAGCACATTGGGTACGGCAGCACGATCCTCGTCTTTGCCTCGTATGGCGACCACTGGCGCAATCTCCGCCGCGTTTGCGCCCTCGAGATCTTCTCCTCAGCCCGTGTCAACTCCTTTTTGCCCGTTCGAAGGGATGAAATTAAGTGACTCCTGCTTAATCTAAACAAAAGAACATCATCATCTCGGAACGACTTCACTAAGGTGGAGCTAAAACCGATGTTCTTGGAGGTGACATTCAACATCATTGTAAGGATGTTGACTGTAAAGAGGTATTACGGGGAAGATGTGACCAATGCCGAAGAGGCGAAGTTGTTTCGTGAGATCATGTCTGAAATTTTGGCGTGCGCTATCAGTGTGTATCCAGGGGATTAAATGAGTAATTTGAGGTTGGTCTTTAGGAATTATGAGAAGAAAGTGTCTAGGTTGAGCAACATATCGGACGAGTTATTACAAAATTTGATTGAAGAACACAGAAATAGTCCCAGAAAAGGAGGTGGTAGAGAGAGTTGGGACACCATGCTGGATCATTTTCTTTCGTTGCAAGAGACGCAGCCCGAGTTTTACACCGATGAGATCATCAAAGGCCTTATAATGGTACGTAGAAATTCGACGATTATTCGCATCTCATCCTCATCATGGAATACCGCATACATACAAGGAGTATCGCCCATTGTCATATAAAATACATAATTATGCGGATATACATATTAAATTGTAACTAGTTGTTAATTTTGAAGTCTTTTATAATAATTGATCCAATAACTTATGGATTGCAGCAACATTTCTCCGGTATTGATGCTTATATTATCACCTGTATAATCAACTCTTCCATTTTGACAATTTAATGATAATGTCTTTTCGCTCTATATTCTATAGGTCATTCTTTGGCTGATGTAGAATATATTAGTGGTGTGTTTTTGTATCGGTTGGACAGGCAAAAGTTTAAACGGAAGGCGAAACGGTGATGCGACTTGAACCGGTGGACTTGGTTGACGATATCGGATCGGGCTCAAATTCAGTCGTTTGAAGTGAAACGACGGTTTGAACACAATTCGCTGCTTTTGGCCATGACTCACGATGGATTTTAGCGATTCGAGATCGTTTACACAGGTTTTTCTATTATTTTAATATTTTTTATGGGTTTTAATTTTAAGGGCAGTTTTGTAATTTTGATATTTTATGCTTTATAGTCATAGTAGAGTTTGGTTTAGGGATATATAAGCTTGTTTTAGAGTTATTCTTGAAAAACAAAACATTATTATCAATATTGAATTTTGAGATTTCTCTCTCTAAGCAAGGTTTTGCTTGAATTATTCGCTGAACGTTGCGTCAGGTGGTATCAGAGCCTATGGCGACTGGTGGTGGTCTTCGTAACGATGATCAAGAGACTGGAACTCCAATCCTTGGGGACAACGCGCTGCAACGTTTGGAGCAACGTTTAATGGAACGCTTGGATCAACAAATCGATCAAAGTCTTCGTCATTTTGAAGAACGATTTGATTAGTTAACACATCGATTCAAAGGTCTCGGCATTGATGTGAACTAGAATTAGCGAAACGGCAGAAAATCGGGTGTAGATCTTGCTCGCGGTGATCCTATTGATAGGTCTATTCCCGTTTGCAAGCAGAATAACCTTCTATTTTCAAAGAGTTCGGAAGAAGAAGAAAACAATTATTTTGATGAGGAATGCACTGATTATGGCGGTAGACATCGTCATGGAGGATTTCAAAGAGAATATGATAGGAGAGATGGAAGACGATGTTACAACAATTGTGAAGGTAACGACTTTAAATCGAAAGTCAATATTCCTTATTTTAATGGAAGTCTGGGCATAGAAGAATTTTTGGATTGGATTGTTGATATAGATAATTTTTTTGATTATATGAAGACCCTTGGTGAGAAAAGAGTGCGATTAGTAACCTATAGATTAAAGAGGGGTGCATCTACATGGTGGGAGAGATTACAGAATAAGAGGGAGCAAGAAAGAAAAGAGAGAGTTCAAACTTGGACTAGGATGAGGAGGCTATTGAAATAGGAGTTCCTTCCATCTAACTATGAATAGATTATGTTTCAGCAGTACCAACATTGCCAGTAGGGCAATCAGACTGTATATGAGTATACGGCCGAATTTATGAGATTGGCGAAGTGGAATAATCTATCGGAGATGGAGGACAACAGGTGGCCAGATATCTCGATGGTTTGAAACCCTTCATTCGAAATAAAATTGGGGTGCAGTTTCTGCGAAATTTAACTAAAACGAAGAATATGGCGATGAAGGCATAATTGACGCATCAAGACAAGGGAAAAAGAGCATACGAAAATTATCGAGGTAGCAATTTGATAGAGAAGAGCGGCTTCAATAATTGCAACAACCTAGGGTGAAATCCAGAAAATAAGGCATTAGAAAGGCGTCCTATGAACGAGTAGAGAGATAAGGGAACGCGAGCACATAAAACTACGAACCTTAACTCTTATGCTAAACTAGCCGCGATAAAGTATTACATGTGTAATCAACCTGGACACCGATCTAATGAATGCTCTCAGAGAAAAATCATAAACGTGGCAACGAGAGATGAGGAAGAAAATGTGTATTGCTATGAGTCAGATGGTGAAGAAGACGATTTTGAAGATGAAGAAAGGGAAGTAAATTGTGTGGTATACAGGATGATGTTGGCCCCAAAATAGAAAGATGATTCACAGTGTCATTAGTTATTCCGAACTAGGTACACTATTCTGGGAAAAATATTTATTGCGGTTATTGATAATGGAAGCATGGAGAATATCATTGGGAAATAAGCAGTGAAGAAACTGGGAATACCCGTGGAGAAGCACCCTAATCCCTATACGTTAGGGTGGATTAAATCTACAGCGGAAAGCATTCAGGTGACTGAATGATGTAAAATTCCATTATCCATTGGAAAATATCATGATGAACTGTATTGTGATGTGGTAGACATAGATGTATGTCATGTGTTGTTTGGGAGGCCGTGGCAATTTGATGTAGATGTGTAACATTCGGGAATGAGCAATTAGCATAATCTCGTGAAAGATGAAGTGAAGTACACATTGCTACCACTAAAGAATAAAGGAAAACAAGCTACTAAAAATAATTTCCTTACCTTTATAAGGAAATTTGAAGCTGATATTAAGGAGACTCGACAGATTTACGCATTAATAATAAAATAGGCATTCGAGTCAGAGGCTGAATTACAAGTGGAGGAACAGCCCGAATCAGTTAAGCCTTTATTGAAGGAGTTTAGTGAGCTTATGCTTGTGGAGATCCCAGATGGGTTGCCGCCTGTGCGCAATATTTAGCACTATATAGACTTAATTCCCCGTGCTAGCCTGCCTAATTTACCGTATTATAGGATGAGTCCTAAAGAGAGCGATGTTCTAAAAGAGAAAGTGGAGGAGTTGTTACGAAAGGGGCACATTCAGAATAGCATGAGCCCATGTGCTGTTTCAGCCTTGTTGACTCTTAAGAAAGATGAGAGTTGGCAGATGTATGTAGATAGCAGGACCATTAATAAAATAACCGTGGGTTACAAGTTTCTAATTTCTAGATTGGATGACATGTTGGATAGGTTGCACAGTGCTAAGTAGTTCTCGAAGCTAATGGACATGTGTATAGAGAATAGTTTTGCTATTCTGAAGGAAAAGTTATGTACTGTACATGTTCTTGCCTTACCTGATTTTGATAAACTATTTTAAGTGGACTGTGATGCTAGTGGAGTAGGTATAAGAGCTGTTTTGTCTCAAGAGCGCAGACCAATTTTCTATTTCAGTGAGAATTTTAGCGAGGCGAGACAGAAGTGGAGCACTTATGACAAAGAATTCTATTCTGTCGTAAGGGCTTTGAAGACCTAGGGGCATTATCTAATTGGGAAAGAATTTGTCATTTATTCTGATCATGAAGTTTTGAAGTATCTAAATAGTTAGAAGATGATTAGTAAAGATATGCATGCGCGATTATGTCAATTTTTGTAAAAATTTCCTTTCAGATTACAGCACAAGTTAGGTGTGTATAATGTCATGGCAGATGCATTGAGTAGGAGAGCTGGCTTGTTAATTACATTAAGCCAAGACATCTTGGGGTTTGAGTAGCTTAAAGACTGTTATGCAGTTGATGATGACTTTGGGTAAATTTGGAAGTCGTGTTGTTGGTCAACCTGTGTAAGAATTTTATGTGTAGGATGGCTATTTGATGGTAGTAACCAACTTTGCCTTCCTCGAACATCATTACAAGAGAAAGTAATTTGTGATTTATATGATGGTGGATTAGCTGCACACTTGGGTAGTGATAAAACTATTGCTGTAGTCTGTGAGCGATTTTACTGGCTCTAGTTGCGTAGAGATGTCAGCAGGTACGTATAAAAGTGTTATGTTTGCCAGACTGCCAAGGGGAAATCTAAGAATACAAGTCTGTATATGTCATTACTTGTTTCCTGACAATATATGGGAAGATCTGTCCATGGATTTTATGATTGGTTTGCCACTAACACAACGAGGTGAGGATTCTGTTTTTGTTGTAGTTGGCAGATTTTCCAAGATTGCGCACTTCATTCCTCGTAGAAAGACTTCTGATGTAGTAAGTGTGGCTAGGTTATTTTTTAAGGAGGTGGCTCGTTTGCATGGTGTCCCTAAGTCTATTACCTTTGATAGGGACAACAAATTTCTAGGGCATTTTTGGCAGACTTCGTGGAAATTGCGCAGACTGATAGGCAAACAAAGGTGGTTGATAGAACTCTAAGAAACTGGATTCGAACATTTGTGGAGATCAGCCGAAATAGTGAGATATTGCTTTATCATAAGAAGAGTTTACTTATAATAATGCAATTTATAGTTTTATTGGTAGGTCGTCTTTTTCTATTATTTATATAAAGGCACCTTAGCATACTCTAGATTTAATACGATTGCCTAAGCAAGCGGATAAGAGTGTAGTAGTGGATTATATGACTAAACAGATTGTGAAAGTGCATCATGAAGTCCAACAGAAGCTAGCGGAAGCTAATCAGAAGTGTAAAGCTGCAGTAGATAAGCACAGGCGAAAGCAGGTGCTTCTGGTAGGTGATCAAGTCATGGTTTTTCTTCATAAAGAACGATTACCAGTTGGATCTTATAGCAAATTACAGCAAAAGAAGTATAGGCCTTACACTGTCAACAAGAAGATCAACGATAATGCTTATGTTATAGACCTTCCACATAGTGCGGGTATATCTAACACTTTCAATGTTGCTGATTTATCACCGTTTCATGAGTCCACAAAGCCGTTATATCCAGATCCTAATTTTAACTCGAGAACGAGTTCTTTTTAAGTGGAGGATAATGATGTAGAACCTATTAGTGGTGCGTTTTTGGACTAGTTGGACAGGCAGAAGTCCAAACGGAAGGCTAATTGGTGATGCGACTAGAACTGACGGACCCGGTTGACGACATCGGATCGGGCTCAAATTTAGTCATTTGAAGTGAAACGGTGGTCTGAACACAGCTCACTACCTTTGGTTATGACTAACGATGGATTTTAGCGATTCGAGATCGTTTACATGGGTTTTCTATTATTTTAATATTTTTTTTATAGGTTTTAATTTTAAGGGCAATTTTGTAATTTTGATATTTTATGCTTTATAGTCCTAGTAGGGTTTGGTTTATGGATGTATAAGCTTGTTTTATGGTTCTTTTTGAAAAGCAGAATATTATCATCAGTATTGAATTTCAGAATTTCTCTTTCTAAGCAAGGTTTTGCTTGAATTACTCGCTGAATGCTGCGTCACTGGCAGCAATCGATGCTTCTGCTATCACAATGGAATGGGCAATGTCTCTTTTACTCAGTCATCCGCATTCTTTAAAAAGAGCTGCCGAGGAGTTGGATAGTGTCATTGGTCAAGAACGCTTGATAGAGGAGCAGACATTGCAAAACTTCCTTTTCTCCAAAACATCGTATCATAAACTCTTCGTCTGAAACCACTGGCACCGCTTTTGATTCCACATATGTCATCGGAGGATTGCGTCATGGGCGGTTATAATGTACCTCGTCAAACCATAGTATTCATCAATGTATGGAGCATTCATAGGGACGAGAAATTGTGGGATGACCCGATGACTTTCAAGCCTGAAAGGTTTGAAAATGGGGATGATGGACAGTGCAAGTTATTGCCATTCGGGCTTGGGAGGCGAGCCTGCCCCGGAGCAAACATGGCGCAACGAGTGATCAATGTTGCTCTGGGATCGCTGATCCAGTGTTTTGAATGGGAAAGAATAAGTGAGGAATTGGCGCATAGGACTGAATGGAAACGAATGACTATGCCTAAGGTGGTGCCATTGGAAGCCATGTGCAAACCCCATAAAATCATGGCGAAGATTGCTGAGAAGTGAGTGGGAGCCGAGATATTGCTACTAGTTCTTGTATTGTGTGTTCTCAGATTCGCCAAAAAAAAAAAATCAGTTGTTAAGTAGGTCAAAAGTTCGTAACTTGTATCATCGCTTACAGACTTGTATGATAATGGTTAAAGTCTTAAAGATAAGTTTCGTTCTCTACATCATCAGCCACTTTCATCGTTTCGGCAATTTATCTTTGGAATCCAACACCTTTGCCAAACCCTAGGTTATTAACATGCATGCATCTTATTGCTACACAACCTAAAGTTATTCCTCATCGAGTTGAAGAACGCAGAGACAGTCTCAAAAATGGAGGTGGTAAAAAGAGTAGCGACACTATGGTGGATCATTCACTTTCGCTACAGGAGTCACGGCCTGAGTATTACACTGACGAGACCAGCAAAGGGCTAATGCAGGTACGTAGAAATACCACAAAACTTTGCATTTGATCCTCGTCATGGCATATCATTCATCTTGTCGAGTAAAATGGATAATCACATATGATGGCCATCATGTATCTTTTACCCTTTCGGCATTGCAAGACATTTTCGTGGAGCACACATTGGCATTATTTACGTTTGGAGTTGGAGAAGCGAAGATTTTGAACCAAGACAGATAACGGATTCCACATTTAGATAGGAAGCACACTTTTGAGGGTTGCAACATTAAAGCCACTCTCTCTATCATCCCCCACTTAGTAATAGTTATTCAATTTGTTGAAAATATGTCTCAAGTTTGACCCTAAAAAGGGAAGTTTCTTAATTCAAGTAGATTTCTTATTTTAAATAGGTTTCTTAATTGAATGGTTTTCTAGTTGAAGAATGTTTCCTAATTGGAGAAGGTTTTCTAAAAAGAGATTTCCGAATTTGAATCCAATTCTTGCCTATAAATAAGAATGATAAATTATTTGTGAAGATTTTCAAAGATGAGCTTCTATTAGTGAATTACAGGAAAAGTGTCAAAAAAGTTATAAATCTTTTGCATTGATACCAATTTAGTCATAAACCTTTTTTTAGTGCTAATTTAGACTTAAACTTTATTTTGATGTCAATTAAGTCTTAAACCTTTTGTATTTATTCCAATTCAATCTTTTCAGTTAATTTTAACCGGATTTTGCCGACGTGAAGGCTGGTCGGCCAGTGGCCAATCATCGGCATTGATGTGGACAACCTTAATAATATTTTAATATTTTTAATTTTTTCTTTTCTTTTTTTTGCTACTCCCCTCTCTCCTTCCTCCAACCGGTCGCCGGACTGGTGATCAGCCAGAGGTCGGACGCTGACGCCAGCGAGGTTGACCTCACCGGCCAAGGCTTGCCCTCACCAGTAACAGTGAAGGCGAGCCTCACAGAGCTGCCTGCGAGGCTTGCCTTCGCCGTCATTGGTGAGGTCGGGTTGCTAGATCTGACGAGGGCGAGCCTTGCTAGTGGCCGGCGAGGTTGACCTTGTCGGCCTCTGGCCTCTGGTCGGTCGTCGGTTCGACGACCGATCGGAAGAAGGAGGAAGGGGAGAGGGAAAAAAAAGGAAAATAAAAAATAAATAAATATTAAAAAAAAACTAAAAAATTATTAAAGTTGTCCACGTCAGTGCTAGTGACTGGCCACTGGTCGGTCGATGTCTACATCAGCAAAATTCGGCCAAAATTGATCGGAAGGACTGGATTGGCATAAAAACAAAATGTTTAGGACTTAATTGGCACAAATACAAAAGGTTTATGACTGAATTGACACCATAAAAATATTTAGGACTTAATTGGCACAAATGCAAAAGATTTATGACTAAATTGGTACAAAAAAAATGTCTAGGACTAAATTGGCATTAATGTAAAATGTTTATGACTTTTTTGACATTTTTCCCAGTGAATTACATCTTGGAAATACCCAAGTGTGTTGTAGTCGATCAAATTCTTGTGGTAAGAATTTGTATTTAATTCCTTCATGAGATCGAGAAATTATTTTGTGAAGAATTGTGGGTTAAACACTGCGTGAGTTATTAGGTGTAATTGGGGCTTGGAAAACTCTGAAAATGTTTGAGTGACTTGAGTGCGATTATAATCTTCGTTGTATCGCTTGATCCATAGTGAAATTTTATGCTGCTTTCCCTATGGATGTTGGTCACTACGACCTAACTATGTAAATCTGATGTCCAATTTATTTTTTTATTTTGTCAAATTTATTGTTCAATCACTTGGTTTCTGCAACATAATTAGAGGAAAATGATTGAAGGTCATGAGTCATTGGATACGACTTCGTATATGCCTTTAAATGCTTAGCGTCAACAATCTCGAGAAAGTAGAATGCTTTCTCGAAGTAAATTAATATATTAGCGTATCATGCACAAATTTTAAGAAATACATTAACATTTTTCGGGGAGAGCGGCGAAATTGTAATGCTTGATAGTGTTTAAAGTTTTATTCAATGTATAAATCTTTATTTTAGGCATTGCCTTAACATCTCTCTAGTGATATCAGTTAATCACCGCCTCACAATCAACTGTTCTGTTTTGAGGAGCACAAGTTACAATGTTAATATCTCCTTTCATTTCTTATCCCTATTTCATGCTTATAGCTGGCACCAATACTACAAACGTGACACTTGAATGGGCAATGTCACATTTGCACAATCATACACGTGCTCTTAAACAAGCCGCTCAAGAATTGGAGCAAGAACGCTTGATAAATGAAGCAGACATTGCGCAACTTCCTTACCTCGAAAACATCGGAAACTCTACGTTTGAAACTAGGAGGTCCACTTTTGCTTCTGCACATGTCATCAGAGGATTGCACCATGGGCGGTTGTGATACATCCCGTCAAACCATGGTTTAAGACTTGTGAAAGTGATTACCGATAAATAAATAAGGAGTTTCCATGAACTTCATGAAGGTACTAAACTATTCTCAATAGAGGATTAATGAGTAAGAGTGGATTTTACTTTGACGCATTTGATTCGTATCTATATCTGTATAAGCATGTGATAACAAATCAATACAAGTTATGCCCTTGTTGTGTGTCACGCACTCCTAAAATGCAAGGAATGGGTCTTTGTGCATGCAAAGGAAAGTGTTTCTTATCCTCTCCACTTTTATGGCTTCAAGCTAGGACAAAATACACTCTCAGTTAATCATCGAGACTTATATATTTTTCCGCTAATCCCTCCGTTAATAGCTTTTGACAATCTAATTCAATAGGATCTAGTGTTCATTCCCGTGCTATGCACGGGTATAGTCGCATGAACTTAATTAGAAGTGAAAGCTACTAAGATATTAATTAAAGAACTATCATATTGTCTCTGGCATGAGGGTGGGGATTCTGATGGTTTGGTTGTTAAAAGACAATGGAATATGGATTTTATATATGGTTTTTTATTTGGACTAATACATTTATAGTAGAAAATATAAATCTCATTGGAAACAACCTACAGATAATTTTTCCAACATTATAATCATATTAACTAGTTCCCAATATTTCTTTTTCCGATTTTCACGCAAAAAGGTACCACTTTTCATGCCCAAGGCAATCTTTGGTCCCAAATTTTGAGTGTCGCATGAAAAGACACCAATTTTCACTTGAAAGATTATTTTGGCCTGAATTTGCGAGTATCACATAAAAAGGTGCCAACTTTTACCTGAGCAACAATTTTGTCCACCACTATAATTTTCGGTCAAAATGTGCACATTTATATATAGGTGCTTCATTTATCAAGTTTGTGCCTTGTTTTTCCCTGAAAAATTGCAATTTTTTGTATTAAACGAAGCGGGTACTTGAAAGAATGAACCTATCGCGCATCATCTTCCACCACAGTATTTTTGTTTTTTGGCCTTTATACATTGTTGGTCTTGTAAGTTAGACAGAAGAATCACGAGCCTGTCAATAAAAGGAAAGAATGTGAAAGGAAGAATGTGAAAGGGCACCAAATTGATGACGCTATAGCCTATAGAGTATAATATATGTGGACGAAAGGTCAACTACTCAATGGGGCCTTATCATAATCTATCATTTGTCTTACATAAAACGGGGACACGAAACGTAGAGGCGTGGTTACCAAAATACCGTGAAATTATCATATTTTATTAATAGAGCACGCCCCTGCGGTGCACTGCACGGAACATCACAATTCCATAAAGATTAAGGGTTCGTTTGTTTGAAAAAAAATCATTTTCGGAAATTTGTTTTTCGATTTTTTAGTATTTTGATTATGAAAAACTAATTGATTTATAGAAAATATTTTCTATAAATTGAAAATAACAAGTTTAGATTGAGAGAAAATAACTTCCTCTTCTATCAGAAAGGATAACACTTTTCTCAAACTACCAAATAAATGAAAACTCACCGTTTTCCTTGAAAATGATCTATATGGAAAATATTTCTCTTTATGCTGAAGTATTCGGTAAAACAAACGCACCCTTATGACTTGAAGTTACTTTTTCTTGAGGGGAAATATCACTTGACCTCCTCAAGTTTGGTGTGCGTGCATGTCAAACCCTTGCTCTCATGAACTTACGCTTATGAGTACGGTTAATTTCTTCATTAGCATGGGCCGTGCGGCACATGTCTAATTTTTACGAGGTAAAATGTAACCGTTTCTTTAGATTTGTATTAAATGCACGTTATGCCTGAATTTCAAACAAATAATAGAAAGTACGTGAAAAGGAAAAATTAACATACTAACCCAGAAAGGTACTGAATTGGTGTATTTAATTAGAAAAATATTATGAAATATTTAAAAGGATACATACATAAAAATAAATATATATGAAAACATAAATTGCAACTGGCCAGAAAAAAACTACTTTCCTTCATTGGTAGGGACAGTATGGAAAGATTTCTTAGCCATCTGAAATGGTTGTTTATTGTCTAATTAAGCTGATTATCAAAGATAAATCATATACTTTATTAGTTTTTAATGAGAAAATTACAAGAGAAGAATTCAATCGAGAAAATGAAATATATTCTGGATACAAACTCATGGAGCTCCAAGGAGAGAGAGAGAGAGAGAGAGAGAGAGAGAGAGAGAGAGAGAGGTTTAAATCTGGCATTGTTGTGCCGTTAATTAAGGCTATACAATTAGTACCAATAAAAATATGCTAAATTATCAAAATTCGTATTTATGTAAAATCAAGAATTTTCATATTAAACAAGTAATTTTTATGCTCTATGTGTTTATGTTTTCTTAATTAATTGAGTTAAAAAAAGTAAAATTTAGATTTGATCTTGGAAATTTTACATTTTTATACATGTAATATGTTATGTATATGAATTGAGGGCAAAAAGCATATTTGATATAAAATTAAACAAAATGTTGCACATTAGGCTCCGTAAAAGGTATGGCACATGTTAACGGAAAAAAGTTGGTCTAAATGAGAGTAACAAAATGCAAGTTCAAGGGAAGGAAATACAACTTTGTAAAATGCAGCATTTAACCGACACCAGTCACAAAGTTGAGGAGGTAAAACAAAATTTTTTTTACTATTTTTGCTCTTAAATTTATTTATTTTATTTTTGAATGTTTAAGATTTGACACTTTCCGTTGAACTTCTCAACTCAAAATTACATAATGTTACCATTTGAAGTCATTTAAACTGGAATAAGACTGTCATATTTTTTTAAAATTCAAACTAAATTTCTTTTTGTTTTGGCCAAAAATCATAAGTACTTTCCATAAATTAATAGAAACGAACTATCAATTTGTCATTTTCGTTTGTCAAGTAAAATCTGATTTGTCATTCGACATATAGTTTTAAAAACAAATGGATAAAAGTAAATAGGAGATTTCCTTTAAAATTAGAGGACATATTTACATATAATATTAACTCCTTCAATAAGCAACACCTTAGTACATTGAACATTACGGGTAAGCTGTTTCAAGTTCCAATTAGCTAAGAAGATGGAAAGAAATGAAAAAAGAAGAAGAAGCTTCAAAGTCAAAATTTCATTTTTCTCGCTCTCATTGGAAGCAATTGGAGACATTCATTGCTAGATTTGATCTTTTTCTGCTTCTTTGTTTTCTTCATCAGCTACCCAATTATGACCATGGACAACATGACTCCCAACATAGTCATTGTCAACCAAATTATAACCATGAACTACATGACCACCAACATCGTTGTCGTCCTCTTCTCTCTCTCTCTGATTTTGATCTCTCCATTTCTTCTTCCTCTTCTTGTTCACCGTGACAAACATACTGTGTAACCTCTGCTTTAGCTAACTGCTCTTGACTCTCTCTCTCAGAGTCTCACCCTCAACATACCATTTCTTCTCTTTCATCTCTCACTACTTCACTCTCCTTCACCCATACAAACTATTCTTTTAACCACCTCGATAAACTCTTCTGGTACTTGGATTGATGCAGAGAGAGATAACAATTAGAGGGAAATCAATCAATAGTGTTGTCCGACCATATGTCGAGCATTCACTTGTGGATATTTTATCGTTTGAGCTTCATCTACCCCTAGTTCACTAAGGCTACTCTTAGGATATCGAGACCGACACCAAAGCCCGCCACCACTACCACCACCTCCTCCAATAACTTTGACACACCCATCCCCGATGTTGTCTCCCCCTCCCTCTAACACCACTCTGAGCCCATGCCTTCTACTCGTCACTGCTCCCTTGGGGTCCAACTAGGAGGCCACATCGTCGAAGCGTAACGAGTCTCCATTGTAACCACCAACATCGTTTGCTAAGAGAGATAAAATGGAAGGTGGGGCTCACAACAAAAGGAAAATAAAGAAACCAAAGGGATGTCACACTAGAGAGAAAAAAAGGGAACACTTTTGATAGAATAATGTATGGATGTTGAAAAAACAGGACTCCTGGAGGATAATATGGTCAAAATACTAAAATAATGAATGTGTTAGTTATGGAAGGAGTGGAAAAAGTGTGGCCCATTATAAATATAAGGATCACACTATTATTGATAAAAAAAATAGTAATTAAATGATGAATGTAGAAATATGAGCTAAACTACTTTATAATTATAGTTTTAATGTCGATGATAATGTATTTAGTTTTGACAGATATCAAATTAAAATAGTTACGGATAAATATTTTAAAGAACCTAATTGTATTTTATACTTTATGGTGATTATTCACTTACACTAGATTATTCCCCCTTCAAATGACTTTTTGCATCGAAGACATAAGTCTTTCCAAAGAAACCGTTCATCGCATCTCATTTCCCACTTTACTAATTTCATAGGTAACGAAGTATAGTGCAACTTGAGCCTAATTTATTGGAGCAACTCAAGTTGAAAGTCCACTTTTAGAATAAAGTTGATGAATGTCAAAGGAAGAATCCTGCCAACCACAAGATAACATTACTTAAGAGCATTAATATATGAATGAAGAGGAGTGATCTTTTGTTACTATGTTAAGGTGCTACTAACATATTTTTGTCTAGAAAAGTGGGTATAGGCTCTTGCTGTTTTCCAAGTTGTGTACGTGCTAAAAGAGTATATTACAACTGGCCATTCTGTTAATCTTACTATGTGAATGCCAATTTTTTTTTTTTCTTTTATGTAAACTCATGTTGACGCCTAAATTTTGGTGACTCATTTAGACTTTCATTGCATAGAAAAATTAGGGATCGACTCCTATTGACGCCTTATTTTGACTATTCTACACAGTCATTTAATGCATAAGAAATCGATCCCTAAACAAAAATATTGTTTGCATATTTTGCATTTGCATTTCATTTAGGTCATGCATCACAGGCAAGTCATTTGGCCCCCACACGATTCTGTCATGAAACGTCATGCGTACAATCAATGGCATTATGATCGACCAATCTCATCATTATCTCACACCTATTTGGACATGGATAAGGGTTTCGGTAGAGATTTGAATAGGATGGTGAGTGGGGATGTTTGGTTTAAAATAAGTGTTGACACCTAAATTTTACTAATCATTTAGTCGTGATTTGCATAGAAAATTAGAGATTAATTTTTAACCTTTAAACAAAAATATTTAAATTGCATAACATATAGTTTATGTTCATCGCATTTTTGCATCGGACCGGTGATGACGAACAAGCTTAAATTTCATCGAATGGGACTCGGTTCGCTCGGAAAGGCAAGGGCCGGGAATTACAAGTCAAACGGGCTCGGTTGTTTTAATTTGAGCTTAATTCAGCCCATTATCCTTAATTAATTCAGCCCATTTAAATTAGATTAAGGCCTAAGCCCAAGCCTAAGCCCATTAGGATTAGTAAGCCCATCTAATTGACCTAGGTTAGCACTATATAAACATATTTAGGTCAGAATTTTGAGGGGGCTTTCATAATTTCAGAAATCAGATTTTTAGAGAGAAAAAAAATCGTGAGAGCAAGGAGAGAGAGAGACCTCCCTCTCACATCCATATTGATTACTCTGAAGCTGCGTTTCACCGTGAGCTTCCTGGATGCTGCTGCTTTGACGTTTACAGCTGCAAATCATCAGCGTTCCAGCAGCCCAACACCTTGTCACCGCAACCAGTCAAACCTCCAGCGAAGAACTTGTCTTCACGTCTCCAAATAGCCACTACCCCTGACGATAAAGAGCTGTTTTCTGTCCATCAACGTTCCCTGCTGAAGCCGCTGCTACTCTCCTTCTGTTCACGAGCTAGGAAGTGACGAATTCCTAAAGACGTTGGTACAATCCCCTGGTCCACGCCCTTGGAGTGCCACCACCAAACCTGGGAAGAATTCTTTGAATTCTTCAGTAAACTATTAGCAAAGTTGACCAGTGAAGTCAACAACTTGGCGTGGACTGCAGCAACGTCCATCAAATTCGCAAGCATCCGCAAACTGTCACACCACCGCAAGCTGCCGCCACTCCCACCGTCGTGAGTCGCCGCCGCTCCCAACTTCGCCGCCGGTCCGCGCCCGCCGCCAGTCACACCGTTGCCGTGATCCGCAAACCCGATCCACGTGATTCAAACTTGGAAATTATCCACGAAATTAGGTAAGATTCTCATCCAATATTCTTAGAATATTTAATTTCCTATTTCTTTTGGTGTTTGAATATTTCATGATATCTTTGGTGGATTATTAGATATCTTAGAGATAATGTGTATGATATCTGCAATATTCGAAAATACCCAAGATTAGGATTCATTCCTAATTTGGCAACGTATCTGGACGACTATCCGACCTTATCCCTAAGGTACGATACGCGACGATACGGAAAATCGTTATCTTATCCAAAACCACTTGGATACGATAATAGATTTTATCTGCTTTCCAAATTTAAACGATCAACTTTCCGTCAATATCTATAACCTTATAGATATGACCGATAGTTCGATTTTTGTGTCTAATCCGAGTTTGAAACAAATTTGGCGGATCGCGTGGACGATTTGAATGTGGTTGCTATCCTTTTTTTTATTATTATTATTATTATTATTATTATTATTATTATTTGCTTTCCTTTAAACAGAAAATTCAAAAAATATCAGTTAGGATTTGAATTTGAGTTTTGCATGTTTAGGGAACCCTAAATGTATCTAGAAGATAGAGTAATTATTTAATTTAAATTAGGACTTGAGATAATCTATTTCCTAGTTTAAATTAAGCAATATTCTAATCTTATTAGATTATTTAGGTTATTTTTTAATTCCGAATTTTCATGAAAACCCCAAAAAAAGAATGAATTGCTTTATGGTAGATTATGATAGATTGCATTCTTAATTTAAGTAATTTATTATTTCGAATTTTAACAAAAATCCCAAAAATAAGTCATGTTAGGATATGTTAAGTCATCATAGGTTGCATGTTATTTTAGGCATATTTTTATTCCGAATTTCATTAGAAAATATCAAAAATAAATCATTTACCCGTCATCAGAATTAGGTCACGTCGTCGCATGACATATAGTTTGCATGCTAGGTTGCATTAATTCGCATGTCATTTTTGCACGTCATTGCATATAGATTAGATTTCATTTAAATAAGTGAAAATCAAAAGAGAAATTGAGTGAATTTGCTTGTTAATTAGAAATCATATTAGGATGTTAATGTGATTTTCTAGCTAACAATGCAGATGCTTGTGTTGCTTCCAGGTAAGTAATTCTTCCAAACTTGCAATTTATTTAATGCTTTCCTGAGTGTTAAATTGGTGGTTTGCGCACCCGCATGAATACCTCACATGTTAATAATTAAGTTGAAATGGATCCAAACTGCATGCCAAAATATTTTTGAAAAGAAAAGGTACCGAAAGGGCGTTAGACTAGATCTAGCGTAATTAAGTCCCCGAGCTTAGAATCTCTGGTTCGTAGGAATAAAACATATCTCCCTATGTTTTATTTAGGTTTCTAATCGACCTATCGTAAATTGATTAGTGGCGACTCCAAGCATAAAAATATTTGCATGTTAAAGACTTAAACCCTAAGTTGCGAATTGGTAGGGCTTGGGAGGGCCCGAGTTAAGATTAGTCTTAATAATCCATTAGCCCGAAAAATGAAAATTTTTTAGGTCGCGACAGCTTGGCGACTCCGCTGGGGACTAGAGTTAAAACTCTTAGTGGACTTAGGCCAATTTTTCATTTCAAAAATAATTTTTGTTTGGCAGCGAGGATCCCAGGTACGTCCCTAACATTTTAGGTGTTAAATGTTCTTGCAGAATGGGAGGTATAAGGGGAGGCGTGATTATTAATCCTTGTTTTGCAGGGAGGTGTTCGGATGTATGGTTTAATTTATGCACGAAGCGCTGTTTGATATAACCTGTTGTGCATGCCTTACATTTACACTACACCGCACACACTACCCGCTGCCGGACCTGGGCGGTATAGGTTTAGGATGGTACTGAGTTAGTGGATACCCCGACCAAAATCATGTGGTACGGGTCGCCCTCCTCGGTCCTGAAATTTTCTTTCATGGTGTCATTGAATACCCACCACGGTTGCGCCCTTTGCAACCCGGGTCGGCTCTTTGACTAAGCCGGAGTCAGGGGAATCCTAGCCTAACCACCACTATGACTGGTTTAGCTCGGTAATCCTCGCGTCTCCATTTTGCAAGCCAGAGTCTAGGTAGAAATCGAACCTCACATTCCATGCGCATGTCTATGTGATTGCCATTACCCTACCCGGTGAAGTAAGCTTTCTTCAACCTTTATCTCGCAATCTATTTACATTTCGTCCTTTTTCTTTGGTCGGTCCATGACATTAGGTCCGTCGTGCGTCTTGGTCTATACACTATGGGAGGGGCAGATATCCGGATTCTTGATGCTCCTAAGGACGAGCTCCGTGCATGGTGGAATCTACTCAGTCTGACCAACCGCAAGCTAATTGAGGGCTACATCGGAAGGCTGCTCCCCCTAATGGAAGTCAAAGTCCGTACCGGTCTCGTTCGAGCATTAGCCCACTTTTGGTGCCCCAAGACATCCACCTTTATATTCGGTAAGCATGAACTTACCCCGACTTTGGAAGAGTATAGTGTGCTCATTGGAAAACCTTTAGGATCGGAGTTAATCACACCACCTTTGGGAATTGATTCGACATTAATGTTGTCAGAATTTTTGAATGTCGGAAAAGATGAACTGGCAAAAGTTTTAAAAGCAAATCGTGGAACATGTCCTTTTTCATTCATGAGTCAATCTTTTGAAAAAGCCACACCTTTTCAGAAGGGCAGAATCTTTCTACTAGCATTTTTCGGGTTCGTCATTCTCCCTCACTGCAAGAATGCATGTAACCCGTCAATTGCATGGTTGGTCCAACAAGTCTGTCTTGAAAAGAATTTTGTCAACACCATTCTAGCCGAAACTTTCATTTCTCTCACTAAATTCAAGCAAAATGATGACAAAACATTTCATGCACCCCTTGAGCTATTGCAAATTTGGTTTTTGTCTCATATAAAGGGATGTGGCGATTTACTCAAAATATTCGAACTCAGTGATTCCAGTCATCCCGTCTTAAGCTATAAAGAAAAACAAGCGAATGCACCTGACTATCATTACTCCGAATGGATCATTTTCATGAAAAACGCTAGACCCCAAGGTTTTCAATGGCATGCTAACTGGTTCAATGTCGAGGAAGCTCGGCTTACGTGTAATGGTGTTGGACCGGTGCCACTTTTGGGCTTCACTGGTGCAATTGAATACTATCCCGCCAGAGTATCCCGGCAATACCAGATTCTCCAAGGGCTCCCTCCGGCATTACAACCCGAGCTCCTCCATGTCGATTTCTCCGACGAGGGTGAAGACCACGAAGGGACCGTAGCTCAACTCACGAAGATGTGGAAGAAATGCCGTGTGTTAAAGATAGCTCGACCCGAAGAAGAGCTCAAGGGGGAGCAGAAATCCTATTTCGCCACGACCAGATACATTCGACGGCACAAGATCCCGCAGGAGTTACTCCCGAAGATACCTAAGGTGCCTCTCAAGACCGCCAATCGCTCAGAGAATAACCGCCTCAAAAGGAAGGCCGAGGAAGCTGAAGAAAAGGCATCTAAGATAGCTCGGGCTTATGAGCAGTTGAAGAAGGAAGTCGCCTCCCATATGTCTATAGATCAAGCTAAATAAAAAGCTTGAAGTTGTTTTTTTCATTTTAGTTTCAGTTTTAAATTTGTTTAGGAATTAAGTCATTTGTCTTTAATTCAGTTTGATTTCGAGTCATCAGTCGATGTAAAAATTTTCGTCATTTCAATAAAGAGGTCTTTTCAATTCAAAGCGATTGGACCAATGTCATGGATTGGCGTGTGATTTTGCTTGACACTTATGTATGTCTGTTTCATGCAAATTAGGTAATTACGGACCGATCACGATCGCCTATTCGTACACGGTCGAGAGCCAGAATGGCCGATCAAACCGACTTGCAAGAGCGTGTTGTTGGTATGGAAGATCAGATGAAGCAACTCGTCATCGTAATGCAGCAGATGTCCGCTGAAATCAAGACTCTTCGGTCGATCCCCGTTCCAACATCCCTCGAGGCATCAGCTCCAAAGCATAAAGGTGGAAAGAATGTTGATCTTGAGGAAGATGACGATATGCCTGAATTGGAAGATGACCCCGTCCAGATCATTGTCAACAAAGACAAACCGAATGAACGAGTCAACAAACTCGAAGAGAGAGTGAAGCAGCTGGAGGGTTCACAAGATTCACCCTCGATTGATCTGTCCCTGTACTCACAAATCAAAATCCCAAAGAAGTTCAAGATGCCAGACTTTGATAAGTACAATGGCACCACATGCCCAAAAGCCTACTTGCAGCTCTATCACGTGCAAATGACCTCGTACGTTGACAACGAGCTCCTGATGATCCATGCATTCCAAGCAAGCTTGACCGGCCCTGCTCTAAACTGGTACCTCATGAAGAAGATAAATGGCCTCAAAACCTGGAAGGAAGCTAGTGAGGCATTCCTGAAGCAATACAGGTTCATAACTGACATCATTCCCACCCGCGATGACCTTGAACGTGCTCAGATGAAAAAGACCGAGTCCTTCAAAGACTATGCCATCAGATGGAGGAATCTAGCCGCTCAAGTCGTCCCAGAACCCATAGACAGTGAGTTGAAAAGGATGTTCATCAAGACTCTCCCGTTCGAATACCGTAATCGAATGGTTGCCATTCTGGCTGACAACTTCAACCAACTTATCCCCATAGGCGAACAGATCGAGATAGGGCTGAAGGATGGGTGGTTTGTGGAGCCGTTTTCGTCGGCCAAAAGATTTAGTGCAAGGAAGGAGAAGGAACCGGTAGCTGAAGTAAATGTGACGTATAACCAACCGAGCCGGCGGAATACTAACCCAGCCCCAGCAATTCAAGTAGCAGAAGCTCAGCACCAAAACCCGGGTCGTCAACCTTTTCAGAGGAGAAACAACAAGAGACAATTCACCCCTCTCCCTGGATCGTTATCTCAAGTATTAGCAGTGCTCCGAAAGAAAGGCTTGCTTACTACTGAGCCAAAGCGGCCTAATCCCGAGCAGTTCTATAACTACGACCCGTCAAAGAAATGCGAATATCACATGGGCGAACTGGGGCACTCAACCGATGATTGCTATGTCCTCAAGCACCGAATTCAGAACCTTCTGGACACGAAGGCTTTCTCGTTCCAACCTGCTAAGCCGAATGTTCAGAACAACCCGCTCCCTGATCACGCGGGCAATGTAAATGCCATATTCTGTTTCGATGCTGGTCGAATCAAGAACGTCAAGGTATACACTGCTGAGGTCTACGGCGAGTTGGTGAAAGCTGGTTATTACCCGACTAATGAAGTTCTTTCCTTGGCCATCATGAGAGAAAGAATCTCAGGAATGGTACAGGCTGGGTTGATCGTTTATGCTGACCACACCGGCATTGTCTCTACTATCTCCGAGCTCGTCATTAACTGGGATGAAGAGTTTGCTACGTTAAACACCGGAAAGGACAAGCTCGATCCCTTACCTGAAGACATACCCCCGCTCGAAGATGCGACCGATGATGAAGGGATCATAATAAACATGCGCAGCCTGATGAAGGGATAATGATCGAGATACCTTAACCGTATGAATACTCGGATGATAAGGCAGTCCCTTGGTCCTACAGTCTCGATGTTGACTTAGTCACCAGATCTGGACGTGCCTATGGCCAAGCAAATGCTCAACCTGCAAAGCCTGTCACTGATGAAGAAGCTAAAGAATTCCTGGCCGTTATCAAGGCTAGTGAATACAACATAGTTGAGCAGTTACGCAAGATGCCCGCGCAAATCTCTCTACTTGAGCTACTCCAGACGTCTGTCAAACATCAAAAGGCCCTGATGAAAGTGCTAAGTGAAGTCCACGTGCCTGAGACGATCGATCATGAGAGACTGGAGGAATTTGTGGGTTCCATACTCCTCAAAGACCTCATAGCCTTCTCGGATGAGGAATTCCCTCTGGAAGGCAGAGGACATACTAAAGCATTGTATATTTCTGTCAAATACAAGGCCTCGCACGTAGCCCGAGTACTCATTGATAACGGTTCGGCCTTGAATATCTGCCCTTTGGCAACTTTACACCGCCTCAAGATAGATCCTTCTAGGATAAATGCTGCGAAAACCTCTATACGAGCCTTTGACGGAACGAAGAAAGAAGTGATGGGGGAAATCTACCTCGACATACAGATAGGGCCAACAGTGTTCAACGTCCTATTTCAAGTCATGGACATTCCCACTGCATTCAACTTTCTGCTGGGTCGTCCATGGATTCATACTGCTGGAGCTGTGCCGTCCAGTCTACATCAGAAAGTGAAGTTCGTGGTAGAGAGGAAATTAGTCACAGTACACGGTGAAGAAGAGCACCCAATTTATCATGCAACGGCTATCCCCTATGTCGAGCCGGACTGCAAAATTGAATCGAGCTATCAGTCGCTTGAGCTCGTATCGACCATTCATGCGTCTAGAGGATCATCGCCGCTAGTTCCTGAGGTGTCAAATACTGCAGTAATGGTTGGAAAAGTAATGGTATCTCAGGGCTTCATCCCGGGCGAAGGCCTTGGCAGAAATGGTCAAGGTATCCGCCGACCGGTCGAAGCCTCTCAAAGACCCCGTACTTCTGGATTGGGGTACCAGGGATCGACTGTGCCGAACAATGAGAGACGTGGATATGGTCGAGGTCGAGGTCAAGGAGTTGAGCAGGATAGACAGCAATCCAATGAAGGGCCGAATGATGGAGAACGTGGGCGTGGTAGGTTGCCTCCACACATTCGCACTACATTCCCAGGCCCTGCAAGAATGATGCATGAAGAGAAGGAGGTGATCGACACTTTGGGGCAACCAAGCGGAAAGTTCGACTATTATGTGAAATACTCAGCACCTCCGAGTTTCTATGTTGATCCCCGTGACATTGTCCCCGACGGATGGGGAGGTATGGATGATCCAACACCTCAAATGACAGGAGATTCTGATAATGCAATAGAAGGAATTACTGCTCTGTTCGATGATGTCTTCATTGGAGCTATCGAAGAAGGACCGTTAGAGGGAATGGGCACTGGCCCACAAGAGTAAAACTTTTACTTTTTCGCACACTCCCCTGTATGGGAGTTTTTACTGCTTTTTAGGATTTGCCCCATCTCGGGTGCTGCTTTCCGTTCTCGTTTCTAGGACTTGGTTGTTGCAATTTCCATTCAATAAATGTAATTCATTTTGAAATGATCAATGAAATTACAAGTTATTTTCAGTTTTTTGAGGGCATGTTGAGGTATATCAAACCAGCCCGGTGATGATATCCAACCGATAAAAGAAAATATAGTCCAAGGAGAATTCTGAGGCCTGGGCTTCTTCATGCTCCCTCGTGTTAAAATTTTTTCAAAAAGAATTTCAAAAAAAAAAACAAAAATTACAAAAAAATGCAATGTTTAGCCATGTTTGTCCTTCTGAATCACTTACTTTATGTTTCAGGGCTAATCTTGTGACACGTGAGGGTATGGGAACGGTACAATCTCATGAATTATGTGCAACCGAGCTTGATCCTAATGACATAGACGAACTCGATGATTCCTCAGATATTCAGCGCGATCTAGAGCGGCATGAAAGGCCCAAAGTCCTTACATCAGACCAAACTATCATTGTTAACCTGAGTGATTCCGGAGAAACCAAGGAGGTGAAAATTGGGGCAACCCTTCCTGAAGGTGAAGCCAAACGCTTAGTCCAATTACTGAAGGATTACCAGGATATCTTTGCCTGGTCATACGCCGATATGCCGGGTTTAGACCCTTCTATTGTAGAGCATGGCTTGCCTACTAATCCCGGCATGCCGCCCAAGAAGCAGAGGCTACGAAGAACCAAACCTGAGCTATCGAAGAAAATAGAAGAGGAGGTCGTGAAGCTTTTGAAAGTGGAATTCATCGAAGTCACTCAATATCCAACCTGGGTGGCCAACATTGTGCCAGTCATGAAGAAGGATGGCCGAATTCGGGTTTGCATCGACTATCGCGACCTGAACAAGGCCAGCCCTAAAGATGACTTCCCATTACCGCACATAGACGTTCTGGTAGACAGTACTGCTGGATTTGAACAGTTCTCCTTCATGGATGGTTTCTCGGGTTATAATCAGATAAGAATGAAGGACAGTGATAAAGAGAAAACTGCATTCATCACTCCTTGGGGTACATTCCACTATAAGGTCATGCCCTTCGATCTCAAAAATGCCGGGGCAACGTACCAACGGGCAATGGTGACTCTTTTCCATGACATGATGCACAAGGAGATCGAGATTTATGTTGATGACATGATTGCAAAGTCTCGACCCGGAGAGAGTCATGTTGACACCCTGAAGAAATTGTTCGACCGACTCCGTGAGTTTAAACTCCGTCTTAACCCAGCAAAGTGCATATTCGGAGCAACCTCGGGCAAATTACTCGGATTCGTTGTAAGCAGTAAGGGCATTGAAGTTGATCCTTCCAAAGTGAAGGCCATATGTGAGCTACAACCCCCGTCGACCGTAAAAGAAGTGCGGAGCCTTTTGGGTAGATTGAACTACATAGCCCGTTTCATTTCCCAGCTTTCCGAAACTGCTAAACCGTTCTTCAAACTTCTAAGGAAGAATGCTCAAGTGAAATGGGACGATAATTGTCAGGAAGCGTTTAATGAACTGAAGCAGTACCTGATGAAACCACCAGTGTTAGTCCCTCCAATGTCGGGCCAGCCTTTGATCCTTTACCTCACTATTCATAGCGAGTCTCTGGGAGCGATGCTAGCCCAAAAAAGTCCTGAAGATGGAAAGGAGCGAGCCATTTATTACTTGAGTAAGAAGTTCACCATCTCGGAGTTGAATTACCCTGAAGCCGAGAAGACTTGTGCTGCACTAGTATGGGTGCTCCATAGGCTGAGACAGTATACACTGCATCACCAGACTCTCCTGGTGACTAAAAATGATCCCATCAAGTATTTACTTGATCAACCGACTTTGGTAGGGAAGTTAGCCAAATGGCAGATCTTAATTTCAGAGTTTGATGTCCAGATGATGTCACAGAAGTCAGTTAAAGGCCGAGTAATCGCCGATGTGTTAGCCGAGAATCCCAAAACCTCGGATGATGATAGATATTCCCCAGAAGACCGCATTCTGGTAATAAAGGAAGACACATGGACCATGTTTTTCGATGGAGCCGTGAACTTGTATGGTTCCGGCACTGGGGCTGTCCTAATATCCCCAGATGGGCAGCATTATCCAGTAGCAGCAAAGTTGGTGTTCCCGTGTACCAACAACATAGCCGAGTACGAAGCATGCATCCTCGGACTTCAAGCCGCAGTGGAAATGGGGATAACCAAATTGAAAGTGTTTGGTGATTCCGCTCTGATTATTCTCCAAACTGTAGGAGAATGGAAGATGAGGGACACCAAACTAATGCCGTACCATGAATACCTCGAAGAAATCATAGAGGAATTCGAAGACATCTCCTTTGAGTACTTGTCGAGGTCCTATAATCAGTTCGCTGATGCACTAGCGACGTTATCATCCATGCTGCAAGTGACTGGTGGAATAGAGGTAGAACCCTTGAAGATTGAAGTGCTAACAAAGCCGGCCTACTGTATGGTTGTGACCGGGGAACCGGACGAGAAGCCATGGTATTACGATATCATGAATTATATCCAGAGACAGGAGTTTCCTGAAGGAAGCACTCCGGCTGACAGGAAGTACATAATGAAAATGGCTTCAAAATTCTTTGTCAGTGGTGAAAAGCTATACAAAAGATCATATGATTCGATCCTGTTGAGGTGTGTAGAAGCAGCTGAAGCTACCAGAATCATGCAAGAAGTACACGAGGGGATGTGTGGTCCACACATGAATGGCCATATGCTAGCTAAGAAAATCATGAGATTGGGATATTATTGGCTCAGTCTTGAAAGTGACTGTATCCAACATGTTCGAAGATGCCATCGCTGTCAAGTTTATGGAGATAAAATAAATGTTCCCCCCACAGAGTTACATCAGTTATCCGAGCCATGGCCTTTTTCAATGTGGGGCATCGATGTAATTGGCCCAATCAATCCCAAGGCATCGAATGGACACCATTTCATCTTGGTTGCGATTGATTATTTCTCCAAGTGGATTGAAGCCGCGTCTTACGCCAACGTTACTGCGAAGAATGTTGTAAGATTCATCAGGCGAGACATAATCGCTCGTTATGGTGTCCCCGAGGCTATTGTCACTGATAATGGGATGAATTTGAACAACAAGTTCATGGATCAGTTGTTCAATGAGTTTAAGATCCGGCATCTGAATTCGTCTCCCTATCGTCCACAAATGAATGGAGCAGTTGAAGCCGCTAACAAGAACATCAAGAAGATCCTGGCCAAAACAGCTGAAAATTATCGTGACTGGCATGAGAGATTGCCATTTGCACTAATGGCATATCGAACTTCCATCCGAACCTCTGTCGGTGCGACCCCTTTTTCCCTGGTGTATGGCATGGAAGCAGTCCTGCCTGTTGAAGTAGAAATCCCTTCCTTGCGAGTTTTATCCCAGGTGGAGTTGTCTGAAGCGGAATGGATGCGACAAAGGCTTGAGCAGTTAAACCTGATTGATGAAAAGCGGTTGAGAGCCATTTGCCACGGTCAAACCTATCATCAGAGGATAGCTAGGTTCTTCAACCAAAAGGTACGTGCAAGAAACTTCGAGGTAAATGATTTAGTCCTAAGGAAGGTGCTGCCAATTTTCCCCGTTCCCGGAGGAAAGTTTGCTCCAAACTACATCGGTCCATATGTGGTTAAGAAGGTACTTCCCGGAGGTGCCCTGATTCTCGCAGAAATGGATGGTCGTGAGTTCTCCAACCCTGTTAATTCTGATGCTGTAAAGATGTATTATCCTTGATAAACCTGACATTCTACAGCAAAAGTTTTCCAGTGTTTGGTTTTATACTTCCGAGTTGCAAACATCTCATTGATGAATAAATGATTTCGATCAATTTCAAGCTATGATGTTTGCATTGACTTTAATTTCTGCATGGTTTTGTTAGTCTGTATCATTAGCTTCAAAGGGGAAGTCTATTTAGACAATCTGATAACTCATGTGGAATAAATTGAATGTGTTGAATGAGGTACATTGGAATGATGAAAGGCAAGCCATATCCTATACACAGTCCCATGCATTAATCCTCAGTGAGTTGAGTTGAAAAAATTCCATGTCTGCAAGGTAAAGAGTTATCTCGCAAAAGGTACGACGACCGAGATAACAAGAGACATTTCATTTCTCTATCTCAAACACTACAGTTTATCCATTGTTTCACCACTTTGAGCCTAAACACTTAGAGAAATTCATTCAAATTACCCCTGTCAAGAACCACCCCACATTGGGGCAAACTGGAGGTAAATCAGTATCATAAGGTGAAAAATGAATTGAAATTTTCTTGCTCTCACTTGCATCAATCTTCGAGTGTTGCTTTTTCAGATGAATTCACACAAAAGTTCAAGTGCCTTAGGATGACGAAGAGCATTTCTTTCTCTATCCTATACACATTTTATCCTTTGCTAAGCCCAATTGAGCCTACAATTTCATTTCTTAAACCCAGTTGGTGATCATCCCCCACACTGGGGCAAGGCAAAAGTCATCATTGTCTACACAGCATATCCGAAGTGTCGATAGAAGACAAAAGACGAGGAGCTTCTGAGTTCAAGCAGCAAGTCAATCAGTCAGATTAGCTGGCCAGTGTTTACGTTGTAAGCAACATGTATTAAATGTCAAAAAAAAAAGAGAGAAGGAAGGGCAAGAAAAAGCAGTGTGCCTGATAAAAGCAAGGCCAATGCCCAACAAAAAATGTGTCAGGATATGACATATCAAAATCATCCCCAGTAGAGCAGCAATCCTACAAGTCTCAAAGGAATCAAGTGATGAACTCTCGAAGCTAATGGAACATCTACCGAGGAGATAATCCCTGGTGAAGAAGAAGACCGGTGACAATGCCAAGATGATCACCAACTTATTCACCCCAATTATACACATTTTGAGCCTAATGATCCATTCATTTCTCAACCCATGAGCCTAGCCTACGTTACGTCCCTTACAAAGTCTCTTCAGATTAGGGCACTTGAACTAACGTAGTGTTTCAGATGCTTATAAGCTTAGCTCGAAGAAGTGCGAGCAAGTCCGTTTCTATCTCATTTTGCAGGGTTCTTGACTTGTAAGCCCGGAGACGATTACGAAGGATATTCTTTCAATAGCCTTGACTCGAAGAGTCCCTTTCGCTAAGCCATTGACCAAGCCATGTTACATTCCTAGCAAAGACCTCTCATATTGGTAAGGTCGTACCGCTTGCGAGAATACTCGGACCCTTGTCCACATGATGATGGTGAGATAGAGAGATTCTCATAAATCAGCTTTTTTCAATGAGAATGAGTGAAAAACCTTTCGGACTGAAAGTCCCTCATTCGACATTTTCAAGATACCCGCTTGTGAATTCGGATTGTCTTGTCATGATTTATCCCCAGCGAAGTTTGTAATGCCGATTTGACGAAACCATCGTGCATGAAAAACTAGTTGAAATCATAGTGCATGTGTATATATGTTCTTGATAATGCGAATGCATATTACATGTTGCTAAAACCGTGTCTAGCAGGAGACACACCCTCAAAAGTCGGAGATATCACCAGGTAAGTATATCTCTATCCCTTGGATGTTTATGACTATCTAGGTATTCCCAACCTGTTTGAGCAATCGTCAGGTCCCATATTTGATCTTTTTGTTGCGATTCCTAGATGCCTTTGATGATGTTCAGGTGTCTATTGATCAAGCCCTTTACAGGTACCTCCGATGATGTCCAGGTACTTTGTCAAGAAACCCTCGAACATTCGGGCTAGCCCCTTTGTTTACCAAATCACAGATTTTCATACAATCTCGAGAAGATTTCCCCCGTTACATGCCTATGAGCAGGTATAGGCATGGCGGCCAAACCTTTGCATATGAGCAGGTATATGTAAAGGTCGGAATATTCTCCCCAATCTCAGGTATTCCCCCCCTACTCACCTATGAGCAGGTATAGGTGAAGCGGCCAAATTTTTGCATATGAGCAGGTATATGTAAAGGACGGAATATTCTCTCAACTCCAGGTATTCCCCTGCAGTTCACTTATGAGCAGGTATAAGTGAGGCGGCTAAATCTTTGCATATGAGCAGGTATATGTAAAGGTCGGAATATCCTCTTGACTTTAAAAGTTCCCCCGTAGTTCACTTATGAGCAGGTATAAGTGAAGCGGCCAAATCTTTGCAAACACCTATGGAGATGTATAGATAGTTTGTAAAGGTCGGAACTGTTCTCATGAATCCAGACGATGATTGAATACGTCGAGTGTTCTTCTTGTGTTTTGACTTAATTGCAGATCACCGAAGTCCATCAACAGTGTATCAGGCAAAACCTATGAGACTTAACCCAGACATTTGCCAAAACAACATACAAGTCAAAGTCGTGCCTCGAATTGCGCCATCGTTCTGTCAGGTAAGTAATTCCATGTATGTTTTCCATTCATGTCAGCATGCATCATTTCTTATTGCATTTTAAAAAAATGGGACTCATAATCCCGACAAAAACAACATTCATTGCATTTGCATAGTTAAAATTTAGGTATCATTTAGTCTTTGAATGCAACCTCTGCGAGCTCACCTTCAAAGAGGGGCAGTTGTTGACACCTAAATTTTACTAATCATTTAGTCGTGATTTGCATAGAAAATTAGAGATTAATTTTTAACCTTTAAACAAAAATATTTAAATTGCATAACATATAGTTTATGTTCATCGCATTTTTGCATCGGACCGGTGATGGCGAACAAGCTTAAATTTCATCGAATGGGACTCGGTTCGCTCGGAAAGGCAAGGGCCGGGAATTACAAGTCAAACGGGCTCGGTTGTTTTAATTTGAGCTTAATTCAGCCCATTATCCTTAATTAATTCAGCCCATTTAAATTAGATTAAGGCCTAAGCCCAAGCCTAAGCCCATTAGGATTAGTAAGCCCATCTAATTGACCTAGGTTAGCACTATATAAACATATTTAGGTCAGAATTTTGAGGGGGCTTTCATAATTTCAGAAATCAGATTTTTAGAGAGAAAAAAAAATCGTGAGAGCAAGGAGAGAGAGAGACCTCCCTCTCACATCCATATTGATTACTCTGAAGCTGCGTTTCACCGTGAGCTTCCTGGATGCTGCTGCTTTGACGTTTACAGCTGCAAATCATCAGCGTTCCAGCAGCCCAACACCTTGTCACCGCAACCAGTCAAACCTCCAGCGAAGAACTTGTCTTCACGTCTCCAAATAGCCACTACCCCTGACGATAAAGAGCTGTTTTCTGTCCATCAACGTTCCCTGCTGAAGCCGCTGCTACTCTCCTTCTGTTCACGAGCTAGGAAGTGACGAATTCCTAAAGACGTTGGTACAATCCCCTGGTCCACGCCCTTGGAGTGCCACCACCAAACCTGGGAAGAATTCTTTGAATTCTTCAGTAAACTATTAGCAAAGTTGACCAGTGAAGTCAACAACTTGGCGTGGACTGCAGCAACGTCCATCAAATTCGCAAGCATCCGCAAACTGTCACACCACCGCAAGCTGCCGCCACTCCCACCGTCGTGAGTCGCCGCCGCTCCCAACTTCGCCGCCGGTCCGCGCCCGCCGCCAGTCACACCGTTGCCGTGATCCGCAAACCCGATCCACGTGATTCAAACTTGGAAATTATCCACGAAATTAGGTAAGATTCTCATCCAATATTCTTAGAATATTTAATTTCCTATTTCTTTTGGTGTTTGAATATTTCATGATATCTTTGGTGGATTATTAGATATCTTAGAGATAATGTGTATGATATCTGCAATATTCGAAAATACCCAAGATTAGGATTCATTCCTAATTTGGCAACGTATCTGGACGACTATCCGACCTTATCCCTAAGGTACGATACGCGACGATACGGAAAATCGTTATCTTATCCAAAACCACTTGGATACGATAATAGATTTTATCTGCTTTCCAAATTTAAACGATCAACTTTCCGTCAATATCTATAACCTTATAGATATGACCGATAGTTCGATTTTTGTGTCTAATCCGAGTTTGAAACAAATTTGGCGGATCGCGTGGACGATTTGAATGTGGTTGCTATCCTTTTTTTTTTTATTATTATTATTATTATTATTATTATTATTATTTGCTTTCCTTTAAACAGAAAATTCAAAAAATATCAGTTAGGATTTGAATTTGAGTTTTGCATGTTTAGGGAACCCTAAATGTATCTAGAAGATAGAGTAATTATTTAATTTAAATTAGGACTTGAGATAATCTATTTCCTAGTTTAAATTAAGCAATATTCTAATCTTATTAGATTATTTAGGTTATTTTTTAATTCCGAATTTTCATGAAAACCCCAAAAAAAGAATGAATTGCTTTATGGTAGATTATGATAGATTGCATTCTTAATTTAAGTAATTTATTATTTCGAATTTTAACAAAAATCCCAAAAATAAGTCATGTTAGGATATGTTAAGTCATCATAGGTTGCATGTTATTTTAGGCATATTTTTATTCCGAATTTCATTAGAAAATATCAAAAATAAATCATTTACCCGTCATCAGAATTAGGTCACGTCGTCGCATGACATATAGTTTGCATGCTAGGTTGCATTAATTCGCATGTCATTTTTGCACGTCATTGCATATAGATTAGATTTCATTTAAATAAGTGAAAATCAAAAGAGAAATTGAGTGAATTTGCTTGTTAATTAGAAATCATATTAGGATGTTAATGTGATTTTCTAGCTAACAATGCAGATGCTTGTGTTGCTTCCAGGTAAGTAATTCTTCCAAACTTGCAATTTATTTAATGCTTTCCTGAGTGTTAAATTGGTGGTTTGCGCACCCGCATGAATACCTCACATGTTAATAATTAAGTTGAAATGGATCCAAACTGCATGCCAAAATATTTTTGAAAAGAAAAGGTACCGAAAGGGCGTTAGACTAGATCTAGCGTAATTAAGTCCCCGAGCTTAGAATCTCTGGTTCGTAGGAATAAAACATATCTCCCTATGTTTTATTTAGGTTTCTAATCGACCTACCGTAAATTGATTAGTGGCGACTCCAAGCATAAAAATATTTGCATGTTAAAGACTTAAACCCTAAGTTGCGAATTGGTAGGGCTTGGGAGGGCCCGAGTTAAGATTAGTCTTAATAATCCATTAGCCCGAAAAATGAAAATTTTTTAGGTCGCGACAATAAGTGAACTTGGTCTTTAAGGAGAAGATGTGATCCCAAGCTTGATTTGGTTGAGATTTGGATGAAAGGTAGAACTTAAATATAGGGCGGGGGATAACAATAACCATCTAAATAGGTGACCACTTGAGAATAATTTGATGAAAGTAATTGGGTATAGAATACGACGATTGGCTATTCAATTCTGAAAAGGTATGCTTAAGGCAAATTCATGTAAAATCCTGGTTTGATCAAACCTAATGCTAGGAGATACTGGTTTTAATTGCTACGTTCTTACTCCATAGTAAATGATATGACATAATATGATAGAGTATGCAATAAAATAATATTATACTATAGTTTGTAACGTCCCGAAATTCGACCCACTTTCGTTATCAATGAAATTGATATCATTTCTCACTGCGTTTCAGTAAATCTCACCCAGATCTGATCAATCTCGGGATACTGACCATTAGGGAAAGGCTAACTAGGAAAAACGGTACGTGAACCTAAGAACTCGACCGCGAATTGAGTCCGATTCCGAGATACGACAAGAAAATATTTTGTGCCAAGTGGGCCGGTCCAAGGAAAGTGACGGATTGAGTTCGACCGACGACGTGCGATCGGATAGCAGGTGATTCCGCACGATTGAGAGCATGCGCGCGGCGAACGATCCCAAACTTGTTTCAAACGACCGCGACCCCCGGGACTAGCGATAGATCCTCGTGTTTTCTGGGAAATCGACATCGTCACGACTTGAGTACCCTAAGTCGATACGCGTAACCTCTAAACAGCCACCCGTTAGTGAGAGACGCTAAAACGACAAATTGAGTTAAATTGATTGTGGAATTGAGTACGGACTTCGATGTTGAATTTCGTGGGCGTACGCGACTATTTTATAAGGACGACGTCATTTTTATGTGGCAACTCATATATGGGATCAATAGAGTCGAAATTTTGAAATTTGACCCGGGACCGGAAAATTACCGTTTTGCCCTTGTACCCCTAAGTTGGAATTCCGAATTTTGGGATTTATTTGGGGTTTGTTTTAGGGTTTTTATATTAGTTGTTTCAGCCCAATAATGCTGAAATTTAAGGACCAAATTGCCCCCAAGAGTTTTTCAAGTTTAAACTTCAACCATTGATTTAGGGCAAGATTGGAATTTAGAAAGGTTGGTCAACCACCCCACTATCACACATCCTCTATACACTCTCTAGCCACTCTCTCTCTTCTCATTTCACTCTCACCTTCACCCGGCCACTCCCCTTTCTCTCCTCTCTCGCGAGCTCCTCCCTCTCCCGGCCTCACGCCGTTGCCGCCGTCTCTTGCTGGGAAGCAGCCACTGCCGCTGCTGCTAGAGCTACCGTTCCCTTGCCTCACCCCACCGTCACCGTGCCGACTCTCTCTCTCCTTCCCCTCGCCGTGTCTCACTCTCTCCCGCCTCTCCCTCTCTCCCTCGGTCGCGCAAGAGGACGCCGGAGGAGTCGCCGTTGTCGCCGCGGTGCCGCCATCGTGAGCCGCCGTTCCCCCCACCTCACCACCACCTTTCAGTCGTCCTTCCCTCTCTCCCTTTCCCACTCTGCCATGAGATCAGCCCCCACCGTGAACGCCGTCCACAAGCCGTTGCCGCCGATGCCGCCGCCGTGAAGGCCAGCCGTCGCCGCCGCTTGCCACGTCGCTGTCCAACCATTCTCGACACTTGCTCATCCTTGCTTGAAGCTTAGGATTCCAAGTGAGTTTGTCCCTAAACCCTAATTAGGCTAGATTGCATTTCTAGATGGATTTAGGAGTTAAATTAGGGTATTTTAGGGGTTATCATGAGGAGGTTGTTTAGTGCTGAATTTGTGGTGCTTTTGGTGATCGAGATTGATGATTTAGATGAGATTTAGTGGACTGCGAAGTGCTGTGACGAGGCGGAGTGTAAACGTCTTGGATTGGGCAAAAATTGAGGAATTGGTGGAAGAAATTTATGGACCGAGTAGTGGCTGTTCTTGGGGATAAATTGCGGCTTGGTTTGGAGATTTTAGTTGAGATTTGAGGGCTTAGAATGGACCGAGTAGCGGCTGGACAGAATTGGATTGGATCGGCACAAGTTGGAGTGTGTTCGGGTTTTATTGCGGATTTTAATGCATACCTAAGCCGGTTCTCGTGGTGGCTGATTTTAGGATGATTTAATGGACTAACGTGGTGATTTTGAAGGTGGGTTAGTAGCCTAAAGAAGGTTGTGTAGTGGACGTATATATGGAGTTAATTGGACCCCGTTCGATTAATGTGTGATTTTTGTGTGAAATGTTAAGTATGCCTTGATTTGCCTATGTAGTGGTTGAATTGTGCATAAATTATGATTAATTATATGATGCCATGTTATGTGCTTGGTGTGGCCAAATGATGAGATGCTTGGTGGGCTTTAAGCTTGTGTAAATTTTATTGGCTTCATTATGTGATTTTGTGTACCAATTGTGTACCATGGCTATTTTGAGTGAATTGCATAAGTGAGTATGTTGCGGCACTATTTGAGCATGTGCGATATTTATCAAGTGAGTGATCAATCGAAATTAAATGCTCAATGTGGAAGTCTAGGTGCCCGAATGTGATTGTCATGGCCATGAGCATATATACCAAGTATTGGCATAGCACGTACATCTTATGAGTATGCACGAGTGACATGAGCGTGTGATCACTTAATACCCCTGATGCGTTTTACGCGGGGTTCAGATAATAACTGATGAGTGAATATGTGATCACATGAGACCTTGATGCGTTTTACGCGGGGTAGTAAGCCGTCCTGATGCGTTTTACGCGGGATAATGCCCGGATTACCGGAAGATGACCAGCTTGATGCGTTTTACACAGGTTGAATGTCATGAGCCTGATGCGTTTTACGTGGGCCGGATATCAATCTCAAGATAATGGACTTGATGCGTTTTTACGTGGGTTGGTGAAATTGGAAATTGTAAGTGTGCAGGAGTGCCAGTGTGCGGCGTGCATCCATGTCGCATGAATATGAGTGTGAGCACGAGCATACACATTTCATGCGTCGCGATTGATTGATATGCAGATTTGTGGCGCGATCAGATTTCGTGATATTATTGCAGTTATGTATTTCGTGCCTAACCTACAGGGTCTTGTAGTACTAGATTTGGGCCCGAGAGCCTAAGTTTCTTAGATTGATATGTGAGTTGTTTGGCGTCTGTCAGGAGGTGCATGATAGCCTAGCTTAGGTTTAGGGAACTTACTCGTTGAGATTTATTCTCACGGTTGTTAAAACCTACATTTTCAGACCCCCGACCTTGAGATGCCTCCGATACCAGTGCGTTTTGGGATTCCTCTTTGGATTGATGTGGAGGAGTTAGTGTATCCCGCTGGGTGCGGAGATTTTTGGGTTAGATACCTTTCTACAGTCTGGGTCGAAGCGGGCGAGGATCCCCATGAGACTCATTAGTATATAGCTTGGTGTATTCGGGACCAAGAGGGGACCTACGGACCTTTCCGAACTTTTGAGGTTCTGCTGACGGATGCCGGGGATCTGGAACCCCAGTGTCCCGATTGGGAGTGCAGCTCCGGTGCCGATGGAATTAGAGGACGAGGGGCCTGAGCTCATGGAGTAGGATGCAGAACCAGAGGACGAGGCCGAGCCGATAGATTCCAAGGAGGAGTTATTGGGGGCTGAGTTCAAGCAGGATTTCCTGGACTCCGAGGTTGAGATGTCTGACAGCTCTTCCGAGTCATCGGGATTCGACTCGGACTGGGTTCCGTAGGTTAGTCTTAGTCCTAGTTCCGAAAAGGCCAGTACCTTTTTGACCAGAGCCCCTTTAGTATTAGTATCCCTAACCGCCCCAGGCCACTTACCCCTTTTTGTCAGTAGTGGCCATTGACCCGCTTTTGATTTTTGAGCGTGGGCTGTATATGAATATTGTATATGTTTCCCGATGTCAATGCAAATGTATATTTGTTCTTGTTGAGTGTCGCATGGCTATCCCTGGTTATGTGGATTATATTTGTTTAGGTGTTGTATTGCTTCCGCGTGTGCCTCAATCTTTGTGTTGGGCGTTGGGTCGGCGACGCGTCCTAGGACGTCGCACTTGATTTGACCTTTGTGAAGGATGTGGCATGCCGTAGGGTGCGGGGCGTGACATAGTTTCATGAGAAATGACGTCTCAAATTAAAATTTGGATCTTACTAGTATGTATAATAACTCTAAAAGAGTATTCCGTAATATTCGTCATTGCTTTCAAGTATCAGTTTTCAACTTCAGAGTAAACTAATTAGCAGAATACTTGAACTAAGCATAGGTTCAGGCGCTCCTTGTATAAAAGTTCTTTTATTCATTGCTGTAATATATAACACATGGTCAAATTACACTAGGAGATATCAATTTATCATGTTTAAGTCGATTGGAAACAACAAAAGAAAGAATAGTGGAGAAATAAAAAAGAAAGTATGACCAATAATTAAGTTGATGGAAGACATAGTCCTAACAATTAGGAGAAGGTCAGCAAATCAACTAGGTTGAAATGAAACGTATTGCTATATATGCATCAAAACCTAGAGTCCAGACTCAAAGGTCCGGTTACATGTACGGAAAAAGAGAAATTTCTCAAATTCTATTTTTGTTCTTCAAGTTACAAGGTGACTACTTGAGAATAGATTGATGAAGGTAATTGGGTATAGAATATAAAGACTGGCTATTCAATTCTGAAAAAGTATGCTTAAGGCAAATTCATGTAAAATCCTCGTTTGATCAAACCTAACTTTACGAGGTGGTCGCTTCTTGTCCCGTTGTCCGCGACTCACGGTGAATGAGCACAACAACTTCTGTTGTTAGACTTGACCCGATGGATAACAAACGCGGAAGACAGGAAGCGGTAAAAAAGGGACATTCTCAGCCGAGAGGGGATTCTCATGAGCTGAGAACAAAAAAAACCCACAAAATTCTCTCTCAAATTCGATCGGTCTAGAGGATTTTATTGGAGTTTTTTTTTTTCTTATTTGGCCTGAAATAGTGTCGGTTCTTTGATCGTCGGCCACAGCGTTCCTTCACGATTGAACGAAGGCGGCATCAATTGGAGCTGTTCGCAATCGGGGAAAGGAGGATTGACGATTTCACAGAGCTCAGTTCGCTCGATCCCGGCGTTTCCTTCAACTCACGAACCAGGTCAATCTCCCTGGCGATGCTCTGTTTTTCTCTGCTGATCGAGGTTGAGAGTGCCGAATTATAATGATGAAAATTTGATTAAAGTTTGTGAAACCGAAGCTGATTTTCAATGAATAATGATGATTTGGAGTATTTAATACATTACATGTGATTTTCTTTTCCTGCATCAATCAAGACATATTACGGGGTCAGCCTATAGGTCGGTTCCTTAGTATTGTCTCGCACATTACACGTGTCTTATAATATATGATTTCTACGCGTGATTTATTAATTAAGTTTTGTATACATAAAAAAAATGTAACATTGGACTGCATATGCCTCATGAAATTTATTAATAATTATCTTGTGTATATCAAACTACATTCCTTGTGCAAGGTTCGTCCATTGGCATTTACCTTTTACAATATTGGTAAATATTGATTAATTAAGACGCCCGCTCTATGCTCTTCCTTGGGTAGTTTGAAGAGTTCCCCTTGGCTAGATGTAACTTTGTCAAAGCAATTGAACTTTCTTTTAAGTAAATCAAGGGCCTTGAAACCCCATCAATTATATGATCCTTCACAACTGGCAACATAGCTTGAAAACTATTATTCTGAAACTATTAAATGAGTTATCGCACTTACTACATTAGTAGTGTAGATTATAATCATAGAAAAACCAATGGTCCTTGTACATGAAATAGACGAGATTACTTCTTACTTGCTATAAGTGAGCTTTTCATTTTACATTTATTCTTGGGTCAGGTTATGAGACAACTTGGCTTGCTAAAATTTTGTTTTTTGGGTCAGAGGCTTGCCGAAATTTGGTTAGGGAGAAATAAAGGGTGTGAGGCATAAATCAATAAATAAAGTTTCAATATCTCTGGAAATTTTGTCTTTTGAGAACAAAAATTGGTCAATTCATATCGTTTTGTTTGGTTTATTATTATTTAAACTCTAACTTTCTTCCCTGCAAAATTTATATTTAATGCCAAACAAATCTAATGTGTCATGTTTTTATGTATATCACACTATGGTTTTGATAGTTCCACCACCATAGCAATGTGCAGGCAGTAAGCAAATATGTATGTATAGTGCATAAAAATACAGTTTTTTAACAGGCATATGTATTCATAAATGTAACAACCACAGAATTAAAGCTCAAGTTAGATGGCATCACATTGTGTCAGTTCATATTTGCAGAGCAAGCACAAATGGCTTCTCCAGATCGCGAAGAGGATGCAAGCAGCTTGTTGGGAGAGATTCAAGATGTCACGCCCCGACTCCTCTAATGTTTTCGACACCTCACCAACACGAGTCGAAAAGGTGTGACATCCCAGGAATACGTCGCCGACTCGTTTCTCACGTCAGAGCTAATCGCGGCGGAAATAAATAATTAAACCAAAACAATAAAATTAGAGAACACCAGAATAAACTAGCACGCTAAACCGCCAACACTTATAACATTACCATACCAAATATTTACAACATCCAACTACATGCACACCGGTACCTTTCCTTTGTCAATTTAGTCCACCAAGAAAACATACACTATCACTATCATACACATAGTCATACACCTCAAAAGGGGTAGACACCCGAAACCTCAAAAAATGGTACCCCTCAACATCAACTCCCGGCCTCCTAGTCAGCCTCGACGTCCTCGTGACGGCGTCCACTCAGAATCTGATTTGTTGTCACTCAAATCTGTTTCCTCTTGGATCGTCGCTTCCACTAAGGACTCTGACTCAGCCCCAATTTCAATCAGATGGTCTATATCACCCGACTCCCTTGAGGTCTCATTCCGCTTTTCCTTGGTCGGCTCCTCGACTGGCTCATCCTCTGGCATAAAGTAGGGGTTGTAGTTGTACATGGGCTCATCCTCGGCCGGCTTCTCGACTGGTTCTGCTTTTGGATCCTCCTGCGGCTGTGCTTCCAATATTTCCTCTCATCCTTCCTGGTCCTCCTCGGGAATTACCTCAAGATCTACGTCCATTGGGTTGTTTTCCGCTTGGGATTCCTCTTGTTCTGGCCCATGCTCAGCTCTCGAGAGTTTCAGTACTGCAGATGTAGGGTGGAGTCCAGACTGAGCCAGACTAATCTTCAAATTAGTCAGCTCACCATCAGGCGGGGGTATGGCCGATGGATCCCAGTCCCCAACTCCATCAAAGGGGATGTCAAAACCTTTGACAGGGCCGAACTCATCAGCCCCATCTCTAAACGTCCATGCAGTGTAGGTGTAAGCCTGCTAAGGGGGTAGTCCTACATCTACCCATACTATCGAGGTATGCTTGATCCATGTGTATTGCTCATTCATGGGGCACTCCACAAAATTATTATCAGTGTGCATGACTATACCAAAATGCTCTGGCGGTGGTTGATCATTGTTCCGGTGGGTGATCTGAAATAGTTTGGTTGAAGCAACCGTGAGACACTTCTTAATAAGTTGCAACCTAAACTCTACATATGCTACCACGTAATTCCAGACACATCCAGACACGCAACCATCCAATTCACAAACAATAATCCACAATCACACATACTTGGACTCACGGCACACACAACCTGCACATTAGCCCATAATCACAACAAACAATCTTCACGCGTAAGCCACAACATACAAACTTTCCACATATCAATTCACGCGTCAAGCATACTACATTTCCAACCAACCCATTGTTCCTACACTTATTCAAACACTTTCCCGGTTTGCTTATTCACGCCTCAGGCCCACTTGATCGCGCATCGAGCATCACATGCCTCGGTCCGATCCCACATTCGCACTTTCCGTACCACATGCCTCATTCTCAAGCACTTTTCCGGCCCGTGTCAACACTCCTCAGTCCACTCGATCGCTCCTCGAGCATCACACGCCTCGGTCCGATCCCATTTTCACTTTCGTCCCTCAGCCCATGCCAAATGCAACAGGCTTACGTGATCGCAGCCCGAGTTTTAGAATGTCTCGGCCCGATCCAATTATCACCCGAGCTGATTATGCCTCGGGCCAAATCTCATTTCCCATTTCTTCAATCCTCAACCTGCGCCAAATGCGACAGGCTTACGTGATCACGGTCCGAGTTTTATAATGCCTCGGCCCGATCCCAATCTCATGCTCGCACACAATCGCATCGAATTCCGTGCACACAATTGCACCCCATACCCCACAACAACACAGTTACGTTGTAAACACGCTATCAACACACAAATCAGCATTTTTCTACGCCCAAACATTTTCAAATTAATTTCAGTCCTTCACGGGACTTTCATAAAATTCTGAGACGGACTTCATGATACCAACCACGCACCAAATGGCACCTCACAGCACATCACATGGCACACCACAGACAGCAATCAGTCTTTTTCGCATCCAAAATCGCAATATCACACTTCCGGCTCTTCATGACACTTGCATGAAATTCCGAGCTGGACCTAACGGCGCAAACCAAGTCCCAATCAGCACCACATAGCATACTGAACAAGCAATCACAGCCATCATTCGGTCCTAAATTTCCACCAAAATTATCTACTTTCATTCCCAAGGCCTACAATTCAATTCTACCCCTAAAACCGTGCCTAACCGTGTCTAACTAGGTCCGAACTAACATGATAGACTAGGTGAAGTTTAGATTGAACTTACCGAACTCTAAACTAACATGGTTAAAGCGAAAGCGGCGGCAAAACCAAGATCTAACGGCAGCTTGCGGCGATGATGACAATTGGCGATGATCGTGAGGAACGGCGGGCGACGGTGGCTGGTGGGACTCACGGCCAAGAGAGACCAAGAGGGAGAGAGAGAGAGGGAACGGCGGGATGATGGTAGGGCGGTGGAGCGGCGGCGACAAGCGGCGTTGCGCGGTGGCGGTCCGAGATGGCGGCGCGGCAGCGACACGGCGGAAAGGGAGGCTCACGGTGAGAGGGAGAGATCGGGAGGGAGAGAGAGAGATGGAGCCGAGAGTTAGAGAGAGAGATATGAGGAGTGAGAGAATATAGTCAAGCTTGGAAATCAAGTTTTGACCAAAATTGGCAATTTACTAAAATGCCCCTCTCTAATCTTTTCATCCAACGATCTAGGTTCGATTTTATCTTGGAATCAACGGCCTAGATCGAATTTCATCCAAAATATCCAAAAGCAATCTCGTAATTTCTCAAAAAGTCAAAGGACAAAATTGTCTTTTCCAAATTTAAGGGTAAAATGACCAAAATGCCCTTGCCCCATAAAACTAGCCATTTAGAAATCCTTAGGGATAAAATAGTCACTTTCCCATTTTCTTGCCAAAATTGAATTTTTCTAAAAAATTCGGGCACACCCAAAATTGCACGTTACAATCGCAACATGCAAGTCCTAATGTTCTATTGTGACTTCCTAATTTTCCAATGCTCGATTAGGTCTCAATTTAATAATTGAATTCTATGTAACTTGTGAGTATCTCAGACTAATAGGCAACTTTTGGGGAAATTCGCAGAATTGACCCGTGACTGATACTAAATCGAGTCACGTGCAAGTCCATTCAGATCGTGACGACCTCGGTTGTCAATAAAATCGTGAGGATCGATTGCTAGTTCCTATTGGCACGATCGTTCGGTACAGGTTCTGGATCGTTCGTAAATTCATTTTGTGGCCAAATTGAATCACCCGTAATCCACTAATATGACATTGGCTAATCGGTCCACACTATCTTAAGATCGGCTTACATTGGCTCAAAATGTCACCTCGACGATTTTTTGATCGAAAGTCGATTCACGACTAAATCTCTCTAGTTGTACGAATTTAAATCCATAATTAACCTTTCCTTAATGGTTAATATCCCAATAATGATCAGTTCCGGATGAGACTAGTTATAAGTACATTAATAACTCAGTCATTTTATAAATCCCAAATGGGTAAAATTTCGAAATGTCACACAAAAAAGTATTTTTAAAACGTTATATGAGATATTCTATATGCCACTGATTTACATAAGGTGCAAACTGACTTTGCAAGTATCACCACCCATAGCTAAAGATTCTAATATGAATAGGACCATTCAATTGGAGTTGATTGAAAACTCCAATCCTCCTACGTGGGCACATCTGAAGTACGCCTTAAGATGCACACTGATGGCCTCCCTCACCACATTACTGCTGGGCTTTGGCAAGTCCTCCCCCTCTCTCTCCCTCTCATGAGAAGACTCACCCCATGGTTGAAGCTTTGAAGTATATATCTGCGACTTAATTTTCCATGCAGTGAATCAATCTTTGTTGAAAACAAAAAAACGTTATTATCTTAGTCATTATTTTTTTTTTGTCTAGCTTAATTACCGATTCAAATGATAGATCTATCACCAAAAGTCATATTTTAACAAATATGAAATTATATATATATATAAAACTTAATATTGGATAACATCAGCCACGTTTTCTTTTTTCCTTTTTGAGCCAATCAAGTTAAGTTCGAATAAACTCCGTCACAGTTATTAATTCTCATAATTCTTATTTTATAATCACATGTATTAGGAAAATAAATTCAAATAATATGGAGAAAATAGGGAACTTAATATTTTTTTTTTTTCAATTCCTTGTATATAGTTATAATTTACGTAATAATGTTCTGACGATAAATAAGTTTGTCTTGTGTTTTTTTTTTTTTTTTAAATTTTGGCAGGAATAGGAGTGCTAAGCGAGATGATAAATACCATAAAAAAGGACCAGGAGCTAGCCGACAAGCATGTTGATCAACTAAATTTGATCCTCCACATATTTTCACTCATTGGGTCAGTGTTTGCAAGGCGGACCATGGATTGGATTGGCCACCGGTTAACCATCTTCTATGTGGCACTCATCTTCTTCTTTGGACCCTTCTTTATGAGCTTTGCTTCCAACTACTCTAACGTCTTGTTGGGCCGCATCATCGCTCACATTGGCGTCAGTTACATAGTCACGATCACCCCAATCTATGTTGTTGAGGCCTTCCCTACATCTTACCGTGGGTTCTTCACCTCCTTACACGAGGTACTCACTCACCATTTTTCTTTTCTTTTTTTTCTAATTTTGAGCATCTTTTCCACTTTTTTATATGTTATCATTTTTTGTCTTTTTCATGATGAACAATTCTTCTTTTCTATGTATCTATTTATGTTTCATTGGTTTAGATGTTCATTAACGCCGGAATCATTTCCGGCTACGCCTTCTCCAAGATCCAATTCAAAGGTGGGCATCTCATGCTATGCGGGGGAGCAATCTCCTTGGGCTTGCTCGCCATTACAGTCCTCACTATGCCGGAATCCCCTGATGGCTCATCATGTGGTGATGCCTAGTCAAGGCAAAGTGTGTCCTCGTCAGGATGTCCGTCTCAGAGGAGGAAGCTACACTCTAATAAGACATAATTAAGGTGGCTGTTAGCATCCCTCGAGAGTGGAACCATGACGTTGTTATTGTGCTGAGCCCCGGGGAAGGCGTGTAGTGAGATCTCCTCCGCCACCCGAGCCCATCCGTCTACCACACGCTCTTTTGCGCCATTATGATCCAATTATTCCAAAAGGCCTTTGGAATTGATATTATCTTTTTTTATATTGCTCGAATTTTAGAGAAGGCTGGCCTCACATCCGCCAACAAGAAGACCTTATGGACCATCCTAATCGACGTTGAAAAGACGATATGCGGCCTCATGGCCACTTTGCTCCTTGACAAGCTCGGGCAACGGCGGTTACTATTGAGCAGCATTGGTGGTAAAAATGTGTCCTGTGAAGATCGACCAAATCGACCCAAATGATAAGAAGCAAATGTGGGTGGTAAAAATGTGCATCACCTCATTGTTCTTTTACGTGGCCTCCTTCTCAGTAGGGATGGGATCCATCACTTCAGTTTTCAACTTTGAGGTATTATCGCTTAAACTATGGGCACAGGGATGCGCGATCGCCTTCTTTGCAAACCAAGGGGCGAGTGCACTGATATCGTCTATATTCTTAGCGCTGGACAAGCCGGTCTCCCTCGGCAAGGTTGCCTTCTCATTTGCAGTGGTCTCCATCATAGCGTGGGTAGTCTTCTTCATCACAATGCTGGAGACCAAAAGGCTTGACGCTGGAGGAGACGAGCCGATTTTTTGGTGAATGGATCCGGAGAAGATCAATCAAATCAACCCAAATGACAAGAAGCAAATGTGGGTGGCAAAAATGTGCATCACCTCATTGTTCTTTTACGTGGCCTCCTTCTCAGTAGGGATGGAGCTCGTCACTTCGGTTTTCAACTCTGAGGTATTCTTGCTTAATCTGCGGGCATAGGGATGCACAATCGTCTTCTCTACAAACCAAGGGGCGAGTGCACTAATATCATCATTATTCTTAGCGCTGGACAAGCCGATCCCCCTCAACGAGGCTACCTTCTCATTTGCAGTGGTTTCCATCATAGCGTGGGTGGTCTTCTTCATCACAATGCCAAAGACCAAAGGCTTGATGCTAGAGGAGATGGGCCGATTTTTTGGTGAATAGATCCAGCAAAGATCAACCAAATTGACTCAAATGACAAGAAGCAAATGTGGGTGGCAAAAATGTGTATCACCTCATTGTTCATTTACATGGTCTCCTTCTCAGTAGAGATGGAGTCAGTCACTTCGGTTTTTAACTCTTAGGTATTCTCGCTTAAACTGTGGGCACGGGGATGTGCAATCGCCTTCTCTACGAACCAAGGGGCGAGTGCACTTATATCATCTATACTCTTAGCGCTGGACAAGCGGATCCCCCACAGTGGGGCTGCTTTCTCATTTGCGGTGGTCACCATCTTAGCATGGGTTGTCTTCTTCATCCCAATGCCAGAGACCAAAGGCTTGACACCGGAGGAGATGAGCCGATTTTTTGGTGAATGGATCCAGTGGAGGTCTACAGTAAGCGAGCTTGAAATGTAGGGAACAACAACGGGACACGATAGAGGCAACCACAACGAATAATTATAAGATAGGGGTGTCTGATAAACACAAATGCCTTTGTTACTTGTTAGGCTATTTCTTTTTGAAAGATCAGATACACATCATGCATGCCTCTTCTTCTATTAATCACCCATTTGACCGAATGTTTGAGTTAGTTTTAAATCCTCATCCCGCTCCATTTGACCGAGTCATGTCCATCTTTTATTGCCAACTTGCACCCACCACGTCTATTAGTGATCTGATTGCAGCTATCTGATTTTTAGCTCACGTCTATTAACTTAATGAATGTACTCCAATTTAAGACCACTATGTTCAATTACAATGCATAAGATAACACCAATAATTTCCAACAACATATGAAGTTGAAACTTGTCCTTTTCAGATAATTGGTCAAAAAGAAAAAAAATGTTAAAGAACAGTCTCATGACATCTAAAAAATGCAAATGTCAATAAATGGAGCATAACTTCTCATATTGTTGCATGGATGAATAGGAGTGCTGACAAGATGATAAATACCATAAAAAAGGACCAGGAGCTAGCCGACAAGAATGTTGATCAATTGACTCTGATCCTCCACATATTTTCACTCGTTGGGTCAGTGTTGCCTAGTCAATGCAAAGTGCGTCCATGGCAGGATCTCCGCCTCAGAGGAGGAAGCTACACTCCAATATGATAGAATCAAGGTGGCTGTTGGCATCCCTCGAGAGTGGAACCATGACATTGTCATTGTGCCGAGCCCCAGGGAAGGCATATGGTGGGATCTCCTCCGCCACTCGAGCCCATCCGTCTACCACACACTCCTCTACGCCATTATGATCCAATTATTCCAAAAGGCCTATGGAATTGATATTATCCTTCTTTACTTTGCTCGAATTTTACAAAAGGCTGGCCTCACATTTGCCAACAAGATCTTATTGACCATCCTAGTCGACGTTGCAAAGACGATATGCATCCTCGTGGCCACTTTGCTCCTTGACAGGCTTGGACAATCGTTGTTGCTATTGAGCTGCATTGGTGGGATGATCATATCCCTTGTCATCCTTGGAATGTGTCTTGTGATGATCGACCAAATCGACCTAAATGACAAGAAGCAAATGTGCGTGGCAAAAATATGCATCACCTCATTGTTCTTTTCCATGGTCTCCTTCTCAGTAGGGATGGAGCTAGTCACTTCGGTTTTTAACTCTTAGGTATTCTCGCTTAAACTGTGGGCACGAGGATGTGCAATCGCCTTCTCTACGAACCAAGGGGCGAGTGCACTTATATCATCTATATTCTTAGCGCTAGACAAGCCGATCCCCCACAGTGGGGCTGCCTTCTTATTTGCGGTGGTCTCTATCTTAGCGTGGGTTGTCTTCTTCGTCATAATGCCGGAGACCAAAGGCTTGATGTTGGAGGAGACGGGCCGATTTTTTGGTGAATGGATCCAGGGGAGGTCTACAGTAAGCAAGCTTGAAATGCAGGGAACAACGGGGGGACGCGATAGAGGCAACCACAACAAATAATTATAAGATAGGGGTGTCTGATAAACATAAATGTCTTTGTTACATGTTAGGCTATTTCTTTTTGAAAGATCAGACACACATCATGCATGGCTCTTCTTGTCATCACCCATTTGACCGAATGTTTGAGTTAGTTTTAAATTCTCATCCCGCTCCATTTGACCGAGTTCATGTCCATCGTTCATTGCCAACTTGCACCCACCACGTCTATTAACTCAAGTGATCCGATTGCAGCTATATGATTTTTAGCTCACGTCTATTAACTCTTATCTATAAACTTAATGAATGTATGTTCAATTGCAGTGCATAAGATAAACACCAACAATTTCCAACAACATATAAAGTCGAAACTTGTCCTTTTCAAATAATTGGTCAAAATGAAAAAAAAAATACGTTAAAGAACGGTCTCATGACATTTAAAAAAATGTAAATGTCAATTAATGTAGCATAACTTCTCATATTGTTGCTTGGATGAATAGGAGTGCTGAGCGAGACGATAAATACGATAAAAAAGGATTAGGAGCTAGCCGACAAGCATGTTGACTAACTCTAATCCTCCACATATTTTCACTCATCGGGTAGGTGTTTGCAGGGTGGACCATGGATTGGGTCGGCCACCGGTTAACCATCTTCTATGCGGGACTCATCTTCTTTTTTGAGCCCTGCTTTGTGGGCTTCGCTTCCAACTACTCCGACGTCTTGTTGGGCCTCATCATCACTCACATCAGTGTCAGCTACACAATCACAATCACCCCAATCTATGTTGCTAAGGTCTCCTCTACATCTTACCGTGGGTTCTTCACCTCCTTACCCAAGGAACTCACTCATTATCTCTTTTTTTTTTTTTTCTAATTTTGATCATCTTTTCCACTTATTTATATGTTATCATTTTTTGCCTTTTTCATGATGAACAATTCTTCTTTTTTATGTATTTGTATATGTTTCGGTGGTTTAGGTGTTCATCAATGCCGACATCATTTCTGGCTACGCCGGCAATTAGATCTTCTCCAAGATCCAATTCAAAGGTGGGAGTCTCATGCTATGTGAGAGAGCAATCTCCTTTTGGCTTGCTCGCCGTCACGGTCCTTGCCATGCCGAAATCCCTCGGTGGCTCATCATGTGGGGACGCCTAGTCAATGTAAAGTGCGCCCTCAGAGGAGGAAGCTACACTCCAATATGACAGAATCAAGGCGGCTGCTGGCATCCCTCAAGAGTGGAAACATGACGTTGTCATTGTGTTGAGCCCTAGGGAGGGCGTATGGCGGGACCTCCTCCGCCACTCGAGCCCATCCGTCCGCCACATGCTCTTCTGCGCCATTATGATCCAATTATTCCAAAAGGCCTCTAAAATTGATATTATTTTTCTTTACATTACTCGAATTTTAGAGAAGGCCGGCCTCACATTCGTCAACGAGAAGATCTAATGGACCAGCCTAATCGACGTTGCAAAGACGATATGCATCCTCGTGGCCACTTTGCTGACAACGGTTGTTGCTATTGAGCAGCATTGGTGGGATGATCGTATCCCTTGTCATCCTTGGAATGTGTCTTGTGAAGATCGACCAAATCGACCCAAATGACAAGAAGCAAATGTGGGTGGCAAAAATGTGCATCACCTCATTGTTCTTTTACGTAGCTTCCTTCTCAGTAGGGATGGGGCCAATTACTTCGATTTTCAACTCTTAAGGTATTCTCGCTTAAACTATGGGCACAGGGATGCGTGATCACCTTCTCTGCGAACCAAGAGGCGAGTGGATTGATATCATCTATATTCTTAGTGCTAGACAAGCCGATCCCCCTCAGCAAGGCTGCCTTTGCGGTGGTCTCCATCATAGTGTGGGTGGTCTTCTTCATCACAATGCCGGAGACCCAAGGCTTGACAATGGAGGAGACGGGCCGATTTTTTGGTGAATGGATCCAACGGAGGTCTACAATAAGCGAGCTTGAATGCGAGGAACAACGGGAAGACGCAATCGAGGTAACCACAGCAAATAATTATAAGATAGGGGTGTCTGATAAACATAATTGTATTTATTACTTGTTAGGCTATTCCTTTTGAAAGATCGGACACACATCATGCATAGCTTTTTTTCTTATCATCATCCATTTAACTGAATGTTTGAGTTAGTTTTAAATTCTCATCTCACTCCACTTGACTGAGTTCGTGTCCATCTTTTATTGCCAGCTTGTGCCCACCACGTCTATTAACTCAAGTGATCCGATTTTTAGCTCACGTCTATTAATTCTCGTCTATTAACTTAATAAATGTACTCCAATTAAAGACCACTACTTTCAATTACAGTGCATAAGATAACACTGACAATTTCCAACAACATATAAAGCTGAAACTTGTTCTTTTCACATAATTGATCAAAAACAAAAAAAAAAATAAATGTTAAAGAACGGTCTTGTGACATTTAAAAAATGTAAATGTCAAAAAATGTAGCATAACTTCTCATATTGTTGCCTGGACGAATAGGAGTGCTAAGTGAGACGATAAATACCATAAAAAAGGCCCAGAAGATAGCCGACAAGCATGTTGACCAACTGACTCTAATCCTCCACATATTTTCACTCATTGGGTCGGTGTTTGTAGGGAGGACTGTGGATTGGATTGGCTGCCTCTTCTATGTGGGACTCATCTTCTTCTTTGGGCCCTTCTTTATGTGCTTCGCTTCCAACTACTCTGACGTCTTATTGGGCCGCATCTTCACTCACATCAACGTCGGCTACATAGTCACAATCACCCCAATCTATGTTGCTGAGGTCTCCTCTACATCTTATCGTGGGCTCTTCACCTCCTTGCCCAAGGTACTCACTCATTCTCCTTTTCTTTTTTCTCATTTTGAGCATCTTTTCCACTTTTTTATATGTTATCATTTTTTGTCATTTTCATGATGAACAATTCTTCTTTTTTATGTATCGGTATATGTTTCGGTGGTTTAGGCATTTATCAATGCCGGCATCATTTTTAGCTATGCCTGCAATTAGATCTTCTCCAAGATCCAATTCAAAGGTGGGTATCTCATGCTATGCAGGGGAGCAATCTCCTTGGGCTTGCTTGCCATCACAGTCCTTGCCATGCCGGAATCCCCTAGTGGCTCATCATGTGGGGACGCCTGGTCAATGCAAAGTGCGTCCTCGCCAGGATCTCCGCCTCAGAGGAGGAAGCTACACTCCAATATGATAGAATCAAGGCCGCTACCGGCATCCCTCAAGAGTGGAACCATGATGTTGTCATTGTGCTGAGCCTTAGGGAGGGCGTATGGCGGGATCTCCTCCACTTGAGCCCATCTATCTACCACACGCTCTTCTATGTCATTATGATCCAATTATTCCAAAAGGCCTCTGGAATTGACATTGTCCTTCTTTACATTGCTCGAATTTTAGAGAAGGTCGGCCTCACATCCGCCAACGAGATCTTATGGACCATCCTAGTCAACATTGCAAAGACGATATGCATCCTCGTGGCCACTTTGCTCCTTGACAAGCTCGGGCAACGGCGGTTGCTATTGAGCAGCATTGGTGGGATGATCGTATCCCTTGTCATCCTTGAAACGTGTCTTGTGAAGATCGACCAAATCAACCCAAATGACAAGAAACAAATATGGGTGGCAAAAATGTGCATCACCTCATTGTTCTTTTACGTAGGTCCTTCTCAGTAGGGATGGGGCCAGTCACTTCGGTTTTCAACTCTGAGGTATGCTCGCTTAAACTACAAGCACAAGGATGCGCGATCGCCTTCTCTGCGAACCAAGGGGCGAGTGCACTAATATCATCTATATTCTTAGCGCTGGACAAGCCAATACCCCTCAGCGGGGTTGCCTTCTCATTTGCAGTGGTCTCCATCATAGTGTGGGTGGTCTTCTTCATCACAATGCCGGAGATCGAAGGCTTGACGCTGAAGGAGACGGGCCGATTTTTTGGTGAATGGATCCAACGGAGGTCTATAATAAGCGAGCTTGAAATGTGAGGAACAACAGGGGGATGCGATCGAGGGAACCACGGCAAATAATTATAAGATAGGGGTGTTTGATAAACATAAATGTCTTTGTTACTTGTTGGACTATTTCTTTTTGAAAGATCAGACACACATCATGCTTATCTCTTCTTCTTATCAACACACCCATTTGACCGAATGTTTGAGTTAGTTTTAAATTCTCATCCCGCTCCATTTGACCGAGTTCATGTCCATCTTTTATTGCCAACTTATGCCCACCACGTCTATTAACTCAAGTGATCCGATTGTAGCGATCCGATTTTTAGCTCACGTCTATTAACTCTCGTCTATTAACTTAATGAATGTACTCCAATTTAAGACCACTACATTCAATTACAGTGCATAAGATAACACCCACAATTTCCAACACCATATAAAGCTGAAACTTGTCCTTTTCACATAATTGATCAAAAACAAAAAAAAAAAATGTTAAAGAACGGTCTCATGACATTTAAAAAAAATTATATGTCAATAAATGGAGCATAACTTTTCATATTGTTGACCGGACTAATAGGAGTGCTGAGCGAGATGATAAACACCATAAAAAAGGACCAAGAGCAAGCTGATAAGCATGTTGACCAACTGACTCTGATCCTCCACATATTTTCACTCATTGGGTCGGTGTTTGCAGGGTGGACTACGGATTGGATCAGTCACCGGTTAACCATCTTCTATGTGGGACTCATCTTCTTCTTTGGGCCCTTCTTTATGGGCTTTGCTTCCAACTACTCCGACGTCTTGTTGGGCCGCATCATCACTCACATTGGCGTCGGCTACATAATCACAATCACCCCAATCTATGTTGATGTGGTCTCCTCTACATCTTACCGTGGGTTCTTCACCTACTTACCCGAGGTACTCACTCGTTATCTTTTTTTTTTTTTTTTCTAATTTTGAGCATCTTTTTCACTTTTTTATATGTTATCATTTTTTTGTCATTTTCATGATGAAAAATTCTTCTTTTTTATGTATCTATATATGTTGCGGTTGTTTGGGTGCTCATCAATGCCGGCATCATTTACATTTAAAAAATGTAAATGTCAATAAATGTAGCATAACCACTCATACTGTTGCATGGACGAATAGCCACTTTGGAACTTCTGCAAAGGAACCGTCCAAGGGTACAAATTTGGTGAAGCCACCACTAATTGCAGGATAATTCCTTTCCAACTTTTTAGGTGAAACTTGTTGCGACCTATCCCTCGAGGGCAGCCTCGGAAAGTAGGTGTAGAGGTACTTTACAAAACACTCCCTAAGTCCGTACCTCGCATGACGTTAGTTGTCTAAATTTATGTATTCTATTTGGAGTTGCCACTAACCACGATTAAGGATCGGCTAGAAACTCAAAAATCAAGATGTGAGAGTGTCGTCTCGATGTATACGCAACCATAGATTCTTAGGGATCGAAAACTTTATTACACTAATTTTCCAACTAATGCCCTTTCGATACCTAAACTCGACTATTTGTTAATCAACATGCTAGTGCAATCTTTTTTACTAATCGAGAATCTTGAAATTTCATCCCAACCAATCTAAAGAGAAAAACAACATGCAATATATTTAAAGTGTGCAATCAAATGAAAACAAAATGAAAATGCATAAGCAGCGATCTAGCATCGTCTCTAAAAAAACTAATAAAAAATCCCTAAGGTAAATCCCTAAAGGCTTATTCAATTTCGGGTACAAATTTTATTCAAACCTAGAGTGTCTATTAAAAGCATTAAACTAAGAAAATTCTACATTTTTTTTTAGCTTTTCCACATTTTTATTTTTCCTGAATTTTCTGAATTTTTTATTTTTAAAATTTTCGAAATTTTATTTTTTTTTATTATGGGAAAATGGACATTGACCTGGTCCGATTCGCCGGTCTGACCTGGACCACAGGTTCGGGTTAGGTCCGAAAATCGAACTAGCCCAAGGCCCAATCTGAGTATGGCTAGAATCTGATGGGCTTGAGCTATTAAAAGCCCAAACTCTCATATTTCAGTTTTTATGCATGCACGTCTAATTCAAATTCAGCTCAGTAACACTAACAATGAGCCCATTTACCTGACTTGACCTACGGCCCATTGTACCTCTGCTCCCAAATCAGAATGTGACCCGATCTCCGTTATATTCGACCCTTTTTATTTTTCTTTTATTTCTAATTGTTTTATTCCCGTTTCTTTCTTTTTTTTTTTTATTCCTTTTTTCTGGTCTTCTTCCCCGATGGCCATTTCCTTCTTCACTGAAGCTTTCACCGAGATCATTTCATCACCGTAAACCTCACGTTCGAGCTCCGATCATTGCCAAACTACTCCTCGTCAGTCAGCTATTCCGACTGACACATTGCTGGCGAATAACCACCGGCCACTAGTTTGCCGACGGTTTCTACGTCACCGGACTAACCCCAGCGAGAAATCTTCAAACTCAAAAAATCACATAAACTGAAACTCAATCGATTCTAGTGCATGGAACACATATATGCAAATCAAATTGTGAGAGATAGACTGACCGAAGCGGCCTCCAACCGCGGGCTTCGCCGGTGCGGGAAAAATTTCCGGTGGATGAGGAAGTGCACGGCCGACTCGGACGATATGAATCGCAACAAAATCGCATGGAAAACGAAGAAAATGTAAAGTCAGCAACCGCACTAGAACGAATCAAGCACATAACAAAGTTCTAGAACGTTGATTTCACGAATATGAATTCGGTTCTTCTTTTAGACATTTTGTCGAGCAGTTAACATGCGATCTAAGAAGTGAGCTTCTGATTTGCATTTAACGTAATCCACAACCGAAACATGATACATCAATCTATAAGTCCTCATTATCTTCCACAGATTAGTCTCGTTTTCACGGAATCGATTCACAAATCCATCGGTTGAACTCAGTGGCTGTGATTTCTGAAAAAGCAAGGACAAATAAGGCAGGATCGGAGAAGCTCACCCAGTTCAAATTCACGAATATGCAATTGACGACGTTGTTGACGAACGGCGTGGTGATGTGATATAAGCGATCTTTCTAGCTTCAGATTTTGCCCACGGTGACGATACTCGCCACTTCACCGCTGGCGATTGGAAAGCTTCAACTATCTCCGGCGTCGGCGAACGGCTAAGGGAATGGCAAGGAGGAGGAGGGGATTCGTCGAGCCGTCTCCAGATCAGCTTCTTCTGGAAGCTTCCTTGGATTCGCTCGCCTCACCAGCGGTGAGACACTTTTGCTCACAGACCGTGAGTTAAAAGAGGAATGGCCAGAGTTTTTCCTATTTTGCGTGCAACGTGGGAAGCTAAAAGAGATATTCATGGGCCTGCTATTCTTGGGCCAAAGAATTCAATTATTCAGGTCTTTTGTTTTTTTCTCCTCATGGGCTCAAATATTGTGGGGGGTACAGTCATGTCAAGCCAAATTGTGGGCCTATTGGGCTAATTAGGGACCCTCAACATTGGGCTTCAGGAATTGAAGACCGGACTGGGCCTTTATTATTCATCTTTGATTTATTTATTGTTGCTATCAATTGTTTTTTTCTATTTTTTTTTTTATGTTTTACAAAAAATTTGATGCTTGATTGGTCGGTGAAAATTCCGGTGTCAACAGCACTATGTTTATCCTTTCATCCCTGAGTCAATTGTTTCAGTACAACTAAAAGACTACGAAAGATTAATCTTAAAACTATAGAGCTAGCCTTGTGAAATAAAAAGCAACAGGTCCGCTATAGTTGGAGTCGATCCCCAAACTGAATATCGACTAGCAGCTTATCGACCACTGGAACAGCGATTGACATTGGTGATTAACAAAAAAAGGTAAAGAAAGCCAGATCAAATAAGCAAAAGTTCCATACCTATTTGATTGTGGTGGGTTATTTGAAATCGAGAGTTTGTCAATATTGCTCGAAGTTACATTCTTAAGCTTGGCCAGCTCTAGAGTGCTATTCGTATAATTTACTGGTACCAAAATAGTCCACGCCAGGAATATTTATTATATAACAAAAACTACAAAAATGATGCGGGTTCATTTTTTGCTGGATTTATGGGCCCGTTTGGTATTCTATAAAGGTGATGCAGGGATGTTTTCGAAGCTGTGTTGTGATATGAATTAATCACCTATAGTAAAGACTTTTGGCACTGCATGTTTCAGACCAAAGCAACATCTTAGAACAATGTGGGGCAGCTCCTGGAAGAGCACCTGAGAGGTTCTGCAACTTGGGAAGCTTCAATGTCCCACCATTTCCCAAACACTGAAGCTGAAGCAATCTTTCAAAAGCTGTAGCTTTTTCCCTGCAAATATACTAAACACCATCTAATCTACCCCTAACGTGCTTCTTTTACTGTTTGTTTCATATTAAAGGATAAAAAGTTTTTTCTTTTATAATTCCTCAAAGCTTGATCGTTCTCACAATTTTTTTCTTGAATTGTATGCTAGCTTAAAGACAAGTGTTCTGTTCGATTATCGGAAAGGTTTCTATAATTGACAAAAAAATCAACTTTTATAGATGGGCAACAATTTGACAAGATTAACACAAAATCTTACGATTATTTTATTTTTAGATTGTGCAGCCCGAGAAAACCACTTGTATGTTCGAATCCCGGGCGCCGCAGGGTGACTTAACCGGTGGCACGTGTGTGGTGGCTAGCACGTGTCGCCTCCAGGGTTTACTCCCCGGCTGTCGGCCGTGCGGGGGTTCCCTGGGTTATCAAAAAAAAAAAAAAAAAAAAAAAAAAAAAAAAAAGAAAACCACTTGTACCTTACCCACACTCCCAAACCCTGCATCACGCCGTTTATTTGTATTTGGTCGTTTCATCGATGAACTATCTATTTATCACACAACCACTCGCCATGACTTTTGTCGTTGTCAATGACCTTTTACAAAATCACCAAAGTTAAATAGAATAATTTCAACAAAATAAATTAACCCAAGATTGACATGATTGTGTTTGGGTGTTATGGGATTTTCAGCTCAAAAACCGGATCTTACTTGATCTAATTTCAATAACTGCTTGTGAACTGCTTTTTGCCTACATAGGCCAAAGGCCTAAACTTAATCGGTCATGGAGCTTACATGATGTTTTATGGGCCTCCAAGTAGCTAAGCCTTTGTGTTCGTGCTCTTAAATTATTAAAAAAAATTAATTGGGACAATGTTGAAAAAAAAATCCGTTAACCGGGTCTTTAATTGGTGAATGACATATGTGGATATCCCCCGAGTATAGTGATGTCCATGTTTGTAATCCATCAATTCAAAATCTAGCTCCAATCAGGGATGGACAAAAATATGACTCAATTAGATCTACTAATACTAACAATAGTGTATCAAAAAGAAGAATTCAAATCATTAAACTATTTTCTAAAACGCATGAATGTAGTTAGTCTATATGGTAGTCAGCAAGATTGAGTACTCCAATTGAGTCATGCGCCTTTGTACCAAGTTCGTCACTTATCAAAAAAAGCTCCTTCAGTTGGATTTTAGCTACTACAAACAAAGTAAAAGAGTCTAGTTTTTCACCTCATAATTAGATTGGAAAAAATAGGGTCCTATGTTTTTCCATCCATTAAAGAAAATGTCATCCAATTACAGAGTTACAGGTGATATTCGCACCTTGCAACCCACTAATCAAAACGCGGCAAAAAAAAAACTCTACCAATAAAAGATATGACTAGAGCAAAATATAGTCCAAAAATATACACCATCTCATGTATTTATTAGTCTTGCATAATTGTCTCTCTCTCTCTCTAGAAACCATTCACATTCTACTCACTCAAACCATGGCAAGTCACTTGGTTTCTCTTTTGTTCCGGCAATATCTCTTATCCTCGTCGGTGGGGGAAATTCTTCAGCCACCACCTGTCGAGTTAGTTTTTTCCCAAGGCATGTACATAATTAAGCAATAGGTCTAAAAATGATTTAGTTATCCTTTTTCCTTTTTTCTGTTGGCTGCAATTATTTGGGGGTTAACAAGGTTGGTAATGTTTTTTCGCTCCAGGGCTTTTGGTCCATGCAAGGGGCTCAATATGTCGACAACATTCAATAATCCTATTGTCTCACTTGATTTAAGCCCCAACTGAGCTCCGCATCTAGAGGATCTTTCCAATCTCGATCTTTTATTTACCCATCCCTATGGTTATATAAGTATAGGTAAAGCATAATTCGAAAATAGTCGATATAATTTGTAATCCCGCAAATTAGTCAATGTGTGAAGTGGCTGGGAATGGTGTGAAGTACCGGATCTCAACGGCGGCGCGTAGGCCATCGATGAAGCTTCTGACAAAGACTACAAGGTTTTCGGTGTTAAAAAAGGCATAATGTGGTTGTCATGGTCAATCACGAGCGAACAATCCGCTGATAACGGCCGATCTACGATACTTTCCCTTTCACCTTAACTACATGCATCTTTTGTGTCGGTGTCAGCAGCGGACTTCGTTTGGTGCGTGAAAAATAATTTAAGATATGGAATCTATCATATTTCGAAGAAAAAAGGACAATCTTGAAAGATAGTGCGATATTGGATGGCGGTCCTTCCATGTCAAATTAGACTTTTGATGGAAAAAAATTATTCATGAAAATTACGTGATACATATCTTTGAATCGAAAACGCGCATTACATGACACATCTCTTCTACATGGAAATCGTAGATTTTCTTCCTTTTTAACTATTCTCGAAATTGCCCTTAAGAATGAATGAACATGTGCCAATGTTGGTATCTCAAAATGGCATCACATGCATGAACATTGCCAGTCAACCGTTTGTCAACATAAGCGAGACGGAATAAGCTGCAATTATTTGGATATTGAGGATCCAAGGCTATAAACCTGAGTACACTTGAAAAGACTATTAAAAAGGAACCGCCCAAAATTTAATAGTTACCCACTACAAATGAAAATTTCAACACATATATGTTCTCTTTTTGGCCAAAAGTAGAATTACTATGTTTAAACCTATTTTTCTATATTGGAAGTTACTACCAGTATGGCAATTGAAGGTTACTTTTCCACTTGGATGAAAAACTTATCGTACATATTTAATTTTCCAATATAGAAGGTGACTAACCAAAGCAAAAGAGGTAGTATAATAACTAATGAGTCGCACTTTTTTCACTCCTTCTTTAGCTAATACATTCTTTATAATAGTGTTTTGACCATATCATCTTCCGTGGGTCCCACTTTTTCAGCATCCTCCATTATTTAGTTTCTTTATTTTTCTTTTATTGCAGGTCCCATCTTCCTTCTCCTTCTTAATTCTATGTGTTCTCTCTCCTAGAAGTAATTTTAGCCCTCTCTTATTCCTCTTAATTAATTCTGATTCACCCAAAAAAAATTAGATCTGATCATGGTTCAATTCTTAGTGGTAATTCATTGATTATCGGGAAATGAATATAATCCTCTCGCTTCTCAATTCCGCTCCAAAAATGATTTACATTTACCAATTAGCTAAGAAGATGGAAAGAAATGGAAAAAGAAGAAGAAGCTTCAAAGTCAAAATTTCATTTTTCTCGCTCTCATCGGAAGTAATTGGAGACATTCATTGCTAGATTTGATCTTTTTCTGCTTTTTTGCTTTCTTCATGAGCTACCAATTATGATGATGGACAACATGACTCCCAACATGGTCGTTGTTAATCAAATTATGACCATGAACTACATGACCACCAACATCGTAGTCGTCCTCTTCTCTTTCTCTCTCTAATTTTGATCTCTCCATTTCTTCTTCCTCTTCTTGTTCACTATGACAAACATACTATGTAACCTCTACTTTAGCTAAGTGCTCTTGACTCTCTCCCCCACCGTCTCACCCTAAACATACAATTTCTTCTCTTTCATCTCTCCCTACTTCACTCTTCTTCACCCACACAAACTATTTATTTAACCACCTCGATAAACTCTTCTGGTACTTGGATTGATATAGAGAGAGATAACAATTAGAGGGAAATCAATCAATAGTGTTGTCCGACCACATGTCGAGCATTCACCTATTGATCTTGTATCATTTGAGCTTCATCCATCCCTGGTTCACTGAGGCTACTCTTAGGATATCGAGACCGACACAAAAGCCTACCACCACTACCACCACCTCCTCCAATAACTCTGACACACCCATCCCTGACGTCATCTCCCCCTTCCTCTAACACCACTTTGAGCCCATGCCTTCTACTCCTGCCGCCACTCCCTCGAGGTCCGACTAGGAGGCCACATCATCAAAACTTAAAAAGTCTCCATTGTAACTACCAACATTGTTTGCTAAGAGAGATAAAATGGAAGGTGGAACCCATAACAAAAGGAAAATAAAGAAACCAAAGGGATGTCACACTTGAGAGAAAAAAAAGGGAACACTTTTGATAGAATAATATAAGGATGCTAAAAAAGCGAGACCCATGGAGGATAATATGGTCAAAACACTAAAATAGGGAGTGTATTAGTTATAGAAAAAAATGGACAAAGCATGACCCTTTTCATAATAAGAGCGATGAAAATACACCTTTATCCATAGTGTTGCCCTTGAAAATAATTCTTATAGAAGTAGAAGAAATGTAGAAATCCGATTTCTCTCCATTAACCCACTTTTCTCTTTAACTTATTTTATCTATTGGAGGATAGAATACAACAAGTGGAGACAGGACTATACTCTATTTATACAATCTATCGATAGGTGCCTTCCATTAAAGCACATTCCATTTCGCAAGAGTCACACCTCTTCGTGAACTCCTCAATAGATTTACACCTTTTTATCTTCTCATAGCCAATACTTTTTTGCAATTAAATATTTATTAAACCATTATTAATAACATTATGTGAGCTACATTATTCTTATAGAAGCTCATTGTCGTTTTTTCATGTGATCCCAAGCTTGGGAACAGCAATGAAGTTGGAACGGAAGTGGCGGCGGCAGCTATGGTCGTTGGGCAGCACAAAGGACGAAGGCTCGTCGGGGTAAGGACCTCCACGGGATTAGCAGGCTGCAGTGGTTCACGGGGTGTTTCTTTGTGCGGCTTGTGAGGCAACAGGTCGTTGCAGAGCAGCACGCAACAGCGGCTCTGGTGCAGCAACAGTGGCATCAAGAAGTGGGGGCGGAAGAAAGAGGATGACTTCCTCTCTCTCCTTCTCTCTAGTCCATTTCTTGTCAAACAAAAAGAAAAAGCGCCCCTCCCTTAGCCATTCTAGAAGCCTGCTAGGAGCCGCTCAATGATCAGGCCCTTCACCCTAACGACACTTCTACCCAGAGGCTGCTCAATGATTAGGCCTCTTATCCCGGCGCTACCTTTGTCAAAAGCCACTCAATGATTAGGTCATATGGCCCTGGCGCCACTCCTCACCCTCGTCGGACTGGCCAATTGCAAGCTATCCCGAATTGCACCTACTGGAGGGAAATCCTACTATGATACCAAATTAGACTATAACGCCACCACCTTGGGATCATTCATGTGATATCCCGTTCATTATTATCTTTCGCTATACACAAGCAGAACTATATCTCGGGACAATCACAATCAATACAAATAGCGGAAATAAGACAAGAAGCATCATAAGTAAACCTTATGTTTATAGTGTATGCCAACATGTTTTAATAAGCCCTTTAGATCATGGCAAACAACACATATTTTCATAGCCAACTATGAATAGCAAAACTTGGCTTGGGTTATCCTATACCCACTACGACTTCTCGCTCCTCGCTTCTTTACCTCTACCCCTGTCCTGTCTGCTTAGCCATCTCACATCCCACCCGTAGCTTGATCCCGGAGCCGGCCCGCCCGCACTGCCAAAGTACCGTTGAAATCACATAGGGATCCAACCCATTCTTTGTTAGCATGACGATACCATGCCACGTATGGATGAGGCACCAAGTCCGTTAGCCCTTCATCGAATATTACAAGCGTCGTGATTCGGCGATAGGCGCGGTCTTTTTTGACATCTATCACAGTGAGCACTTCGGCTCTCTGCTTCACGGGATTGCCAACGCGGGCTGGGGGAGATGCCATCTTACGGACTTGAAAAAATGAAACAACGGGGATGAGTCGGGGAGACTCATCAAGTAAAAATACTAATATCAAGTGAGGATATATTGATCACCATTAACATAACTGCACCTGCATCGATGGCAGATCAATAGCAAAGGTCAAACAAGAGAACATCATGCATGACCACATCATGTACATTTTACCAACCAAGGCTCGGTTCTATCTCAAAACAATATCAAACATGAAACATGATCAAACCAAGGAAATGAACCAACTACAACCAACCAAATGACTGAGAAATTGTCCAAGCAAACCACGTCACAACGCATCTCAACATTCTTTTCCGATATTAGGGAATTCACTTACACAATGACTAACAAAACTAGAGAACGAGCTAGAAATGGGTGAGCATGGAAAATTTCGGGCCTTCTCCTTGCTTCCTTCTTGCTTGGCCGAGCAAACTTAGGTTTACAAAGGCCATCTGTTGTTGATAACCCGCACCACATGACTTTTGCGTACGGCAGTACACATAAGTAGACAAAACGCAGTATATTTTGGGATCTATCATATTGGAAGGCCCATCTTATCCATCATAATCTTGACGTCATGCATATAGAAAAGAATGTTTTCAACAATGTCATAAATACTGTAATGGATGTCGCCGGAAAAATAAAAGACAACTTGAACGCAAGAAAAGATATGCGAGATATTTGTGATCGGCCAACACTAGATGTGGATGCAAGCAGCAGAGAACCAAAATCAAAAGCAGTTTATACAATAGATAAGGAGCATAGGCAAGTTGTTTGTCAATGGTTGAAATCTGTGTGGTTTCCTAATGGATATACGTCGAACCTCGGGAGATGTGTTGATTTGAATGAATGCAAGTTGACAGGTTTGAAGAGTCATGATTGTCATGTATTGATGGAAAGACTCATTCCAATAGCTTTGAAAGAAGTTCTACCGAACTTTGTATGGGGCGCCATTACAGAATTGAGCAATTTCCTGCATGATATTTGCTCGACAGTGTTAAAAGCATCGCACATGGAGAAACTTGAGAGAGATATTCTAATTATCCTTTGCAACTTGAAAAGGATATTTCCGCTATCGTTTTTTGATTCAATGGAGCATCTCTTAGTTCACTTGCCTTATGAGGCCAAAGTTGCAGGTCCCGTCTAATTTCGATAGATGTATCCATTTGAGAGGTAATTTTTTGTGATCAAATCTAAAGTTCAAATTACTTTATGTAAGTTACTATTATATTCCGCTAAGCTTCTTTCTATTTCAACTAGAATCTTATACCATTTGAAGAAAAAAGAGAAGAATAAGGCACGTGTTGAAGCTTCAATTTGTAATGCATATATTGTGGAAGAAGTTACGACATTTGTGTTATACTATTTCGAGCCGCACGTGCAATGCAAGAAGCGGAGACTAGGCAGAAATAATAAGGGCCTCATTGATCCCAATTGCAAAGCTTTCTCTATTTTCAATCATCTTGGTCGATCAAGAGGCGCATGTCAGTATCGTTACTTAACAGGTAAAGAATTTCATGCAGCCAATAAATATGTTTTGCTGAACTACCCAGAAGTCGAGCCATATTTCAAGTGTAAATTTGGAAATAATATGATTATGTGTCAAATATTTGCTAATATTTACATGATATCTATTACTAGGATTTTCCGAACTTCAATATATGGACTACCACCAAATGAGTATGCCCGAATGTATGATGAACAATTTGCAGCATGGTTCAAGACATATGTAAGTTGCCTATGGACCAAAACCAAGTTATTCAAATAGCATACATATTTTATTTATATTATATTATTGACTTTGTTAATATGTAACATTAGGTTCACAGTAATCATGATGCACTTGCACAACAAGGATTGCTATATCATCTGACATGGGGTCCACAGTTAAGAGTTCGAAGTTGGCCAGCATATTTCATAAATGGATATAATTTTCACACTCAAGAATATGGAATAGGAAAATCCACAATGAATAGTGCGGTATCTGTTCGGTCATCCAATGGTTCGACCCCGTCAAAGGAATGAAAGTGCATCCGAAGTTTAACTTGGTTGAAATACATTACAAGAAAGGTACATGAAATATAAACCATTTGTGTTGACACAACAAGCAATTCAAGTATAGCTGCCATCGCGATCCACCTGGACGCATAGCTTCCCGCCCCGCCGTCGCCCCCCGACGCTTTCTGTCACCCCATGCTGTCGCCTGGCAAGTCCTCGCCCCGCCCTGTTGCCCAGCCAGATCTGTCCGCTCGGCCGCCGCTCGTTGTTCAGTCGACGCTGATCCGCTGCCCGGCCTCCGTCTCCGCTGTCCAACCACCGCCGACCGCCTTTGCTGGTGCCCATTCTGCCAGCAAGCTGCCTCCGGCCGCCGCCCAGTCGCCGACCAACCGCCGCCAGTGGCCGCCCAGTCGCCGGCCAGCCGCCACCAGTGGCTGCCCAGTCGCCTCCTAGCCGCGGCCCGACACCGTCGCCGCTCGACACCGTACATAATGCCCTTAATCCTACATATTGTATTGTGTTTTAATTATTATTGTTTAGTGATTAATTAGTGTCTGTTTGGTTGGTTAAGTTAGGGGTTGATTTAATGATTGAATGTGGCTTTGATCGATGTTCGAATGGGTAATTTATCAATTATGTCACTGATTAACCATGTAATGACGCTCGGGTGTAATTATGCGTTAATTTGTCAATTATGTCGATTGGTTAATTTGAATGTTTAATTTGTGTAATTATGTCGCCGAATGGTTAATTTTTCAATTATGCTAGTCAAAATAGAATGCATGAAAATGGATTAATTCTTGTAGAATTAATAAAAATTGTAACAAAATGTTAAACAAGCAGATTTGGATAAAATATTAAATTTGTTCATAATTGTTTTTTATAATTAAAAAAATACATTTTCAAAATATCACAAAATGGCAAAAAAATAACTGTGGTCATAAACTTTCACTGAAATTTAGAATTTTTTAGGGGAACAAAAAAAAGAAAAATAATGACAAATTGAAACTTAAAATAACGTTTTCAACTGATGTACAATACCTGTGGACACCTATTGTGAGAGAATATGTAATTATTTTTTCCATACTAAAAAATGGAAAAATCATATTAAAAATATAAAACTTCAAAACGTCACATAATTGCTTAGAATACATGTGGCCATCCACTTTCAGTGAAATTTAATTTTTTTTAGGTTGCTTAAAAAATTAAATATTTAAAAATTTTCAAAAATGCACAGAATGTCTTATAATACATGTGGCCAAACACATTTAGTGCAATGTTAATTTTTTAACGTGTCAAAGAAAATTAAAAAATTAAAAAAATTTCATAACTTTACAGAATGATTTAGAATACATGTGGCCACCCATATGTATTCAAATTAAATTTTTTTCGCTGCTGGGAAAAATAAAGAAAAATTTTAATATTTTTTTAAAAATTGGAAAATTAAAAAATTTCACAAATTTACAGAATGTTGTACAAAATCCGTGGCCAAACCCCATTTTAGTGAAATTTAATTTTTTTTAGTTCCCCAACAAAACTTTAAAATTAATTACATTTTTTTATTAAAAAACTATACTGCATTATGTAGAATACATGTGGTCACCCACGTTTAGAACAAGTGAAATTTTTTTAGGTCCACAACGAAATTTTAGGGGCCAAAAAAATTCAATAAATCAAGCAGATTTTGCTTTCACGTGTCATTTTTTTGTATATTTCATGCTTCCAATTAATTTCCGCTAACATTTTCATAGTATATTTGTTCGTAGGAAATTGCACAACATAACCACTAGGCATTTGGCTCATTTTGACGAAACATTTTCCGCTTCTACACCAAAATGGTAAGTTTCGTCATGTAAGTCATGTGTCCGTAATACGTATTAATATGTTTTTACATATTTGCCTAACTTTCGTACTTGTCAGTTTAAACGTTGAGGTCACACGTATAGAAGACCAGCCTTTTCCTCATCCTCGTCCCACTCCATTTCCTCTTCCTCTGTCCTTTCATCTAATCCTCAACCACAATATCCTTCGTCACAATATGGACACGTCGGCCCTTCTTCCAACACGCAAGAAGATGTTAAGGGAGTTGACCAAGAGCTAACTGAATCTCCTCCGGTTCCATCTCTTTCATCTCCCTCTCCTTCCGTTCCACCTTATTATTCAGTGGAACAATTGAACAATGACGGAAACACGAGTGAATAAGATAACCGGAGCATTATATGTCCATTTGGAGATTCGTAAGTACTTCATTTTTTTTTTTTAGTATATGTAATATTTATAGCTTTAAATATAGATGTCCCGTTAATTTTCGATGTTGCACAATATACGTGTATGTGCAGATTCACGAATGCTCCAGTTGTTGTGCGGCAACTGAATAAAATAGTCAAAAACTATTGGATGGGCCAGCATATTAATTTCAAAAGTGTTCCACAAGAAATGAAAGATCTGTGGTAGAATGAGTTCAAGATAAGTTTTATATAGTCTATTTTCTCACCAACTAAGTTCAGTATATTATATTGTCTTGTGCATGATAATGGATATGTGACCATCATAATAACATTCAAATTTTGTTTGTATTAATTGCAGTGGAAGTTCAGGAGGGATCAAGAGGAAGAGAATGAAATCAGAAGAATTTTCGACAAGAAAGTCGGTGATTGTATACGTAATGTGATGAATAGAACGAAGACCAAGCACGTGAAGCCGTCATTCATTATAGCGGACAATTGGGCAGAAATAAACATAATATGGGAAATTGAAAAGATTCGGCAAATCAGTGAGCAGAATAAGAAGAACCGTTTTTCTAGTTCTAGTGACGGGGCAGCAACATATGCTGGGGGTTCTATCAACATTGGGGAGCATCGCAAATAACTGGTAAGTCTGTTAAATAAGTTATAAGTTAATTTAATTCAATTATTCATGTTCACATGTTTTAGGCACAAGAATTGGGGACGAAACCGATATTTGCAACTACATTTGAACGCACATTTCAAAAGAAAGATAAGACATTGACTGGCGACCGTGCAAAAGCTATTAAGGTATGTAAGTTTATACATTGGGAGTTATGAAAACTAGAATGCCAACCCTAAATGCTTTGAATATATATATATATAAAGTTATTTTATTTTCATCTATAGTGTTAATGTAGGATAAATATGATGAACTTCTAATGAGCAATGCTAGTGGTAGTGCTGGGGGTGCTGCGTCTGAGCCATCAGGTAATAATATGGCATTATGGGTGGAGGCAACGGGTGGGATGAAAAAAGGAAAAATATTTGAGATAGGATTAGTGTCAAGGATGTACATGCCGCATCATGCTGGAACTTCATCATCCAATGCGACTAGTCGACGGAGGTCACGACATGATGAGCAATTGACACAAGAAGTGGACCATCTGAGAAATGTACTTGTACAGAATGACCAATAAATAAATGACTTGCAACAATAAATGGAAATCGTTATGCGACACCTCAACCTCAATCGCTATGACGTTCCTCCTATACCTCCTGCCAATCCATTAAGTGATGCGCACAATGATGATCAAGACGATGATGCTACGTTTGCTAATGATGATGATGATTTTCTCGGTCCTCTCTAGTTAAAATTCTCAAAATCCCAGTTAAGTTTGTTTCATAATCTTTTAATACATAAGTTGACTCATATTCATATGCAAGAACATTGATGTTCGCCATGAATCGCTTTTTTGTTAACCCTTACTTGTTTTTTTATACGTAGATCCACATCCATGCATAAACGCTTATTTTATATTCTTGGCTTATTGAATATCTTTATTTATGTATCAACATTTCATCAGGTGACGACAAAATTGACTTCTTTTGCTGTCCTGCCGAGTACCAAAGTTGCCGTTCTGTAGGTGTCCATTTTCCTTCAGTTATTTTTTTCACTTATATCTCATTGTGTCTGCTTTGTTCGTTTTCTGTTTCTGAAACAGAATTTATGGTTCTCTTGTGTCCTTTTTTGTTTTGAATATATTACATAATGTTCATTAATGCATTCCTATTAATATTGACAAGATTTCTTGGCGGAAATGGTGTAAAATTTGCGACGAATATTTAGAGACGAATTTTTCAACAATTACAGTTCGTGCTTAATTTGCGACAAATAAATAGTGACAAATCAAGTTCGTGGCTAATTTGTGTAGAATACATCATGCGACGAATTTTGCAACGAATTTTGCGATGAATTACGCGCTAAATTTTGCGAGCACATTTGCAACGAATTTTCCAATAATTTTGCCACAAATTTTGTGACGAAATTTGCGACAGATTTTCCGACAATTTTTGGTGCGGAATTTGCGACGAATTTTCCGATCAATTTTGCGACGAAATTTGCGACAAATCATTTGCGACGGATAGTGTTCGTCGCAATTTTACGACGAATTTTGCGACGAATTTTCTGATGAATTATTTGCGACGAATGAATTTCCGTCATAAATTTGCGACGAATTTTTGTGACGGAAAATGTTCGTCACAATTTTGCGACGAACTATTTGCAATGGATATTGTTCGTCGCAAATTTGCGGCGAATCATTTGCAACAAATTTTTGCGATGGATAGTGTTCGTTGCAATTTTGAAACGATTTTTGCGACTAATTATTTGCGACGAATGGATATCCGTCACAAATTTGAGATGAACATTGAAATTTTCTGTCGCAAAAATTTGTGACGACCTAGTAGCGACGGAATTTTTTCCATTTGCGACGGATTTTGGCCAAATTTTCGTCGCAAATTTCGTCTTTAATCATGAGTTTTTTTTGTAATGAATCGAGTCCCAAACCCCTCTTCAACCACGCAGTCAAATCCTTCTACTAGAGAATGCCAACGTGGCAGCAGAAAATTATGTAAGTGGCAACCCTAAAGATGGTTACGATAGGAGACCAAGAAGCAATATTACATTTTTTAGGTCCAATCACACTACCTGAAAAGTTTTTAGGACTTAATTGTATTCTATACGCGGAGTTCGAAGATTATATGAATTGATGAGCACATATTTGAGGTAAAAGATAAAGTAATAGACTGTTTGGTTTTGTTTACTTTTTCTGTTCTTGAAAGTAAAATATTAGTTTTTCACATGAAAACACCATTTGAATTGCTATAGACACAATCAATTATTTTAAAAACAAAAATCAACATAATCCATTATCTTGAAATAAACAAAGTGTGTTTTTTTTTCATAAGTTAAAACTTCTTCACAAAAACTGCATGAGAGATTTTACTGCATTTGAATTTTTCTGTGAGTGATGAAATTACAAATTTAATAACAGTCGGATGTCATTACTATCAGTATAGATCTCTCTTATATCATGTAATGAGAGCTATTGACATCTTTGAAATCAAGCTCGAATTTAAGCAAAATCAAGTTGTCCAAGCTCTTAGATATACATGCTTATCAAGTCACTCTCATTGGTTGTTCAAAGCACCACGTAATTCCACTAAAGCAAGAGAAGGGGTGAATATGAAGCCACGCCTCCATCAAATCAGCTTCTTACATTATTCTAAAGAAGTCACCCATCGGCCCATTTTAATAATAATAATATATCGACAAAAAATTAGTAATGACTTGTGTTGGTTTTCCTCATCTGGGGGACATCACTTAACATCTGATTAATTTAACAAGATTCTAATCACAAGAAAATACGTGTATTCTGTTCCTTTCATTGTTTGATTGATTGCTTTGCGAAATATCTTTTTTCCATTTGGATACGTTTCCAACCGATGGATTGCAATGATCTTTACTATAATTGTTGTTCTCAATTCAAGTAGTTATCTAGAAGAGTTAATTCCGATTGGATCTCCACAGCTGACATTCTTTACCTGTCGTGCCGTCGGTCATCGGAGCATCTGTTTCTTGTCTTGTCGATATCCAACATGTTCTATACTCTTAATCCACATTGATTTCCTATAGTCACTGACTCTATTTATCATTATTTGATGACTCGGACAATGAGATCACGCCAGATATAACTCGTCGAGACAATGATGTCTTATTCTACAAGCAAACTTTTCTGTGACCAGCACCTAAAAGCACTCCATCACAATTTTTCCTATATATGTTGTACATCAATCATTTTGTGTACCTCAATTGGTGGCTGGGAAAAACATAGCACACCAATCTTGCTCATCCTGTCCAAACTCTTCCTAAATTTGAACCTGAGGATGGAACTTTCTCCATCCTCCACCTTCTTTCCTCTGGCTCTCCTCCTCATCACTCTTAAACTCTTGTCGCAATGGCTAAACCGACCCAAGAACCTCCCACCAAGTCCACCTGCCATCCCCATAATCGGCCACCTCCACCTCCTGAAATTCCCCCTCCACCGCACCCTCCACGCCCTCTCCCAAATTTACAACCCCGTCCTCTCCCTCCGCTTCGGCTCCCGCCGGGTGGTCGTCATCTCGTCAGCAGAAGCTGCTGAGGAGTGCTTCACCGCAAACGACATCATCCTCGCCAACTGCCCCGACCTTCTTATGAACAAGCACCTAGCCTGCAACTCTACCACTGTCCTCGCCTCCCCTTACGGCGACCACTGGCGCAACCTCCGCCGCATCTGCACCCTTGAGATCTTCTCCCCCACCCGCCTCAACAGCTTCTTGCCCATCCGGAGGGACGAAATCAAGCGGCTTCTCCTAACACTCCACAAGACCTCATCCAGCAATCCTGTGCCTGATGAGGGCTTCACAAAGGTGGAGCTGAAATCGATGATCTCAGAGCTGACGTTCAACATCATATTGCGGATGGTCGCTGGGAAGAGATACTACGGCGACGATGTGAGCAACATCAAGGAGGCAGCGTCCTTCCAGGAAATACTGAAGGAGATCTTGAGGTACAGCGGAGCTTCAAATCCGGGGGACTTCTTGGGGGTTTTGAGTTGGGTCTATAGGGGTTTCGAGAAGAGAGTGTTGAGGCTGAGCAAGAGGACGGACGAGTTCTTGCAAAATTTGATTGAAGAACACCGAGAAAGTTATAAAAATGGTGGTTGTGGTGGTTCAGAGAGCAAGAACACTATGGTGGATCATTTGCTGTCGTTGCAGGAGTCACAACCGGAGGATTACACTGACCAGATTATTAAAGGGCTTATTCTGGTACGGCTTGTGGCTTTCAATACAAAAATCTATTTGAGAAGGAAAGACAACGAAGTATATCTCCATTACAATTTGTCCGTTAATTTGGATTTGTCACTTCTAATAATAGTTTTCTAAGATATGTCAAAATAAAATACCAAATAGAAGGGCGGTTTGCCAACATTCAAATGCACTACAGTCAACATTAAAATGCACATCGAGTCGCAAGTCTTTTCCTTTTATAAGAGTATAAGTCAAAATTTGAAGGCCACAGCTACAATAGATTCATATCTGTCAAAGGATATCAAATCTGAAATTTGATATTCAGCAGATCTTTAATAACTATTCCCAATATTCAGCAATTGCTCATGATATTTAGCAGATCTCTTGCAATCAGTCTTTGATTTCCTTCTGATTTGTTGTTGATTTGTTTATATCCTTAACTTCTTATAAATAGAAGTTGAACGGAGATGTAAAAGATGTACAAAAACATCATAAAGATTACAATTTGGTTTTACGTTTCAACATGGTATCAGAGCTATTCTAGCGAAAGCTTTATTTTATTCTCAAATGGCATCCTCGCCTTCTTCAACATCTACTTCGATCTCAAGTACCATCCTTGGCTTAACAACCCAGGTACTTGGATCCACAGCCACTGGAATTCCTGCAAATTCCATCTCCTGTCCAGCAATTGGTGTCAAGCTCATAGGAGACAATTTTGTTATTTGGAGGGCACGCCTATTACCGTGTCTTCGAGCAAGCAAACTACTACCAATTGTGGAAGGATCTTCAGTATGTCCACCTAGCCAAATTGTGCAAACAGCAGATGGAACCACCACCACTATTCCGAACCCAGCATATGATGAGTGGGTAACACGCCATCAAATCGCACTTGGGTGGATTCTTAGCACGACATCCAATGCCATCGTCGGTCAGCTTTCGAATTTCAACACATCTGTAGAAGAATGAGAATTCCTTGGTACATCTTATGCTGCTCATAATCTTGCTAGAGCAACTCATCTTAGAATGCAACTGCAAGCTATTCGGAAAGGTAACCAAACAATTACAGAATTTCTTCAACAAACCACTGTTCTTGTAGACCAACTCGCTTCGATTGGTGAGATTATTTCTGATCATGAGTATCAAACTCAAATTTTTCGTGGATTGGGAGTCGAATATCAAAGCCTTGCAGTATCCATATCAGTGCAAAGTCAAAATCAAATAATTACTAGAGATGTCCTTCGCGGTCTCATATTGTCCCATGAAGCACGCTTAGACCTCATGGAGTCTACTGTTGTTCCACTGGCTGCATTTGCTGCACATTTTGATGGGCCTACAATGGTTTCCTCACAACCTCAAAGATCACGACAACAACATGCTGTCAAATATTCTCGAGGTAATGGGCATTCTTTCCAAAATCGGAATCAAGAAGGAAGAGACAGAAATTATCGAGGGACTACCCAACAATATCACAATCGGAATCTCAACACCAATTTTAATCCATCTTTTGGCAATAACCAGAGTCAGAGACGAAGCAATCTTCGGTGTCAGATTTGTAACAAACACGGTCACAGTGCCAATGTTTGTCGTGATAGATATCTTCAGCATCCACCATCCGAATTTTCTCCTCAACTCAACTTGGCCGAAATTCCTCCTCCACCTTCCATCTTCTCCAGTAAATCTTGGTATCCTGATTCTGGTGCTACCCACCATGTGACAAATAATCCTTCTGGTCTGTCTAATGTTCAGCCTTATTTTGGATCTCAACAAGTCACCATAGGTAACGGGTCCCATCTACCCATTACTCACACAGGTAGCTATGTTTCTCCTCATTTTCGTATGTCTAATGTTCTAGTTGTTCCCACAATAAAAAAGAATTTGCTATCTGTACGTCAGTTTTGTCAAGAAAACAACTGTGATTTCCTATTCTCATCAAACTCTTTTTTTGTGACGTGTCGTCACACGGGGAGAACTCTACTTCAAGGGGAAACTGATCACGAGCTTTACTCCATTCCAGCGTCTTCTTCGCAATTGTCATCTCCGTCCGTGTTCCAAGCCTCTGCAACCAATCTTGTTCGTCTATGGCACAACCGACTTGGTCATGCCGCCTTCTCAGTTGTTTGTCAAGTTCTTAATAAATCACCGGTGGCACTCTCACCGTGTCCTGCATGTATGTCTAGTAAGAGTCATAGTCAATTTCATGCACCCACCCATCATAGGTCTACATTTCCGTTGCAGTTAATTCACTTTGATGTATGGGGTCCAGCTCCTGTAACCTCTACATCTAATAATCGATATTATATTTGTTTTGTTGATGACTATTCCAAATTTACATGGCTATACATGTTGCAATCTCGTGATCAATTCCTCTCCATTTTCTCTGTGTTCCTTAATTTTGTGGAAAATCAATTTTCCACTACAGTCAAAGCTATCCAGTGTGATTGTGCACGCGAATTTCTCCCGGCCTCTTTTCAGCGTTTATTATAGGATCGTGGCATTCATCAAAGGACCTCATGTCCTCATCAACATCATCAAAATGGCACAGCTGAGAGAAAGCATCGCCATATTGTTGAAATGGGCCTTTCAATGCTTAACCATGCGTCTGTGCTGCCTCGCTTTTGGGATTTTGCATTTGAGACTGCAGTACATATTAACAATCGATTGCCGACACCAGTTCTACAGAACCGAACACCATGGGAAACACTTCATAAAGATGTTCCCTCTATTCGGCATCTCAAGGTTTTCGGGTGTGCGGTTTACCCCAATCTTCGAGCTTATGCAAAGAATAAGCTCCAATCCAAATCTCATTTATGCATTTTTCTAGGATATCCATTGTGCTACAAGGGCTACCGTTGCTATTCTCTAAGAGATTGTCGCATCTACATCACCAACGATGCAATTTTTTATGAGCAATTATTTCCCTTCACTACCTCTGGTCCAATGAATGCTTGTCAAACCACTGTTGCGGCTCCAGAATGTCTTATGCTCCCTCCAGTTTTGAACAACAACGTGCAACAACCTCAATCAATGGAGCACATCTCTACTGCCCCAACTAATTTTCTTTCTCCTGAACGGGTTCAGCAAAATTCTCCTACACTTTTTTCAGAATCGGAGTCATATTTATTCCCGGATCCACCTACTACTGATGTTCAAAATGATAGTGCCAGCACCTCCAACTCTCCTTCACCGCCAGCTGCCTCATCTCATCCTATGGTGACAAGGCTGCGGGATGGAACTTTGGCACGGCGTCAACTTCAGGCTGATCACACTTATGCCCTGCAAACCGAAGCTTCCTCAATACCGACACCAACTTCCTTCACTCAAGCAAATAAAGACCCAGCATGGCGAGTGGCTATGAATGAAGAATACACTGCCTTGATGCACAATTAGACCTGGACCCTTGTATCTCCACCGAAACAGTGCAAACCCATTGGTTGTAAATGGGTATTTCGAGTTAAGCTGAAGGTTGACGGATCCCTTGAAAGATACAAGGCTCGGTTAGTCGCCAAAGGCTTCAATCAACAAGAAGGGATAGATTTCCATGAAACTTTTAGTCATGTGGTAAAACACGTAACGGTTCGCACCGTTATTTCTCTTGCCTTCAATCGGGGATGGCAGCTTCGACAATTGGACATGAAGAATGCTTTTCTCCATGGTCATCTTGAGGAGGAAATTTATATGCAACAGCTTCCAGGCTTTGTCGACTCTACTCATCCTCACCATGTATGCTGTCTTCAACGTTCACTTATGGACTAAAACAGGCACCGCGTGCATAGCACCAACGACTAAGTTCTTTTCTTCTCTCTCTTGGGTTTCAAGTATCTCGTGCAGACTCCTCTTTATTTATACTTCACTCGGCAGCATACAGTGTCTTTCTCTTGGTATATGTAGATGATATAATTTTAACTGGGTCGCCCTCGGCGCCTTTATCAGCTCTAATCAAATCCCTGCAACGAGAATTTGCTATTAAGGACCTCGGCGAGCTCCATTATTTTCTCGGCATTGAATTGCAAAGAACTGACAAAGGTCTACTACTCCATCAAGGCAAGTATGCACACGACATTCTTCAACGTACCAATATGCAAGATGCTCGACCAGTCACGACTCCTTGTGTTACTAGTACCGACCCGTCTTTACTGTAGCATGGAGCTTTATTTCATGATCCTACCTTATATCGTAGTACTGTCGGTGCTCTCCAGTACCTTACCATCACTCGGCCGGATCTTGCGTATGCGGTGAATACCGCGTGTCAATTCATGCATACTCCCACCGATGCACATTGGCAATTCGTTAAGCGTATTTTGCGTTTTCTATGTGGTACTACTAATTATGGCATTCTGCTTACTTGGAGCTCTACTTGTCAACTACATGCTTTCTCCGACGCAGGTTGGGCCGGTGACCATGACACTCGTAGGTCTGTTGGTGGTTATAGTGTCTTTCTTGGATCTAATCTTATTTCCTGGAGCTCCCGTAAACAACGGACTGTAGCTCGCTCTAGCACCGAAGCGGAATTTAAGTGTCTAGCCGATACAACGGCCGAGCTCATATGGATAGAAGCCTTATTACGCGACCTCCATGTCTCCTTGCCAAGTCCTCCTGTCTTATGGTGTGACAATATTTCGGCTATTTACCTCACCGGTAATCCCGTTTTTCATGCCCGAACGAAGCATGTTGAGATTGACTATCATTTTGTTTGAGAACGAGTGGTTTAGAAGCAACTCCATATTCAGTACATCTCCTCCATAGATCAACCTGCGGACATCTTCGCCAAAGCTCTATCTACCACTCGATTTCGTCTATTGCAGTACAAGCTTACTGTGACATCTCTCACATTAGCTTGCGGGGGATGTCAAAGGATATCAAATCTGACATTTGATATTCAGCAGATCTCTAACAGCCATTCCCGATATTCAGCAATCGCTCCTGATATTCAGCAAATCTCTTGCAATCAGTCTTTGATTTCCTTCTGATTTGTTGTTGATTTGTTTATATCCTTAACTTCTTATAAATAGAAGTTGAACGGAGATGTAAAAGATGTACAAAAACATCATAAAGATTACAATTTAGTTTTACGTTTCAACAATATCAATAATTTATCTCTTACTTTCTTTTTCTTTGCAATACACAGGCTATGATTTTAGCCGGTACCGACACTTTAGCGGTGACACTTGAATGGGCAATGTCAGAGTTACTCAATCATCCTTGTGCTTTGAAGAAAGTTGCGTGGGAGTTGGACAATGTAATTGGCGAGCAACAATTGATAGACGAAGCTGACACATCGAAGCTTCCCTATCTCCAAAGCATTATATCCGAAACAATGCGATTGCATCCATCAGTTCCACTTCTTGCACCACACATGTCCTCCGAGGATTGCTCAATAGGTGGATACGATGTTCCTCGTCTCACCATTGTACTAGTCAATGCATGGGCCATCCACAAGGACCCGAAATTGTGGGATGGCCCGACTAGTTTTAAGCCAGAGAGGTTTGAAAATGGTGAAGTTGGTCCCTACAAGTTCTTGCCATTCGGGCGCGGAAGGCGGGCCTGTCCCGGAGTGGGCTTAGCTCAACGGATTGTGAGCTTAGCTTTAGGCTCTTTGGTTCAGTGTTTTGAATGGAAGAGAGTCAGTCAGGAATTAGTGGACATGACTGAAGGAAGAGGCGCAACTATGCCTAAGGTGGTGCCCTTGGAGGCAATGTGAAAACCTCGTACGATCATGGCCAAGATTATCGATCAGTGAGTAACGATGGACACGTTGCTTTTCCTTCTGTTTATGTTTTTACCAATTCTGAAATGTAATGAAACTTGATTGATGTAAACTTTAATCAAATAATGTTGTGTTGTGAGAATTGTGTATAGAATTAATGTGTGGAGCGACGTGGCAAGCTGTTATTAATTATTTAATAAAGTTCATTTGTTCATATGATCGCTTACGATTTGTTACACCGCTTAGTATACCACTTCAATTATGAAGCATTACTCATAAAAGATACATATCCTGCAAAATGTCAAGGTTAATTACTCTACACTTTGTCACCAATCACGTTGTTGATTGGATTGAAGAGGGCGACGAAGCTTTAGGGGCTTGTTCTCAGAACATTGCTGCTGGCCAGAACTTTCTCTTTTTCCTCTCTCCTTCTCTTTTTCCCTGCTAAAAAGGAACATCGAGGAACTCTCCAACAACTTTTTCACTGGAGATTGTTCAATTATGTGGCAGTCTTTGTGCTTACAATCAGACAACTTCAGCGCAGACATAAGACGAGAAAGGAATAATAGCTTGGCCTCTGCATTATATAACAGCTAAGATAGACGGCACAAGGTTGTTCGGGCACATATACATCATTCTAGGATTGTGTCCTCTGCATCAGCATCATTAGCATTAAGGCTCCGCTTGAAAAATATAACTTTTCTGAAAAACATTTTTTTAGGAAAATGACAATATTCTTTGGTATTTGGCTAAAACCTGAAAATAAACTGAAAAATATTTTTCATCATTGAGTAAGAAAAATCTGATTTGGTTTTTCTAAATAAACATCGATTATTTGGACGCTAGTGACTTGCACATATAGTAGCCGAGAAATCAGATATTGGCACCAGGGTCCTAGGTCCGGCGTCAATGGACCTTGACCCTAGCACCGGGGACTAGGGCACAGACTCCAAAGTCTCGAACCCGACCTCAACGGACTTGAGCATGGGTATTGGGGACTCAGTCTCAGGCATTAAGGTGTCAGGCCCAACCTTAATGGACACGAGTCAGGCCTTGCTGGACCTAGATGAAGGCACGTGGGTCTCAAGCCTAGCCTTGATTGATCGGGGTGGGCACCAGCATCACGGACCCATCCTCAATGAACCCAATGGGCCTAGGCATCGAGGACACGGGCATGGGCACTAGGGTTTGGGCTCGGCAAGGACACCAAGGTGCCGGGTCCAACCTTAATGGACACGGGCATGGGTGCCAAGGACATAGGCCCGGCCTCGATAGACCCAAGCTCGGGCCCCAAGGTCCTAGGCCCAGCCTCAATGGACACAGGTGCGGCCTCAAAGGACATGGGCCCAAGCGCTGAGGACCTAGGCACTATCACTAGGATGACGGTTCCTAGGTCGGCCACAGGCATTGGTGTCCCGAGCTCAACCTCTATGAACTTGGGCTCGAGCACCAGGGTTCCGGACCTAACCTTTTTGGACTTGGGCTTGGCCTTGATGGACCCCGATCAAACCCGGCCCCGGCCCCAATCTAGAGATGATACCAAGAGCACAGGAGCAACCATTGGGATTCCCATGCCCAAACGTAAAGTTTCTGGTTTAAGTGTTGATATATAGTCATATTTAAAAGTTAATTCTTGATTTTTTTAAAAAGAAAATCATTTTCCTCAATTTAAGTATAAATTTTTTGTTAATATATTTTCCTAAGCAATCCTAATGCCTGAAAACGAGGAAAATGTTTTCCATGAAATGAACGGAGACAATGACTTTTTACATTCTGGAGTTATGTTCCTCATTCTCAAGCTTAATGCCGTACTCCAGTAGAATTTCAATAAGCCTCGTCCATTAAGAGAGGTTGAATCCTGAGAGTTTTCCGAATGGAGGTTTTCACATGACTCCGCTCCATGGAAAGGGCTCAAAGTAGCATCTTCCGTGTTTGTGTAGGTCTACCCTTGGCTAGCAAGACCATTGAGGATGTCTGTGTTCTGCGTGTACATCTTAATGATGTTTTCATTCGGCTTCATCTTGAGCATTTCATTGTTGTCTAGTAGAATTCATCTCTGATTCTGTGACTTTTTAAGTTCGCTTGTCTGTTCTTCTTCTCGAGATATGATTGCAGGAGCCTGGATGTGGAATGGCCATTGTTTTGAACCACTAGTTGGTGCTACAGGGGCCAGCGGATTTAATTTCTTGTCGAGGTACAATTAAGATGGATGCTTCTTAGATATCAACGCCTATCAAGTCACTTTCATTGATTGTTTAAAGCGCCGCGTAATTCCACTAAACCAAGAGAAGGCTGGGTCGGCGACCATGCATGCGATTTCCAAGCAAAACTTTGGGTGGCGGAATATGAAGCCATGCCTCTCTCGTAAATCAGCTTAGATTATTCTACAAAAGTTGTTGGCCGTGAAAACGGTACCCAAGATCTCCATAACTAAAATCTAGAACATAATAATCGAGTAAAAAGGGTACCCAAAATCTCTATAACTAGAATCTAGAACATAGTAATCGAACAAAAGGGATTTGCACACTTGATTTGGAATCCGTTGTTCTTTATGCGAAATAACGACAATATCACTAGCTTAATGAGACTACTCTTGACAATAGTGAATACTCCTTATATGAGATAATTTGTGCATCAAGGTTAAAGGAGAGACTTGAATATTATTTATAGAGTTTTAAACTGTATTCTCTCATCACGGATCGGATCTTATTTGGCTTACACTAACCAGTCCCATATTAACCTAATTAAGAATCTTTAAATCTTATATTATTAGATCAATCCCGCAAAATGATAAATTATAATCTCAATTAATTTAGTCTACATCAAAATAACTCTTACAAAAGTCACCCATCGACCCATAATTATAATACAAAAACCAATGATTGGCCATGACTAGTGTTGACAAATTTTGACACGTTTCAAATCAATGAATTACAATGATCGTCAAGTGCAATAGTTGTTGTCACTCCATTTAGTAAACACTTCCAGTTTACCTCGTCGCATCAGCTTGCTTAATACTATAATAGTTGACTATTGTACCAGCTAACGGTGACATTTACCAGCAGAGTTACCGTGATCATAGACAACGATGAATCCTTTGAATTTTATATGAATGTCATAATTTCTAAAAAGTTGATATAATAAAAACTCATTTTGTAATTATACTTTTCTGTGACCCACTCATAAAAGCACTGCTTCCCAATGTCCTAAGTATAGTACATCAATCATTTTTGTGTACATCAATTAGTGGCTGGCAAAAGGACATAGTACGTCCATCTTGCTTATCCTGTCCAAACTCTTCCAAAATTCAAACCCAGACATGGAACTTTCTCCATCCTCCACCTTCTTTGCTCTGGCTCTCTTCCTCCTCATCGCTCTCAAACTCTTGTAGCGATGGCTGAACCAACTCAAAAACCTCCCACCAAGTCCACCTACCATCCCCATCATCGGCCACCTCCACCTCCTGAAATTCCCCTTCCACCACACCCTCCACGCCCTCTCCCAAACCTACGGCCCCATCTTCTCTCTCCGCTTCGGCTCCCGCCGGGTGGTCATCGTCTCGTCAGCGGAAGCTGCCAAAGAGTGCTTCACCCCTAACGACATTGTGCTCGCCAGCCGCCCAGCCCTTCTCATCAACAAGCACCTCGGCTACAACAATACAATCGTCATCTCCTCCGCTTACGGCGACCATTGGCACAACCTACGCCGCATCTGTGCCCTTGAGATCTTCTCCTCTACCCGCCTCAATGGCTTCTTGCCCATCCGGAGGGACGAAATCAAGCGGCTCCTCCTGAAACTCCACAAGATATCATCCTGCGATCAAGCGCCGGCTGAGGACTTCACAAAGGTGGAGCTGAAATCGATGTTCTCCGAATTGACATTCAACATCATGGTGCGGATGGTGGCTGGGAAAAAATACTATGGTCTGGACGTGAGCAACATCAAGGAGGCGGCGTCATTCCGGAAGATGGTGAAGGAGATCATGAGCTATGGTGGGGCTTTGAATCCAGGGGACTAGTTGGGGATTTTGAGGTGGGCCTTCAGGGGATTCGAGAAGAGACTGTTGAGGCTGAGCAAGAGAACGGACGAGTTCTTGCAAAAGTTGATTGAAGAACACAGAGAAAATGATAGAAATGGTGGTTGTGGTGGTTTAGAGAGGAAGAACACTATGGTGGATCACTTGCTGTCTTTGCAGGAGTCACAGCCGGAATATTACACTGACCAGATTATTAAAGGGCTTATGCTGGTACGTAGATAACCAAAATTCTTTCTATCTGATCCTTATCATGTGCTAATAAGTCCATGCTTACATCATCCACCCCAATGCATAACTAGCTACCCGATTTATGAAGTTAGCATTGTAATTTCTTGGACGTATCGAGTATGCTTTTTCCCTATGAACAAAGAGACTGTGGTAATAGTTTATCTTACATGCTTGATGCTTGATGTCTAGCGGATTTTAGTAATTAATTTGGAAGGTAAATTAAATGGTGGGTCGACGGCCTGTAAACGAAAATTGCTCGGGATATCTCTTAGATATAGATACAAGAATAATCGGGGATCATTGTCTAAAAAATTATAAATCTATTATACTACGACTAATTTAGTCATGAACTTCGTAAAAATTTGTCAATGTTCCTAAATTGTATGGAGCAACGAAAATTGTACCGCACTAAATCCAATAATTGACGTTACTGAGTCCATTATTTGAGGTTGTATCAGGAATAGGATTCTCATGTGGAGGAAAGTCCATTGGAGATAATAGAAAAGATGATCTTGGCCATTCCACACTTTTAATAATATTTGACCTGGGCTCCATTTCCCAGTTAGGTCAGAATAATCAGAGGCTGGAGCATTTTCGTTCAAAGGAAATTTTTTAATTTTTTAATTTTTCTCTTTTTTTTTTTGGATAATGACACAAACAATCCCTGAACTTTGACTCAATGTGCAATTTGATCCATGAACTTTTAATTTATTCAATATAGTCCCTGAACTTTAATCTAATGTTCAATGTGGCCCCTAAAGTTTTAACTTGGTCCCTAAACTTTTAATAAATGTTCAATTTAGTCCTTGAACTATATAAAAATATACAATATAGTCTCTAAACTTGAATTAATGGAATGACTACATTGAATATTTTTATAAAGTTCAAGAACTATATTGAACATGTAAAAAAAGTTCAGGGACTACATTGAACAAAATGAAAGTTCAAAGACCATATTGAACATTGAGTTAAAGTTCAGGGGCTACATTAAACAAATTAAAAGTTTAAGGACCAAATTGCACATTGAGTCAAAATTCAAGGATTGTTTGTATCATTTTCCCCCTTTTTTTTTTCTTTCTAGTAAGGGCCTACAAACCCTCATCGGCCAGCTCGCCAGATTTGGCGAGGGCTAGCCTTGCCTATGGCCGGCGAGGGCAGCCCTCGCCTGTGGCTTTTGAGGGCGGCCTTGCCTGTGACCCTCACACAGATCTAGTGAGCGCCAGCCTCGCCTATGGTGGACAAGGGTGGCCTTGCCTAGGCAAAGTCGCCCCTCGCCCACCTATCTCTGAGCATCGCTAGTGAAGAAAGAAAAGAAGGAAAAAAGAAAAAAGGGGACAAATTCAAAAAAAAGTAAAGAATGAAAATGCTTCCGGAAAGTCAGGCTCTTATTTTAAATAGGATTTATTTTAGACTTTTATTTGTGGAAATGATGGTATTTCGTGCTTTATTTGGAACTTTCCTCTGAAAAGATGACGTAGGCCATTTTACACATTTAATATTCTGTGACCTGGGCTCCATTTCCCCGTTGGTTAGGTCAGAATAATGAGAAACTTAATTGGCCGACTTGTGAAGGCAACTTTTGCTCGATGACTAGACAAGGATATACGTGGCTCCATGCATGACGTTCAATTGCATTCATTTACTTTGCGGTGGGCAAGAGTAAAAGTTCTTTTACAAGATGAAATCTTTTTATTCATAAGAAAGTGTAATTTATAAAAAAAAAAATTCATCATTAGAAGTCAATTATCAAATAGATCTCTTTTTATGGGAAACAGATTATTGAGATAATTAAATCCTGGACTTATATAAAACTTTATCATGAATCGGGCTAGATGCAAATCAAAATTTTTGAATGGGGGCTCTAATTAATATAGGATTGCTTGATGCCATATCTATATCTCTTATTTTATTTTTTTATACAATACATAAGTTATAATTTTAGCTGGCACCGACACCACAGCTGTGACGCTTGAATGGGCGATGTCGCAGTTACTAAATCATCCTCACACTCTTAAGAAAGCTGCCGAGGAATTCGATAATGCAATTGGTGAGCAACAGTTGATAGATGAAGCAAACGCTTCTAAGCTTCCCTATCTACAAAACATCATATCCGAAACTTTGCGATTACATCTGGCGGTTCCACTTTTAATCCCGCACATGTCCTCCGAGGATTGCTCCATAGGTGGATACAATGTCCCTCGTGACACCACGGTACAGGTCAACGCATGGGCCATTCATAGGGACCCGAAACTGTGGGATGACCCGACGGGTTTTAGGCCAGAGAGGTTTGAAAATGGTGAAGTTGAGCCTTACAAGCTGTTGCCCTTTGGGGTCGGAAGGCGGGCATGTCCCGGAGAGGGCTTCGTTCACCGGGTAGTGAGCTTAACTTTAGGGTCGTTGGTTCAGTGATTTGAATGGAAGAGGGTGAGCGAGGAATTGGTGGACATGACTGAAGGAAGAGGCGTGACTATGCCTACGGTGGTGCCCTTGGAGGCCATGTGCAGACCACGTACCATTACGGCCAAGATAATCGTTCATTAAGTTACGGTGGACACATTGCTTGTACAACTGTTTTTATGTCTTTATCAATCGTGAGATATGATGAAACTTGCTAGATGTAAAATCTTAATTAAATATGAGTGTGTATTGAGACTTATTAGTCAATTAAATCATGTGACAAACTGTTATTAATTTTCGAACTGTGTTTATTTGTTCAAATGTTCGCTTTCGATTTGTTACATCGTGTAGTACGTTGCTTATAGTCATTTACTCAGTGGATAACTCTATGGATATAAGTACCACCAATGCTATAAATCACTCTTTTTTTCTATGGACGTCGTGAAAATCTCATTCTATGGATGCTTGCGTTGTCTTCTTCAATTTTCAAACGTCCTTTTACACGGAAGGTTTAGGATCCATTTGTGGACGCCCTATTTCCCAGGACAGACTGTTTTTTCTTCTGATATTGGGCTTTCCTCATCGGCAACACTTGCTGTTCGAGGTATCCGACTATTCTTGCTTCAGTAACCAGCCATTCAGAAAGTGCCTATGCTAGCTTTTAGCTTCAGAACCACGTAGCATCAACATGATTGGGTGGCTTGGATCAACTAAGCTCATTTGCATCCGGAACAACTAATATTTTGAGGCCAACACCCTATGCCAGTGTGGGCAAGTTATTGACTATAACGGCATAGGAGGCAAGGTACATGATCCGTTCAATATTGTGAGTCCCACGTAAATTTCACCTGATAGGGTAAATCTAATGCACTGGATTTATATATACACAGGGCAAAGCTAATAATTTTCTTTCAATGTGGCTAATGTTCATCTGGCTCATATTTTGTGCCACCTGGACCCTAACATACTTAATCAGGAATCGAAGCTCATAAATTCGATATAATTGTCAAAAATCACGAAGATAAGTTCACATGTAGAGATGGGAGAGGAACCGAGGGAAGCAGGTCTTGTTTGCATACGCTGTGATTATCTATTATCAACGCTCAACGCACAGTTGAATATGTGCCCTGTGTAAGATTGCCATTACAATTCCAATTGCTCACCACCCCCTCTCTCCCTTCAATTAGTTGCCAACTATTGAAAAAAGCTAGGGTTAATACTACGAAAAACCTCAAACTGATACATATGTGATAATTTTACCCACAACTATTTTCTTTACCACAAAAAAACCCCCACACTGGTATACCTATGACAAATTGACCCCAAACTAACTTTTTAAACACTAAAAACCCTAAACTGGTACATTTGTGACAAATTTACTCTCCGATAGTTTCCATTAAATTAGATTAATACAAAAAAAATAAAAAAAATTGGTACATCTATGATAAACGGAGGGTAAAATATAAAACTAGCACATCAGTCAACTGTCATGTGTCATTTAACAAAGCAATTTGACAGTAAAATTTAATGAAAATAAATTGAGAGTAAATTTGTCATAGATGTACCAGTTTGGTGTTTTTTGTGATCAAAAAATTAATTTTGAGTAAAATTATCACAAGTGTACAAGTTTGACATTTTTTGTGGTATTAACCCAAAAGTTATTTTGTGTCATTTATCTAGCAAGGTATCCTTCAAAGAGGAATAACTATTGACACTTAAATTTTGGCAATCCTGTTTAATCATGTATTGCATAAAAATTAGGAGCCAACCTCAACCCCTAAACAAAATATGACTATATTGCATTTGCATACTGAATCGCGACCTTAAACGAGATAAACCACAAAGGGAAAACTAATGGATTACTATGCAACCACTTAATGTGAACTTTCTCAAGCCCATACCAATCACAATTTTTGGGTTTGTTTTAATGATTTAGACATGCAATTTAATTCGATGAGTTATTCACAAACCTATACCAATGGATGAGCAATTCACAAACTCAAATAATGTCTTACCATACTCTCCACAAAATTTGAGCGTGATCCGACGGTTAACGAGACTGGGTATTTGTTGATTTCGTGAGACTGTGTGCTGGAATATATCCCAGGTGGCCACCGAAGAGAGAGAGCTCGTGTATGTATGTATTTTATTTGTTCTCTCTTGTGTCATTTTTCTTTTCTGTTGTGTAATGCCAAGCTCCCTTTGTGAACAACTTCCTTAATTTAAAAAAAAAAAAAAAAAATGTTCTTGTAAGGCAAATGTTATGGCTTTTTTTGATATATTTCTTTCCTAAATTGAAACAAAGAAATCGTGTGATATATTCAAGATAGGAAAATAAGATATCTTCTTCATTATCTATCCAATAAACGAATTTTGAGCTCAATATACTTTATTGTTTTTCAATTAAAGAACACAATTTTTCCTGATTTGACTTCCCTCATGTCCATCCTATATGTGAAACTTCGACTACCATGGGCTTGACCAAATTTTGTTTCTCTTGGGCTTAGTCTTAATCCAATTAAGCTCAGAGTATCCTTTCTTAACTCAGTCTAATTATAACGCAGTTTATGTGATTTTATTTCTAAAAATATGACAATGCACCTTATATGCATCTGTAATTTAACAATATTCTTGTTTAGGGGTTGGGGTTGATCACTAATTTTTCTATGCGATGAATAGAATTGCCAAAATTAAAGTGTCAACAACTGCTCCTTTTGAAATGGAGCTTGGAAGGGTTTCATTCAAAGATAAAAGACACCTAAATTCAGACTATGCAAATGCACAATAATTACTCTTTTTGTTGGGAATATGGATCTCGATGAGTCCACACCTATTTTTTAAAATGTAATGAAATACATATGCTAATGCAAAGATAGAATACGTGCCTATCCTTAATTACCTGGAGATTCGGGAAATTATACTTTGATACGGAAAGTTTCTTGGAAGTTTTGGTAGGTCTTCGCTAACAAGGCTTACATACTTGAAAATATTTGATGAATAAACATTCGGAACTTAATCAGAAGTTTAGTGATTTCAGAATATCTAGAATGTGCCTTACATATATGGAAAGGTCTCTCACCTTTAGGTAAATAAACAACCCGAACTTACTCTAGATGTTAAAAAATTATGGATAGTCCAGGACGTACCTTAGATATCTGGTAAGGTCTCTCACCTTTAGGGAAATAAACAGCCGGAAATTACTCTAGAAGTTTAGAAATTTTGAAATATCTAAGACGTACCGTATATATCCAGGAAGGTCTCTAACCTCCAGGCAATTTAGAAATTTTGGAATATCTAGGACATATACGTCCTTTGGATATTCGGGAAGATCTCTCACTTCCGGGCAGTTTAGAAATTTTGGAATATCTAGAACATACTTTGAAAATATGGGAAGGTTTAACCGACAAACACCTAAAACTTACCTTAAAGTTAACAATTTACTTAACAAAAAACTGGAAATCATCCCAAAGTTTAAAAATTTTCTCAGTAGCTAGAACTCACCTTAGATAGACAAAAAGTGTCTTGACAAAATATCTAGAACTCATCTTAGGTAAATTGGTATTGCCATGTACCAATAATATTTTGGAGTATGAAGCTTGTATTTTTCGCTTGCAATTGGCCATTAACATGAAAGTAAAGAAATTACAAGTATATGGTGATTTCGCGCTCATCATTCTTCAAATTGAATGTGAATGGCAGACGTGCAACTCGAAATTAATCCCATATCACAAATTCCTTGAAGAGTTGGTGAAGAAATTCAATGAAATATCTTTTAAATGTTTGTCAAGATCTCAATATTAGTTTGCTGATGTCTTGGCAACTCCATCTTCAATGTTACAAGTGATGGATGGATCAGACATTGACCATTTAAGAATTAAAATTTTGGAACGTCCAGCATGAATTGAAGAAGAACCCGATAGCAAGCCATGGTATTACAATATCATGACTTATCTTCAACAGAGCACATTTCCCTAGTAGAGTTGTCAAGTTTGTCGTGATTAGGAATCCTAATCCCAAGTTTTACCTTTATAAGACGTGTCGGTTAAAACTCAAGTGTCAACAAGGTACTTGAAAAGATTTAATAGATAAACACCTAGAACTCACTTTAGGTATCTAAAGATCGAATTGACAAACAATTTGAAGTCATTTCCAGGGTTTAAAGATATCTTAACGAAATATCTAGAACTTACCTTAGATATTTGAAAAGTGTATGGTCAATAAAGGACTAAACTACTCCATAAGTTTAAAGATGTCAAAATATTTAGAACTCACCTTAGATATCCAAGAAATACCTAAAACTCACCTTAGGTAAATTGAAGGGATTCCTGGAACTCACCTTAGGTAGTTTGGAGATAAAAGTGTTTGGACGAATCATGAGACTTCAGAGAGCAACTCGAACGGCGGAACTCTTTGGTCTTTGAGGAAACATTGCTTGTCTTACATGATTAGAGCAAATATGTTGTTGAAACCTTGATCTTGGCCAATCATTTAGAAATAGTTGCATAAAAAATTAGGGATTAATCTTTAATCCCTAAAAAATATTAAAATTAAATTGCATAGCGTATAGTTTTTAGGAGCATTTTGCATCATTAAATAAACCCATAAAAATTGCATTGGACCGGTGGTGGACCGACTCCAGTAAAGGTGATTTGTCTTAATTAATAAGCTGGACTGAACCAATAAGAACATGGAATTCTGGCCAAGCCCATTGAACAAATATAAGGCCAAAAACTTCATTAAAAATGCCAAATTAAAATCAACATCATAGTGCGGACAGTGGCTGGGAAGAGATACTACGGTGACGACATGAGCAACGTCAAGGAGGCAGCGTCGTTCCGGGACATAGTGAAGGAGATCGTGAGATACGGCGGGGCTTCGAATCCGGGGGACTTCTTGGGGTTTTGACTTGGGTCTATAGGGTAGGGGTTTCGAGAAGAGAGTGTTGAGGCTGAGCAAGAGAACGGAGGAGTTCTTGCAAAATTTGATTGAAGAACACCAAGTAAGTTATAAAAATGGTGGTTGTGGTGGTTCAGGGAGCAAGAACACTATGGTGGATCATTTGCTGTCGTTGCAGGAGTCACAACCGAAGTATTACACTGACCAGATTATTAAAGGGCTTATTCTGGTACGGCTTGTGGCTTTCAATACAAAAATCTATTTGAAAGGGAAAGAGAACGAACCATACCTCCATTATAATTTGTCCGTTAATTTGGATTTGTCACTTCCAATAATAGTTTTCTAAGATAAGTCAAAATAAAATACCAAATAGAAGGGCGGTTTGCCAACATTCAAATGCACTATAGTCAACATTAAAATGCACATCGAGTCGCAAGTCTTTTCCTTTTATAAGAGTATAAGCCAAAATTTGAAGGCCACGGCTACAATAGATTCATATCAATAATTTCTCTTACTTTCTTTTTCTCTGCGATGCACAAGTTATGATTTTAGCTGGTACCGACACTTCAGCCGTGACGCTTGAATGGGCAATGTCGGAGTTAATCAATCATCCTTATGCTCTAAAGAAAGTTGCGCAGGAGTTGGATAATGTAATTGGCAAGCAACAATTGATAGACGAAACCGACCCATCAAAGCTTCCCTATCACCAAAGCATTATATCTGAAACAGTACGATTACATCCAGCGGCTCCACTTCTTGCACCACACTTGTCCTCCGAGGATTGCTCCATAGGTGGATACAATGTTCCTCATCTCACCATTGTACTAGTCAACGCATGGGCCATCCACGGGGACCGGAAATTCTGGGATGACCTGGCTATAGTTTTAAGTCAGAGAGGTTTGAAAATGGTGAAGTTGGTCCCAACAAGTTCTTGCCGTTCGGAAGCGATAGGCAGGCATGTCCCGGAGCTGGCTTAGCCCGACGGATCGTGAGCTTAGCTTTGGGGTCTTTGTTTCAGTGTTTCGAATGGAAGAGAGTCAGCTAGGAATCAGTGGACATGACTGAAAGAAGAGTTGCGACTATGCCTATGATGGTGCCCTTGGAGGCAATGTGCAAAGCTCGTACGATCATGGCCAAGATTATCGATCAGTGAGTAACGATGGACACACTGCTTTTCCTTCTATTTATGTTTTTACCAATCCTGAAACGTAACAAAACTTGATAGATGTAAACTTTAATCAAATAATGTTGTGTTGTGAGAATTATGTATAAAATTAATGTGTGAAGTGATGTGGCAAGCTGTTGTTAATTATTTAACAAAGTTCATTTGTTCATATGTTCGCTCACGAGTTGTTACACCATTTAGTATACCGATTATTTGGACCAACTTCAATATTTTATAGTATTTGGCCGAAACTTGAAAATGAATTGGACAATATATTCCGTCGTTTGGTAAAGAAAATGCAATTTGATTTTTCTAAATAGACATATATTATTTAGAAACGAGTGACTTGCATGTACACGGTCAGGGAATCGGGCACAAGCACCGAGGTCCTAGGTTCGGCCTCGATAGACCTAAACCTAGGCGCCGAGAACCGGGGCATGAACTTCGGAGTCTCGATCCCAACCTTAATGGACTCCAGCATGAGTGTCGGGACAATTACTAGTGACATATTGTGTCCATATCATAATCAAGCCTAGGATTCCTATGTGAGATTTTATAATGAACAAATCTTAAGTACAAAAAAAGCAAAGATGCACGAGGTAAAATGGTGACAAGCTATGTGATGTAGTCTGCTACATGACTACCCAAACAATAGGATCAGGAGAGTGACTTACATACATAGAAACTCCATAAAAAATGTTGGCTATGTGCTACCTCGGGAAAATATTTGCAACTTTGTCGACACAAATCAGAATGACCTAATTCCAATATCAAAAGTATGAAGATTCTTGGATCTACAACTTTTATGTTTTAAATTTTCTTAGATAAGTTATCTAGGGTGGTCGATTTGGGGAGGAAGTGGACGAACATGAATGGACCAAATTAGGAAAAGAATAAGAACTTCAATGGTTGCTCTTCTAGGCCTCCAAGAAAGTTGAAATGGTATTAATTCTTCTAGATTGGTGGCTACAACTCTTCAAAGATGCAGACTTTTAAAAACTCCAACTCTTCTAGGACGGAGTGAAAACTCTTATAGATTATCAAGAGATTTGAATTTTTCGAGATTTAAGGGAATTGCAGTAAGCAAATTCATCAATCAAATTAAGTCCTTTTTATATAAGCTTGATGGCCTTTTATAGCAAAACAAAATAAGAGCAAAAAACTAAAGTCAAATATAGAAACCAGAAGTTATATAAGTACATAGAAACTAGAAATGCTTAGAAAGTATGAGCTAAAGCTATTAAAATCAAAACAATATTTCCAATGCTTCCGCTTGTCCCAAAGTGCCTTGATGCAAGTTTCGATGAATGAAAAATGAGAAAGTTAAAGATGAAGCTTTTCACTTATCGATGAGACTCTTCACTTGTCAGTGAGGTTTATCGATATTACGTTTATTGATGAGAGCATCGGCGAGCTTTAGTGCGTGCTGATCTTCATGGTCAAACTTGTTGGTCTTGAATATGGGCTGCACCACTATGGGTTCGGTAACATTGACTTTCCAAAAGTTAAAGTTGTTCTTTCATCAATGAAGATAAAGATATATGAATGGCAAGACATCCACCACCCATCGCTCCACCACCTTCACGCTCTCATCCGTAACCCGACCTCCGAACCCGTCCACTGAGGTGTCTTATCCATCAGCGTGGCGCTCACCCACATCTCCACATTGCTCATATGCCACACGCAAAATTCTAGCCCACAGCTTGACCCGAGCTCCCTCACCAACTTGGCAAGCTAGTCCATGGAGTCGGCCGTTCTTTACAGACAACTTATAGAGAAAAATTGCTGAGAATTAGAGGCTGGGTTGGCCTAGGTCCTAGTCCAGCGAGTGGTGCATTCTGCCCGCCTACCTCCGCCCTTGCTTCACTTTTTGGGTCTTCGGAGTCATTGTTTTTCGTATTTTTGACCTTTTAGTGATGTGACGCCCACATAGAACCCTATCAAAGCCATGTGCCATAGAAATTATTTGAAAAGAAAAATCACGTCAATTTTTTCTTTATTCAAACTGGGCAAATCTAACAGGACTAATTAATTGCATTAATATGAACAATTTAAAGACTTGATTACATTATTCAAATGTTTTAGATTTGATTGCACTCTATAAGTTTTCATGCCTTCTTTATTTGAGCTATTTTGGGAAACGATTGATCAAGCATGCACCGTCAATCTAACATAAAAGTTCCACAAGCGGCTTTATCCATCATTGATTTTATGGTTAATTAAAGAATGGGTAGCTACAACAATTAAATCAATGGTGGATTAATTGAGCATATGGTTATTCACGGCTAGTCCATGGAAACAGGACGTTAAAAAATGGCTCCCCAACCTTCCGAGGTTAAAAGGATGTTTGAAAATGGAAGAAGACACACACAAGCATCCAATATATTAATTTGAACAAATCATAAGCCAACGTTTAAACAAGTAAACTCTGTAGAGTAAATAATGACAGCTTGCCACATCACTTAATTAAGAGATTAACTTTATAAATAAGTCTCAACACGCTGCGTTATCATATGAAGTGTACTTCTATCAAGTTTCATTACATTTTTCAAATGGTATAAACATAAATAATAGGACAAGCAATGTGTCCGTCGCTTCTCATTGATCGATAATGTTGGCCATGACGGTACGTGGTTTACACATGGCCTCCAAGGGCACCACCTTTGGCATAGTTATGCCTCTTCCTTCAGCCATGTCCACCAATTCCTCACTCACTCTCTTCCATTCAAAACACTGAACCAAAGACCCTAAAGCTAAGCTCACTACCCGGTTAGCTAATCCGGCTCCAGGACATGCTCGCCTTCCACGCCCGAATGGCAACAACTTGTGGGGCCCCACTTCGCCATTTTCAAACCTCTCCGGCTTAAAACTCGTCGGGTCATCCCACAATCTCGGGTCCCTGTGAATGGCCCATGCATTGACTAACACTATAGTGTCACGAGATACATTGTATCCACCTATGGAGCAGTCCTCCGAGGACATGTGTGGGACGAGAAGTGGAGCTGCTGGATGTAATCGCAGGGTTTCGGATATAATGTTTTGTAGATAGGGAAGCTTCGATATGTTGGCTTCATCTACCAATTGCTGCTTGTCAATTACGGCATCCAACTCCTCAGCAGCTTTCTTCAGAGCATGAGGATGATTGAGTAACTCCGACATTGCCCACTCAAGTGTCACAGCTGCAGTGTCTGTACCGGCTGAAAACATAACCTGTGTGGCGTGTAAAATTGAAAATAACATATCTTATGTGTATCTATTGTAGCTTTGCCCCTTCAAATTTTGACTTAAGCACTTACAAAAGGAAAAGACTTGTGGCTCTAGCAGTGCATTTTAATGTTGGCTATCGGCCCCTCTAACTTATTTCTACTTATCTTAGAAAACTATTATTGGAATTCTCAAATCCAAATTAACCTACATATTATTATGGAGTAACCACGAGCCATGCTGGGTAACCAAAAATCAAATAAATGATCAAATAAATGGAGAAAAATATGACACAATACATATATCATAAGGTTGGAGGAATATCCAAATTATAAAGTTCACTACCTATAATTTTTTGTTTCTCCTAATGCATAAATCCAAACAATCTTATATTATTCAGACCATTCATTCGAATTTCGATTTGCTTTTAATCTGATTCGTGATATTGATATGATACTTTAAGCGTAACCGATAAATGACTCCTAATGATGAAATTCTTTTTATAAATTACCCTTTTGTATGAAAAATAATTGCATCTAATGAAAGAACCTTTTTCTTTTGCCTCCGCAAATTAAGTGAATGCTATTGAATGTCATGCAAGGAGCCACGTACAACCTTAATCTAGTCGTCGAGCAAAAGTTGCCCTATACGTGAAAATCCTTATTCAGATATAGCCTATAATAGTAAGACTAATTCATTCGAATTATTAGATTTAGTGAGTGGCAACATTCGCTTGTCTGACTTTACCCAAAAAAAAAAACATTCGCTTGTCTGAGTTCTACACCGACCCGGGCCACCACGCCTGACCGCCGTCGTCTCTCACTCGGCCACCACTTGTCATCCCTCCGCGTCCTCACCTTTTTCGCTGTCTCCCCCTCTCTGCCTCCATATGAGCAGGGGTTGGATTCCGAGGGTGGCGCCACTTCTCGAATCTCTCTTGAACCGAAGGTTCCCTCGCTCAGACGACCTTCCATCTAGGTCCCATGAGGCCAGTGATCTCTGCAGACTGAGAGACCGAGCGCGGGTGGTGGTGGTGCTGCGACGTGACGCGACACACGGTGGCGGGTGTACCCCTCGGTTATGGCGGTTAGGAGAAGAGGACGACGGGGCAACGAAGACGGTTGCTGCGGTGCAGCGGGCAGGAGTGCATCGGGAGGAGAAGGACAGAAGAGGAAAAGAAGAAAAAGAAAATGGACAAAAAAAAAGAAAGAAAGACGACAAAATAAACTTAATTTCGTGTCGATTTTCAATCTGACGGGAATTATAAAAGTAGACGAAGAAAGATGTCGGATCACCAACTATTCTCACCTTACTCTAAACATGACGTCGCGTCAAACTTTTATTTGGCCATTTTTCTTGTTTCTATATCTAAGAGATGTCTCAAGCAATTTTAGTTCACTGGCCCTCTTGTTCATCTCAAGAAAGTCTACATGAATAGATAACGCTACGTCCATGAAGTTCCTCCGCTTGCTTCACTAAACAGTACGAAGCTTCTAGTTTAAGAATTTAATTTGTGGAAAATCAACATGCTTAACTACGTTCATGAGAGAGTGTGATCTAACTACCATAGTTTCAGTAACACTCTACCAAATTGACCTTGCCTGTAATATAAACCATGACCTATAATATGCGTCATCTTGATGATAAAACCAACCGATAAGGATCAGACAGAAAGATTTGGAGTTATCTACCTACCAGCATAAGCCCTTTGATGATCTGGTCAGTGTAATACTCCGGTTGTGACTCCTGCAACGACAGCAAGTGATCCACCATAGTGTTCTTGCTCTCTGAACCACCACAACCACCATTCTTATCACTTTTTATGAATTCTTCAATCAAGTTTTGCAAGAACTTGTCCGTTCTTTTGCTCAGCCTCAACACTCTCTTCTCGAAACCTCTGAAGACCCACCTCAAAACCCCCAAGAAGTCCCCTGGATTCGAAGCCCCACCGTACATCGCGATCTCCTTCAGTATCTCCCGGAACGACGCTGCCTCCTCAACATCACTCACGTCCTCACCATAGTATCTCTTCCCAGCCACCATCCGCACTATGATGTTAAACGTCAGCTCTGAGAGCATCGATTTTAGTTCCACCTTGGTGAAGCCCTCATCAAGCGCTTGATCACTGGATGAGATCTTGTGGAGTTTTAGGAGGAGCCGCTTGATTTCGTCCCTCCGGATGGGTAAGAAGCCATCGAGGCGGGTGGAGGAGAAGATCTCGAGGGCGCAGATGCGGCGGAGGTTGCGCCAGTGGTCACCGTAAGGGGAGGAGATGACGGTGGTGGCGTTGTAGCCGAGGTGCCTGTTGATGAGAAAGGCAGGGCGGTTGGCGAGCACGACGTCGTTTGCGGTGAAGCACTCTTCAGCGATTTCTGCTGACGAGACGGCGACCACCCGGCGGGAGCCCAAGCGGAGAGAGAAGATGGGCCCGTAGGTTTGGGAGAGGGCGTGGAGGGTGTGGTGGAGGGGGAAATTCAGGAGGTGGAGGTGGCCGATGACGGGGATGGCAGGCGGGCTTGGCGGCAGGTTTTTGGGCTGGTTTAGCCATTGGGACAAGAGTTTGAGAGTGACAAAGAGGAGGAGAGCCAGAGGAAAGAAGGTGGAGGACGGAGAAAGTTCCATCTTTGGGTTTGAATAATGGATGAGTTTGGAGAGGATGAGTAAGATGAAAGTACCATGGTTTTTTTAGGTGAGGTGTTAATGAAGGGAAGAAAATGAAACACTCCAGAAAAGTGTTTTCTTTATTTTTTTTTCGGCTCATCAACATCCGCAAGCATTTTTTTATTCTTTTTCTCAAACTATTCATCCAACCACCATACTGAGGACAACAGGTGTGGCTCTAAAGATCATCAATTCTGGCCAATGAGTTAAACTATGTCTCAATACACGACAGATGATGATGCGCTTTGAGTGGACATCCCTTTGGCACGCGTGTGGGACCAATTTCCTAAAGGTAATTTTCACTATTATTCCAAAGTTAGGTCGTAGACGTGGATAAGAGAGATAAGAGAAGTAGACAAACTGCTCAAAAGCTAAAAGAATTGACAAGTCGATCGCGAAAGTGCAGAATGATCGGAAAATGGGGAAAGTCAACTTAAATAGGGGTGAGGATCGGGTCCGATTAACGTTGTTGACACCTCGATTTAAAAATAAATAAAAATACAAAAAATATATATCTAGCAGAAATGGAAAAAATAGCAAAACAAAAAATATAGTAACGAAAAATAGAAAATATAAAAGGGTCATGAGAATAAAAAATATATATAAAGAAAGAAAGGAGGAATTTCCACAAAAAAAGAAAAGAAAAGAAAAAGAGCCAGAGCTGGCTTCTTCCTTCTCACCCGCGTCGGTGTTGTTCGTTACTTCGGAAGGGCGAGTCGGTGTTGTTCGTCACTGTTTAGCCGCACCAGAGAACTCCCAGATCTATCGCGTTCCTTTTCGTAGACGATGTTGAAGACTTCCTTCCAAACCAGGTGAGACTTCTTTCCTATGTTTACACACTATTTTGGCCGAGAGAAGTCGATCCGATTGCTGAGTTTGTAAAAAACCTTGCTAAAATGCGACTGATCTGTTACAGAATAACTTGATTTAGATGATTTGTACATCGCTTCTCGATTGAGAATCATGCCCAAATCAAACTGGGAGTTCAAACTTTTAACCCGCCAACACCTGTTTGACAAAATGCTTAAATGAATAACCGAATTGATTTTTGTGAAATCGATGCCTGGAGCTCGTTCTTTTGTTCTTGATTTGCTCTTTGATTGATGAATCAATACTGAATCCGTGTTTTTCCTTGATTCTATGGCATTCATGTATAACGGTTCTGCTGTGGATGAGACTTCCGTCGGAGATATACTCCCCTCGCCGGAGCTAAGCCAGCGGTTTGAGGCCGCCACAGTGAGTTCTCTATCCTTGTTTCGTGTGTTCATGTGTGTTTAGATTTAGCGTGTTTGATTAGATGAAGATTGGTGACCGATTGAATAAGAGGCTCTGTTTTTTTTTATTGTGGCCGGTGTGTGATGAGGGACGACGGTGGCTGTAAGTTGTGGTCAACGGAAGTTCGGCGGTGGCTAGAATAGATGGCCGATGGCGACGGTTAGAGAATCGGTAGTAATAGATTCCCGACGGTTTTGGTGAAGTGAGTGTAGAAACTTCGGTGAAGGCGTGCAGAAGAAGACCAGAAAGATAGAAATAAAAAAATAAAAAAGAAGAAGAAGAAACAAAAAAGGGAAATAAAGAAATAAAAAATAGAAAATAGGGATAAAAAAAAAAAAGGGGAAATGAATCAGAGTCGGGTCCGATCTTGTTACTCGTGAGGTCGGGTTGGAGGCTGGGCTGCAAAAGGGTTCAATGATGGTGTGATTGGGTTGAACTCGAAATTGGGCTAAAATGAATAAAAAAAAAAAGAAGTTAGAAACTTGGGCTTGATTTGTTGTGATGGACCGAAGGACCCAAATTCAAAAGAAGTTAAAAAAAAAAATAACTCATAAGAGACCCAAATTCAAAATGGACCCAAGGACCGGTCCGAATTGTGAGTCTGACCCGGACTGCTAGAGTCCGGATCTGACCGGCTAATTAGACCGGGTTCCTTGACCGGGTCCAGAGTCCTTTTCTTTTTTCGAAGTAAAATATAAAAAAATAAAAAATTTCAGAAGATTCAGAAAAATAAAAAATGTGAGAAAAGCTAAAGAATGTAGAATTCTCTTAGTGTAGGGCTTTCAATAAACACTTTATGCTTGAACAAAAATTGAATAAGCCTTTAAGGCTTTACTTTAGGAGTTTTTTTATTGTTTTTTTCTTTTAGAGATGATGCTAGATCGTTGTTTGTGCATTTTCATTTTTTATTTGCATTTTAAATACTTTGTTTGTTATTCTCTTTCGAATGGTTAGGACGAAATTTCAAGATTCTCGATTACTAAAAAAAACTGCCCCTGCATGTTGGTTAACAAATAGTCGAATTTAGGTACCGAAATGGCATTAGTTGAAAAACTAGTGTAATCAAGTCTCCGATTCCTAAAATTCTCTTGTTGCGTATGCATCGAGACGATACTCACATGTCTTGATTTTAGGGTTTCTAGCCGAACTTTAATCATGACTAATGACGACTCCAAATGGAGCACATAAATTTAGATAACCAACGTCATGCGAGGTACGGACTTAGGGAGTGTCTTGTAAAGTACCTCTAAACCTACTACCCCCGAGATGGCCCTTGAGGGTTAGGTTACGACAAACGTGAAATTAGACTGAACCATTTCCTATTCGACAAACCTAGAATCGGTCCAAAACCAGTTCAATCAATATGGTTCTCAAGTTGAACTAGTTTTGAAGCCTCTTTTAGCAAAAAACAAAAAGAAAATAATATCTTTGCACCCATCAAGAACTAAACCGTGGTCTCAACAAATACTACTGGCAAAATAACCACTCGAGTAACAAATGTTTTTTAGGGTGAAAATGGTGCTGACTTGTTGTAAAATATTGCGTTGCAAGTATATAATAGAGAGAATAGAAATTAAGTAGAGAAAGCAAATGAACACCAAAGATATATATATTTTATCTTTTCATTATGTTCTGATTTCTTACACAATGACCAAAACTAAACTCTTATTTATAAAAAAACAAGAATGCACATATCATTAATGTCAATGTATTAAATACATACATTGAATAGGGAGATGACCATTTCATTGGAGATTGTACGTAGAATGTAGGTTACAAATGTACCATAATGGGTACATTGAATATTCATTTATATACATAGGTTACAAATGTACCATAATAGGTACTTTGAATATAATGAATATTCATTCATGTATTTCGTAACACTCCCCCTTGAATATTCATTGTATTCATTATACTATGAATGTGCATTGAATGATACTGCCTCATTAAAAACCTTAAGCCAGAAAAACCCAGTGGGACAAAAACCGGACAAAAGGGAAAAAGAGTACATAGCACAAATTTTAAGATCTCTCCCTTTTATAGATGCGTAAATTGCCTCGTTAAAACTTTAAGTCGGAAAAAACCTGTGGGAAAAAACCGGACAGAAAGAAAAAGAATGCAGTGCATAGTTTATAATATCTCCCTCTCAATTTAAGCTATATAGCCACCGTTGGGGCTAGTCAATCTTACATCTTATGAACTTGCAGCATACCAATGCCATATACCAATTTCTCAAAAGTTGACATTGGCAATGATTTGGTAAAAAGATTTGCAAGATTATTTATGGATTGAATCTGCTTAATATCAATTTGTCAACTTTCTTGGAGTTCGTGAGTATAGAAAAATTTCGACGAGATATGCTTGGTCCTATCACCTTTGATATATCCTCCCCTAACTTGTGCAACACAAGCAACATTATCTTCATAAATTATAGTGGGAGAATTTGTAACCGGTGTTAAACAACAAGAATTGTGAATATGTATCATAACGGATCTTAACCAAACATACACTCTTCCAGCTTCATATAAAGCAATAATCTCAAAGTTATTGGAAGATGTAGCTACTAATGATTGCTTCGTAGAATGCCTGCCATTATAACAAAATAAATAACCGATTTGAGAGCGAGCTTTATGTGGATCAGATTTATATCCAATATCAGTATATTCAACTAAACCGGGGGTAGTGGAATCCTTAGAATAATATAATCTCAAATCTATGGTTCCTCGAAGATAACGAAAAATATGTTTAATTCAATTCCAGTGTCTCCGAGTTGGCTCAGAATTAAAATGTGCCAATAAATTTACCGCAAAAGTGATATCTGGTCTCGTACATTGTGCCGAGTACATCAAAGCCTCAATTGCATTGAGATATGGTACTTCAGGACCAAGTATCTCTTCATCAAATTCTCTAGGACGAAACGGGTCCTTTTGGGGATCTAGAGACCTTACAACCATATGGGTGCTTAATGAGTGAGCCTTGTCCATGTTGAAGCGTTTACGTAATCTTTCAATGTATGCTAATTGATGGACGACTATTCCATTTGCTTTATACTCAAGCTCTAGACCAAGACAAAGTTTAGTTTTACCCAAATCTTTAACGTCAAATTCCCTTTTCAAATACTTAGCAGTTTTAGCTAACTTTTCCGGAGTTCCAATTAAATTTATATCGTCAACATAAACTGCTATAGTAGCAAATCCGGTTTCTGATTTCTTAATAAACACGCATGGACAGACGGGATCATTCTTGTATCTTTCCTTAATTAGACTCACTTAGGCATTGATACCACATGCGACTACATTGCTTTAACCCGTACAAAGATCTTTGCAATTTTATTGAAAATAAGTTGTAGGGAGTGCATGCATCAGGCATTTTGGATCCCTCGGGAATTTTCATTTAAATATCTGAGTCTAATGAGCCATATAGATATGTCGTGACAACGTCCATAAGACGCATTTCAAATCTTTCAGAGAGTACCAGGCTAATGAAAAAACGAAATGTTATCATATCTATCATAGATGAATATGTCTCATCATAATCAATCCCAGGTCTCTGGGAGAATCCTTGGGCAACGAGTCATGCTTTATACTTGACAACCTCGTTTTTCTCATTTCGTTTCCGGACAAATACCCATTTATATCCAACAGGTTTCACATTATCGGGGATGCAAGTTATGGGTCCAAAAATCTCTCGTTTGGCTAGGGAAGCTAATTCAGCCTTAATTGCTTCCTCCTATTTAGACCAATCTTGCCTTTGACGACATTCAATAATAGATTGCAGCTCACAATCATCATCCATAATTATATGAGCAACTAAGAATGCAAAAGCATCATCAATGATGATTTCATTCCAATCCCCAATCTCATTATAATATGTAATGGAATTCTCAGTATTCTCAGAGTTGGTGATCTTTTCATGGGTTTGTGCCTTTTCAGGGGCAATAAGCTCTTTGGGAGCAAGCACAACACCAGGCTTTTCTGGAGTAGATTCTTGATTCTTTCCCCTTCGTTTTCGAGGAATAGTGTCTTTTGATCCTATCGGTTTACTGCGTTTCTGTGGGGGATTTTGATCCATTTTAGCTTATCCTTCGGGAATAGCTATCCTAGCTGGAGCATTTGCAGCTAGAATATGAGACTTCATTACCTTAGTAGCATCATTAAATGCATCAAGAAGTCTATTGGCCATAGCCTGTAAATGGATTATGCGCTACACCTCGTTTTCACACTCAAGAGTTCTTGGGTCTAATTGAGATAAAATTTTCTCATTCTAGGAGAAAACCTTAATTGGTTTTTGCTTTGCTGCCATGTCAGTTTTAGGTGTTCCAATTGATGGAAACATAGTCTCATTGAAATGATAATCTACGAATCTGGTAGTAAAAAGATCGCTAGTAGTCAGTTCCAAGAACTTAATGATGGACGGTGAATTAAACTCAACATAAATGCCCAAACGGCATTGGGGACCCATTTTCATTCCTTTTGGCGATACTACAGGCACCTGTACTGCACAACCAAAGGTGCATAAAATGTAAAATATTAGGTTCATAACCAAGAACCATTTCAAGGGGAGATTGTAAGAGACTAGCAGTAGGGCACAATCTTATTAGTGTTGTTGTATGCAAAACTGCATGACCCCATACTGTATCGTTGAGATTCGTTCTCAATAATAGAGTGTGGGCAATGATTTGGATATGTTTAATCAATGATTCTGTCAATCCATTTTAAGTATGAACATATGCGACCGGGTGCTCAACCTCGATTCCGAGTGAAACACAATATGTATCAAAACTCTTTGATGTAAATTCACCAGCATTATCCATCATTATGCTTTTAATTGGATAATTAGGGAATTGTTCCCTGAGCTTTATAATCTGCACAAGTAAACGTGCAAAGGTGACATTGGATGTAGATAATAGACAAACATAGGACCATCTACAGGATGTTTCCACTAATACCATAAAATATCGAAACGATCCACTTGGTGGTGGTGGTTGTATTGGTCAACAAATATCACCCTGAATTCTTTGCAAGAATAAAGGGGATTCAAGATCAACCTTTGTTATAGAAGGTTTGATAATGAGTTTTCCTTGTGAACAAGCTTCACAATTATAATCTTTGGACAACAATACCTTTGTATCCTTTAAAGGGTACCCTTTTGTATTCTGAATTATTTTACGCATCATTGAAGCGCCAGGGTGACCAAGGCGATCATGCCATAATCCAAATTGATCAAGGATTACCAATCTCCAGGATATGGTGGAGTAGGTTTCAACGGCCTTAATCATGACACAATACAAACCCATAGAAGAGGCTTCTAGCTTCTCAGACTTATCTTATAAGAAATAATGCCAATATATTCTTTATTTTGCTCATAAATAGTCTCAATATGGTACTCATTATGGCGTACATCTTTGAAGCTAAGTAGATTCATTTTTGATCTACTACTTAGAAACGCATTCTCAATATGCAGGATGGTGCCTTTAGGCAAAACAATTGCGGCATGCCCAAAAACCATCAATAATCAAAATAGGACATGATATTGTATAGACATGTGTCTTACGCAATGTCATACTCGAGAAAAAGTGTCTACTACGAAATATGATATGTGTTGATGCACTATCAAGCAAACAAACATCTTCCTTTTTCTCGGTATTTTCCATTTGCATTTATGTTGACAACTTGCAAAAATTATTTACTCAGTTGGTAAATTTTCGTGCTGATAACGTGTTGTAAAATATTGCGTTGCAAGTATATAATAGAGAGAATATAGATTAAGTAGAGAAAGCAGATGAATACCAAAGATATATATTTTCTCTTTTCATTATGTTTTGATTTCTTACACAATGATCAAAACTAAGCTCTTATTTATAAGAAAACAAGAATGCACATGTCATTAATGTCGATGTATTGAATATATACATTGAATAGGGAGATGACCATTCATTGGAGATTGTACGTAGAATGTAGGTTACAAATGTACCATAATTGGTACATTGAATATTCATTTATGTACGTAGGTTACAAATGTACCATAATAGGTACATTGAATATAATGAATATTCATTCATGTATTTCATAACATGACTTTTATATTTTGTTTTTAAAAATTTGGTGTTTTACCCAAAATATAAAATGGGCTGATCACCGGATAGAATCAAGAACTATGAGTCATAGGGTCAATTCTCGATTCTAAATCAGGAATCCACTCACCTTGTAACCGATCACTTCTGAACTTTAAGTTATGGCGAGGATGGTTGAGTTTATTTCCGAACACCAGTTAATTCAACCGGCGAATCATGTTGGTACTGCCTCATACTGACCTGATAAGTGGCTTAAATCAACTGCACCAGAATCAGCTATTATGTTTTCTTTAGAAGGTTTATAACTAGGAAAAAAACTACAAAAAACCCCAAACTTTGTCATCTGTGACACATTTACCTCGAACTTTTTTTTGTGATACCAAAAACCCCAAACTATACTATTTGTGATACATTTACCACATTGTTCTTTATTCCATGGGCATTTTCGTCTTTTTGGTTTTTCTTTTTCTTTTTTTCCTTTCCGGTGAGGCCCTCGTCAGCGTCCGGCGAGAGCCGCCCTCGCTGGATCTGGCGAGGGCCGCCTCACCTGGGAGAGCGAGCCTTCGCCCGACTCAAGCGAGGGCAACCCTCGCCGGCGTTAGGAGAGGTGGGTCACCCTTGCCTAAGTCCGGCGAGGGCCGCCCTCACTCACCCAAGCGAGGCGGCCCTCGCCCGACGCCGGCGAGGGCGACCCTCTCCCGACGCCGGTGAGGGTTGCCCTCGCCTGAGTCGGGCGAGGGCCTCCCTCGCTCGCCCAGGCGAGGCGGCCTTCGCCTGACGCCGGCGAGGGCCGCCCTCTCTTGCCCAGGCAAGGCAACCTTTGCCTAACGCCGGCAAGGGCCTCGCCGAAAAGGAAAAAAAAAAGTAAAAAAGACGAAAATGTCCATGGACTAAAGTACAATAGGGTAAATGTGTCATAAATAGAATAGTTTTGGATTTTTTGTCACAAAAAAATTTGAAATAAATGTATCACATGTGGCAAAGTTTGAGGTTTTTTATATTTTTTCTCTTATAACTATAAGGTCAACACCCAATTATTAGCTAGACCTGGTGTGGCTAGCACAATTCATGTAATTAATTAAATCTCCTCAGTCCCATGTGGTTTCACATGATCCATCAAATCTCATGCACTAAGGCTTATGCACCAAGTAAAGCCAATGATTTATTCCGGTGGGGCTAATATTCATCTGGCTCATTTTTTGTGCCAATAGGATGGCAAAGACCTTTAAGCCTCTAAAAGGCCCTTTGCCAAATGTTGAGGCCTTTGAGTCTCATTGGGATTGCGCAACCTTAGCTTGGGGTCACCTGAGATTGTGCAACCTCAACGATAGTCACCGAGGGCAGATTTGGCTTGCCGGCAGCTTGAGCCTTTTGATGGCATCCGTCGAAGGATTTGAATTCAATTTTTTGTTTTAAAAGAATAGCAAAAGTGCTTTACAAATGCAATTTTTTCAAACATCATTTTAATCAAAGTTGTTTTTTAGTGTACTTTTAAATTATACTTTCTCAAATACTGTTTACCTTTCAAAAATTCTTTTAACCTAATATTCCTTACATTTTTCCAAAAACTTTCTCCATACGCTCTATCAAATAGAGCCCTAATAATTAATAATCACGAAAATAAAATCGCATGGAGAGAGGGGCCAGAAACCGGGTTGAGTCATCGTCTCCATACACTGGCATTTATCTACTATCGGCATTCAACATAGGGTTAAATGCGTGCCATGTGCACATTTAAGTATGACGTGTAAGATTGCCATTGAAATTCTAATAGCACACCAACCCCAATACCCCTTCGATTTGTTGCCAACTATTGAAAACTGTTAAATACAATTTTATTCAGCCTCCTCGCAAGAACGGTTTTATAAAGCTTGTCATTCTAAGGACGCATTTGACAAAAAAAGAAAAGATAGCCCAATCTTTTAGAATTCTTATAACTTGGCTAATTGTCGCATTAAATAATCATTAATTAATTAGAAAAGTCTAGATAGACGAACTTTTCACATAGGTGGGATTGGATGGGGTGATCGATTCCCAGTCCAATCCAATCCCACCCAAAAATTGGAAATCATCCAGGAATCAGGAATCGAACTACCTGGTCCTCGAACTAGACCGGACCAGTTGCTAGGCAGTCCAACGGGACTGGTGGATGTCGAGCTTGTCAACCAAGTTGAGGGTCCAGCCGAGAAAGAAGTTGGAGAGGATGGCCATGGGAGGGTTGGGGTAGGAGGCAAACCATCGGACGAGGGGGAGGGGGAGGCGGAGGGCGGAGATGATCGAGACAAGAACCACAACGAATGGCTGTTTACAGAAGACAGAAAAGCTTCAAATCAACCGAGAACTGTATGAATCAAAGACGATCGATTCCTTGTTTCCTTTTATCAGTTCATGTGAGGCACGACGCATAAGGTGTCGCTCAATCTGTGCAGAATAATACTTAATAAGAAAGCGCAAATCAAGATTAATGCGTTGTCATCACTCCATGTGAGACGCTGCATGTTCATCCTCCCATTCTCATGCCACCTGCTTAACATTATTCAAAGAGAACAAATGTATAAAACTTTAAGCAATGATACAGAAGCTGAGAGGAAGTTAATCAGTCAACTCCGCAGCCTCGCATCTCAAAGACTTTCAGGTAAGACCCCCTCTTCCAATGAGAGCTCTGACCACGAGATCCTTTTCTTCAAAGATACCCTCTTTTTCTCACTGGCCATGCGTTGGAGATGAAGATGATGAAGAAGAAGAAGATAAAAGAAGACGAAGAAAATATGTTTATTTTGATTTCTCTATGAAAAATTCGGTCTAGTCCGGGTGGTCTGGTTCCTACCTTGGAACTGGAAACCGGATCAGCGCCTTTGAAAACCGCCCATAACCGGACGGTTTGGTCCGGTCCGAGTGGTTTCCGGTTCTGGTGGTTCTCGTAGCACGCCCCTATTTTCACGTGCAATAACATTTCTCGTCCCTTCTTCTCTCTCGCTCGCTCCTGTCTCCGTGGATGAGCGACGACCGAGCGAAGGAGAGCGCTCCTCAACCAAGTAAAAACACACGGCCAGGGAGAAGTCAAGGGCAGAGCAGAGGCTGTGCGGCCCAGGAGGAGGGAACAGGTGGCCACCGGCTGCCATAAAAGCCGAAGAGAGAGAGGGGGGAGGGGGGGAGGGGATGTTCGGTTTTGGTGAGCGAGATCTAGAGAGGAGAAGAGAGAGATCCAGAGAGAGAAAGGGAGCGAGACAGAGAGTCGGAGAGTCCCTCCGACGACCACTGCTTCTCAGCCGCAGCTGACGCCCCCCCTTGGCCGCGTCTCTTCCCGCGCCGAGCCTCGACAAATCCCGGTTCGCCGTTTTTTGCTTTCATTTGATTCGGGATCGTTTTCGCTGAGGATCCCGGCTCGACGGCGTTAAGACGGCCAGCCATGACCTAAGTCGTCTCAGGGTTGACTCTTAGCCACCGCCGCCCAGCCGGGTAAGGCCGGCGACCACCGCGCCCCTGTTTTGCTCTGTTGACCCCCCTCTGTTTCGGCCCTGCTTTTTTGGGCTGCTCGGACCGTAGCTCGTGGCCATCCGGCACACGCGGCTTCGGTTCCCATCCATCCCATGCCTAACTGTGGTTTGAGTCCTGTTCATGTGTCGAGTTCGGATCAGGTATGAGTCTCGGTTGAGTCGAAAATCTGTCGTTTTTTGGAGCGCCCGTTACCTGTTTGTTGAAATGCCTCGATTAGATCCGGTTTTTGTTTTACCGTTTTGGTCGAGGTCGAGTCGTCTGGACACCGTTTGGTGTGATTGAGGTGTCCCGGTGATATGGTATGGATTTGGAAAAGCTCGAGTTAAGTCCCAATCATAGACATAGCATTAGCGCGAATTAGGCTACGCCATATTCCCTCTTTCCGAGGAAAAATTTGGTGGGGTGCAACATATTATATATTTGAATAATCCGAATCTAGAACTTGAAACGATCAAAGGATCCAATTTCATTTGGTTGGGTTTTGGAGACTATCAAGTGGGTCAAACCAATACCAAACTTCTGTTATCTTCCACAACTTTGGATTTTAAACGTTTTTGGTTAATAAAATACGTTTTTTTCTAATAATATATCTGGTTTGAGTGGGTGGGTCATTTACATATACTTGTTCTCTTTTACTTAGAATATAAATTTCTTGTAAATGTCTAGATGTTAAAGACTTGGTAGTCCTTTTGGTTAGGGATGCATTTGGCCTGGGACACCCACATTCACGTGTGCATTATCCACGTAAGAAAAGAGGAAAAGAAAAGGTAATCGTAATGCTACTGTGAAAGTGGGTAAAGAAAGAGTTACGGAAAAAGTGCGATAATGAAGAGACTTAACAATGATCATAAAAATATCGAATTATATTATCATAATCTAGTTTTCTATGGTGTTAAGAATGGAACTTCATGGACAATTATCATAATGAAAAATTGCCAAATAATATCAATATAAGTATATAATTACAAAGTTCTCTCTTAGTTTTGCTCTTAGTTGTGTTACGTAGAATTGTAGTTTACCAAAAATTGCCTTCACCACACTGCAAGAAGAGGTTTTACCGCTTTCTCCACATAAGTAGCACCTCGGAGACGCCACCTTAGCCAATCATTCAAATTTGCGAGCTATTATTAATTTAATTCCTTTGCATATTAATAGCTTATGTAAATGTCCATTCGCTGTTCAATTAATCTTCTCTGGAAGATTATAACCTTTTCTAATAATCTAATTCTTCTCAGAAAGACTATAAACTTACCTAATTGTCTAATAGCACAAGCTTTGCTATGTAAAATCAACCTTTTACCATTGCTTAATGTACTCAAAAAGTATTTTCCTTATGTATAATCGCATATGCAAGGCAATTATTTTGTGTATAAAACGAGGTTAGTAGAGAGGGTATTAGGAAGTATAGTAGAAGCGGCATCCTTAATCAACTTTTCACATGCACGTGACACGTGGCAAAACACTAGTGCATCATACGACAGAATAAGAGTCTCATCGATGGTGATATAGACTTAGAGACAATTTCCGTTGGAAAATACAGCCAAATAATTTATAAAATACTGATGTCTATTTTAGTACATAAATACCTTTTTCGAAAACATTTTGTAGGGTCTCTAGTATCTTTCTGGCGGCTCTCATGCGCATTCTATACCTCGTAAATGCTAATAACCATCGTACAACCTATTCAGTCGTCATGCCAATTTCGCAAGTTTCGTAAAATTCACAGGTTCTCCTGCCCAAGCATGGTACTTGTACAACTTGTTGATGGAAACATATAAGAGGTTGCCATTCAAACCTGCAAATACAGATAATATTCCTTGACCAGTAGAAAATGTCCTTTTTCTATAGAAAGCAAACCCTATCCTCAATTTCAACCTTTTCGAATTTTTTCCTAAAAATTTAGCTGAAGCCCCGGACGATTACCGATGTACAAATTGCTTTTGCATGTTGAATTTAATGGGTAAGATGTAAATTGTCTATAAAACTCAATGAAAGGTCTCAAATCTTATAAAAGGCATTTCTTGTGTTTTATATTCGAAATTCAGACCTTAGAGTTACAATCCAAAACTTTGTTTCTGTACAGCTTAAATTGAAATTTATGTGAGTTACATGTAGCTGAGAAGTATTAAAATCATCTAAGTTTTCACCTAACAAGTTGAAACTTCTTAGCTTGGTCATCTTGACTGAACAACCCAAGGTACTCACCTGCTCCAGCTGCAAATAAGGAATATTTTATGTATAACTCGATGTATATTGTGCTTATATAAAAACACACATTAAGCAAGCGGCCGCCCAGGGAAGTCAACAAGACGACCCCTTTCGTTAACCCCTCCATTATCCCAAACATCTTCACCGAAAATCAACTTGGATCAAGCAAAAACCAAACAAAAATGGAGAATTACAACTTGCTATTCTTGTTCACAACCTCTCTAATGATCATCGCTCTCACTCACAAGCTCTTGCGCAGATTAATCACAAGAACGCCCAAAAAGAACCACCCTCCAAGCCCACCTTCCCTCCCCGTCGTCGGCCACCTCCACCATCTCAAGAAGCCCATCCACCGGACCCTCCTCGCTCTCTCCGGCACCTATGGCCCTGTCCTCTCCCTCCGCTTCAGCATCTGCCCCTTCGTCATCGTTTCCTCCATGTCCGTTGCCGAGGAATGCTTCACCCAGAACGACGTCGTCCTTGCAAACCGACCCAGGTTCATCATGGGCAAGTACCTCGGGTACAACTACACCACCGTCGCCAGTGCCCCCTATGGCGATCACTGGCGCAACCTCCGCCGAATCGGTGCCGTTGAGATATTCTCCTCGCACCGCCTTGACACATCGCTCGGAATCCGCAAGGATGAGGTCAAGCGCCTCATGAGGAAGCTGCTCAGGTCCCAAAGCAGCGACAGCTTTGCAAGGGTGGAGATGAGGGCGGCCCTTACGGAGCTGACATTCAACGTGATGATGAGGATGATGGCGGGGAAGAGGTACTACGGGGAGGACGTGAGCGACGTGGAGGAGGCAGCGACCTTCAGGGACATCATCAAGGAGATCGTGAAGTACTCAGGGAGCACATATCCCGGGGACTTCCTGCCGCCACTCAGGTGGATTGACTACGGCGGGTACATGAAGAGGATGTTCAAGCTCGGGAAGAAGACGGACGGGTTCTTGCAGGGGCTGATCGACGAGCATCGGAAGAAGAAGGAGACGGAGGAGGAGAAGAAGAGCATGATCGATCACTTGCTGGTGATGCAGGCGTCGCAGCCGGAGTATTACACGGACGAGATCATCAAGGGGTTCTTGCTGGTGAGTTTTTCTTATCTGGTCTCGAGAGGTTTTCGGTTGGTTGCTTGTTTTGATCTCTTTGGATCTTTTCCAATTATTTTGTCGGTATCTTATTGTCGATGAGCTGCCTGCGGTGCAATCGACCGTGGTCCTCTAGACTGTTAAGTTTTTGGTTTCATTGACGGGAAGTAGGGAGCGGAAAACCCAACCAATGAAATTTTAACAATTTACCGACCCATAAGAATCTTAAATAATTATAGTTTATATAGTATGGTATATAAACGGCACAATAACTTCTTGGTAGGGTAGAATTTAGATAGTTAAGAAATGAAAATTCATGTACCTGTGGATAATACATACGATAAGTGCAATTTTTCACACTATAAACATTTTGTGTCTAGGTCACTTATTCAAATTTGAGCCCACATTTTATCGGATCTATAAAGTTAGTTCGATATTTTAATGGGTATGGAAGTAACTTTCGATGTGCTTTCACCATAAAACATATTATTCCGTCTCTTTTCGTCCAAATATGATACTTACACTAATTTTTAAATATTTTTTTGATAAATTACAACTCGGTGGACTTGCTTTATCAATTTTTATCTGCCGATAAGTGAGCCGGCTTTTGACTCTGGCAAAATAGGGGAAGCCCACTTGACAAATCAATAGAGTATTTTGTTTTCCCTTCTTTGATCGGTAAAACCGGCGTTAGAGCTGGACGAAAAGTTGGAAAATCACGTTGTCGTTGTCGTTTTCGATGCGAGCTTTAACCACGTGGTGATTAATATGGTGCTTATAATAAAAAAATATGACAAACTGATCCAATTCTTGGTCCAATTCTTAAGCTAAAAAAGTCTTGTTTCATTATTGTTTTAATCTCTAGTTTCTTGAGCTGAACGATACAGTTCTAGTTAGAATCGATATTCGGAAATATTCTACCCTGCGTTCAATTTTTATGCACAAACCTAAGTGGAACTCTCTGAGTATTTTGAGGTTCCTTGACCAAAAGCTTTTTTCAGTGTAGTGATTCTCCATGTGAGTTCGTGAATTTTGGAAAACAACCGTTGCTTGAATGTCAAGCTTACCAAATTTATGTTGAAAATTAGGATTTTAATATGTTACATAGCATGCGTAACTTATTGCTACACAATCTATATCCTTTATCATTGATATGCATAGTCATGACTTTTTGGAAGAGATATGTATAGCTTTAGTTTGAAAAACTGACTAATCCGAATCGATGGTGATGGATAAGAGCCATCCAAAATATGAGTTACTCAATCCAAGGAGGCATGATCCAGTGTATTTTAAACTAGCAGACACTTCTGATTGCTGGAACTGATACATCATCTATCACAATGGAGTGGGCGCTTGCCAATTTGCTCAACCATCCCAATATCTTAGAAAAGGCAAGAACAGAGATAGACTCCCAAGTCGGCCAGGATCATTTGATAGACGAATCAGATCTCATGAAGCTACTTTTCCTTCATAACATTATCTCAGAGACGCTTCGGTTACACCCACCCGTCCCACTTCTCTTACCCCACTACTCATTGGATGATTGCAAAATAGGAGGGTACGACGTGCCCCACGACACAATCGTGATGATCAATGCTTGGGCCATTCACCGAGACCCCGGACAATGGCCCGATCCGACGGCCTTCAAGCCAGAAAGATTCGAAGGTGGTGATGGTCAAATGAATAGGTTGATATTGCCTTTTGGGTTGGGGAGGAGAGCATGCCCCGGTGCACCTTTGGCTCATAAAATGGTTGGCTTGGCTTTGGCTTCACTCATTCAATGCTTTGAATGGAAGAGGACTGGTGAAGAGGAAGTTGACATGAATGAGGGTGAAGGTCTAACAATGCCCAAGGAAAAGCCATTGGAAGCATTGTGCAAAGCACGTGAGATCGTGAATAGAGTTCTCTCTTAATCATCTCATGATGTATGAGGGTAGCTCATTTACGTTGTAGTTTTCAATAACAGGTTATTTTTAATGATGTACTATTGTGCTAGCATTTGATTCCTTTTGTATTAGTTCATAATTAAACATGGCAGGCCCTTATTTCAACAACTTTCGAAAGAGGCAGTCTCTCTAACACGAAATTAGACATAGATGAAATGTCCATATTCATATTCCAATACTTCCCCCTTTTTTATAGACAAAAATTTACTGAGAGTCCTACATTTCATAGCGATTTCTATTTGTATAATCAAGTGCACGTGCAGTCAGAGTCTCTACCTGAGCATGCCTATGTGGCTGCCGAAAATTATGTGTGCGGCAATCTTAAAGATTGTTATGATACGAGATCGCTAGGCAGTAATTGGAAGTATTTAATTACATCCTTTCAAGAAAATTTAGGTCCACTTGTACCAACTGAGAAATTTTAGAATTTTATTACATGTCATACTTAAAGTTCAAAAATTGCACGAATTGATAAAAACATATTTGAGGTAAAACCAAGATGAAGTAAGAAGTCGTACGGTTACCTTTACATAAATTGTTTTTCTTTTCTTGAAAGTAAAAGAGTAATTTTCTTGCTGAAAACACCATGTAGATGACTATGAATTAAATCAATTTCTTAAAAAATAAAAACCAACACAATCCATTGTCTTAGAAGAAAAAAAATGTTTTTTATATTTATAAAAGTGATTTTGGTTATATCTAATTATTTAGGTTAACGAAGGAAAATGATTGCGTTTATCTCTTCAAACTTAGAACTTGTTCTTCACCACAAAAGAGGTGAGAGATTTTAGTGCCTTTGAAGTTATAATGAGTGATGAGATTACAATTTCAATGACAGCCGAATGTCATTGTTAGTAATGGAGAATTCTATCATATGATGTCATGAAAGCTATCGACATCTTTGAAATTTTTGCTCCTCTTTTTATAATTGAAACTTTTTATAACCTGTTTTGATGATGTCTTGTATGGAGAGTGAAATTTTTTAATGATATGAAGAAATAAATGTGTTACTTTTGTTAGTTCTAACTAATTGATATTTATTTTTACTATATACTTTATGAAATATACAATGGTAATATAAATAAAAACAAAATTGCTAGCATTTCGACATGACAATCATAGTTTAGTGAAAATGAAGCTAAATAAACATTTATTATTTGACATAACCTAATGTTGCTTTTTAATCAAAAGAACATTTAATTCAACTAATAACGAGTTCATTGATTTTCTATCTATAAATGAAAACAAATATAAACGTAACCAAAAAGGCCCAAGATTTCAATGTGATTTTGTTTTTAGTCAAAGTAGTCTCACGTACTGCATACTTTCATTATTCTTATGATTATTTTAACAGTTACTTTTCAATTATTTGAATACTTATGGCTTCAAAATAGTTTATTTTCATTTATTTGACTATATACATGTTTCCTGATTTTTTTTTAAAAGAAGGCGGTAGTCTATTAGCTATTAAGTTTCTTTTATTTTGGGTATAAGCAGCATTTGGCAGAGATATCAAAATTGTAGTTGTTCTGGTTTTTTTTTATGATATTTTTTTTGTCATTAATTCTCTTTTATTTGGAGTGTAGAGATACATTTGACAGAGATGCTAATATCTTGTGTCATAAGATGCTTATGTCTAGTCTTATTTTAATCTTTGTTTTTTTTTTTTTGGCTGATTTGATGGAATTGTCACATGGCCCACTGTTTGTTTAAGATGTTTGTCGTGAAGTTTCACTTTAATAATAATAGAGTCTGACATCATATAGCATGGTCGTCTTGATTCTAATTTCTTAAAGAACCCAAAAAACAACTCCCATCCAATGACTCACTAGCCTATATTATAGACAAAAATACAGGCACCATATTTTTTTTAATAAATCAAGAACAAATATACATCCAGAGTTCAAAGTCAGAAAGCCATTCGTGTCGTTCAAGAACCTTTTCTTCAAGTTAAACCTCTCACTTCTTCAACCCACATTCATTAACGTCAACTTAACTCAAGCAGAAACCAAACATGGAGGAACAAAACGTGCTGTTTGTATTAATCATAATCTCTCTAACAACCATAGTTTGCACACACTAGATCTTGCACAGGTCAATCACAAGAACGCCCAAAAAGAACCACCCTCCAAGCCGACCGTCTCCCCATCATCGGCCTCCTCCTCAGCCTAAAGAAGTCCGTCCACCGGACCATCCGCGCCCTCTCCCGAACCCACGGCCCCATCATCTACCTCCACCTTGGTGTCCGCCACATCCTTGTCATCTCCTCGAGGTCGCTCGTCAAAGAATGCTTCACTGGGAATGACACTGCCCTCGCCAACCGCCCAAAGTTTCTTCTCAGCAAGCACATTAGCTACAACTACTCCGTGGTCTTCGCCGCCCCCTGTGGTGACCACTGGCGCAACCTCTGCCACATCATCGCCACCCAGATCCTCTCCTCGCACAGCCTTGACGCGTCCCTCAACATCCGAAGGGAAGAAGTCGGGCGCCTCCTCCTGAAATTCGGGTGGAACAGATCGGCTAGTGGCTTCGCGAGAGTTGAGCTGAAGTCGACGTTGATGGACCTGCTGCTCAACATGATGATGAGGATCATGGCAGGGAAGAGGTACTACGGGGAGGACGTGACGGATGTCGAGGAAGCGAAGGCATTCAGGGACATGATCGAGGAGGTTATGGGGTTCGCCGTGACACTTTATCCATCAGATTATCTGCCAGCTCTAAGATGGATTGATTGGCAGCGGTATGTGAAGAGGGGGTCTGACGTCGGGAAGAAGATGGATCGGTTGCTGCAGGTACTGGTTGACGAACACAGGAAGACGGAGGAGAAGAAGGAGAAGAGCATGATCGATCACCTCCTGTTGTTGCAGGCATCGCAGCCGGAGTATTACACAGACGAGATCATCAAGGGTTTCGTGCAGGTGACCGCTCTTTCTCTCCCTCTTTTCTTAGCTTCTTATGATTTGTTTGGCTTTTCGAAGAATGCACCCGTAATTTTGCTCGAAATTAAAAGCATCGCTATGAAAGAAATCGTGAACTGAGATAAACAAAGAGAGAGGAGAAATTGACACCAGGAAGTATGTGGTTTAGTAGGATTAACCTGTCCACAGGTAGAGCGGCAGCAATAAATTCTCCATGAATACAACGGATAGAGTGATAAAAGAGGAGAAAGGATTTAAAGATACACTTTCTATTTGCTAAGGGTGATTAAGATCAAGACATGAAAACACAATATAACATTTTAAAATGGCCAGACAATCCTGGTTGCTGGAACCGACACATCTTCAGTCACAATGGAGTGGGCACTCGCCAATTTGCTTAATCACCCCAACATCTTGGAGAAGGCAAAAGCAGAGATTGACTCCCAAATCGGTCATAATCGTTTAGTTGATGAAGGAGATCTTCCAAGGTTACCTTATATTCAGAATATCGTCTCAGAAACACTTCGATTACACCCACCAGCTCCACTTCTTGTACCACACTATTCATCAGATGACTGCGAAATAGCACGCTACAGCGTGTCGAGAGGCACAATGGTACTAGTTAATGCTTGGGCCATTCACAGAGACCCAGAACACTGGTCCGACCTGACGAGCTTCAAGCCTGAAAGATTTGAAAGCGGTGAAGATAAAATGAATAGGTTGATGTTGCCTTTTGGGCTGGGGAGAAGAGCATGCCCTGGTGCACAATTGGCTCATAAGATGGTGGGCTTAACTTTGGCTTCCCTAATTCAGTGCTTTGAATGGAAGAGGAAGTTGACATGGTTGAGGGTGAAGGGTTGACAATGCCCAAGAAAAAGCCATTGGAAGCATTGTACAAACCACGCGAAATCATGGACAGAGTTCTGTCTCAGTCATCTAATACTTAACGTATGGAGGCGGCCCAGTACGTTAGAGTTTCCGATGACGGGTTGGTTTTGATAATGTAATAGAGTGGCTCTTTTTTCTAGGATTAATGTTAGCGTAGGAGTGTGGCTTTGTTTTGACCGATAATTGTCGTAAAAACTATGTGCACGATTGATGTACGATGCAGTTTTACCACATTTGAGAAGAATAATTTCTCTGACATGATATTAAACAGAGGTTAGATGCTCGAATTCCAACTCTCCCCTTTATTGTTATTGAAAAAAATTTATGAACAATTTGAAACTTTGTGAGTGGAACAGAATCGTTTCGAATTAGGAATAATCAAGTTCTAACCACACTTTTAGGTTTGGTATTTATTGGGAGGTTCATAAATTCCTTTTGGGTTTGGTATTTTAATTTTTATTAACCACACCTGTAAGAAATTGTTGGGCAAGGCCCGACCTCACTTGATCTGGCGAGGTCTAGCCTCGCCCAACCACCGGCGAGACCTAACCTCGCCAAATCCGAAGAGGTCGGGCCTCGCCCGACCATGGCGAGGCTCACCCTCGCCGTGGCCTCTGGCGAGGGCTCGAGCCTCGCCATGGTCGGGGGATGCCTGACCTCACCAGATCTAGCAAAGTCGAGCCTTGCTCGACCAAGGCGAGGCTCGGCCTCATCAAGCGAGGCCATCCTTGCCAGTGGCCGGTGAGGTCGAGCTCGCCAGCTTTTGGCCTCTGGTCGGTCGCTGGACCAGTGACCGGCCAGAGGAAGGAGAGACCCAAAAAAAAAGGAAAAAAAATAAAAATTCAAAAAAATATTGAAATATTATTTAAGTTGTTTACATCGGCGCCACATCGGCACTAGTGGCCGGTTGCCATCCGGCAGGCATCCACGTCAACAAATTCCGGTCAAAATTGACTGGAAGGATTAAATTTGCACAAAAACAAAAGGTTTCGGATTGAATTGGCACCAAAAAAAGGTTTAGGATTAAATTGGTACAAATGCAAAATGTTTAAAACTGAATTGGCACCAAAAAAAGGTTTATGACTAAATTGGCACTAATGTAAAAGGTTTATGACTTTTTTGGCACTTTTCCCGTTAATTTATTATAGTGGTGGGTACATGGCTCTTGTACAATTTGTGATGAGTTGATAATTTACTATAAAACTCGATAATGTTGATAACATATTAAACAGATTATGTAACAAGCCAAATTATCCACCAACTTTTCTTACCAACAGTATTGACAACCAACATTGAAGTTCTCAAATTTTAGGCCTACGAACGCTAGAATTTTTCCGGTTGTGCTTGTGGGAATTTAAAAAGTGATTAAAAGTTTCACTTTCAATATGATTAATTTGTGTCTGGAAAACTCAATTCCCGATCGACACATTCGAAACGTATTCGAAACTAATTCGATCAATGCGAAAAACGTGCCCGATAATCATTAACTTGTATCACCAATCGTACAGGCATATCACATAACGAACATACCCGGTATTGTCACAAATTAAATGACACTTTGCGCTTGAGAGTTTTTCGATCGTCTTCCGTACTCGTTTTCGTTCCGAAGAAAAAACCAGAGAATACGTTGTCTTACGAAGAAGTGTGTTTGCTTGTGGAAAATCGTTACGTTTTTTCCAAACGGTGCCTTTTATTATAGTAATAGACAAATAACCACCTCGTGGGCCCTTGTGGCTCATGGGCCAGGCTTAGTCCATCTTGGACAGTCCACCCATTATGTCTTTCATCTTCCACTCGCCCACGATGGACTATGCACAACTCTCTTTCTTGCAAAGTTCATATTTGCAAATAATCCGTGCAACCAGCATATTACAAGAACTCGTTATAAATCTGTTAGGAATATATAACAGCTCAAATTGGACATTATCTAGAGTAGAATTAGTATGCAGTTCCCTAGATCAATCAGTCGCATTTTATCTCTCTTGATCTCTTTTAGTATTTCATATATTGTATTCACAACTATGATTTACTCAAAATTATAATTGGTCGACCTGTGAATACAAATATAGAATGTGACATCATAAATTAAATTGATCTTCTTCTTTCCTTAAACCTCTCTATTTCGGTTCAACTCGCTTTTTTAGAAATGTCCCGTTAGACCGAATTATCATGATCATTGGCAACATCCTAAGATAGTAAATACTGAATAGAAATTTTGAGAATAAGTAAGAGTCGTGAGGGCACTTTAATTGAGAAAAATTATTTTCTTCAAGAGTCTCACACGACTTAAAATTGAGATCATAATTTTGTTACTTCTTATCGATCGTCCCATGCATACGTAATATGAAATACATATTACGGTATTCTCTCCTTTTCCCATAGAGCATATGTCTTTACTCTCAATACCGTACAGATGATAATTTAGACATACTCAATGTCTAACTTGAGTTCACAAATCTACTCTATTTATAAGCGTCTATCAAAACTTCCATCTGGCATTTAAAGACAGGTAAAGTGGAAAATGTAGGTCGTTTTACTTTCGGATATAATAATCTATATATCCTCATCTTAACATTCTGTTAAGGCGACGTCCATGCTTTAAGCTTGAGCTCTCAATTATCACCTAGATAACAAGTTTAAAATTGTCTCATTTCTATTTATCACATAGTGAGTAGAGGCAATTACCCGTGTGAGTGGGCTAATCTCTCATTTGTCTGATATACCTTTTCAATATAATGCACTTAATATCAATATTCACAAACGTCATACAAACTTATAGGCTTTGATAATAACAAACTTCATTAATAGTAAACGTTCAGGGAAAATTACAATATTCAGTACATCATATTCTACACAGTCCTAGAGATCTCACATGACCATGGAAAACTTCTCTAGGAATCGGCTTCATCATAGGATTTGCTATCATCCTTTTTGTAGATATATACTTCACATTCACTTCCTTTCGTGCAACCATGTCCTTGACATAATTATATTTGATATCTATATATTTGGTCTTTCCATGGTACTTAGGATCCTTAATGTACGCTATTACTGCTTGGCTATCATAATAGACCAATACTTGATTTGCAACATTATCAATAACACCTAGGTGATCCAAAAATCTTCCAAGCCAAACAGCTTCTTGTGCCGCTGCTGATAGAGCCACGAACTCGGCTTCCATTATAGATAAGACTACACACTGTTGTTTCTTACTGCTCCAAGATATAGTGCCGTTATTTAGTAAGAATACGTATCCAGAAGTAGATTTTCTTTCTTTTAAATCTCCTCCCCAGTCTGCATCAATATAGCCTTCAAGGTGTAAATCACTTCCTTGATAAATCAGCGCATAATTAGCATTTCCCTTTAGATATCTCAAGATTCTTTTGATGGTGATCCAATGTGTTTGACTTGGATTGGATTGGTATCTGCTTACCATTCCAACTGCATAACAAATATCAGTTATTGTACACATCATAGCGTACATCAAGTTTCCGACAGCACCAACATATAAAACTTGTTTCATTCGCTCCTTTTCTTGTGAAGTCTTAGGATACATTCTATCACTTAATGATTCGCTCTTTGCAATAGGAGTATCTATTAGTTTACAGTCTTGCATACGAAATCGTTCAAGGATTTTATTCACATACGTCTTTTGTAAAAGGGATAGGGATTTCTTTGATCGATCTCTTGAATCTTAACTCCAAGAATGTATGCAGCTTTACCCATATCTTTCATTTCAAAATTGGAAGATAACAAATTATTGACTGTTTTAACAAACTCCATACTGCTTCCGGTAATTAGTATATCGTCAACATATAATGATAAGATCACAAATTGATCTTTGGATCTTTTGATATATACACAATTGTTTTCACTAATCATAACAAAATCATATGCCACTATGGCATTGTGAAAACGTATATACCATTATCTCGAAGACTGCTTAAAACTATATATTAACTTTAATAGTCGACACACTTTGTGTTCCTGGCCTTTTATAATGAAACCAACAGGTTGTTCCATATAAATTTCTTCTTCTAATTCTCCATTGAGGAATGCAGTCTTTACATCCATTTGATGTAATTCAAGATCCATACTAGCTATTATTGTCAGAATAAGGCAAATAGAGGTAAATCTAATCACAGAATTTCTTCAAAGTCAACTCCTTCCTGTTGATTATATCCTTTCGCCACTAGGCGAGCCTTATACCTCTCTATTAAGCCATCAGTCTTACGCTTTATTTTGAGAACTCACTTGTTTCCAATGTCTTTGCGTTCTTTTGGAAGATTAATCAATTCCCAAACTTGATTTGATCTTAATGACTCCATTTCTTCTTCCATTGCAAGTATTCATTTTTCCTTATTAGGGCACTTTAGGACATCATTCACATTCTTTGGCTCATCTTCGTCTTGTGAGGTGATCATGAAAGCTTCTCCTTCAATGTCAAAACGTCGACGGGGAATCTTATTACGACTTAATTATCGTATGAAATGTTGTACTCCTGATGATTCATCACGTTTCATTTCGCTCTCACTCAAATTAGATAATAGTGGTGTTATTTCTTTAGGTGGTTGCAATTGAGACTGGATTGCATTCAACTCTTCATTTGTCACAATACTCCCACTAACTTCACTATCACAATCCACGGATTCGTATAGTGAGTAATTTTCACCTACTTCACCCTTTTTTAGAAAATTCATTCTCTAAGAATGTGACATCCCGTGATTCAAATTTAGTTATACTTTCGCTTTCTTGTTCACCTATGAATACATATCCTTTTGAGTGCTCTGAGTATCTTACAAAAATACTATTTTTGCCTCTTAGCCCTAATTTTTCATATTTGTGAGAAGACTCACGAGTATAGGCAGCACAACCCCAAGGTTTTAGAAAGCTTAAATTAGGCTTTCTGCCTCTCCATAACTCATATGGAGTAGAAGCAACTGATTTAGAAGACACACGGTTAAGTATGTAAGCAGCAATCAACCAAGCATCACCCCAAAAGGTGATGGACAAGTTAGCATGTGTTATCATTGACCTAACCATTTCCATTAAGGTTCTGTTTCTTCTTTCCGTAGCACCATTTTGTTGAGAAGTATGTGGAATAGTCAATTGTCTTTCTATTCCCTTTTCATCATATAAATTTCTGAACTAATTAGACAGATATTCTCGTCATTGATCGGATCTTAATGCTTTTATTTTCTTATCTAATTGATTTTCCACTAAGCTCATAAATCTTTTAAAGCAATTTAAAGTCTCGGATTTATGAGAAATCAAATCGACATGTCCGAATCAAGTATGATCATCAATGAATGTGATGAAATAAACAGACCCGTGCCTTGCTTTTATATTCATTGGACCATAGATGTCAGTATGTATTAATTGCAAAGGAAATTTAGTTCTTGTTCCTTTTCCAAATGGTTTCCGCATTATCTTTCCTTCTAGGCAATGCTCACATATAGGCAAATCAACCCTTTTAATATTGCCAATTAAGCCATCTTTAGTCAATCGATTCATTCTTTGTTGGCCAATATGACCAAATCTAGCATGCCACACGTTTACATCATTTTCATAAGAATCAGATAATGTAAATAAATAATAACTAATATTGACTTCACAATAGTTAACATCTAATACGATGAAACCATCTAAAAAATATCCGAAACTATAATAACTTGTACCTAAAGACAAGTCTACACTATTGTTATGGAAGTTTACATTAATACCAAGTCTTACTAAAACCAACACTGAAACTAAGTTTTGACGAATTTCCAGAGCAAATAGCACATCATGAAGGAACAATGTGCATCCACTGCGCATAAGTAGTTGACATGTGCCAATGTCTCTAACCTCTACTCTTGAATTGTTCCCCACGTATATCTACTTCATTCCTTGCGGAACTCATCGGAACTCCACGAAAGCTTTTTTGTCTTTCGCTACATGGTCTGTGACTCCCGAGTCTACAGTCCACAAAGGATTAGATTCAATTAGAAATACTGAACTAGACATATAAGTAACATTTTTAATAATGCTAAGGGTTTCTACCTTCTTTGGCTCACCACAGTCGTGAGCAAAGTGACCATTCTTGCCATAGTTGTAACGTTTCACTCTTGAAATGTTCTTCTTGAAATGACGCTTTCCTTTCTCCCGTTGGTTGTGCCTCGGCTTATTCCCTGAAGGACTTGCTCCCTTGCCTTTCCACTTCTTTGACCCAGTAGGGTGCTTCCTCTTGGAGCTCAAAACTCCATGCGAGGTTGAACCAGCAAAGTAAGTATCAGTTTCTGGCTTAGCCGCCATGAAGCGATCCTCTTCTAGTTCAAGATGCCGCATAGCATCCTCGAAGGTCTTGATACCCTCATTGTGGGGTCAAATAGATCTTCATGTGCTCCTAGCTTTAAGCAAAGAGCGGATTACTGCCTGCACATGCTGTTTATCAGTGAGTATGTGGTCAGCATCTTTTAGCTCATTAATCATATTCGACATCTGCCTCATATGTTGTTTCATGGTCTTTCCATGAGACATCTTGTATAAGTCGAAACGGATAGTGAGTTGTTTCAGTTTGATCACAGAAATTCAACCAAATCTTGATGCTAGTGCAACCCACATGTCTTTGGCGTTTTGGAAACACCCAAACTCTCGCATGATGTCATTATCCATGCTGCTCAGCAACGTAATGCGAGCAAGAGAGTTTTTTCTTTTCCAAACAGCGAAGGCGTCTTTGTCCCTCTTGTGTTGGGCAGTTGTCCCATCTTTAGGTTCTTCCATAATCTGGTTAAGAGCTTCGAGTATCTCTTGCTCTTCCAACACATATTGAATCTTGAGACTCTAAATCTCATAATTGTCGCCATTCAATTTTTCTCCCTTATTAAGTTTAGCCGCTATGTTCTTAGTTGCTGAAGCCATCGTATTTGAACATCTCAGACATATATGCACGAATTATTAATGCCTATCTAAATGCTTCATCAGCATCACAATTACGTAAATTAATCATATTAATGAATAGTTTCACAAAAAAGATCTTAGAGTTGAAAGTTTACTATGTTCCCAATCATCATCTAAAATTCTTAATTTGAAATTATCATTAATATGATCATTTATGTAACGAAATTAATTCTTCAAAAGGTTATACAAACTTTTAAGAATTTTCCCACATATGACATAACATATAATATGGAAATATAAAATGAGAAATCACTAAAATTCATAGCCATATATTTCATATCATATTCACAAATATTTAAGAACATGTAATATCAACAAAAAAAATGTACAAAATTGATTCCAAATTCTAAAAAAACAATATCAAGTGTATCAATCTAAAACATAGACAGGAAATGACTCATAAAATTCTTTAGAAAATTCTATTTTCTTTGGAACAAAAATGGAGCCTCCCGGAAAATCCCTAGATCCGAGCCATGATTTGCGCCAAGACCCATTCAATACAAGAGTTGATGTTCTCCTTACCCCGATCCTTATGTATTATTGTAGAAAATTCTCCACAAGCATCTTATAGCTTGGACCCTTTAAAGTTTCTTTAACCTTATTAAGCATTCTTCCCAACTCCTCAAGAATAGTGTATTTTAGGATTCTGACCATTATATCTTCCAACATTACAAAACCGTTTCAAATGATATTCTGAATCATTTTGTTGACCTTGATGATGTGTTCCGTCATATCATCTCTAGCGTCTCATCGATAAAGAGCTAGCTTGATTCTTAATTTCTCAAGTCTTTCCTTTTGAGCTGCCGTTCTTGAGATTATCGGAGTGCATCTCAAATGTACTATTGTTCCTGCAACGAATGCAGAACAAAATGATTACTTATAATCCATGATACATCAAGATAAGGAATGCTTATTTATATACATATGGTTTAACACTTGTATTTCAAAAACTATAGAGAAATACCAAAGAAAATATCAAAAAAAATACCCCTAAGTACGTGTACATAGGGTTTATTATGCATTTTCACATTCATAAGTGCAGTAAATATGTCATATGAATATACCATAATATAGAGCATTCTAATACGAGCACGTCGATACCAAGAATGCCCAAATCGGAGTTCAAATGAGCTCGAATGGGCCGAAAGACCGCAATGAGTCATTCTACCCGGTTTGAACCGGACCGGTTTGACCGGTCAACGGTCAATCGAGTCGAGCCAACGGTCAAACGGGCTGGGTCTTGGGTCGGGTGGTCAACGGGTCGGGTCAATGGTCAACCGGGTGGTCAATGGTCAAATGGGTCGGTCAACGGTCAATCAAGTCGGATCAATGGTCCGCGCTCCGATGACGTCACGCTGACGTCATCGTTAGCGGTTGTGGGTGACCAACGCACCGTTTCACACGGCTGCGCATGTGCTTCACGCGCCGTCGCGCTCGTGGCCCTTGCCAACGCATGAGGGCGCATGTGGCCTCCTTCGGCGACGTGCTGCCTATCATTTTGATCGTCTCGACGAGTACTTTCTATCTGTGCAATAAAATTCAAGTTTTGACCAAAAAACAAAAATCGAAACACGCATAAACAGTTCGGCAATGCGAAGAAAAACGAACAAAAAACGAGGCCAAAACGAAAAACAGGCATAATACACTTCAATGTTAGAGACGATACACATGCATGATCAGGAAACAAGTAAACGGGCTCTGATACCAATGTTGAGAAAACTCAATTCCCAATTGACACATTCGAAACGTATTCGAAACGAATTCGATCAATGCGGAAAATGTGCCTGAGAATCATCAATTTGTATCACCGATCGTACAGGCATATCACATAACGAACATATTCGGTATTGTCATAGATTAAGTGCCACTTTGTACTTGAGAGTTCTTCGATCGTCTTCCGTACTCGTTTTCGTTCCAAAGGAAAAATCAGTGAATATGTTGTTTTACGAAGAAGCGTGTTTGCTTGTGGAAAATCATTATGTTTTTTCAAATGGTGCATTTTATTATAGTGATAGACAAATAACCACCTCGTGGACTCTTGTGGCTCATGGGCCGAACTTAGCCCATCTTGGGCAGTCTACCATTATGTCTTTCAATTTGTTTTGCCATAGGAATATGCTCTCGGAAACTCCCCTGTCAAAGTCACGGATAGATACACATCTATAATACATGACTCTCGCTTCTTTTATTTGGAGATGAAGATTTCTCTGCGCAAAAAGAAAATGTAATCATCGAGGACATTAAATCATATGCACGTTTAGAGTATCCTCTCAGAAACTTCCCCGTTCATGATCTTTCGTCCAAGCCCACCTTATATATGTGGTTTTCATAATACAAAGACAGACACAGCAACAAATAGTGTTGGACATTATCATTGCACTTTTAGGTCTTATGAAATTCAACAATAGTTCATAGAGTTTTCATCCATTCAACAAAGTTACTGAAGTTTTTGTGAGATTTGCCGCCTTCCTCAATGCCCTTTGCGAGTTTCTCCTTGATGTCCAAAGCTCTTTTACTGAAGTTCTCATCATCGAGCAATTGATCCACCTTGCGCTTGATTTCTTCTCTTCTTATGATCCTGCTCTCGTCTCGATCGAATCTCAAACCAACCCTCCACAAGTCACATATATAGTTCTCATTAAGGAACTGATCGGCAAAGTATGGCCAGCACAAGAAAGGGACGCCGTTGCTTGCTCCTTCCATGGTGGAGTTCCAACCGCAATGGCTCATGAAACAGGCGATGGCAGGATGAGCCAGGACCTTTTGCTGCGGAGCCCAACCAACCAATTTCCCTCGACCCGAGATCCTCTCTTTGAACCCTTTTGGGTATGCATCATCTTTCTGTTCGGTGGTGTCAGGACGAACAACCCATAGGATTGGCCTGCTGCAGAGTTCAAGCCCCAAGGCCAGTTCCTGGAATTGGGTTTGGTCAAAAACCGTGAAACTGCCGAAAGCAACATAAATGACAGACTTTGGGGGTTGTTGGTCCAGCCATATCAAACAGTCCGAGTCTTCAGGCCAGAAGTATCCGGCTGAGCTATTGAGCCGGTGGTTCGCCAAGAGTGGGCCGATAGGGAGGATCCTACGAGCAAAGCTGAGGGCTGCAGGCTCTAGGTCACAGGACGTGTTGCCTATAAACAAGTCTGCGAGTTCCACGGTTTTGCTGATTCTGACCATAACATTGAACATGATTTTCTGTGTAGCTACATCGCCAATGCAGGCCCAAGTAAAGTTTGCCGGGCTCATGTCAGGCATGCCGGGTGCCAGTTGAAACTTCTGATGTTTAATCACTACTCCTGAGAGCAGGCAGAATGAGGAACAGCAAATAGAAAAAGGTCAAGACGACGAATGATGAGGATAGTGAAAATTCATCGACTCTAATGCAGTATGTCGGCGCATTACTATATTAGGCTTATCATGTAGCTCAGTTTGATGTTTCTGGCCATGGAGTGGACCGTTGGATGAAAGGGCATTCTAGGTTCTTGCCAATGAACTATCGTCTTAGTAAATTGAGAAAATATTCTTTTTACGAAGAAAGTTTTGAATGACTAAGTTTTAGATTCGATTTCAAAGTTCATCAGTATGGCATCAAATTTCCTTTTAGTTTTGTGTATCATCTCCTAGAAGTGAGATAGTGTTAAGCAAGTAAGCTCGTAGACTTAATCACACTATGATTTCTCTACCGATGCATTACCCTGTAATACATAGCATAAATTTCATCGCACCTTCACCATCGATGATTCCATCACTGATCATCTTCGGAATGCTCAATCCCGATGCAAAGAGCGCAATGGATGCCGGCCAGAATGCAGCTTTAGGAATCTTCATCTTATGCGCAACTTCCAGAGCCCACTCAATGCTCCCATCAACAAGGACACAGGTGATTTTCTCTCCTTTTTCCTCGGTCTCTCGTATGAGTTCCGCTAGCTTCCCGGACATGACCTGGGACATCGCTTCCACTAGTATTCCTAGATCATTCCTATCTTGCTCAGGTTCCAACCCGTCGGGAATGGAAACTAAATGGATGTTACCTCCAAGATAATCCTTGTCCGGGAGCGCATCGATGACCCTTTTGTGAATGAAGTCCGAGTTCACGAATGTAACTCGAATGCCACAGTCGACAAGGCGTTTCGAGACCTCCATAAGAGGAATCACGTGACCTTGTGCGGGAAAAGGTATGGCCAGAACATGTGGGATGCTCATTGTGGTACTACCTTTCGATCTTTGCAATGCTACGATTACAGATTCATGTCTATTTATAAGGCGCCCCAAAGTGGTGGGCCTGTGGAGGGCCAGTGGTGGTCGCTGGCCCCTAGGTCCAATTTTCTTTAACATCTATGGTGTTTAAGTGAAAGTTTTGTCTGGCCATCTTGAACCTCGAATTCTCAGTCCGCCGTCGGCTCCCAAGTAATGTTGTGAATAGCTAAAGCACTCGAGAACTATGTCTTCTTATGCACCAGATTTTTCCTCTGTCCCTTTCCCTTGAACTTTTTCTATCATATTTGTCCTTTTATTTCTGGATTGCTTCTTTGCTCCTTGTTGGATTTTGTCCTTTCATCTATGTCTAACAAGGGTGGCTTCAATTGCATCGACCGCAGGTATATACTTTAATAAATGTGAAATGAATGCAAGTGACCTACTATTTTACTACTTAAGTTTAAAAGTTGATGAGTTTATTTAACGATAATAATCATTGTCCGTTGTCTTGCCATGCTGGGAACTTATCATTTGTCCTATTCATACAGGGAAATAATCATTTGTCTATTCACAAGTAGGCATATAAGGCAATCATGTAATGAGATATCGATTGTGACTCTACTCCATCGACAATTTCAGAGTTGCATAATGCATTAGTAGTTAGAACCCTCCTTCTCAAAAGGAGAATCTTATTTGAACCCGGATGCATATATATCATGTTCACCCCAATCACTGATCGCATGGATAACACATGATCAAAAGATGAGATGGGTCCGACCCCTCTATGCATTTTCAGACAAGTCTTTTCCATCAAAACATGAAAAGCATTTCATTAAAAAGATGAGTGTTGAGTATTAATGCTGGCAATTAATTTACGACTCAAACCTATTCACAAGACTTGTAATTTATTGCGATTGCGTTGTCCACGTGATTATGAAATCAACTTGTTTATGCACGAACAATAAACTTGTGAGTATACAGGTTGACATTAGTATCCAATAAATAAATCAGATCAAGTTAACGCTTAGGATTCACTTCGAGAAAACTACCAAAGCAATTCTACGTCTGTTACAATTGTGATAATTCAGTCCTAAACCTTTTTTTTTTGCTATTTCATTCGTAAAATTTTCATATTTGTGTCAATTTAGTCCATCCGGCCAACTTTGGTCAATCGACGCTAACATAGCAAATTTTTCAATATTTTTTATTTTTTTTTCGAATATTTTATTTTCCTTTCTCTTTCCTTTTTTTTTTTTTTTTGTTTTTCCTTCTTCCCCAGGACAGTCACCAAACCGCTAGCACCTAAGTCTATCACCCATTCTGTCACGTTGGCCATAATATTGGCTTAAGAAATGACCACCACAGTTATGTATCAGAATCATTTATTTTAACCAAGTTGACTTTTGGTTTAGCGCGATTGTCATTTCCCCGTAAATTTTTTTTGGGGTTGATTTCCAAATTACAGATCTTCACCAAAGGTAAACACATTTTCTATAGTGGATTTTGTCTCATTGGAATCTAATTAGCATAATTGTATCCTTATAATACAGAGAAAATGTCACGCCACGAACCCATCAAGCTCGTGACATCCCTCTCCTCGGTCGAATGAGTGCGATGTCCCAGGAATACGTCGCCGACCTAATAATCTCATCAGAGTCGATTTGCAGCGGAAACGAATAAAAAAATCCCAGACAATAAAATTGAAGACTACCAGGATTAACTAGGTCGCCGAACTGCCAACATTTAAACATTACACTTCCAAATATTTACAATAGCCATTTACATACACACTTATACCCCATCGCCAACTTCTTGTCCACAAAATATATATGCACACCCACTACTACACATCACCATCGACACCTCAAAAAGGGTAGATAATCTGGACCCTCTGTTTCCCAAAAAATGGTACTTTTCAAAACTTCTGCTCCGAACCTCCCCACTAGCCCCGGCATCCACGAGACGGTGTCCACTCAGAGTCCAATTCGCTAGCACTCGAATCTAACTCTTCTCGAATCGTCGCGTCCATTGAGGACTCCGACTCGGCTTCGATCTCTATAAGGTGATCTATGTCACCCGACTCTCCTACTGGAACCTCATCCCGCTCTACCTCGATTGGCTCCTCAATTGGTTAGACCTCTGGCACATAGTATGGATTATACTCGTACACAAGTACGCCCTCCAGTTCTTCCTCAGCCTCTGCTTCTGGAACCTCCTGTGGTTCTGCTTTAGGGTTTCCTTCTTTTCTTTCCTCGGGAATTGCCTCGAGATCCACGTCCATCGAATCATATCTTGCCTAGGATTCTTCTGGTTCTGGCTCATGCTTGGCTCCCGAGGGTTCAGGTACTGTAGAAGCAGGGTGGAGTTCAGACTGAACCAGACTAGTCTCCAAGCTAGTCAGCTCGCCATCCAATCCCCAACTCCATCAAAGGGAACATCGAAGCCTCGAACAGGGTTGAACTTATTAATCCTGTCTCTAAACATCTATGCTATGTAGGTGTGAGCCTGTCAATGAGATAATCCTATATCTACCCAAACTACAGTCGTATGCTTAATCCAGGTGAAATTATCTCCCATTTGATACTCCAACACGTCGTGATCGATGTGCATGACTATTCCAAAATGCTCTGGCGTCTACGGCGGTACATTCATGGCTCAAGTGGGGGTTTTGAAATGATTTGGTTGAAACAACCATGAAACACTTCTCAATAAATTGCAACCTAAACCCTACTTAGGCTGTCACATAATTCCAAACACACCCAGACACACCACTAAACAAACCACGCAAACAGCAATTCAACAATCACACATACCTGGACTCGCAGCATACACAACCTGTACGTTAGCCCGCAATCATAACATACAATTCTTACGCACATAATACAACATACGTACTTTCCATATATCAATTCACACATCAATCACGCCACATTTCTAGTCCACTCGTCGTACCCATACTTGTTCAATCACTTTCCCCGCCCGCATATACACGCCTTTGGCCTACTCGATCGCGCCTTGAGTATCACACGCCTCAATCCAATTCCACTTTCACACTTTCCTTAGCCTTCGCTAAATACGACAGGTTTACGTGATCGTGACCCGAGCTTAGAATGCCTCGGTCCAATCCCAATCTTACTTTTCATACCACATGTCTCATTCTCAATCACATTCTCAACCCGCGTAAACACGTCTCAGGCCTACTCGATCGCGCCCCGAGCATCACACGCCTCGGTCCAATCTCGCATTCACTTTCTTTTCTCAGCTCGCGCCAAATGCGACAGGCCTACATGATCGCGACCCGAGCTTAAAATGCCTCGGTCCGATCCCAATCTCACCCGAGCTGGTCGTGCCTCGGGCCAATCTCATTTCCCATTTTCTCATTCCTCAGCCAGCACCAAATGCGACAGGCTTACATGATCGCGACCCGAGCTTATAATGCCTCGATCCGATCCCAATCTCGCACTAACACACATTCGCATTAAATTACGTGCACCCAATTGCACCAAGTACATCACGACAACACATTCACATCACAAACATGCAATCAACACACAAATTGACATTTTTTCACGTCCAAACTTCGTCAAATCAATTCGAGCCCTTCATGGTACTTTCACAAAATCTTGAGCCGGACCTAACGATACCAATCACACATCAAATAGCACGCCACAGCACCTCGAACAGCCATTCACAGCCAACACTTGACCTCTAAAATTCATCCAAAAATCCCCGAATTCAATCCTACGACCCGTTAATCAAACCAGCCCTTAATTTCTACCAACTCGTGTCTAAACGGGTCCAAAAATACTCGATAAACTAGGCGAGGTTTAGATCGCGACTTACCCGACTCTAAACTGACACGGCTAAAGTAAAATGGGCCGCGATAGGCTGCGGCTTGCGGCGGCGGCAACGTATGGCGAGCGGCGAGTAGCGATCGGCGAACGGCAGTGAGCGGCGGTGACTTGCGGCTTGGGCCAATTCCTCACGGCCAAGGGGAGAGAAATCGAAAGGGAGAGGGGGACACGGCGGCGTGAGGGTGGCGAGGCGGTGGTGCGGCGCGGCACGACGGCGGTCCGGACGGCAGCACGGCAATGGGCGGCGTTCGGCGGTGAGGGAGGCGATCGAGAAGAGAGTTAGAGGCTCACAGTGGGGGGTCAAAGGAGAAAGAGGGGGAGGAGAGAGAATGAGGAGAGAGAGAGGGTTCTTGGACTAAATAATCCAACTTTTGACCAATTTTGGCAAATGACCAAAATGCCCTTCTCTAATCTTTTCATCCGACGATCCAAATTCGATCTTATCTTGAAATCGACAGCCCAGATCGAATCTTTTCCAAAATATCCAAGGGCAATCTTGGAATTTCTCAAAAAGTCCATAGGAAAATTGTTTTTTCTAAATTTTAGGGCAAAATGACCAAAATGTCCTTATCCAATATAACTAATCTTTTAGAAATTCCCAAGGGTAAAATGGTCACTTTCTCATTTTCTTGCCGAAATCGAATTTTTTTGAAGGATTCGGAAACATCCAAAGCTACACGTTCCAACCGCAACATCGTCCTGATGTCCTGTTGTAACTTCCTAATTTTTCGAGGCCCAATTCGATCTCTAATTAATAAATGAATTCTATATAATGTAACTTGTGCGTATCTCAGACTAACGGACGGCTTTGGGGAAATTTGTAGAATCGACCTATGATTGATACTAAATCAAGTCACGTGCAAGTTCGTTTAGATTGTGACGACCTCGGTTGTCAATAAAATCGCGAGGATCAATCGCTAGTTCCAATGGGCACGATCATTCGATATAGGTTCTGAATCGTTCGTCAATTCATTTCATGATCAAACGGAATCACCCATGATCCACTAGTATGATAGTAGCGAATCGGTCCATACTATCCTAAGATCAGCTTTCATTGACTCAAAATGTCATATCGACGATTTTATAGTCGAAAGTCGGTTCACGGTTGAATCTCTCTAGTTGAACGAATTTAAATCCCTAGTTAGCCTTTCCCTAATGATTAGTATTTTAGGAATGATCACTTCCGGGCAAGAATCAATTACAAGTACATTAATAAAATCAGTCATTTCATAAATCCCAAATGGGCGAAATTTCGGAATGTCACAATTCTTCCCCTCTTACAAAAATGTCGTTCTCGAAATTTACAATCCCACTAACTATTCAAACAAATGGGGATAATGATGTTGCATCAATTCATAGCTTTCCCAAGTTGCGTCTTCAGTCCCGTGATATTCCCATACCACCTTAACCATTAAGATTGTCTTATTCCTCAAAACTTGTTCTTTCTGATCCTCAATCCTGATTGGTCTTTTAGCGTACGACACCCTGTCGTCAACTTCTCTCTCTTCATAGTTCAGCACATGCGTTGGGTCCGGTTCGTACTTTCTTAACATCAATACGTAGAACACGTTATGCACTTGCGATGGATTTGGCGGTAACGCAAGGCAATACGCTAATTTTCCAATCCTTTCCAACATTTCAAATGGTCCTACGTACCTCGAACTCAACTTGTCTTTCTTGCTGAACCGAGATAATCCTCGCATAAGTGATACCTTAAGGAACACGTGATCCCTCACTTGGAATTCCAAAGGTCTTTGTCTTCTATCTGCATAGCTCTTTTGACGGCTTTGCGCTGTCTTTAGCCTTTTGCATATAATCTTAACAGCCTCAATTGATTGTTCTACTAACTCTGGCCCAATTATAGTTCTTTCTCCCACTTCATCCCAACATACGGGCGTCTTACATGCCCTGTCATACAGTGCTTCAAAAGGCGCCATTCTAATACTCTGTTGAAAACTGTTATTATACGCGAATTTCACTAAAGGCAACTGTTCTTCCCACTTGCCTTGAAAATCCAGCACGCACGCCCGAAGCATGTCCTCTAGAGTCTGAATCGTCCTTTCAGACTGGCCATCCGTTTGCGAATGATAAGCAATACTAAACTGTAACTTCGATCCCAATGCCGTCTACAAACTTTTCCAAAAATTTGTGGTAAATCTGGGATCACAGTCCGATATAATAGTCATTAGCACCCCGTGCAATCTAACAATTTGTTGCACATATAATTCAACATATTGATCCAGTGCGAAATCCTTTCGCACAGCCAAGAAATGTGCCGATTTAGCCAATCTATCAACAATCACCCAGATGGAATCGTGGCCTCTTTGGCTCCTTGGTAATCCCATCACAAAATCCATCGTGATATGCTCCCATTTCCACTTTGGGATTTCCAAAGGTCGCAACAATCCTCCTAGCTTATAGTGTTGTACTTTCACTTGTTGACACGTCAAATATTTAGCCACATGTCTGGCTATGTCTACTTTCATACCGTTTCACCAATAGTACTATCTTAAGTTCTAATACATCTTCGTACTCCCCGGATGGATACTATAACTACTACGATGCGCCTCCGACAAAATCTCTTCCTTAAGCTCCGCATCTTCAAGCACGCATAATCGCCCTCGGAACTTCAAGATCCCATCATCGGATACTTGGAAGTCCGGTTTTCTCTTAGTAGTATCAATCACAAGAATCTTCTAGATCTCTGGATCCATAGACTGTAAAGCCTTAACCTTAGCCTAGATTTCCGACTCAATCCTGTGCATGGCTAACAAGCTTGAGACTCAACTCACCTCGAACTTAAACTCCGAGTCTCGCACTTTTTCCAACAAGGTCCATTCCTTGACTATCAAGTGCGCGATGCTTAACTTCCTACTCAACGCATCGGCAACTCGGTTTGCCTTTCCGGGGTGATACAAAATATCACAATCGTAATCCTTCAACAATTCCATCCAATGACGTTGCCTCATATTTAATTCTTTTTGAGAGAATAAATATTTGAGACTCTAATGGTCAGTATAAATTTGAAATTTCTCCTCGCACAAATTGTGTCACCAAATCTTTAGAGCGAACACTATTATGGCTAATTTCAAATCGTGTGTTGGATAATTCAACTCATGTGGCCTCAACTGCCTTGACGCATAAGCCACTACTCGTCTGTGTTGCATGAGTACACATCACAATCCTTTCAACGATGCATCACTGTAAATTTCATACCCTCCGGGTCCTGACGAAATAGTCAACACCGGTGCCGTCATCAATCTATACTTCAACTCCTAAAAACTCCTTTCACATTTGTCGGTCCATTCAAACCTTGTTTCATTTTTCAGCAAATGTGTCAACGATGTTGCTATCGCCGAAAATCCTTCCACAAAGCATTTATAATATCCGGCCATACCTAAAAAGCTTCGAACCTCGGTTACCATCGTTGGTCTCGGCCACTTCATTACAGCCTCAATTTTTGCTGGATCTACTAAGATTCCTTCCCCAGAGATCACATGTCTAAGAAACACGACTCGATTAAGCCAGAACTCACACTTGCTAAACTTAGCATACAGTGCGTTCTCTCTCAAGGTCTGCAAAACCCTACTCAAATGGAATTCATGCTCTTTTGAACTCTTCGAATACACAAATATGTCGTTTATAAAGATTATCACAAACTAGTCTAAGAATTCCTTGAACACTCTGTTCATTAAATCCATAAATGCAACAGGGGCATTCGTCAGTCCAAACGGCACTACTGTAAACTCATAATACCCGTATCTCGTTCTTAATGCCGTTTTCGGTATATCATCATTCCTAATTCTCAACTAGTGATACCCAATCCTTAAATCGATCTTAGAAAATACTGAAGCCCCTTGCAATTGATCAAACAGATCATCAATCATTGGTAGATGATACTTATTATTAATCATCAACTGATTCAACTGCCGATAGTTTATGTACAACCTCAACAATCTATCCTTTTTCCTTACAAATAAAACTGGCTCTCCCTATGAAGATGCACTTGGACAAACAAACCCTTTATCCAATAATTCCTGCATTTGCACATTTAATTCATTCAACTCCGATAACGACATTCTGTAAAGTGTCTTCGAAATTGGCTCAGTTTCAGGAGCCAACTCGATTACAAACTTTACTTCCCTTTTTGGTGGCAATATCGGCAATTCCTGAGGAAAGACATTGGGATAATTGCGTACCATGGCTATATCTTCTAGCCTCAGCTCCTCAGTCTTCAAATCAACTATAGCCGCTAGAAATCCTTCACACCCTTCACTCAACAATTTTATCATATCTAATGACGAAATCCAAGGAATCAAGGTTCCTCCTCGATTTCCCATAAATTTGAATTCCAGATTTCCAACAGGATTAAATTGGATCACCCTGCTACTATAATCCATCACTGCCCTTTGCTTAACCAACAAATTCATGCCTACTTGGACATAGTCCAGTCCCATGTTTTTCTCCACATACTCGATATGGACCATTTTGAAAATGAGCCGGTTTCCCTATATTCCTTCTAGCGGAAGGGATAAAACGTCGGTTTTCCGGCATCGACCTTTTCCTCAAGTTATGATTATCCCTACCTTGGGCAAACCTTAACCCAAAAGCAACAGTCCTATCCGCTATATCCCGCTCAATCGCTTGAGCTTGCTCATATATCTCATTATAGTCCCTCAGGTTCAGAGAAATCATCTGGCTGCGAAAGTCCGGTTTCAACCCATCTCGGAACCTTCGAGCCCTATCCAGTGGATCCTCCACCATTCTCGGGGCAAACTTAGCTAACCGAGTGAACTTAGCCTCATACTGGTCCATTGTTCTCTACCTCTGACGAAGTCTCATGAACTCCGCCAACTTTTGTTTCCGGGTGCTCTCAGAAAAGTATTTGCCATTAAAGGCTTCCACAAACATCGCCCAAGTCTGGGCGGTACCAACCGGGAATACTCGTCCTCTGGTGGCTTTCCACCAATCATTTGCATTTCCTTGCAATTGATATGCTGCTAATGTCACTTTCTCCTCATCAGTATACTTCAGTACTTTGAAAGCCTTTTCCAACTCCTCTACCCATAGTGACGCAGCTTCTAAATCACATCTACTATTAAACTTCAGGGGCTTTAACTTTAAAAACTGTTCGACTAGTTGATGCATTAGCCAATTCGCATTTACCTGCCCCTGTTCTCGATCTCCATTATTACCATTTATAGCCGCGACTGTTGCGGCCTCCACAGCCTAGGCAATAGTGGCATCTCACTCCTAAGTTTGCTTGCCCATCAAAATTCCAACTTACTCGAGAGCCCTTAAAATCCCATCTACTCGAGGATCTGCTACAACCCTAACATTCACTCTAGGGTTTTCTACAGCTCTAACATCAACTCTGGGGTTTTCTACCGCTCTAGCACCCACTCCAAGGTCCTCTACAACTCTAGTTCAAGCATGACCTCGACCTCTGGTTTCTCTTCTTGCGCCCCTTCTTGGGCCTCTTCCTTCGCTGCTCATTGTTCCCACTTTCTACCACTCTCCTACCTGTTATAATTTCATATAGGAATTAGAGACCTAGGCCAACTGATCCAGTCTAGTCATAAACAGTGAATTAACACAGTAATCCACTTAACAGGCAATCAATCACACAGTATCAAACCACATCAATTGGGTTCGTACACTTACCTTGAGTCCAGACGCACCTGCACTCCAACCATTATCACATTCAATCATCCACAATCACAACAAACAATCTGGAATACGTGTAGCATTAGGTATATTTATGGCTCACTAAGGTTTTTCTAATCAACTATCACTACTCCGGGTCTCTATTCCTTATCACTCTAAGCTCTGATAAACTTAAATCGAGCTAACCTTGCTCTGATACCAATTAAACCGGTGATGTCACACCCCGAACCCCATCGAGCTCGCGACATCCCTCTCCTCGGTCGAATGAGTGCGATGTCCTAGGAATATGTCGCTGACCTAATAATCTCATCAAAGTCGATTTGCGGCGGAAACAAATTAAAAATCCGGGACAATAAAATTGGAAACTACCAGGCTTAACTAGGTCGCCGAACCGCCAACATTTAAACATTACACTTCCAAATATTTACAATATCCATTGACATACACACTTATACCCCATCGCCAACTTCTTGTCCACAAAATATACATGCACACCTGCTACTATATATCACCATCGACACCTAGAAAAGGGTAGATAACCTAGACCCTCTGTTTCTCCAAAAATGGTACTTTTCAAAACTTCTGCTCCGAACCTCCCCACTAGCCCCGGCGTCCACGAGACGGTGTCCACTCAGAGTCCAATTCGCTAGCACTTGAATCTAACTCTTCTCGAATCGTCGCATCCACTGAGGACTCCGACTCGGCTTCGATCTCTATCAGGTGATCTATGTCACCCGACTCTCCTACTGGAACCTCATCCCGCTCTACCTCGATTGGCTCCTCAATTGGTTAGACCTCTAGCACATAGTAAGGATTATACTCGTACACAAGTACGCCCTCCAGTTCTTCCTCAGCCTCTGCTTCTGGAACCTCCTGTGGTTCCGCTTCAGGGTTTCCTTCTTTTCTTTCTTGTCTTTGCGCGGGAATTGCCTCGAGATCCACGTCCATCGGATCATATCCTGCCTAGGATTCTTCTGGTTCTGGCTCATGCTCGGCTCCCGAGGGTTCAGGTACTGCAAAAGCAGGGTGGAGTCCAGACTGAACCAGACTAGTCTCCAAGCTAATCAGCTCGCCATCCAATCCCCAACTCCATCAAAGGGAACATCGAAGCCTCGGACAGGGCCGAACTTATCAACCCCATCTCTAAACATCTATGCTATGTAGGTGTGGGCCTGTCAATAGAGTAATCCTATATCTACCAAAACTACGATCGTATGCTTAATCCAGGTGAAATTATCTCCCATTGGATACTCCAACACGTCGTGATCGGCGTAAATGACTATTCCAAAACGCTCTGGCGGCGGCGGTAGATTCATGGCTCAAGCAAAGGTTCTAAAATGGTTTGGTTGAAACAACCATGAGACACTTCTCAATAAGTTGCAACCTAAACCCTACCTAGGCTACCACGTAATTCCAAACACGCCCAGACATACCACTAAACAAACCACGCAAACAGCAATTCAACAATCACACATACCTGGACTCACAGCATACACAACCTGTATGTTAGCCTACAATCATAACATACAATTCTCATGCATATAATACAACACATGTACTTTCCACATATTAATTCACACGTCAATCACGCCACATTTCTAGCCCACTCGTCGTACCCACTGTTGACACCTAAATTTTAATAATCATTTAGTCGTAATTTGCATAGAAAATTAGGGATTAATTTTTAACCCCTAAACAAAAATATTTAAATTGCATAACATATAGTTTATGTTCATTTTAATTTAATCGCATTTTTGCATCGGACCGGTGATGGCGAACAAGCTTAAATTTCATCGAATGGGACTCGGTTCGCTCGGAAAGGCAAGGGCCGAAAATCACGAGTCAAATAGGTTTGGTCGTTTTAATTTGAGCTTAATTCAGCCCATTATGTTCAATTAAATTAAAACCCAAGTTAATTCAGTCCGCTTAGGAATTAAATAAAATCAGAAATTAGATTAAGGCCGAAGCCTAAGTCTAAGCCCATTAGGACTAGAGAGCCCATCTAATTGACCTAGGTTAGTATTATGTAAGCATGTTTAGGTCAGAATTTTGAGGGGACCAACACATAATTCAGATCTGATTTTTAGAGAAAGGCAAGTGTGAGAGAGAAAGTGACGTCGTGCACCACCACCGGGGGCACGCCGTACACCGCCGCACCGCCGTTCCCCGCCGCACCGCCGTCGTCGCGCCTCAACCGCCCGCCGACGTCGCTGCCTTCCGCTAACGCTGCTGCCGATGATGTGATCAGCCGGTTCAAGCGGCTAAACCGACTGATCGGCGACTTCCTCCGGCGATCCAGAACTTGCGGCAACACTCCTTGGCGTTTTCACATCACTGTCGGCCGAGCTTTCCGAGACTTCTCCGTATTGTTTTTGATCTGAATACGGAGGTCGGATCGCTCGATTTCGTGCCGGAGCATCGTTAAACAAGGTAAGTGCACTTGGAGTTTGTTCTGTAAAATCGTGTACATAGAAACTAGTATGCTTGAGATGCCGATTTCAGCTCGTTAATGTCAAAATCTTGTGAAGTGATGAACTAGAGAATCGTAAAGCACGTCTTAAGCTTTGATTTGATATATCATATGCCTCAATCGGACCTGATTTGCTATGTCAAAACTATTTCGGAAGTTAGGATCAAAATCTGGAATATGATGTTGAAGTCTGTTTTGATAATGTTCTGACTGATGTTGTGCTGTTCCGTGATTTTTATGATTTTCTATGATGATTTTTTGAAAAAACTTTCTTCACAAAAATTGTAGATCACGTCTTTATCTGTTCACCATAAAATTTTCATAAAATTCCAAGCGTGTTAGCATGATACGATCTGCAACGTCATATATGCATGAATCTGATGACAGATCAGTTCCAGATTGACCTTCGTGTGTTCTTCAATTTTCATAAATTTGTGTGTTCGAAATCTGAAAAATTTTTCTTCATGAAAGTTCATATTGAGATCGAGATCTTTCCATTGATACTAATTTCATCAAAATCGGAGGTCATTTTGATTTTCAAAAGGAATTTTCACAATCTGATCAGTATCTGTGTCCAGATATGATTTTCATTCCTTTAGAATTCAGAAGATGTTTCTCCGAAATTGATAAAGTTGGAGATTATCTGCAAATTAGGTGATTGAACATTATCCTATATTTTTCAGAATATTTAATTTCCTAATTTGCATGTTTTGAATATTTCATGAATATCATGTAAATAATTAGATATCTTAGGATAATGTTTGATATATCCGCAATATTTTGAATATTCAAAATTAGGAAAATTTCCTAATTCAGCAACGTATCTGGACGACTATCCGACCTTATCCCTAAGGTACGATACACGGCGATACGGAAAATTATTATTTTATCCATAATCACTTGGATACGATAATGATTTTTATCTGCTTTCCAAATTTGAATAATCGGCTTTCCGTCGATATCTATAACCCTATAGATATGACCGATAGTTCGATTTTTGTGCCTAATCCAAGTTTGAAACGAATTTTGCGGATCACGTGGCTGTTTTAAATATGGATGCTATCTCTGTTTAAATTGTTTTTCCTTTTCAAATAAAAAAAGAAAATTCAAAAAATATCAGTTATGATTTGAATTTGAGTTTTGCATGTTTAGAGAATCCTAAATATATCTAGAAGATAGAGTAATTATTTAATTTAAATTAGGACATGAGATAATCTATTTCCTAGTTTAAATTAAGTAATATTCTAATCTTAATAGATTATTTAGGTTATTTTTTAATTCCGAATTTTCATGAAAACCCAAAAAGAGTCATCTTAGGATAGATTAAATTAGGATAGATTGCATTCATGATTTGGGTTATTTTTAATTTCGAATTTTAACAAAAAAATTCCAAAAATCATTCATGTTAGGATATGTTAAGTCATCATAGGTTGCATGTTATTTTAGGCATATTTTTATTCCGAATTTCATTAGAAAATACCAAAAATAAATCATTTGCTTGCCATTAGAATTAGGTCACGTCGTCGCATGACATATAGTTTGCATGCTAGGTTGTATTAATTGCATGTCATTTTTGCACGTCATTGCATATAGATTAGATTTCATTTAAATAAGTGAAAATCAAAAGAGAAATTGAGTGAATTGCTTGTTAATTAGAAATCATATTAGGATGTTAATGTGATTTTCTAGCTAACAATGCAGAGGCTTGCGTTGCTTCCAGGTAAGTAATTCTTCCAAACTTGCAATTTATTTAATGCTTTCCTGGGTGTTAAATTGGTGGTTTGCGCACCCGCATGAACACCTTACATGCTAGTAATTAAGTTAAAATGGATCAAAACTGCATGCCAAAATATTTTTGAAAAGAAAAGGTACCGAAAGGGCGTTAGACTAGATCTAGCGTAATCAAGTCCCCGGGCTTAGAATCTCTGGTTCGTAGGAATAAAACATATCTCCCTATGTTTTATTTAGATTTCTAATCGACCTATCACAAATTGATTAGTGGCGACTCCAAGCATAAAATATTTGCATGTTAAAGACTTAAACCCTAAGTTGCGAATTGGTAGGGCTTGGAAGGGCCCGAGTTAAGATTAGTCTTAATAATCCATTAGCCCGAAAAATGAAAGTTTTTTAGGTCGCGACACCCACACTTGTTCAATTACTTTCCCGGCCCGCATATACATGCCTCTGGCCTACTCAATCGCGCCCCGAGCATCACACGCCTCGGTCCAATCTCACTTTCACCCTTTCCTCAGCCTTCGCCAAATGCGACAGACATACGTGATCGTGACCCGAACTTAAAATGCCTCGGTCCGATTCCAATCTCATTTTCCATACCACATGTCTCATTCTCAAGCACGTTCCCGGCCCGCATAAACACGCATCAGGCCTACTCAATCGCGCTCCAAGCATCACGTGTCTCGGTTCAATCCCGCATTCACTTTCTTTCCTTAGCTCACACCTAATGCGACAGGCCTACATGATCGCAACCCAAGCTTAGAATGCCTCAGTCCGATCCCAATCTCACTCGAGCTGGTCGTGCCTCGGGCCAATCTCATTTCCCATTTTCTCATTCCTCAGCCAGCGCCAAATGCGACAGGCCTATGTGATCGCGACCCGAGCTTATAATGCCTCGGTTTGATCGCAATATCGCACTTACACACATTCGCATTAAATTACGTGCACCCAATTGCACCCAGTACATCACGACAACACATTCACATCACAAACATGCGATCAACATACAAATTGGCATTTTTCAACATCCAAACTTCGTCAAATCAATTTCGGCCATTCACGGCACTTTCACAAAATCTCGAGCCGGACCTAACGGTACCAATCACACATTAAATAACACACCACAACACCTCGAACAGCCATTCACAGCCAACACTCGGCCTTTAAAATTCCTCTAAAAATCCCCGAATTCAATCCTACTGCTCGTTAATCAAACCAGCCATTAATTTCTACCAGCTCGAGTCTAAACGGGTTCGAAAATACCCGATAAACTAGGTGAGATTTAGATCGCGACTTACCCGACTTTTGACTGACGCGGCTAAAGTAAAATGGGCAACGATAGGCAGCGGCTTGCGGTGGCGGCGACGTACGGCGAGCGGCGGGCGACGATCGATGTACGACAGTGAGCGGCGGCGGCTTGCGGCCTGGGCCGATTCCTCACGATGAAGGGGAGAGAAACCAAGAGGGAGAGGGGGACACGGCGGCGTAAGGGTGGCGAGGCGGTGGTGCAGTGGGGCATGGCGGCGGTCTGGACGGCGGTGCGGCAACGGGCAGCGTTCGACGGTGAGGGAGGTGATCGGGAGGAGAGAGAGAGGCTCACAGTAGGGGGGTCGAAGGAGAGAGAGGGGGAGGAGAGAGAATGAGGAGAGAGAGAGGGTTCTTGGACTAAATAATCCAACTTTTGACCAATTTTGGCAAATGATCAAAACGCCCTTCTCTAATCTTTTCATCCGATGGTCCAGATTCGATCTTATCTTAAAATTGACGATCCAAATCGAATCTTTTGCAAAATATCCAAGGGCAATCTTGAAATTTTTCAAAAAGTCCAAGGGCAAAATTGTCTTTTCCAAATTTTAGGGCAAAATGACCAAAATGCCCTTGCCCAATATAACTAACCCTTTAGAAATTTCCAAGGGTAAAATGGTCACTTTCTCATTTTCTTGCCGAAAGTGAATTTTTCTGAAGAATTCGAGAACATCCAAAGCTACACGTTCCAACCGCAACGTCATTCCGATATCCTGTTATGACTTCCTAATTTTTCGATGCCCAATTCGGTCTCTAATTAATAATTGAATTCTATGTAATGTAACTTGTACATATCTCAGACTAACGGGCAGCTTTTGGGGAAATTCGTAGAATTGACTCGTGATTGATACTAAATCAAGTCACGTGCAAGTTCGTTCAGATCGTGACGATCTCGGTTGTTAATAAAATCACAAGGATCAATCGCTAGTTCCAATAGGCGCAATTGTTCTGTATAGGTTTTAGATCGTTCGTCAATTCATTTCGTGGTCAAACGGAATCACCCGTGATCCACTAGTATGACAATAGCAAATCGGTCCATACTATCCTAAGATCAGCCTCATTGGTCCAAAATGTCACATCAATGGTTTTATGGTCGAAAGTCGGTTCACAGTCGAATCTCTCTAGTCGTACGAATTTAAATCCCTAGTTAGTCTTTCCGTAATGGTTAGTATCTCAGGAATGATCAGTTCCGGGTGAGAATCAACTACAAATACATTAATAAAATCAGTCATTTCATAAATCTCAAATGAACGAAATTTCGGAATGTCACAGAAAAATCCACTGTATAAAATGTCATAGTTTTTTATTCACATGACTACAAAATTACAACTCTAAAGTCCATATTTGACCTCCATATCTTTCTTTTTGTTCCACACTTTTTGGTTATTTAGTCTCACACACGTAAAACAAAGCAGTAAATTCTCATACAACAATTTACATGACAGTAGCAAGGATAACTAAATTAATATCACATTGTTCATTTCCAGAATTCACTCGACACATTGCCAGTCAACATTTATCATTAATTGGATTCTAATGAAATGACTGAAACATGAACGACACAAAAAGATGGCAAGCAGCAAGTTCGAGAACATCCTTGTCGCGACCTAATTTTCTCAGGCTAATGGATTATTAAGACTAAGCCTAACTCAGGCCCTCCCAAGCCTTACCAATTCGTAACTTAGGATTTAAGTTTTTAATATGTAAAAGTTTTCATGCTTTGAGTCGCTACTAATCTATTTGTAGTAGGTCGATTATAAACTTAAATAAAACATAGGGAGATATGTTTTATTCCTACGAACCAGAGATTTTAAGCTTTGGGATTTGATTACGCTAGATCTAGTCTAAGGTCCTTTCAGTACCTTTTCTTTTCAAAAAATATTTATGCAAGCAGTTTGGATCTATTTTATTACCTAATCACTAACACGTGAGGTGTTCATACGGGTGCGCAAACTACCAATTTAACACCCAATAAAGCAATACATAGATTGCAAGATTAAGAAAATGACGTATCTTAATGCAACCCAAGCATCTGCATTGTTAGTAGAAAATCACACAAGCATTTCTAATATGATTTCTAATTAACAAAACAAGGTACTCGAGATGTTCTTTAGGGTTTGCGCTTTATTAAAATGCAAACTAACCTATACGTAATGATGTGCAAAAAATGACATACGATTAATGCAACCTAGCATGCGAACTATATGTCATGCGACAATGTGACCTAATTCTAATGATGGACAAATGATTTATTTTTTTTGTATTTTTCTCATAAAATTCGAAATAAAAAAATGCCTAAAATAACATGCAATTTAAGAACTTCTTTTTTTTATATTTTTTATTAAAACTCGAAATTAAAAGTTACACAAGTTAAGAATGCAATCTATCCTAATCTATCCTAAGGTAACTCATTCTTTTTGAGATTTTCATGGAAATTCGGAATCTAAAAATAACCTAAATAATCTATTAGGATTAGAATAATACCTAATTTAAACTAGGAAATAAATTATCTTAAGTCCTAATTTAAATTAAATAATCATCCCATCTTCTAGATACATTTAGGATTCCCTAAATATGCAAGACCTCTAATTTAAATCCTAACTAACATATTTTTTATTTTTTTATAAAAAATAAAAAAGAGTAATCAAACAAATATAACAATCACATTCAACAATCCACGCAATTCGCAAGATTCTTCTTATAAAAATTTGAATTAGGAAAAGAAATCAAACTAACGGTCATATCTATAAGGTTATAGATATCAATGGAAAACTGATTGTTTGAGTTTGGAAAGTGAATAAAATCTATTATCGTATCCAAGTGATTATGGATAAGATAACGACTTTTCATATTGTCGTGTATTGTACCTTATGGATAAGGTCGGATAGTCGTCCAAATACGTTGCCAAATTAGGAATAATTCCTAATTTTGAGTGTTTTAGAATATTGCAAATAGAGCAAACAATATCTTAAGATATCTAAATATCTACACAATATTCACGGAATATTCAAAATATTCAATCTAGGAATCTAAATATTTTGAAAATATACTGGATAGAGATCTTTACCTGATTTGCGAGTCCAAATTTGAATCATCGGCGGATCGGGATCGCGGAATGGCCAATGGCGGGTGATTGACAGCGGCTCAGGGGCAGCTCGGATTGCGGTGGCTAATGGTGGTGGTGTTGCCAGTGCTGGATGGCTTGGAAAGAAGCTGATTTGGTTCGGCGAGCATGGCAAGAAAGTCGAGAGCTCGCTAGATCGCTATCAGAAATTCGTTGTTGTGTGGACGTTGCTGTGGTATTCAAAGGAGGACCTTCGGGAGTCATACAAATTGATTGAGACACGCCAGACCGGGATGTGACGATGCTATGGTGGTTGGCAACGCAAGGACGTCACCGCTCACTCCACAGGGGCTCACAGTGAAGAGGCAAACAGGAGCAATGATGAGCAATTCGGCAGGCGTATCACCAAGTTGGACTTTGCTTGGACGTAGTATGTTGACTCCATCAACAATAAGCCAGCCTTGGGTGAACCTGCAAAATCAAAGAAGACCGAGCTAAACGTAGAAGTTCAGTCTCAGTTGGGCTCGCGGCAAGGACAGCATCAAGTGAGGGAGAAACAACTCGTGGACAACGAATCCTCATCGGAACAAAGTAGGAGCCACGTCACCGGGGCCAAGACAGGAAGTAGGTCGTGGCAATCATCACGGGACAGGGAACTTCGACAATGTGACACTTCGGTTTAGCACAAGCAGTGGGGACATCGAGCGCCAGAGGTCAAAGCGGCTCCTCCTCCTCATCGTCGTCGAAGGTGGGCACAGCAGCGGCAACTTCTTCACGAACTACCACCGACTTAGTTAAGTGACGTAACAATGAGTGGAGGAGCAACCACGAGGAGGTCCGAGAGTAGCAAGAAACAGTGTCTGGTCATGGAGCTCTCAGTCGTGATCATGGAAACACACGCCCCAGGACGAAGATAAATCTTCTCTCTCTTCTCTCGTCTCTTCTTTCCGTGTTTCTCGTGTGTGATTAGACCCAAAGAAAAGCCCCCCTCTTTTGTCTATAGTTGGTTTGCTTTTATAAGTGAGATGGCTAAGTCTCTTCGAGGGAAGGACAAATTTTTCTTTCCTTTTACGGGCATTCAGAATATCTTATATCTCATTCCTGTCCTTTATTGACTGATTCCTGCTTTGTCAACTTTCCTTTTGAAGCTTTGATTTTTTTCGGGTGAGATTTCCTAGATTCCAAATCTTGCAAAGATGCTTGCCATATGGCCATGAACGTGCAATATCTCCTTTGAACGCTTGCCTTCACCGAAAATATTTGGATATCTTCTTTCTTGTCCTCGCTTAGCCAAATATTGCCCGTACCCACTAAACTTGATCTTGTCATCTTCTTCATATTTACTTCTTCAAATAGTTACGTACTTACAGGCCTTAAGATTATTGCCTATTATCCTTCATGTGACCAAATCTTGGTAATATAACACCAGTAGGCTGGGCCAAATTTTCAATCCATGCAGGCTTAGTCCAATTTCAATCAGTCCAGAGCCAATAAGTCCAAAGCCATTCATTTAAATCCATCCAACACCAATCCAATTAATATGCAAAAATGTAATTAAGTTATATGATAAATGCTCCTAAAAACTATATGCTATGTTATCTAATTATATTTTTTGTTTAGGGATTAAAAAAATTAATCTCTAATTTTCTATGCAATTATTGCTAAATGACTAGTTAAAATTTAGGTGTCAACAATCCTAAAATTAAGTGCCAATGAAAAAACAATGGCAACAACACATGACGTTTATCGTCACATGAACAAACCATATAACATGCGCTACAATGGATGGAGCGTATGCAGCTTGACTGCCCACGAGCTACCACCCTCGAAGCAAATCGGATAGTCAAAAAAGTGAGCCTCCACATAGTTCAAAACTCCAAAATTGGATAAACAGAAGTCACAGTCACCAACCTTATCTGAAAGAAGTAACAGCAATAGATGTCATTGAAAAACAACAAGCCGAATCTTCAACGGTTTGAGAGGCGCAAGGAGGCGGCACTGCTATAAGCTTTCAAGCTCCGACCTTTTCCACCAAGTGAACATGGCAATATCAAATATAATTGAGGAAATTCATGCAATGCAAGACACTGAGTTCTAGATTTATTTATAGCGTGCTCTCATCTCTCGGTCAAAACCCATAACTGCAGAATCCAAAACTTTAGAAGTGTCGCAATCAATCAAAACCTCAAAACCATGCTTCATTGTGCATATTTACTCAAAGAGAAGAGAGAGATAGAGGACATCTGCTTACAATATAATTATCACGAACTTAGAGAGAGAGAGAGAACACCAACACACATCCAACTCCCTCTCGGAAAAACAAAGTATCAAAGCCCCAAAGAACGATTTTACTTTACACTCAATAATCTTACCAAAATGATCAAAAACTCTTTTGTGTTGATGTTCAATAATACCCCACGACAAACTGCCACGAATATGCGATACTTGTCCTTTACCATCTCCGAGTCCTCATTCAATTTCAACAGCAATGGTAGTAGCTAGTTTGGGAATCCATAAGGGATTATCCTTATGAATTAGATAATAATAAAATTAAGAATTGTTGGAAATATGTTGAAAAAGATGAAATATAAGATCAAGTGTCTGAGGGGCACAAGCATAGTCCTTAAGGATAATTATGTTTCTTGAAGTACGAAATTTGGTGCAATAGGCTATGGCGGCTATCCTCCCAAGATACAACAAATCTTCTTCTTTATTCTATACTGAATAATAAAAGGAACATAAATAATATTATGTATATAATCCAGCAAACAAATGAAAGATATGTAACGAAAAACAAAAATATTCTTGCTTTGATATATTATATCACTTTTCAATTTTGTTCAGAGTAACTTAAAAGAAAGAGAGAGCGTTTTCCATAATCAATTCTTGCATTTAATTGAAAAACATTAAAAATCTGTTGTAAATTGATAACATCCAAAATCGTTACTAAAACATCATAAAACATTACAAAACCGTTATAGATTAATGGTGGACAAAAACGGTTACAAATCTGTAAAAAACTGTTACAAAAAATAATAGCTTTCAATATTTCAAAACTATTGAAATATCCAACGATGAGATCATCAACAAAGATCTCCCTAAATCATCTAGTAATGAATGAAAGTGGCCCACTTTAGGTTAATAGTTTAGTTCTTAATATAAATATAGTGTGCGGGCATTGATCGCTTTGCGGTTGTTGTGAACCGTTTCCTGACAGCAAGCTTTTGAGAAGAACAGTTTACAAGATGATGCTACAATACGGTCAAATGATTTAAAATTAGCTCTTTGTCTTATTTTTCCTGTCTTCCTGTTATTTCTTCCCGCGTTTTTTTTTTTTTGTGGCGATCATGTTTACATAGCATAAAACGGAGCACATGGTAGAGTTTGAAGCTCAAATTATGTGTACAGAGAAGTGAGAGATCCAAGTACGGATGGATCTTGTGAATCCAAAGGCTGTTTTGTTTGTTGAACAGGACACTTTTGATTTTTACAGCGGTCATGCTTCTGGAGATTTTGAAAGGCATTAGATTTTGACTTTGACATGAGTTTGTTTGCTCTTAAGAATGTGCTCTTGGAAACTACCCTACCCCTCAGGGATAACACATTAACGTCTGGGTACATAATTATTACTTCTTTTATTAGAGATGAAGAATTCTCCGCGCAAAATATTGTAGAATTTTGATTATCTGCATGTTATAGTATCTTCTAGAAACTCCCCTGATAGGATTTTCCTCCACCTTATGTGGTTTTCATATTAAGAAGACAAAAGAACAAATGGTATGGGACATTATTGTGCAATTTTAGCTCTTTTGAAATGCATCAATAGGCTATATCTCATAGAGCTTTCATCCACTGAATGAAGTAACTGAAGTTTTTGTGAGATTCACCACCTTCATCAATGTCCTTGGTGAGTTTTTCCTTTATGTCGGAAGATCTTCTATTGAAGCTCACGTCATCGAGCAATTGATCCACCTTGCGCTTGATTTCGCTCCTCCCTATGGTCCTGCTCTTGTCTCGGTCGAATCTCAAACCGACCCTCCACATGTCACAAATGTAGCTCTCATTTAGGAATTGGTCAGCGAAATACAGCAAGCACAAGAAATGGATGCCATTGCTCGCTCCTTCCATGGTGGAGTTCCAACGACAATGGCTCACAAAACAAGCGATGGCAGGATGAGCCAGGACTTTCTACTGCCGAACCCAACCAACCAATTTCCCTCTACCCGAAATCCTCTCTTTGAACCCTTTTGGGTATGCATCATCTTTCTCTTGGGTGGTGTCAGGACGAACAATCCATAGGAATGGCCTGTTGGAGAGTTCAAGCCCCAATGCCAATCCTGGAATTGGGTCCTGTCAAAAACTGTGAAACTGCCAAAAGCAACATAAATGACAGACTTAGGGGGTCGCTGGTCCAGCCATTTCAAACAACTTGAGTCTTCGTGCCAGAAGTGTCCCACCGAGCTTTCAAGCCGGTGGCTCGCCAAGAGAGGGCCGATGGGCAGGATCCTGGGGGCAAACGTAAGCGCCACAGTCTCGATGTTGCAGGAAGAGTTGCATATCAACCAATCTGCAACTTCCAAGGATTTGTTGTTACGGACCATAACACTAAAAATAATCTTGTGTAGCTAAGTCTCCAATGCAGGCCCAAGCAACGTGTCCCGTGTTCGTGGTGGGCATGTCTAATGCCAACTGAATCATCTGGTGCTTGATCGGAATTCCTGGACGTAGGCAGAACAAGGAAGAGCAAATATCATACGTCAAGTTGAAGAATAATACATGGACGCTGAGAATTTGTTGAACATTAATCTTAGATATAGTATGTGGGACATTGCAACGTTAGGCTTCACGTGCGGCTCATTCTGATGTTTCTTTCCCATAAAGACAAGCATGGTTATATAAGGGCCATCTATGTTCTTTCCGACCCATTCTTTTTCTTAAGAGTAAACACCTCGTGACCCTCTTTCTTTAATCTTCGTTTGGAGTGGTGATACTAACAGGTAAGATCGCCGGGTAAGAAGCACTCTGGCTTTCGTTAATGCATACCGTGCAACACATGGCATAAATTCGATCTGTCCTTCGTTAAATCCTGTTGCCAAGAGTGCGGCAGATGCGGGCCAGAAGGCAGCTCTAGGGATGTTCATCTTGTGAGCAACTTCCAGAGCCCACCCCATGTTGTCATCCGCAACAATGCAGGTGATCTTGGCACCTTCTTTTTCCTCAATCCCAAGCAGTAGCTGCTCGAGCTTCCCGGGCATGACCTGGAAAATTGCTTCTGCCAGTTTTCCGAGATCGTTCCTATCTTCCCTTGGTCCCACCTCGTCAGGGATGGAAACCAAATGGATTTTATCCCCAAGTAAATCCTTGTCCTCGAGCGCATCGATGACCCTTCCTTGAATGAAGTGTGTGTTCATAAATGTAACTCTAAATCCATGTTCGACTAGGCGTTTTGACACCTCCAATAGAGGAATCACGTGGCCTTGTGCACGGTAAGGTATGGCAAGAACATGTGGGATGCCCATTCTCGTTCAATTTTTTGGTCTTTTACTCTATTTATCATGTCTATTTATAAAGTAATCCTATGAAGGCACAAAGCTCTTAAAAACTGTGTCGTCTTATGTACCACATTCCTTGTTTTCCTCTTGAGAAGGGTATCAGGGAAGCTTCCTCTCGCTCTTTCCCTTGTACTTTTTCACCATATTTGTCCCTCTCTTTCTGGATTGCTTCTTTGTTCCTCGTTCTATGAATTATGTCCTTTCACTGAGTTCTAACGAGGATAGCTCTAGTTGCATCAATCACATAATATTTTACGAAGTCGAGTTGATGGAATTCAATTGAATCTAAATAGTCATTGTCTGTGCTGTCTTTTTATGTTGGGAACTAGCCATTTGTCTCTCCACAGGAAGTAGTCATATAAGACAACCATGTCACCGTATGGAACGTAACTCCATCGACAATTTCAGAGTCGCAGAATGCATTAGAACCATCTTACTGAAAACACAAAGAGCAACGGTGCAGGCCCTTGCCTGCCGCCAGCGGGGGTCACAAGGCAATCGCCGAGGCCCCGGCAACCCTCACAGGCCAATAGTGAAAAAGAAAAGAAAGAAAAGAAGAAAATAAAAAAAATTATCCAAAAAATTCTGAAATTTTTTTTTAAAAAAGGGCAAAAATTATCCCCGTTAAGGTTAGTCATGCCATGAAAAACGACTAACATTCATGTCGTTGATTTCTGGCCAAAATTGACCGAAAAAACTATATTGGCAAATCATTAATTAAAACTGAATTAGTAGAATTGAAAAGTTTTGGATTGGATTGGTATCCATACAATAGGTTTATGAATTTTTTGGTAATTATCCCCAAAAACTTAAATCAATGAAATTATAAGTCAATTAGAATTTATTAGCCGCTTCACACATCTATTCTTCATGTAAGAATTCACCTATCTCCCTCTTACACGTGCACGTCAACATCATCCTAGGAAGAAAGTTGGCTTGGACCTAGGAGGCTTGAAGAGTTGAAATAAAACCGGCATTGCTATATGTATTTTTTCGTGACCTACCCTCGGGTGCACTATCTAAGGTTCGGCTAATGAATTGCTAAGTTTAAACCTAGCTCGGACTCTCCCAAACCCATACCAATTCGCGACTTATGATTCAAGTTATTTCCATGCAAATCATTTCAGTTTGGAGTAGTCACTAATCTATTTATTAATGGGTCGATTAGAAACTCAAGTAAATATTGAGAAATTTACTTTACTCCTACGAACCAGAGATTATGAGTTCGAGGACTTAATTACGCTATATTACATTAACGCCATTTTAGTAAAATATATTTTCTCTTTTATTCAAAAATATGTTTTGCAGGTAGCTTGAATTGATTTTAGACCTATTCACTAACATATAAGGTGTTCATGCGGATGCGCAATCAATGGGGTTAATACTCAAAGCAAATCAAGCAAATTGCAAGAAAGAAATTGGACGCACCAAAACAATTAGATATTTTTTTGGGTTTTCTTTTATCTTGAAATAAAGTCTAATCTACATGACATGAAAACATTTTGTAATTTTTATAGATAAGGGAAGGAACTAAAGATAAGCAAAATATCATCCACCAAGATATTCAACGAGATTATAATCAAAAGATTTTGATAATTGAAAATATAATCCGTGAAATCATTATCTCACGGATTAAATTAACAATTATCATAAATCTTAAACATCACCAATACTCACGAAAGATCAAAATAATTAAAACAATGATTCGAAGTCTTGCGGATCAAATTAATAATTATAGTGACTTTCACCAATAAAATTCTAATTGGATAATGCCTAACATCTCAAAGAATATCAAGTTAGATAACAATTTATGAAATATTCCAATCGTGGCGTTTGTCGGATGACGCCGGAAAGACTGTTGGCCTAGAATGGTGTCCCGGTGGTGTGGTGCTCACAGTGATAAACCTGCAAAACAGAGCGATATACTTTGCCAAACAGAAGTTTGTGCAGGACAGGGGCAGTATCGACACGGGATGAAACGTAGTGGCTGCGTCGCTCAGGATAGAAAAAAAACAGCAACGTCGATGGAGCAGCAGCGTCGAGCAAGACTGGCGGCAAACTGGAGGGGTGACTTCGTAGTGGAGATGTGCCCTTTTGGAGTCTTCCTGTAATGCACAGAACTTGCTTCTCTTTTGAACGGTGGTCAAAGTCCTTCACCCAACTTCCACCACTTGGCTCCCTCTCATGACTTTTCCTTTGGTGGTGTTGTCTCCGGCCCTACACTCTACTTAGCAATTTAATGAAAAAGAATCGAACTTTATCATAACTCTCCCAAACCTGGATCGGGGAGTGAATGTTGCGGGATGATGGAGCTATGAAGAGAGTATGCTGATGTTGTCTTGCGGACGTGAAGGCGCAGGATGCGGAGAGCAAAACAGAGAGTCGAAGCTCAAGGACATGCAGCTGTGCCTGTGGATGAATGATGGCAATCCTCCAAAGAGAGAGACAAAGGAGTTAGACGCCGGATGGATGCCGAGGCCGCTGTGAGAACACCCAAGGGGAGAGAGTACCGCTAGTGCACTTTGCTCTTCTCCGAACACTCTCTCCCTTTCTCTTCAATTGTGGCCATAAATGTCAATTATGTGACTTCCTCGATCGTGAAGCCTAACACATCTATATATAAAAGCTAGCCAGGGTTATCTTGTAAGAGTAAAGATATATTATTTCATAATTTTGACACTCAACTTAATAATTTTCTGATTATTTCCTCCAGCTGAATATTCGTAGAATTTTATAAATTATCTTCCAAGTATATTATTTAACAATTCGATAATTCAATTATTCCAACTTGCTCTATAATGCAAATTTCAGCCATATATGTATTAAATGGGCTTGGACAAACATTTAATCTTTCGGACAGAGTCCAATCAATTAAGCTCAAAATCATTCATATAAGTCCATTCGTTTCTGATCCAATGCAAATGCAACTATATGAGCCTAAATACTAATTCAAATGCTCCTAATCTATATGTAATTTAACTAATTTTTTTTAAGGACCAGGATTGATCCCTAATTTTTATATGCAATAAACAACTAACTGAGTCGCCAAAATTTAGGTGTCAACATATTTGGTGCTTATTTGCCAAATATAGGACCTCTTTGATAGTAGAAACACAATGAATGTACGTTGTTTCTGTTTTCGATAGCCAAAATTTGAGAAAACAGATCATCGCAATTTATATTAGAATTCATGTCAAGGGTTCAGACATAGCCCTTCCTCTTATTCGGCTTGCTTTCTAGCTATTGTCTTCCCACACCAGTGTTTTTTGTCGTGGTCATGATTACATATTATCAAAAGTTGGGCATTCTATAGAGTTTCAAGCACAAATTTTGTGTATAGATTAGTGGATTCTTGGACCAAAAACTCTACGTTTAGGCATGGGAACCTCAATGCTCGTTCTGATGCCCTTGGCAGCAGACTCGAGTATACAGGTAGAGGCCAGGTCCATATGGGTGCATCAAGGCCAAGCCCAGGCCTAAAGAGGCCAGTTACAAAACCCCAGTGCCCAAGTCCACAAACGTTGGACCCGGGACACTGCCGCTCATGTCCGAGACCTCGGTGCCCATGGCCAAGTCCCCAATGCTTGGGCCTAGATCCATTGAGGTCAAGCCTAGGACCTCGGTACCCTTGCCTGGCTCCCTATCGCCCTAGCCTGGGTTCCATAAACTTTGGGCCGAGACTCTGATGTTCATGCTCAAATTTCTAGAGCTTGGATTTGGTGAGGGTGTCGTGGCCCTTGACCAAATCCATTGAGGGCGTCCCAGCCCTCGCCTATGGCCTGAATTGCGCTGGTCACTATCTAGGCCACAAACTAGCATAGGGAAATAAGAAAAAGAAAGGAAAAAAATTCTGGAAAATTTTTTAAAAATTATTTACATTAGTGTTGGTCATTCCACTTAGGACAACCAATGTTTACTTCAGCGATTTCCAGCCAAAATTTTCCAAAATGACTACAATAACAAATTGTCAAAAAGTTTAGGACTAAATTAGCATTCATATAATACGTTTAAGAATTTTTTTTTGGTAATATTTCCATGTACATCAAACTATGTCATGCCCTAACTGGGTGTTCGTCGATTTCTGCTTGTTCTAGGTCAGTCTTGGTGAAGCCACATGTGGCATTCCAGAGAGGCTGGTAGAGGTGCGAATAGAAAACAACTGTAAATTATTAAGACCTAAAATGGAAAATCAGATAAATTCACAACGTTGGTAATCTATTTACTATTAATTAAAATTTCAAAAAAAAATTGATGTTTTGCTCTATATTGATCGTTAAAGTTCTTTATGATGGCTTGAAAAATTATGATGGTTACTTAGTAATATATCGGGATGGTGGTAAATGGCTTATAATGTCGATATTCACCTAACCACACTTGTGAAATTTTAAAAGTTTGTAAGTTACTAATTTAGGGAATGTTAGTATATATATTATAGTGTTGGTAAGTGCTACCGACGTATACAATTTCATAAGAGTTGGTTAGTTACAAATTAATCTGGACGTTAGTGAATATCTGAATTTCAAAGAAGTGGGTAATTTACTAATTTATTGGAATGTTGGTAAACTCGCCAATAGCATTGGTGCTTATGGACCACACTTGTTAAATTTGAAAAAAGTTGATAAGGTACTAATTATTGAGAGGCTGGTGAATTGGGTTTGATATTTGACTAATCACACTTGCAAATTTCCGAAGAAACTGGCACTAATTTCGTGAAATGTTGGTAAATTTATTGTATTGACATACGACACTTGTAAAGTTTGAGGATTTAATGATTCACTATGGACATTGGAAAAATCCCAATAATATTGATAACTTATTAACGGGTTATCGAAAAACCCAAACTACCAATCAGATACTATTACTAACAGTATAGACATATTATCGGCAATCCAACACGGAAAATTTCAAATTTTAGGTCTACCGGACTCCAGAATTTTGTTAGTTGGGCTTGTGGGAAAAATCAAAAGGCGTTATAATTTTCACTTTGAATTTGATTAATTTGTTTTGCCATAGGAATATGCTCTTGGAAACTTCCCAGTCCAAGCCAGGGATAGATAGATATCTATATAGTACATGACTTGCTTGTTTTATTTGGAGATGAAAACTTCTCTGCTCGAAAAACAAAGAAAGTAATTGTCGAAGACATTTAAATCATGTGCACGTTTACAGCGTCCTCTCAGAAATTCCCCCGTTAGGGATCTTTCGTCCAAGCCCACCTCGTGATGTGGTTTCCATATTCGAAAGACAGACAGAGAACCAAACAGAATGGTACATTATAGTTGCACCTTTAGGTCTTATGAAATGCAACAATAGCTCATAGATCTTTCATCCATTGAGCAAAGTCCCTGAAGTTTTTGTGAGATTCACCGCCTTCCTCGACGCCCTTTGCAAGTTTTTCCTTAATGTCCGAAGCTCTTTTACCAAAGTTCTCATCATCGAGTAATTGATCCACCCTGCGCTTGATTTCTCCTCTCCTTATGATCCCGCTCTCATCTCCATCGAATCTCAAACCGAGCCTCCAGATGTCACATGTGTAGTTCTCATTAAGGAACTGATCGGAGAAGTATGGTCAGCACAAGAAAGGGATCCCGTTGCTCGCTCCTTCCATGGTGGAGTTCCAACCACAATGGCTCACGAAACAAGCGATGGCAGGATGAGCCAGGACCTTCTGCAGCAGAGCCCAACCGACCAATTTCCCTCGACCCAAAGTCCTCTCTTTGAACCCTTTTGGGTATGCATCATCTTTCTCTTCGGTGGTGTCGGGACAAACAACCCATAGGAATGGCCTGTTGCAGAGTTCAAGCCCCAAGGCCAGTTCCTGGAATTGGGTTTGGTCCAAAACTGTGATACTGCCAAAAGCAACATAAATGACAGACTTAGAGGGTTGTTGGTCTAGCCATTTCATACAGTCCGAGTCTTCAGGCCAGAAGTATCCAGCAGAGCTATCTAGCCGGTGGTTCGCCAGGAGTGGGCCGATGGGCAGGATCCTACAAGCGAAGGCAAGTGCTGCAGGCTCTAGGTCGCAGGATGTGTTACCTATAAACCAGTCTGCAAGTTCTGCGCTTTTGCTGATTCTAACCATAACGTTGAAAAGATTTTTCTGTGTAGCTAAGTCGCCAATGCAGGACCAAATAAGATTTGCTGGGCTCATGTCAGGCATGCCTGGTGGCAATTGAAATGTCTGATGTTTAATCACTACTCCTGAAAAGCAGGCAGAGTGAGGAACAGCAATTAGAAAAACGTCAAGACAATAAATGATGCAAGGATGGTTAGAATTCAAGTGCAATCAACTTTCCGATGTAGTACGTAAGCACATTACTATGTTAGAGGCCTATCATGTAGCTTGACGTTTCTGAATATGAAGTGGACTGTCGGATATAGGGCTTTCTAGGTACTTACCAATCATTTATCCTCTCAATGACTAGAGTTTAGATTCGATATCAAAGTTCATCATTATGGTATCAAGATTTCCGTTTAGTTTTATGTGGTATCTCCTAGCAGTGAGTAGTTAGTGTTAAGCAAGTAAGCTCATTGATTTAATCACACTTTATGCTTTCTCTACTGATGCATTGCCCTGCAATACATAGCAGAATTTTGTCTCACCTTCATCGTGTATGATTCCATCACTGATCATCTTTGGAATGCTAAATCCTGAAGCGAGAAGCGTGACAGATGCTGACCAGAATGCAGCTTTAGGGATATTCATCTTATGCGCGACTTCAAGAGCCCAACCCCTGCTCCCATCCGTGACAACGCAGGTGATTTTCTTTCCTCCTTTTTCCTTGATCTCTCGTATGAGCTCCTCTAGCTTCCCGGGCATGACCCAGAAAATCGCTTCCGCTAGTAGTTCAAGATCATTCCTGTCTTCCCCGGGTTCCAACCCATCGGGAATGGAAACTAAACGGATGTTATCTCCATGAACATCCTCGTCTGTGAGTGCATTGACGACCCTATTGTGAATGAAGTCTGTGTTCACAAATATAACTCCAATTACATGTTCGAAAGCCGTTTTGAGACTTCCATCAGAGGAATCACATGAGCTTGCTCGGGAAAAGGTACGGCCAGAACATGTGGGATGCTCATTGTTGTACGATCTTTCGATCTTTCACAATGCTGCAATTTTAGAGCTGAAGTTCATGTCTATTAGTAAGGTGCTCCAAAGTGGCGAACCTATGGGAGGCCGGTTGTGGTACCAATATTTTTTTATTTCTTTGTTTTGCTCTTTCACTTGAACTTTTTCATTATATTTGTCCTTTTATTTCGGGATTCCTTGTTTGCTCCATGTTGGATTTTGTCCCTTCACTTTGTCTAACAAGGGTAGCTTCAATTGCTTCGACCGCAGATACATAATTGAATAAACGTGAAATGTATACAAGTGACATATAATTTTACTAATTAAGTTCGAAGTTGTAGTTTATTTAACGATAATAATCATTGTCTCTTATCTTGCCATGCTGGGAACTAACCATATGTCTCCCCACAAGAAGTAGGCATATAAGACAAGCATGTAATGAGATTCCGATTGTGACTTCATTGACAATTTCAGAGTTGCATAATGCATTAGAAGTTAAAACCCTCTTGTTAAAAAAGAGATTCTTATTTAGACTTGATTCCATATGAATGACATCCATCTTAATTATTGATCATGTGGATACCATGTAACAAAAAACTGTGATGAATTTAACCATTCCATGCGTAACCACACAAGTCTTTTCCATCGAAACATGACGAGAAGTATAGAAACAAAGAACGTAGAGCATCAGTGCAGGTTATTAATTTACGTCTCAACCCCATTCACAAGCTTGTAATTAACTGCATTTGCGTTAAGCTTATTCTTGTCCATGTCACAATCAAATCAGCTTGTTTATGCACGTTCAATAAACGTATGAGTATACAAGTTGACATTTTCATCCTGCTTATGACATAGTTAGCCCCATTTAATGAATCAGATTGGGTTAACATGTCATTCGTATTAATCCAACATGATCAAATGTATTTATGTAAATTTATATACATCGAAGTGCATGTTTACATGATCATATATAAGAATATACATGTTATTCGGGTGAAGTATGTTGCGTGTAGTATAACCACTAATGAGCATGTCGTATCTACACTATCGGAGCAAGTATTCCCAAGTATGGTGTCGTGACATGGTTGGCATCCTAAAGTCAGCTCGCTATGCTTGCATTTACCACATCAGGAGAGCTGCAAATCTTGTCATACATTGTAACTTGTAAGAAGTCCTTAGATATATACCCACTAGTCGTTAAAAACCAGTGTACTTGATGTAAGACGTAGAATTCAGTTCTAGGAGGATCCAACAACCCTGCATCAGTTTTGTATGATAAATATAATCCCTTTGCGGAATGCAAAATCAATCTTTTTTTAAAATTAAAAATCATTATTTTAATCTAATCCAATAATTTGTTATGTTCCACAATAAATATTTAAAGAAGAAATTGAGACTATTTTTGCCTATACTCGTCATGTGACGCTTCACCTCTCTCACTTGTGATTGCCGAGTGATACACTTTTGACCAATAATGTATGGCTTATAGATTTTTCATTATCGACATTTTTCTCTCTTGTTGATTTTAAATTTGAGAGCCACATACAGCATATTAGACCATTAAGGTATGGTTTATTGTTGTCATCCCCCAATTTTCATGTCTTCTTGATTTTAAATTTTTAGGAAATGGATAAAAATATAGCCTATCTTCAAATTTAATTTCGATTAATATAGCTAATTGCGAATAAATTGTCATTGGGAGAATGCCCCCAATTGATATGTAAAAACTTATGCATATTGCTCACATGCAAACTCTATTAATGGATGTTAATTCAGTTTTACATTTTTCTATTTTGCCATTTTTTTTTTTGCCAATTTAGTTGTAAACATTTGTACGAAATTCCAATGTAATCCTTCCAATCAATATTCATTGCGATTAGCTTACGTGGCTGTCCAATCATCGCCAACCAACCTATATAGCGCATTGCCATGTTAGCAATCTCCGACGAAAATGACCAAAAAGATTACATTGAATTTTGCATAAAAGTTTAGAACTAAATTGGCAAAATTGAAGAGTTTAAGACTAAATTGACATTCATATAATAAATTTAGCATTGATTGGACAATTTCCCCCTTGATTAAATATTTTTTTGGGTGTAAAATGTAAGTATTATAAAGCAAATTGAGAACAATAGCTTAGGGGCATTCCCCAGCATTACAATAGAGCTAATAGTTCAAAAAGATGGAGAGAGGAAGCCTTCATATAGTAGCAAAAACAACATTTGTTTGGGAATGTCTAATTTTTTGAAAAAGCGAAGTTCTACCTCTTACATTTTTATGCACGTTAATTAGAATAATTTGGATGTCAGATGACTTGTTTTAAAATCACCGACGATTGCGCTCCATCCAAATGCCATATATGATTGCCAGATAGAATACTTTGAGGAGTTTTGACTTTTGTTACCCTAATCATCCATTAAAGTTCCTCATTCCATGAATGGAGATAAAAGAAAACAAGGCCATTTTTAGCCGGCGCACTTCAGTTAAGCGCGTGCAAAAAATACACTTCTCACCTTGATTTAAACATTATAAAACCCAACCATTCAACCTCAAAGCTTTTAGACCAAAAAAAAAAAAAACCTCAAAGCTTCATCCATAGTCCCACAAAAATTCTACGCTTGCTACTAAATGAACTACATTTGCACATTACAAATGGAGAAAATGATAGATTAAAATGTCGACAAAACTTTCATATTAGCTAGATTCGTCAAATGGGTGAGTCGGGTTGGTTTGGATCAGGTCGAAAGTGGTCCGACCCAAATTAACACATTTAACTCGTTTTGATCTATTTCCATTCAATATAAATCTAGTAACCCAATCCATACCTGACTCTACCCATATTACTAAAACAATTTCATATTTAACCTAATTTAGAAAAACTCATACCCAAACTGAAGTAAGAGCATTGAGTGAGAAAATACAAGATCAAATGAGGGCGAGAGAGAGTAAAGAAAGAATCATAGAAATGAATTAGGTCTAAGCTCGCAACAACCATGATTATTTTAGGTTAGACTTGAAGACACCATTGCCACTCCAAGTCATGGCCTCATCCGCTCAATTTGAGTTCTCAACGGCCAGGACAATTGAGGTCGCAACGGCCATGACCGCGAGATCTTTTCAAGTTGCAAAGCTTGTTGCAGTCATGTCTATTAGATGTACTTGAGCCACAAAGCTTGACGCCGCTATGGCCACTTGAGCTTTGAGCTCACTTATTTGGATTTCTCTTCTTCTTCTTTTTAATATATTCACATTTAAGGGCTCTCACCTTGGGAAAAATCCCAACAAATGAGATTTTCATTTCAAAATAGTAGGTTTCATTGGAAAAATTAAAGGCGGGAACGGGACCGTCCTTTCTTTTAAGGACAATGGCGTTGTTAGGTAATCATTTCTCTTACCCCAAAAATCTCATGTACTATAAAATTAAATGAACTTTCCACGTTTGATGAAAACTCGAATCCATTCCCTACCGGTTAATGCAATTCATGCCTTCTTCCTCCTCTATCCATATGTTTGTGCCTTTTTAGCTAGTCCTACGAAGGAAGAAAATCAAGAAGAGAACCAGAAAAACGGGAAACATCACAAAAAGCCGGTCAACCAGAACTCTTATTACCCCCTTCCTAGTACCTACCCATACTATATTTGGAACGCCAACTTAACATATAAATAATTTGTTGCCATATAATCGATTAGTTTACTATGTTTCCAAACGTGACATTCTAAATCTGATTCCCTTCTTAATTTCATTATTGTTCGTAGAATTTCTCGCCTTCTGAGGTGCTGTGTATCCACTATAAATTACCTCTCTAGTATTACCAAACTACACAAACACATACAAATCGACTCACATAACACAAGTTGAAGTCGGCCTTTTTCCTTTTCAAGCAATTCTGTCAAGCATGGGATAATTACCAAAACAGTTACAAACCTATTACAATTGTGTCAATTCAACCCTAAAATTTTTGCATTTGTGTCAATTCAGTCCATTCGGTCAATTTTCACCAACTGGCACTGACGTGGATGTCGGTCAGCGCTGGTCATTCGGCCAACGCTGACATGACATTTTTTAAATATTTTTTATTAATTTTAATTTGTTCTTTTCTTTTTCTTTTTCTTTTTCTTTTCTTTCCCTTTCTTTTTTTTTTCCTCCCTTCATCTTCAACCTTTAGCCAGTCACCAAAATAGGCAACTGGCCAAAGGTGGGGGTCGACAGGATTGCCCCACCGATTGCTAGCGAGGCTCAAACTCACCGACCACTAGCGAGGTCAAGGCATTGCTCAACACCATTTTCATCGAAATTGAAGCTCGATCCTTGGATGCAATGGAGAAGAAAGCTCTTGTGGGAGTTGCCAATGGAGGGCCAAGTCCACGTGGTCCCGACCATGGAGGACCCCCAGGCCCGGACACTGATGGGTTCTTTAATGGGTCATCACTTGGACCCATTGAGTCCAAGCCAGTTCATGTCGACCAACCGAGTCCAAGTCAGGGATGGGGCATGGAGGACCCTTGGGATTAAACACCAATGGCCAATTTTAGTTGCTAGCAACAATCGAGTTCGATTTGTAATAAAATGTTTTCATCTTTTTTTGCTGGCTAGCCCATACCGGTGTTCTTATTGAATTTTGGAACTTAAATAAATGGCACATTTTCTCTCATTTCAAGTCCACATGAGATCAACATTTTACTTTCGATCTAATCCATTGTAAAAAGTTAATAGAATGGAGTTTTTTGGTCGCGGCATGTTAAGATATAAAACTAAATTCCGTGTATCACTTGATTTTTAGAGTAGATGACCATGCACTCAATTTCAAATTTGTATCGCGGCTTGAGATTGCAAGTTGGATTCCATGCAACCACTTCAACCATTGTTGACACTTGAATTTTTGCCGGCAAATTGAACGTGTATCTTTGCAAAAAATGGGATGTAAAAGTAAGTAAATAAATAAAGTGACAGTAAATAGTGAAAAAATAAAAATAAAAACTACTAATAAAAGAAAATAGAGAGAAGAAAATAGTAAAACCCAGCCCATCCATCAAGCTCGGCCAGGTTTGGTGTTGATTGGGCTCATGACATTTCATTTGATTAAGCCCAATTCGAGCAGCCCAAGTCTAATCTAATCCACAAGCGCAGCCCAAGCCACACCAAACCCATCAGAGGAAACATTGGCCCATTAAGCCAAACCCATTACTCTAGACCCGTAGGACACAAGGCCCAAGCTGATCGGCTCAAGCCCGGTCTCCTCTTCTCTCTCTTCCCCTCCAGAAATTCAACGAGTATGACAAACATCATAAGTTCATGGCGCGACGATCTAAGCGATTGCCACAAGTTCATGTCCGCATTTTTCTTTGGCTAAATTGGGCAGAGTCACAAAAGCACTTGATTGCACAAATGTGACAAATTTTAAGAGTTCATAGTACTTTATAAAAGTTTTATTAATTACACTTTTCGGACAATTTTTAGGACTTTCAGTGCACTTATCCCTGATTTAAAATTAGCTAATCATGCACCTTCAATAATTAGTTCTCATTTATTGTTTGTGACCTACATAGATGATATGTGATCAGTTTCTCAAACCATTACCAAAATAGTAGTTGTTGGCAGTTAATTTGTTAATGAGAACCCTTTTTGGTGCTATAATTATCATCAACTACTACATATTTTATTTGATTGATTACCTACCTTTAATTTCTAAAATCTCATTTCAAAAATTGTCAATTTTTATTTATTCTCAATTCTATTTTGACCAATTAGATAAATTTTAGAATTAGTCTATTTTTAATATTTAATTGGTTTATTAATCATCAATCTCTATAAGACGATACTCTTATCATCATTATATTACTTGTTCATTGACACGTTCAGAATTTTATGAACAAGTTTTTGGCGCCGTTGTCGGGATTGTTTGTTTAATACTAATTAATATTAATATCGAATAATTCTAAGTTTAACATAGCTTTTATCTTATTTTTTAGAGTGTACATTGGTGTATGACACATAGCCAACAAGAGACACTTGTTAAGTTTGATCCAAAAATTGAACATACATTTAAAAGGCAACTGAGAGAACAGAGAAATCATGCTAAAAAGATCGAGGGAGTTGGTGATGGTGGAAATCCACAGAATTTTGAGAGATTATGTTGCACTAATAGTTGATGGCACCACATCAAGCATCAAAAGACTTGCAATTCATGCAAACAACTTTGAGATCAAGTCATCACTGATTCAAATGCTTCAATAATCCATGCAATTTAGTGGGCTACCAAATGATGATCCAAAATACTTTTCTTGAAGTCTGTGACACAATTAAATATAATGGAGTTACAGATGATGCCATCAGATTAAGATTATTTCCATTTTCCCTTTGAAACAAAGCTAAGCATTGGCTTTCTTCTCTTCCTGCAAGATCGATCACTACATGGAATGATATGGCTCAAAATTTTCTTTGTAAGTTCTTTCCACCTTTAAAGTCTGCAAAAATGCGTAATGATATTACTAATTTTATGCATACAGATAATGAATCATTATATGAAGCATGGAAAAGATTCAAGGAGTTTCTTAGGAGATGCCCACATCATGAACCATATGTATGGGTGCAAGTACAAATTTTTTATAATTGGTGTAATACAAATCTTCGTTCTATGATTGATGCAGCTGTAGGGACAACTCTAAATAATAAAACACTAGAAGAAGCTTACAACCTATTAGAGGAAATGGCATCCAGTAGTTATCAATGGCTTATTTAGAGGATACAGATGCGAAAAGCTAGTGGAGTTCATGAGTGGATGCTTTCACTACAATTGCTGCGCGAATTGAAGCACTCAACAAAAAGATAGAAAACATGAGTGTTTCAAGCATAAAAATTCAAAATATAACATGCGATTTTTGTGGTGAAGGACATATCAGTATAGAGTGTCAAGTAGGTAACACTTTTGCTTGATCTAATGAAAATGCTAATTTTATTGGGAATTTTAACAGATCATAGAATAATCCTTACTCCAATACATACAATTCGAGACGGCTCAATCATCCAAATTTTTCACGGAATAATCATAATGCGACGAGACCACCACCGGGATAGAAACAACCAAAAGAAGCAAGCAAGAGCAAACTTTTTCCAAATAATCCCAAGCCATATGTGCTACCAATTCCATTCCCATAGTGACTCCAACAGCATAAAATAGATAGTAATTTTCTAAATTTCTTGATGTATTTAAAAAATTGCACATTAACATTTCTTTTGTAGATACTTTAGCACAAATGCTTAGCTATGCAAAATTTTGAAGGAGATTTCAGCAAACAAAAGAAAGCTAGAGGATTATAAAACAGTAAAGTTGAATGAGGAGTGTTTAGCCATCCTACAAAACAAATTACCTCCGAAGTTAAAAGATTCAAGGAGTTTTACAATTCCTTGCACTATTGGGGATTCACTTTGAAAAAGCATTGTGTGATTTAGGTGTAAGTATTAATTTGATGCCTTTTTCAATTTTTAGGAAATTAGAATTGAGTGAAGTAAAAGCAACCACAGTGTCACTTCAACTAGCTAATCAATCAATTAAATATCCAAGAGGTATTGTGAAAAATGTATTGGTAAAGGTTGATAAGTTTATCTTTCCTGTAGATTTCATAATTCTTGACATGGAGGAATTTTGAGGTACCACTTATCTTAGGTCGACCTTTTTTAGCAATAGAAAGAGCTATTATTGATATACAACAGGGGAAGTTAATTCTTAGAGTTTAAGATGATCTTAATTTCTTTAATGTTTTTAAAGTAATGAAATATCCCTCTGATGATAATTCTTGTTTTAGAGTTGAGACAATTGATAAGTTGGTGAATAAAGTTTTTCAAGAAAATATTTTTATAGATCCACTTGAAACATGTTTGGTTCGACAAAGGAACAAAGAAATTAAGGATGAGGATATAAGGGAGTACGAAAATTTCATGGAGGCAAATCCACCATATTCAAGGCAAAAGGCAACCAAATTTGAGGAGTTTGGACAATACACAATAAAGCCTAAACCATCAATTGAAGAGCCTCGTATCCTTGAACTCAAACCCTTATCTTCTAATTTGAAACATGCTTATTTAGATGGAGTTTCTTCTTTGCCAATAATTAGATCTTCTTCTTTGATCGATTTGATAGAGGAGAAACTACTTAGAGTATTGAGAGAGCAAAAATGTGCAATTGGATGGAAAGTAGCTGACATCAAGGAAATTAGCCCTTCACTTTGCATGCACAAAATTTTGATGGAGGAACAACATAAATCCACTATCCAACCTTAAAGGCGTTTAAACCCGAAAATATAAGAAGTAGTGAAAGCTGAGATAATTAAGCTACTTGATATAGGGATAATCTATTATATCTCTAATAGTTCCTGGGTAAGTCATGTACAAGTTATGCCAAAGAAAGGCGGTATGATTATTCAAAAAAATGACAATAATGAATTGATTCCAACTAGGATAGTTATTGGGTGGCGTGTATATATGTATTATAGAAAATTGAATGATGCAATTAGAAAAGATCATTTTCCTTTAACATTTATTGATCAAATGTTGGAAAGACTTGCAGGACATGAGTCTTATTACTTTCTTGATGGATATTTGGGGTATAATCAGATTCCTATTACACCACAAGATCAAGAGAAAACTACTTTCACTTGTCCCTCGATACTTTTGCTATTAGAAGAATGTCTTTTGGTGTTTGTAATGCACCAGCTACTTTTCAAATATGCATGATGGCTATTTTTTTTATATGGTTGAAAAAATATTGAGATTTTTATGGATGATTTTTCTATTTTTAGCTCATCATTTGATTCTTGTTTAAATAATTTGGCTTTGGTCCTAAAAAGATGAAAGGAGACCAACCTTATTTTGAATTGGGAGAAGTGTCATTTTATGGTGCATGGAGGAACAGTACTTGTGACATTCCGAATTTCGACCCATTTTTGGGATTTAAAAAGCGTGTATTACGTCAATGTGCTTATAATAAAATCTCACACAGAACTGATCACTCTTGGGTTATTTTTAAATTTAAGATTTCGTTAAAATCGCACTCGATCGAATTTGGCCATTTTTTAGAGCCTAAACTTTAGTGTCGAATTTCTTGGAGTTTCATGACGAATTTAATTAGACGGTGTCGATATTATTGTGGCCAGCATTGAGATTACTTGAAATTAGTGAAAAATGAAATTTGAATCGACTGTGGATTTAGACTAGTAGAGCCATCTCTTAGTGTATTTTATTTAGTGTTTTTAGCCCTTTTTTCCTAATTTATATATTAGGGTTTTTCGTGGGCCGTCGGATTGGCTTCGAAATTGAGCATAGGCCGTTGGATTGCACTCGATGGGTTGACTCTCTCTCTCTCCTCTGCCACGCCCCTCCCTTACGCGCATCCCATCTGCGCATGTCCCCTTCCCCATCTCCCCATGCAAACCTCTTTCTCGGCTCCTTTTTCTTTTCTTCTTCTTCTTCTTTCTTCGTTTCTTCTTCTTCCTCCTTCCCCTTTGCCGCCACTACCCTGCTCCCCTTCTATCTGCTTCCATCCATCCCAACCACTACTTGCCGGCAGTCCGCTTTGCGTTGCCGCACACCTAGCCGCTAAGGCCGCCGTCCGTCCCGCCATTCACCCCTGGGCCGACTGCCCTTCTCCCTCCTTCCCTTCCCCTCCATGCAAGCAGCAGCAAGCTTACCACCGCGTCCGCCGCGACCTGGCTCCGCCGAGCCGCCAACCAGCCAGCCTGTTTGGTCTTTCCCAGCCACCTGCGATGCCACCATGCCGCCCCCGTCTGCCGTCGGCTCTGCCATTACTGCCGCGGCCCTTCTCTTTTTCCCTTTCCCCTGTTTCGGCTCACCCTGGCTCCGCCTCGCCAACCGGTCACCACCGTCGCCACTGGCCATCGCCACTCTCACCGGCTCGCCACTACTACCCCAGCTCCCTCTCTTGCCCATTGCCGCCCCAACTATCCATCGCCTTCGCCGACCACCAGCCCAACTCGCCGACCACTCTCCAACTCGCCTGGCCAAGCTCGTCGATGCCACCATCGCCGTCTAACCGCCGCCTTAGCTCGCCTGGCTGCTACCCAGGCCATGGTCGAGCTCTCTTGGTTGCATCCCAGCCGTGGTCGAGCTCGCCCAGCCACTTGCCCAACACTGCCCAGCCATCGCCCGCTCACCTTGCCACTCGCCCAGCCATGGCTGAGAGTCCCAAGCTGTGGCCAAGGGCTATACTGAGCCATGGCCGACCACCTTGCCCCGTTGTACCCGTGCCGCGCTGAGCCCGCCACTATTCCACTGGGCCATTTTGGCCCCTTACCAATTTTTCTTAGGCCAAAACCCAGGCAAGTAACTCCCTAAACCCTACTTATTACTTTTGATATTATTTTACTTGTTTAAGGGTGATTAGTGTTGGTTTAATGATTAAATTAGGTAGGGATTGGTTAATTGAATGTGAGTGTTTTATGGTTTATTGTGGTGGTGATTTTGTGCTAATTTAGTAATTGATCGAGATGGGTTCAATGACTAAATTGTAGTGGCATTTGTGAGTGAAACGGTGTTTGAATATGGCCGCCTTGAAGGTTGGATTAGTGGGGCTAATGTGGTGAGCATGACTTGGATTTGAATAGTATGACATGTTAGATTGGTATTGGCGAATTGTGTTGTAGCGTATGTGCACAAGAAATATCCTGAGGCATGGTTACGCGGATGTAGCTAGAAAGGCAAGAAATGACCTGAAACGTGGTTTCACGGAACTGAGCCCGAATTGATCGAAAGGTAGAGCCTGAGACGTGTTAATGTAGGCTATGAGAATGGACCTGAGACGTGTTGGCGCGGGTCATGGATAGTTAGTTGGCCACGCATGTGAAATGTGTTTGGTTGAATTGGGTGAATGTACGTGGTTATGACACTCGAGTGTTTATGCTATGTTCTTGATCTATTATTGCATTATTGTAATTTGACTAACACGCAGAGTTGACAGGTGATTTGAGGCGAGGTAAGAGTGCATGAGTATTTTACATTGTCGATTGCTAGATTACATGCTGGGACTCGTCTGAGTATGCATTGACTTAGGTGAGGTATAAGTTGTTTGCTTATTGAGATTTATTCTCATTACTGTAGTGCAAACCTTTTCAGATCCTCGACCTTGATCATGCTACTGCCTCGGCATTTTAGGATCCCTATGCATACAATGCATGAGGAGACCGAGTACCCAGTAGGTCCAAATCAGACATACATTAGGCACCTCACCACAGTCTGAATAGATGTGGACTTAGAGAACTTGCAACGCCACACTTATTTGGCATGGTTCTATCGTGACGGGTTGGGGCAAATTGGCCTAATCCGGGGTTTTGAGGGACAGCAACACGGCAACAAGGATGCCATGGATTAGGAGCCCAGGGACATGTATGCTCCTGATGGCGAGGTTCTGGATGCCAAAGATCCCCCAGAGAACCCTAGTCCCGAACCCGAGCCCGTACCAGAACTCGTAGCGCCTGCGGATCTCAAGCTCGAAGAGGAATTTGAAGAGCTAGAGCCCATGCCAAAGCCCTTGGAGTCCGAGCATGAGGAAGAGCTGATCGAGATCAACTCTGACACGGAGTCGAAGTCTTCAGAGTCTAATTGAGATTGGGCACCGTAGAAGCGTTTAGGTACTGCGCTTAGAAGCTTTTTGGTAATGCCCTTTTTGTGTAGCTAGCTAGCTTACCCTACCACCTATCCCTTTTTTATAATGATGGTGGATGTAACCTTATGGGCCTATTATATGATTGCTTTCTATTGTTGTGGAATTATTGTTTTGTGCTATCCCTTTGTCTTTGTCTTTTGTCTACATCATTTTATTTCGCTTCCGCTTGCGTATTCTTGTGGGTATTTCGTTTGGGTTGGCGACGCATCTTGGAACATCGCGTTCAATACTACCGCTATAGGGGTGTCGCGAGCCCGTTAGGGTCCGAGGCGCGACAGTGCTCGGCTATAAGATCTCTGAAAATGGAATAGAAGTTAATCAAGCCAAAGTAGAGGTCATTGCAAAATTGCCTCCACCAATATCTGTGAAACTTGTCAGAAGATTTTTGGGGCATGCAGGATTTTATAGGCAATTTATAAAAGATTTTTCAAAAATTGCTAAACCCCTTTCTAATCTTTTGGTAAAAGATACACTTGGGGCCTATATGACAGCATTCAAAACCCCAAATGGGATGTCTCATTTTAGGCTAGTATTTAGGAAGGCTTGTCATGTGCCGATGGAATTAGAACATAAAGCATATTGGGCATTGAAATTTCTAAATTTTGACATACAGTCCACAAGTGAAGGAAGATTGTTGCAATTGAATAAATTTGAAGAATTTCACAATGTGGCCTATGGGGGAAAGAACACTAGAAGTGTCAAAACTTATGTACGGCGCTCATTTTAGTGCTAAAAATTTATTTCAGATCACTTAAGTGTCAACGGCGAAAAATTCCGGCCAAATTAATACGTGACTTTTTTTAATTAAAATTTTAATCTACATGGCATTTTCACGTGTATTTTCGAATTTCTCAGTCCTATGTGGCATTTCCACTTGTAAATTTCTAATTTTTAATTATTTTTTTGATTTTTTTTCTGTTTTTTCCTTCTTTTCTTTTTTTCTTTTTTTTTCTTCTTCTTCTTCATTTGACCGATGACCGAACACTGGCCACCGGCCATGGCCGGCCGCTTGGGGGAAGGCGAGGGGTCGCCTGGGGGTAGTCATGGCCACGAGCCGGTTTCAGCCCGGAACCGGCCCGGTCAAACACGGGCTCGACCCATTGACCGGGCCCGTGGTTCAAAACCAGAACTGGCCCATGGCCTACGGGCCCGGTTTCGATTTCAAAAATTTTGGAACCGGCGGTTCCGGGCCCAGTTCCAAAAAAAAAAGATTTTAAAAGATAAATTTTTAAAAAAAGATAACCATTACAAATTTGCAATGGTTATCTAGTTTTTTTTTTAATCCTAAATTTTCTTCTCATTTTTTTCTTATAAATTCTCTCAAATTCTCTCAATACTTTCAATTCTCTCAAATTTTCTCAATACTCTAAATTCTCTCAATTGTCTCAATCCACGCAATTCTCTCTTAATTCTCTCAATCAATCCACTCAATTCTCTCAATCCGCTAAAAAAATGGCAAGTGAAAGTCGAGTGCCAACTGGAAAAGGTAAGAATATCATGACGGAATCCCATCATTCTTTTGATTCTCGTGATTATGCAAATTTTCAATGTGATGAAATCAACATTTTTCTCGATGTAGAGCGTGTCCCGACGCAAGAAAGTTTTTATCCTCCTGCCGAAATATCTATAACAAAGGAGGCAGATCAGGAATTTACATCTGACATTTGGAATCACTTCACGAAAATGGAAATGTTTTATATTGGTCAAAAAAGATATGATGTAATTTGTAAATATTGTGGGAAAATATATAAATATACAAGTGGACAAGGATATGGAACATTCAAACGACATCTTAGGAGCAAACATCTAACCCAAACGGGAATCGATATCGAGCAGCAATAAATTTCCGGGTACGTCAATCCTAACACTTCCCCTTTATTTCGTTTTAATGAAAAAACTTATAAGGAAGAATTAGGTAAATTTGTTTTCGTTGAGCATTTATCATTTAATTTTGGAGAAAGATTTGGTTTTAATCAATTTGTACAAAAAGTATGTGCTTCACAAGCAAAATGTGTTCCTAGAAATTCACTTAAACGAGTAATTAAAGATCTTTACAAAAATGGAAAAAAAGATTTACAAATTTTTTTTATGCAATTTAATGGATGTGTGCATATAGGTAGTGATATTTGGAGTGATCATTGGTAAATTCATTCTTACATTGACATAATATGTTATTGGATAGGTGACGATTGAAGTATTCAAAAAAAAGTTATTGCATTTAGAGTTTTCGACGGTAAGCATACGGAAAATAATATTTATAGAATAATTAGGCAAATTTTAGAAGAATATTATTTGCTTAACAAAATTTTTTCAATTGATTTTGATAATGTCGCAGCAATTACCGTTTCAATTGCCGATTTAGAAAATATTTGTAAACCCGGTTTTGGCGGAAAATTTTTTCACGTTAGATGTACTTGTCATGTTCTAAATTTATGTATATAAGATGGTTTGAAAACTCTTGATATTTTTCTTGAACCAATAAAAACGGCGATTTAATTTTTATGGAAACATCCCCAAAAAATGAATGAATGGGGTAGATTTTGTAGAGAAAATGGCACAAAGCCAAACAGATTTTCAAGAGATGTTTCAACTCGTTGAAATTCTACTTTCCACTTACTTAGTGAATCTTTAGCACGTAAAAATTTATTATGTGCATTCATTTTTAATAATATACCTCAGATTAATTTATATCCACAAAAGTGAGATATTTGCAAAAAAAAATTAGATATTTTAAAGGTTTTTAATGATGCAACTTATACTTTGTCCGGTATTTATTATCCTACTATGCATTTATTTTTAGTAGAGTGTATTAATATTGTCGAAGTTTTTGATGAATATGAAAATGATGTTGAATTACAACATACAATAGTAACAATGAAAGTGAAGTGGTTACATTATTATAGCGAAATTATTATTATTTATTTAGTTGCTTGTGTTTTTTATCCGCGTTACAAATTAGATGACTTAAGTGATTATTTGCATATGTATTATCAATGTTTACATTATGATACAGTAAATGTTAGAACCATACTAAGTGAGGTTAAAAACGTAGTAATAGAATTATATAATGAATTTTATACTAAATATAATTTAGGTGATATTGGATCTTCTCAATCTACCGAGACACAAAATGAAAGTACAGGTAAAATTAGTAGAGGGTACCAACTTTTATTACATAGACAAAAAAAAAACAAAATGGAGTAATAGGAAATATTTCTAAATTAGATATTTATCTAACCGTTTCATTTGAGTTTACTGAATCCGAAGGTAGTACAGGTTTTTTAATTTTGGATTGGTAGAAGAGGCATGCAAGCCAATACCCAATCCTTTCCCTTGTTGCAAAACAAATTTTTTCAACCTCTTGTTCCACAGTTGCAGTCAAACAAGCATTCAGTGCGGAGGTAATATTTTGGACAAACATCATTCAAGATTAGTTCCAAAATCAGTGGAGGCTCAAGCTTGTGTCGATAATTAGATGAAGGCTCAATACCGACAACAAAAGATAGATCGAAATAATGAATCTGAATTTTTTAACGATGGAGATACCACCGCTACCGGTACCAGAACGGGTAGTGACGACTGAGGATAAAAGAACTATTGGAGTTGGCAAATATTTCAAGAACTTTTGTTTCTCATACCGGGTACGCCCACGTGAGCTTAGGGAAACCAAAATATAATTCGACGACATATAACCCCTGCGCACGGAATACTTAAGCTTTGGGGGTTATTTTAGGACATATATATTGTACTCATTTTTTTTTATAGATCGTTGTAACAAATTGTAATGTGCTTAATAATAATTTATTAAGTTCAAGCCCTCTCTTTCTCTCTTGTCTTTTTGTCCCCAAATTTGATTACAATTTACATTTTAATTACAATTTATATTGAATAATTCATTATTTTATAATTTCATGAATCATTATTTTTTTATTTCATAATTTATTTTTTAAAATTTCAAATTATGAACCGGCCCAAAATCGAAATGGCCAGGGGTAGTTCCGATTCCGATTTATACTTGGCTACGAACCAGAACTGCGAGTTTCAAACCAGAATCGACCGCTTCCGAACCGTGGCCATGACTACCGAAGGGAAGGCAATCGCCGGCGAGGCCGCGGTGGCCTGGGCGAAGCTGGCCTCGCCTCGCTGGGCGAGGGCGTGCCCAGGCGAAGCGAGGCCGACCCTCACCAAATCGGGCGAGGCCAACCCTCACCCAGGCCACGACGGCCTCGCCGACAGTCGCCCGGGGGAAGGCGACCCTGGGCGAGGCCGCCCTGGCTTGGGCGAGAGTCGACCCCGCCGGATCTGGCAAGGTCGGCCTCACTTCGCATGGGCGAGGCCGGGCAATGTCCGGCGGGGCCACCGTGGCCTGGGCGCCGGCCAGTCTCACCGGTTCTAGCAAGGGGAGCCCTCGCCCATGTGAAGCGAGGCCAACCTCGCTATGGCTTGCCCACCGTCACCCAGGGGAGGGTCGGCCGGGCCTCGCCTGTGGTAGGCAGCGGCGACCTCGTCCGGGCGAGGCCAGGCGGCCGGTGGCTGGCCTCCGATCACAGGCGATAACCAAAAGGAGAAGAAAGAAAAGAAAAAAAAAAGACAAGAAGGAAAAAAGAAATAAAATAAAAAAAATTATTTAAAATAAAAAAATGCTAATTGTACGCATTGACTGTATCTTTAGCAAGCCACATTGACTTCAGAAATTAATAAAAAAATACCATGTCAGATTTCTGGCCAAACTGACCAGAGTTGGCACTTAAGTGATCATTTTTCAAAAATGTTGGCACTTAAATGATCTAAATGAAACTTTTGGCACAGTGAGTGCCGTACATAAGTTTTGGCACTTCTAGTGTCCTTCGCCATGGCCTATGATAATGCTAAGATGTACAAGGAGCATACAAAAAGATGGCATGGCAAACACATATTTAGAATAGAGTTCGAAATTGGCCAAAAAGTTTTACTTTATTACTCTCGTCTTAAACATTTTCAAGAAAAGTTACGGTCCCGATGGTCTGATCCTTATACAATCACATAGGTATTCCCATATAGAACAATTGAAGTTACACATGACACAAAAGGTACATTTAAGGTGAATGGTCAATGTTTGAAACGCTACTTTAAAGGTGGTTACAATAAGCAAAAGACCACCAATGAACTTCATCCTCCAAAATAATAACATCTGAGACAGTTTGGCTAAAAACTATAAAGCAAGTGCTTCTTGGGAGACAACCCAAGTGTTTTCATTATGTTTTCTTTTCATTAATTTTTAAGTTCATTTTTTTCAAAAAAAAAAAACAGGATTAATTTTTCTCTGTTTTATCCAGGTTAATTTTCTTGAGGGATCCCCTTTTTAGGAGTTTAGTCATCAAGCCACCCTTGAACACATCCTACAACAAGGGAAGTTTTCTTGGTCCTGATTTTTTTTTCACATTGAGGACAGTGCTTCATTCAAGTTTGGGGTAGAAATAAAATTTCTGCTCAATTTTTTTTGTTAAATCTGAATTTTTTTTTTCTGATGATTACATTCCTTATTGTGTATTGTTGCAATTCTTAGGAAAATTTAAATTTGGTTTAAACTTGCAAATGATGTGTGAGTTAATTTTGAGTCTAATTATATTGATGTCACATCCCGAGCCTCATGGCACGCAAACATCCCGCCTTGGTCGAATTTATACAATGCTCCCAAGACACATCGCCGACCCAAAACCCAAACAGAGCACAAATCACATGCGGAAGCAACGTAACACCCGTACAGACTAAACAGCAAGACCAAGGGTAACAAACACTACAAGCAGATCAATAAATAAACACTTGACATTAACAGAAGAAGGATACATAAAGATCATATACAACAATGACCCAAACAAAAACGAGGCAACGGCCACTACTAACGAAAAGGGATAAATGGCCTGGGGTCGGGGATGTTATCTAAGGTGAGACTCTGGTCAAAAAGTCACTAGCTCGACCTAACTAAACTAAGGCTGACCTAAGGGACCCAATCTGGGTCGGATCCCGATGACTCCGAAGAGCTATCAGATAGCTCAACCACAGAGTCAAAGGAATCCAACTCAAACTCGGCCTCTGCCGATTCCTCCTCGGAATCCATCAGCTCGGGCTCATCCTCCTAATCCGTATCCTCCTCCATAGGCACCGGCTCGTCCTCCGCCTCGTCCATCGGCTCTAGTCCCACATCAAAAACTACCGGATCCTTGGCCATCGCGTCGGGCTCCTCCACCTCCCATGGGGCAGATCCGTCGTCAAAGCTTGAACTGTCCTCAGTCGAGGCATCTACTACGTCTCCATCCGAGCACTGTGGATCGGCCTGGCCTTGCCCGCTGAACGGGACATCAAAAGACCGGAGAGGTCCGTATTCTCCGTCGCGATCTCTGAATGTCCAGGCAACGTACTCGTGGGTCTCATAATACGTCGCTCCTACATCTACCCAAACTATAGAATAGTGATTAACGAATGCATCCTCATTCCCTACGGGGTGCACGATCACCGCACACTCCACCTGGTGTAGGATCACAAAACGGACTAGTACCTCAAGCATCCTCAGGGCCGGGGATCTGAAATGTTGGGTTATACAACAGTAAGAACGAGTCTCAGCTAGTAAAACCCTCTAAACCTAAACTAGACTAACATGCACCTCCTGATAGGCAAATAATCACACAAAGCTAATACAACAATCAATAACTCGGGCCCTCGGGCCCAGATCAAACACACAGATAGCCCTGCAGGTTAGGCATGCAATATCACAATAATAGTATACACACAAACATGTTTGGTCATGCGTATACCCTATGCATGCTCATGCTCATAATCCGGCTCAATAATTCACACTGTCATTTTCTCATTAGGATTTGACCCGCGTTAAACACATCAGGTCCGACCCGCATAAAACGCATCAAGTCTTTCAGTCAATACTAAAACTTCATGGCCCGCGTAAACGCGTCAGGCCTAGAGTCTTTAGCTCACGTAAAACGCATCAGGCGCAACACTGATCTCCATATACGAACTAAAACCCGTGTAAAACGTATCAGGTTGGCCATCTTCCGGCAATCCGGGCATCGTCCCGCGTAAAACGCATCAGGACGGGTTCAATGCCTCGCGTAACACGCATCAGGGTATATAGTGATCACACGTGTACAATGCCAATTTTTATCTGGACCCCGTGTAAAACGCATCAGGGCGATTAAATGATCACATGCTCATGCTAGACACGCATACTCGCACAATTCTCATCTCAACTCATACACAGCATGCAAAATGCATGGCCATGCGATCCGGCATTCGAGCATACACATGATGCATAAAGAGCATCCAATAGAACTTAGGCATATAATTCAATTAAGGCCACAACGTGCTCCAGTCATAATCCAATGTGTTCAAAACACATCTTGATATGCTCAATTCATGCCACAACGTGCTCGAATAATCATTGACATGCTCAATTAATATTCTAACATGCTCACTTGGCCAATTAAATCTCCACTCAACATAACATATAATTGGCACGTACATTACAAGTACTAAATCCATGGAATTCACGCCAATTATGAGCCAATCTATGATATCTTGAAAATTCGACCAAACTTGGTGATTTATGAAATGGTGATTTCATCGACGCTCTATTAGTTAATTCTCGTTCTAGCCTGATCACCTAGGGATTACTAACTAAAAGGGAAAGGCTATCAACGAATTTATTTCTAACAACCACCCGTTAGTTCGAGATAAATTATAGTTGCGATTGATCGATTTCAGCTACTAATTAAGATCTGATTTTGCGTGTCGAATGCTCAAGGATAATACATCCGAACTATAGGACGTCGCCTCATAATTTTTACGAATTGGCCATGGAAAATTATTTGCTAACTTGCCCTTCTAGAAACCTCTTTGTTAGATTAAATCTTGGCAGTTGGATGGGATTATTATGCGTATTTATCATGGAAAACCCTCCAAAAAATCTTGTGATTAAGTACGGCGCGAGTTGTATTTTTGTGCCAATTGATCTATTTCGTGTGACTCGAGTGGCTCGAGTCAATTGCGTGGGAATTCAGCAAATCCAGAAGGTTCTAGGGAGTACACGGTTCAGAAAATTGGTGGAAGAATCTAGAGGATAAAGCATTGACCAAGTCAAAGCTTATCCTCCAAGCTTCATTAATTGGCCATTATTATTCTTGCCTTTGGATGCCACCCTCATATTGACTTTCATTTATTACGTTACACTTTGGTGACCCTTCATAATGGCGTGCATTAATGAATGAAGACTTTGAGGCCCCCATCATGATGACAAGTTATCATGACTCTTGACTTTGAGGCATCGTCATCATGACTGATATTAAAGTCCTAGAGTAGCGACCAAAAAAAGAACCTCTATAAATAGGAATCCCTCCCTCTCTCTCCTCACTTTCTCTCTCTCTCTCTCTCTCTCTCTCTCTCTCTCTCTCTCTCTCTCTCTCGGCCGAATCACCCCACCACCGCCGTTCACCCACCAACACCCTCACACTACCATCCTTGAGCCTCGTAGATCACCGTGTGCTGTTCACCGCCGTTTGCCGCTTGCCGTGTCAAGTCGAGGCCGCCACAAACAACTCGTGTTGTTGCCGTCGTCCTTGCGTTGTCATCGTTTTTAGACGAGTAAGTTAACATCTAATCCCTTGTTTAGGATGTTTAACTCGTATTGGGTAGTTGATCTGGGCATTGTTTTAGTGTGTTTGAACTCCTAGAATGAGCGTTGGCGAATCTTGGTTGCTGGACTAAGTTGAAATAGGTGTTGGATGTTGATTTGAACTCTTGGTATGGTATTTTCATGGTTGAGAAGTAGTGGATCTCAAAGTTGAAGGCGTTTCTTGGAGTTTTTATCTTGATTTCAAAACTGATTTTACTGTACGTCCCTGGTTTCCATTTTTATAGAGCATTTTGTGGTTAGAATCTTGAAATGTGTTCTTCATAAAAGTTGTTCACAAGATCTTGATTTATAACATATTTAAATTTCGGATTTTTCTGAGCTCAAATGGGTTATATGAAGGTCCAATTTCTTACCGGATCAGAACTGTTTTATACTGTAGATTCCGTGACCTTTGTGCCTTCTCAGATTTTTATAAAAATTTCCAGTTCGATTTCGACCATACTTCCTTCACAAGATTTGTAAATGAAATCCATGTCTACAACATATAAAAATTTCAAAGTGTTTTGAAAGGATTTGGTTTGTCAAACAACTATTTCTTGTGGTTCAGTTCATCTGTTCCAGCGGACCAGTTTTGGGTTATTTCCGTGCCATCAAAAGTGATCTTTGTATAAGGATTTTGGGATTGTGTTCTTCATGGAAAATATTTGTGAAGGTCTTTTTTATAACGTATTCGAATTTTATAATTTTCTGAAAACATTTGCTATACTTTTGAAGTTGATTTCCCAAATCATGCAAATCTGTCCAGTTTTACTAAAATATCATAATCTGCCGGTCTTTACTTGAAATCTTTGGCTTTCAATTTCCAGCCTAGTAGAGACAGTAACCACAATTACCTAGTTTTCAATAATGTTTATTTGGCTGTGATCTGATGTTGAATGCTTTTGTATATTCATTTTTCAAAAGGAGGTTCACGAAGTCGATTAACTGTTTGCATGTGTGACCACTTGTTATTGTTGTGTGGCAATGATGTGAGCACGATTCATTGATGCATTGGCTAAATGAAAACATAAGAATTGGCCTAAATGCTTGTGTGCTCGTGTGGTCACACGTTGGAGCCGTCTTGCTGTAGATCGCTTGACGATGCCTAATTTATCGAGATCATGCTGTAGATCGCTTGACAATACTCGATTTATCAGATGCTTGGAGATTATCTGGATTACCGATACTCCGGATGCCTTGTCACGGCCCGAGGCCAGACTCGATGCTCCTTACGGGATACCATCTTACTGCAGATCGTTTGATGTTGCCGTATTGAAATGCCATCTTACTATAGATCGTTTGACGTAGCCGTGCCCGATGGGGCGGGACGAAGCTCGATTTTTACCGGTAGACTACCATCTTGCTGCAGATCGCTTGATGTGTAGTAGCCTTAAGGGGGCATAATAAATAGAATACGTGTGATGCATAGTGCTTGATTATGGGGTAAAAACTGCTATGCATGATATAAGATGTGCCCAAGCGGATTTTGCCTTATAATCGAGACACGCGCGACTATGATACATTGATGCATGAGAAATTTCATTACACATTCTGAGTATGTGATATGTTTGATGCATCACTGTGACATATGACTATCTATGTTATGTATAATATGTGTGCCAAGGCAAGGTAAGGATGCCTGTGGTTGGTTAATGATTTGTGTCCAGTGCATGATCACGTGATTAGGGACCCCCGAGGTGAGTTGGCCTTCTAAATGGGGCTTAGGCATTGACTTATTGAGATTTTATCTCATTTGTGGTTGTTAAACATTTTTCAGGCCCTTAGCATGTTGATGCACCCAGTATGGTTCGAGGTGCCTGGAAGTTGACTTTTGGTCAAGTAGATTAACCCCAGCCTGACATCTTTTTGCAAACTTTTATGGATATGCCCTAGGTGGGCTTGTAAAAAATATTCCCAGGGGTTAATCAAGTAAATGTTAAGATGGTGTTTTGATTTCAAGGTTGTAAACCATTTTCCTATCTATCCTTGTTTATTGTTATTGTATGGGTGAATTTTTGTTTAGCTTCCGCATGTGTAATCACAAGAGAAAATGTTGGGTCGGCAACACGTCCTGAGACATCGCATCATAACGACCATTGCAGGATGTTGCACGCTCGCGGGATCCGGGGCGTGACACAATCACACACTATCTTGTCTAGCCACACAAACACACGGCATGGCATCATAAATTCAATCACTATTGAGCACAATTCAGCCACTGTTCAACCCGTATGAGACATTCACGACAATTTCTCAATTAAGCCCAATCTAGCCAAACTTGATCCAATTAGCGCCTAACCAAACCAGCCACTAATTAGCCATTCAAGGACACTAATCCACGCTAGAAATTAACACATTAGGCTCCTAAATCACCACAAGATCAGCCCCTAACATCTGGTTTACTAATTAACCCCTAAAATACCCTAGTTCCATCTAGAAATGCTAATTAACCTAATTAGGGTTTAAGGTTAATTACTCACCAAGTCTTTAAGCTCCTAATTAGCGGTTGAACCGGCGGAAAACCGAGCGGCTGGGCGGCGGCTAATGGTGGCGCTCTAGTGTTCCTCGCGGCGGCGGTGACCAGCGGTCCTCGTGATGGTCATGGTGGCGAAGGGGAGAGGGTGCTAGTCAGTGGTGGTGGACGGGGTGAGGGAGGGAGAAATGTGGTTGGTGGTGGCGACGGCGGAGCAGCTCAAGCGGCGACGGCGATGGGCACGCATGGCGGATTCGGCGTGGCTGACCTTCACGCGGCTGAGAGGGAGAATGGAGGGAGAGGGAGAGAAAATGAGGCAAGATGATGGTGGTGGTGAGACGGCGGAGCAACTCGAGCTGCGGTGGCACTGGCGGCGTGCGACGGGCGGTCCTCTGGCGAGCAGTCAGGAGAGGGCCGGGAGAGAGGGATAAAGAGAGGGGCTGACTTGGAGAGAAAGGAATGGGGAGAGAGAGTGAATAGATAATGTCTTATTGGGGAAGTTAATGGAGTCCAAGTGTCACAATCTCCCAAAGCTTGACCATAATGCCCTTCAATCCAAGGGTTGTGGTTCAACTTAGTCCAATAATTGAAGGGTATTATTGTACATTATTAATCTGAATTATTGGGTTCATTTTATCCACAAATTAATCCCCAAAATGCTCTTCAAAAATCCCCAAATTCGGAATACACAAAATAGGCCTAGGGGCAAAATGGTAATTTTTCCGTTCCGGGTCGAAATTCCATTTTTCGACCGTACCAACCCCATATACATATGGCCACACTAAAATGATGTTGTCCTCGCTAAATAGTCACGTACGTCCACAAAAATCGACATCCAAGCCCGGATCAAATTTCACGATCAAAATTACCCAATTAGAATTTTAAGGTCTCTCAATAACGAGCAACTATTTAGGGGTTACGCGTATCGACCTAGGGTTACTTGAGTCGTGATTGTCTCGATTACTGGAGAAACGCAAGAATTTATCGCTAGTTCCGGAGGTCGCGATCGTTCGGTTTAAGTTCGGGATTTGTTCGCCACGCGTACTCTCAATCATGCGGAATCAGCCGCGATCCAATCGTACCGCACTGGCCAAACTAAATCCGTCAACTTCTCATGATAGCCTACATTGGTCCAAAATATTTCCTCGAAGTTTCTCAGAACTGGAACTCGATTCTCGATCGAGTCCCTAGTCCACGCACCGTTTTCCTAGTTAGCCATTCCCCATCGGTTAGTATCCCAAGAGTGATCAGTTCTGAGTGAGACTTACTAAAATTAAATAAGAAATAAAATCAATTTCATCGATTCTGGAAAATGGTCGAAATTCAGAATGTTACAACTATTCTCCCCTTACAAGAATTCCATCCTCAAAATTTGCAACTTAAACTTATCTATTCAAACAACTAGGGGTGTTGACGTCGCATGGCCTCTTCGCTTTTCTAGGTGGCACATTCAGTTCCATGGTGCTCCCAAACTACTTTGACCATCGGGATCGTTTTGTTCCGTAGTACTCGATCTTTTCTGTCCTCGATCCTGACTGGCCTTTCCACGTACGACACCTTATCATCCACTTCTATTTCCTCGTACCTCAAAACATGGGTCGAGTCTGGTTCATACTTTCTCAACATTGACACATGGAAAACGTTGTGCACTTGGGACAGATTAGACAGCAAGGCAAGTCGATAAGCTATATCCCCGATCTTCTCCAATATCTCAAATGGACCGACATACCTTGGGTTTAGTTTTCCTTTCTTGCCAAAACGGGATAGTCCTTTCATCGAGGACACCTTGAGAAAATTATGGTCACCTATCTGAAACTCCAAAGGTCGTCGTCTCCGATCGGCATAATTTTTCTGACGACTTTGCGCTGTCCTTAATCTTTCTCGAATGATCTCAACAGCTTCAACTGTTTATTGTACCAATTCTGGGCCAGTTATACTTCGCTCACCTACTTCATCCCAGCATACTGGTGTCCTGCATGCTCTACCATACAAGGCTTCAAATGGGGCCATCCGAATACTCTGTTGATAGCTATTATTGTAGGCGAATTCCACCAAGTGCAGTTGTTCTTCCCATTTACCCTAGAAATCCAGTACACAGGCTTGCAACATATCCTCCAAGGTCTGGATTGTCCTTTCTGACTGGCTATCCGTCTGTGAATGATAGGCCGTACTGAACTGCAACTTTGTTCCTAGGGCCGTTTGTAGACTTTTTCAAAAGTTGGCCGTAAATCTCGGATCACGGTCCGATGTGATCGTTACTGGTACTCCATGCAATTTGACGATCTGTCACACGTATAACTTAGCGTACCTTTCTAATTCAAAATCCTTTCGTACCGCCAGGAAATGTGCCGACTTAGTCAGTCTGTCGACTATCACCCAAATTGAGTTGTGTCCCCTCTAACTCCTAGGCAATCCTGTGACGAAGTCCATCGTGATATGCTCTTATTTCCACTCTGAAATTTCCAATGGTCGTAGAAGTCATCCCTACTTGCAATGTTGTGCCTTAACTTACTGACAAGTCAGGCACTTCATCACATGCTTGGCTACATCGATCTGCATGCCATTCCACCAGTAATGTTGCCTCAAGTTCTGGTACATCTTTATACTCACTGGGTGGATGCTGTAGTTGTTGCGATGTGCCTCTCTTAAAATTCCCTCTTTAAGTTACAAGTCATCTGGCACGCACAGTTGCCCACGGAACTTCAAGATTCCTTCTTTGAACACTTGGAGATCCGGTTTCCTTTTTGCAGCGTCCATTCCCACAATCTTTTGAATCTCTTGGTCTGTAGACTGTAATGCTTTGATCTGGGTATGGATCTCCGGTTCAATCCTCAATGTTGCAAGTAGATTCGACACATGGCTCACATCGAACTTAAACTCTGAGTCTCTCACCCTTTCCAATAGAGTCCACTTTATGATCATCATGTGCGCCATACTTGACTTTCAGCTTAGGGCATCAGCCACTTGGTTTGCCTTTCTGAGGTGATACAGAATATCACAGTCATAATCTTTCATAAGTTCCAACCACCGACGCTGCCTCATGTTTAATTCCTTCTGCGAAAACAAGTACTTGAGGCTCTGGTGATCCATATAAATCTAGAACTTTTCTCCACACAGGTAATGTCGCCATATCTTCAGGGCAAGGATGATTGCCGCCAATTCCAGATCATGCATCGAGTAGTTCATCTCATGCGGTCTCAACTGACATGATGGATATGCCACGACTCTACCATGCTGCATCGGTACGCATCCTAGTCCTCTCAACGATGCATCGCTGTAGACCTTAAAACCTCCTGGTCCGGACGAGATCGTCAAAACTGAGGCAGCCGTCAACCTATGTTTCAATTCTTGGAAACTCTTCTCCCACTTATCATCCCACTCAAACTTTGCTTCCTTCCTGAGCAACCGTGTCAACGGCGTGGCTATTGATGAAAATCCTTCTATAAACAGTCTATAATAGCCCGCCAGACCTAAGAAACTCCGAATCTCCGTCACGGATATCGGTCTCAGTCACTTTGTCACTGCCTCAATCTTCGTTGGGTCCACAGAAATTCCATTTCCCCGAGATAATGTGTCCAAGAAACGCTACTTTGTTAAGGTAAAACTCACACTTATTGAACTTGGAGTATAGTACATGTTCTTTTAAGGTCCGCAGCACCTCAGTCAGGTGTACCTCATGTTCCTCAAGACTCTTCGAGTATACTAAGATATCATCGATAAACACTATGACGAATCGATCCAAAAATTCCCTGAATACCCTATTCATCAGATCCATAAAGGCAACAGGGGCATTCGTCAGACCAAAGGGCATCATTGAAAACTCATAGTGCCCGTATCTCGTCCGAAATGCAGTCTTAGGTATGTCCTTCCGGATTCTCAGCTGATGATATTCGGTCCGTAGATCGATCTTGGAGAATACTAAAGCTCCTTGTAACTGATCGAACAGGTCATCGATCCTCGGCAGTGGGTACTTGTTTTTTATCGTCACTTGGTTCAGCTGCCGGTAGTCTATGCACAGTCTTAGAGTCCTGTCTTTCTTCCTTACAAACAACACTGGCGCTCCCCATGGAAACGCACTAGGGCGGATAAAACCTTTGTCTAGTAATTCCTGCGTCTGGACCTTCAACTCTTTCAATTATGACAGGGACATTCGATACAATGCCTTCGAAATCGGCTCCGTTCCTGGGGTCAATTCTATCACAAACTCTACTTCCCTTTCTGGCGGCAAACCCAGCATTTCTTGAGGAAAAACCTCGGGAAAATTGCATACTATGGGTATTTCTTCCAACTTAGGTTCTGCCACTGTCAGATCGACTACATTGACCAAATATCCTTCACAACCTTCGTCTAGCAATTTGGTTACTTCGAGCGTGGAAATCCAAGGGATCAAGATTTCTCCTCGGTTTCCTTGAAATTCGAATCTAGGACGTCCGATCGGGTTAAACTAGATAGCCCTACTGCCGTAATCCATTACGGCTTTCTGTCTTACTAATCAATCCATTCCTATTATCACATCAAAGTTGAACATGGCCAACACTGCCAAGTTGGTACTTTCTTCTATACCTCCAATCACTATTTTACAATTGGGACATCCAAACGAGACTAACATCCTATTATTCATCGGTGTCGACACACTAAGCATAGTCTCAAGCAACACCGGCTCAATACCAACCAATCTAACAAAATGTTTCGAAATAAACGAATGGGTTGTCTCCGGATCAAACAATGCATGCGCAACATGGTCATAGAGAGAAATCGTATGTGTGACCACGCCCGACGAGTCATCAGCTTCTCCACGTGCCATCGCATAGACTCGTCCTTGCACTGGTGGTCGACCTTGGATGGTCGGTGGGGGATTTCCAGCCTGGTTCCCTATCCGAAGTTGTTGTTGCACTGGAGGCCCTAAGGGGTGTTGCGGGGGGCAATTTCAGATTTGGTGCTCCAGACTTCCACATTTGAAGCATGCTCCAAGCTGGTTCGGTTGATGGTTTGGCTTCCCAATATTCTTCCTTAGTGGTGGAACGAATCTTCTGTTTCCCGCCATCGACCTCTTCCCAAAGCGGCGGTTGTCCCTGTTCTGAGCAAACCGTGACTCAGAAACGGCTGCCCTTTCCTGTTGATCTCGCTCAATAGCTTGGGCTCACTCGTACATTTCCCCATACTCCCGGACATTGAGCAAAATCATCTAACTTCGGAGGTCCGGCTTCAATCTATCCCAGAACCTTCGGACCTTGTTTGTTGGGTCCTCCACCATCCTAGGCGCGAATCTCGACAGTCTTGCGAATTCCGCCTCATATTAGTCCACAGTCATCGACCCTTGGCAAAGTCTCATGAACTCTGCCAGCTTCCTTTCTCTGGCACTCTCAGAGAAGTATTTGCCATAGAAGGCCTCAGTGAATGTGGTCCAAGTTTGAGCTGCGCCTAAAGGGAACACCCTTCATTTGGTGGCTTTCCACCAATCATTTGCCTGAAGCTGATACACTGCCAACGTTACTCTTTCCCCCTTGGTGCACCCCAGAACCTCAAAGGCTTTCTCTAATTCTTCCATCCATCGTGGCGCAGCCTCGAGGTCACCTTTCCCATCAAATTTAGGAGGTTTCAACTTCAAGAACTGCTCCACTAATTTTAACATCGGCCTGTTCATGATTGCCCATCCCGGGGCTGGATTCTCATTATATTCCCGGTTCCCGTCATTTCCATTACTCCCATTGGCCCTATTAACGGCAGCAACAGCAGCCTCAGCAACAGCGGCAGCAGTGGCATTTCTTTCCTGGGTCTGCCTACCCATCAGTGCTCTCATTTTCTCTAATGTCCTCAAAATATCATCCACTTTGGGATCTGCTGCAATCCTCACTTGGGGGTTCTCACGATTCTAGCCGCGGCCTCAACCTCTACCGCAGCCTCGACCTCTACCGCGGCCTTGACCCCTACCTCTTCCTTGGCTACTCATCTTCCCAACTTGCACACTCACCTATCTGCTATAATTTCACTCAAGAATTAGAGACCTAAACCAAGCTAAACTGGTCTAAGGTCCTAGGCAGGGAGCTAACACAATAGCAATCAACCACTCAGCGTACGGCTAATCACAAACAGTACAAGACCTCAACCAAGGGGATACATGTACTCACCTCAGGTCCTGCCACACCTGCACTGATATGGGTCAATCAACCAATCACTCAATCAAAACACAGACAATCAGGAGGTACACTTAGCATACGAGGTCACCCTACTGGCTACCCAGAGTCTCATCACTCCTTATCACTCCAGGCTTTGACCAAATTGGATCAAGTTGACCTTGCTCTGATACCACTTCAATGGGGGATGTCACGTCCCGAACCTCACGGCACGCAAACATCCCACCTTGGTCGAATTTATGCAATGCTCCCAGGACACATCGGCGACCCAAAACCCAAACAGAGCATAAATCACATGCGGAAGCAACGTAACACCCGTACAGACTAAGCAGCAAGACCAAGGGTAGCAAACACTATAAGCAGATCAATAAATAAACACTTGACATTAACAGAAGAAGGATACATAAAGATCATATACAACAACGACCCAAAGAAAAACGAGGCAACGGCCACTACTGACAAAAAGGGGAAAATGGCCTGGGGTCGGGGATGCTATCTAAGGTGAAACTCTAGTCAAAAAATCACTAACCCGACCTAACTAAACTAAGGCTGACCTAAGGGACTCAGTCCCGATCGGATCCCGATGACTCCGAAGAGCTATCAGATAGCTCAACCACAAAGTCAAGGGAATCTAGCTCGGACTCGACCTCCATCGGTTCCTCCTCGGAATCCATCAGCTCGGGCTCACCCTCCTGATCCGCATCCTCCTCCATAGGCATCGGCTCGTCCTCCTCCTCGTCCATCAGCTCTAGTCCTACATCAAAAACTACTGGATCCTCAGCTATCGCGTCAGGCTCCTCCACCTTCCATGGGGCAGGTCCGTCGTTAGAGCTTGAACTGTCCTCGGTCGAGGCATTTACTACGTCTCCGTTTAGGCACTGCGGATCGGCCTAGCCTTGCCCGCTGAACGGGACATCAAAAGACTGGAGAGGTCTGTATTCTCCGTCACAATCTCTGAATGTCCAGGCAACGTACTCGTGGATCTCATAATACGTCGCCCCTACATCTACCCAAACTATAGAATAGTACTTAACGAACGCATCCCCGTTCCCTACGGGGTGCACAATCACCACACGTTCCACCTGGTGTGGGATCCTAAAACGGACCGGTACCTCAAGCATCCTCAGAGCCGAGGGTCTAAAATGTTGGGTTATACAACAGTGAAAACGAGTCTCAACGAGTAAAACCCCCTAAACCTAAACTAGGCTAACATGCACCTCCTGACATGCAAATAATCACACAAAACTAATACAACAATCAATAACCGGGGCCCTCGAGCCCAATCAAACACACAAATAGCCCTGCAGGTTAGGCATACAATATCACAACAATAGCATACACACAAACATGTTTGATCACGCGTACACCCTGCGCATGCTCATGCTCATAATCTGGCTCAATAATTCACACTACCATTTTCTCATTAGGATTTGACCCGCGTTAAACGCATCAGGTCCGACCCGCGTAAAACACATTAGATCTTTCAATCAATACTAACACTTCATGGCCCAAAAAACGTGTCAGGCCTAGTGTCTCTAACCCGTGTAAAACGCATCAGGCGTAACACTGATCTCCGTATACGAACCAAAACCCGCGTAAAATGCATCAGGCTGGCCGTCTTCCGGCAATCCGGGCATCATCCCACATAAAACACATCAAGACAAGTTCAATACCCCGTGTAACACGCATCAGGGTTTATAGTGATCACGCGTGTACACTGCCAATTTTTATCTGGATCCCGCGTAAAATGCATCAGGGCGATTAAGTGATCACATGCTCATGCTAGGCACACATACTCGCACAATTCTTGTCTCAACTCATACACAGCATGCGAAATGCGTGGCCATGCGATTCGGCATTCGAGCATACACATGATGCACAAAGAGCATCCAATAGAACTTAGGCATATAATTCAATTAAGGCCACAACATGCTTCAATCATAATCCAACGGGTTCAAAACACATCTCGATATGCTCAATTCATGCTACGACGTGCTCGAATAATCATTGACATGCTCAATTAATATTCTAACATGCTCACTTGGCCAATTAAATCTCCACTCGGCATAACATATAACTGGCATGTACATTACAAGTACTAAATCCATAGAATTCACGCCAATTATGAGCCAATCACACACTATCTTGTCTGGCCACACAAACACACGGCATGACATCATAAATTCAATCACAATTGAGCACAATTCAGCCACTGCTCAGCTCGTATGAGACATTCATGACAATTTCCTGATTAAGCCCGATCTCGCCAAACTTGATCCAATTAGCGCCCCACCAAACCAGCCACTAATCAGCCATTCAAGGACACTAATCCACGCTAGAAATTAACACATTAGGCTCCCAAATCACCGCAAGATCAGCCCCTAACATCCGGTTTACTAACTAACCCCTAAATTACCATAATTAACCCATAAAATACCCTAGCTCCATCTAGAAATGCTAATTAGCCTGATTAGGGTTTAGGGTTAATTACTCACCAAGTCTTTAAGCTCCTAATTAGCGGTTGAACCAGTAGAAAACCAAGCGGCTGGGCGGCAGCTCACTGTAGCAGTGACCGGTGGTCACGGCGACAAAGGAGAGAGGGTGCTGGTCAATGGTGGTGGATGGGGTGAGGGAGAGAGAAATGTGGTTAGTGGTGGCGACGGTGGAGCAACTCAAGTGGCAGCGGCGATTGGCACGCACGGCAGTGGCGACGAGCATGCACGGCGGCAGCGATCGGCGGTTTCGGCATGGCTGACCTTCACGCTGTCGAGAGGGAGAATGGTGGGTGAGGGAGAGAAAATGAGGCAAGATGATGGTGGTGGTGAAACTGGCGGAGCAGCTCGAGCGGTGGTGGCACCGGCGGCATGCAGCGGGCGGTCCTCCGGCGGGCGATGGCAAGAGGTTGGGAGAGGATCGGGAGAGAGGGGGAGAGAGAGAGGCTGACTTGGAGAGAAAGGAATGAGGAGAGAGAGTGAGTAGATAGTGTCTTATTGGAGAAGTTAGTAGAGTCCAAGTGTCACAATCTCCCAAAACTTGACCAAAATGCCTTTCAATCCAAGAGTTGTGATTCAACTTAGTCCAATAATTGAAGGGCATTATTGTACATTATTAATCTGAATTATTGGGCTGATTTTATCCACAAATTAATCCCCAAAATGCCCTTCAAAAATCCCAAAATTCGGAATACACAAAATGGGCCCAGGGGCAAAACGGTAATTTTCCCGTTCCGGGTCGAAATTCCATTTTTCGACCGTACTAACCCCATATACATATGGCCACACTAAAATGACGTTGTCCTCACCAAATAGTCACATATGTCCACAAAAATCAACATCCAAACCCAGATCAAATTTCACGATCAAAATTACTCAATTAGAATTTTAGGGTCTCTCACTAACGGGCAGCTGTTTATGAGTTACGCGTATCGACCTATGGTTACTCGAGTCATGATTGTCTCGATTACCGGGGAAACGCAAGAATTTATCGCTAGTTTCGGAGGTCGCAATCGTTCGGTTTAAATTTGGGATTTGTTAGCCACGCGTACTATTGGTCATACGGAATCACTCGCGATCCAATCGTACCGCACTGGCCAAACTACATCCGTCAGCTTCCCATGATCGACCCACATTGGTCCAAAATATTTCCTCGATGTTTCTTGGAATCAGAACTCGATTCGCGATCGGGTCCCTGATCCACGCACCGTTTTCCTAATTAGCCATTCTCCATCAGTTAGTATCCCAAAAGTGATCAATTCCAGACGAGACTTACTAAAATTAAATGAGAAATAAAATCAATTTCATTGATTTCGGAAATGGGTTGAAATTCGGGATGTTACAATTGATCCACTTACTAAGCACAAAAAGTCCTTAATTTTTTTAGTAGTGTGTACATCTGGAGAACTAAAAGTCCTTTATTTTTAGTAGTGTGTACATAAGAACATTCATGTGAAGTATGTGCTTTTCTTAGATCTCACCCAAATCTAAAAATTTATTTGATTTTTTCCTGAGGCGAAATCCTAGGTTACATCTAACTGAGAAAATGATTTAGGCCATTTTTGGATCAATTGAGCCTTTATTTATCCTAAGTCATCCCGTTGAGCCTTAATTCTTACCCAATCTTTCATTGGCACCCACATATTTTTAGCTTACTTTTTGCCAAATTATATCATTATGCCACGCCCCTTGAACATATTCATTTTTGGGATAAAAGTTTATTTGAGCATAATTGCAATTTGGGAGGAAGGGTGGAACATGGAAATAATTTGATCAATACGGTTGTTTGGGTAGTATTGTTTGAGAAAAAAGAAAAAAAAAAGAAATTGCTTTTATGATTCCCTATCCAACTTTCAATTGAGTGAGCCTTTTGAATACTCCGGTAGTTGGGAATGTTCATGTTATATTAGGAGGGACTTAGGGAGGAACTCCACCATAAAGTAATGAAAAAAAAAAAAAAAAAAAAAGAAAAGAGAAAAAAAGAGAAAGAATGATGATAAGTGGTGGCAAACAGATTATCTTGAAGGTATGAAATTGGGGATAGTGATATGTGCTCCAATTAGAACCTATAAATCAATGTGTTTATAGGTGATTTGAGCTTAAATTTACTATTATATCACCGTTAGCCCAGCCTAACATTCAAACCAAGGAAAGTCCCATTGATTTTTGGTTGGATGATTATATTACATAAGTGGAGAGAGGAATGAAAAGTAAACCTATGAGATTTGGTCATAATTATAGAAAGTTTTTTAGAGATTGCATACCAATATGAATTTATTTGGATTGCATATAATTTGAAAAGATGAGAACTCACACGCGCACATAAATCATACAGTTAGAATTGGTTTTAACTTATGAATCAATTTCAATGTTTGGATAAAATTTGTGTTTTTCTTTGAATTGTGATTTTGAGCAATTATGGAAGGATGTCATGGAGGGGTTATTAGCTTGAGCATGTGTTATACCTTACTTTTGCTCGACGACTAGAAAAATGTTAAGTTTGGGGATTTGATAACTCTATAAAAGTAGAGTTATTTTTCCTATATTAGGCAACAATTAATGCAATATTTGTTTGAAAATATTTGGATTTCATTCTATTTACTTACATTTTTCTTGTTTATGCAGAATAATGAGACATGAAGAAAATAAGGAAAATATGGCAAGAAGAAGGAAAGGAATATACTACACAGAGAAGAGTTTGAAGGTGGATATCAAATCAGAAATTCTATGATTTATTCCCTAATTTATGCAAAAAATAAGCAATTGCCTTGTAATAGGAGTCTTGGATGTTGTCCTATGTTATCTTATTTATATGATAACATTAAGAGCTTGGGGGGACATATAGTTTTCTTTAGATCATTTTTTTTTATTGTTCTGAGAGTTTTTCAAATATTTTGAAGATAAGACAAAAGTGGTGACAAAATTCTTGTTCTTTGATTCGAGATGTTGGGATTAATTTATATTCTTGTTTCTTCTTCTATTATGTTATAATTTTCTTTTGCTAGGGTTAGGCTACGATGTAGCCTAACCATGATGACATAAATTTCATGTTTTTTTATATTTTGCAAGTGATTTTATTCATGTGAGTTATATATTATTGTACTTAATGCCTTTAAGTGCCTAGCCACTATTTGAATGATTTGATGTGTATGTTTGAGACTAAGAAGTGATGATATGTAATTGCTCATTATAATATATAACCATGAATTAAACATAAATAGAAGTAAACCATGTTATTTGTGTAGTTTTGGGTGATAAGGTGGTCCAAAAGATTTATTGTAAACCTGGAATATTCACAAATTTGAATGCACTTATGTTTATTTAAATTCACGTAGAGATATAGTAGATTGATAAACTGAGTAGGTTTGTTACACCTAGAGATAGGATAGTACAAAGACTAGAAAATTCCGCTACTACATGTTTGATTTTGTTATTGTATACATAATGATCCGAAATTCATATCTAGTGCTTATGGTGAAATCGGATGTTCCAACATATTTTATCTGATTAATTATCTGACTTTACTTTCTGTCACGCCCCGAACCCCACAGCATGTGACAACCCAACGAGGTCGATTCGATTGCGACGTTCCAGGACACATCACCGACCCAATGCCCAACATGTTAGAGATAAAAGCACAAGCGGAAGTATTATAGCACCCGTACAGTATAATAACACATAACCAAGAATAGCTACACAACCAACAACATGAACAAATATACACTTGCATTGAAATTGGAAACCATATACAACACCCATTTACAGCTTACGCTCTAAAAATCAAAAGCGGGTCAATGGCCACTACAAACAAAAAGGGGTAAGTGGCCCAAGCGGTCAGGGTTAATAAAACTAAAAGGGCTCCAGTCAAAAAGGTACTGGCCCTATTTACCTTGGATTAAGGCTAGACCTACGGAACCCAGTCCGAGTCGGATCTTGATGACTCGAAAGAGCTATCAAACAGTTCAACTACAGAGTCTAGGGAATCCCGCTCGGACTCGGCCCCAGCTGACTCCTCCTCAGAATCCATCGGCTCGGCCTCGTCCTCCTGCTCCATATCTTGCTCCATGGGCTCTGGCTCCTCATCCTCCGAATCCATCGGCTCCAGGCTCGCCAACTCCCCATCGGGACACTGAGGATCAACATCCCCTGCATCGCTAAGTAGGACCTCAAAAGATCGAAAAGGCTCGTAGGTCCCTGCATGATCCTTAATACAACACGTTATATATCTGTAGGCCTGGTCTAGCTGCTTGCCCGCATTAACCCAAACTGTAGACAAATATCTAACCCAAAAATCCTCGTTTCTTGCGGGGTACACTGTCTCCTCCATATCTATCTGGTAAAGGATCCCAAAACGATCAGGTACTGCGGACATCTCAAGGCCAAGGGTCTGAAAAATTAGGTTTATACAACTGTGAGAATAAATCTCAACAAGTAGGTTTTCTAAACCTAAACTAGGCTAACATGCACCTCCTGACGAGCACTAAACAACACACAATCAAAACAATAAATGACTTAGGCCCTTGGGACTAAATCCAATACTTACCTTGACCCTGCAGGTTAGGCACTTAAAGTTTACAATAACAACACAGAACCCAACCACAGCACATGCACACGTCACTTGGTCACAACGCATGATATACATATGCTCACACTCATATTCATGCCTCATCAATACACTTTCGCACACTTGCACTCTTGTACACTTGCAATTTACCAGTTCTCCTTCGACCCGCGTAAAACGCATCAAGTCTGACCCGCGTAAAACACATCAGGTCCATCATTTCGAGATCGATCTCTAGCTCATGTAAAACACATCAGGCTCATGACACAAAACACGCGTAACACGCATAAGGTTGGTCATCTTTCAGTAATCCGAGTATCGTCCTGCGTAACACGCCTCAGGATGGGTTCAATACCCCGCGTAAAACGCATCAGGGCTTTATGTGATCACGCACTCACATACACCAGTTATTATCTGAACCCCACATAAGATGCATCAGGGTATTTTAGGTGATCACATGCTCATGTCATTCGTGCACACTCACATATGCACATGTTATGCCAATGCTCGAGATGCACACTCACGGCCACAATGTCACACTCAACATTCGTGAAATTCACACTGGGCGCTCAATATGATTTGGCTATTCATTCAAATAACACCACAATATGCTCAATTCACATTTCAATATGGCCAATAAACCAACCAATCTAAATCATTCACGGCATATAGTTTAGCACCCAAATTCACGCAATTAGACATCAAAACTACATATGCTGATAGCCTGCCAAGCATCTCATAAATTGGCCACGCCAAGCACATCATAGAGCATTGCACAGTCACTCTCCAGCCATGATTAACTTAGCATCCTCACAGGCCGATCGCCGTTCCCTAAGCAATTCGCCCTAAAATCTCGATAAATCAATTATGGCCCAAATCGACCCGATACCAAATCAGCCATGAACAGTCCATCTTAGGCCATCAAATCGCTTCTAAATCATCCCATTATGCCACAAAAATCGCCATGGAAACAGCCACCACTTGGTCCACAAATTACACCCGCCTAATCCATATTTTCGCCCCAAATCAATGCGCCTATGCACAGCCACCGCACAGCACTATATGAGCCACTAAATCTCAATTAGGTTGTCACACTAAGCCCACAAAATAGCTACCAGATCAGTCCCTATCACTGGTCACAATTTAACCCCTAAATTAATCGCGCCTAGTCTAGTTTAATCCCGGCATGGACAGCCACTAAACAGGTCACTCTAGGCCAATATATATCCTCAAAATACTCTATTTGGCTCTCCAAGACATTCCCCAAATCAGCCACCACGAGGACAATGCGAGGTACGCTCAATATTCCACAATTGAACCTGAACTTAGCCAAACTCGGGCCGATTCAATCCAATATTTCCAGCCATTACACAGCACATTCTAAGCCGCTAAAACTCATTAAAATCATCATGCTAAACCACCAAATTGGCCACAATAATAGCCCCTAACATCCTTCGCACATTAACTCCTCAATTACCCTAATTAACCCCTAAAACTCATCTAAAAACACACATTAGCCTAATTAGGGTTTCGGGCTGTACTCACTTGGATTCCTAAACTCCTAAGAAGGCTGAACAAGTGGAGAAAATGGACGAGCTGAGCTGATTCCACGGCGGCGCAAGTGATGGCGACGAGTGGCCTCCACGGCGACGCGACCGGCGGCGACTTGCGGACGGTGGTCCATGGTGGGGGGGCTATTCCCATGGCTAAGAGGGGAGAAAGAGAGAGAGACAGAGAGAGACAGCTGGATGGTGTGCTAGGCAGTGCGCGGACGGAGGCGACGCTGGCGTGCGGCGGCGAAGGCTTCCTGGCGGGCAGCGCGCAGCCGAGAGAGAGAGAGAGAGAGGGAGAGAACTCGCAGGAGAGGGAGAGAGGAGAGGGTTGGCCAGCTGACTTGGGGAGGAGGAAAAATGAGAAGAGAGAGAGAGAGAAAGGGAGAGATATAGGCTTGAGGAAGATAGTGGGGTGGTTACCAACTTTTCAATAAAAACTATCTTGCCCCTAATCCAAAGGTTGGGGTTAATCTAGCCAAAATATCTTGGGGGCACAATTGTCCAACATTACCAACACTAATAGAGGCTGATTTAATCCCAATTTATTCTCCCAAAATTCGGAATCCAAGCTTAGGGCACAAGGGGCAATTCGGTAATTTTCTGGTCCCAGGTCGAATTTCCAAGTTTTGACTCTACCAACCCCAAATATGAGTGGCCACATAAAAATGACGTCGTCCTTGCAAAATAGTCGCGTACGTCCACAAAATTCGACACCGAAGTCTAGACTCAGTTCCACGATCGATTTCGCTCAATTTGCAATTTTAGCGTCTCTCACTAACAGGCGGCCATTTAAGGATTACGTGTATCGACCTAAGGCTACTCGAGTTGTGACGATGTTAATTTTCCAAAGAACACGCATATTTATCGCTAGTCCCGGGGGTTACGATCATTTAGAATAAGTTCGGGATCATTCGCCGCGCGCATACTCGGTCGTGCAGAATCACCCGCTATTCGATCATATGTCGTCGGTCGAACCAAATCGGTCACTCTCCTTAGACTGGCTCACATTGGTACAAAATATCATCTCGTCGTATCTCGAAATCGGACTCAATTCACAGTCGAGTTCTTGGGTCCACGTACCGTTTTTCCTAGTTAGACTTTCTCTATTGGTCAGTATCCCAAAATTGATCAGATCCGGGCAAGACTTACTGAAACGCAATGAGAAATAATATCAATTTCATTGATTACGAAAGTGGATCGAATTCAGGACGTTACACTTTCTAAAATTTCGTTTATAAAATTGTCAATTTTTATTTATTCTCAATTCTATTTTGATCTGTTAGATTAATTTTAGAATTATTCTATTTTTAATATTTAATTAGTTTATTAATCATCAATCTCTGTAAGATGATACTCTTCTCATCATTATATTATTTGTTCATTGACACGTTCAAAATTTTATGAACACCTATCTCCATACTAGATTATACTCCAAAAGTCTGTCTATACAAAAGACTGATAACATCATTGAGCGATAACTTCACCCTTCATTGCAAGACCATCATCATCAATGTTAAAGCCTCTCAACGGGCCAACTAACTCGTTGTCGAGGTTACACTACCATGCGACGAATCGATAGAGAACCCACTTCATAAAACCTACGTTGATCCACAAAAAAGAACTACATTTGGTATATAGTACTTCAGACTCAAGTACAAACACGGTTTCATGAACACCTTCATAATACATGAGAACTCCAAAATGCAAAAGCTGTGGAACATCCATCCTATACGTCTAAAAAATAAATGAATGAACTGAGGCCCAGCAAATGAAATTTCTAGTTTTAAGTTAGAAAAATCATCTTACCACTTCACATGGCACAAATAACGTAAATGCATAATAACCAGTAAGTATGCAAAGAACTTGAATAAATGCTATACCTTTTTCCATTTGAATATGCTACAATAATCTAATCACTTTATTATTCCATAATATTTTAGTTCAAACACAAGCATATGGTATATAGCACTCATACTCATGCGTTAAGTTCGTTACTTCTCCCGAACTCTCTTGGGGCTTGCCAACGCACGATGCATCTCAACTCCAAGGCATCCCAATAAAACTTTCGGGGCATCTCGACTCTCGAAGTATCCCGGTACACCCTCCAAGGCATCCCAACCTATGGGGCATCTCGATACATAGGGCATCTCACAATTGATTTGTAGATGATGGAAAATATATTTACATGCATATACTCACCTTCTTATCACATCACATATCTCTCAAAACAATGAAATACTTTAGTCGAGAAAGTAAGAAGAAATATGTGATCAAACTCAAAAGTAAATATGTTCAAGTCTAGAAAGTAAATATATTCTGGTTCATAAAATAAAATTTACTTGGGTTCAAAAATAAATATATCCAAATTCAGATTTAGAAATAGATATATCCAGATTTAAAGAGTAAAATCTACTTGGGTTCAAAAATAGATATATACAGATTATGAGAGCAAAATCTACTCGAGTTCATAAATAGATATATCCAGATTTAGAAAGTAAAACTACTTGGGTTCAGAAATAAATATATATAGATTCTGAGAGAAAAAATTTACACGAGTTCAAAAATAACTATATCCATATTCATATTCATAAATAGATATATCCAGATTTAGAGAATAAAATCTACTTGGGTTCAAAAATAACTACATCCAAATTTAGATTTATAAATAGATATATTCAAAATTACAGAGTAAAATTTACTCGGGTTCAAAAATAGATATATACAGATTTTGAGAATAAAATCTACTTGGGTTCAAAAATAGATATATACAGATTTGGAGAATAAGATCTACTCGATTCAAAAATAGATATCTAGATATAGAAAGTAAAATTTACTCGGGTTTAGAAATAAATATATCCAGATTTAGAGAGTAAAATCTACTCGGTTCAGAAATACATATATCTAGATTCAGAAGATAGATTTTACGAACAACGATTAAGTCTCGATTTACAAATATGATTTTTCCAAGTTAAGATTCATCATTTCCACTTACTAAATGTACTTTATGTTAAGTAAAATGATCAACTACCTTTTAAACATTCATAAGACCAGCAAGAATAAATCAATAATCAACTCAAGGATGACATTTCCAAGTTCAGATTTAACAATCTCACTTGCCAATTAGACCACACTTTAAGTAAACAAATCACACACATTTTTAACATGTATGAGACCAACAAAACTAATTTACAGATCACCATATTCACAATATTATAGCATATCAAAATGGCATATCTTAACCAAACCAAGCCGAAAAGTGTCAAGTACAGTCTTCACTTACCTCGCATAAAATTTGAATAACCCAAAGTTAAAGCTCCCTTGTAGATCTTGGATCGGGTAGTGTTGAAAGTAGAGTATCTTTGAAAGATGAAGGTGAAAACGAGAGTTACGGCCAAGATGAAAAATCCCCTTCAATGTTACCAAGATGAAAATGATGTGTAGGATTAGATTTTAGGTGGAAGAATGCATGGAAAAACTTTCATGAGTGACAATTCTTCACTCAATTCATGGCCAAATGTAAGAAATTTAGACATATTAGAATGACTAATAGCCAAGGGTAATGATGGCTTATGGATGTGTCAAATTAGTGCAAGAGCTAAGCTTAAGAGTGGCATGTAGCCATGCATTAAACCTTCAATTGCCACGTGAGTTCTTGGTGTCTTTAAGAGAGGTTTTGTGGGAAATTAAAAATAAAAACAGAATTGCCTCCCTTTATAACACCATATTATCAATCACTAATTAACTAAAGTTTGAACTAATAATATTACCCATCAATTATTATGTCGAAGGTAACTTAATTAACACCACTCTACTATTAACGTATACATCAACGTCGAACTCGGAACAATTACGTTCCTGAAAATCATCCTCTGCACCTTACAAATTTACAGTCCAACAAAAATTTTTACACTTCCACACAAATACTAAGCTAAATAATACTTAGCTTTATAATCTAAGTGTCATTATCGAATATGGAAAATTTCTAATGCCCAGACACTTATGGCCAATTTTAGTTACTAGCAACAATCAAGTCGATTTGCAATCAAATGTTTTCTTCTTTTTCAGCTAGCTAGCCCAACCCGATGTTCTTATTGAATTGAGGACTTAAAATAAATGGCACCATTTCTCTCATTTTCAGGTCCATATGAGATCGGCATTTTACTTTCGATCTAAAGCATCATAAAAAGTGAATAAAATAAAGTTTTGTGGTCTCGGCATTATAAGATAAAAAACTAAATTCCGTGTGTTCCTTGATTTTTAGAGTAGATGACCCTGCACTCAATTTCAAATTTGCATAGCAGTTAGAGATCGCAAGCTGGTTTCCATGTGGCTACTTCAACCATTATTGACACTTGAATTTTTGTCGGCCAATCGAACATATATCTTTGAAAAAATGGTTAATACCTTGAAAAACCCCACACTGGTACATTTATGACAAATTTACCCTAAACTAATATTTTGACTATCAAAAACTCCAAATTAGTACACCTTTGAAAAATTTACCCTAAAATAATTTTTTGATCACCAAAATCTCCTTATTAGTACATTTATGCCAAATTTACCCTTTGTTAAATTGGATTAATTTTACGAAAAACCATAATATGATACACTGTGACAAACGGAGGGTAAAACCCTAAACCGGTAAACCCGTTAATTGCCACGTGTCATTCTACTAAAAAATTTAACAATAAAATTTAATGAAAACTAACAAAAGGGTAAAATTGTCACATATATACCAGTTTAAGAATTTTGGTGGTCCAAAAATTAATTTGAAGTAAATTTGTTAAAAGTATACCAGTTTGAGGTTTATTGTGGTGTTAACCCCGTAAAAAAGTAAATATAATAGAGTTTGTGGTCACAACATGATAAGATATCAAATTAAATTCCGTGTATTGCTTGATTTTTAAAGCACATGACCCTGCACTCATTTTCAAATTTGTATCGCAGTGAGAGATCGCAAGGTGGATTCCACACGGCCACTTCAACCATTGTTGACCCCGTAATTTTTGCTGGCAAATTGAACGTGTATCTTTCAAAAATGAGAGGTAAAAATAACTAAATAAATAAAGCGATAAGGCATCTCATTGTAGGAATAGAAGAAATCCCAACGAGTCCAAGTTTCCACTGAAGTAGGATAAACGATTTAACCAGTTTCCTTGGAAAAATTAAAGGCGGAGAAGGGACTGTCCATTTTTTTGGCATTGTTTGATAATTATCTCTCTTACCCTGAATATCTCATGTATTATAAACTTAAATTAACTTTTCTCGTCAAACTCGAATCCATTCCCTACCAAATAATGCAATCCATGTCTTTTTCCCCCTCTATTCATTTTTGTGCCTCTTTAGGTAGCCTTATGAAGAAAGAAAATCAAATGTTTGTTCCTTTTTAGCTAGTCTTATTAAGAAAGAAAATAAAGAAGAGAACGAGAAAAATGGGAAACATCACAAAGAACCGGTCAACCAAAACACTTATCATTGTCCATACTTAACATAACAAGAAATTGTTACCATATAATCGATTAGTTTACCATGTTTCCATACGTGACATTTTTAATCTGATTCCCTTCTTGATTTCATTACTGTCTGTAGATTTTCTTGCCCTCTGAGGTGCAGTGTATCCACTATAAATTACGTCTTTTGCATTACTAAACTACATCGACACGTACAGATCAACTCACATAACACAAGTTAAAGTCAGTCTTTTGCCTTTCTCACGCAATTCTGACTAACGTGAGGAGTGCAATGAAGGCCCTCCACATTTTCCTGGTCCTGGCATTGCTCAACGCCATTTTCATTGAAACCGAAGCTCGATCCTTTAATGCATTCGAAAAGCCACTTCAATTGGGTGATTCGGGTCCAAGTCCAAGTAGTCCCAGCCAAGGAGCACCCCCGGGCCCAGACACTGATGTGTTCTTTGATGGGTGGTCACTCGGGCGCATCGAGTCCAAGGCAGCTCACGTGGCCAGATCAGGTCCAAGTCCACGTGGTGACTGGCACAAAGGACCCCCGGGCCCGCGCCCCGAGGGGTGGTCACTAGGGCACATCGGGTCCAAGGCAGCTCACGTGGCCAGATCGGGTCCAAGTCCACGTGGTGACTGGCACAAAGGACCCCCGGGCCCACACCCCGAGGGGTGGTCACTCGGGCGCATCGGGTCCAAGGCAGCTCACGTGGCCAGATCGGGTCCAAGTCCACGTGGTGACTGGCACAAAGGACCCCCGGGCCCAGGCAATGATGGCCAATTTTAGTTGCTGGCAGCAATCGAGTCGATTTGCAATCAAATGTTTTCTTCTTTTTCAGCAAGCTAGCCCAACCCGATGTTCTTATTGAATTTGAGGACTTAAATAAATGGCACCATTTCTCTCATTTTCAGGTCCATATGAGATCAGCATTTTACTTTCGATCTAATCCATCATAAAAAGTGAATACAATGGAGTTTTGTGGTCTCGGCGTGATAAGATATAACACTAAATTCCGTGTATTGCTTGATTTTTAGAGTTGATGACCCTGCACTCAATTTCGAATTTGTATTACAGTTAGAGATCGCAAGTTGGTTTCCATGTGGCTACTTCAACCATTGTTGATACCTTAATTTTTGCCGACAAATCAAACATATATGTTTGAAAAAATAGTTAATACCACGAAAAACTTCAAACTTGTACATTTGTGATAAATTTACCCCGATTTAATATTTTGATTATAAAAAATCTCAAACTAGTACACTATGATAAATTTATCTCAAACTAATTTTTTGACCATCAAAATCTCCGAATTGGTATACTTATGAGAAATTTACCCTCCGTTAAATTGGGTAAATACACGTGACAAATATAGGAGTAAAACCCCAAATTGATATATTCATCAACTGCCAAGTGTCATCCAACTAAGCAATGTAACAGTAAAATTTAAAGGAAATTAATGATGAGAAAATTTGTCACAGGTATATTAATTTGAAATTTTTTGTGATAAAAAAATTAATTTATGATAAATTTGTCATAGAGGTACCAGTTTGGGATTTTTTGTGATATTAATCCTTAAAAAATGAGATGTAAGAATAAGTAAATAATAAAGTCGTAAGGAATGTCATTTTAGGATTAGAAGAAATCCTAATAAGTGAGTCCAAGTATCACGCCCCATACCTTACGAACACGTAACATCCCGCCGCGGTAATGCGACTCCCAGGATTAGTCACCGACCCGAAACCCTCGAAATAAAAAAACACATGCCGAAGCCAAACGAACACTCCATTTAATAAACATTCAAACGGGATAGTAGAGAGAGAAATTAAGCAAACTAACAAACCATTTTATAACTTCAATTTCATTTATAGCAGTAACATGTACAAGCCTTTCTAAAAGTCACAAACCCGGACCACACATGCTCAAAAAGGGATGGGGTGGTCAATCTACTCCATTACTCTATCCTTAACAACTCCAAAAAGATGGGATCCCCAGTCCTATCAAAAACCTCTAAGACATCATGGCGGTGCTCCTGGCGAAGCTAAGTCAGATACATCGCCATAGGAGCCAAGCGGTAAAGGTGCCAACTCTGGCTCTAAGTCATCGGTCACCATCGGTCCTGGCTCAGGATCAACCACTGCTCCATCAGGGGGATCAATCTTCATAAGATCCCACAGTCCTAAATCATCATCCAGGGAAACATCAAAATCTCAGAGAGGACCAAACTTCTGGGCTCCATCTCGTACGTACCATGCCATATACCTATGAGCCGTCAAGTACCGCTCCCCATCATCCACCCACACTATACACTCATACTTCTCATATACTCTATTTTCACCAGCCGGGTACTCAGTCACCCAATACTCCATATCCGTCGGTACCCCGAAACATAGTGGAGGCTCAGCCATGGTCAAGGTCGAGGGACTGAAATGTTTAACAACGGAGAATGAGATATAATCTCGATAAGTAAACTACCTATACCTCGACTAGGGTAATACGTACCTCCGGCATCCTAATTGTGCAATTCTAACCAACCGGATAAATCAACAACGACGAATAATAGTACATCATATTATACAAAATTCTCGAATCGCATTACAACCATGGCACATGATCAAATGCGTAACAACAATAAAAATAATCCAGACAATCCAAACATATTTAATCATTCACACAAGTCTTGATTATAAGATGAAATCACTTCGGGCCGTCACATATCGTACCTCACGATTTTATCCCATAATCAAGCACAAACATGTCGTATGCACATAACACTCGAAGTTGTCCAGATTATTAACGACCTATCATAGGTCACACCGAACTTCTGTCGGCCTTCTGGCGTAACCAGGCATCACCCCACTACTTTGGGCGTGGCAACGTCCAAGATCAAACCCCCCTGACAAGTCGAGTACCGGACAACATTCCATTTAGGAGCATCGATCCTACCTCTACCGCGATCGGCAATGTCTGCGATCGAACCCCCCCCCCCCGACAAATCGAGTACCAGACAGCATCCGAGCCTTAGCCGGGCATCGTCTAGATCTTATCTCAGACGGAACTCATCATGGCCACACACGAAACAACCACGCATTGCCAATTTTAATCTTCTTTAATTAGCCAATGCAAGTGTGTATGACGTACAATTTACTATAATTAAATATGCCATGAATCGCACTTGTTTTTCACATTAAACGTAAATTTCAACACATGATTTTCTCTCTAGACCACGCAATCATCATTCCAACCACATGATCGAGTCATGGTTCATTACTCAGCCATGATAAAATAATTTAACCACTCAATCACACAATTTGACCATGCAATCAGCATTAAACAATCAATTCACCGTATGATCGTCATTAAGCCCCTAATCGGCACATAGTTGACTAACTAGCCATGCGATTGTCAATCAAAACTACATGATCAACCTCAAGTCTCAAATCAGCCACATGATCAAGGTTTGATCACATCTTAAATTACTCTAAACCGTACGATTAAAATCTTGAGCATAATCAAGATAATTAAGCCATTAAATTACCATTAATCATTCTACAATCAATGGGGGCCATATAATCCATATCCAAGTCTCCCAAATCAGCCCCTAACGTATGATTTCTGCAGCCACAAGATTAACCCACGAATTTTAATAAAAACACCACAATTAGCCAAATTAAGCATAATTAACCCCGTTAATCATATAATCAAGTCCAAATTACAAAACCTAACCATCTTAATATTCAAATCAGTCCTATAATCATCAATTCCGGCCACCAAAATTTTCTCAAATCAGTCTCCACCATAACCCCTAAAATAATCCATAAATTACCCTAACAACCCCTAAACACTATCCATTAGTAACCTACTAACCTAATCAAGGTTTAGGGAGTTACTTAGCACTAATTTAAGCCAAAAAAACCAAGTCCAAACAGCAACAGCAAATCCCGGCCACACCTAGGATCTCCTGCGAACGGCGGTGGTCCAAACGGCGATCCGGCAGCAGCAACCGTTTCGGCGTGTTCCGGCGACTGTTCCGGAGGTTCACGGTGGCCCAAGCGCGGCAGTGATAGGCGCAAGGGTGGTGGACAGTGGTGGGGGTGAGTTTCGGCCAAGGGGAAAAGAGAGAGAGAGAGAGAGCAAGAGAGAAAGTGAAGAGAGAGAGGGTGTATGGGCTGATCAAAACTCCCTAAATGGAGGGCTTGGATTAGTCCTTGAAGCCTAAGTATTGATCTAATGGCCATAAATGCTTCTTTGACCAAGGCTTTTAGAAGGATAATATTGAAATTAACTAATAAGGCAAAGGGGTCCAAGGGGATTTTCGGCCAAGGGGGAGAGAGAAAAATGATCATTATGACCTTCCACACAATAATTAAACTCTAGGAAGCCCAGGGGTAAAATCATCTTTTTTTCCAATTTCCGGGCCAATTTCCATTTTTTTGTAAATTTCTGGGCAAACCAATAATAAAGCGAATTTAATGCGGCATCGTCCAAAATAATAATTTTGATATCCTTGAAGTTTGATACCCAAGTTCGGATTCTAATTCGTGGCCAAAATCAATCAAACGCGACTTTCGCGTATCTTAAACTAGTGGGCGGCTTTTAGGGTTTACGCGTGTCAACCCGTGGTTGATTTGGCATCAATTCACGTTCAAGTTTACTCGAGCCATAGCGACTTCAATTGTCATGTGATCACGAGGGTCAATTACTAGTTCCAAACGACACAATCGTTAGAAATTGATTTTGTAACGTTCGGAATATATACAACGATTAAACGGAATCACCCGTGAATCAATTGTATAACATTGTTAAATCGTTCCATAATCATTCTTAGATTGGCCTATAATGGCCCAAAATATTCCCTCGTAAATCCTCATGGTTGAAATATCAATCTAGGTTCAAGTTCTTAGGTCGTGCGTAACAAAATCCTAACTAGTCATTCCTTAACGGTTGGTATTCTCAAGAATGGTCAATTCTGAGTGAGATATAACAGAAAGTGCATTGATGATAATATCACTTCATAAATTCCGAAAGTGGGTCGAAATTCAGAATGTCACACCAAGCTTCCATAGAAGTCGGATAAAGAATTTATCCGGTTTCCTTGGAAAAATTAAAGGCCAAGAAGGGACTGTCCACTTTTTTTGTGTTCTTAGATAATTATCTCTCTTACCCTAAATATCCCATGTACTGTAAACGTAAATTAACTTTTCTCGTCTCATGAAAACTCGAATCCATTTCCTACCAAATAATGCAATTCATGTCTTTTTTTCCCCCTTTATACATATGTTTGTGCTTTTTTAGCTAGTCTTATGAAGAAAGAAATCAAGAAGAGAACGAAAAAATGGGAAACATCACAAAGAGCCGGTCAGTCAAAACTCTTATCACCACCTTCCTAGTTCCTATCCACACTATTTTGGAACACCAACTTAACATAAAATTAAATTGTTGCCATATAATCCATTAGTTTACAATGTTTCCATATGTGACATTGTCAATCTGATTCCCTTCTTAATTTCATTATTGTCCGTAGATTTTCTTGCCTTCTGAGATGCTGTGTATCCACTATAAATTACGTCTCTTGCATTACCAAACTACACCAACACATACAAATCGACTCACATAACACAAGTTAAAGTCAGTCATTCGCCTTTTCAAGCAATTTTGTCGAACATGAGTAGTGTACTGATGGACCTCAACCAGCTCTATTAACGCCTCATCCGATAGAGTTAACAAAATTATATTCATTGGCTTCCTCATTAGCACATCCTTTTCCGGTGTCTATCATTGTTTCAGGCAACTCGTCCTTGCCCTCCAATGTTTCGGCCAAACATTGAGTTGTTAATAGAACCTCCATCTTAACGCTCCATAACCCAAAAGTATTCGTCCCGTTAAACTTCTCAATTGCTACTTTTGCTCCAAACATAATTGCAATAACAGAATTTCCAATTAGTAATCAGACAAGTAAAAGCTCCTTATCAAAATCCAAAAAATCCTATCCTCAAACTTATTGTAATATTAATGCGAAAACTGACAACAGGATCATGCAATTAAATTAACGTAAAATCACCAGAGAAATAAATAAGAAAATAATAAAGGACATCGAATATTTACATGATTCGATCCAAATATCAATACCCACATTTATGAGGAAAACTAACAGCAAATAATTCACTTTAATCAGAAAATCACAGTTACAATTACTCATACGTTTGAGTGCTTCCCATAGCTAAATGCCCATAGTGTTTACAAATAAAACAACTCAATTTGATGCAAACTCACATCACAAAATCACCGGATGTTCAAGCCCAAGAAAAAGCCTGTGTATGGCTGAAACAAGAACATCCGTATGTTCTTTCTTTCCCTTCGCGTTGCTGTAGTTTCTTCACTACGTGGCTTCAAGAAGTCCTCTCAGTACGGCGTCTTATTCTTATGCGGCTAACTTTCACTGAGGGAAACACCCACGCTTTTTCACTTTCCTTTCTTTGACTTCGCTTGGCCCACGCGTACAACTAATCCAAGAGATGTTCACTGCGCAATCTTTAAAGAATCCAATCTTGATTGGTCAACTGGTCAAAATTGAATGGAAGAACACACCATCAAAAAAAAAAAATCCGTAAAAAGCACAAACAAATTTTGAACAAATCAAAATCTTCCAATGGGTATGAGTTTTGTACATGGCTCAAACTCGAGACAAAATTTAAAAATATCTTTTCAAGCTGCGAAGCTTGAGGCCGCCATGGCTGCTTGAGATTCAAGCACTTATTGGAATTTCTCTGTCGAGACCTAAATCGGGCCAGTCCCAAAGATGATTGCCCCTTGCCACCCATTGATATTCTGGTCGACAATGTCACAGGCCATGAATGGTTTCCTTTCATGGAGACAACAAAATTTTGCTTGATGAAGAAGATCAGGAAATTAATTTTATTTTTATTATATCCACATTTAAGGAATTTCATTGTAAGATTAGTAGAACTTCTAACGAGTAAGTACAAGTTTGCACGGGAATCAGATAAACAATTTAACCACTTTCCTTGGAAAAATTAAAGGCGAGGAAGAGACTGTCCTTTTTTATAGTGGCAATGGCGTTGTCACGTAATCATCTCTTACCCCAATTATCTCATGTATACATTCCTCACCAAATAATGCAATTCATGCCTTTTTCCCTCTCTATCCATATGTTTGTGCCTTGCTAGTCTTACGGAGGAAGAAGATCAAGAAGAGAACGAGGAAAACGGGAAACATCACAAAGAGCCGGTCGACCCAAACTCTTATCACCGCCTTCCTAGTTCCTACCCATACTATATTTGGAACACCAACTTAGCATAAAAGTAAATTGTTGCACATATAATCGATTAGTTTACTATGTTTTCATATGTGACGTAGTTATTTGATTTCCTTCTTAATTTCATTGTTGTCTTTAAATTTTCTTGCCTTCTGAGGTGTTGTGCATCTAATATAAATTACCTCCCTGGTATCACCAAACTACACTAACACTGTCACGTCCCGAACCCACAAGCGCGCTAACATCTCGCCAAAGGTCTTGAAATGGCAACATCCCAAAACGCGCCACCGACCCAATCATTCTAGCTTACGATTAAAAGCATGCGGAAGTGATAACAATCACCCAATCAACAACAACAGGGATAGACAGGAAAACACACCTCAATAAAAACAACTTTATCAACAAAACATCAGGTTAACATATTACAAGTCCGCTACGTGGACCTTCCGGATTACAATCACAAAGGTAAGGGGTTAACCTATCTCCTCTACCTACAAGGTGACCTCAAAAAAAGTTTGACCCCTCGAACGGGTACCTAGTCACCTCCCGATCCCAGTCAACAGGGACCCCAAAATTGCACGTGGTGATTTTTCATCACTTAGAGCTTGAAAATAGTTAAACAACAATAATGAAATAAACTCAGCGAGTTAACGACCTAAGCCTTAATTAGGAGGTCAACTCATCTCGGATGCACCTAAAGCATGCAACTCAACCTGACGTACACAAGATGCCATCACACAATCGTAGGTAACCTTACCTTGCCTTGGCACACGCCTTGCACGTTATAACATCATGTACCATGATAATTCCATAAGCATATAAGATAGTCAGAATACGCAGCAACTTTCCCATGCACAATGCATCCACACGTGTCCCAATTATAAGGTGAAATCGCTTCAGCTCGTCCCATACCGTGCCTCACAATTTCATCTCATAATCAAGTGCAATACCACCATAATCTTTCATGCGTATTCCAATTACTACTGCCACACAGGGCACGGCATTACTCGCGTTATTCGCATCAGGTTGGCGGTCTTCCGGTATAACCGGGTATCATCCCGCCCCATCGGGCATGGCATCATCCCGCTCGACCACAATGACGGCATATCCCATAAATGGTTTCATTCCGAATCCGATTCGCGAATGACTACATCTCCCCTGCTACCAATGACAACTTCCAATTATGAAATTGGGGACACCTGTTAGGGCCACGGCCAAACCCGAGGTTGGCGGCCATCCGGTAGAATCGGGCACAAAGAAACCTTTAGGTGATCATGCACACATAGCAATCACTCAAGTTCCATTGTTATCTTTCTCAATTAGCCAATACATATAGGATTTGTGCTAATACGTCAAAATATTGCAACTTTCACATGTAAAAGGGCACTAGAATAATCACACGTAATAATATACATGCAATTAAACCATCAAATTTTGCATACTTCCCAATTCAATCCTATTTAGCTCATAAAAAAAATTGACATACAAACCCAACATATGCTCGCAATTCCATCCTTAAAAATGGCAATACAATTCATTTAGCTATACAAGCTAATTTATACGGTAATTTCCAACATAGACATCACAATTCAAGCCTAAAACAATCACAATTTATTATTAAACTCTACACAAAAATATTAATAAAATATTAATATTTAAATTCCAAAAATTAATTTATTTAATAATAAAAAAATCCGATAGCTTATCGTCAAATCCTTAATAGCTTATCGCAATATCAGCGATAGCTTATCACTAAAAATTTGATAGCTTATCGCATTTTCTCAATAACTTATTGAGTCCACTTATCACTTATCGCGATAACTTATCGACTGTTCCTTAATTAATTAATACTAAACATAATTAACCTAAACTAACTCATTCTAATCAAGTTTAACATACTAATCAAGGGATAATGGCGATAACTCACCCGATTGAAATTCCGAAGACACCGGCACGTCGGCAACGACGAGGGCTACACATTGTACGGTTCAGAATCAACTTGGGACGACAACACACAACTGGAACGGGGCTGAACAGCAACCCACAGAACCGGTGGTGCCGTTTTTGACTCAGTGAGCAGTAAAATGGATGATGACATGGCGATAGGAGGCCACGGCAACTTGGGGGTGGTGACCAGCTGCTTCAAGGCAGCAAAAACAGCAGCAAGGCAGCAGCAACACAGCAGCCAAGGGATGTTTTGCTGGTTCAGCCGAGAAAAAGAAAGAAAGAGGGAGACATGGGGGGAAATAGAGAGAGAAGTGGTCTTATAAGGGGGGTGAGGAGAGACAAAAAAGATATTTTTTTTTTTCTTATTAAAGCCAAGCCTCCAAAGTCTTCTTCATCATGCCAAAAGCCCCTAAAGTCTTCATCATTAAACTCCTTTGTCTCTTGGTCATAAATGCAAAGAAGAGTATTTTGGTAATTTCACAAAGTATAAAAATACTTATACATGTATACGAGCTAGAATTGTGTACGGACTCGTATAAATCAAGTTTGGGCTCAAGCAAATAAGGAATGGGCTTGAAAATGCTAATGGGCTCAAACTTGGGCTTAATGGCCTGAATTGGGCCCACTTGGGCTTGCCTTGGGCCCAAGTGGCCGATTCACATTAGGTTTGAGGCCCAATGAGCCTTTGTCCGGCCCACTTCCTTGTGGGCTCCAAGTTCTTAGCCAGTTAATCCTTTTCCGAGAATTCCGAGCAAAACAATAAATCGGAGAATTAACAAGGCAACATCCAATAATTTAGTCTTGAAATCCTCGAAAGGTCAACACCCAATTTCGGACTCTAATTCATGGTCAAAATCGATTGATTGCAACTTTAGTATATCTCAAACTAACCGGCGGCTTTTAGGAGTTATGCGTATTCGACTCGTGATTGACTTAATATCAATCCACAATTAAGTTTTCTCAAACCGTGGATGATCTCGATTGTCATGTAATTGCGATGGATCAATCGCTAGTTCCGATGTACATGATAGTTAGGAATTGGTTTAAAGTTGTTCGCAATCCATACAATGGTCAAGCGGAATCACCTGCACTCCGATTGTATACTATTGGCAAAACATTCTATAACCGTTCCTTGATCGGTCTATGATAGCTCAAAATTGTCCCTCGTCAATCTTTATGGTCGAATTGTCAATCTATAGTCGAGATCTCTGGTCACGTGTACTTAATTCCTTAATAGCCTTTCCCTAATAGTTACAGAGCAAGATTTAACTAACAGTGCATCGATAAATAATCACTTCATTATATCCCGAATAGGATCGAAATTTAAGGATATCACAAACACATACTGATCAACTCAGGCATGTTAACGTCTAAATTTTGGCTAACCATTTGGGTTTTATTGTATAGAAAATTAGGGATTAAATTTTGTTGGGGCTAACAATACAACATAAAGGGGGGTGAATAGGTTGTTTGAGAACTATGAAAAATATTTGTGGAATATAACAAATTCAACTTATAGCATTGGTAGAAATAGTTTGTAGGTGCATGCTGTTATTTAACAAATCATGATGATAAAGATTAGGTAATGCTAATAGTGAAGAGATAGAAGATTTGCAAACAGATATATAGTGGTTCAGCTTTATCCCAAGCCTACATCCACTCTCCAGACTAACAACCGCAATACGAGCTAGATTGCACTAGCAATCTGCTCAACAAGTTACAATTAGCAAGTGCTGATCATTTACATATGATAGATCACACTATTAGGACTCAGCTACTGCACTTACTTTTGTATTGAGACATTCTGAATTTCTACCCATTTTTGGGATTTATAAAACGTGTATTTCGTCAGTGCGCTTATAATAAAATCTCATCCGGAATTGATCACTCTTGGGTTATTTTTAAATCAGAGATTTCGCTAGAATCGCACTCGATCGAATTTTGCCGTTATTTAAAACCCAAACTTTGGTATCGAATTTCTTGGAGTTTCGTGACGAATTTAATTGGATGGTATCGATATTATTATGGCCAGCGTCAATATTATCCGAGATAAGTGAAAAGTGAAATTTTGACCCAGTACTGATTTAGACCGGTAGACCTCCCTCTGTGTTTATTTTATTTAGTGTTTAGTTGGCCTTTTATTTATTTTGAAAATTAGAATCTTTTTCGTGACCGTTGGATCGATTTCTAAATCGTTTGTGGGCCATTGGATTTGCACTTGAGTATTTTATTTGACTTTTTCTCTCTCTTTTCCTCTTTTCCCACTCTGGTTCCCCCGCATCCCATCTGTCCTCTCTCTCTCTCTCCCATGTGCACGTTTCCCCGGTCACATCCCCTCCCTACATGTCAGACCCCCCTACAAACCCTCTATCTCTCTCTCTTCCTTTTTCCTTTTTCTTTTCTTTTCTTCTCTGCTTTTCTACTTCTTCTCTTCCGTTTCTTCTTCCTCCTCTTTCGCCCGACTGCCCTTGCTTCTTCTGCTTCTACTCACTCAAGCCTGTTGTCGTCTGCCTCGCGCCGCCGTTACCCTGACCGAGCTACGCCGCGGCACCATCCGTCCAACCGCCACCTTGACTCAACTATTGTCTCCCTCTCCTCTGCGCGAGCGGCAGCTCACCGCCACGTCTGTCACGGCTAGGTACTGCCCAACCGACTCGTCCTGCTCCGCTCCGCCGCCTATGACGTTGCTGTGCCACCCCCGATAATCGTCGGCCCTGCCATTCCTGCCACCAACCCTCCTTCCCCGTGTTTCTCCTTCCCCGAGCTCCTCTCTCCTCTGTCCAACTCGCCAGTCGCCACCACACACTACCGTGCCGACCACCGCTACTCCCACCACCACCACCACCCAACTCCCCTTGCCACCAACCACCACTATAGCTCGCCGTCGCCACCCAGCTTTCCCCCGAGCAGCCGTCACCGCTGCCTTGGTCGGCCTGCTCGTGCCTTGGCCGAGCCAGTCAGCGTGCCAGCTTGCCGCCACCCGCCGTCCTCCCGTCGTTGTCGCCGTCACCGTTCGACCTTTGCTCTAGCACGCCGGCCAGCTTAAGCCGCTACCCAACCGTGGCCGGACAACCAGGCTAGCTCGCCCAGGCCGTGCCCGAGCGACAGGCCATGTGCCCAGCCGTGACCTAGCGCCTTGCTGACCATTTTGCCCGTCGCGCCCTCGCTCGCGTCAAGGCGTCACTATTCATCCTGGCCATTTCGAGCCCATATAGATTTTTCCCGAGCCAATTTTAAGTAAGTGACTTCATAAACCCTACTTAGTATAATTGGTATTTTTATACTTGTTTAGGGTGTAATTACTATTGGTTTAGTGGTTAAACTTGAGTTATGGCCAATTTATGAATGCGGTTAATTAGTTGATTGAATTGCATTGATTATGTGGCATATTTAGTGGCTGATTTATGTGGGTATGATGACTAGATTGTCGTAGCATTTGTGGATGAAATTGACGTTTGATTAGGCCAACTTGAGTGTTGAATTGGTGGGCTAGTGTGATGAGTTTGTGATTGGAATTAGACTTGTACGATATGTGAGAATAGTGAATTGTGATGTGGTATATGTGCATACAAAATGTCCAGTGAGGGACGGAGCTCGAATTGATCGAAGGGTTGACCCGAGGCGTGTTGGCGTGGGTCGTGTGAAAGTATGAAAGTATGAAATGTCCAATGAAGGACAGAGCCTAGATTGATCGGAGGGCTGACCTGAGGCGTGTTGACGCGGGTCGTGGGAAAGTGTGAAAAGTCTAGTGAGGGACGGAGCCCAGATTGATCGGAGGGCTAACCTGAGGCATGTTTACACAGGTCATGGAAAAGTGTGAAAGGTCCAGTGATGGACAAAGCTCGGCTTGATCAAAGGGCTGACCTGTGGGGTGTTGACCCGAGTCGTGAAAAGTTGCTTGGCCACGAATGCGAATTGAGTATGATTGAATTAATTGAATATACGTGTGAAAATGGAAAATTGTGATGTGGTGTATGTGCATGCGAAATGTCCAGTGAGAGATGAAGCCCGGATTGATCAAAGGGCTGACCTAAGGCGTGTTGACGCGGGTCATGGGAAAGTGTGAAAAGTCCAGTGAGGGACGGAACCTGGATTGATCGAAGGGATGACCTGAGGCGTGTTTACGCGGGTCGTGGGAAAGTGTGAAAGGTCCAATGAGAGACGGAGCCCGGCTTGATCGGAGGGCTGACCTGTGGGGTGTTAACCCGGGTCGTGAAAAGTTGCTCAGCCACGAATGCGAATTGAGTGTGATTGAATCGATTGAATATACATGATTATGGCGTTTGAGTAATGATGTTAAGTTCTTGAATTATTATTATTTTATGGTGAATTGACTGATATGCAGAGTTAGTACGTAGTTCGAGACGAGGTAAGTATGTTGTGTGAAAATTGATTGTGTTGGCTGGTGGATTGCATGTTAGACTCATCTGGGTATGCATTGGCCTAGGTAGAGTATAGGTTGTCTGCTTATTGAGATTTATTCTCATTGTTGTAGTGCAAATAATTTCAAATCCGCATCTGTGATTGATTTGGAGACACCACCAGAGTACCTCGGGGATCAAGGATGAGTCAAGTTACCTTGTCTTTTGAGCACCCCGTTTTATAAAGGAGATAAGTTTGACAACCACCGCCCCTTTTGATAAACGTGGTTTGAAGTTAGTGGCCTAGATGGTTGTGGTGTAAATGAAGGTTGTAAGCTTATGCCAAATATATGAAATGCGTTTATTGATTTTCTTCAAGTACTACCATGTTGTCATTGTTTATTGCCTGGGATGTTTAACTTTTGCTTCCGCTTGTGTTTGTCTTTGCGTGTTTTGTTTGGGCCGGCGACGAGTCCTGGAATATCGCGTTCAATACGGCCATCAAAGGGTGTCGCAAGCCCGTTGGTGTTTGGGGCATGACATGTACACTTGATCTTTCACACGATTACTATACGGCAACATTATCATAATAAAGATCTTTCAAGAGAACAGAACAATATCAACAAAGAAAGCAACTCAGAGTAAATATTCAGACTTTATATTGTGCTCTCTAACATTTTGATCTAGAAGGTCTTCTCTTAACTAGACATTCTCAATCTTCCCGTTAAAGGTGCTTGAGAAGATCAACTATCCGTTAGAGATCCGTTGGTGCTGCTATCTAGATATGAAGCTGGCTATATAGCCCTTTATCCTGAACATTTACAGGCTACCCAGAATAGGTCCTGCAACTATTGTCTTGATGCAAACTGCTCTGACATTTCTGATAGACGCCTGCTCCTATTCCCCGATAGACTTCCTAATCTTCCCGTTGCACATATCCACCCTTCAACAGCTATAATCCTGAACATTCTCACATGTTTGTTGTTTAAATATCACCAATGACATGATGTCTTAGTATTGATACAAACATCATCAATTAGTTGATCTTAAGGTTAGTTGGTGCTGTTTATAGAAAATGTACAATGTCGTCTTGCGATCCTCTCCCAATGGATTACACCATGGATATCATGTAATCCTTAAAGATCATCATAGTCTTCCACCTTATCTGTATAAGGCAGCTGCTCTCACCCGATATTGATTTTGATCTTTCTTGTCTGTCCAAGCATATTGGCAATTTCAACTCTACCAAGCTATTTATCTTCATGGTCCTTCCAAGCTTTACCAAACATCCTCATTCTAAGCTTATTTACCATCACTAGGTCCATCCAACTATTCACCTAATCTTTGTACCTCCAAGCCATCACGAACATCCCCGTTCTTCTCGGCTTGTTCACCCTCGATCAAGGTCCTTCTAGATGTTCATCTTATCTCAAGATCCTTCCAGCTTGTAGATATCTTCAATTACCCAATGTCTTGTTCACCTTAAATATCGACAAAGCATCTCAACAGTGCAAAGCACTCCACATATCAAAATGTTCTAGTGCTATTTATAACAAACATCCGCATCTCCGCTTGTGCATATGTTACTTGGTACTACACAACCAGTACACATATTTGTAGCATTTGATTGTCTTTGTCATCTTCAAAAACAATATATGAGATTTTCCCAACAATCATCACATTAGTGATTTTCCCAACAAATTTTAGCCCCTAAACAAAAATAATATATATTATTGCACATACAATTTTTAGGAGCATATAGTTTAATCCTTTATTTCATTTGCATTAGACCGACAGTGATGAATAGACCAAAATCGATCACATGAATTGAGCTTGCACTGCATGAGAAATTCGGTCAGGCCATGGGAGGCATAGTGGTTAAAAATCAAGCTCAAGATTAGAATAATTAAGATTCAGTTGAGTTGGGTTTAGCCCGTCAGAGTTAAAAGGCTTTGTGATTGAGAAAAGCCCATAAAGATTAAGCCTTTTATTGTAAAAAAAACCATAATTAAGATTAGGGAATAAACAACCTAATTTACAATATAAATACACCTTAACTCTTCACAATTAGGATACCGCACAATTGAAAGACACGGCCACAAAGGTGAGAAGAGAAAAGCGTGAGAGAGAAAGAAATTCACGGCCGTTCCTCGAGTGCTTGGGGTCCACGCTGCTGCTTCGCTTCTCGTCTGCACAGCCACATATCCACCTCTCACCGCCACATCCAGTCCCATCGCTCGTGTCTCTAACCAGCAATCACCTCTGTAGCATCATCTCGAAACCGATTTATCCAAGTTGAAGGTTGAAAGCCATGAATCCAAGAGGTGGATTTTGTTCCATTATCACCACCTGTCGGCCAAGGTCAGGAGCATCAAGTCAAAGAAATTCATGGCCACGTGATCTTAAGCAGGGAGTTCCAAAGAAGAAAAAACAACAAAAGGGAAGGTGGCAATTGGAGAAATCAGTTGGAGTAAGCAACGTGACATCCGCAAATCAAGAACACATCTGTCGCTACTCTCCATCACCATGTTCCATCTGCAAGTCCAAATACCCATGTCAGCGGTTCTCTCTCTTCACTGACGTTTCCAAGCCGACACCATAGCAACTCCATGATTGCTATTGGTGGACCCACTCGAGCCGCTCTTTCTCTTTTGCATGTTTGTCCTGCAAGTTCATTGGTTATGGTAGCCCTCCGGTGATTCTCCGGCATCAGTTCAACAACCTTGGTACCACCAATCAAGCCGGCCAATCCTTGCCATAGCTACTTTATCCTTCACCCGTCGTCGTAATGTTCCTCGCGGGTCACCGCGTCTCTCTCTTACTATGAACTCTCCACTTTTTGCAGGTGGTTGATAGGTTCCATTCACGACCAGCAAGATCAAATTTATTTTTTGCTTATCTTACAACCTCCCATGAGAGACAAGGAGCCTCTGTCAAGAAGTACCCCTGTCGAGCCACTACCACTGCGAGCACTTGTTGGCCTTCTACCGCCGTCCGTGAACCACCGGTCACCATTCATTGTTCATCAAGTTTGAATCGAAAACATATTCTCAAATTATATAACAATCTCATCTGATATCGATTTGAATATTCCATATTTAATTTCAATGATGTTGTTACCTATCATGGATGACATCTGTAAGATTTTAAAAATCACCTCAAGCTAGGAAACTTTCCTAACTCAACAACATGCTTGGACGACAAATTCAATTTGTAACTATGAGATACGATACGCAGCAGCACGGAAAATCTTTCATCCTATCCATAACTATTTAGATACGATCGTTGATTTTATTTCATTTCCAAATTTAAACGAAAAACCTTCTATCAATATCCATAATCACTTGAATATGATCACTGGTTTATTTTGTTTTCAAATTCAAGAAGATAAGGCAAGTCTTGCGATGGATTGATTCGATGGTGGTATTTATCTACTATTTAAATTGTTTTTCTAAAAAAAGAAAATCAAAAAAGATTAGGTAGAATTTGAATTGCCTCTTTTAGTGATAATGTTGCATGTCTAAAGTATATTTGGATAACTTTCTTTTGTTAGAATAGAATAATTTAGATTTGTTAGAATGATAGGATAGTTTCTAACTTAAATTATGATTTAATGTAAATTACTTCCTAGTTTAAGTTAGATAGTATCCCAATCTTGATTGTTTATTTAGGGTAATTTTGAATTCCGAATTTCCATGAAATACCAAAAAAGAAATTATTTTATAATAAGTTGTTGGAGAAACATCTTAAAGAAATTTTGATGATCCCAAAATTATCCTTGGTATAATGTTTTACATTGGTGATTGTAGATATTCCCCGATAATGTTTACAGAACTTAAGTGATGAGATCATAAATCCATTTTGTTAGTCAAAATAGCACCAACGAATCTACAAAGATCAGCTACAAGACAATGTTTGTTCTAAGCTGAGTAGATCAGAAAATTCATGCTGTTATAAGGAGCATATCATTTAATACGACCGTTGGAACATCATTATAGCCGTTGTTGACTAGATATACACAAGCAAGAGAAAAAGAGGATTTGAAAATAGATTGCCAGAATGTGTGTCAAAAGCCGCGGCAACAGAACGATAGCTGAAGCTATTTTGGGTAGCCCGCAAAAGTTCAAGACAGACTATATAGGCAATCCCATCCTCGAACAGTAGCTCCAATGAACTCCTAACCGCTATCTCGCCTCTCCAAGACATATGCAACGGATTGATTAAAAATGAATATAAAAGAGAAGGTCTTTGAACAACAAATAGTTAAAAAGACAAGCTATACACATAACCTTGAAATTTGTTACAAGCTCTCATTTGTCTGTGATCTTTGCTACTTGTAATTGTGCTCAAACATCAAGTGTACTGTGAGACAGTAGCACCTAATTCATGATAGTGTGATCTATCTTCTAAAAGGATTGGTGTGTGACATCCTCAATCCAACGACAATTAATTAAGTATCATTGGACCGTTAAACTTTGATCAAGTGGACGCAAGCCAATTAAGAGGGTAAAGCTTATCTTACTACATTTGACCCTTGATTGATTTTTAGAAGATTGCACATTAATGTGCTTTGTGCATGTTGGTGTTCTATGTTTGTTAATCTATAGTTTTGCATTTAATACATTTCTAGAATCTTTGTTTGAGGCAAGACCAAAATTTGGTATTACTTGATAAAGGGTTGGCACCACTTTTGGGGGAAGAGAGGGGAAGAGACCAAATTTGGTTGGTTTTTAGTTTAGTTCCTAGTTAGTCTCTAACCAAGTACTTGAGCCTACTTTGCTAGCCGTGATTACCTATGGGTGAGGCTTGTTGAAGAAGACTTCCAAGATGGCTTCTTGTCCATTAATTTGCTTGGATGGGAGCAAACTAAGGGCTAGACTAGGCTTGGTGGTTGGGTCATTAATGCTCTTGCATTATTGAGGTCTTCTTGCAAGACCACTTAAGGAAACCCCTCTCACTTTCTCTCATTTCTCACACTTATTTCTCTCTTTTTCTCCCTCCCTCTTTCCCTCTCATGCCACCACCAGTACCGCCGCTTGCCATCGTTTGCCGCCGCTTGCTACCGTGTGCCGCACCTCTTACATTCGCACTATCCGTCCACGCTGACTGTCGTCCATTACCGAGCCATTCACGCCGTGCAGCCATTCACTGCTCGCCGCCATTCACCATCACCGCGCCATGCCGAGCCATCGTCTGTTCGTCCTAGCCGAACCGTTCACCATCGCCACGCCACTTGCTATGCCGTCCTTGTCACCGCGTCATCACCATTCACCACGCCATGCCGCCGTCCGCTCGTCGCCATTGCTTGCCGCCGCACCATCCACTAAGCCGCACTGTGCCATGCCATCCTTACGGCCGAGCCATTCACCATCGCCATTGTCTATCATTGACCGGTTCAACTGGTTTTGTAAGTAGTTCTTCTAATTCATGAATAGGACGTTGTTCTACGCGTTTTTGGACTTGGGTTTAGTCTTGCTTTAGCTTGTTCCATCTTGGGCGTGGCTATCCTTGGCTAGGGATTATTATGGATAGATTATGTGAGTTTGGAAGATCAGTTGGAACCATCATTGGATCATATTAATGGTTGTCTTGCCTTGCTTTGCTTGTTCTACAGAGAGAAAGCCCATTAATTTTGTAAGGTTTGCTCATGAAATGTTTCCACTATTCTTGTTCTCGTTATTGATTGCCATGTGAACTTATATGTTCCTTGATGCACGTATATGTCATGGGAATCAAGGTAAAGAGTATGTGCTCATGTGATTATTTTAGTGCATCTTATGTATGGGGGATTTTAGATGTTCTAATCGTGTGAGCATTAAACACTCTTGCATTGGCCTAAGTGAAAGAAAATAATCGGCTTGAGTACTTGATATGCTTGCATGATCACATAAACAATTCCGTACTCATATGTTTGCGAAGGATGATGCCCGATGGATTTCGATTGTTGTTTGCGATAGATTTCGAAATGAAGCTCTTAATTGAATGTCATCGTTGAGTGAGGTCGAGATGTTGCCGTGCCTGATGAGGTGGGATGATGCCTGGTTATGCCAGATAACCACCGACGCGAGTGTCGATCGTGGCCCCAAGCAGTCGTAATAATCAGAATACGTGTGAATGCGTTATGCATAACTATGTGATATGAAGTGTTCTTGATTATAATGGGTACTTGTTGCATGCCAATTGGAAGCGAGACTTCGCGTGTATTTATTTGTGTGAATTGTATGTGCCGAAGGGAGGTAAGAATTCACATGTGATATTTGATTACGTTGTGACATGCCAAGAGGATAAGGTTACCATTCGTGTTTCCGAGGCAAGGTATCCTCCTATTTGGGGCTTAAAGGATTTACTTATTGATTTTTTGTGACATTCCGAAATTCCACCGATTGGAATTTATACAATAACTGAGTTTTATGAAATGTGCTCGTACTAAATTCTCGCCCGGAACTAATCATTCCTGGGAACGCTAACCATAAGGGAAAGGCTAATAGGGGAATTAAATTTGCACGACTAAAGAAAATTCGATCGTGAATTGATTTTCGACCATTAAATCAATGAAGTGATATTTTGAGCCACTGTTGGCCGATCCAAGGATAGTTAGGGGTCAGTTCGCCACTGTTACAGTAGTGGATCGCGGGTGATTCTGCTGGACCACGAAATGACTTGACGATTGATTCTAAACCTATACCAAACGATCGTACCCCTCGGATCAAGTGATTGATCTTCACGATTTTAATGACAATTGAGGTCGTCACATACCGAACGGACTTACACGTGACTCAATTCAGTATCAGTCATGAGTCGATTCTGCGAAATTCCCCAGCAAGCCGCCCGTTAGCTTGAGAAACGCTCAAGTTGAGTTTAATAAAATTTAATTATTGAATTTAGCCCAAATTAGACACCGGAAAATTAGGAAATCACGGCGAAACGTTGGGACGACATTGCAGGAGACACGTGTGATTTTTGGGTGCACTCAAATCCTTCGGAACGATTCGATTTGGGCGAGAAACGGAGAAAGTGACCAAAATACCCCTAAGATTTAATAAAGGATAAGCTTTAAGGGTAAAGGGCATTTTGCTAATTTTTCCCTAAATTTTTTATTGGACAATTTTACCCTTGAATTTTTGGGAAATTACAAGAATACCCTTGGATATTTTTGGGCAAGATTCAATTTCGGCCGTCGGTTTCAAGATAAGATCAAATCTGGACCGTCGGATTAATAATGTGAGACAAGGGCGTTTTGGTAATTAGCCAATTGGGCAAAATTGCACTATTTAGTCAAGACCCCAATCCACTCTCTCTCCTCACTCTCTCTCTATCTCTCGGCTCATATCTCTCTCTCACTCTCCCGATTTCCCCTCCCCGGTGAAGCCACCGCCGTGCCGCCGCTTGCCACCATAGCCGGACCGCGGCCTTGCCGCCGCCACCACCACCAGCCACACCGCCGCCGTATGATCTAGTTGGAGATTGGGACCCAGCTGCTATGCCCTCGATTGACGGAGAGTTGACCAGCACCGAGGTTAGCTTGGCTCAATCTGGTCTGCACCCAGCAACTGCAACACAGGGATCATCCGGAGCCGAACACGAACCCTAACCCAAAGCGTCGCAAGCCGAAGCTGAGCCGATGGATATAGATTTAGAACCAATCCCTGATGAGGTACCAGGAGAGGTGGAACCCAAGGTCGAACCTGAGAACAACCCTGTTAAATCCGAAGAGCATGTAGGGGAACCGAAGTACATACTCCCGTTTGAGCAGTATATGGATCCCAATTTTGAGCCTAAGTTCTATTTCTGGGATGTACTAGCGGAGAATGGTCAGGATGAGGTTCCGACAGAATCAAGCAACATCAATCGCCCGATAGTGATCGAGGCGGAGCTGGAGTCCTCGGAGGAGCAAACGGATCGAGAAAGCTTGGAATCGGAGAACGAGGAGTCAGACTCAGAATGGACGCCAAGTAAGGGTCGTAGAGGTTAGAGTGTCGGTTGGAAAGCCAAGCTTTTGATGATGACCATTTTTAAGGACGAATGCCAGGTCAACGATTCCATTTGATTTTGATAGTTTTAGGAAGGTGTGCACTCGTTTAATAAAGTTTGTAAAGTGTGAATATTGTAGTGGTACAGGTTATTAAGAATGAAAATGTATATTATCCCATTTCTCCCCAGTTTTAATTGTCAGGGTGTTTTATGGTTTTCGTTGCGATATTAAACCTCTGAAGTTTGTTGAGGTCGGCGATAACCTGGGATATCGCACTCTTCGACCAAAGGCGGGATGTCGCGGGCTTGACGAGGGTTCAGGGCGTGACATCCTCGTCTGGATTAGTATCAGAGCAAGGTCAGCTCAATCTAAATTGATCGAAAATTGGAGTGATAAGGAGCAGAAACCCTGGGATAGTAATAGGGGAGATCTCAGTGAGATGTAGGACGGAATGAGCTACACGTGCCTCCAGATTATTTGTTGTGATTGTTTGAGTGAGTCACTTGTTGTGTGGCAATTGAATTGCAGGTGCGTCTGGACCTGAGGTAAGTGTTCAGACTCTAGTGATTGCGATTTTGTGATTAGTAGTGGGGAAATGTTTGCTGAGTGAGCTCTTGTGTAAATTAGCTGCTTAAAATCAGATTGAGCTAGTTGGTTTAAATCGCTAATTCCTGAGATGAATTATAGCAAGTAGGAGAGTGGTAGAATTGTGACCATGAGCAGCAAAGGAAGAGGCGTAGGAAGAGTCCCAAGGAAGGGCGCAGGTAGAGGATCGAGGGGTAGAGGACGTGTTTGAGCTAGGACCGTAGAAGATCTTGGAATGGGTGCTGGGGCAAGGGACAATTTAGGGGTAGATGCTGGAGCAATAGCAAACCCTAGAATGGAAGTTAGACCTACAAAGGATCCTAGAATGGAAGCCGTTATGAGGACTCTAGAACGAATTGGTGATATAATAGAACGGCAGACTCAAGAGCGAGCTGCTCCGATTGCCCAAGCTGCTGAGCCCGTCACTGTTGCTAATAATAATGAAAATCAGGGTCAACGACAAGTGGTTGTGAATAGACCTATGCACCAGCTGGTAGAACAGTTTATAAAGTTGAAACCACCTAAGTTTTCTGGGAAAGGTGACCCTGAGGCTGCTCCTCGATGGGTAGAGGAACTTGAGAAGGCTTTTAAGGTGTTTGAGTGTAATGATCACGAGAAAGTGACTCTAGCAGTATATTAGTTGCAGGATAACGCGAACGATTAGTGGAAAGCCACAAGAGATAGGATTTTTCCTAAAGGTACAGTCAGGACTTGGGCTATTTTTACTGAGAGATTTCATGAGAAGTATTTCTCGGCTAGTGCTAGGGAGAGAAAACTTGCAGAATTTATGAGACTCTGTCAGGGTCAGATGATGGTAGATCAGTATGAGGCGGAATTTGCGAGATTGTCTAAGTTTGCGCCGAGAATGGTGGAACATCCTGAGGATAAGGCGCGAAGATTTCTGGACGAATTGAAAGCTAATATCCGTAGCCAGTTGTTACTAATAAATCTGGGGACGTATGAGCAAATATTCGATAGGGCTCAGATTCTGGAGCGGGATCAGGTGGATAGGGCCGCCGCTTCTGGATCGAGATTTGTCCAAGGGTGGAATAATCGTAATCCGGGGAAAAGGCCAATGGTGGATAATAGGCGTTTTACTCCGCCAATTAGAAAAAATATTAGGAAGCCAGTCCGAATCGGAAATGGTCCATGTAGGATTTGTGGAAGTAGACATGGAAATGGACCTTGTCCAACCAGGGGCGGAGCGTATTTTGGATGCGGAGGATTTGGGCATCACATAAAGAATTGTCCCAATTCCCAGGCATAATAGACCGCCTGCTTTGCCGCCACCTCGAAATGGGAACCAGACTGGAACGGCCCAGACAGCGAATCAAAATAGGCCTCAAGCACAAGGACGAGTATATGCTATGGCTAGACGAGAGGCTGAGAACGCACCAGGGGTTGTCACAGATACGATTTCTCTGTACGACCATGCTGTGTATGCTTTATTTGACCCTGGAGCGTCGCATTCTTTTATATCGAAATAGTTTGTTGAGTTGATTGGAATAGAACCGAAGTTGCTTGATGTTGTGTTATGCATGACAACTCCCTTGAATGATAAGATGCTGATTTCGTTGAGTTGTCCAAATTGTAAGATTGAGATTGGAGATAGGGAGGAAGTAATTGATTTAGTGATTCTAGATATGTACGACTTTAATGTGATAGTAGGGATGGACTGGCTATCTAAGCAGAGGGCTATAATGGATTGCAATAGCAGGGTGATCCAATTTAATCCTGTTGAACATCCAGAATTTAAATTTGTGGGAAGTCGAGGAGGACCCTTAATTCCGTGGATTTCCTCAGTAGAAATGACGAAACTGCTGAATGAAGGATGTCAAGGATTTTTAGCGGCAGTAGTTGATTCGACGGCTGAAGAACCGAGGCTTGAGGATATAGCTGTAGTATGTGAGTATCCCAATGCGTTTCCTCAAAAATTACCGGGATTACCGCTGGCCAGAGAAGTAGAGTTTGTAATCGAGTTGGCACCTGGAACTGAGCCAATCTCGAAGGCACCTTATAGAATGCCGCTGTCGGAGTTAAAGGAATTAAAGGTGTAGATGTAAGAATTGTTAGACAAGGGGTTTATTAGTCCCAGTGCGTCTCTGTTGGGAGCACCGGTTTTATTCGTAAGGAAGAAAGATGGATCATTGAGATTATGTATAGATTACAAGCAGTTGAATCAGGTGACAGTTAAAAAAAAGTATCATTTGCCAAGGATTGACGATTTATTTGATCAATTACAAGGGGCTTCGGTGTTCTCTAAAATTGATTTGAGAACGGGATATTATCAGTTGAGGATTAAGAAGGATGATATACTGAAGACGGCATTTAGGATGAGATACGGGCATTATGAATTTACGGTGATGCCATTTGGATTGACGAACGCCCCTACTACCTTTATGGATCTGATGAATCGAGTGTTTAAGGAATTTTTAGATCAGTTTGTGATTATGTTTATCGACGATATACTGGTATGCTCGAAAGGCCTAGAGGAGCATGAGTTTCATCTACATCGAGTGTTGCAGACTTTAAGGGAAAACGCATTGTACACTAAATTTAGCAAGTACAAATTTTGGCTTAGTCGAGTAGCCTTTCTCAGTCATATGATTTCTGGAAAAGGAATTTCTGTGGATCCATCAAAGATTGAGGCTGTGATGAAGTGGCCTAGACCGACAACGGTAACAGAAGTTCGCAGTTTTCTGTGTTTGGTTGGATATTATCGTCGTTTTGTGGAAGGATTTTCAGCAATCACAATGCCGTTGACGCATTTATTGAAAAAGGAGACGAGATTTGAATGGATGGATAAATGCGAAAGAAGTTTTCAGAAGTTGAAACAGAAGTTGACAACGGCACCGGTATTGACGATTCCATCAGGACCTAGAGGGTATGAGATATACAGTGACGCATCGTTGAAGGGATTAGGGTGTGTGTTAATGCAATATGGAAGAGTAGTAGCCTATGCATCCAGACAGTTGAGGTCACATGAATTGAATTATCTGACGTATGACTTGGAGTTGGCCGCAATAGTGTTCGCCTTAAAGATTTGGCGACAATATTTATGCGGAGAAAGATTTCAAATTTATGCGGACCATCAGAGCCGCAAGTATTTATTCTCGCAAAAAGAGTTGAATATGAGGCAGCGACGTTGGATGGAATTATTGAAGGAATATGATTGTGATATTCTATATCACCAAGGAAAGGCAAACCGGGTAGCGGATGCGTTGAGTCGGAAATCAAGCGTCGCACAATTGATGGTCAAAGAGTGGACACTGTTGGAGAAAGTACGAGACTCAGAGTTCAAGTTTGAAGTAAGTCAAGTCTCGAGCCTGTTAGCCACGTTAAAGATTGAGCTGGAAATCCGGGCTAAAGTTAAAGCTTTGCAATCTACAAACCCAGAGATACAGAAGATTATTAGGATTGACACTACTAAGAGGAAGCTGGATTTTCAGGTATTCGAAGACGGTGTATTAAAATTCCGAGGACGGGATATTAAGATTTCGAGGACGGTTATGTGTGCCAGATGACGCGGAAGTTAAGGAAGAAATTTTATCAGAAGCGCATCGCAACAATTATAGTATCCACCCAGGCAATACCAAAATGTACAGGAATTTGAGGCAATATTATTGGTAGAATGATATAAAATCGGATATTGTGAAGCACGTGGCTAAGTGTCTGATATGCCAACAAGTGAAGGCGCAACATTGTAAACCTGGAGGATTGTTGTGGCCATTGGAAATCCCAGAGTGGAAATGGGAACATATAACCATGGATTTTGTGTCGGGATTGCCGAGAAGTCAAAGAGGCCATGACACTATTTGAGTGATTGTCGACAGACTGACTAAGTCAGCACACTTTTTGGCAATGAGAAAAGATTTCGCATTAGAACGGTATGCTGAGTTATACGTGCAGTAGATTGTTTGTCTGCATGGGGTACTAGTGTCGATAACTTCAAATCATGATCCTAGGTTTACCGCCAATTTTTGGAAAAATGTGCAGACGGCGTTAAGATCCAAGTTACAGTTTAGTACAACTTATCATCCTCAAACAGATGGCCAGTCTGAAAGGACGATTCAGACCCTGGAAGATATGCTCAGGACGTGTGTGCTAGATTTTCAGGGTAAATGGAAAGAGCAACTGCCCTTAGTAGAGTTTGCTCACAATAATAGCTTCCAGCAGAGCATTGGAATGGCGCATTTCGAAGCACTATATGGTAGGGCTTGTAGAACGCCCATGTGTTGGGAAAAAGTGGGAGAAAGGGCTATAACATGGCCAGAGTTAGTGGAACAATCGATCGAGGCAGTTAAGATCATTCTCGAAAAGCTGAAGACAACGCAGAGCCGTCAAAAGAGTTATGCAAACGGAAGGCGAAGACCTTTGGAATTCCAAGTAGGGAGTCACGTGTTCATTTGCCTATGCAAGGATTATCCCGATTTGGTAAGAAAGGAAAGTTGAGTCCGAGGTACGTAGGACCATTCGAGGTGTTAGAAAGGATTGAAGATTTGGCGTATCGCCTTGCGTTATCACCGAATATGTCGCAAGTGCATAACGTGTTCCACGTATCGATATTGAGAAAATATGAACCGGATCCGACGCATGTATTGAATTATGAAGAGATAGAAGTAGATGATAAGGCATCTTATGTTGAAAGACCAATCAGGATTGAAGATTGGAAAGAACGGGTTCTGAGGAACAAGACGATCTCGATGGTCAAGGTTATTTGGGAGCACCACAGGACTGAAGGCGCAACTTGGAAAAGCGAAGAAATGATGCAACGTCAGTACCCCCAGTTGTTTGAGTAGCAGTAGGGATTGTAAATCTTGAGTAGTTGTGAGATTGTAAATTTCGAAAACGAAATTTCTATAAAGGGGAAAGATTGTGATATTCCGAAATTCCACCGATTGGAATTTATACAATAACTGAGTTTTATGAAATGTGCTCGTACTAGATTCTCGCCCGGAACTGATCATTCCTGGGAACGCTAACCATAAGGGAAAGGCTAATAAGGGAATTAAATTTGCACGACTAAAGAAAATTCGATCGTGAATTGATTTTCGATCATTAAATCGATGAAGTGATATTTTGAGCCACTGTTGGCCGATCCAAGGATAGTTAGGGGTCAGTTTGCCACTGTCACAGTAGTGGATCGCGGGTGATTCTGCTGGACCACGAAATGACTTGACAATTGATCCTGAACCTATATCAAACGATCATACCCCTCGGATTAAGTGATTGATCTTCGTGATTTTAATGACAATCGAGGTCGTCATGTACCGAACGGACTTACACGTGACTCGATTCAGTATCAGTCATGAGTCGATTCTGCGAAATTCCCCAGCAAGTTGTCCATTAGCTTGAGAAACACTCGAGTTGAGTTTAATAAAATTTAATTATTGAATTTACTGTTCACTGGCTGTGATGTGTTGTGTGATGTGCTGTGATTGGTTGTTTGACGCATGGATGGTACCGTTAGGTCCGTCTTTGAATTTTATGGAAGTCCCGTGAATGACCGAATTTGATTTAATAGTGTTTGAGTGCGGAAAAATGCGAAATTATGCGTGAATGTGCGTTTGAGGTGTGAATGCGTGATTATGGGTGCAAATGTGTGCACGAAAATTCATGAGAAGGTGTGAAAGTGTGAGAATGGGATCGGGTCGAATATCATAAACTCGAGCAGCGATCACGTAGGTCTATTGCATTTGGCACAGGCTGAGGCTTGAAAAAGCAAGAATGAGAATCGGTCCGAGGCACGATCAGCTCAGGTGAGACCAGGATTAGGCCGATGCATTATAAGCTCGGGTTCTGAACATATAGGCCTGTTGCATTTGGTACGGGCTGAGTTTGGGATCGGGCCTGAGGCGTGTGATGCTCAGGTCGCGATCAGGGCCTGAGGCGTGAACGAGTACGTAGGCCGGAAGTGGTGTGATGAATGGTCACAATGTGCCTAAGGCGTGTACTTCAACGATAGTCACTGGCGAGTGTTGTGGAAAGAGGAAATGAAAATGGAATGAGTACGTGGGATGAGAACTGTACATGTGTGTATTGCATGTGACGTGCCTGTGATCGTGTGTAAAATGCCTGTTATGTGACGATTTGGCACGTGTGTGATTGTTTTGTGATTGTCTGGAGGTACGTGATAGCCTAGGTTGGGTTTAGGGGTGTGCTTGCTGAGATGTAATCTCACGGTTATATCAACCAACAATTTTCAGAACCTCGATCTGAGACATGAACCCTCCACCACCACCACCATCACCAGTACGTTTTGGATTACCAGTGTACACAGAGTATGAAGTGGCAGAGTTTCCGATGGGTGACGGGATGATATGGATCAGACATACTACGACCATATATATAGAGGTAGGATTGCCATTGTGGGAGACCAACGTATACACAGCTTGGTATTTTAGGGACGCTGACGGGGATGAGTTTGGTCCCGTCAAAGGTTTTAATGTCCCGTATGATCTAGTTGGAGATTGGGACCCGACTGCCATGCCCCCGATTGACGGAGAGTTGACTAGCACCGAGGTTAGCTTGGCTCAGTCTGGTCTGCACCCAGCAACCGCAGTACAGGGATCTTTCGGAGCTGAACACGAACCCTAACCCGAAGTGTCGCAAGCCAAAGCTGAGCCGATGGATATAGATTTAGAACCAATCCCTGAGGAGGTACCAGGAGAGATGGAACCCGAGGTCGAACCTGAGAACAACCTTGTTAAATCCGAAGAGCATGTAGAGGAACCGGAGTACATTCTCCCGTTTGAGCAGTATATGGATCCCAATTTTAAGCCTGAGTTCCATTTCTGGGATGTATTAGCAGAGAACGGTTAGAATGAGGTTCCGGCGGAATCGAGTGACATCAATCACCCGATAGTGATCGAGGCTGAGCCAGAGTCCTCGGAGGAGCAAACGGATCGAGAAAGCTCGGAATCGGAGAACGAGGAGTCAGACTCAGAATGAACACCAAGTAAGGGGCGTAGAGGTTAAAGTGTCGGTTGGAAAGCCAAGCTTTTGATGAGGACCATTTTTGAGGATGAATGCCAGGTCAATGATTCCGTTTGATTTTGATAGTTTTAGGAAGGTGTGCACTCGTTTAATTAAGTTTGTAAAGTGTGAATATTGTGGTGGTACAGGTTGTTGAGAATGAAAATGTATATTCTCCCCAATTTTAATTGTTAAGGTGTTTTACGGTTTCCGTTGCGATATTAAACCTCTGAAGTTTGTTGAGGTCGGCGATAACCTGAGATATCGCATTCTTCAACCAAAGGCGAGATGTTGTGGGCTCGACGTCGGGGCATGACATTTTTACTCATTTGTCATTGTTCACCTCTTTTCAGGCCCATAGTATGGATACCTGGATAGTAAGTTTTGGGGTCGCGGTAGACCTAGATGTTGAGATAGTTGAGTACATAGCACCGGGGATGGATACGACATACAAGGAGTATATGTCCACTGTTTGGATTGACGAGGGGCTTACCAACTTGGTCTCTGATCGTTTTAAAGCTTGGTATGTGTGGTTCAGAAAGGATCGTTGGGGACCTCTCTAGGGCTTTGACGAGTGCGCCAGGCACAATTTCGTGGGACTTTACAGTGTCAAATGTCCCCAACGGTATTGTTAGTGACCCGAAGTTGGATCCAGACTACGACCCCGTAGAGGAGTCATAGTATGCCCAATCATGGAGGAAGCCATGTTCTTTTTTGTAGTCGCCCTTGTAGATAGAGGAGCTAGGTTTAACCCTGACCCCTTTCGTTGAATCGAAAAAAGGCCTGTAGTTACGAATTTGCATTTTGCTAACGTCCAATTGTTAACATGCCTATATATATCAAGGGTGCTTTTGTGCATGTGCTTTGCTGGCTATCCCTATTGTTGTTGTTATTGGTTGGGTGATTTGGATTTCGCTTCCACATGTGCTTATTTGATAGATGTTGTGATGGGTCAGCGACGCCTCCTAGAACGTCGCAATTCAATAACCTATGAAAGGGGTGTCGAGCACCTGAGGCTCGAGTTGTTTAGGGCGTGGGGCATGAAATGGTGTGTTCTAGTTGTAACTTGTTGAGCAAATTACTAAAGTATTCCAGCCCGACTTATGACTGTTAGAGGTGAGAGTGGAAGTAGGGTTGTAAATAAAGGTGAATCATTATATATCTTTGCGTGCTACTGTTTTTCCTCCTCTTCATACGTTTAGGCGCACAATCTACTCACGAATTCCGAAACATCACCTTTACCAGATCTTTACTTTGTACTCACTATTTTTTTGCAAAAGTATAAAGATCTTGAAACAACATATTCACCCCCTTCTAGGTTGTATTGTTGGCTCCAACATAAGTTAGATTCCTTTCTAGAATAGATTGCATGTGTAATTTAGGATATTTATTTATTACGAATTTTAATAAGAAAATACCAAAAACAATATGCTAGAATAGGTTAATTTGTTTTCTTTAGTTTGAAATTGCATGTTTAGATTATAGGGATTTTTAATTAAGAATTTTAATTAAAAAAATACATCGTATGCCCGTCATTATAGTCGAGTCCTTTAATCGCATGTTAGGTTTATTTAATTGCAAGTCATATTTTGTACATCATTGCTATTGGAGAAACATCTCCAAATGAATTTTGATGATACACAAACTATCCTTAGTATAATATCTACTTTGTCTAAGTGCAGATATATTCGAGGGACTGAGTAATACTCATGGTGCAATTCATTGAAGGAAATATCGCAAGACTGTCCTTGAAGGATCGTAAATAGCACAATCGATCACAAAGATCAGATAAATGACAATGTCTCATTGAAGCTAAAGAGATCAAGCAAATGATAATATTTAGGTAACGAATCATTTAATATAACCGTTGCCTCACTATTATAGCCGTTGTTGACTAGACTTGCACGACAGAAGATCCGGTAGAGAGGAGACAAGTTGTCTGACAGTTTGTCAGAGCCGTAGCTATTGAACAGCAGCAGAAGCTATTTTACAAAAGTCTGCAGAAGTTCTGGAAGCAGTCAGTTCCTAGGACAACAGTACCAACGACTCTAACGATTATCTTGCCTCTCTAAGACATCATCAATGATCATATTGAAGATGCCTATAGAGAGAAGGTATTTGAAGTCAACAAATAAGAGTGTGCTCATAAAATTCCAGAAATTCGCTACACGCTATGTACTGAGCAAAATGCTCCAGTCTATCAATAGAACTTGCTGTATTGTAATTGTGTTGAAAGTTCAAGTGTACTAAGTAATAGCTGCATCCAACTTCTGATAGTGTGATCTATCAATTGATAGGAGAGGTGTATGCTGAGTGTAACTTGTTTAGTAAATTACTAGTGCAATCTAGCCCAACTTGTGATTGTTAGTGGTGAGAGTGAACGTAGGCTTGGAATCAAAGTTGAACCATTATATATCCTTGTGTGCAGCTGCTTATTCTTCTGTTTATCATTTCTAGCAAATAAGTGATCTATTGCCTCTCATATATCCAGTGAAACTCGATATCCACTTATTACACGCTATTTTCCGCAAAAGTTTTTAAAAACCTCTAAAGCAACGTATTCACCCCCCCCCCCCCCCTTTAGATTGCAAAGTTAGTCCCAATAATTGCATATAGATTAGTTTTCATATCATCAAGAGAAAACAAAAAAAAATACATTAAGTGGAATTGCATGTTAATTAAAAATCATATTAGGGTTGATAATGTGATATTCTAACTAACATTGCAAATAGTAACGTTTCTTGGAGATAAGTACATTCTTCCTATCATGCAATTTAATTTATTGCTTTGATTATTGAGTGTTATTTTGGTGGTTTACGCACTCACATAAGCACTTCAAATGTTAGGGAGTAATAAAATTAATCCAAACTCTTTACTCAAATATTTTCATGAAAAAATAAGGTGTCTAAAGGCGTTAAAGTAATCTAGCATAATCAAGTTCCTATACTTATAATATTTGGTTTGTAAAAATAAAGTATATCTCTCAATACTTTATTTGGGTTTCTGATATATCCATTGTAAACCGAATAGTGACGACTCCTAATTAAAAATCGTTTGCATGTTAAAAACTTAAATCATAAGTTGTGAATTGATATGAGCATGGAAGAGGCCAAGTTAAGTCCAAGCTTAATAATCCATTAGCCGAACCCTTAGGTGATGCACGCGAAATAAGGTCACGACAAAGAAACACAAGTTAAAGTCAGCTTTTTCCCTTTCAAGCAATTTTGTCAAACATGAGGAGTGCAATGAGGGCCCTCCACATTTTCATGGTCTTAGCATTGCTCAACGCCATTTTCATTGAATTTGAAGCTCGATCCTTGGATGCAATGGAGAAGAAAGCTCCTGTGGGAGTTGCCGGTGGAGGGCCAAGTCCACGCGGTCCCGGCCATAGAGAACCCCCGGGCCCATAAAATGATTTGTTCCTTGAAGGATCGTCACTTGGACCCATCAAGTCCAAGCTAGTTCATGTGGACCAATCAAGTCCAAGTCCAGGCATGGGGCATGGAGGACCCCCGGACCCAGACACTAATGGCCAATTTTAGTTGCTAGTAGCAATCTAAGTTTGATTTGTAATAAAATGTTTTCTTTTTTGCTAGCTAGCCCAACCCAGTATTTTTATTGAATTTGAAGACTTAAATAAATGGCACTTCTTCTCTCATTTTAGGTCCATATGAGATCAACATTTTAGTTTCGATCTAATCCATTATAAAAAGTGAATATGGAATGGAGTTTTGTGGTTTTGGCATGTTAAGCTATAAGTATAGCTAAATTTTTAGAGTGGATGACCATGCACTCAATTTCAAATTTATATCATAGTTCAAGGTCGCAAGTTGGATTCTACGCAGCCACTTCAACCATCGTTGATATATTTGCCGGCAAGTCAAACGCGTATCTTTGATAAAAATGATCACATTGATTAGGCAGCTCATGTTTTTCAGTGGAACTTCTCGAAATACAGTTGACAAAAATAATTGTTCTGATTCTTGCTTATAACAACCACTATCGAAAATCGGATCAATAAAGACTACTGTTCTGGGACAAACAAACACACCCGTCGCTAGAAAACGCTTTTCACGATCAGAAAAGCACCGTTTGGTGAAAGCCCTGCCTGATCTCATAATGGAGTTCGATAGACAACTTCTCGTTTCGACAGCATTAGGCAGGTTCATAGGTAGTGGTTAGATGAACTTAGGATCCGTTTGTTTCTACAAAAAGACTCGTGTGTGATGAAAGATAGTGAAAGAGAAGTGTGCAAAAAAATAAATCAATTTAGAACTTTGATTGATTTTATATCTTTGTGTTGACACCTATAATTAGTTAGGTTGTCGACAATTGAAATAAATAAAATAATAAAAGACGTCAAAGGAAGACGTAGCCCATAGAGACAGCTCATATAAGCAAAATAGCTGGCAAGCACTGGGAGGTACCTGTAGGGAGTTCAGGAGTTTAAAATTGAAAAAGCTTGAGCCATAGACGAAGTGAGCGCCAAAAGTTGTTGACAAAAATTATCATATGGGATTCAAGTCATCGAAGTTGTCGATAAGAAAAAGGACAAGTGTCAAGAAGAGAAGAACTCGATGATGGTTATCACCCCAAGAAGGACAGGTTAAACAATGAAAAGAGCTCAACAATGGTTATTACCTCGAGGAGGACAGATGTCAAGATGATATGAGCTCAATGATGGTTACTACTTCGAGAGGGACAGGTGTCAAGCCAGGAAGAGCTCGATGACGGTTGCTGCTTCAAGAGGGACAGGTGTCAAGCCAGGACGATCTCAATGATGGTTACTGCTTCGAGAAAGGTAGGTGTCAAATTAGGAAGTGCTCAATGACGATTACTGTCTTGAGAAGGACAGGTGTCGAGACAATATGAACTTGATGACGATTACTGTCTCAAGAAGGATAGGTGTCAAAACAGTATGAACTCAACGATGGTTGTCACCTCGAATAAAAAGATAAGATCGATAGTAGTTAGTGAACAGATGTCATTAGACGAATGACAAAGATGCGATCAACGATGGTTGTTAAACACAGTATCTAGAAGCGGTTATGAAGATCACAGTATAAATAGTGCCCGACAGCCAAAAAAAAGGCCCCTCCCTTGCAAATACAAGCCAAAATGCTATATTTCAATTATCTTTACTTTTCAGTATTGCACATTTATTTTCTGTTGTTGTAGTTGTCTACTTTCTAAGCCAGTACCTTTGTAATGTTGCACCGATGAACTTCGGACGCCGCCAATAAGTGAACAGATTTGTCTAAATTGTCTATAAATATACATCAAACTTTGTTATTGTACAAAATTTGATTGATGAAGACAATCAAACTATTTGTTCATGCTTAGATAACTCTTATCCGAAATTAGACACGGAATCCGGTCTCCTCTAATTAAAAATCGAAGAACGACTTTCAATGAATTATATTTCATCGAGAAAATATTTCCGGCAAAACACTTTGAAAAGAATAAAAGATTCAATTTTAGAAGATGTGAGAAATTTTATGATTCGCCTTTCAATTGTTTTATCAACTTAAGTTACATTTTCATCCATCATTTATTGTTTCACCGAATAGGGTTGATGGAACACCTTGTCAGAAGTGGATTGATGAATACCTCACCAACAGGTGTGAAAGGTTCTTTATTGATTCTTGAACAGGAAATATAAACGACGATAAAGTTAAAGATATCGGGACCAGGAACAATCACTTTCCAGCTATGTAAAAGTACTGGAAAAGTAAAGATAAACTAAAAGATAAAAATGAACAATTGCTGATCTTTGATTATTTGGCAATTTTTTCTATAAACTATTATTCAAGTATTCATATCTACTATCGATAGGTAACAATGATTACAAAAAAATCAAAAAACAATATACGTGGCTTCTAAAATCTAGCAATTCCTATTTACAAATAGTTACTCAAAAATAATCAACCCCACTACACAATGGTTGTCTTCTCCGCTTCTTCACGGTTGCTATTATCTGTTGCTCCGGAATTTTGAGCTCCATTACCTATGAGTTGCGTCAGATTTACTTCTTTATGGGTTGATCGCTGGCGATTGCATCCGAAATCGTTAGCTCCATCACTTGAAAGTTATTTCATTTCCACTTCGCCGATGGTTACGTCAATCATAGCCCTTCCGTCGATCGAGTTGATCTTCATTGGTTGAAGTTTTACTTTAAGATGGTTATCTTCGCCCATATCCTGCATCGTCTAAAACTATATTTTTGTCCATAAACTAGGCTTGTCGACCCGTGACTCTCGACACTTGGTGATTTCTTGCTTCTATTGATGTAAGATCAAAGAAAACCCGAACAATATCAGATTATTGCAGCGAAACAAAACAGCCTAATAGGAAACAACACAATAGAGCAATATATATAAAACAAAATATAAATTCCAAGCACCCGCAAACACAGGGCAGTTATTACTTGGAAAATCTTTCCGGTGTGAAGAGATCAAAAACCACGGACCAAAGTCCACCCAAAATCTTCACTATCAACAAAATTAGGTTAACAAAGTTCTTCTCTAGCTAATACTAGAGGTACATAGCAGCAGCAACATCAAGAACACCATTCTTGATAATACATATGAATTTCACGAGAGATCAAGAATAAATTTCACTAAAATGCAGGTTCGGTTCTACCTACAAAAAACCTGATGAAGGGATATCCAGTGGAAATTAAACCATTTAGATTCAAGAACAATGTGTCGTAAGCAAATCGAACCACAAATCAACCTCCAATCGCCAACTTGATGAAAACCGAACAACACCCTCTTTCCCAGATTTTCTACTCACTCTTTCTACCACCTCACGTTCATCATTGTTTGCTACTACAACATAATTAGAGAGAAACTCTATTTATTTAGGCCCAATATAGCCTCCATTAATTTGTCCATATGAAATATCATACGGCTCAAACCTTTAGACTTGCGTTTCAATAAGCTTCCTCCACATGGGAATCTAGCAACAAATCTACCTCTTACAACGATATGCAGAGATTCACCATCATTGCTATCAATCAGAAAAATTCAAGCTTCTCCCTTTGAAGACTCTTCGTCATCATATTGGAACTATTATAGTCCGTGTGGATTTTCTCCAGTTGCAATAACTCCTCATCTAAAACATCCCTTATCCAATGACATCTAACATCAATGTATTTCGATTTGGATGAAACGATGAATTCTTACCAAGATGAATTGCACTTTGGTTGTCACAAAACAATGCATACCTTTTCTCCTTTAACCCAAGTTCTTCCAAGAGCTTCTTCAGCCATAGTAGCTCTTCACTAGCTTTGATTGCCGCAATAAATTCAGTTTCAATTGTAGAAAGTGCAACATGCTTTTGCAATGTTGACTTTCATGACATAGCCCCACCAACAAAGGAAATCAAATGACCAGAAGTACATTACAAGTATCAATATCTCCAGCCAAGTCGGAATCTGTGTATCCAACTAACTCTAGTTTCCCGGTCCGAAACTAAGTTTCAAACTGGAAGTTTCCCGAAGATACCTCATGATCCACTTTACCGCATTCCAATGCTCTCTTCCTAGATTTATCAAATAGCAACTAACAATGCGAACTACATGTGCCAAGTCTGGTCATGTACACACCATCGCATACATCAAGCTTTCTATGGCCAAGGCATATGAAACATTTTTCATGTCTTTCTTCTCTTTATCAATCATAGGACTTTGCTTGGTACTCAACTTAAAGTGGGCAACAAGAGGAGTGCCAACCACTTTAGCCTTGTCCATGTAAAATTTTTTAAGAAACTTCACGATGTACTTCTCTTGCGACAACATAACTTCTTAGAATTTTGTCTTGAGTAATTCTAATGCCAAGAATCTACTTCGTCGAGCCCAAGTCTTTCATGGCAGAGGACTTACTCAATTGTTTCTTCGTTTTTGGTCAGAATACTCAATTGTTTCTTCAACAACTCAATTCTTGAAGCATTTTTGCCAACAATCAACATATCATCAACATAAAATAAGAGAATAATAAAATCATCATCAGAAAATTTTTGGACAAACAAACAGTTATCCGAGAATGTCTTCTTATAACCCTACTCCCTCATAAATGATATGAACTTTTTGTTCTACTATCTCGGTGATTGCTTTTAGCCATAGAGACTCTTCTTTAGCTTGCACACATTGTTCTCTTTTCCAACACAGGAAAGGGATGCCATTGCTCACTCCTCCCATGGTGGAGTTCCAACCGCAATGGCTCACGAAACAACCCATGGCAGGATGAGCCAAGATCTTCTGCTGCTGCGGAGCCCAACCAACCAATTTCCCTTGACCTGAAATCCTCTCCTTGAACCCTTTTGGGTATGCATCGTCTTTCTCTTCAGTGGTATCGAGACGAACAACCCATAGGAATGGCCTGTTGGAGAGGTCAAGTGCCAAGGCCAGTTCGCGGAATTGTGTCTGGTCAAAAACTGTGAAACGTCCAAAAACAACATATATGATAGACTTAGCGGGTTGTTGGTCCAGCCATGTCGAACAGTCCAAGTCTTTGGGCCAGAAGTATCCAGCCAAGCTATCAAGCCGGTGGTTCGCCAGGAGTGGGCCGACAGGCAGGATCCTTTGTGCAAAGGCGAGCGCTGCAGGCTCTAGGTCGCAGGACGTGTTACCTATAAATCAGTCTGCAAGTTCCGCGCTTTTACTCATTCTGACCTTAACCTGGAAAATAATTTTCTGTGTACCTAAGTCGCCAATGCAGGCCCAAGATTCGCTGGGCTCATGATAGGCATGCCCGGTACCAATTGAAACGTCTGATGGTTAATCACTACTCATTAGCAGGCACAGTCAGGAACAACAAATAAAATAAAATCAAGATGACGAACAATATGAAGACGGTGAAAATTCATGTGAAATCGACTTCCAGACGCTGCATGTGAGCAAATTACTATGTTAGACCTATCAAGTAGCTCAGTTTTATGTTTCTGGCTATGAAGTGGACCATCGGATGTAAGGGCATTCTGGGTTCTTACCAAAGTTGTATCCTCTCAGCAAATTGGCAAAATATTTTTCAAACAAAGTTTCAAATGACTAGAGTTTAGATTCGATATCGAAGTTCATCAGTTAGGGTATCCTATTTCCTTCTAGTTTTGTGTAGCTTCTCCTAGAAGTGAGATAGTTTAAGCAAGTAAGCTCAACGAGTGAATCGCACTATATGCTTTCTCTACCAATTCATTGCCCTGTTGTACATAGCAGAAATTCCGTCTCACCTTCATCATCGATGGTTCCGTCACTGATCATCTTTGGAATGCCAAATCCCGACGCTAAGAGCGCGACAGATACCAGCCAGAATGCAGTTTTAGGGATGTTCATCTTATGCGCAACTTCCAGAGCCCACCCCATGATCCCTCCGCAACGACGCAGGTGATTTTCTCTCCTCCTTTTTCCTCAATCTCTCATATGAGCTCCTCTAGCCTCCCGGGCATGACCCGGAAAATCACTTCCGCTAGTATTCCGAGATCATTACTATCTTCCCCTGGTTCCAAGCCGTCCAAAATGGAAACTAAACGGATGATATCTCCGAGAAATCTTTATCCAACACATCGATGACCCTTTTGTGAATGAAGTCCGTGTTCACGAATGTAACTCGAATCCGGTGTTCGACAAGGCGTCTCGAGACCTCCATCAGAGGAATCACGTGACCTTGTGTGGGAAAAGGTACGGCCAGGGCCACGGCATGTGGGATGCTCATCGTTGTACTCTCTTTTGCCTCCAGACCATACATCCGAAGCGCGGGGTTTAGGCAACCAGAATGTTGGAAATAAAAAAGATTTTTCGTAATCCAAGCTCATCCTATCAATTGGATTCTTGCAATTATTATCTAGAGACTTGAAGTCTTGGAAATATTATCTAGGAAATTATATTTACTTATTATTGCTTGTTTTCAAAATAGTTTTTAATTGTTCTAGTTATCTAAAGGGTCTATAAATATTATGAAATCCTTTAAGACATATTTGAACATCAATTCCAAATTTTATTATTCCAACATTTGGTATCAGAGCCAGTTTTGGCTAAGTTTTGTGAATTTGGCTTAGAAAATCTCGTGTCATATGGCCTTTGTGAATGGTGCCGAGACGATCCAACCTCAACTCCTAAGGTTCAATGGGAAGAATTTTAAGCATTGGAAGATCCAAATGGAGGTACTATTCAGGATTCAGGAGCTTACCGAGAATGTGGAAGAAGGATTCATGGAGCCAGAAATGCCAATAGATTTGACAACGGAGGAGCAGAGGACAATAAAAGAAAATCGCAAGAAAGATGGTAAGGCTCTCTTTTACATCTTTCAAGCGATAAATTCGTCAATCTTTAAAAAAGTGGTGAATTCAAAGACGGCAAAAGAAGCTTGGGACTCTCTCATCAAAATACACAAAGGCGTTGAGAAGTTCCAGAATGTTCAGCTTCAGACTCTCCATCGATAATTCGAGCTCCTTCAAATGGAAAAGTCGGAGTCCATTTCCAACTATTTCTCACGGACATTGGCTCTTGTCAATCAAATGAAGGCTAATGGTGAGACTATTGGTGACCAACAGATCGTTAAGAAGATTCTTCGGACGCTAACATTGCAGTTCGAATATATTGTGACTTCCATTGAAGAGTCTCGGGATCTCTCTATTTTGACCGTTGATGAGTTGATGGGCTCTCTACAAATGCATGAGCAGCGACTCAAGGAGAAATCCAAGACGGTAGAGGAAGCTCTACAAAGCCGGTTTGTGTTGCCCATTGAAAAGAAGAAACTTTCTAATCAAAGGAAAGATTAAAAGTGGCAAGAGATCCTTACCCAAAAAAAAAAAAAAGTGGCAAGAGAAGCATTCTAGACAACGAAAAAATAAGTCTCATATTCAGTGTTTTAATTGTAAAAAGTATGGGCATTACCAATATGATTGTCGAAGCAAGAAGATTGGTGATCAAAAGTTTCATGCCAAGGTAGCAAGATTTGTTGATAGCGATGATGAGCATGACAATGCTCTTTTATTCACGTGTGATGCTGCAGTGGAAAACCAGAAGAACGTTTGGTACTTAAACACCGAATGTAGCAATCACATGTGTAGCGAGAAGGAATTATTCTCAAAACTCCACCTTTCATTCAAAGGTAAGGTTTAGGAATAATTTCAAAGTTCCTATCATGGGAAAGGGGACAATTAAAATCAAGGCAAAGCATGGGTCGGTTCATAGCATTTCCAATGTTCATTATGTTCCTGATCTTTAAGAAAATCTCCTAAGCATGGGACAATTGTCCGAGCGAGGCTATCACATGACCATTAAGGATGAGCTTTGCACGATTCATGATGGCAAAGAAGGGTTGATTGCGAAGGTAAAAATGGCTCGAAATTAACTTTTTCCTTTGTATATTAATTATGCTACCACATGTTTTAGTGCCTCGGTGCAAGATTCTTCATAGCTTTGGCACAAGCAGTTTGGGCATGTGAATTTTGACAGCTTGAAGCTGTTGTCTCAAAAGAAGATATGGTGCATGGACTACCCAAAATTTCTTCTCCGAAGGAGATATGTGAACCATGTGTTATTGGAAAAAAGTGCAAAGAAAGCTTCCCTTCAGGACAATCATGGAGAGCTTCAAAGCCGTTGGAGTTAGTGCACTCCAACCTCTGCGGACCACTCGGTGAATCGTCAAATTGGGGGTAAAGTATTTTGTTACCTTTATCAACGACTTTAGCCAGAAAAAATGGGTTTATTTCTTGAAGCACAAGTCCGATGCCATTGATGCTTTCAAGGAGTTCAAAGCCTTTGTAGAAAAACAAAGTGGGCCCCAAATTCGGATCCTCCGAACTAATTGTGGCACAGAATATTTGGTTGGTGATGGCTTCTTCAAACAATACGGCATCAAGCATCAATTGACAACACGGTATACTCCTCAACAAAATGGAGTAGTGGAGAGGAAAAACCGCACTATTGTTGATATGGTTCATACCATACTTCACTCCAAACAATTGCCTAAGCATTTCTAGGCGGAGGCGGTTGCTTGTGCTGTTTACTTGTTGAATCGGTGTCCTACTAAAGGTCTTGAGTTCAAGACATCGACGGAGACGTGGAGTGGTCAAACCCCTTCAGTTCAACATTTTCATGTGTTTGGGTGTATTGCTTATGGCCATGTGCTAAATGAGCTTTGCAAGAAGCTTGATGAGGAAAGTAAGAAGTGCATCTTCCTTGGTTATAGCAATGAGACCAAGGGTTATCGGTTGTATAATCTGGTAACAAAGAAAGTGATTATCAGTTGAGATGTCACCTTTGATGAGGAAGGTGAGTAGACTTGGAGCACGGAGAATAAGAAGCAGTTTCACTTTGTCCTAAACGAGGAGAAGTCGGTTCAACCCGATTCAGATAGTCAATCTGAACTACTAGTGGCATCAGTGCAACCTGATCCGGTAGCAAAGACTTAGTCGGATTTTGCTGAAACGTCCTCACGTCCAAGGCAAGAACGAGTTTTACTGACTCATTTAAGGGATTGTGTTTTGTCCAATGATAATGATCCCACTGATGAAGAAATTATTAATTTTGCTCTCTTTGCAGATTGTGATCCAACAAACTTTAAGGAGGCTTCCCAAGATGATGGTTGGGTTCGTGCTATGGATGATGAGATATATGCAATTGAGAAAAATGATACGTGGGAGCTCACATCTCTTCCAGAAGGCAAGAAGTCCATTGGCATGAAATAGGTCTATAAGACCAAGTACAAGCCTAATGATGATGTTGATCGATTGAAGGCTCGTCTTGTAGTCAAGGGTTACAAACAAAACTCAGGATTGACTATTTTGAGGTATTTGCTCCGGTTGTAAGAATGGATACTGTTTGCGTGATCTTTGGTTTGGCTGCTCAAAGACGTTGAAAAATGCACAAAATAGATGTCAAGTTCGCATTTCTCAATGGCGTACTTGAGGAGGAGGTTTATATGGATCAACCCAAGGGGTATGTCAAGCAAGGACAAAAGGGTTTCGTCTACAAATTGAAGAAATCTCTTTATGGTCTCAAGCAAGCACCGCAAGCATGGTATACCAAAATTGATTCTTATTTCATGAATCATGGTTTTAACCGATATCCTTATGAACATGCTTTATATGTGAAGATTGGCTTGAATGGTGAGATGCTCATTGTTTGGTTATATGTTGATGATCTCATATTTACCAAAAATTGTCAAGAGATGATTTCTGACTTCAGGGAGGCCATGACTTGTGAGTTTGAGATGGAAGACATGGGTCTCATGTATTATTTTCTCGGCCTTGAAGTTACACAATCGGAGGATGGTATTTTTATTTGTCAACAAAAATATGCCAAGGATATTCTTGAGCATTTCAAGATGGCTACTTGTAAACCAATTAGCACTCCAACGGAGAAAAGATTGAAGTTGACAAAAGATGGAAGTGGCTCCGAAGTCAATCCCACATATTTTAAGTGGCTAGTCGGGAGTCTACGATATTTGACTTCTACTCGGCCAGATCTTATTTATAGTGTTAGGATGGTAAGCAAATTTATGGAGACTCCTAGACAATCACACTTGCAGGCGATAAAAAGAATTCTACGGTACATTAAAGGTACTGTGGATGATGGTATATTCTACACTGTTTCTAATAATTTTCAATTTATGGGATATATAGACAGTGATTGGGGAGGTGATATTGGAGAAAGGAAGAGTACTTCCGGCTATGTTTTCTCTTTAGGAAATGGAATTTTTTCTTGGTCCTCAAAGAAGCAACAGGTGGTTGCTTTGTCTGGTGCTGAAGCGGAATACATAGCAGTGGCTTATTGTGCTACTCAAGCAGTTTGGCTACGTTTGATGTTTGCTGAATTACGTCATAAGCAAGAGCATCTAACGGTGATTAATTGTGATAATAAGTTAGCAACGGCCCTTGCAAAGAACCTGGTCTTTCATGGAAGAAGCAAAAACATTGATATGAAGTATCATTTCATTCGAGATCTAGTGAAGTCCGAGGAGATTGTGTTACAGTTTTGCAAGTTGGAAAACCAATTGGCTGACATGTTTACTAAGCCGTTGAAGACAAACTCCTTCCTTAAACTCAAGAGAATGATCGGCATTGTCACATCCTCAATTTCAGTTCCTAGAAAATGGTTATGGTTTAAGTTTGGTGGTTTTCCAATCGGAACTAAATTTTTTACTCTTGTTTTGGAAAGCCCAATTTCGGTTCCTTTGTATCCCTTCATTTTGTTATTTTTTAGGAGACTTTTGTGATCCGAATTTCCAAACACTTTCTTCTTGAAAGTTTCTCCAAACATCTTGAAGTTTTACATAATTTAATTTTAGAATTTTTGAAGTTGATATGAGTGGTACGATGGCTTGATTTCCGAACCGTGTAAAACTGCCCAGAATGGGTATTTTGGTGATGTTCACACTTTATTAATTTTCTACAAGCTTTTCTGGGATGATTTTGGAAAATTTTTCTTCACAAAAGTTGTTGAGAACGTCCTTTTCTATAACATACATAAATTTGGGAATTTTTCAATATGATTTGGATTCTGGACAGAGCTTACTTTTAGAAACAAAAATTCTGTTCTAGTGAACTATTTTTAGTCTGTTTTTGAGCTACTAAAAATGGTGTTTATAGAGAGACTCAGATTTTTTGTTCTTCACAATAAATGTTTGTTAAGGTCTTGTTTATGAGATATTCAAATTTGAGAATTTTCGGAGTCCATTTACTATGTTTTCAAGTCCGATTTCGTGAACAGTGCAAAACTGTCTGGTTTTGTCAGATTTCAAAGATTCAGCATTTTCTATACAAGAACGTTGGAATTTGGACTTGATGTCTTCTGGTGATTTAAATTACATGTTATGATCTTTCAAATGAGATATGTTACACTTTTATTGGAGGTCATATGAAGGGAGAAACCGAGAGAAAGAGAGAAAGGAAGAGAAAGGCCACAATTAAAGCCATTAAATGGTTTAGAGTTTTCATCATGGTTTTTGGCCTTTGTGCATAAATGAGCATAAATGACCTTATCTCTTAGTGACATAAGCCATGACCTAATCCCTTGATGACCTAAGCCATGACCCAAGCAAAGGCCATTCGGCCAAGGAGAAAAGATAGAGAGAGAGAGAGAGAGAGAGAGAGAGAGAGAGAGAGGGCCAATGAGAAGAAGATAAAGTTGGCTTCTTCATCATTTTAGTCCATTAATGACATTAAATATATGTCATCATGAAATTTGACTAAGAGGCCTCCATTATTAGTTTAATTCTAGGGTTTTCTAAGGTTTCTAGTGTCTTCCAAGCCCTCTTTAAATAACAAGACATTCCCCCCTTCTCTCTCATCTCACGCCAATCTCACCATCTTCTTCCTCTCCCTTTTTGTTTCTTGTTTTCTCATCTATTGGCCCGAGAAACTCATGCCCAAATAAATCCCGAACCGGCCTATGTCTCTTCTTGTTCCTACCCAAGAGCCCACGGTTTAGTCCTTGTAGGCCTAGGTTTGCTCGGCCACGCAAAAAGGAAGCAAGGAGGAATCCCGAAATTTCCTGAGTTTACCCGTTTCTAACCCGTTCTCTAGTGTTGTTAGTTATTGGGTAAGTGAATTCCCTAATATCAGAAAAAGAAGTTACGATACATTGTAACATAGGTTGGTTGGCCCATTTATTGGTTTCATGGTTGTTCGTTCTTTCTCATCTAATGATGTTCACGTGTGATACTCACGTTTTATGTTTGTTTTGTTGGTTTCGTAGCATGACTTTGCTATTTGAATTGCCATTGATACCGGTACGGTAAGAATCGACTTATGTGAACAACAATTGTCTCGTCCTCGCTTGATATTAGTGTTTTCACTTACTGAGTCTTCTTGACTCACCCCCCGTTGTTTCCCTTTTTTCAAGTCCGTAAGATGGCATGTCCCTTAGCCCACGTTGGCAATCCCGTGGAGATGAGAATTGAAGTGTTCACCATGATAGATGTTAGAAAAGACCATGCCTATCACCGATTCACGATGCTTGTGATGTTCGATGAGGGCCTAATGGACTTGATGCCTCATCCGTACGTGGCGTAGTATCGCTATGTGAACGAAAAATGAGTTGGATCCCTATGTGAGTTCAACGGTACTTTGGCAATGCGGGCAGGCCGGCTCCGGAATAAAGCCATGGGTAGGATGTGAGATGGCCCGGTGAACAAGACCGTGGTGGAGATGAAGAAGCGAGAAGCCGTAGTGGGTATAGGATAACCCAAATCAAGTTTTGCTATTCATAGTCGGCTATAAAAATATGTGTTGTTTGTCACGACCCGAAGGGCTTGTTAAAATATGTTTGCATGCCCTATAAACATAAGGTTTGCTCATGATACTTCTTGTCTTATTTCCGCTGTGTGAATTAATTGTAATTGTCCCAAGAAATGCTTCCGCTTGTGTATAACGAAGATAATAATGAACGGGACGTCACATGAATGACCCCAAGGTTAGTGTGTTACAGATTAATTTGGTATCAGAGCAGGTTTTCCCTCTAATAGGTGCAATTCGGGATAGCTTGCAATTAGCTAGTCCGATGAGGGCGGGGAATGACACCAGGGCCATACGACTTGATTATTGAGCGGCTTCTGACTGAGGTGGTGCCGGGGCAAGAGGCATGATCATTAAGCGGCCTCTGGGCAGAAGTGGCGCCAGGGTGAAGGGCCTGATCATAGAGCGGCTCCTGGTAGGTTTCTAGGATGGCTAAGGGCAAGAATGACCAAACTGTGCACCGAATTGGGAAAACAATTCTAAAATCAAAGTGGGAATAAAGATCCAGAGCAATAAGGTGCACTGAAGTTGGGATAGTTAGCTAGGAAACACTCCTGCGCATGTGAATGATTAATTGTGGTTGAATAGGTTGTGTACTAATATTTGTTTATGACTACTGATCTATTCTTGTGTTGTAAAAAGTTTTGTTAGACTATTGATAGCAAAATAATTGTTCAGGACCAAGCTGCGAACGTTGAGGAAAAAGGAAAGTCCCAGCAGGACGCCACAACCTCGAAAGAGAAGTCTAAGCAGGTTCCCCTCTAGTAAATTGCAGTTCGATGTTAAGCTAAGAGAAGGCTATTGAATTTTGACATAACCCGATCCGATGAGGGCGGAGAGTGATCGCCGAGGTTAAAGACCTGAATAAGGTGCAGCTCCTGGCAGGCTTCTAGAATGGCGGGTAAGAAAAGGAATAAACCGAACTAGGTACTGAATTGAAAGTAAGACGGGAACTGTTACTTGAACTGATAAGTGTGATCTCCGTGATTGTTATAAGTAAGTAAACTATGTTTGTGAAAGATTTTATCAGAGTAGCGCAGCAAAAGCATGGTCAAGCTTGCTGCACTCTAGTATATTGGATCGAGGTCGGGGAAAGAAAGGTCGATGGTCCAAAGCTAGTCCATATTACAATGGACGCTATGAAGGTACTAGGATAAGATAAGTCTCAGGTACGTAGGATCTTTTGAAATTCGAGAATGAAAAGGGAATAAGCCTATCGGCTGGCATTGCCATCAAAATTTGCTCAGGTACATGTTGTATTCTATGTATTGATATTGTGAAAGTGTGAGCCCGATCCGGCACACGTGATGAATTTTTTGACAAGGTCGAAATGGACAGCAGAGTGTCCTATGCTGAGGAGCAGGTGCGGATCGTGGATTGTAAGGAGCAAATGTTGAGAGGTAAGGTCATTCCCTTAGTTAAGGTCCTATAGTGTTACCGAGGCATAAAAGAAGCCACCTAGGAGAGCGAGAAATTGAGGAAAAGTTGATACCTACATTTATTCGAGGAACCAGGTACGTGCTTAAATTTCGAGAATGAAATTTTATTAGAGGGGGAGAATTGTTACATCCTCAATTTCAGTCCCTGGGAAATGGTTATGATTTAAGTTTGGTGGTTTTCCAATTGGAACTAAATTTTTTACTCTTATTTTGGAAAGCCCAATTTCGGTTCCTTTATACCCCTTCATTTTGTTATTTTTGGAGAGACTTTTGTGATACGAATTTCCAAACACTTTCTTCTTGAAAGTTTCTCCAAACATCTTGAAGTTTTACATACTTTAATTTTATAATTTTTGAAGTTGATATGAGTGGTACGATAGCCTAATTTCTGAACCGTGTAAAACTACCCATAATGGGTATTTCGGTGATGTTCACACTTTATTAATTTTCTACAAGCTTTTCTGGGATGATTTTGAAAAATTTTCCTTCACAAAAGTTGTTGAGAACGTCCTTTTCTATAACGTACATAAATTTGGGAATTTTTTGACGTGATTTGGATTCTGGACAGAGCTTACTTTTAGAAACAAGAATTCTGTTCCAGTGAACTGTTTTTAGTCTATCTTTGAGGTACTTAAAATGGTGTTTACAGAGAGATTCAGATTTCGTGTTCTTCATGAGAAATGTTTGTTAAAACCTTGTTTATGAGATATTCAAATTTGAGAATTTTCGGAGTCTATTTAATATGTTTTCAAGTTTAATTTTGTGAACAGTGCAAAGCTGTCCGGTTTTGTCAGATTTAAAAGATTCAGCATTTTCTATATGAAAACATTGAAATTTGGACTTGATGTCTTCTGGTGATTTAAATTGAACGTTATAATCTTTCAAATGAGATATGTTACACTTTTATTGGAGGTCATATGAAGGGGGAAACCAAGAGAAAGAGAGAAAGGAAGAGAAAGGCCACAATTAAAGCAATTAAATGGCTTAGAGTTTTCATCATGGCTTTTGGCCTTTGTGCATAAATGAGTATAAATGACCTTATCTCTTAGTGACATAAGTCATGACCTAATCCCTTGATGACCTAAGTCATGACCCAAGCAAAGGCCATTCAATCAAGGAGAAAAGAGAGAGAGAGAGAGAAAGGGCCAATGAGAAAGAGATAAGGTTGGCTTCTTCATCATTTTAGTCCATTAATGACATTAAATATATGTCATCATGAAATTTGACTAAGAGACCTCCATTATTAGTTTAATTCTAGGGTTTTCTAAGGTTTCTAGTGTCTTCCAAGCCCTCTTTAAATAACAAGACATTCCCCCCTTCTCTCTCATCTCACGCCAATCTCACCATCTTCTTCCTCTCCCTTTTTGTTTCTTGTTTTCTCATCTATTGGCCCGAGAAACTCATGCCCAAATAAATCCCGAACCGGCCTATGTCTCTTCTTGTTCCTACCAAAGAGCCCACGGTTTAGTCCTTGTAGGCCTAGGTTTGCTCGACCACGCAAAAAGGAAGCAAGGAGGAATCCCGAAATTTCCCGAGTTCACCCGTTTCTAACCCGTTCTCTAGTGTTGTTAGTTATTGGGCATGAGTGAATTCCCTAAGGTTTCTAGTGTCTTCCAAGCCCTCTTTAAATAACAAGACATTCCCCCCTTCTCTCTCATCTCACGCCAATCTCACCATCTTCTTCCTCTCCCTTTTTGTTTCTTGTTTTCTCATCTATTGGCCCGAGAAACTCATGCCCAAATAAATCCCGAACCGGCCTATGTCTCTTCTTGTTCCTACCAAAGAGCCCACGGTTTAGTCCTTGTAGGCCTAGGTTTGCTCGACCACGCAAAAAGGAAGCAAGGAGGAATCCCGAAATTTCCCGAGTTCACCCGTTTCTAACCCGTTCTCTAGTGTTGTTAGTTATTGGGTAAGTGAATTCCCTAATATCGGAAAAAAAAGTTATGATACGTTGTAACATGGGTTGGTTGGCCCGTTTCTTGGTTTCATGGTTGTTCGTTCTTTCTCATCTAATGATGTTCACGTGTGATACTCACGTTTGATATTTGTTTTGTTGGTTTCGTAGCATGACTTTGCTATTTGAATTGCCATTGATACCGGTACGATAAGAATCAACTTATGTGAATAACGATTGTCTTGTCCTCGCTTGATATTAGTATTTTCACTTGTTGAGTCTTTCTGACTCATCCCCCATTGTTTCCCTTTTTTAGGTTCGTAGGATGGCATCTCCCCTAGCTCGCATTGGCAATCCCGTGGAGATAAGAACCGAAGTGCTCACTGTGATAGATGTTAGAGAAAACCGTACCTATCGCCGAATCACGACGCTTGTGATATTCGATAAGGGCCTAACGGACTTGGTGCCTCATCTGTACGTGGCATAATATCGCTATGCGAACGGAAAATGGGTTGGATCCCTATGTGGGTTCAACAGTGCTTTAGCGATGTGGGTGGGTCGACTCCGGAATAAAACCACGAGTGGGATGTGAGATGACCAAGCGGACGGGACCGGGATGGAGATGAAAAAGCGAGAAGCGAGAAACCGTCGTGGGTATAGGATAATTCAAGTCAAGTTTTGTTATTCATAGTCAGTTATAAAAATATGTGTTGTTTGCCATGGTCTGAAGGGCTTGTTAAAACATATTTGCATACCCTGTAAACATAAAGTTTGCTCATGAAACTTCTTGTCTTATTTCCGCTGTGTGAATTAATTGTAATTGTCCCGAGAAATGCTTCCGCTTATATATAACGTAATATAATAACGAACGGGACATCATGTGAATGGCCCCGAGGTTAAGGCGTCACAGGCATGGTCAAGATGAGCTCGATTTAACAGAGGCTGTTGGAAATAAAAAAGATTTTTCATAATCCAAGCTCATCTTGTGAATTAGATTCTTGCAATTATTATCTAGAGACTTGGAGTCTTGGAAATTATTATCTAGGAAATTATGTTTACTTATTGTTTCTTGTTTTCAAGATAGTTTTTAATTGTTCTAGTTATCTAAAAGGTCTATAAATATTATGTAATCCTTCAAGACATATTTGAACATCAATTCCAAATTTTATTATTCCAACACAGAATAGTATGGAACTTTCAAGATCAATTGCAAAACATGGCCCTTATGCTGTAAAACCACAAAAATTAAACCCATTAAAAGGATAATAATCAACAGAATCTAGTCATTGAGTGCAATATTAAACCCTACAGAACCGAAAATTTTGTAAAATCAACCTTTCATGTTCATCTTAGGGTTCTTGCTTTGTGCTAAGATTAATTTCTAAAATGTCACGCAATTTCCAAAAGGGATATTTTAACTGAATTCAAGAACTCTAGGGATAATACACTTCACAATGGCAAAGGAAGAATTGTAGCTATAGAACGAGACAAAAAAATTTGGTAAATTTCAGTTTATAGAGTGAAATATGAGAAAACTCAATGAAACTTAATAAAAGATAATATTTATTCGAGTAAAATTAAATAACGTAGGGAGTCATGTATGTCTGTAATTCCTAGTCATCTATCTGGTTCGACGTAACTCATGTTCAAGTTGTTATTTTGGTAGGCTAGTCTCCCCAAAATTTGAAAGTAGTAGCACAAATTTTAAAACTACGTAGATGTCCGTGATCCCCATAAAATAAAATCAATTTAGCCGATTTGACCTTTAATACAGTTCTTTTTGGTCCGTCACTTTAGTAGTACGATTCTTGTTGATATTTTACAGCATAAGGGCATTTTTGGCAATAGATTTTGGGAGTTTTATAATCCATCTACCAAAATCCCACATCTGACATGTGTGGTAAGGAGGTATCAATCCCTCTCCCTAAAGTGACGGTACCGTCGTCTTAGCGTTTTTCTTTCATGTCTATTGATAAGGTGCTCAAAGTGGTGGGCCAATGAGGGACCAAGTCCAATATTTTTCACATATTTAGGTAGAAAAAAATTACAGATAGGGTCTTCAAGTATAAATTTTGTCTTTCCCCTCGAACATTTTCACCATATACTTGAATAAACGTGAAATGAATGCAAGTGACTTATTACTTTACTAATTTAAGTTTAAAAGTTAATGAAGTTTATTCAATGATAATAATCAGTGCCTGTTGTCTTGCCATGGTGGGAACTAATCGTTTGCCTCTCCACATAAAGTACGCACATAAGGTTAAGCATGTAATGAGATATCGATTGTTACTCCTTCGACAATTTCAGAGTTGGAGAATCCACCCCTCTAGCTAAAGAAGAGATTCCTATATGAACGCGAATTCATATGAACCCTACTCGTCATAATCATTGATCATGTGAACATCACACGATATCTTACCAATAAAAAAAACCCATTCATGATAACTATCTGCATTTACATTAAGTTTAATCGTGTCCATGTCACAATCCAATCGACTTGTTTATGCACAAGCAATAAACTTGTGAACACGCAGGGTGACAAGTTTTCCTGTTTATGATATGTTTAGGCCCGTTCTAATGAATCGGATCTGGTTAGTTTTAGTCATATGGGTTAATGCAGCATGTTGAAATATATATATGTACACAAATCTATATACGTCCAGGCGAATATTTACATGATTTTATATAAGAATTCACTTCAGTCCATCCAAAAGTCATGTCTGATCGAGTTCGCAGTAATAGGCAAAAGTTAAGGATTTTCGCACAGCAAGCTTAAACCACATGTATCCCTTCTAGCAGGATCAGATGACCCTGCATCAATTTGTATAATAAATTTTTAATCCGTTTTCGGAACGTATAACAAATCATTTTTAATACCGATAATCTCCTCTAATCTAGTTATTCAATTTGTTCTATTATAGATAATTATAGAAGAAATGGAGACTATATATTTTTGCCTATATTCGCCACGTAATGCTTCACTTCTTACTCGTGATCGCCTCGTGGTACACATTTGACCAGTAAGGTCTGGCTTATCGATGTACCATTTTCTAATTTTCATCACTTGTTGATTTTATACTTGAGAGCCCCATGCCGCATATTGGACCAGGAAGGTATCGTTTATTGTCGTAATCCTCCAATTCTAATGTCTTATTGATTTTAAATTTTTAAAAAAAATGGATAAGAACATGTTATATCTTCGAATATAACTTGGAATAATACAGCTTATTGCAAATAACATATTGGGGGGGAGGGGGTGCGGCGGAGCGGCTCGCATTTTTATAATCCACTTACCAAATGACTAGAGACGAAGGAAAATGAGACCTTTTTTTGCCGGAGTACTTAAGTTGTGCGCATGGAAAAATACACTTCTCACCTTGATTTAAACATTATAAAGCCCAATCAAACCGTTCGACCTCAAATTTTCATCCACAAGTTCCACAAAATCTTACGCTTGCTATTAAATGAACTACGATTGGCAATTGCAAACTGAGGAAATGATTATTAAAATGTCGGCGAAACTTTCATATTACAACAAAAGAGTCCCGCTAGGAAGACGGTGCATTTATACTACAATTTTCAATTCGCAAGAGGTGAGCAACCGGATGTGAGAAAGTTTTATGTAACAAAGGTTTTGTCTTTTTATTTCATTCAAGGAATAATATCAACATTAATCCCTCAATTTTTGTTTGAAAATCGAAATCATTTACCTTTCTTCTTTAGTTAAAAAATGGTTCCTCGACTTTTACAAAAATGTTACCGATAGTCCTATAGTTAAGCTCACAACGCCCATGCCACTTGAGTTTCTGCGGCCATGATTGCAAGATCTTTTCAAGTCGCAAAACTCATAGTGGTCATTGTCCATATTATCTTTTCAAGCCGGGAAGCTTGAGGCCGCCATGGCCGCTTCAGCTTCAAGCTCACTTATTGGGTTTTCCTTTATATTATTTTTGTTATATCCACATTTAAGGTATCTCTTTGTAGGATTAGAATAAATCCTAACAAGTGAGTCCAAGTTTCCATGGAAATCGGATAAATAATTTAACCAGTTTCCTTGGAAAAATTAAAGGTGGAGAAGGGACTGTCCATATTTTTTTGGCGTTGTTAGATAATTATCTCTCTTTCCTTAATTTAACTTTCCTCGTCTCATTAAAACCCAAATCCCTTCTCGATTAAACAATGCAATTCATGCCTTTTTTCCCCTGTATCCATATTTTTGTGCCTCTTTTCTAGTCTTACGAAGGAAAAAAAATCAAGAAGTGCAGCTTTTGCCATATAATCGATTTATCTACTATGTTTCCATACCTGACATAATTATCTTATTTCCTTCTTAATTTCATTATTGTCCGAATATTTTCTTGCCTTCTGAGGTGTTGTGTATCCACTGTAAATTGAAGTAGCTAGCAAGAATCACCTAGAGGGGGGGTGAATAGGTGATTTTAAATAATTTATACGGAAATGAAAGAAAATATTTGAGTCTGAATAAAGTTCAGATTCAAAACAATTTATAAAGACAGTGCTCCTGATGTGCAGTGTGCAAAGTAATAGAATAGAGATAGAAAAACTGCACACAAGTTTATGGTGGTTCAGCTTATAGCAAGCCTACGTCCACTCTCCCACGCTACAGCCTACTTGCTGGATTTCACTAATCAAATCAATGAGAAGTTACAACAAGTTGTGCCGCTTAAACACAAGCACTTCTCCCCGAAGCTAGTGTTGCTTATACCAAGCTGATAGATCACACTATCTTACACCTAAGCACACTTATAACACTGTCTACACCTCTCAAATGATTACATGTTTAAGCTCACGAAAGATAAGAGATTTAATTAGAGTATGCTCAGACTTTGGACTTGTTGATTCTGAATTCTATCTTCCTTCTGCTGCTCGTTGATCTCTTTAAATACTCATCTATTTTCACACTAGCCGTTGGACAGCTATTAGAGGATCATCTTCCAATCTTCACTTTGGACAGATTTGTAAAGTAAGGATTGAGTAGCCGTTGGATGACAGATTTTGAATCCCAATGATTCTGGTCGCCCATACAATCAGAATCTTGATTTCCATAAGTAGAGCTTTATCCGTTGTAATGCATGCTTGTTGTAATCTTTGATTGTCAATCAATTTGATTTAGATTGATATCAAAGCTTTCCTTTTGTGAAATCCATATCAGATCACTAGCTGTTATGTTTGATTCTGCATTCTGTGTCTGAAGAAATTTTGCGTCTACGTCTGCGTCTGCATCTGAGAAACTTCTGCGTGTGAAGAATTTCTGCGTCTACGTCTGCATCTGAAAAACTTCTGCGTCTGAAGAATTTCTGCATCTGAAAAACTTCAGCATCTGCATCTGCATAATTTTTTAGTTCTAAGTCTGAATCTCTTTTGCTTGAAGTTCTTTCACAATAAAACATTCATAGACAGTTTTGTCAACTTCAAAATCAATGTAAGTTTTCCTCAACAATATCCTCCTTTTTAATGGTGACAAAACTTTCCTGCAGATTGAATTAGTTTAAAATTGATTTGAAAGTAAATAAGCATATTAAACTTATTGAGACACAGATTGAAGTTAAAAAGAGCAAACTCTTTTGATATCTGTGTCTATCTCTTCCTTTGTATGTAACCTGCATATGATCCGACATATTAGTATATCAAATCTGCATAATTTCTTCCCCTTTTGTCATCAACAAAAATAATAGAGAGAATGAATAGATGACATTAAACGAAGAATCAATTTAACAGGAATTGTGATAGAAATTACAAACAAAAAGAAAAAAAATATTAATTTTGGAGAGAAAACAGGCTATTTTTAGAAGGAGTGCGAATTAGTTGAAAATTTTCCAGAATTGAAACGGCTTCTTCAATCTTGGAAGTGCATTCTCCCATTGCTTTGCCCAAGTTGGTGGAGCACGGATTAATAGCCTTTGTAAGTTCTGCTTTATCCAGAGCTGCCTGAAGATTCTGAGTCTGATGGTTTTCCTCAACAATGTGATAGAGATTTTTCAGATCTTGTTCAAGAGTAGTTTGCTTGGCCTTGATCTCGAGTAGTAGGGACAGAATAGTTGCAGTATCTGAAGGCTGTTCCTGGACATTTTCTGGTACAGATTGATCATATCCCAAGGCTGATGCTGGTGGATGCTCCCCCTGAACAGGTGCTTGGTTTGTAGAAGGTACAAGATCTTCATGAACTGTTTCTGCAGTGCGTCCTGTTTCAAAGTGTTCTGTTTCTGCATCATTGCTTTCATCATGCAGAAGAAACTTTCTCTTCTTACTATACACTTTGATTAGAGGAGGAAAGACAGGCATCTTGCTGGCTGGACCAGACTTTTTCTTTGGCTCCTTTACTCTTGTCTTTCCAATAGATTTTCTCTCCGACTGTTGAGCTTTTTGTCCTTGTACTCTTCCCTTGATATCTTCAAAACGTTTCATTTTGGAGAGCATTTTTTCTCCAACATACATGCAGGGGATATGGTTCTTTTGCAAATCAGCAGGAATAGATATTTTGAGGAACATAAATATGCGAAAGATTAGAGCCCCATAGGGTAACTGTCCCTTGTCCTTCTGCAATGCTCGGTACATATAAAAAATGATGACATGAGGAAGAGAAAAGGATTGACCTTTTAAGATAGCCCAAATGAGCTTGATTTCGGATTTGGAAAGGTCAGTTTTAAAGGCTACCTCGGGCTTTAAGCAATTGATAATGATCTTATGCAAGATCACCGATCGTTTTGATAAGTCAGAATAGGAAATATGTCCCTTAGAACCAGGAGCAAAGTTGGGATTCTCGGAAGCAACCCTCGAAACCTCTTCAACATCCACTGCCAAGGGAATGAACTTGGAATGTCTTGCTCCAATTATTTTTGCCAAATCAGTCACTTGTAAGTCAAACTTCTGATCACCAACAGTAAACTGAATCCAATTTAGTGACAGAATGGAGAGATTGGAATAAAAGTAGGCAGTTAATTCAGCAAAAACATTACCAGACTGAAGACAAAATTCATAAATTCCTAATTCCTGAAACAGATGTTCTACTGAGATTCCTGCCTTCTCTAGATAGCCAAAATCCACTATTCTGTGGTTAATGAGTCCTTGAGCAAGTAACATTTTATAGAACATGTTATGTTCATTACTTCTGAATAACCCACCTGTGCCAGGTAAGCTAGATGCAATTCCCACCTTCATCTCAAAGGTATCAAAAAGTCGTGCATCATCATCGGGAACCACACATTTTGAGATACTGATCGGTTTAGGGCTTGTGGGAGTAGATTCTTTTTCAGAGGGAGTGAAAGTTTCTCCAACTTTCTCTTTGCCCTTTTTGGAAGATGATGCTTTTGGTGTGGAGCTTGTAGGAACAGCTTCATTTTTAGAACAAAACAGAGTATAAGTCTGCACAAGATGTTCTTCAGAGAAGAGATTATTATCTCGCAAACACTCACGGAGAACCGTCGCAGAAGCATTACACCGTTTCAACGTTTGATATGTTTCCTATACAAATTTGATACTCCGAAAACGAAAGTCAGTTTTACCGGAAGATTTATGAGAAGATGAATGCCTGGGTGGTGTTGCTTCGGAAGGGACTTCATGATGATCTGAATCTGTATCTGAAATCTCCAGATGTTCCGCCGGTGCAGTAGATTTAGAGTCTTAGTTGAGAATACATGAAGATCTTCTCTTGAAAAGCATTGTAAGCACCTTTTAGACAGAAAGTTTCAATCTTTAGAGAAGGAAGAGAAGGAGCGGCTCTAAATATCGGAAGGGTTTTGAGGGTGAAGTACGAACTGAAGAGGTTTGATAAAAGGCAAACAGGTTTATAAAAAAGAAGGTTTAGAATATCGAAAGGTTTTGAAGAGAAAGGAATTTTTAGAAAGTATAAAAAGTAATCCCAAGAATATGCTTTATAAGCATAAAGAGACATGATAAAATCAGGATAATATATTAGGCACAATTTAACAAATAAATTAGAATACGTACCTAATTTGTTTCCAAAATGATAATATCTTACCAAAAATATACTCGCCAAAGTTTGAAATATGGACGTACCTTTCTTTAGAGTCTGTGAAGGACATTCAAACTGAGAGTTGAGTCTGAAAAATTCCTGTCTAACAGATAATACACTAAAAGGGATAAACAATGCACAGTTTATGTCTAATGATGCAAACGAAGATTTGTCAAGAGGTTTTGTGAATATATTAGCTAATTGATTCTTAGAATCAATGAATTGAATATTCACATCACCATTTTGAACATGATCTCGAATAAAATGATGCTTGATTTCAATATGCTTAGCTCGAGAATGGAGAATGGGGTTCTTTGTCAGATTGATTGCGCTTGTGTTGTCACACTTGATTACAACATTTGATTCTTCAATATCAAAGTCTTGTAATTGTTGCTTCATCCACAGAATTTGTGCGCAGCAACTTCCCAAAGCTACATATTCTGCTTCTACTGTGGAAAGTGCGACTGTATTTTATTTCTTGGAGTACCATGATACTAGCATATTCCCAAGCAGTTGACATGTACCTGTGGTACTTTTCCTATTCACTTTACATCCAGCTAAGTCAATATCAGAATATCCAGTAAGAGTAAAGGCTGAATCTTTGGAATACCAAAAACCTGGCATTGGATAAGTTCCAATATACTTGATTATTCTCTTAACAGCAGATAAATGTGATTCATTTGGATCTGATTGAAATCTTGCACACATACAAACACTGAAAAGTATGTCAGGTCTTGATGCAGTAAGATACAATAATGAACCTATCGTGCTTCTGTATACCTTCTGATCAACCTTCTTACCATTTTCATCTTTGTCCAATTTGGATGAATAAGACATGGGAATGTCTGTTTTCTTGCAATTTTGCAATCCAAATTTCTTGACAATATCCTTAGCATACTTCTCCTGGCAAATGAATGTACCATTTTTGGGCTGTTTCACTTGTAGGCCAAGAAAGAATGTTAATTCTCCCATCATACTCATCTCAAACTCGTTCTGCATATTCTTAGAGAATTCCTTGCAAAGCAATTCGTTAGAAGATCCAAAGATTATATCATCAACATAAATCTGAACAAACAAAAAATCATTACCCTTTTTCTTGATGAACAAGGTCGTATCAACCTTACCTTTAGTGAAATCATTTTGGAGAAGGAAGTTACTTAGTCGTGCATACCAAGCACGTGGTGCTTGCTTCAAACCATAAAGAGCCTTCTTGAGTTTGTAGACATAGTCAATTTTCTTTGGTTCTTCGAAGCCAGGTGATTGTTCAACATATACTTTTTCTAGCAACTAATGCATATGTTTCATCATAATTTATGCCTTCTTCCTGAGAATAACCTTTTGCTACTAGTCTAGCTTTATTTCTTGTAACTTTCCCTTTGTCATTCAGCTTGTTTCTGAATATCCATTTTGTTCCAATGACTGGATGGTTTTTAGGTCTTGGCACAAGCTCCCATACTTGATTGATTCTAAATTGTTGAAGTTCTTCCTGCATAACTTCAATCCAGCTTTCATCTGATAATGCTTCACCAACTTCTTTTGGTTCTATTTTTGATATCAAGGCCAAGTTGCTGATGTTCTCTTTGTACTTAGATCGAGTCTTGATACCGCCTTCTATTTCTCCAATGATAAGGTTCTTTGGATGACTGGATTTATGTTTCCAGTTTCTGTCATATTTTTCCTTCTGAATGATATCAGACTCTGAAGGTTCTGAATTCGTCTGGATTATATCTTTTGTTCCTTTTTCTGTATGTACACCATTCTCTGGGAATTCTTGTTGAGCTTCTGATAATTCTTGAACGTTGGAAGATATTTCAAAGTCATCTTTGTGAGTCTGAATATTTTCTTCAAACTTAACATTCATTGTTTCTTCCACAGTCTGAGACTTTTTGTTAAAGACTCTGTATGCTTTACTCGTAGTGGAATATCCAAGTAAGAGTCCTTCATCTGTTTTCTCATCAAACTTGCCAGTGTAGTCATTTGGATTTTTAAGAATAAAGCATTTACAACCAAACACTCGAAAATATGAAATGCTGGGCTTTCTACCTTTGTAGAGCTCATAGGGGGTTTTCTCAAGAATGGGTCTGAGAAAAACTCTGTTCATAATATAACATGCTGTAAAAATTGCATCTGCCCAGAAATGGGAAAGAATCTTGCTTTCAATCAATAGAGTTCTTGCCATTTCTTACAATGAACGATTTTTCCTTTCCACAACACCATTTTGTTCTGGTGTGTATGGAGTAGAAAAATTGTGTTGAAAACCATTCTCCTCATAAAAACCTAAAAAATTTTGATTTTCAAATTCTCTCCCATGATCAGTTTTAATGCAGGAAATGGTATAGCCCTTTTCATTTTGAACTCTTTTTGCAAATTTTGAAAAATATGAAAATGCTTCATTTTTATGAGCAAGAAAGAACACCCAAGTAAATCTTGTAAAGTCATCAACAATAACTAGACAATACTTCTTACCACCAAAACTTTGTGTTCCTGTTGGTCCAAACAGATCTATATGAAGAAGCTGCAAGGCACGATTAGTGGAAACATGATGTATAGATTTAAAAGAGTTTCTTACTTGATTTCCTAAAGTGCAGGCATTGCATAACTCTGTTTTCTTGTATTTTAAATCCGGCAAACCTTGCACCAGTTTCTTGTTTGAGATCTTTGAGATTTGTTTAATACCGATGTGTCCCAATCTTCTGTGCCATAGATCTCCATCCTCTTTGATTGAGATTAAACAGTGAGTGGAACTTGGATTGATATCTAGAAGATAAATGTTGCCATGTCTTCTTCTTGTAAATGTTTGAGAAGAATCTTTGCTTGTTCCTGAGCACGTGTCTTCTTAAAAGTTGATTCTGAAACCTGTATCACATAGTTGGCTGATACTTAACAAGTTATAATTGAGTCCTTTTACCAATGAGACATCACTGATTGTAAGTCCTCCTATTTTAACCATTCCTTTGCCAATGATTTTTCCTTCGGTATTTCCTCCAAAAGAAACTTTTCCATCATTCAGATTTTGTAGATCAATGAATATGTTTGGATCTCCTGTCATATGTCTTGAGCATCCACTAGCTAGGTACTACTTTTTTTTTCTCTTCGTGGTAACATGCAAGAATTACAGCATCTCAAGTTTTCTTTGGTACCCAAATTTGTTTGGGTCCTTGAGGATCAGTATAGGCTGTCTTAACAAATTCTCTTCGAACAGGTCTCCAGACCTTAGGACATTCATTCTCAAAATGTTGTGGATCTCCACATTTTGAGCATCTGAGAACACTTCGGCCTACAAGTTTTACAAAGTTCCTTTTGAAATGATTTTTGTAAACTTGTCGAGGAGGTCTTTGTCTTAATCTCTCATTGACCTTTGGAAAATCAATCAAGCTATCACTTTCCTTCACAAATCCGAGGCCAGATTTGTTGTAATAAGGAATTTGGATGGAAATGATATGTTTCAAGGTTTCTGACCCTTTTGAAAACTTGGAAGTAATTTCTAAAATTTCCTTTTTCAAAATAGCATTTTCTTTGGAAAGAAAATCTCGACTTTCCTTGATTTGTTGAAATTCCCTTTGAAGGAAATCGATTTTTTCTTTTTGTGAAACATCCCGTTGCCTCAGTGATGAATTTTCCTTTTTCAAAGAAGAGATTCTTTTAAGAACAGCTTTAAATTCAAGGCATAAATCGTCAATGTAATTCGATACTTCAGAAGTCATTTCAGAATGCTTTACCTCGATTTTTACTTTGGGATCAGAATCTGAATCTGAGTCTGAATCTGATTTTGCCATAAAACAGATATCATCGTCACTGTCTTCACATTCTATGTCACTCCAGGTTTCTGCCTTTAAGGCCTTCTTTGCTTTCTCAAATATGGTCTTCTTTTTCAGAAGTGGACAGTTAAGCTTGATATGTTCACGTTTCCTACAGTGAAAGCATATTACATCCTTTGCTTTTTCTGTTTCATCAATAGACTTCTTTTTCTCAAACAGCTTCTTTCCTTTGAGGTTTCTTCCTCTGATCTTCATCTTCTTATACTTCTTTATGAAGAGAGCTAGTTCTTCATCATCAACGTCTTCATTTTCAGAATCTGCATCAGAATCAATGTTAGTTTTTAATGCAATTGACTTATTACCTCCGAATTCATTCTCCTCATTCCGATGTTCAATCTCATATGATTGCAGAGTTCCAATCAACTCATTTACTGATATAGGCTTGATCCTTTGTGTCTCTCGAAGAGATGTTTTGATATTATCCCACTTCATTGTGAGTTCTCTCAGTAATTTGTTGACTTTCATTGCATCTGGAACTGGTTGTCCTTGATATGCAAGACCGTTTACTATATCAGTAAATCTGTCATACATGTCAGCAATTGATTCTTCAGGCTTCATTTTGAAGGATTCATATTAACCAAGCAAAAGATTGATTTGAGTTTCTTTGGCTCGATCTGTTCCTTCATAAGTGATGTGAAGTGTATCCCAGATTTCCTTAGCTGATTCACAAGCAGCAATTTTTTTATATTTAATAGAAGATAAAACACAATATAAAGAATAAATTGCTTTGGAATCTAAGGTCTCTCTTTTAGATATCTCAGTTTGAGATAAAGGAGGATCTTCTGATTTGCTTGCATCTGCATTTTCAGAAGATTTTGGCTTGACTCCTCTGATGATGACATCCCATTGCATATGATCAATTGACTTAATGAATGCCTTCATCTTCTTCTTCCAGATGCTGTATTCCTTGCCATCGAAGTATGGTGGTCTGTTGTTGCTTTGACTTTCAATGAGACCTGGAGCACCATAGCTAGCCATATAGATCGTTAACTCAGAAGTAAAACACTTCTATAAACGAGCAACCTGCTCTGATACCAATTGAAGTAGCTAGCAGAGATCACCTAGAGGGGGGTGAATAGGTGATTTTAAACAGTTTATGCGGAAATGAAAGAAAATATTTGAGTCTAAATAAAGTTAAAATTCAAAGCAGTTTATAAAGACAGTGCTCCTGATGTGCAATGTGCAAAGTAATAGAATAGAGATAGAAAAACTGCACACAAGTTTATAGCGATTCGGCTTATAGCAAGCCTACGTCCACTCTCCCACGCTACAGCCTACTGGCTGGATTTCACTAATCAAATCAATGAGAAGTTACAGCAAGTTGTGCCGCTTAAACACAAGCACTTCTTCTCGAAACTGGTGCTGCTTATACCAAGCTGATAGATCACACTATCTTACACATAAGCACACTTATAACACTGTCTACACCTCTCAAATGATTACATGTTTAAGCTCACGAAAGATAAGAGATTTAATTGGAGTATGCTCAGACTTTGGACTTGTTGATTCTGAATTCTATCTTTCTTCTGCTGCTCGTTGATCTCTTTAAATACTCCTCTATTTTCACACTAGCCGTTGGACAGCTATTAGAGGATCATCTTCCAATCTTCACTTTGGACAGATTTGTAAAGTAAGGATTGAGTAGCCGTTGGATGACAGATTTTGAATCCCAACGATTCTGGTCGCCCATACAATCAGAATCTTGATTTCCATAAGTAGAGCTTTATCCGTTATAATGCATGTTTGTTGTAATCTTTGATTGTCAATCAATTTGATTTAGATTGATATCAAAGCTTTCCTTTTGTGAAATCCATACCAGATCACTGGCTATTATGTTTGGTTCTGCATTCTGTGTTTGAAGAAATTTTGCGTCTGCGTTTGCATCTGAGAAACTTCTGCGTCTGCGTCTGCATCTGAAAAACTTATGCATCTGAAGAATTTCTGCGTCTGCGTCTGTATCTGAAAAACTTCTGCGTCTGAAAAACGTCAGCATCTGCATCTGCATAATTTTTTAGTTCTGAGTCTGAATCTCTTTTACTTGAAGTTCTTTCACAATAAAATACTCATGGACAGTTTTGTCAACTTCAAAATCAATGTAAGTTTTCCTCAACATAAATTACCTCTCTTGCATTACCAAACTACACTAACACATACAAATCAACTCACGCAACACAAGTTAAAGTTAGCCTTCTACCTTTTAAGCAATTTTGTGGAACATGAGGAGTGCAATGAGGGGCCTTAACATTTTCTTGGTCCTGGCATTGCTCAACGCCATTTTCATTGAAACTCAAGCTCGATCCTTCAATGCAATGGAGAAGAAAGCTCTTATGGGAGTTGTCAATGGAGGAGGGTTTGATGGAATATCACTCATCAGGTCCAAGTCCACCTGTCGAAGGGCATGGTTCACCGCCAGGACCAGAGAATTATGGCCAATACGGGTCAAGCCGGAGTGTTGGACACAAGTTCACGAAATCAAAGCCACCTCAAGCGGACTCATCGGGTCCAAGTCCACCAGGTGGAGGGCATGGATCACCCCCGGGACCAGCTAGTGATGGCCTACACAAGTTCACAAAATCAAGGCCACTTCAAGCGGACTCATCGGGTCCAAGTCCACCCGGTGAAGGGCATGGATCGCCTCCGGGACCCCAGAGTGATGGCCAATACAAGTCAAGGCCCAATGTCGGACACAAATTCACAAAATCAAAGCCACTTCAAGCGGACTCATCGGGTCCAAGTCCACCTGGCGCCAGGCATGGATCACCCTCTGGGACCAGCCAGTGATGGCCAATTTTAATTGCTAGCAGCAATCGGGTCTAATTTGTAATAAGATGTTTTTCGGTCGGCTAGACCAGGTGTTGCCGTTGAATTTAGGGACTTAAACTAACGGCACCCTTGCTTCATTTCAGGTTCACATGCGATCGCCATTTTGTTTTCGATCTAATCCAATAAAAAAATGAAAAGAACGGAATTTTATGGTTTCAGCACGTCGAGATACGAACTAAATTTTATGTATAGCTTAAACTTTTAGACTAAACGGCTATGCCCTCAATTTCAAAATTTCATCAGAGTTAGAGATGGCAAGTTGGATTCGACACACACCCTTCAACCTTTTATGGATTCCCTTCTTTATTGCCATATTCCGATAGCTTTTGGAGCAGACAATCGTATTTCATGACGAATTTTGCAAACTGGGAATCGTTAATCTGCAGCACCCCCATTTCATAGGACCTTTTTAATTCTTAGGTTCAAGTTGGCTAAACCAAATAAGTGAGAAATTGGAAAACGGAGAGGAGTTGCCATCAATTAATGTTTTTTCACCTAAGTCGATTGGATACTTAGAATGCCCAAGTAGTGATCTGGAATATAAACTACATAGGTGACATGTCCAAGGTGAGTGGTTTGAGCGCGTTAACCGGAGGCTGAGGTCTAGGGGAACAATTGCGTGAGGGACAAATTAGCATTTTACAACCCCCTTTCGGTACCGCTATTCTTCAATTAAGCCCTAATCTGCATGTGTCGTGCTTTTTCCTCTGATCATTTGAAAGGGGTTTGAAAAATATAATCTTAACAGTTACATAATCAAACGAAAATATCACATCATCTTGCGTATCGGATAACTCTATTGTGGCTGATCTTGTGTTTTCAATATGCTATGCATGATGTGTTTTCGTTAGAAAGTTACCCACGAAAAACCTTTTAAAATTTAGATCAATATGAAAATCGACAAAAAGTGTGAAGAGTCATCGGCTAATTCTTGAACAAAAGATGCGAATTGGCAACAAAATTAGAAGTACAAAAACTGTAATTTATGTTTGAAACTAGATTTTTGAATTGCTATACCATGGACGAGTTTTTAAGCCAAAATATATGTTTGATAACGACACAAAATTTTTCTTCCTGAAATAGAAATTTGTTTAATAACAACACAAATTTTCTCCCTCCCGAGCAGCCGACCTAGTGAGGCGGGTGGCAGGCGGGTGGCAGCAAGAGGGGCCGATAGCTAGAGATGACCGACTTCAAGCTGCAATGGAGGACAGTAGGAGGTAGCTAGCAAGCGGCCATGGACGACGTCGGGAGGCAGCAACCGATGGTGGGAAGCAGCTAGCATTGGGCGGCGGCAGACAATGGTGGGAGGCAAGCGGTAGGCGACAGTTGACGACGGCAGGAGGCGAACGGTGGTGGATGACAGCACGAGGCAGTCGACAAGCAACAGACGGCGGTGAGAGGCAATGGACAGCAACGGACGATAGCCGATGGGCGGTGAAAGACGGCGGCAAAAGGCAACCGACGGGGGGCAACGGATGGTAGGAGGCTGCCGGGAGCTAGCGGCAACGGGAGGCAGCCAGTGGTAGCGAGAGGCAACCAGTGGTGACGACGAGCGGCGGGTGGGCAGCCAACTAGTAGCAAAGGGCAAGTGATAAGAAGAGATTTTATTTCTCATTTATGTTCCAAAAAAAAAAAGTAGAAAAATTTTACTTTCCACTTCTATTCCAATCTTATTTCTAAAATCAAAATTTGTTCCGGAAAAAGAAAAATGAAATTGCGTTACCAAACGAAATTCTGTTCCAAACCCGTTTCCAGGAACAGAAAATTAGAAAAATGGATAAATATAATAGTTATCATGCGCGTTCTAAGCAATCATGGCCAACCATTTAAATGGTTATTGAAATGTAAATATAGTAGAATAAATTGTGTTTTTTTTATTACTTGGCCGTCTCTTACTCGAATTAAAATCCTAATACTCATAGCTATTACCGACAGTTAATGACACTTGCAAAAGAAAGCTCAGCACATCTCACGTAATTCCTAATATTCAATAACATGTATATACAAGCAGTTGCTAAACAAACCCACTACTTCAATATTGCGCCCAACATGGATAGTTACTCCTATGGTTCTAATTTGTGACAGTTACAACGGCCCATATTTCTCGTCCACCAGAGCTAGTGGCTTCCGAAATCGACGGCTCCATGATTTGATAATTGTGTTGGTCCCACAACTGTGTTGATCTTCACAGCTACTCTCGCGATTGTCGACTCCACTACTTGTATTACTGCCTTGCGTCTAATCCATCGCCAATCCCTTCGGTCTTGACTTTCTGGTTGACTAAACTGAGCCTCCTTACCGACATTCATGCCGCAAGACTTAGTCATTTTCTTTTGTTCTTGCTACTGGCAATTATTTAGTCGCCTGTCGACTGCCCCTGTTTGCCGATTGAAAGCTCCCAACACTTAGCGAACTTTTGGGAAAATTGTCCAAAAAGTCCCAAAACTATTACATTTTTTATCAATTCAATCATAAACATTTCAATTTGCTAATTTAGTCGTAAATCTTCTTGCGTTTTGCCAATTAAGTCTATCTGACAAATTTTAGCTAGAATTCACTAACGTGGACGCTGGCTATCTTACGTGACACTATCGACGTTGATGTGAACAATACATAATAATATTTTAATATTTTTTCGATTTTGTATTTGTTTTTTTCCTTTTTTTTCTTTTCTTCTTTTTTTCCCTTTTCTCTTCTTTTCTTTTATTTTTCTTTTCCTTTTTCCATTCTTCCCTCCAACGGCCACCACTAAGCCTCGTCAATGGCCGGCAGAGGTCGCCAGCCTCAAGCGAGGGATGCCTGGGTCTAGGCTAGCGAGGATGGCCCTCGCCTGAGGCTAGTGGAGGTGAGGCTTGGCGATGGCTAGAAAAGGGAAGAAGGGAAAAAGGAAAAGAAAAAAAAAAACGAAAATGAGAAAAGAGAAAAAAAAGAAAAGAAGAAAATGAGAAAAAAAATATTAAAATATTATTAAAAATTATCCATATCAGCACCGACCGTACCATGTAGGATGGTTAGCGTTCACATCAGCACTGGCCATACCATGTAGGATGGTTAGTGTTTATATCAGCGATTTATAGCCAAAATTGACTAAATGACTCAATTGGCAAAATGCAATAAGGTTTGGGACTCTATTAGCAAAATTGAAGAGTTTGTGACTCAACTGGAAAAATTACAATAAGTTTAGGACTTTTTGGATAATTTTTCCACGATTTTTTTTCTGCCACACCTTGCAGGTCTCTCCTAATCAAAGTCGTCAATCAAGAACTTGGGCATGTTTTGAGTCAATAATATTTAAGGTGCATTTGTTTGAGGGAAAGAATCTTTCAGGAATCGATTTTTCGAACTTTCACCCGTTTGGTTTGTCAAAAATGATGAGTCAATTAAAAACACTTTCCGGTTAAAGAAAACATTCATATATTAAATTAGAAAAGTAAATTCCTTAATCTAAGAAGGTGAAAACACTTTCTAAAATTGTTCATCTTGAATTTGTTAATATTTTTTTTTCTTTTTTTTTTTTATTTTTCTTTTTCCTTCTTCATCCCTCCTCCAGTCGCTAGCTGCTAAGGCCCGTGATAGGCCACAAGTGCAGGCTTGTGAGGCCAAGCTCATTTTTGAACTGAAAATACATTCCAAGTCTTTTCTAGGTTTTAGCCAAACACCAAAAAATGAACTCATTTTCCTGAAAAATGACTTCCTAGAAAGTATTTTCCAAAAATAGTATATTTTCACGAAACAAACACACTCTTAATCTGAGTTCCACAAATAAGTTTGATACACCACGAACATAAGTATTTTGGGACTCCTTTCACATGATGTATAAGTTCCTCTTAGTTTGCAATCCATAAGGCACTTGATTTCTCTCGCCTTTGCAAAAGTTCAAAGCATATCTAAGATGGGTTCAAGGTGTGAAGGAAAAAAAAATTTGGTCGGAAAAGGGAATTAATTAGCGAATCTAAGAGCTATTTAGGTGCAAAATTAGATTTGGCAATAGGAGATCCACCAACTCTCTCTAGCACCTATAAACACGCCAGAGAAAGCAACTAGAGCCTATAATGAAGTAAACCCGCTACAGAAAGACAATCAAAGAAACTCCTGTCCTGGGCTGGCTGGGCCCAGCTGAGAAAACAAAGCTAGTGTAAGCAGCTAGAGCCTCAATTTTTTTAATATTCTGAATTTTTTGTTCTTCTCTTTTGTTTTCTTTCTTTTTTTCCAACTCCCGCCCAAAGTGGGAAAAAAACAGAAAAAATAATAAAATTAAATTTCAGAAAAATTAAATTTAAAATTACAAAAACTATCAACATCGGTGTCAATTGTATCACATAAGAGGCCAACATTCACGTTAGCAATTTCCGGCCAAAATTAGCCAGAAGAACTATATTTGTAAATCGTTAGAAAGTTTAGAATTAAATTTGCACAATTGAAGATTGAAGACATATTTAAGATTTTTTTTGGTAATTTTTCCAGATAACTTTTCGATTCAGCAGCGTTGGTGGGTTCATAGGTAGTGGTTAGATAGCATCTTTCTCTTGTACGTAACGAGTCATGTGTGATGAAGGATAGTAAAAAAAGAAGGATGAAAAAAAGAAATAAAATATTGGAACTTTGATTTAATTTGAGTTTTTGAAACGAGGAAAGATTCAGGTTCAGAAGATGGGAGAAATTTTATGATACGCCTTTTAATAGTGTTATCAATTTAAGTTACACTTTTGTCCACCACTTTGTAATTAGCAATGTCACCCATTTCTTAATGATTGATAACAAAGAGCACTTAGGCGATTTCGAAAAATAGAGGTTAAAGTAGTTCCCACGGATTATCGAACTCCTAAGAAGGAATGTTGCATACGCTTTCATATGTTAAGGAATATGCAATAAACACATTATTGACACGTTTTTTTAATAAAATATTGAATTTGTAACAACAAAGCACAAGTTTAAAGTTTCAATTCTAGCACCTCCTATGAATATTTGTTGTCTATTATTGATGTTATCCCGCTTGTTTTCTTGCTCATCCGGTCGTGCGCGCGTAAGGGACGGATGAGAAGGAGTGTTAAGAAATATGCTTTAAATATATTGTCGGCACTTTTCTATATAACTTAAACTTTCGCGGGAAAACGGTTTATCAAACATTGTCATTTTATTTTGCTAATGGAAACATCCGATCGCTTAACTTCGATGATTCTGCAATTCCCCAACTTTTGCTCCTGGAGACGATTTTCGAGGAATGCGTTAGTCCGGTGATTCAAAGTAAAGTCAATACCTCTTTTGGTTGGGATGGACATACACATCGCAGACGAAGACATTCGGGAGATTAACCAAACAGTTCCATTATTGTCTGCTTGCGAAAATTCAAGCGATCGGCCCAAAATAGTCTTCGAAATACACCTCCATCCCCGTGGTCTTTGGTCTTCGGTTCGGGGTAAAACCATGCTTCTCCGTGGCTGCTTAGACTATGCGAGCTCGGCCGCTGAAAAACTGGCCATGGAATTTACAGTCCAACTTCTGTCTCCCTTCTTCTAGACCTTCAAACTCTCTCTCTCTCTCTCTCTCTCTCTCTCTCTCTCTCTCTCTCTCTCTCTCTCTCTCTCTCTCTCTCTCTACTTGTGTGAAATGGAGAAATATAAAATGTATCTAGCCTTTTAGACGAGTGCAGACATGTTTCGGTAAACGGTCAATCAGTCGTGCGCTACAATCTTCCTTCTTCACCAACTTGCATGTGCGCTCTTCTGGTCTATAACAGAAGCTCCCTCGTTGCTTCCTCGAGCTGCCTGCATGCAGAAATGCAATCCTCACGTTGCCTTTGAACAAGAAACTACGAATTAATTTGTGAAGAAAAGGGGGAAGGAGAAGGGGGAAATCGGGACCATCAAGAAGAGCCGGTCAAACAAAATTCCTCGTAGCTCGCACTATAAAGCACCCGCTCGGCCATAGACTCCCCATCACAAGCTCGCCTTCAAACACATAGAAAAATTTGCGCTCTATTGCCTCTGTCAGTAATTTCAGCGAACATGAGGACTGCAACAAGGGCTCTCCACGTTTTCTTGGTCCTGGCAATGCTCAGCGCCATCTTCGTTGCGAACGAAGCTCGACCCTTCAATGTGATGGAGACGAAAGCTCCGGTGGGAGTTGCCTTCGGAGGGTTCTTCGATGGGTTGTCGCTTGGGGCCATCAAGCAAGCTGGGCCGAGCCCGGGTGAGGGGCACAAGTTCACCAACTCGGAGACGCTCGGAGGGATTAAGGACTCGGGCCCGAGCCCCGGGGAAGGACACGGGCACGTCACCGGCACGAAACAGTGATGACCGAACATCGGTTGCTAGCTGAAACTAAGAATATTTTATGGTTCCTTTCATTATTTCGTTATTTAATTTCTATTTTTTGCAATGTCAAAAGTTACATGTTGTTGCCATTTATTGGGGTTCGAGTTTGAGTTTGGAATAAAAGGGTTTTTTGCTGGCTAGCAAGGCCAGCTTTTAACTTGTTTTGTCGAATGTGTCTATGTCAAATTGGAAAGACTCACGTCAACCTGTCATTCGAATTATTCACAAATATTGAAAGCAGAAAGGGACATTGTTATGTGTTATATTACATTAAATCCTCTGTGATCATCACGTAGTTCTGCGACTATCATGAATTTTTTAAGCTGGTTTGAGGGTTTAATTGAAAAGAGAGGATCAGATATACCATAGAGCTTCTGGTGCAACTATTGTTCATCCTCTTATAATGTTAAATTGATGAGTTAAAAGCTATCATTTCGGAAACATGCTAAGGTCAAAATACCTCTATTCTCTAGAAATAATGGTGCCTTTTCGATTACAAACTCTCTTTCCCAATTGATCGGCAACCGGCAACAATAGACAGTGCGCATTCAGCAAGGGTAAGAAATCAAAAACCGATGCAACAAGTATGTCGGGTTACTAATGAAAGTGGGCGGTGGACGATGGCTCATTACTTTTATCGCCAACAACGGACTGTTACCATCTTATTTTCCATCTTTTTTCCTTGTAGCCTGTAATTGGAAGATTACTTTGATAATTAACCATAATTGAAGCACTCTAAATAGTGAGAGGAATCCAAAACTGATCTGACTTGACATGGACCCTGAAACTCATAGTTATCCTAAACACAAAAATCTCGAGCTTCATGCCATGAAATTTCCTAATTCGGAGCGTGATCGGTTTGGACGAAAAATCATCAATATAAGTTGACCGTATGATCAATTTGGACGAGACTCAAGGAATTGCGTGAACAATATCTTCTAATCGTCTTCATGACATCGACCGAAATATTTGTCTCGACATATTGGCATTATCCAAACACAAAAGTATGAATTTAAGAATAAACATAAACAGAACCCGATGGGATAGAATTATCTAGATTAAAAATAGGTTCGGAACGCTTCCCCCTTCCTCGAAGGAGCATAATTGTACACTGCACACTTTCTCTTATTTTATACTATGTTTGGGGGTAGAGGAAAAGAAAATAGAAGGATTGACAACAAGACAAAAAAGAATATGAAGAGGATAGAAAATTATATTGTGTTATGCTCTATGGACGAGGAAAAAGGAAAAAATTTAAAAATATGGAGAAAATTGATAAGGACAATGCCTTTGTGCTAAGGAACTATAAATTCTAAACAATAATAAAAGATGTGATATATATATAGGAAATAGAAATGAAGTTCTAGATAAACTTACAGGCAAATCAGAAAAACATCCTAAAGTAGCATTACAAATTTTTTAGTTGAGGTCTCTGAGTTTTCTTCTTTGGCAATGATATTTGAGTACCTAAACTTTTGTCTTTGTTCAATCAATTACCTAAATCTTTCAAATTACTCATGTGACTTGATTGTGTTGACATGGCTCACTTACTTGACAAAGTTTTAAGTACAAATCCTTACATGAGTCGCTTACTTAGCAAAAATTATGCCATCTCTATTCAAATGTGAGGCGATGAGGAGAGAGAGAGAATGTGTTGGCTTCGAACATTTTAGTCGTCTAATGTGCATCTACCGCGGCGTCATCTCAAGAAAAATCATTATATGCCAACGTCAACACTTAAGGACTTTTTACGAGCGTTAATGTCTAAGTTGGCATTTTCGAGTTACGATTATAAGGGAGACCTCTCGTTGATCCACATTCGAAGCAAAATTAAAGGTTCGTTTGTTTCGCAAAAAATGTATCACTTTTAGAAAATACTTTCCAAAAAAGTAAAATGGCTTTATATTTCAGTATTTAGCTGAAACCTAAAAAAAAAAAGTATATAAGGAAAATCTGAGGAGGAAAATTATCAAAAATTGTGTTTTTTAATATTTTTAATTATTTTTTATTATATATATTTTCTTCTTCTTCCTTGGTCGATCTTTGGCCTCGAGCAAGCTTAAGGCTTGCCAACCTCAGGCGAGCTCAAGCCTCGTCGCCAGAGGCCTCACCCAATCTGGCGAGGCTCAAGTTCGCCAGCCTCAAATGAGCTCAAGCCTCGCCGCCAAAGGCTACAAGCTCGCCTAGGGTCGGGAGCCTTGCCCATGGCCACTCGAGGAATAAGCAAAAATAAAAAGCAAGAAAAGACAAAAATAAAATAAAATAATTCAAATTTAAAAAAATATTTGAATTTTTTCAAAAATATTTTTATAAGAACAAACATTTCATTAACTAAAGACCCAAGTACCGAGAACTCGCGCATGGTCTTTATGGACCTAGGCCTAAGAGTCAGGATCAGAGCTCGATCATCGGGGACCCGAGCACGACCATTATGGGTCGAGGCCCGATGTCAAAGCATTGGGCACATGCCTCGGGGGTTCGGGCCTAGCTTCGATGGACTCGAGCATGGGTGTCGAGGGCCCAGGCTCAAGCACCGAGGTCCTGGGCTCGACCACGATGGGCTTGGGCCCGGTCATCAAAGACTTGTGAGCGGCAGGATCCAGGAACCAATGTTGGGATTTCCGTGTCTAAATGTATAGTTTCAAGTCCAAGCACCGATACCTAATCATTTTTTAGAAAATATCGTTCCTATTCTTCCAAAGAGAAAATCATTTTTCTGAATTTAACTTTCGATAAAAAAATATTTTTCATTAACTCATTTTTCCAAGTCAACTAAATACCAGAAAATAATTGAGCCAAGGCACTCTATTGTAAAATGGGCGAAAGTTCATGTGCTTATGATGTCATCGTTCTCCGTGCGCGGGTCAAACGGCCCTCGCCAAGTTACAAGAGCGAAACAGCACGCCCGTCGCGTCGCCGAGTATGAGCACAGGGTGTGGATACCATGACTCCATCCCTCACCACCCCCGCCCGACTTTTCCAACTTTGTCAGTCTCTACCCCTCTCCCCCGACAAAACGACCGAGCGCTGATTCCAACCGACGAACCAACCACCTTCTCCTTCTTCACCTTCTTCTTCTTCTTCTTCTTCTTCTTGTTCAGTTCATGGCCTGAGCTGAGCCCTACCCCTCGGCGCTTTCACCAATGGACGCCCTCCCTCGCGCGGTCGATCTCTGCAAGTTCCGGTCCCCGACCTCTCGCGCCGTCGTCGCGCCGCCGCGAATCGGCGCCTCCCGGCCGCTGCCCCGCGTTTCGGGCGACCCCGGCTTCCCCGATTCGTTGCTCCGAATCCGATTCTCGGGTGCTCCTCGCGATTGGCGATCTCGTCCCGTGGCCAAAGCTGGCGATCACGACCACGGCCACGGCCATCACCAACACCATGACGACGACCACGATCACCACCACCGCGGCCACGGCCACCACCATCACGGAGGCGACGCGAAGCCGACTGGACCGCAGAGGGCGCTGGACGAGTTCGCCAGGGCGATTGGATGGGTGGACTTGGCGAATTTGTTGAGGGAGAATCTGCAGACGTGCTGTTGCTCGGTGGCTTTGTTTCTAGCCGCTGCTGCTTGCCCTTACCTGATTCCGAAGCCGGTGGTGAAGCCGTTTCAGAACTCTTTGATGCTCCTCGCATTCCCCCTCGTCGGAGTGAGAATTTTATCTGGCTTTTCATGTTACTTGTTAGTTTGCCACCCGATGTGGAGCCTTTGTTCCTGGATTTTGTCGGTTTCGTTGTGCTTTCCTACGTTGTATGGTCTGTCTTAAGCAAATCAAGGGGGGAAAGTTGACGCATTATCTGATGAAATTAATCGGATTAGATTTTTTCTGATTACAGAACTGTCCTGTGGAAGGGTTATTTAAGTTATGTCATTGAAGTTAAACAATGGAACTTAGCACCGTGGAGACATGTTTTAGGAGGATTGTGCTTTCTGGCCTACATTTGTTTCAAAGGGAGGATTTGTCAGAAAAGGAAAGGATATGTTCCTGAATTAGGCCTCAGCTCTTGCTTTGATACACAAAGTAATACCAAAATCGGCTCTACTGTTAGATGAATATGGGGCACACTGTCTAGTTCTACGCAACTTCGAGTGTGTCTCTGTCATTTTCCAAATTTATTCGATGTGATAAAGATCCCCCATGTTGTGGTTCATCTTAGGTATCGGCTTCCCTTGATGCACTCACTGATATTGCGGCTGGAAGAGTAAACATCCATGTGTTGATGGCTCTTGCGGGTTTTGCATCAACGTTCATGGGAAACCCCTTGGAAGGGGGCTTACTTCTGGCGATGTTTAATCTGGCTCATATTGGTGAGCAGAGCTAGCTATTCTGATTCTGATGCACCTAATACAAGTTGGGAATGTCCCAGCTAATTCGTATAATTTGCAGCTGAGGAGTACTTCACCAGCCGTTCAATGATTGACGTGAGAGAGCTGAAGGAAAATTATCCTGATTTTGCGCTTGTCTTGGATGTGGATGATGAGGAATCACCTAAGTTCTCTGATTTAGCATATAGAAGTGTTCCCGTGCAAAATGTGGCAGTCGGCTCCTATATCTTGGTTGGAGCTGGAGAGGTCAGCAAAGGCCAATTGCCTCACTTATTCATCTTTGAACCATCAAGTTTTCTCAAAATTTTTGTCAAACAAATCTTGGTCGAGAGAAGTTTGACTTTTTTGTGTATTAGTTAGCCCTGTGAATGATGCCGAGACTTTTTTACACTTCCAATGCTTCCCACATTTCTCTTCTTTTTCTTCTTGAAAGTTCATGATTTTTCTTTTACTATTGTTTTTATGTCTTGAAAGTTCCTAACATCTGAGAATAACGCTGGTGTTGTGGTTAGTCTGTGCCTGTAGATTGTGAAGTTCTCCAGGGTAGTGCAACCATAACCATTGAGCACTTGACTGGAGAAGTCAAACCATTAGAGGCTAAATGTGGAGATAGGATTCCCAGCGGTGCAAGGAACTTGGATGGTAGAATAGTTGTAAAGGTATGTACCGTGTCCTACCGATAATTTCTATCCTTTTCAGAATATTAAAAAATGTCATGAAGCTATCTTCTTGTTTATAGTGTTATCTGCTTTTCCCTTTGCCAATTTCAGCTCTGCTTACTTTCAAATGTTTTGTGAAATGTGGATTTGTTATTTTATAACCTTGAGGTATAGTAAAGTGAAATGTCCTTAAAAACTTGCACTTCAAAATTTGAATTCTTGGATGTTGAAGTATGAGCTGAATTGTATTACTGAGCTTTCGTTGCTTGCTTTTTCAGTAATTAGTATAAGCTTTCTCAATCTTACATATTAATGATTTAATCTACGAAGCATGGATATCCAGCAATTGGTATATGTACCACATAAGTACCATGTACGGATAACCTTTGAGTACTCCCTGGTACTTTTACAAGAGAATGTACCTACTATGATGCTGCCTATAAGGTGCTCAACGTAACTTGTGTATGCTCTCTCTTTCTTAAAAATATATTTTCAACTTTCATTTAGGCAACAAAGACCTGGAAAGAATCAACACTGAGCAAAATCGTACAGTTGACAGAAGAAGCACAACTCAATAAGCCCAAGCTTCAAAGATGGCTTGATGAATTTGGTGAGCATTACAGCAAGGTGGTTGTAGTTCTATCAATTGCAGTTGCCATTGTTGGCCCGCTCTTGTTCAAATGGCCATTTTTTAGCACCTCAGGTATGACGTCAGTACAGAATTACTTTTGTGAAAAGTGTCCATCTAAGTCTTTTTATGCTTGTAAAGTAACCAGTTTTATTGGGTAAATGGCCATAGTTTTCATTCTAATTGGTCATAAGAGAGGAAGTGTGGTTTTAACTAGATTAACAAGTGTAGGAAAACTCCATACACCCTAACCATTGGTTGGCTCCTTTTTTTAGCAATTAACAAGTATTCTGGAAAGATCCTGACAATACAGGTGGACAAACCATTGTGCATGGATTGTCTGGTTGTGGAAATCTCCTGCACGTGATTGATACTTTACACTGAAAAGCAATCCCATCTCTATGAATAGCAAATTATCATGCTGGAATAATAGAATATTAAACTAGAATATGCAAAATATTAGCTTTAGGGAGATGCTGCTGTTGTATAGTCACGCTTTATTCATACATTTGGTGGACAAGCTGTATATAGGAGGTTTGCCATTCTTGATAGGTACATGAAAGTCTTAAGCTACCTAAGAAGGGCGATGCTTGAGCTCTCTCTCTCTCTCTCTCTCTCTCTCTCTCTCTCTCGTGCGCACACACAAAGATCTCTTTATACTGAGTACGACTTAGGTTATTCACAGGAAAAATTATTCTCTCTTGTTTCTCATTCTATAATTGTATGTGGAGCAATTAGTAAGGATGCACACACATATTGTCATTGCCTGAAATTAGGCATTACCAATCTGGTAATGATCAATTTGAGCTAACGAGTGTTCATTGTTGAAGAATGTACCAAATCGCTTGATTTAGCCACAACATTCTTACACCTTAATTACCGGAACCGATCATTAAGACCACACTAAATACATCCGAGATATAACGAAATATCTCTATAGAAACTTGGAATGTTCTGACTAAATTGAGGAGATCATCAGAATTTTCATGAGGAGCATTAATCGGAAATAATCGATCATTGTTTGGAATTAGGCCTGCTCTTGGGTCATGACTCTGGAGACATCCTCAGATAACCTCTTTTTCTTACAGCAAGTTTACAATTGCACTTTTAATTCTAGCCTTCCGATTTTATGATCATTCAGATTGTCGAGGGTCAATATATAGAGCATTGGGCCTTTTGGTAGCAGCATCGCCCTGTGCCTTAGCTGTAGCTCCGCTGGCCTATGCTACTGCAATTAGTTCCTGTGCAAGAAAGGTACTTGTCAACTAACTCCAATAAAATTATTTTCTTTTCTGATTAAGTGTTGGCTCTCCATTTCTGTTTAGCACAATTACTGGTAAATTCTTGAAATTTAGCAATTCAGTTGATGAGCATCATGACCTTATACTTGGCATATTTGAATATGGTCTTTTTATTACGAGTGAATTCACTATCTTTTGGTAAAATATCTGAAGTTAGTTGCAAAGCTCAACAAATAGATAAACATGGTTTTGTATACCATTTCATAAGATGCTTTGCACATGTTTGCATTAAACTATACGGCAGTATACACAGTTCTGTGCCTTTACTTTTTTTAGAGTCGTTATTTTTATACTGGTCATTTCTCTTGTCACCTGTACAAGTGGGAGAAGTTCAGAAGTTGCTCGTGATTATGATAATGTCTAATACTATCTTAATTTTACTAGGGGATATTGCTGAAAGGTGGGCACGTTTTAGATGCTCTAGCTTCTTGCCGCACTGTAGCATTTGATAAAACTGGGACATTGACCACTGGCGGGCTAATGTTCAAAGCAGTAGAACCAATCTATGGTCATGGGAAAAGAGAAGACGAATCAAAAATTGTTTCTTGTTGCAATCCAAGCTGTGAAGAAGAAGCTCTTGCTGTAGCAGCTGCAATGGAGAAGGGTACCACACATCCTATTGGAAGGTACTTTGCTTGATTTTTCATGTTTTTGCCAGACTTCTGGCTATATGAAGCAGGCTTTGACATTCTTTCCTTACAGCTATTCTTTGTCAGAAACTTACTGTGATATAGTATTTCTAGTTGTTGTTCTTTAATGTGCTAATGCTAAGATATATGATACAGGTCGGCAAGATCTCAAAAGAGCATAATTTATATAGCAAAGTTTTCTACGGTTAGTTGATGGTATATGAAGGGCCCAAATTCCTAATTGATTAGGCATAAGGATATGAATGATTGAGGTTGCAGGCTATGAATAGTCGTTTGTGAACATTTGTGGTGGGTTCATTGCTGGATCTTACAGATTGATGATATATGGTTGTAATCTGTAGAAACAGTTTAGAACTAGTGTATTACGGATTGGTTAACATATGAGGAAGGTCATAAGTCTCTTTGCATTTCACCCCTACATTTAGCAGCAGTGAAATACCAATTGGGTCAAAAGAGCAAGCTTCTTATAAAGTTTCAGGAGTGGCTTCAGCAGATAGGCACCTCCTTCATTGCAGAGTTTGAAAAAGTCAAAATAATAAAGAGGAAATCTTTTGGACAGGATGTTAGGATACTAGTCAGCTAAACATGACGCAGTTTTACGGACTTTTCTCATTTGACTTCTTATGCCTTAGTCACATTTGGCTCTACCTCATCTTGACATTTGTATGTTTAAGTTGATGGATGGATCAACAGCCATCATTTTATTGCTAAAGAAAAACCTTGGCATCCTCATTCAATTATAAAAGAACAAGTTCTAGAGTATTCCCTTACATGTTACTCATTATGACATCCATATATAGCAGTTGTAGTAATTGAGTGCTACTAGTTGACAATCCAGATCATTAAAGAAGGGTAGAAAATATATTCTTTCATTCTCTAGTTTGATAATCAAGGTCTGATTAAAAGTCCATCTCCGGTGAATATTGTCCATTGTGTACACATATGAGCATCACCTACTTTGTTTCTAGTTGGCTGTAACAAGAGAACGTCTGTAAATCAATCAATACGTTTATGTGCTCTATTGTAATTTTCTAACATTGTAAAATGTGCTAGAGTGAAAAGCTCCATTTGGTGCACCAGACAAGTATATCAGTTCTCAATAATAAGATTGCCACGTTATTACAAGAGGTCGCTAAAATAAGTTTTTGCATAGGGATAAATTAGAACATTGGCAACGTGATTAATACGGCCATGGTCCACTGCTGATACTGAGCAGAACCCTGATTGTCTTTTTCTCTTTTCTGTTTTAAACTAAATGACATTGGAGTTCCTTTTCTTTAGGGAATAGTTTTCTTGAACATGTGTGTCTGAGAAAATTTACTTATTGTGCATAGGAGTGAATGTATCGGCTAGGGATAAATTAGAACATTGGCAACGTGATTAATACGGCCATGGTCCACTGCTGATACTGAGCAGAACCCTGATTGTCTTTTTCTCTTTTCTGTTTTAAACTAAATGACATTGGAGTTCCTTTTCTTTAGGGAATAGTTTTCTTGAACATGTGTGTCTGAGAAAATTTACTTATTGTGCATAGGAGTGAATGTATCGGCTACTACTATACTCTGTTAAAACGACATTTTGTTATAAGTTCTTTGACATTCGATAAGAAAACAGCTTTCGTACTTTAAAGCCTCAGGCTGTTGAAGATACCCATCCTTGTTCAAGAGGAAAAAGTACTCTATTTTAGTGTTCTGTACTGCTATACACGCTGGTTCAATTGGTCTGAAATATGAACTTGCTTGTATTTTTATTGAAGTGGTGTGCTTATTGTCTCTTGAATATTGATATACACTTTTTGCTCTACTTATGAAAGAACTTGCCTTTTTTGTTTGTTGCAGAGCTGTCGTAGATCATTGTGTGGGGAAGGACCTTCCTTCCATTTCTGTTGAGAGTTTTGAGTATTTTCCTGGTAGAGGTCTTATTGCCACTCTGAACAATACAGAGGTAGAGTTTCCACAAACGCCAAAATTTTTGTTTGCAAATTTTGCTTCACAGCATCATTATTATTTTTCGATGCGCAGTCTCATTCTATACCCCCCTAGATCTGTTAGAAGCTTTAATATTGGCAACACATGGATTGAGTTTTCCTCTGAGTAAATGCCACTTGGTTGAAGTCTGTGGTATATTCAAGAGGATGTCTTAGCTAGGAGTTTCTTCAATCACTACAGTCCTACATCCTGCTGGTGTGACAGTATTGTCATCAAGGATGAGATTATAGTATATAACTAACAGTGACAGAAGTTTGAGAGGTCAAGACCTCTGTAGGATTAATTAATTCCAGAAGACCTCAGCTTCTCTGCAGATCCCTTGGGTGTATCAAGTCTAATAGGCCAACTGTTGAATAAGTATTTTTTAACTATCAACACCACATAATTATGCTGCCTAATATGAGATAAATTAGCCATGTACTATTTTGATGGCTGTAGGACAATCCATTTCAAATTTGGAGATTGCACTGCAGAATTTGGTTTCCTTTGTCAAAGTTGGTACAAATGGTTTGATTCAAGATTTCCTTTTCCTGAGAATTGAATCGTTCCGCATAGCCATCTCCTGCTACACTCATAGTCTCTGAAGGCTAAGTACCAACTGTGTAGGCATCTATTTCAAGATTCAAGTATCAAATACGTCTCCTCATTGTGATGCACAAAATGCTCCTGGGTGAAGGAGCAGTTGCATTGAATAAGCCTAAATGATTATATTCGGTGAAATCAATTGATGTGCCTCCTTTTGCTAATATAAGTTGTATCATCCTATAAATGTCCTATGAGGATTCCCTGCAATTTTGATACTATTTGTCAACTAGATTAGTTCAGAAGGTGAGAGCAGCCATTACTTCAGTATTTCTGGGTGGCTGTCACACTGCTTGAAGTGGCGCTGAACCAACAGCTTCATTGAGGGCTTGAAAGGTAAGAAATTGTCAAAGCAGTTAGGTTGTAAGGAAATTAATGAAGGACAACGGGAAATAACAAAAGTTGACATCCTTTGAAAGACTTATTGAGCAAACCGTTTAGTTTTGTAATAGCTTGAAGAACCCTTGATTAGAAATCTGTATCTTATTGAGCAAACCATTTAGCTTTGTAATAGCTTGAAGAACCCTTAATTAGGAAGCGGTATTGATATGGTTAGAAAATGTATTCTCAAAATCAATATCAAGATGCGAGTTACTAATTAGACCACTTTGCAATCTGTTGTTTAAGTATCTACTTACTGTTTAACATGACAACTGGTGCCGGCGAATGCATTGGTCGTGCTATTTTTAGTCCAAGCACCCAGCAACTAAGCTATTGTCCATCTGAAATGAACTTGAACTTATTAAACCTCACCAGGGGCTTACATGACCTTTGCCTCTAAAATACTTCCATCATGCCCGTTGGCATAGTTCTCTGCTGCCACAGAAATCTATTCATGCTGCACTTAAGAATTTTTGGTGTGTTTGTCCCCTTATCCTGAAAAGAATTTCACGAGCACAAGTTGAGGATTATAATTCGTACTAGAGGACAAACTTTGAATCCTAAAAAAGTTTAGCTATAATTGGGGTCAAATGCTTGACTTTAAGGTGAAGAATTTTCTAATTGTCTAACTTGCTTGTAAATGTGTTCATTTGATCCTAAAAGGACTTCACAAAGTTTGGAGCATAAGTTGAGGGCCATAGATCTTTTTAAAGGAGAAACTTCCAATCTTAAGAAAGTTTAGCTCTAATTGGATCAAATGCTTGATCTTGTGAAGGTTAGAGCTTTCAGGTTGTCTAAATTACTGACAATTGTCTTCATTTCGATTGTAAAAGAACATCACAATGGATGTAGTTTTTTTTTACCATTCTGAGGTTTCCCTTAATAGGTCTAGTCTGATGGAAAGTCCAAGCAAAGTTAACCGTAGAGATTTATTTTCGATCTTTATGCTCATTTTCATCAATTGAGTTGTGGAAAAGAGCATAAGGGATGGTGAAAAATTGAGCATGGGTCTATCCTCACTTTTTCTTTCAATCATCTTCCTAAGCATTCATTAACAACCCAAACAACAGCCACAGATGATTTCCAACCTAGACGTAGGATCATGTCAGCTGGAACCTTCAGGTGTTGGCCATTAGTTTTACGGGGAGGAAAGAGTTTCCCTCTGTAGTTCTCACTTCTGAGCTTGATTATAGTTACAGTATCATATGTTTCTCAATCTATTATTTTCAGGCGACTATCACCTATTATTATGATATGCTGATGGGCTAAGTGTGGGCCTCTTGACATTCACTTTGTGCTTGATTCAAGCATTTTGGCCTCTTGGTTTTGGAGAGCCAAACTATTTCTGGCTTAGTCAAACTGAAAGTTTTCATCTGCAAAATATGGTGATCAAGGACACTGATTTGGAGATTTGCAGCTGGTGAACATTTATTATGAAGACAAGCTTTCTCACAATTGTTATCAGCTTTAAAGAACCTCTACTCAATGGATATTTTCTCAGCAACTTTAATCATCTCAATTTTTTGCTAGCATAATCAAATGAGATGCAGCTCATTGTTCTAGATGCCTACTTGAGCAAAGTACAATGGCGTGAGTCACATAGCAATGCCATTTTCTTCCATTGCAACATGATTCTTATCTTCACTGAACATAATGTTATATTATATTCCTTTGGCATCTGTATGTTTCACAAATGTCAGTTTTCTGCCTTTATCATCACATGGATGGTACAATGAATCCTAGACTGAGAGGGAGTTGTTTGTATCCCTTAACTTGCATTTCACTGATATCAGAGTGTGTTTTCTCTGTTTCACTGTAGGCAGGACGTGGAGGTGGCAAAAGTTTGAAGGCATCACTTGGTTCCATCGACTTTATAACTTCATTTGTTAAATCTGAAAATGAATCAAAGAAGATAAAGGAGGCTGTTACTGCATCTTCTTATGGAAGGGATTTAGTTCATGCTGCTCTTATTGTTAATAAAAAGGTAATGCTCAAGTGATGCTGTTATTCCTTGTTGTGTTAGTAAAATGTGTCTACTTTCCACGAAGTTGTACGGCAAAGGTCGTGTATATTCATATGTTGTTGGGTCTACATATACCATAAATTGGAAAATGGATGGCTAAGATGTTGGGATACATGTTGACACTGGACACCCACTCTTCGAATCTGACTTATGTGGCTTGTATAGATATTATGGATTGAAACTACGTGTTCAATAGCTCTACTTTTGGCAAAATTGAAGTACTATACTCAGCTTCCTTATAAGTTTGTGCAGATAACACTTATTCATCTCGAGGACAGACCTCGGCAAGGGGTTGCAGAAGTGATTGCGGCATTGAAAGATGAAGCCAATCTGCGTGTAATAATGTTGACTGGTGACCATGAGTCAAGTGCATGGAGAGTAGCAAATTCTGTAGGTATTGATGAAGTTTATTGTGGCCTGAAGCCTGAGGATAAGCTTAATTACATAAGAAGCATCTCAAGAGATACAGGTGATCTTCCAACCTGAAGTTAAAGTCACTCTTGATGAATGATGACTGCTGTGGTTTTGTGCTTATAAACACAAAGTTTGTTTGATAAGTAGCAATTGACCTGTTAACTCTCTTGGATTCATCGCATTTTACAATAGGTTTTTGTGCTTATGGATATGTAGTTTGTTTCCATGAGTAGCAATTGCTTTTTTTGTATTCTTCATTTCGAATCTGCTAATTATTAATTTTATTGACCGTTTCCCCTGAATTTTTTAGTTTATATTTTTTGGGTGAATACAATGGCATCCTTGGGGTCCATGAGTTGGCTTTAACTGATTATTCATAGACATGGACTATCCAGGTCCAAAATGGGCGCACATTTGGTGTTTTCTTGACAATTCAGAACAGAAAGGGTTTGACACGTGATGTCTTGTGTTGGTTGCTTCCACTCTACTGAGAAGCATCTTTACACTCACACTCAATTTTTCAACTGTTGCCTACGCTCATGGAAACCATCAGATGCATATTGACCCCAAGTTTCTACATACTTGTTTGATGATTCTTCTGTATCAAATATTAAACGAATTTGTAGTTGCAAGTTCCTCTTCTTCTTTATGCTTTTTCTTCGTTCGATTGATTACTCATTTTAATGGCTAAACTCAAGATATCTGCTTTCCAAAATGGAGTTGGTGCGCCAGTTTTATTGCTATTGCTCGATAGGCTTCCATTGTGTTTATTGGAATACCGGTTTAGTTTCTCCCTTCCTTTTGCATCTTTTGAGCCACATACTCTACAATCGGATTTGTTATCGGGGATAAAGTTTGATTCTTCCTTCATAATGTATTTGCACAATATGTCACTGTTAGGTAAAGTATTTTGGAATTTGTTTACAGGGGGAGGCCTTATTATGGTTGGTGAGGGTATTAATGATGCACCTGCTCTTGCTGCTGCTACAGTGGGCATCGTGCTTGCTCAACGTGCTAGTGCAACTGCTGTCGCTGTTGCTGACGTGCTGTTGCTGCGAGATAACATATCGGGTGTTCCATTCTCTATTGCCAAGTCACGGCATACGACGTCCCTGGTACTTCGATGCATGATCATTTATTCTTGTCTATGTCTTCTAAGAATGCTTGTCCCTTGTATCTCCCGTATGGACATCATGGTTTCTGACAGTATCTACTTGCAGGTTAAGCAGAACGTGGCTCTTGCTTTATCTTGCATATTTTTGGCCTCCTTACCATCTGTACTGGGTTTTCTTCCCTTGTGGTTGACGGTATGATTCATTCTGATCATTTTGCTCTGAGCCATTCTCGATATTTCCTCAGTCTGCCTTGTGAGTTGATAATGGCAATAATCCAATAAATTGCTTATAATGCACCAATACCGAGTTTGTTGACAATAGAAGTTCCAATATGTCCTTTGACCAAATTAACTCACATCGGTGATGTGTCCGTCTTTGTTTGTTCGTTGGGCTTCTGTTGATCCTAACCGCTGCAGCTTGGGGCATAGTGCAGCTTCTCTCACATTGTCACCCCATTGCAATAGGGTGTATAGTGTAACTTCCATGTGCATATGGAACTGTCATTCTATTATTTCCTACAGTTTCATACGATTAAATGAAGGTGTGACATTGATGTTTTTCTTAGTTGACTGGGGGATCGTGGAGGTACTGACGCTAAGTACATGTCCAATGACCATAATTCATCAGAAGAACACTATGCATACTTTCTTGCAATGCCTCCTTAAGTCTTCAAATTGACCCAATGTCACATTCCAATTGCATCCCTGGCCTTTGTTCTGGGTACCTATAACTCAGTTGTTTCGGCCAAAATGCAGGTCCTCTTGCATGAAGGTGGTACCCTCCTCGTCTGTCTTAATTCCATTCGCGCCCTTAATAATCCTACTTGGTCATGGAGGCAGGATTTGTCGCACCTGCTTGGTGAACTGAAAGGAAGATTTGAGACCTGGTTGAAATCAAACTTCGACTCGACCATAATCCAGGCTACACATTTGTGAAGTTCCTTTAACTAGCTATCATTTCCTTGCTCATCATCTCCATGTGGATTCGAACGTGAAGGAGCACTTGCAACATCAAAGTGTATATCCTGTAGAATTAGGGGATCGGCATAATTAGCAGCTACCAGAGCTAGTATCTTCTTTCTCTCTCCCTTTATTGATTTTATTCTTTTTTCTGTATTTTCATTGTATATTGTGAACTGTTGCGATTAAAAGCGAAAAAAATCCCTTTTCTGTCAACGAGCTTGGATGTTATTAAACTATTTAAAGTGCAATAAATGGTCGGAAAACCTAAAATGAGGCATTTGCTCTGGTCAGGGAGCCCTGGAAGAACGAGGAATTTGAAAGAGTTGTGCATGGTCTGTGCATAAAGAAATTCAAAGAGAAGCGTACTCGTGTGTGGTGTTATTCAAGCCCCTGGACGAATAAAGAGGAATTAAAGAAGTTCATTTTACCCCTTTTGAGTAAGTGAAAATGTTCCTTATTTTTCTTCTTCTTTTCTTTTTGTTCTTTTCTTTTAGCCCCTTTTTATCCGGCCATAAGAAAGAAAAGCTTAACTTACAAACAGCGACTCTACAGATTGATGTCCATGTTACATGTTACGCAACTCCTTTGGGTCATGGTTAACTTGGGTACACTTTCATGTACAGTAATCTGTGAGAAGGATGCTGTGGTCTTTCTACTTTGCAGACATGACACACTGGCAGTGCCTCCCATTATTGGAGCTATAGGAGTGTGATTGTTCGTAAGTGAGTAGGATCAAGATGCGGAACCTACCCGGTTCCCGGTTTTTGAAAATTGGATCTTACTATTTGTCCAGGAACCTACCTTGCTTGTACAGTTTGGCTCTAGAGTCTATCTGGAAACTGGTTTCTTTTTTCTTTTTCTTTTTTTTTGCTTCATTTTTTAAAAAAAACCAAGAAAAAATAATATAAATAACAAAACAGCTCAAAGTAAAATATTGATACAAAATAAATACAAATATATAGATAGGAAAGTTAAGCTCATTTAAGAAAGGTAAATCATTCTCTCTCAATTTCATAAGACAAGTTCTAACCAGCTCCCAGGTGAGTGGGCATAGGTGGGTCTAGCACCCACAATTTGGAAACCTACTCATTCGGTACAAGTTATGACCGGACCTGTTTCTATAGGGGGTCGAGAACTGGACCAGTTGCATAGCCTTAATTGGAGTTGCATACGGAAGCTTCTTAGAAGTTGTGCTACCTAACTTTAAAATTTGCAAGACTTATAATACACATATATGTATACAAGTAAATAAAGAAATCTTGCATCTGCTAAGTACCAGGTACTTCGCCTATGGACGCCCATTATGTTGATGCGTTTATACCTAAAGTTTCATGAATCTGCTCGAGATAAGTTTGTCCCCTCATTACCCAACATGTGCTGTCTCTCAGAACCCCTTTGTTTTCTCCCTCTAATTTTGCATTTCTCTCAACTTCTACTGCTCTCGTTCTTCTTCCTATTTCTGAGATTTGATCCCGTCCTCTTTAGCTAGATCCCGACCCTATGGCCGCTGGACCTAGTGAATTCCTAGAGGTTGCTTCCTCGTTGTACATCCTTAGAAGAAGTATTTGAAGCATTAACCACTCGACCGAGTGACTTAATAGATCAATCATGACGTTCACATGATATGTATCCCAATTAAATTTTACGTTTTTGGATTTTGAAATTTTCTTCTCTTGTTGCTAAATATTTCGAATGTATTATTGCCACGTGATTCGACCATTGTGTAAGTCAATTTCGGTGGGCCTTGAATCTTCAAATAGGCTCGTACTGTTTAGTTCAATCTCGATGGGTTGATCAGGTCTCCAAAGACCGAAATCCGTAAACCGTTGTGGTCGGGATTCAACTCCATCCCAGTACTTCTCAAGATGATATTCCATATTCGCAGGGGAAGTTTGAGAACCGTAAAGGTACACATTGTCACCCCGCATCAAACCGAATAAGAGAATTTAATGACCGTTAGGACGGCCCTTTTCCGGATGGTCTCAAGCCATTCGAATAAAGCCAAAGTCAAAAGCCACAAAACAAATGTCGAAAAAATCTCAATGAAAGCCATACTCATCTTCTCCTCCTCCTTCCTTCAAATTTATTCACAAACTCCATTAAATATCTATGAGTTTCAACGCTCACAATCAAAATTTCCGCCAAAAACATTTCTCCGGACACACCTGTTAAGTAACCAAACGACTAATAATAAAAATCAACTCGACTTCCATTCTACTCTCTAACACCTTTTTATCTCCTCATTACATATGTTCAGTGACCGTGGCTTCACAATAGTTAAACATAACGATAACATGACCAAAAAATAAAACTCTAAAATCATTCAGACACCATCCATGTCCCGGAGCAATCTTATCTTATCCGGTTTAAAAAAAAAAAAAAGGAAAGAAGAAAAGAATGTGCACGAGGGCGAGATAGAGATAGAGATAGAGATAGAGACAGAACAAGAAGAGTAGAGTTGAGGGTACAAGTTACACAGTACGACGGGATGCATACGGCTTTTGGGTGATGGACGGGAATCGTGGGATGCGATCCCCCACGCAATTGCTGCAGATGCTGTCCCTTTCCAAAAGCTCACCCCCACAATTATTTTCACTTTTTTTATATTCTTTTCCAAGCAAAAGAAATAATAATAATAATATTCGATCAAACTAAGCCTCATAAATTAATATTTTCTGTTCATTCTCATAAAAAAAAAATCCTTGATAACCCCGATGCGAAGTGCCTTATAGCTGGCAAAGAAAAAGCAAACAACTTCCTCCCCTCGCCTCCCCCGAGCGCGACGTCGCGTGCCCTTCGCTTGTCCATCAGTTTGACGCTTCGAAAGCCGACAGCAACGTTTCTTTATTCCTGAAATTCCACCCGGAAAAAGGAGATTAGAAAAGAAAAAAAAGTAATTTCTTTTTTATCATTAACGAGATGCTTTTGTTGTTTTAGCAAAAAAAAGAAAAAACGAGATGTTTTTATTAGAGCCTTCCTTCAATGATACGAAAGGTTAGGCACGTATCCTTTACAAATCGATACGTCTTCAGAGTTGGTTACGCTATCGATAACTTTCTTTATGTGTAATACCATTATAAATTTAAATTGAAACTTTTTTTTATATGTAATGTCATTATAAATCTCAAATCGGTAAATCATGAGAAACCTAAATTAATACCCTTGTAACAAATTTACTCTAAGCTAATTTTTTATACACCGATAATAAATTTATCCCAAATTAATTTTTTTACTACTAAAAATCCCAAACTAATACATTTATAACAAATTTACTCTCTGTTAGTTTTCATTAAATTATATTAATATCACAAAAAAATCACAAATTGGTACACTATAACAAACGAAAAGTAAAATCCCAAACTGGCACACCAATAGCAATTTGACGGTAAAATTTAACGAAAACTATCATATGGTAAATTTGTCGTGAATGTACCGGTTTTGAATTTTTTGTGATAAAAAAATTAATTATGGATAAATTTATCACAAGTGTACTTATTTGGAATTTTTTATGGTATCAACCGAAAAATTAAAGATGTCTTATTAATATAAAGCAGGTCCCATTGAAAAGAAAAGGGGTTATTGTTAAAATATCCAAATACACAAAAGTCTTCATCTAAGGTAAGGTTTTCATAAAGAGAATGATATAAATTCATGATGGATCTAAAACTATATATATTTATATATAATAGCCCGTTCACTTATCCCCTATTTCAACTCCATCATCTTCTCCGACCACCGGAGAAAAAAAGAGCAAAACACTCCATCATCGCTTTGGAAACCGAACCCAATTCTATAATCCTATATTTTTCAAAAAAGCGCCTTTAACGAATTTTCAAATAAAAAAAAAGAAAAAGAAAATCGTTTTCTTAATTATTATTATTCTTCCCTGGGTGCGAAAGGGGTTAATGGCCGGTGGGGTGGGGTGGGGTGCGGCGGGAGGGAGGGATGCTCGATCGGCCGCCACGTCAGCCGGGAAGACGACAAAAGAAGGACATCGGTGGGGGCCCACCGGGGGGTGGGGGTAGGTGGGGGAGGCGCCCAACGGCCCCGTGACGACGTGGCGCGAACCGAGGGGTCCGACCGTGGCTCGGCCCATTCGGACCGGGGATGATGGCGAGGAGTTTTGTCGGTTGTGGGGGGGGGGGGGGGGGGGGGGGTGTGGGCGTGCGCTGACGTGGCGGTACGGGAATTGACCGCGTGTGCGGGGTGCGTTGGGAAGAGCGGGAGGAAAGCCCCCCCCTCTCCTTTCTCTTTCTTCTTCCTCTTTTTCTAATTTACAACTGTCGGAGGTTGTCGTGTTGCTCGAGGGCACGGTTGCAAATAACCGCACGTTTTCCGCGTGCGGCGGTGGCCAATAATGCAGGAGAGAGAGAGAGAGAGAAATGAATGATGACGGATGGGGGCGGGGCGGGGGGGGGGCCCCTTCCTACTTCTCCGGTTTTTTTCTCGTTGATTTGGACCGCCGTGGTCCCCGAATCCCGTCTTATGGAAATCTCTAGGACGCGAAATTCCATACCTTAGCATCTCCTTCTCGTTGAAAGTAATTAATACAACGAAAAATTTAAAATTAATATATTTATGATAAATTTTTTTCAAACTAACTTTTTGGTCATTAATAATTCCAAACTAATGCACCGGTCTTCGTTAGTTTCCGTTAAATTTTAATATCAAACTGCTGAGTTGAATAACATAAAACAGTTGACGGATATACCGATTTATGATTTTTATCCTCTATTTATCACGGGTGCACCAATTTATGATTTTTTATGACATTAATCTAATTTAACAGAAACTAATTGATGATAAATTTATAACGAGTATATCGGTTTGAGATTTTTTATGGTTAAAATGTTAGTTTTGGGGAAATTTACTGCAAGTGTACCGGTTTGAGGTTTTTGGTGATTAAAAAGTTAGTTTGGAGTAAAATTATTACACATATATCAATTTGGGATTTTTCATTGTATTAGCCATATTGAAAATAGTTTTTTTTTTTTTCTATAACAAATTTCGTACGAGAATTATACGAAAATAAATTTAAGTACGATTTGTTAAGAATGGAGATAGACTCTCGAGAGACTAAGTGAGAAAATAATGGATTGTAATATATTTGTTATGAGAACAGGTTGATTACCCATTTTTATACAGAAAGTCAAAGTATTGGAAATGGTCGTTTTAACAAGTGCCCTTGAGAAATTACTTAAGTTAATTAAAAGTAGAGATAATAACCCTTGCTAACACATTTTGAAAATGGACTAATATCCTCTTTTTATAAGTTCACTCGATTTGAAGTAATATTTTTTAGAATTTTTAAGTCATTTTGATAATCAATATTAGAAAAATCGAATCCTTCTTTACTAAGTATGTTTAATAAATATCCTAAGAACCTCGTTGACGTGATTCCAAACTGCTTACCAAAGCAACCTACCTAATGAATTTCAATATCCAATATATCTTTCTATAGGTAGAGCAAGTCTATATCCGATAGAAAGGTCGCGCCATGCAATTTAGTAAATTAATTTTATAAGCTAATCTTAATATTATCGGCAATTAGGTTCATGACCGTTCTTTTCATTAGGAAACTCGTCCCAGGACAAATGCATGGAGGTTGAGACAGTTACCGTTCTATTAATAAGTCATGCAGATTCGTTGAAGGGTCGCTATAAGGCCCAACCTCAGCTAGTTACGTTTCGTTTTCTTTATTCTGAACTTTTCTTGGTTTATATCACTTTCAGAACACTATAAGGAAAATAAATAAATAAATAAAATCATTTCGTGTAAATAATAATCACGCAGCCATTGAACCGATCGTCCACTAACAAAAACAGGAATATATGTCATATCAAGTACGCAAACATGATTAATTTATATAAAATAATCCGAAAAAAAAACGATACTTTTGATTTGTTTTTATTTAGTTTCTAATATAAGTTTCGATTTAATTTTGGCGTTTGGATTGTAGTCGAGATAATAAAGTGGGTATCAAGAATTAACTGATCCATGCTTTAATCTCTGATGTAGTGCACAATTGTGGTATCAACATGAAAGCCTCTCGAATAATTCAGCTAGTTTAAAGTTTACTACTCATTGTTCTTTTAACGTTATGTCTTAATTGGATATTAAGTTCACTAAAGAATAACTATATGTTTTGTTTCTTTGGGACAAAAAAAAACAATGTTTTTTTTCATTTGGGTTTACATCATTTGCTTAAATAATTATAGGATTGCAATTACATGTTTTATTGTTCTAAAATCAAATTGCAAATTCGATTAATTGATGCATACATCTCTTTTGGCTCGAGATTAATTGTTCTATGGATGGGTCGTTTTCTATTGGCAGCGCGCCATTTTATTGTCATTACTCATGCCCATCATTTGAATTTATCATAAGGAAAAATTCAAGGAAAAACAAGAAAGCTTTCCAAAATTATACTGTGTATAAAGATGAGACAAGATATCTAATTAGTGATGAACTCGTGGTAATACTCACACCATTATTTGAATCGAATTTTTCTTGGCACTCAAAGTTTAATCCGTATCCATCAAATGGAAAAATGGATAAATAAAGTACGATATCCTAATGTCCCATGTTGGATATGACTTATGAGAGACCCTGTTAACTGATTTATAAGGTACATGTACCTCGAAACGGTTGCCAGTTTGTATGGTCACTTCGATTATGGCTAATTGATTAAGGGGGGAAAATTGCTTGCTTTTTCAAACACTAATTCCGAGTCATGGTTATTATTTACACGGTCAATAACAGTTATTTCTTCTTATTTTTGTCGAAAAAAATTGTATTTAGATGATACATGAGAAGTACATAGACTTCGTGATAAAACAACTCGCGACAAAACAAAGTCCAGAATACTGCAAAACAAAGCAAAATTTAGAAAACAAAGAGGATCAACGGAGCACCAGTATAGTTAAACAAGCAATCATTCCATATGAATGGATCTATCAAGCAAAATTAATCGGTGGCCAATCATTGATGTCGTATATTCGTCAGTGATGAGCACACACCGGAAATCCCTACTCCAATAACAACGGCATTGCCAATTGGCGGTGCGCGCCTAAGTTCGACTCCTCATACCATCGCCGTAAAGAGACAACCAGATCTAACATATGGAAGAGCAAATCCTCGATAGCGGGACACCAAGGCTCTTGCCTCCCGTTACTTCTGTTTGTTTGAAAGGCCTCTTTTGTCCTGACAAAGTACAAACAACTATATGCTCTCTCAAAAATACATGGTAGTTATAGTTCAAACCGAATCTTTTTGTCGCGGATGTGAAGCTCATGTGATAAACGTTCGGGGGAACATGGACGCCAGTCATTTCTTTCCATCCTTTTTCGCCGATCAAAAAGCATCTGGGGCACGCATATATTCCCGAATGAGTCACGTTTCCTTTTTCTTTTCTTTTCTTTTCTTTTTTCCATCAGACACGAACGAAATATTTAGGCTTGCAAATTATCAGCTTTAATTTTCGGAAAGGGAATATCCAATGAAGCTCTGGGGAGATTCTCCGAAAAGGACGGCCACGAGAAACCGTCGGTGATCTTAACCATGGAATGGACCGTCAGCAGCACTTCCAATCACCAAATTTTCCCTAAACTTAATTTCCCAAATAAAGTAATAATTGCGTATTGCGATAATCTAAAAGAAATCGTAGTTGAGATAGGTATCGTGACTTCTTGATGCATTTCCGTGATCGAGGTCCTTTCAACGATCACATCAAATTGAATCCTAAAAATTAACCGTTTGATGTTATTATTCTTACCCATGCAGCATTCTTTTCTTTTCCTGAATATTAGATGCATGCAAAAGAACAGAAGAAAAAATCACTCAATAAGTCATAAATCTATTATATGGATATCAATTTCGTTCTCGACTTTTTTAATTTTGTTAATTTAGTCTTAAACTTTTACGCGAAATTTCTAATGTAGCTTTTCCGTTCAATTTTCAATGGAAATCGTTATAGTATAATAATCGCCAATCATCCTATGTGGTACACTACCACGTCATATTTGAATATCTCATGGTTGGGCCATCCACTTGAGAGTTAGCTTGTACAATACCGGTCCATGGTTAATAGCCGGTCGATGATCAAGTCACGTCGTGATAATTTCCATTGTCGACTTCCAAATTTACCTCCTTGTCCATGTGTGATAGGTAAGATTTCATCGCAACTCTTAACTCAATCAATCCCTATATAGACACATTCAAGTCATTCTATTCAAATGCATTATGTAAGTCCAGATGTAAAAGAAAAAAAAAGTTACTCAAATATCACACACAAATGGGGCTTTAAAAAAACAATTCTTAAGTTCCGAAGGCCCGTAACTCCAATTCACCAATCACATATATTCTAATATCGTCTAATGCGCATAAGTAAAAGTCGTACAGAATGTTACTTAAGCACGTCGCCCATCTATTAGAGGCTCGTTTAGGAAACGAGCAGCTCTTTTTGCAGAACCGATAGATCAGTAATTGACTAGAATCGAACGGACGCAATTCTTTCCGTAACCTCAGAGTCCCCAAAAATCACAAATTCTCATACGAATAATATCCAAGAAAAAAAAAATCATGAACACCCAAGAAAGAGCCACCTTCTTCTTCCCAATAATTGACACGTAATTAGAAAAGTTCACCAAAAACATCAATAATGATCAGATCCTGAAGGAAGGAACGAGGAAGGGAACCCTAATACAACTCACCCACCACCACTCACTCGATCGGCGCGAAAGGAAACCCCCGGCGATCCTTCGCCATCACGTGCGATCCAACCCGCCCTACTTTATTCACGGAATCGTACGACACGGTTGCCAGATCGTACTCCCCCATTTTCGCTTCATTTTTCCTTTTCTTTTATTTTTCTTTTATTTTTATAAAATTAATTTTCCGCTGTCTGCTGCCTCCTTTTGGATTATTCGCCAAAAGGGGCTCATCTGAGGAGAGAGCTGTAATTTGCTTTTTCAATTAATTAACCTCTCCTCATTTTTATTTTTTATTTTTAATAACTTGAGGTTATCGTCTGAAAATTCGCCTGCTGCTCTGGGAGGGCGCAAGTCGCACGTGTGTCTCCTTTATGCCGGGCCTGGGCACGTGATAAAGTCACCCCCCACCCCCGCACATGCCTTCGGTTCACCCCACGCGGAGGAGAGATGAGATGAATGCGGGGAAAAACATCAGGGCCGCGGGATCGCCTGACAGGTGTCGTGATCCGACGGTTGCAAGGGCTTTGAAGTAGGATTCTCCCTCCCGCCCATATCTCTCTTTTTTTAATTTTTTTTTGATTCTTTATCCTTTTTTATACGGTAATAATTGTAAATATTTTATCAAGCCTTTTTTCTAAGGAAAAAATCACCGGAAAGAAGGGTCAAGAGTCAAAGCCAGCTCTCCGATGCCGGGTAAAACTTTTGCACCTGCTGAGGAAAAGTAGCGGCCGATTTTACAGCTCTCTCTTTTCTTTTTTTTTTTTGAAAATCTTTTTGACACAATTCGAAATTACAACTTATATTTCACCATTTTGTAATTGCATACCGTGGATTATCTAACGGAAAAATAGTGAAAATCCTCATCACCGTTTAGAATAACTTCGCTTTGCCCCCTCCTTTATATCTCAAATCACATGCTTTTTACCGTGAATTTTCACGTTAAATGCTGAATTTGCACGATGCCCACTTTTCTTCTCAAAATGCTCCATAATCATTCTACATATCCTAACCATAAAACAAAAATCTTGCGATCAGAAAGCTCTAATCAACTTAGCTCAGCATTCAGACATCAAAGCTTAGCTCGTTGTTATTGTTACCACTGTCTTCGCAACCTCCATGTTACTCCCTACCAGTTCCCTATCATACTAGTAATATAGTTGATATTACAAAAATTCATTAAGGCATAGTAGCTAATTGGGCATCCTTCGATAACTAGCATATCCCGGTGATATATTCTAGATATAGTCTAAACTTGTATGATTTGGTTTAATTTTTTCTTGGGTACGTTATTAAAATGGTCCATATATTTTGGTCCGAACTCACTTTTGGTTCTTGTCCTTCATCTTTTTTGTACAAATGTGATATCGGGATTAAGAGTAAAATTTTGACAATTCTCGTGAAGAGCTTTCTTTCAACATTTATATTTGACCAAAGAATTTTAAGACAATATATTTTTCTAATCGGATCATTCGATCTTGACAATGCAGAAAAGTTTTGTAAGTTTTCCTAATCATATAGCATTCTCATGAAATGCAAGTAACAAGATTTTTGGTGCATTAAGAATCGGGTCGATCGGGTAATCAACAGCCAAATTTGATCAAAGTTCTCATTAACTAATAAAAGAGGTATTGGAAGAAGACAAAGTATGAAAGTTTTGTTCGGACAAAATTTGGAACTTAACAAGAACCCTAAACAATAAAATGAGTCGAAATAAGGGCAAGTCACCATGCTAAATGCTCGCTAACTCCTATTGTTTTGGACTGATTCTATGGTTGGTTTGTGTTCATTAGTTAAATTTGTCGAACTACAAGAAATTGTGATGTCGTATGTGTTTTAAGAACACTTAAAAATTAAGCTTTCTGAAAACACACGAATCACCTGGATTGGATAGTTTACACGAGAGAGATACACGCTTTAGTAATTTCCCGAACATGACATGAAACGGCAAATCACAGTGCGAGATGTTTGCATTTTGATCGACTGTCATTAGAACCAGATGGCTATCAAACGATCAGAATGTCTTTAGCTTTATTCGAACGAATTGATCGAACAATAACACCTTCAAAAGTCTTTAACGATGTGTACGTTCTAGTAAATTTACATCCTTTTTACTATCAAACACTTCTAAAAATTTTAAAAACGTATACGGACACTAATATTTATAGTAAGTAATATTCCAATTTTTTTCCATTTGTAAAAAAAATTAAAATTCGACAAGAAACCGAGAGTGCTCCTTCTTTCAATTTTGTAACAACCCAAAAAGGGCAAAAAAAAAAACAAAATAAAGGGGGGCAGTTGGTTTGGGAATTGCATTGAATGCCTAACATAATTTCACGCTCGTGACATGGCCAAACCTTCAATACATGGCATTCAAAAAGAGGGTTCGAGTGACACGAAGAATCATCCAAACAAAGACATAACTTTTCTTCGGTCTTTCTTCCCGCCGTACCAAACGGCAGGCATTTTAGGTGCGAGCAGGTACGTCGTACCCTGTAACAGAAAACCGGATCCGGACATCTCCTCCTCCTCATTTAATACAAAACCATCCTCCCACCCAACCTCTCCCCTTTTTTTAATTATTAATTTAATTTTTGTCCCAAAAAAAGTATTAATTTAATCAGATCGAAAATATCCTCTTTATTCCCCTAATCCTAATCCCCATCCCTAACCCTCCCAAAATCCTCAATTGATTGACCTTAAATAATGGGTTCCCCTTTTGATTAATTGGGTCTCGAGATCTTGTCCCCACGAAGCTCCGTGGAAGGTCCCCTCCTCTGTGTGGGGGAGCGTGCGCGTCGACTTAAAATATCTTTGACCGTGCTTTAACGAGTGTTTAATTATGTGCCCAAGTATGCTAATTGCGTTACAGAAAATGGGTTTTGTTAATTAGTGTTCCGGAGGCACATATATTGAGCGACCTCTTGAGCAACACCTCGATGGGGTCTCAACGTGCTTACCATCTACGTGTTTTGTGCTATCGGTATTAGCAAGCCCTAATCTTATGTCTTCGGACCACATCGAACATGATTTAGTGGTATTTCGAGGGCACGTGTGGCTTCGTTAACAAAGCATTTGTCAACTAATTAAAATATATAAAAAAAAGAAGTTCATAATTTTTAAATAAATTGCTTTTCTTGCCTCGTGTGTACAATCAACGTTAAAAATCGACCCATCAACAACAAGTACACATATGGGGAGGAACGGTCCTTACCAAAAGAAGAGAGCTAAATATGCATGACCGGACGAGGCGGTTTCGGTCATACGCGGGGTGGTCGGTTGGGGAGCACGGGGTTACGGGCAGGTGTCGGTGGGAGGTTTCGGGTCGGGCGGGGCGAAGTGGGGAGGAGGAAAAGGCCGTTACGTTACCGTGGGAGGTCCCCCAGGCTGGGCCTGACAGGGTGGCATCGCCATCGGCACTTCGCCCTCCGAATCGGCGACCGCTCTTGTCGTTTTGCGCCAGCTCAGCAGTTCCGTGCTGCCGTTGGTTCTCCATTTTTCCTTAATCGCATTTAAGTTGGTTCCTCCTTTGATGATAAAATAAATAAATAAATAAATTTATATATGTTATCTTATACGCGACACAGAGCGGACAGGACAGCAGCGATAATGCTCGACAGCCTGGAAGAAGTCTCCGGTCAAAGTCGGACCACCCCTCAGGCTTAACCGTTAGTTATTATCCGCTCGAAAAAAAAAAAAATCATTAAATTATTTGATGACGTGTGTTTTGGTCTCGCGGTATTCTTTGTTTTGCAATTAATTAATTATGGTTATGTTAGGTGTTTCGGTTTCCCATTAACTTCCAGAACAGTGCCGGTTTGCTCGCTGCTCGCTGCTGCAGCTGCTGCGGGAAGGCGAGGCCAGTGGTTTGTTGGGGCACGCGCTCGCGTGGGAGCGTGTCTGGCACTCGCCTCCACCGGCCCATGCATATCATATTTGAAGTGATGGCGCTGCAGTGGGTGTTGTGGACTTTTCCCGTGTCCCTTTGCGCCTTGGATCTGTGCTTCGTCTTCTTTTGTCTCTTTTTTCCATCCCACTCGAACCGTTTTTTTTTTTTGGGGAGCCCTTCTTCTGGAGCTCTTTTCACTTCTGACCCGGAGATTTTGTGAATCGTGTGGATTTGACCCCGACAAAAGTTCTGGATTGTGCACGAAATTATCCTTGACCTGGAATGTATTTTCATTGTGCATGTCTAATTTATTTTTGGAACGTGTCATTTGATCCTTTTTTTTAGACTTGTCCTGACAACCTTTACCTCGATTTTTTTTTTTACGTCTTCTCGATTGAAAATAATAATCCATCTATATTATTCCTGTAATGCCAAATCCTCGCATGATTTTAGAAATGGTAGCCCCTTGACGCCTAATGGGTATTGGGTCATTGAGAGGAGCAAATTTAAGATATGATTTACCAATGCAACGATCTATTTTTCTTTTATGGATAGTAATTGTTAACTTAACGACTAACAACCAATACTCGGTATAAGGTATGGAATCGAGATGCCCTTCTTCCGATATGCACCGAAAAGAGATCGCTATGGGAAATTAAGTGTATTAATGAGGATCTAATCAAATTGAACAAGTTTTGATATACAATTTTGATGTAATTTTAAGAGGTTTCGGTCATAAAATCGTCATGAAAATATCGAAACAACTCGTTTGGCGCGTGTGCGATTTTTCAAAGCCGCAATAAATGAAACTAAACAAACCTCAAAGTTTAGAATTAAGACTATTTTCCATTGGGGAAAAGGACACTAAAAACTAAAACTGTTCAATAATTCATTTAAATCCTAATTTTTCTAAAAGTTGAAATAAAGTAATTCTGGCATATTGTCTGGATGAAACATAGGGAGCTCAAAACCCTAGAAAATGTGGGGAGCTACTTATTTAGTTGTTATTTATTTTATTATATTCAGTAAGTAAGTCATAAATGAGTTTAAAATGACAAAATCCAAAATAATATGAGTATTAAATGGGTTTATAATTTATTTATATTTAATCCACCTCTATGACTTTATCTCAAACTTGTGCTCGCTCACTCCTCATTTTCACATCGGTTTTTTTTTGGATCATAATCTCTCGCCTCAATTTGGATATAAATTATCTTAAATTTGATTAAATATAGAAATGTTTTAGTAATATGAACATGGTATGAATTGGGTCGAGTGAAATTCACTAGATTTGTATTGCGTAAAAATGAGTCCAATGGATTAAATGAGTTAATTCGGGATCGGACTACTTTTGACCCGACTTAAATATGACCCGACCTGGTCTATAGCATCGAAATTAATCGAGATGTACTTAATTGCATCTTAGGTGCAGTAACAATTCAGGCAGTGAAATAACAAGGGTACTTCTTTTACTCAAAAGATACAATAGGCAAGCAGTCGTGTACTGGATCAACTCTCCCAAGAAGGAAATGTTACCTGTGCTGTTCGTCAAATTAACCGGGATAAAGATTACATTTCATGTCCCCCCGAAAAAGAAAAATCCCACAAAACGCAACGAACTGAAATGGAAACTGCCCGTTTTGAAATTCAAAAGTGGAATATACACCTACCCATCCAGTCAGCACAAACGGGAGCTACCCATCTGTAAACCGAAAGGATTCTCATAAGAAGAACAACTTACCTAAACAGGGAGATATTCTGGCAAATGCTGCTTTGAAAAATTTAAACTTCGATCAACCGAATGACGATTTCGCCCATGCCAACATCTTAAGTAACAAATAAAAAAAGAGCGGCCTTTCTTTTTGTCGAATTTCGTGACGAAAGCTCGTCTGGGAGATTCAAATTCCTAATCGAGTCCGTGCTTTTCCATGGAAACCACGAAACCGTTGGGTCATCAAATTTAACCGAGACAAAAAATATAAAATAAAAAAAAAAAAGGAAAGAAAGAAAAAAAGGGAGGAGGGAGGAGGAGGAGGAGGAGGAGGAGGAGATAAGGGAGCGGTGCAAAGAAGGGGCCAAGAAGGTCAAAAGGGGCCGCCCTTCCAAACGACTCTCAATTTACTTAAGAGAGAGAGAGAAAGAGAGAGTGCAGCGGACGCTCCCCCCCCCCCACAAGAGAGAAAAGAGAGAAAATTGAAGAAAAGTAAAAGAGAGAGAGAGAGAGAGCGACTTGTGTAAATCAGTGCAACACTCAGATCCGACGCGTGTCCCCCCTCCCCTCGCCAGCTGTATCCCAACCCCAACCGCTTCCCCCTTCCACCGGCCCAACCGGTCACCCCCCCCCCCCTCCCCCTCTCTCCCCTTCCCACCTTCATATACCCCCCCTTCCCCTCGCTCCCCTCTGTAGTCTCTCTCTCTCTCTCTCTCCCCCAACCCGAAACCCACCTTCTTCTTCACCCACGCCCCAATTCACGAGCCGTGCATCCGAGTCAAAAGATCGTTTGCTTTGTGGGTGTGTGAGCCGTCTTCGCGGGTGGGCTTCGATCGATGGCTTCGAGGAAAGAGGTGGATCGGATCAAGGGACCGTGGAGCCCCGAGGAGGACGAGGCCCTCCGCATCCTCGTCCAGCGGCACGGCCCCCGCAACTGGTCCCTCATCAGCCGCTCCGTCCCCGGCCGCTCCGGCAAGTCCTGCCGCCTCCGCTGGTGCAACCAGCTCTCCCCCCAGGTCGAGCACCGCCCCTTCTCCCCCGACGAGGACGCCATCATCGCCCGGGCCCACGCCCGCTTTGGCAACAAGTGGGCCACCATCGCCCGCCTCCTCTCCGGCCGCACCGACAATGCCATCAAGAACCACTGGAACTCCACCCTCAAGCGCAAGTGCTCCGCCGCCGCCCCCCCGCCCCCCCTCCTCCTCCACGAGGACGGCGACGACCTGAACCCCCGGGAGCGGCCGGCGAAGCGGTCCGCCTCCGCCTCCGCCGGGCCTTGCCCGAGCCCCGGGAGCCCGTCGGGGTCCGGCATGAGCGACTCCAGCGTCCACTTCGTTTACAGGCCCGTCGCGAGGACCGGCCCGGTGGTGCCGCCACCGGTCGAGGCGGCCTCGTCCTCCGAAGATCCGCCGACGTCGCTGAGCCTGTCGCTCCCGGGGGTCGCCGAGCCGTGCGAGGTCTCCACCCGGGTCGCCCCCGAGCCAGCTCAGCCGACCCTCCCGATCTCCCTACTGCCCGCATCGCCGGATCCCTCCCCGACGCGGGCGGCCGCTCCGCCGCGGGCGGTGGCGCTGCCGGAGAAACCCAGCGGGTACGGCGGCGGCGGCAGCACCAGCGTCTTCCCTTACTCGCCTCCCGCCCCAAGGGTCGAAACCGACTTCTCGCCGTTCAGGGCGGAGTTCATGGCGGTGATGCAGGATATGATAAGGGCGGAGGTGAGGAACTACATGGCGGGGATGTGCTCGCAGGCCGCGGCGGCCGATATAAGGAACGCCGTCGTGAAGCGAATCGGGATCGGCAAGATCGAGTGAAGACAGACAAGGAAGAAGAAGGAAGGGATTTAAAAAAATGAAATGGGAAAGGAGGCTCTGAAGAGATGGGAAAAAACTGGGACTCCGTTTTTTCCTCTTCTTTTTTTTTTCTTTATTTTTAATTTTAAGTAGAGTTAAAAAAAAAACAAATAATTTTGGCCGCGATGTACAGTGGTGGAAGAACCAGGGAGACAGAGACTCGGGCGAGACATGGAAGAACACCTCTGATCTGTGTCTCTTCAGGCCTTTGGGTCCAGCAGAGGGCGAAGGGGCAGAAAAAAAAAATTGTGAAAATTTCAAACTCGAAAAACCCGAGAAAAAAAAAATGAACGAACGAACTTCATAAGTTCTCAATTCCGAAGCTCTAAGATTGTCCAGTCTTTTTCCTTCTCAGCCAGATCCTTTGCTGTGATGTTCTCTTCTAAGCAGGGACGATTCACTTTCTTTGGCGAGGAAAATTAGTGAGTAACCGATTACAAAGTTTGTCGAGTTTGTGGTAAAATGAGGACAAAAACCGTGTCTTTTAAGGAAAGTTTGCTGTGCTTTTTTCCTGTGGCTTTTCGGATTTTGGGTTGAACCCAGATGGAAAACTTATCCTCATATGATTCACGGTACGAATTGAAATGCCAGATTCGGAGGATAAGAGTTTTCTCGGGAAAGTCGACCGAAATTGAATGCCAGCCAGGCGTAATAATGGCCTCTAAAAGTCGGCAGTGTGTGGTGTTCTATACCCTCCTTTCCTTTTGAGGTCGCATGGGACTGTCCAATGGGAATTGGGAAGCATTTGAGAAATCAGTGACTTGCTAGTTGTTTTGAAAAATTTTAATCTTTTAACTCGCGGCCTGTTTACGAAAGGGAAATTGAACGAGTTGCGAGTCAGATTTATTACCTTAATTAGCGATTTAAGTATATTTATCGACAGTATAATCCGGAGGGAAATCACGTAAGGCATAAAAAGCCTAGATGGAACTGCGCGTTTGATGGGGGGCCCGTTTTTTGGTGTCCTCTTTCTCCACACCGGTCCAACCGGAATTTCCGAAACATTATGAGCCAACAGTTGTACACAACATTTAACCATTTGTTGCATGATCAACACTGAATTCTCAAACATACCCCAAATTTTTTTTTAAACATTATTGTAAATCTAACGCGTAACTGTAGAGAACGTTTCCTAGAAAGAAAAAATACGCAACGTTTTGACATTGTCAAACAACGTGTTTGTTGTTGTGCTAACATGCACATAAGGAATGTTACCCCTTCACAACGACATCATGCAACTCTTTCTCATCGAAATTAATTTGGAATTTAGGGCTGAAGAGGACGAGAGACTCGGGTTATTGAGGGTTTCGAGGGGGTTTGTTGTGAGTTAAAGTTTACTTCCATATCAAATGATGGTAAAAATTAGGGCCGGTGATTCGTGTTCACCTGTCATATCTGTGGTTTGTGTTCATGTGAAGTCATGTAATTCAAAACACCCTTTTCGTCAATTACGCCGTATGATAAATTCGTACCGATTCATATTTAGCCTGAGGGAGTGGTGGCGACGAGAATGGACGGAACATCAGCGGATGCTGAATTTGTCAACAGTAATAAAAGTTCGTGTATTTTCTCGAGACGTTAAAAAGTTTTGTTGTAAATTCACAACAATGGTAAAATGTTGTATTGTTTTTCGTAGACATTTAAAAGGCTGTGTTAATTCTACAACAAAAATAGGTTAAAAGTTGTGTATTGTTTTTTTTTTTTTACTGAATGTCGTAATTAACATCATGGAATCTTCTAAACTAGGCAGCACATGTGGAGATATTTGATCGATTGCTAATCACCTGTTTATAATGCATGCATCGATCTTGACATATAAAAATCGATTTTCGAGAGCAAGAGTTTCTTACATGAACAGCCATTCCATGACATTAGTGGAATATGAATCTTATGCGACTAAAGTCCTCCAAATTGCGCAATAAACATCTAATTCTTCAACCGCACGTACTGCTCTCTTTTCTTTATTTTCTATGAAATCAGAATATGATAATAGTCTATCATTTTAAAAGCACGAATATCTTCGTGTAGATTCCGCATATGTGCAAGTCGGGTCTATAAAGTATACTAGAAATTCATCAAAAAATACTCTAATGACGACATCGGCAAGGATGAATGGGCCTTGAAGATGTAATTTCAAAAGTGGGCCCCTAGGCAGCTCAAAGTGATTGAAAGGTACTTCGAGTCCATACAGCTTCAAAGGTAGTTGGACTTCCGGACGTTGCAAGAGAGAGAGAGATTAATGATATTTCGGCTCTATTTATTTCGTGAAAAATAAATAATTTGAAAATTATTTTCTTAAAAAATAATTGCTCGTGTCGCTTGGAAAAATTAGTCGACGAAAAATATTTCATTATCGACAAAAAATTGTGTCTAAATATTTTCATGGACGATGAATTTTTCTTTATTCGTTTATTTTTACAAGTGATATAAATGATTAGTTTTAGGAAAACGAAATAAATGGATCCTTCATGACTATGGATCACCAATAATTAATTTTTGCTCGTCCCTATTTGTTTGATTTAATTGCAGGTTAGCTTTTCGTGAATCGTGAACGATATCCTAATCTATGAATTATTCAGTGCGTAATCTTATGTTTTTTGGTTTTATTTTGGGTTACCCTCTTCATACGGTCACATGTACATACCTCAATTGGTAAACCAAGTTGTATAGGAGGTGATGAAAATTTGAAGTTTGACCAATAACTCACCAAAGGAGTTGATTCTTCCCACAAAAAACGAAAAAAAGAAAAATGAAAGAAAGAAACCTCTGAGGGGATAAGGCACAATTAAGATAATTTTGTTTATCCCTAAGTATTTGATTGTCTAGAGTGTTGTGCTTCTGTCTCAGTTTTTAGCGGATTCCAAAATAGTTCTCATGCTTCTACCAATGGCTTTTTTAAAAAAATTATTTATCTAAAACTACTAATGTCTAATTATACATGCACACGAACAAGTACAATGTTCAATTGAAGGAGTTCAATAAGAGAATTTATATTGATTCTACACCAGGGCTGGCACTTCGTTTTACGTAATCAAATTCGGATTGCGTGTTCATGCGTTAGAATGATGCTAGATACATTAAGATTAATTTACAAAATTAGGTGTAGTAAATAACGTGGCAGAAAAAATTAGGATGGGTAAATTAGTTTCCCGACGGATCATTGGAATAATTATGACGTGGTAATGAAACACAAGCACGATTTTTTGAGGGGCAAAAATTGAGTAACTCACACAGAAAGTTTTGTGCATCAGATAGTTACAGGAAAAAGGGAACATTGGTTTTGTTAAATCCAAGTGCCAAAAGCAAAATTGTCTCACTCATCAATTCAATAATTGACCAAAGCTTCCAAAACTATCGACATCGAAAGTGATTGCGGAGTGAGAATGCTCAAATTCTCTTTTAAGAAAGCAAAGAATTTGGAACAACTAATACTTTAATCAAACCTTATAATTGACCATCTCAGCCCAAAAAATAAGTGGTGGGTTGCTATCATGTCATTGAGTTCTGGCCAGCACTACCAGAGCCTTTGATCTCATCCTTCCGTTCATATAATATCGAACTTAGGACAAATAACATAGGAATAAGTAGTTAGTGACAAGAGCAATAATTCACCGAACCTAATCAAAGCAAAGGGGCTCCACATAGCTAGGGGATTTCTTGTCGTCTAAGGTGCAGTCTTGAATCCGGTGAGTCCTCGAAATTCAACAACATTTCACACCATGGTGCTGGTGGTGCTGATGCCAACAAAAGAAGGGTCTCTTCATCAATCATCAATCGATTGGTGATTTAGGGTTTGAAAGTGTCCGTGATTGATTTATTTCGTGTTTTGATATCTACTTGGAAAATAAAAAAGATGGGATATTCTCGATTCTATCTAATTCTCCACTCACCATAGTTCACAATAATGAGGGTGCAATGGATGGTTAAGGAGCATCGATTACCTTAGGAAGCAAATTAGAGTGCTTGCGTCTTGCCTAAATTAGGAAGCTATAGTACAAATTTTTGGAGATATATACTGTTTTGGCATGTAGTGGAGGGAAATGTTGTTAGTGCTAATACCATAGCCTTTCTTTCACTGTTATAAAACTATCCTTAACTTTAATTACCCTCATAATTTGTACCATCCGGTTTCAAAAAATTGCGCATGTATCTCGAGATCTAAAGAAAAATCAACTTTGCACCCTACGATTTGACCAGTCTTTGTTGTTGGGTTACGGACATGACGTTGCCCGTGTTTGTATTTAGTCAAAACATGTTGGTGATTTTCCTAAGTCGTAATTCACCAATTAGGGATATGGTACCCTAAAAACTCTTTCAGATCATTTAGGTCGAAAACCATGCAGTTTAACACCTCGATTGCCCTCAAGTTCCAGTTAATGGCATTAAGCTTGAAGATTTCAAGTGTAGATCGAAATCTTAGATCCAAAGTATAGGGTGTTGAAAGTAGAGGATGCAAGTTGTAAGTAAAGGTGAAGTTGAGTGAAGCCACTCAAGTGTAGTCCGATTCTCCGGCCATTCTTTTAGTGCAAGCGTGCATTCATGCATGTTTTTTCTTCATATATTTGGATTATTTATCAGCAAAAAGGAGGGCTAAAGCGACCAAAGTTAATCCTGAGAATCTTACAAACATTACAAGATGTTGGATTTGAACCATATTTATTTAGCACCAGCCCACTCGAGGGTCCAAGGGTACGCGACCCCATCATTCTAGTCCCGTGCGCGCGCATCAATGGTCCATAACCCTCCATACAATATAGGGGCACCCATGGACAAAAGTTAGTCAGTCACTCGCAATCGAGTCGAACTTTGTAATTTCATGGGAGACAAGTTGAGCACGCGGCTGTTGAGCCAACCAAGCTAGATGGTTTTTCTATTTCTACATCCCTTTTGGTGATAAGAGTGCAATGGTGGCTCCCGTGAAATCATAAGGTCGCATGTTAATCCATGCAAAACATACATCGAGTGGTCAGCGGTCCAGTTTGGAATTAGCTGAGATGCTATTGGTGTGCATCAGTCCAAGAAGCGTAAGCTGCAATTGGTTGTACCGCTAGGGCAATATTCTCGTAATCGGACAATGTGGGCGGTCGTGAAGAGAAAGCTTCCAAGCAAATAACTTGCGGATGCTACCAACCAACATATCGGCAAGAAAATTGATGGTTCAACCTCTGAGGCCTAAGATCATGACTGACCTCCGCTTTGCACCGTCATGTAATGGAGGTCCTTAGAAAAACGGGGCCGATTGTCGTTTCGCGATGACTCGTGGGGCCTCACTGTCACCGGCCATAACCTTCGGGAGCGGGTATTGCCTGCACCCGGATCTAGTTTGCATGTTACCGATGCATGCTAAGATTTTTATCAATCTACACACTGACAACAGCATCCTATAAGCTTTTTATATGCATCGAGTCAACATAAATATTCTGTTAAGAGTTTTAGACATTCAGGTACTGAGTATTAGATCACCATTTTTATTGAGGTTGACATAAATACAAACTATCAAAATTAGATGAAATAAAATAATAGTTAAAAAATTTTAATAGAAGAAGGGGGATAGGAAGTGGTGATTGGTGAGCACCGTCGGGTGTTGTTTGAGATTGGATGGGGGCCTAGAGTTCATTGTGCTGCCAAGGCAAAGGTAGCGCAAACCCTCGCTCTACCATGGCGATGGCTGTGCAGTCATCTTTTAGTGGTGCTTTAGCAACGACTAAGGTTGCGTGAACGTTACCTTTCGTTGGAGATGGTCTAAGCGACTCTCGCTCCGCTAGATGAAGGGATGTTGTCTTCTGGGTGCTATATCCACTCGGTGTCTCCATTTATCTAATCGTTGAATTGGTGGCTCGAATTGAGATGAGCCTCGTGGCTTGCAAGCAAGGGTCTACGCGATTCTCTCTCTTACGAGAAGCGACCCCTTTCTAAATTTTTGATTTGTTCATTCGAATTTAGTTGCGAGGCTTTTCTCTTTCTCGAATTCATCAATTAATAATATTCATTGTGAAAATATAAAGATTTTTGTTGTCATTAGTGAATCCATTTCATCAGTTTTAGAATCCATTCATCAAGTTCTTATTCCTTCCTCAACGCCCAGTTGCTTGCCAATTTGAAGTACGAGGACTCCGATGTTTGACCAGTATCGTTGATTAGTCAAACTGCAATGATTCTTATTATCGAGTCGACAATGTTACAGAAAATTAGGATATTTTCCTATATTAGAGATGTTAGAGAATTTTTTGTATATTTCGATGTATGGTAAGAAAGAGTACATCAATCTATTTATAAACTTATCAAAGCTAACATATATTAATCATGATATGCAAAATCAAAAGAGATATCGCAAAATTTGGAGAGATACAGGAAAACAATAGAAATATTCTAATTAACTCTAATATAGGAAAATATCATAATTTTCTCTGACAGACAACTTGAAGGGAGTGAACATAATCAACCGTCTCTTTTATCAGTTTCCTAACCTCTTTCTTTTCTATCGGCGGGACATTTGAGGTCTACCTACGTTAGGGTGGTTTCCTCTTGTTCATCTGGGGCTGTTAGCATTTGCAATTGGCATTATTTGTATCTTCTTTTGACATAATGACTACCGATCGCCAGGTCTTTCTCCTAGAGCAAAGATTGGCATTGAATATTAATGTCGCCATTGTTAAACAAACTCCCTTCTTCCCCCGCGCATATAAACTTAATTAATCCTAATCTTAACGGGCTCGTTCCGCGGTCCAATTGCTTTGAGCATTGCAATTTGCCGTGCTCAAACCTACTGTTGACACCGACAAATGGCATATAAACCACACAAGTTAGCGATGTAAGATAATTTAACACCTTACACAGGCAAGTTGACCCACCAAAACAAAGTTAGGATAGTAGTGAATAACTAACATTGCATTTAGTACATATTCAGCAAATCCTCTCTTCATATGCTAGTCATAGGGGAAATTTCAAATAAAGGTAAGTGGAGCCGTTTTCTCTAGTAGAGTCCATGTCCCAAATAAGGTCCTTAAGTTGCCAACTTAATGTCAAATAAGGTCTCGAGCTCACTAACCAACAAAATCTTCGTTGACTAGCGAGCCCGAGCATCCCATTTGCATCTTATGCACAAAAGATGCAGATGAGATGCATAGACTCCTCGACCGAGGAAAATTTGACTGACCGGTAAGCTCATTTTGGCCATTTTAGGGGCTTATTTGAGATAATATCAACTATGAACCTTCTTTTAAAAAAAATGTCCCACCTTAGACCTTTTATTGAAATTGCCCTGTTTATCATATAAAATTTCTTGCGTATACATTGGATTGGCCTGATGAAGACTTGATCTAAAAATTTTGAAAGTAAATGAAGCTCTCATATTGGTTCATCACGAATATTTGGAAGAAGGTCACGTGATGATTAAGAAGCGCCTAATAATTTTCCATGACATGATGCATCCCGATGAAGATCGAAGAAATTATTGTCGTAGCCATCAAGTGTTGTTGTACTATATTTGACAAAGTTTTTTTTATCTATATTGTATTATTTTTTCTTTTGAATGTCTAATTTAAACAGTAATATTATACCTTTCCTGCTCAACAAATTTACAGCTATACATAAATAAAATTCCTTATAAATTTTAATCCAAATTTTATTTATTTTTTTCTCCCTCCTACATGATGCATCTTCTAGTTTAAGAGCAACTAGTTAATACATGGAAAATTTTTTCATTGTAGACGAAAATATTTAGATATAAATTTATTATCGATAAGGAAAATATTTTTCATTAACTAATTATTTCAAGCAATATAGGCGATCATTTTGAGGAAAATATTTTCTAAATCATTTATTTTTCGCAAAACAAATGGTACCAAAAAATTGGTTCATATTTCAAAACTAATCCTTCAAAAAAAAAAAAAAAAAAGGCACGCCATTCATTCATATTAGCTAAAAGGATAGTTCCATAGAAAAACATGCAACCTAAGTGGAGGTAGCCAAGTAGACATCTCTTGATAATCATATGTAACAAAAAGCGATTAAAAATTTGAAGCAGAATTGTGTGTTGCTCTATGATAATGCCTAAAGGTTCCAAAAGCATCAACCTCACAAGTGGTTGAATAATACTAGTAGAACAGTCATTTTTCTTTTTTTCCTTTTTTTTAAGAATAAGTAAGAGGTTATCCATACATCTATTCAGTATCGTAGTCCAATAATGAGTGATTTGTTATTATATATTGCGATTCACCGCCACTAACAAGCCTTTCACTTCGTCTTGCATGCAAGTACTTTAATATATGCAATTATGCGTTTACAACTATAACGAGTCACCAAAAAAATTAATGGAGTGTGGTCCGCTAATTAGTCATGGGATTCGCACTCCCTAAATTATTGAAAACAGACATAAGCATAAGGGAAAAAGCCACCAAATACTTATTGTGACACATTTACTTTGAACTTTTTTATTGTGACCTAAAAAAATCCAAAACTATACTCACTGTGAACACATATGCCCTAAATTTTTTCTCGTGACATAAAAAACACAAAACTTGTACTTATGTAACACATTTACCCTCCATTAAATTCCCGTCAGATGACTTTTCAGCTAAAACTATGTCGTTTTCTTTCTGGTGTCCATTAAAGCAGATTTTTAACGATATCCATTAACGGAATTCTTGAAGAAGTATAAATGTGTTACATAGATATAATTTTGGGATTTTTGATGTCACAGAAAAAAATTTTAAGGTAATCTACCACAGTGGGCGTATTTTGGAATGTAATTGTGCTTTTTTACTTTGGGAAATCTTTAAAGTGGTTTTTTTACGTGAGAATTAGGTATTTTGAAAGTTTCTCTCTTTTATAGTGCTAAAGTGTATAGAGGTAAAATATGATAATGACAAAGAAAAAGATAGCAAGGTGCTTTTTAGTATGAATGGTGATGCCCACTTAAGAAAGAAAAGAAAAGCCATGTTACATTCTCAACTATGGCAATGAGAATCTGTAAGAGAAAAAAGGAAAAACAATAAATTTAGGCCCACCATTTTAAATTTCTATTGGATTTTTTTAGGCAATTTTGTCTCTTTAGGGAAAATGGGGATTTAGTCATAATGGGAGTCGTAGTAGCCCCTCAAGGAAAGAAACTCTTAACTTATTATAATGAGATTTTGGTAATTGACTCTATATCTTTCCCAAAAAAACATATCCTCACCCTCCATATAAGGAAAGTAGAAATAATCAACAGATAAGCATTACTATATAAAGATTATCCTAGTATCCTGCATCTATATATACAGTAGAATCACATTGCTCTTATACCAAAATACAATAACTAGACCGCGAATCACTACTCGTTTGAAAACAAATCAGACATGGTTGTCAACAGCTGTGCTAAATTATTGGTGTTGATGCTCGTGGCCACGATAGCATTGCAAGCATCTGTCACCGAGGGGACCCGATTTAAATAGGACTTGTGTAAGGTCCAATGCTTGGCTGAATGTTCTGTGATCGTGAACCCAATGGCCTGCTATCTTGCGTGCTACAGGAATTGTATAGGGGCATCGGAGGCTGTGACATTCGAAAGCCAATGCAACCTCGATTGCTTGGTGTCCAAATGACTTGACATGCATCCTAGTGCGAAAACAAAACCTTCACCTTTTAGATAAAAAAGATGTCCGTTTTTCTTCGTTCATCAATTGCGATAGGCTAAAAACTGTTGACTTTTTGTTTGATAATTAGACTTCTTGTAAAATCGTAAGATTTTTACTGTTGTTTCATGGAATACAAATCTACTATTTCTATTATTCGCACATTTGGGATCCATCAGCTTGGCAGACAGATTGATTTTTCCAGAAAATGCCTTCGTTTTTCAAGGAATTTACTTTTGTTTGGCTGGACATGAGATCAGTTTCCTACGCTTGTTAACAAGAAACTATAAACTTTTTCTTACATATATATATATATTCTTGGGACTGGTCCTTGAGAGTTGGGTTTGTGCGATAAGTCTGGGCATTGAGGAGAAGTTATTGCACGGTTTGTAGATCACAAATTAAGATCAATATGATTTGGACTATTAATCAAGTGGATCACTATATTATTATTAATCATGTGCAGATGAGCTTGGTCTACATATTCTTTATTACACCATACAATAGTTTTTTCGGGCATCAAGACCTCGATTTGTCTTTTGTAGTCTTTTTTTTCCAAGCTTTGATGGACAATGACGATAATTGGGGTCTTAATGAATACTAGTTTTTTTAACCACTAGAATTTGCCCAAGTGGCCACCGTTTCTATTTGATAAGGGGGAGGTAGAGAGTTCGAATCTCCACATTCTCAAAAGAGGGCAAGAGATGGGGATATGTAGTTTCAGATTTGGGTTTCGACTTTCACGTCCTACAAAAAGTAGGACAAAAGTATGAAAGTGAATTGATAGTTAGCGTAAGACAAAAAAAAAAAAAAGAACTCTAGCTTTTAAAAGCATGGATCTTATTTTTATCGACAACACAAAGTACTATTCTAGCCCCAATTTTCCAAAGAAGCAAATAATGAAAAACTAGGAAAAGAACACTATTTGGTAGTTGGGATAAAATTCAAGATGTGGTATGTTTTATCTTATCTTGTGTTTAGTGTCTGCTCAAGACATGATAAAGTCGAATATAGGAAAGATATAGTACGGATAATATTATCCCATGGGGGAGGTGGGATAATGGCAGATATGATTTCTAATTTCCATAATATAAAAGTTATTTTTCTCGAATAACAAACTTATTAAATTAACAAAATTAAAATAATATTTGAATATAAATAATATTTAAATTTTAATATAAAAAATTTAAAATAACAAAAACACAATAATTTCGTTTTTATTTATTCTTATTTTTATTTAAATATTCAAATTTCTTCCTATCATATGATATCATATATATAAATAAATAAATTTATTATTAATATTTATTAATATTTTAGGTATATTAGTATAATTTACTATTTAATAAAATTTTATTAGGGAATGATGGAAGGGGAAAAAGAAATAAAAAAAGAAATTAATTAAAAAAGAGAGGGAAAAATAATAAAAAATAAGCAAATAAAAATGAAGTAGGTAAGAGTGTCGTGTGAGATTTTTATCATCTCTGTTTGTACAATTTTTAAGTTTATTTACACTAATATGATGTTGATAGCAAATAATGAAAATGGTAAGATGTGAAAATCTCCAGCTTTATTATTGCGATTCACCAAACAAGAGATACGATATAACAAATTCCTTGAATTTCATACCTTATCTTTTCAAGTTCTATCATGACTAGAAATTCAAACAATCAAACATAACTTCAGTGTAGGTGCTTATTGATTGCTTATTGACTTTGGAAAAAATTATACCTATTAAAGGTTCTTTTAATTATCTTTTTTTTTTTGTTTTCCAATGTTTGGAAATGCATAATATGGGTTTTTATGTACTTTCTTTTATTGCAGATGCCAAGGAAGTCGATGGTTGTATGAATTCATGCTCGCAAAATTGCAAGAAATCTTAAGCCCCTCAAGAGTTTGGACGACCGCACTTGCAATTATAGCAAAATAATAAATCGTCAACTTGTAGAGAAGAATGTATGGGACAAAAGGAATAATAGATACAAAATGCATATTACTTTGCTCGGAAATCGTTGTTTACTTAATTAATTGTCATTGGGCATCATAAAATTACTCATCTTCTTATCGTTTAATGTCGAAGAGATATTGTCTTTCCGGCCATTGATGTCGTTGATATGTTTTCTAATATAATGATAATTTATTAACTAAAATATACGTGTATATATGGAAGACATTAATCTCAAAGTTCTAATTTCAGAGGAATTACATGATATTCCGGGCCTCAACCTAAGAAAATAGCATTCCTTTGTGGGCTTAGAAATCAAGGGTGCACATGAAATGCATTCCGGAACATAATGACGTTTGTTAAAAAATTTTCGGAATGCATTCTGAAGAGAATTTTACATTCTGGAATAAAAATGCGTTTGTTAAAAATATTTGATTTCAGAATGCATTCTTGATTCCAGAATGAGTTTTTGGCAAGAAAAAAAGAAGTTACTTTTTGTAGTTTCTTGATTCCGGAATGCATTCTCCCTATTTTCTCATAATTTTTTTTTCAATAAATGCATAAAAATTGAAAAATTCTAGAAAAATTCATAAAAATTTCCAGAAAATGGCTTAAAAAGAGTCAGATTACGGGAAAATATGAAATTTGGTAAATTTTTTTTAAAAAATAAAAAAAATCAAAAATTTCAAAACTTCATAGAATAGCTTAAAACACATGTGGCTACCCACTTTGAGTGAAATTTAAATTTTTTTGAGGTGCCCAAAAAAAATTAAAAATTTCAAAACTTCACAAAATGGCTTAAAATACATGTGGCCACCTACTTGGAGTGAAATTTAAATTTTTTGAGGTGCCCAAAACAAAAAGAAAAATAATAAAAAAATAAAAATTTTCAAAACTTCATAAAATGGCTTAAAATACCTGTGGCCACCCACTTTAAATGAAATTTAAATTTTTTGAGGTGCCCAAAAAAATAAAAATAAATAAAAATTTTCAAAACTTCACAAAATGGCTTAAAATATTTATAGCCACCCACTTTGAGAAAAATTTAAATTTTTTGAGGTGCCCAAAAAAAAAAAATTCAAAACTTCACAAAATAGCTTAGAATACCTGTGGTCACCCACTTTAAGTGAAATTTAAATATTTTTAGGTGCCCAAAAAAATTTAAAGAATCAAAAATTTCAAAACTTTATAGAATGGCTTATAATATCTGTGGCCACTCACTTTGTATAAAATTTAAATTTTTTTAGGTGCAAAAAAAAATCAACAAATCAAAATAGATTTTTGTTCCAGAAATCAATTTTTGTAGCAGAATTAGTCATGTTTTACTAAACAAATTTTTCCTCCAGAAATCAATTTCTGGCAAGAATTTGATTTCTGGAGCAGAATAGTTACCATTCGCACCCCAATGTGCCAATATTTCTTTGGGAACAAGTTACAAAAAGCCTGAAACTATGCTCACCGTAACACATTTAGTTTGAACTTTTTTTTTTGTGACATAAAAAACTCCAAACTATATCAATTACGACACATTTACTCTAAATCTTTTCCTGTGATATAAAAATCCCAAACTTGTATTTATTTTACACACTTATCCTCCATCAATGTTTCTTTTAACTTTTTTCATTGATAAAACTTTGATAGAGGGTAAATGTATTATACAAGTACAAATTTTTGGGTTTTTGATGTTTCAAAAACTAATTTAGAGTAAACGTGTCACAATGGCCATACTTTAAGATTTTTGGTGACTTTTGTCCTAATTATAATGATTTGTCACGTCACAAGATACTTGAGAAACGCAATCTATTAATTTTTTCAAATGGGTTGTTTTTCTGTATATATGTGGCCTATAAGAAGACATATATTCTTGAATATATGTTATTGTATTCGAAAAGCAAATTGTTTTTTAATGTAAACTCACTCATTATGAGTTCGAACTCGCGTACATTAAATGCATGTGCTGTAACACAAACATTACACGAATTTACTGTAAAACATTTTATTCTATTTTCCAAGTTAATTATATAGAACGTAACTAAGATCAGTTTACTCTTTTCGCAATATTTCGGGCAACAAAACCGGTGAATCCAAATGCAAACGAAAGAAGTCTCTTCACTAATCATAGACTCTCTATATCTGTGCGTCTGTCTCCCGCTTGCTTGAAGGGACTCTCAAACAATCATCATTTAATCAAGAATGACAAGGTTGGGCTCTTCTAGGTTTGGATCGAAGAAGGGGTAGTCCCAACAAATTCTCCACTCAAGCTGTTCGCTGTAGTGACGATTCGCCCTTCTGTTGGGAGCACTGGTTTCTCATTTCTAGGTACCTCATCGCAGGACATCAATGGCTTCTTTCCTAAGATGATTCACGAAATGCAAGTCCTAAAGTCGCCTCTCTTTGGATCATAGACATCAACCAGTTCAGGCATTGGTCGTGTCATGACAATGGGGCACCGTAGATGAACAATTGAGTGAACTCTACGCATCCACAGAAGACATTTGAATGCAAGGTAAGTCCAAGTCATGTTTCCATGTACGATTAATGTTGGGTGTTTTTAGGTTGTCATCAGCGGAGCAAAGAAAATCTCTTGAATTTTCATGAAATTTTATTTCTTATGAATCGAGATGATACGGTAGTAAAATGTGAAGAGATACTATATAGGCTTTATGAGAGGCTATCAAATGTAACATATATCAATCAAGATATGCACAATTAAAAAGATATTATACAATCTGAAGAGATATAAAAAAACAATAGAAATATTCTAGTTAGCTCTAATATTTGAAAATATTCTAATTTTCTCCGACTGACAACTTGAAGGGATCGGTTTTTGAGTGAAACAGGGCGCAAAAGTGTTATCTAAGACCGAGTAATTTACGGTTTGCTTCAAGGATCTCTGCTTGGTCCCTCCAGTCGTGTTCTCATCATACCGGTTTGAAGAAAAACTCCAAACCGGTGGAGTTTGGGCGGGTGGGCGACGGGAGTGGACATAATCAATTGTCTCTTTTCCCATTTTCCTAACCTCTTCTTTTCTATTGGCGGGACATGTGAGGTCTACCGACATTAGGGTGGTTTCCTCTTGTTCATCTGGGGCTGTTTAGCATTTGCAATTTGCATTAATTATTTGTATCTTCTTCTGACATAATGACTACCGAGCGCTAGGTATTTCTCCTAGAGCAAAGATTGGCATTGAATATTAATGTCGCCATTGTTACACAAACTCCCTTGTTCCCTGGTGCATATAAACTTAATTAATCCTAATCTTAAAGGGCTCGTTCCGCGGTCCAATCTCTTTGAGCACTGCAATTTGCCATGCTCAATCCTACTGTTGACACCGACAAAGGACATATAAACCCACATGTTAGCGATGTAAGATAATTTAACACCTTATAAAGGCAAGTTGACCACCAAAACAAAGTTAGGATAGTAGTGAATAACTAACATTGCATTTAGTACATATCGGCAAATCATCCTTCATATGCTTGTCATAGGGGAAAATTCAAATAAAGGTAAGTGGAGCTGTTTTCTCTAGAAGCGTCCATGTCTTAAATAAGGTCTTTAAGTTGCTAACTTAGTGTCAAATAAGGCCTTGAGCTCACCGGATGACCAAATCTTTGCTGACTGGCGAACCCGTGCTTCTCATTTGCATCTCATGTGCATCTTTTGTTCATACAAAAGATGCAAATGAGATGCACGGACTTGCCGGCCGAGGAAAATTTGACTGACCAGGAAGCTTGGGTCTTTATTTAAGACTAAGTTGGCCATTTGAGAGGCTTATTTGAGATAATGTCCACTATGAGCCTTCTTTTAAGATTAATGTCCCATCTTAGACCTTTTATTGAAATTGCCCTCTTTATCATATAAAATTTCTTGCATATACATTGGATTGGCCTAATGAAGGCTTGATCTAAAAATATTGAAAGTAAATGAAGTTCTTAAATCGGTTCATCACGAATATTTGGAAGGTCATGTGATGATTAAGAAGCACTCAATAATGTTCCATGACATGATGCATCCCAATGAAGATCGAAGAAATTATTGTCGTAGTCGTCAAGTGATGTACTATATTTGACAAAGTTTTCTATCTACATTGTATTACTTGTTTCTTTTGAATGTCTAATTTAAACAGTAATATTATACCTTTCTTGCGCAACAACTTTACAGCTATACATAAATAAAATTCCATATAAGTTTTAATCCAAAATTTTTGTATTTTTTTTCTCCCGCCTACATGATGAATCTCTAGTTTAAGAACAACTAGTTCGTACATGGAAGTTTTTTTCATCGTAGACGAAAATGTTTAGATATAAATTTGTTATCGATAAGGAAAATATTTTGTATTAACTAATTATTTTAAGTGATACGGGCGATCATTTTTAGGAAAATATTTTCTAAATCATTTATTTTTTGCAATTTTTTATAATTAGTTTTTGAATTTGTGATCGTTGGATCACACTATTCTTCATAAATCTCAAACGGTGCCAAAAAATTGATTCAAATTTCAAAACTAATCCTCCAAAATAAGAAAAGCACGCGATTCTTTCATATTAGCTAAAAGGATAATTCCATAGAAAAACATGCAACCTAAGTGGAGGTAGCCAAGTAGACATCTCTTGATAATCATAGGTAACAATAAGTGATCAAAAATTTGAAGCAGAATTGTGTGTTGCTCTATGATAATTCTTAAAGGTTCCAAAAGCATCAACCTCACAAGTGGTTGAATAATACTAGTAGAACAGTCATTTTTCTTTTTTTTTTTTCCTTTTTTTTAAGAATAAGTAAGAGGTTATCCATATATCTATTCAGTATCCTAGTCCAATAATGAGTGATTTGTTATTATATATGGGGATTCACCCCCACTAACAAGCCTTTCATTTCGTCTTGCATGCAAGTACTTTAATATATGCAACTATGCATTTACAAATGTAACGAGTCACAAAAAAATGTAACGAGTCGCCAAACAAATTAATGGAGTGTGGTCCACTAATTAGTCACGGGATTCGGGCACTCTAAGTTATTGAAAATGGACATAAGCATAAGGGAAAAAGCCACCAAATATTCATTGAGACACATTTATTCTGATTTTTTTTATCGTGACCTCAAAAATCCAAAACTATACCCACTATGAACACATTTGTCCTAAATTTTCTCTTGTGATATAAAAAACCTAAAACTTATACCCATGTGACTTTTTAGCTAAAACTATGTCATTTTTATTTCGTTTAAGTCATATGGATATCCTGTCAACACCGTTTGCCTTCTGGCATCCATTTAGGCAGATTTTTAATGATATTTATTGACAAAATCTTGACGAAGTATAAATGTGTTATATAGATAGAATTTTGGGATTTTCGATATCATAGAAAAAAGTTTAAGATAATGTATTACAGTGGGTGTATTTTGGAATGTAATTGTGCTTTTACTTTGGGAAATCTTTAAAGTAGTTTTTTTACGTGAGAATTAGGTATTTTGAAACTCTCTCTTCTATAGTGCTAAAGTGTATAGAGTTAAAATATGATAATAATAAAGAAAAAGATTGCAAGGTGCTTTTAGTATGAATGGTGATACCCACTTAAGAAAGAAAAGAAAAGCCATGTTACATTCTTAACAATGACAATGAGAATCTGTAAGAGAAAAATGGAAAAACAATAAATTTAGGCCCACCATTTTAAACTTCTATTGGAGTTTTTTAGGCAATTTTGTCTCTTTAGGGAAAATGGGGATTTAGCCAAAATGGGAGTTGTAGTGGCCCCACAAGGAAAGAAAAGCTTAACTTTTTTTTTTGAACAAAAAAATCTTAACTTATTGTAATGAGATTTTGGGATTTGACTATAAATCTTTCCCGAAAAAACCATATACTCACCCTCGATATAAAGAAAGTAGAAATAATCCATAGATAAGCGTTACAATATAAACAAATGAAGATTATCCCAATATCCTGCATCTATATATATAGTAGAATCACATCGCTCTTATACCAAAATACAGTAACTAGTCTGCGAATCATTACTTGTTTGAAAACAAATCAAACATGGAGGTCAAGAGTTGTGCTAAATTTGTGTTGCTGATGCTCGTGGCCACGATAGCGTTGCAAGCATCCCTCACTGAGGGGAACCGATTTAAATCGGACTTGTGTAAGGTCCAATGCTTGGCTGAATGTTCTGTGATCCCTAACCAAAGGGCCTGCTATCTCGCATGCTACAGGAATTGTGTAGAGGCATCGGAGCTTGTGACATTCGAAAGCCAATGCAACCTCGATTGCATGGTGTCCACATGTCTTGAACTGCATCCTGGTACGAAAACAAAACCTTCACCTTTTAGATAGAAAAGATGTATGTTTTTCTTCATTCATCAATTGTGATAGGCTAAAACCTTTAACTTTTTGTTTGATAATTAGACCGTTCGTAAAAGCAAGAGAATTTTACTGTTGTTTCATGGGATAAAAATCTACTATCTCTATTATTCGTAGGGAAAAATGTAGAAAAAGTTCTAAACCTTTTGCATTTGTGTCAATTTAGTTCTAAACTTTTTTTTTTTGTGTTAATTCAGTCCAAACTTTTTGCATTGGTGTCAATTTAGTCCTAAACCTTTTGTCTTTGTGCCAATTTAGTCATTCAAGCCAATTTTAGCCGGATTTTGCTGATGTGAACAATTTTTAATAATATTTTAATATTTTTTGAATATTTATTCATTTTTTTCTTTTTTTTTCCTCCTCTCCTCTCTTCCTCGAACTAGTCACTAGACCAAGCTGGTGAGATTCGCTCTCGTCGGATGGTCGAGAGGGCGGCCTCATGCTAGGCGGGCGAGGTTCGAGCCTCGCTAGCAGCTAGGCGAGGCTCGACCTCGCTAGCGGCTAGGTGAGGCATGACCTTGCCAGATCTGGCAAGGTCCAGCCTTGCCCAGCGCCTTCGCCATTGTTGGTGAGGGCGAGCCTCACCAGTGGCCGGTGAGGCCCACTAGTGAGGCTCACCCTCACCAGCGACCGACTGGAGAAAGGAGGGAGGGGAGGGAAAAAAAAGAAAAGAAAAAAATATATAAAAATTCAGAAAATATTATTAAAAGTTGTCAATGTTAGCACTGGTGATTGGCTACCGGTCGACTGGCATCCACATTAGAAAAATTTGGCCAAAATTGGCTGGAAGAATTGAATTGGCACTAAGACAAAAGGTTTTGGATTGAATTGGTATCAATGCAAAATGTTTAGGACTAGATTGGCATAAAAACATGGTTTAGGACTAAATTGGCACAAATGTAAAAAGATTTAGGATTGAATTGGCATAAAAAAAAGTTTATAATTGAATTGGCATAAAAAAAAAATTTATGATTAAATTGGCATCAATGCCAAATGTTGAGGACTTTTTTGATACTTTTCTCATTCTACTTGGCAGATAGCTTGATTTTTCCGGAAAATGCCTTCGTTTTTTCAAGGAATTTACTTTTATTTGGCTGGACATGAAATTAGTTTCCTGCGCTTGTTAACAGGAAACTATAAACTTTTTCTTACATAGATATTCTTGGGACTGGTCCTTGAGAGTTGGGTTTATGCGCTAAGTCTGGGCATTGAGGAGAAGTTATTACCCGGTTTGTAAATCACAAAGATCAATATCATTGTGAATATTAATCAAGTGGATCACCATATTATTATTAATCATGTGCAGATGAGCTTGGGCTATATATTCTTTATTAAACCATAAAAAGAGTTTTTTCAAGCATCAAGACCTCGATTCGTCCTCTGTAGTCCTTTTTTCCAAGCTTTGATAGCCGATGACGATGATTGATGTCTTAATGAATTCTAGTTTTTAAAAGCATGGATCTTATTTTTATCAACAACGAAAAATATTATTCTAGCCCCATTTTCCCGAAGAATCAAACGATGAAAAACTAGGGAAAGAACACCCTTAGTGTATGTGTATATTTATTGATTATCGACTTTGGAAAAAATTATAGCTAATAAAGGTTCTTTTAATTATCTTTTTTTTTTTTTTTGGTATTCCAATATTTGGAAATGCATACTATGGGTTTTTATGTACTTCTTTTTTATTGCAGATGCCAAGAAAGTCTATGGTTGTGTGAATTCATGCTCAGAAAATTGCAAGAAATCTTAAGCCCCTCAAGAGTTTGGAGGATCGCATTTGCAATTAAAGCGAAATAATAAATCGTGTACTTGTAGAGAAGAATGTATGGGACAAAAGGAATAATAGATACAAAATGCACGTTACTTTGCTCAGAAATCGTTGTTTGCCTAATTAATTGTCATTGGGCATCTTAAAATTACTCATCTTCTTATCGTTTCATGTCAAAGAAGATTCTAATTTCAGTGAAATTACATGAGATTACAAGCCTAAACCTAAGAAAATAGCATCCCTTCGTGGGCTTGGAAATGAAGGCGCCCATATTTCTTCGGGAAAAAGTCACAAAAAGCCCCATACTATTCTCACTGTGACAAATTTAACTTCAACTTTTTTTTTTGTGATACTCATTGCGACACATTTACCCTAAACATTTTCTTGTGACAAAATGCCCAAACTTGTATTTATTTGACATACTTACCCTCTATTAAGGTTATGTTGGATTTGATTTAAGCAATGTGGGTGTCATATCAACATTATTTGCTTTATGATGTCCGGGTAGGCAGATTTTTGTCGTTTTTCATTGATAAAACTTTGACAGATGGAGGGTAAATGTATTATACAGGTAAAAGTTTGGAATTTTTGATGTCACAAAAAAAAGTTAAGATAAATGTGTCACAGTGGGCACACCTTAAGATTTTTGGTGACTTTTGCTCTAATTGTATTGAGTTGTTACGTCACAAGATACTTGAGAAATGCATTCTATTGATTTTTCAAATGGGTTGTTGTTTTGTATATATGTGGCCTATAAGAAGACATATATTCTTGAATATATGTCATTGTATTCTAAAAGCAAATCATTTATTAAAGTAAATTCACTCATTATGAGTTCAAACGCGCGTACTTCAAATGCTTGTGCTGTAACGCAAACTTTACACGAATTTTACTGTAAAACATTTTATTCTATTTTCCAAGTTAATTATATATAACGTAACTAAGATAAGTTTACTCTTTTCGCAATATTTCGGGTGACAAAACCGGTGAATCCAAATGCAAACGAATGAAGTCTCTTCACCGATCACATACTCTCTATCTCTGTCCGTCTATCTCTCGCTTGCTCGAAGGGACTCTCGACCAATCATCATTTAATCAAGAATGACAAGGTTGGGCTCTTTAGGTTTGGACCAAAGAAGGGTTGGCCCCAACAAATTCTCCACTCAAGCCGCTCGCTGTAGTGACGATTCGACCTTCTGTTGGGAGCACTGGTTTCTCATTTCTAGGTACCTGATCGCAGGTCATCATTGGCTTCTTTCCTAAGGTGATTCACGAAGTGCAAGTCCTAAAGTCGCCTCTCTTTGGATCATAGACATCAACCAGTTTCAGGCATTTGTCGTGTCATGACAACGGGGCATCGTAGATGAACAGTTGAATGAACTTTACGCATCCTCATAAGACATATGAATGCAAGACAAGTCAATGTTTCCATGTACGATTACTGTTGGGTGGTTTTAGTTATCATCAGCAGAGCAAAGAAAATCCCTTGAATTTTCATGAAAATTTTATTTCTTATGAATTGAGATGATATGGTAGTAATCGATATTTTGATAAGGGAATTAGGTCATTTCGTCACCAAGTGTATTGGGTCATTTTCATTTTGGATTGGGGGGATGTGTTTATGAGCATATGACATTGATTCTCCATTTTTTGGCTGGCCAAAATTTACAATTCATTACAACCAACATTATGACATATCTAAGTGATCTTTAAATAGGTTTAAAGTTTCTGCAAGTCTATCATTTCTCGGTTAACTTACTTCAAATTATGTGTTCAATTGTTTACATACAAAACTTAAGCTACTACAGTGCTGTACATAACATACTTTACAATGTTTACATAACAGCCCCCTTCATGTGAAAGCTGATAGTATGACGAAAGCCTAATGCACGTGAAAGGATTTTTGTTAGAAAACCCAAAATGTATAACAGGAGGTTGACCCATAAATCAATGAATGGGGAGAGAGAGCAATCGAACTCAAGACCTCTAACTCTAATACTAACTTAAAAGTTTATAAATGCAATTGTCTACTTCAAAAGCTTGAACTGTTAGAGTAGATATTATATATTTCAGATTATCATTTTATGATTATTAGACGGTTATTAGTCAGTTACTTCAATTGCTTATTGTGATCTCAAGAGGTTAATTCGAGGCAATTTGGACTTTTTGCAAAAGAGTCTTCAAAAATCTTAAAACGGCAAAAAAGCAGATATTACTGGATATCGGAGCAAAAGTACAACTATTTGTTTGTATGATGTAATGCTTAGACGGGTCATGAAAAAGATGGTAACATGACCCTATAGCAAAACGGAGAACCCATAGGTCAGCATCTGCATTTGGCATTGCCTCCTGCCGATGGATTGGCGACAGTAGTGCTTCCATCTTAAGAAATTCGACAAATCTAGCATATCATCCCAAGCCACTCTGTCGATTTCTAATTTCCAGTGTCCGACCACACTCAAAGTTATGTATCTTACTTATCGTACTTTTCCCAGTGCTTGCTATCGTGCAGAAGGTTTTCTCATAAGATGTTTTCTAGGATCAAGAGGAAGCGCTATAATGACCAATTCGTGTGTATCATTCTCTTGAGTTGGGCTCACCTGCATCGGGTACAGCCTTTCCAAGACAAGGGAGAAAAGAAGTGCTGAACTTTTTCTTTTTGGGCCAGTCGGGATCAAGAACTTGATTAAAAGCCCATTTTACTCGAACCCCCTTTGCTGGTTTAGCTTGCAGTCTAGATATAACCGATAACGTTCATAATATGTTATGTTCGCAAGTATGGGATGGCTCCCATTTTTTTTGTCATTAATTCATTCATTTATTGCTAGTGAGACCGGAGCTTGTGATTCAGTGCCATTTTTCTTGTATCCCAAAAGTGAGGAAAAGGAGAAGGGGTTTAACATGACGGTTAGGCTGCGTGACAACGACAAGTAATCAGGTAGCGTAAGCCTTTCCAAGACAAGGGAGAAAAGAAGTGCTGAACTTTTTCTTTTTGGGCCAGTCAGGATCAAGAACTTGATTAAAAGCCCATTTTACTCGAACCCCCTTTGCTAGTTTAGCTTGTAGTCTAGATATAACCGATAACGTTCATAATATGTTATGTTCGCAAGTGTGGGATGGCTCCCATTTTTTCGGTCATTAATTCATTCATTTATTGCTAGTGAGAGTCGTCTCAGCCAGAGCTTGTGATTCGGTGCCATTTTTCTTGTATCCCAAGAGTGAGGAAAAGGAGAAGGGGTTTGACATGACGGTTATATTGCGTGACAAAGACAAGTAATCAGGTAGTGTAAACAGTCAATTAAAAATGATTAACTTAAAAATTTTTAGCGCCATGCTGGATGAGATGTACATCATGCGGATGATATGAATGGTCGTCGGTTATACCACATAAACTCTGTAAATAATACATAAAAATACTTTCTTGATGAATAGGTCACTATAGGGTGGGTTAAAAGGTTTCTTATGGAAAACCATTCGGATTATCGACACATAGAGAAGAGCTATCTCATGCTAAAACTATTGGAAAAAAAAAATCAAGTGTAGTGAATGGTGTAGAGAAGGTTTGCTCCCAAAGTCCTTTTGTTTGCAGATTAATAACACCCAATGCAGGAAGTACATAGGGCATGAGAAGAGGAACGGGCCTAGTAAACTTGAATGTTAGGTGGTAGGTAGATTTGATGACGGGGTGGCCCATCAGCCCGCCTGAGCCACATTGGCTTGAAAGGCACTTTTGCTTAGGCTTGGACAAGACTTTCTAATTATGAAATCTGATATGGTTTGATTGAGTTGGCCTGACAATGTTATACGTAATTTTTTTTATTATAGGCAGATTTGAGCGACACCTTGTGGTCATGGTGGAAAAAGTACGATATTCCCTTTAGAATAGCAATGAATTCTCGTTCATGAGTAGTTTGATGGCTTTTGAAGTCCAATGACCATCCGTATGTTATCAACGTACACTATTTATAAAAGTATAGTTGATCATGGATCCGACGACTCATTGGGCACTTTCATGTCTCCTAGTCGTCTTCTTTCGTGTAACATGGTATTGAATTTTGTCGAACTAAGTGCCAAGATTTTCATGTAACGAAAAAGTTTAAGGAGGTGGTTCCCAATAAACACAATTTAAGGAAAAATCACCTTGTTAAGACCTACAATTATGACCCCCAGAGAAGATGTCACGCAAATAGCCATTGATCTCTACCATTTACACAATATTACAACAGGTCAGGTAAAAAGGATGAGATTAAACACGTTATAAATTCACAGCCACTACATATGCCAACTCATACCAATAGAGTTGAACTACGTAGGTCTTCATTTCAAACAAGACATGTGTTTGTGATCGATTGATTTCGTGTTTTGATATCTATTTGGAAAATAAAGATGGGATATTATCAACTTTGTTTGTTTTGCAAAAATTAAATGATTTGAAAAATATTGTCCCAATAATAATCGTTTATATCCCTTATAAAAATGAATGAATTTTTTTTTCTTTCACGAAAATGTTTAGACATAAATTGTTATTGATAATGAAAATATTTTTCATTAACTAATTATTTCAAATAATACAAATGATCATTTTTAGAAATATAATTTTGAAACCATTCGTCATTTGCAAAATAAACGAAGTCTCATTTCTAACTAATTCTCCACTCACCACAGTTCACAATAATGAGGGTGCATGGTTAAGGACTATTAATTACCTTATGAAGCTAATTAGAGTGCTTGCATCTTGCCTTAATTAAGAAGCTCTATTACAAATTTTAAGATATACATATATAAATACATACATACATACATACATACATACATACATATATATATATATATATATATATATATATATATATATAGTTTTGGCATGTAGTGGAGGATATATTGTTAGTGCTAATACTATAGCTTTTCTTTCACAATTATAAAACTATCCTCATCTTTACCCTCATAATTTGGACCTTCTGATTTAAAAAAAAAAGGATAAAGACACAAACAGTCCTTAAACTTTAGCCCGATATACAATTTAGTTTATAAGCTTTTGATTTGTTTAATATGATCCTTGAACTTTTAGTATGTATTCAATGTAATACCTGAACTGTGTGCAAAATGTTCAATGTCCCTGAACTTAAATTAATTGAAGGACTATATTGAATATTTTCAAATAATTCAGGTACTAAATTGAACATGTACAAAAAATTCAAGGATGACATTGAGCAAATTAAAAGTTTAGGGATCACATTGCACATTGGGCTAAAATTCATGGACCGTTTGTGTCATTTTCCTTGCAAAAAATTGCACATGCATCTCAAGATTTAAAGAAAAATCAACTTTGCACCCTAAGATTTGACCAGTCTTCTGTTGTTGGGTGACAGACATTACGTGGCCAATGTTTATATTTAGTTAAAACGTGTTAGGTGAATTTCCTAAGTTTTTATTCACCAATTAGAGACATGGTTAGAGAAAACTATACCCCATAACCAAAAACTCTTTGAGACCATTTAGGTCCAAAATCATGCAGATTAACACCTCGGTTGCCCTCAATTTCCACTTAATGGAGTCAAAGATTTCAATTAAGAATGAAATCTTAGATGCAAGTATAGAGTTTTGAATTATAGAAATGGAAGTTGTAAGTAAAGGTAAAGTCAAGCGAAGCCATGCAAGTATAGTCCGATTCTCCGACCATTCTTTTAGTGCAAGCGTGCATTCATACATGTTTTTTTCTTCGTACGTTTGGATTTTTCTGTCAACAAAAGCGTAGTTAAGCTACCAAAGTTAATCTTAAGAATCTTACGATGATTACAGGACGTTGGATTTGGACCATAGTTGTTCAGCGAGACCCCACTTGAGTGTCCAAGGGTACGCAAACCCATCATTCTAGTCCTACAAGCGTGCGTCAACGGTCCGTGACCCTCCATACAAGATAGAATTGATAATTATCCAAAAAGTCCTAAACCTATTGCATGGTGGTCAGTTCTGTGATATTCTGAATTTTGATTCATTTTTGGGATTTATAAAGCGTATATTTCGTCAGTACGCTTGTAGTAAAATCTCGCTTGGAACTAATCACTCTTGGGTATTTTTAAAGTAGAGATTTTACTAAAATCGCACTAGATCGAATTTGGCCATTATTTAGAGCCTGAACTCTGGTGTCTAATTTCTCGGAGTTTCATGACGAATTTAATTGGATGGTGTCGATTTTATTGTGGCCAGCGTCGATATTGCCTAGAATTAGTAAAAAGTGAAATTTGAACCGGGTGCGAATTTTGACTAGTAGACCTCCCTTTTAGGATATTTTTGGTTAGTGTCTTTTGGCCTAATCCTAATTTATAATTAGGATTTTTCGTGGACCATTGGATCGATTCGAGTTTGAACGTGGGCCATTGGATTGCACTCAATTAATTTTTTGACTCTCTCTCTCTCTCTCTCTCTCCTTTGTTGCGCCCCTCCCCTACGAGCGTCCTCTCCCCCCTTCACGCTTACGTCCCTTCTCTCTCTGCATGTTCCCCCCATTGTCTCTCTCTTCCCTTTGCTCTTTCCCGCTTTCTCCTTTCCCCCTCCTTCACTCTTTCTGTCCGACCGTCCTCTCCTCCCTTCCATCATTTTCCCGTCGCTCACTGATGCCCGACCGCTGCACACCGTTTGCTTGACCGCCATGCGTCGACGTCTGGTCGTCTGTCGTCACTAGGGCCGCCATCCGTCTAGCTGACTCCTCCAATCCGGCTGTTCTCCCTGTCCCTCTGCGCGAGCAGCAACTTGTTTGTCATCGCGGCTCGGCGCTACCCGGCCGTCTGCCGGCCAGCCCAGTTTTGCCAGGCCCTTGCAGTCCTGCCACGCCACTACTGGCCGCTCCATCTCTGCTGCGACACCTTCCCCCCTTTCTTCCCTTTCCCTCTGTTCTGGCCGAATCCCCTGCCATCCCAGCTCCCTCTCTCGCCCATCGCCACCTCGGCTGCTCGCCACCTGCTGCCATTGTCGCTACTAGTCACTGCCGCTCTCATCGGCTCATCACCACCACCCCAGCTCCCTCTCTTGCCTATTGCCGCCCCGGCTGCCTGTCGCCATCCCCAGCCACCAGCCTTGCTCGTCGACTGCTCTCCAACTCACCTGGCTGAGCTCGTCGCCATTGCCATTGCCGTTGCCGTCGCCTTCTGACTGCAGCCCTAGCTCGTTAGCTGTGTCGTTTAGCCGTTGCCCAGGCCATGGCCAAGCTTGCCTAGCCACCGTCCCAGCCGTGGCCGAGCTCGCCTAACGTTGCCCAGCCGTCGCCCGTTCGCCTGGCTGCTTGGCCGGTCGTGGCCGAGAGTTTCAGACCGTGGCCAAGGGCCGTGCCGAGCCGTGGCCGGCTATCTTGCCTTTTGTGCTTGTGCTGCGCCAAGCCTGCCATTGTTCCACCGGGCCATTTTGGCCAATTACCAGTTTTCCTTGGTTCAAAACCTAGGTAAGTGACTCCTTAAACCCTACTTAGTACTTTGGGTATTATTAGACTTGTTTAAGGGTGATTAGTATTGGTTTAATGACTAAATAGGGTAGAGATTAGTTAATTGGATGTGATTGGTTTATGGTTTATTGTTGTGGTGATTTTGTGCTAAATTAGTGATCGATCAAGATGAGTTTAATGATTGAATTGTAGTGGCGTTTGTGGGTGAAATCAGTGTTTGAATGTAGCCGACTTGAAGGTCGGATTGATAGGCTAATGTAGTGAGTATGACTTGAATTTGAATAGTATGACGTGTTAGATTGGTATTGGCGAATTGTCTTGTGGCGTATGTGCATGAGAAATGTCCTGATGCGTGGTCACGCGGGATTAAACCCGGATTGATCGAAGGGTTGCCAACTTGAGGCGTGGTTACGCGGGTCAAGAGAAATGTCATGAAGCGTGATTACGCGGGACTGAGCCTGGATTGATAGGAGGGCTGCCAATTTGAGGCGTGCTTACGTGGGTGTGGCTAGAAAGGCAAGGAATGACCCGAGGCGTGATTACGCGGGTCGAGAGAAATGTCTTGAGATGTGGTTACGTGGGGTTGAGCTCGAATTAATCGGAGGGCTGAACCTGAGGCGTGTTGACGCTGGTCGTGGATAGTTGGTTGGACATGTATGCGAAACGTGTTGGGTTGAATTGAGTGAATGTACGTGGTTATGATGCTTGAGTGTTTATATTATATTCTTGGACTATTATTACATTATTGTGATTTGACTAATGTGCAGAGTTGGCGGGTGATTTGATGCGAGTAAGTGTGCATGAGAATTTTATTATGTCGATTGCTAGATTGCATGCTGTGACTCATCTGGGTACGCATTGGCCTAAGTGAGGTATAGGTTATCTACTTATTGAGATTTATTCTCATTGTTGTAATGTAAACCATTTCAGATCCCCGACCTCGACTTTGATCATGCCGCCACTTCGGCGTTTTGGGGTTCCTATGCATACGGTGCATGAGGAGATCAAGTATCCGGTTGGTCCAAATCAGACTTACATTAGGCACCTCACTACTGTTTTGGTAGATGTAGACTTGGAGGACTTACAACGCTATACTTACCTGGCCTGGTTCTATCGTGATGGGTTGGAGCTAGTTGGCCTAATTCAGGGTTTTCAGGGATAGTAGCACGGCAACGAGGATGATGTGGATTGGGAGCTTGGGGACGTGTAGGGTCATAATGGTGAGATTCTAGATGCTGAAGATCCCCCGAAGAACCCTGATCCTGAACCCGAGCCCGTACCAGAACTCGTAGCGCCTGCGAATCTCGAGCTCGAAGAGGAATTTGAAGAGCTCGTACTAGGGCCCTTGGAGTCCGAGCATGAGGAAGAGCCGATCGAGATCAACTCTGACACGGAGTCAGAGTCTTTAGGGTAGCTGGACTTAGAAGCTTTTTGATAAAGCCCTTTTTGTGCAGCTAGTTAGCTTACCCTACCACTTGTCCCTTTTTGATGATAATGGTGGATGTTAACCCTATGAGTTTAATGTCTAACTACTTTCCATTGTTATGAAATTATTGTTTTGTACTATTACTGTCCCTCTGTCATTGTCTTTTGTCTGGGTTGTTTTATTTCGCTTCCATTTGCGTATTTATGTGGCTATTTTGTTTGGGTCGGCGACGCGTCCTGGGACTTCGCGTTCAATATGATCGCCGTAGGGGTGTCGCGAGCTCGTTCGGGACCGGGCCGTGACAAGTTCGATCTTAAATCTTTCAATTGTACCAATTGAATCCTAAACCTTACAATTGTATTAATTTAGTTCTCAATCTTTTGTAAGTTTTTCAATTATTTGCATAGTTGAAAAGTTTAGGACTAAATTGACAAATCATCAAAAGGTTTAAGACTAAATTGGCATAATCAAAATGTTTAGGACTAAAGTGACCGTCAATAATAAATTTAGGACTTTTTGGATAATTTTCGCCGAGATAGGAGGACCAATGTAAAAAGTCGGTCGATCACTCACCATTGACTCAAACTTTGCAATTTCATGGGAGACAAGTTGAGCATGCGACTATTGGGCCAACCAAGCTAGATGGTTTTTCTATTTCTAGATTATTTCTGATTAGGGTCAGTCTCATAAGCAATTGGCTCTTTTGGTCTCCGTAATCTTGGACCTGTTACGTTGATAAGAACAGAAGCCTTGTGGCTACATCCTTTGTGATAATAAGATTGCAATGGTTGCTCTCGTAGAATCATAATGTCGCATATTAATCCATGCAAAATATACATCGAGTGGTTAGTGGTCTTGTTCGGAATTAGCTCAGATGCTATCGCTGTGCATAAGTCCAACGAGTGTAAGCTGGAATTTGGCGTACCGCTAGAGCAAAATTCTCGTAATCAGACAATGTGGACGGTTGTCAAGAGAAAGCTTCCAAGCAAATAGCTTGCGAAGGTTACGAAATACGAACCGACATGTGGGCAACAAATTGATGGTTCAACCTCAGAGGCCTAAGTCATGACAAACCTCCGCTTTGCACCACCATGTAATGGAGTTCGTTAGAAAAACGGGGCCGATTGTAGTTTTGCGACGACTTGTGGGAACTCACCGTCATTGGCCATAATCTTCGGGAGCGGGTATTGCCTGCACTCGGATCTAGTTCACATGTTTACGATGCATCCCAAGATTTTTATCAACCTACATTGAGTTTAACATAAATGCAACAATATCAAAATTAAATAAAATTTTAAAAATAGTTAAAAAATTTAATAGAAGAAGGGGGATGGGAAGTGGTTGTTGGCGAGCACGGTCGGGTGTTGTTGAGATTGGATAGGAGGCTAAGAGATCATTGTGCTGCCAAGGCGAGGGTCACGCAAACCCTCGCTCCACCATAGCAATATCTGTGCAGCCATCTGTTAGTGGTACTTTGTTAATGACTAAGGCTGCATGAATGTTGCCTTGCGTGGGAGATGGTCTAAACGACTCGCTCTGCCGGATGAAGGGATGTTGTCTCCGGGTGCTAAATATACGTACTATCTCTATTTATCTAATTGTTGAATTCGTGTCAACTAAGGCCCTAAAGTGGCCAACTTAGTATCAAACAAGACCTCAAGCTTATCGGCCGACCAAATCTTCGCTGACTAGCGAGCCCGTGCATCTCGTTTGCATATCATGTGCATCTTCCCTGCATACAAAAGATGCACATGAGATGCACAAACTTGCCAGCCAAGGAAGATTTGACTGACTTGTTAGCTCGGGTCTTTATTTAAGATTACGTTGGCCACTTTAGGGGCGTATTTGAGATAATGTCCACTATGGGTATTCCTTTAAGAAAAATATCCCACCTTAGACCTTTTATATGAAATTTTCCCATTAATCACATAAAATTTCTTGCACATACATTGGATTGCCCTAATGAAGGCTTGTTCTAAAAAATTCGAAAGTAAACGAAGTTCTTAAATCAGTTCATCATGAATATTTGGAAGAAGGTCAGGTGATGATGGTTAAGGAGCACCTAATAGTGGTCCATGCATGATGCATCCCAATGAAGATTGAAGAAATTATTGTCATAGTTGTGAAGTGTTGTACTATATTTGACAAAGTTTTTCATCTACATTGTATGACTTGTTTCTTTTTTTTCTTTTTGGTAAGGTATTTCTTTTGATGGTTAATACCACAAAAAATTCTAAATTGATACACTTGTGATAAATTTCTCCAAAACTAATTTTTTTTATCACCAAAAACCCTAAACTCGTACATCTTTGACAAATTTACCCTCCGTTAGTTACCGTTAAATTTTACTGTCAAATTGCAGAATTAGATGATACATGACACTTGATAGATGTATCAGTTTGGGGTTTTACCCTCCGTTTATCATAGGTGTACCGATTGTGATTTTTCGTGGTATTAATCTAATTTAATGGAAATTAACGGAGGATAAAATTATCACAAATGTACAAGTTTGGTGTTTTTAGTCGTAAAAAAATTAGTTTTGAGTATATTTGTCACATGTGTACCAGTTTAAGATTTTTGGTGGTCAAAAAATAAATTTTGAGAAATGAATTCAAGTTTTTGAAAGCATATATCTTAGTTTTATCGACAATGAAAAATATTTTTCGAGTCCCATTTTCCCAAAGAAACAAATGATGAAAAACTAGGAAAATAACACCCTTAGAGTAAATGTATATTGATTGATTGCATAATTTGGGTTTTTATGTACTTTATTTTATTGCAAATGCCAAGAAAGTCGAAGGCTGTGTGAATTCATGCCCAAAAAATTGCAAGAAGTCTTAAGCCCCTCAAGAATTTGGAGGATTGCATTCGCAATTAAAACAAAATAATAAATCGTGTGCTTGTAGAGAAGAATGTATGGGACAAAAGCAATGATAGGTACAAATTGCACATTACTTTGCCGAGAAATCATTGTTTTCCTATTTAATTGTCATAAGGCTTTTTAAAATTACTCATTACCTTATCGTTTCTTGTCGAAGAGATATTGTCTCTTCTGCCATTTATCCGTTGAAATGCTTCCCAATAGATTGGCAATTCATTGACTGAAATATATGCGTATATTTGGAAGACATCAAACTTGAAATTCTAATCTCAAAGGAATTACATGAGATTCCAGGCCTAAACCTAAGAAATTAGCATTCCTTTGTCGCCTTAGAAATCAATGTACTAATATTTCTTTGAGAAAAGCCATAAAAAAACCTCAAACTATTTTCATTATGGCGTATTTATCCTTAACTTTTTTTGTGATATCAAAAATCTCAAATTATGTTTACTGTGACACATTTATGCTAAACTTTTTTTAAATTTATACCTATATGACACATTAACCCTCCGTCAAGGTTCTATTGGATGATTTTTGTTGACACCTAAATTTTATCTAACAATTTAGAGTTAATTACATAAAAAAATTAAGGACTAATCTTTAACCCATAAACAAAAATATTATTGAATTGCATATAGATTTTGGGAACATTACTAGTAATAGACCCATACATTTGCATATTATTGAAGCGGCAGCAGGAGGGCTCTAAGTTAAAAGTTCTGAACCTAATTGATTTAATTGGACTAACTTTACAAGAGCATGGAAATCTGCCAAAGCCCTTTAATAATGGCCGAGAATTATAAGATGGCAAATCCTACTATTTGTGCGGGATTGATTATTTGGAGAAGCGAACAAGGGTAATTAAAGATCTTCACGTGGCCATGGACAAAAGGGAAAGATAACACTAAGGGAGGAAAGGAATTGTTTGTTGCTCTATGATAATGCTTCAATGCTCCAAAAGCATCAACATCACAAGTGGTTGTATAATACTAGTAGAACACTCATTTTCTTTTTCCTTCTTTTTTCTTATGTTATGAATAAGTAAGAGATTATCCTTATTTCTAATCATCATCCTAGTCCAATAATGAGTGATTGGTATTATATCTTGGGATTCACCACCACTAACAAGCTTTTCATGTAGTCTTGCATGCAAGAACTTTAATATATGCAACTATGCATTTACAAATGTAATGAGCCACCAAACAAATTAATGGAGTGGGGTCCACTAAGTAGTCACGGTGCCTGCATAAGAATGCAATAATACACATTCGGGTCTTTGTGATATGTGTAACATCCCGAAATTCGACTCACTTTCATTATCAATGAAATTGATATTATTTCTCATTGTGTTTCAGTAAGTCTTGCTCGGATCTGATCAATTTCAGGATATTGACCAATAGGGAAAGGCTAACTAGGAAAAACGGTATGTGGACCCAAGAGCTTGACCGTGAATTGAGTCCGATTCCGAGATATGACGAGAGGATATTTTGTACCAATGTGGGCTGGTCCAAGGAGAGTGACAGAATTGGTTCGACCGACGACGTATGATCGGATAGCGGGTGATTCCGCACTACCGAGAGTACGCGCGCGGCGAACGATCCCGAACTTATTCAGAATGATCACAACCCCCGGAACTAGCGATAGATCCTCGTGTTCTCTGGGAAATCGACATCGTCATAACTCGAGTGCCCTAGGTCGATACGCGTAACCTCTAAACAACCGTCCGTTAGTGAGAGACGCTAAAACTGCAAATTGAGTTAAATTGATCGTGGAATTGAGTGCGGACTTCGGCGTCGAATTTCGTGGGTGTACGCGGCTATTTTGCAAGGACAACGTCATTCTTATGTGGTCACTCATATATGGAATCAATAGAGTCGAAATTTGGAAATTTGACCCGGGATCGAAAAATTACCGTTTTGCCCTTGTGCCCTAGCCTTGTATTCCGAATTTTGGGGTTGATTGAAGATTATTTTAGGGTTTTATATTGAAATGTATTAGCCCAATAATGCTGGAAATTATGGTCTAAAATTCCCCCAAGAGTTTTTCCAAGTTTAAACATCAACCTTTGAATTAGGGGCAAGTTTGGCATTTTGAATATTTGGTCAATCACTCCACTATTTCACTCACTCTATATACTCCATAGTCTCTTTCTCTCTCTTCTCATTCTCTCCCCCAGCAGCCGGTTATCTCTTCTCTCCCCTCTCTCCCGCGAGCTCCTCCTCCTCCCGGTGCCATCGTCGCCGCTCACCGGAGCCGGCGCCGCCGCCGCCTGTGCCGACACCGCCCCATGCCTCACCACCAGCCAGCCGCCTTATTTTCTCTCCCTCTCCCCTCTCCCAAGCCGCGCGAGCAGCCCCTCCGCTTAGGCTCGCTGTCCGCAAGCCGCCGCCGGTGTCGCCGCCATGAAGACCGTCCATCGCCGCTGCTTGCCCTGCCGCTGCTCAGCCATCGTGCCACCTGTTTAGCCGTGTTTAGGAATTCAAGAAATCCAGGTGAGTTCGACTAGATTGCATTTTTAGATGGATTTGAGGGGTTAATTGGGTAATTTAGGGATCACAGTATAGGGGCTGTTAGGGACTGATTTTGTGGCACAATTGGTGACCGAGAGTGAAGATTTAATCGAGGTTTAGTGGGTTATAATGAGCTGTGTGGTGGCTGAACTTATACGTATTGATTTGGGCGAAATTGTGGATTTGGCGGAAGAAATTTGTGGACCGAGTGGTGGTTGTTCTTGTGGCTATTTCGCGGCTTAGTGCGAAGATTTTAGTTGAGGTTTGGAGATTTAGAATGGGCTGTGTAATGGCCGAATAGATTGGGTTGGATCGGCACAAGTTTGGAGTAAGTTCGGGTTCAATTGCGGATTTTAGTACGTGCCTAAGTCGGTCCTCGTGGTGGCTGATTTGGGTAATATTTTGGAGAGCCAAATGGTGTATATTGAGGATATTTATTGGCCTAGAAGATTTGTTTGGTGGCTGGGCATATCAGGATTGAATGAGACTAAGAGCGATCAATTTGGGGTTTAATTGTGTAAATACTGAGAATGTTTAGATTGGCGGATTATGTGGCTGATTTGTCTTTGGTTGTGATCAATTGGTGGTGCCGTGTCACGTGCCTAGTGTGATTAGGAATGGAGTAGCTTAGCGAGCCTTGAATGCGTGGATTCATGTTGACCAAATTGTGCGATTTACATGTGTGACTTATGTGCTATGCAAGAGTGCTTGAATTGCTTTCGTGGTCATGCTAATATGTTGATTGGGCATATTGAAATGCGGATCAAGCATATTGTATTATGGGTTGAATAAGTGGCGTTGTGCAACTGAATGCTCTTTGTGAAATTTGTAAATGCCCAAGTTTGAACGTTGTAGCCATGGGTGTGCATCTCGAGCATTAGCATGGCATGTGCATATACGAGTGTGCACGAATGACATGAGCGTGTGATAACATAAAACTCCCTGATGCGTTTTACGCAGGGTTCAAATAATAACTGGTGTGCATGAATGTGTGATCACATGAAACCCTGATGCGTTTTACGCGGGATAGTGAACCGTCTTGATGTGTGTTACGCGGGATGATGCCCGGATTCCCGGAAGATGACCAGCCTGATGCGTTTAACGCGAGTTGAGTGTCATGAGCCTGAAGCGTCTTATGCGGGTCGAAGAACGATATCAAAGAAATGGACCTGATGCGTTTTACACGGGTAGGTGAAATTGGCAATTGCAAGTGTGTAGGAGTGTAAGTGTGCAATGTATATTGATGACGCATGAGTATGAGGGTGAGCACGAGCATATGCATAACATGTGTCATGACTAAGTGATATGCGCATATGTGTCGTGATTGAATTTTGTGGCATTATTGTGATTGTGTATAATGCGCCTAACCTGTAGGGCCAAGTAATCACTAGATTTGGGCCTGAGGGCCTGAGTTATTTATGTTTAATCTGTGTGTTGTTTAATGTCCGTCAGGAGGTGCATGTTAGCCTAGCTTAGGTTTAGGGAACTTACTCACTGAGATTTATTCTCACGGTTGTTTAAACCCAAATTTTCAGACCCTCGGCCTTGAGATGCATTCAGTGCCAGTCTGTTTTGGGATTTCTCTCTGGATAGATCGGGAGGAGACGGTGTACCCCACAGGGAACGAGGATTTTTGGGTTAGATATCTTTCCACAGTCTGGGTCAAAGCGGACGAGGATCTCAACCAGGCCCATAGGTTTGTAGCATGGTGTATTCGGGACCAGGAGGTGACCTACCGACTTTTCCGATCTTTTGAGGTTTCGTTAACGGATGCTAGGGATCTTGACCCCCAGTGTCCCAATGGGGAATTGGTGAGCCCCGCCCGTATGCCGGAGGATGGGAACGTGGAACCGGTGCCGATGGAGTCGGAAGACGAGGAGCCTGAGTCCTGGAGCAGGACATGGAACCGGAGGACAAGGCCGAGCAAATGGATTCCGAGGAGGAGTCAGTTGGGGCTGAGTCCGAGTAGGATTCTCTAGACTCTGATGTCGAGCTGTTTGATAGCTCTTTCGAGTCATCGGGATCCGACTCGGACTGGGTTCCGTAGGCGTAGCTTTAACCCTAGATAGATCGAGCTAGTACCTTTTTGACCATAGCCCCTTCTAGTTGTTAGTAATCCTGACTGCTTGGGCTGCTTACCCCTTTTTTGTCAGTAGTGGCCATTGACCCGCTTTTGATTTTTGAGCGTAGGCTGTAAATGGATAAAGTATATGGTTCCCGGTTTAATGCAAATGTATATTTATTCATGTTGTTTGTTGTGTGGCTATTCTTGGTGGTGTGGTTTAAAATTGATCGGGTGTTGTATTGCTTCCGCGTGTGCTTTAATCTCTGTGTTGTGCATTGGGTCGGCGACGCGTTCTAGGGCGTCGCACTCGAATCGACTTTTGCGAGGGATGTGACGTACCGTAGGGTGCGGGGTGTGACAGTTTAGAGGTATTTTATGGGACCCTCCCTAGGTCCATACCTCGCAGGACATTGGTCGTTTAAATCTACGTATTCGATAGGAGTCGCCATTAGCCACGATTAAAGGTTGGCTAGAAACCCTAATCGAGATGCGGGAGTGTCATCTCGAAAAAAAAATACAACCAGAGATTATTAGGGATCGATGACTTGATTACACTAGTGTTTTTCAACTAATATCTTTTCGGTACCTAAACTTGACTATTTGCTAATCAAAATGTCGAGGCAGTCTATAATTACTCGAAAATTTTAAATTTCATCCTACCCATTCTAAAAGGAAAAACAACAATCGATGCATTTAAAGTGCGCAATCAATTGAAATAAAAAAAAAGATGCACAAACAGCGACCTAGATCATTTCTAAAAGAAAAAAAAAAAGACAATAAAAATCGCTAAGGTTTAGCCCTGAAGGCTTATTCAATTTGGAATCAAATTCTGTTCAAACCTAAGGTGATCACTAGGTGAATTCCAATTCTTAGCTTTTCCCACATTTTTTTTTTCTGAACTTTCTGATTTTTTTATATGTTTTATTGTAGAAAAATTGGACTTAGGACCGGGTCAGGGAATTCGGTCCGGTTTGTGTGTCTCGTCCAGACCCTAAAGGTCCGGGTTGGGTCTCAAATTCGTACCGGCTTTCGGGACCGATCCAAATGCGACCTTGGTCTAATGGGCTCGGGCTATTCCGACAAATCAAGCCCAAATTTCTGATTTCCTTTTAATTGATCCCAGCCCAAAACCTACGTCAGCCCATACTTTCAGCCCCAGCTTCACAAAACCTTCAGCCCATATTTCTATTTATTTATTTTTTAATAATATCCTTTTCTATTTTTATTTTTTATTTCCTGTTTTTATCTTCTTCCCGAATCTGCACCTTGAGTCATCTTCTTCAAATGGACTCTTCGCCGGAGATTCACGCCTAAAAACGATGCCACTGGCCAATGCCGAACCACTTTTCATCGGTCGTCCATTACGGCCGCCGCCAGACTTCCACCATCGGCCACTATATTCATCACAAGCGGTTGTATAATACTATTAGAACACTCATTTTCTTTTTCTTTCTTTTTTTAAGAATAAGAAAGAGATTATCCATATTTCTAATCAGCATCCCCGTCCAATAAGGAGTGATCTGTTATTTTATAACAAGCTTGTCGTTTAGTCTTGCATGCAAGTACTTTAATATATGCAACTATGCATTTACAAATGTAACGAGCCACCAAACAAATTAATGGAGTGTTCGTCCACTAAGTAGTCACAGTGCCTGCAAAAGAATGATAATACACATTCGGGTCTTCGTGATAGGCTTGCTAATTAATGATTCGCGCTTGCCAAAATATTGAAGACAGGCATAAGCGTAAGTAAAAAAGTCATCAGAAACCCCAATTTATACCTTCGGAAACACATTTATCCTAAATTTTTTATTATGACATTAAAAACTCCAAACTATGTCCACTTTCAAATATTTATCCTAAATTTTTTCTCGTGACATAAAACATTCCAAATTTGTAACTATGAGACATATTTACTCTCCATTAAAGTTTCGTGAGATGACTTTTCATTTAAAACAAGGTCGATTTATTTCTTTGAAATCACGTGGGCTTCACGTCAACATTATTTGCATTCCGGCATCCGTCTAGGTAAATTTTTAACAATGCTTGTTGATGAAATCTTGATCGAGGATAAATATGTTACGTAAATATAAAATTGAGATTTTTGACATCAGATAAGAAAGTTTGGGTAATGCTCATGTAACGGTGTGTTACTTTTTTAAAGAATGACGGTGCCTTGTGCACCACTAGTTTCTCTTGAGGCAACTGGTTAACGAGTTTAATTGGCTCCCAAGCGTTAAGGCAGAAGACAGGATTAAAAGAGAGGCGTATTATCCGGCCTAAACACAACAAGTCATTCTACAATTCTTGTTCTATCACTTTGAGTCGCTTTTTTTCATACAATATTGGACGTTGCTAGAAAGTAGTTTTTTAAATAAATTATTTTTAAGAGAAATGATTTAAATGTTCCTGTGTCCTCAATCTTCATTGGCACGTCTAAATTTCGGAACTCTGAACCTCAGTGCTAGGCTTGAAATCTCGCCCGTGGTCAATGAGGTTCGCGATGCCCTCACCCCAAACCAAGTGAAGCTCGGCCGGCGACCTTAGTGATAGGCTTGAAATCTTGATGCTCGGAAATGATATGGTTGCTCGGTTTAGTAGGTTTCCTTAAGAAATTTAGAATCCCACTTGATGCAGTGTTTCTTGTTGGCAAATCCCGCTGAGCTCTATTTCTTAAATTTTATTATTTAGAAAAGGTTGGCCACAATGAAAACAAGGAAAAAGAAAAGAAGGAAAAAACAATCACAATTTAGATACTTAGAAGTACTAGATGGTTTATTTATTCCGGTTCAGCGTCATAGGTTTTTTTTTTGGGTCGAAGGCGTGATAGATTAACTTGATTACTTTTTCTACTATCAATCTTCCAATTGGATTTAAATCTTACATTATGAGAAACTGTAAAATAAACATGATCAAAAGCTATGATTTTTTTATCCGTATAAAATTAATTTATTGTGATTTTGTACCTGATGGCCACAAAAAAAACTATAGAAAAAATCTCTTAGCTATTTTTTCCTTTTGAGTTCAAAATTCTGAGGCCATCTTAGAAATTACTCTAACAAATTTTTTAAATCTCATTATATAAGTTAATGGACTCCATAACACGTGTAGAGTGAACGCATATTTGATGTGTCCTAACATTACAATCCCTTTGATGGATTACTAGTATCTACAATTGAATAATTTATCTCCACGTCCGTGAAAACACAACTTTCATCAATTAATCTATTGTCAGACGAATTCCTTCATTTGAAAAATATTATAAAAGATCGGTTTTATAATCTTTATTTCAAGACGAAATAAATATGTTGACAAATTACAACAAAAATTCTACGTGAGATACTTCTTATTTTTGTTTGAGAAAATTAAGAGGGATTGGTACTTTTCTTTTTAGAAAGAGAGATTAATTTGAATTTAATGTGTAAAAAGAACACTTGTTGTTGTGTATGTAAATACACCAAAAAAAGAAGAAGAAGTGAAAGTCCACAATCTACTATCTTTGTTGGGTATTATCAATTTCTGTTTTCGGTGAAATGCCGGTTGCCCTTTCCATCTAAAGTGAAATGTGTGGCTGTCCTTGCACCGTTACTAGATTAAAATAAATGTACAGTCATACTAGCGGTGTCCAAAAAGTTTAGGGTAAACATGTCACAGTTGACATAATTCGAGATTTTCAATGGCTTTTTTCCTTTATTATATTCGAATGGGGAATGTAATTGTGCTTTTACTTTGGGAAATCTTCAAAGTAGTTTTTTTTTACAGGAGAACTAGGTATTTTGAAAATTTCTCTGTATAGAGGTAAACTATAATAATAATCATAATAAAGAAAACAAGAAAGAAAAAGATTACAAGGTGCTTTCAGTATGAATCGTAATACCCACTTAAGAAATAAAAGAAAAGCTATGTCACGATCTATCTGCCTAGAAAAAGTAAAAATGGAAAAATAAGGAAAAAAAATAAATTTAGGTCCACCGCTTTAAATTTATATTTAATTTTTATAGGGAATTTTGTCTTTTTCTGAAAATGGAGGATTTAGTCCTAATAGGGAGTAGCCCCAAAGGAAAGAAATCCTAGGAAAAACCAGATCCTCAAATAATTCTCCTTCCATCCAAAAAAGGTAAAAATTATCAATAGGCATTAACTGAGCTTGACCTGTTCGGTCAAATTAGTTGTTTAATAAAGATGGATAGAATTTTATCTTTACACATCATCAATACTATCGGATGAACAAGTGTTGGAGTCAAATTATCCTATAAATAAATGAAGATTATCCCAGTCTCCTGCATCTATATAAACAGTAGAATCACACCACTCTCATACCAAAATACAGTAAATAAATTACGAATCATTGCTCATTTGAAAATAAATCAACCATGGATGGGAAGAGTTGTGCTAAATTGGTAATGCTAATGTTGGTGGCCACCATGGCGTTGCAGGCATCTGCCACCGAGGTGAATTCATTCAAAACGTTCGTTTGTAAGGCAACTTGCGGGTTCCAATGTGCTCTGAGTTTTAGCTGGAAGCCCTGCTTTCGAAAGTGCTACAATCATTGTGTCGGTGCTGCATCGGAAGTTGAGAAATTCGAAAGCCAATGCAACCTCGATTGCATGGTGTCCAAATGTCGTAGACTGCATCTTGGTACGAAAACAAAATCTTCACCTTTTAGATAGAAAAGAAGTACGTTTTTCTTCTTTCATCAATTGTGATAGGCTAAAACCTTCAACTTTTTGTTTGATAATCAGATTGCTCGTAAAAGCAAGAGAATTTTACTATTGTTTCATGGAATAAAAATCTACTATCTCTATTATTCGTACGTTTGGGATCCATCTGCCTGATAGACAGCTTGATTTTTTTCAGAAAATGCCGGCGCTTTTCAAGGACTTTACTTTTGTTTGGCTGTAATGAAATTAGTTTCCTATGTTTTTTTTGGTAAGGAATTAGTTTCCTATGTTTGTTAACAAGAAATTCTAAACTTTTTCTTGCATATTTTCTTGGGATTGGTCCTTGAGAGTTGGGTTTACGGGACGAGTCTAGGCATCGGGGAGAAGATATTACATGATTTGTAAATCATAAAGATGAATATCATTTGGACTATTAATCAAGTGAATCACCATATTGTTGTTAATCATGTGTGTCCCCCATGGTTATTGGTGCACATGGGCTTGGTCTACATATTCTGTATTACACCAACACAATAGTTTTTTCAAGCATCAAGGCCTCGATTTCTGCCTTTGGAGTCCTTTTTCCAAGCTTTGAATGGCCAATGACGATGATTGAGGTCTTAATGAATTCTAATATTTAAAAGCATGGATCTTATTTTTATCGACAACGAAAAAATTTATTCTAGCCCCATTTTCCCAAAGATACAAACGATGAAAAACTAGGAAAAGAACACCCTTAGTGAAGGTGTATATTGATTGATTATCGATTTTGGAAGAATTAAACATAATAAAGATTAGTTTAATTATCTTTTTTTTGTATTTAAATATTTGGAAATGCATAATATGGGTTCTTATGTACTCTCCTTTATTGCAGATGCCAAGAAAGTCGAAGGCTGTGTAAATTCATGCCCAAAAAATTGCAAGAATTCTTAGGCCCCTCAAGAGCTCGGTGGATCGTATCCGCAATTAAAGCGAAATAATAAATTGTGTACTTGAAGAGAAGAATGTATGGGACAAAAGGAATGCAAGATACAAAGTGCACATTACTTTGCTCAGAAATCTCTATTTACCTAATTAATTGTCATTGGTCTTTTTAAAAGGGCCACAGTTCTTTTACTCCCTCTATTGTTAAAACACTCATTAACACAATGTTCTAACAATATTGCCTTTTGTTTTCACGACCTACCCCTCGAGGGCTGCCCCGGAAGAATAGGTCTAGAGGTATTTTATTGGACCTTCCCTAGGTCCATACCTCGCATGACATTGATCGTTTAAATCTACGTATTCGATAGGAGTCGCCAGTAGCCACGATTAAAGGTTGACTAGAAACCCTAATCGAGATACGAGAGTGTCATCTCGAAAAAAAACACAACCAGAGATTCTTAAGGATCGAGGACTTGATTACACTAGTGTTTTTCAACTAATGTCTTTTCCGCACCTCAACTTGACTATTTGCTAATCAAACTGTCGAGGCAGTCCATAATTAGTCGAGAGTTTTAAATTTCGTCCTACCCATTCTAAAAGGAAAAACAACAATCGATGCATTTAAAGTGCGCAATCAATTGAAATAAAAAAAAAAGATGCACAAACAGCGACCTAGAATCATCTCTAAAAGCTAAAAAAAAAGACAACAAAAAATCACTAAGGTTTAGCCCTAAAGGCTTATTCAATTTGGAATCAAATTTTGTTCGAACCTAAGGTGATCACTAGGTGAATTCCAATTCTTAGCTTTTCCCACATTTTTTTTTTCTGAACTTTCTGATTTTTTTATATGTTTTATTGTAGAAAAATTGGACTTCGGACCGGGTCAGGGAACCCGGTCCGGTTTGTGGGTCTCGTCCGGACCCTAAAGGTCCGGGTTGGGTCTCAAATTCGTACCGGCTTTCGGAACTGATCCAAATGCGACCTTGGTCTAATGGGCTCGGGCTATTCCGACAAATCAAGCCCAAATTTCTGATTTCCTTTTAATTGATCCCAGCCCAAAACCTACGTCAGCCCATACTTTCAACCCCAGCTTCACAAAACCTTCAGCCCATATTTCTATTTATTTATTTTTTAATAATATCCTTTTTCTATTTTTATTTTTTATTTCCTGTTTTTATCTTCTTCTTCCCGAATTTGCACCTTGAGTCATCTCCTTCAAATGGACTCTTCGCCGGAGATTCACGCCTAAAAAAGACGCCACTGGCCAATGCCATTAAAAACCCCAATTTATACCTTCTGAAACACATTTATTCTAAACTTTTTATTATGACATTAAAAACTCCAAACTATGTCCACTTTCCGATATTTATCCTAAATTTTTTCTTATGACATAAAACATTCCAAATTTGTAACTACGAGACATATTTACTCTCCGTCAAAGTTTCGTAAGATGATTTTTCAGTCAAAACAAAGTCGATTTATTTCATTGAAGTCACGTGGGCTCCATGTCAACATCGTTTGCATTCCGACGTCCATCTAGGCAAATTTTTAATGATGCTTGTTGACAAAATTTTGATAGAGGATAAATATGTTACGTAAATACAGGTTTGAGATATTTGGCATCAGATAAGAAAGTTTGGATAATGCTCATGGGACGGTCTGTTGCTTTTTTAAAGAACGACGGTGCGTTCTGCACCACTAGTTTCTCTTGAGGCAACTGGTTAACGAGTTTAATTGGCTCCGAAGTGTTAAGGCAGAAGACAGGAGAAAAACAGACGCGTATCGTCCGGCCTAAAAACAATAAGTCATTCTACCATTCTTGTTCTGTCACTTTGAGTCACTTTTTTTCATCAAATATTGGGCGTTGCTAGAAAGTAGTTTTTTAAATAAATTATTTTTAAGAGAGATGATTTAAAAGTTCCTGTGTCCTCAACCTTCATTGGCACGTCTAGATTTGGGAACTCTGAACCTCAGTGCTAGGCTTGAAATCTCGCCCGTGGTCAATGAGGTTCACGATGCCCTCACCCCAAACCAAGTGAAGCTTGGCCGGCGACCTTAGTGATAGGCTTGAAATCTCGATGCTCGGAAATGACATGGTTGCTCGGTTTAGTAGGTTTCCTTAAGAAATTTAGAATCCCGCTTGATGCAGTGTTTCTTGTTGGCAAAGCCCGCTGAGTCTATTTCTTAAATTTTATTATTTAGAAAAGGTGGCCACAATGAAAACAAGGAAAAAGAAAAGAAGGAAAAAACAATCACAATTTAGATACTTAGAAGTACTAGATGGTTTATTTATTCCGGTTCAGCGTCATAGGTTTTTTTTTTGGGTCGAAGGCATGATAGATTAACTTGATTACTTTTTCTACTATCAATCTTCCAATTGGATTTAAATCTTACATTATGAGAAACTGTAAAATAAACATGATCAAAAGCTATGATTTTTTTATCCGTATAAAATTAATTTATTGTGATTTTGTTCCTGATGGCCACAAAAAAAACTATAGAAAAAATCTCTTAGCTATTTTTTCTTTTTGAGTTCAAAATTCTGAGGCCATCTTAGAAATTACTCTAACAAATTTTTTAAATCTCATTATATAAGTTAATGGACTCCATAACACGTGTAGAGTGAACGCATATTTGATGTGTCCTAACATTACAATCCCTTTGATGGATTACTAGTATCTACAATTGAATAATTTATCTCCACGTCCGTGAAAACACAACTTTCATCAATTAATCTATTGTCAGACGAATTCCTTCATTTGAAAAATATTATAAAAGATCGGTTTTATAATCTTTATTTCAAGACGAAATAAATATGTTGACAGATTACGACAAAAATTCTACGCTAGATACTTCTTATTTTTGTTTGAGACAATTAAGAGGGATTGGTACTTTTCTTTTTAGAAAGAGAGATTAATTTGAATTTAATGTGTAAAAAGAACTCTTGTTGTTGTGTATGTAAATACACCAAAAAAAGAAGAAGAAGTGAAAGTCCACAATCTACTATCTTTGCTGGGTATTATCAATTTCTGTTTTCGGTGAAATGCCGGTTGCCCTTTCCATCTGAAGTGAAATGTGTGGCTATCCTTGCACCGTTACTAGATTAAAATAAATGTACAGTCATACTAGCGGCGTCCAAAAAGTTTAGGGTAAACGTGTCACAGTTGACATAATTCGAGATTTTCAATGGCTTTTTTCCTTTATTATATTCGAATTGGGAATGTAATTGTGCTTTTACTTTGGGAAATCTTCAAAGTAGTTTTGTTTTACAGGAGAATTAGGTATTTTGAAAATTTCTCTGTATAGAGGTAAACTATAATAATAATCATAATAAAGAAAACAAGAAAGAAAAAGATTACAAGGTGCTTTTATGAATCGTAATACCCACTTAAGAAATAAAAGAAAAGCTATGTCACGATCTATCTGCCTAGAAAAAGTAAAAATGGAAAAATAAGGAAAAATAAATAAATTTGGGTCCACCGTTTTAAATTTATATTTAATTTTTATAGGGAATTTTGTCTTTTTCTGAAAATGGAGGATTTAGTCCTAATAGGGAGTAGCCCCCAAGAAAAGAAATCCTAGGAAAAACCAGATCCTCAAATAATTCTCCTTCCATCCAAAAAAAGTAAAAATTATCAATAGGCATTAACTGAGCTTGAACCGTGCGGTCAAATTATTTGTTTAATAAAGATGGATAGAATTTTATCTTTACACATCATCAATACTATCGGATGAACAAGTGTTGGAGTCAAATTACCCTTTAAATAAATGAAGATTATCCCAGTCTCCTGCATCTATATAAACAGTAGAATCACACCACTCTCATACCAAAATACAGTAAATAAATTACGAATCATTGCTCATTTGAAAATAAATCAACCATGAATGCTAAGAATTGTGCTAAATTGGTAATGCTGATGTTGGTGGCCACGATAGCATTGCAGGCATCTGCTGCCGAGGTGAATTCATTCAAATCGATCATTTGTAAGGGAGTTTGCGGGTTGCGATGTGCTCTGAATTTTCGCCGGAAGACTTGCTTTCGAAATTGCTACAATCTTTGTGTCGGTGGTGCATCGGAAGTTGAGAAATTCGAAAGCCAATGCAACCTCGATTGCATGGTGTCCAAATGTCGTAGACTGCATCTTGGTACGAAAACAAAATCTTCACCTTTTAGATAGAAAAGACGTATGTTTTTCTTCATTCATCGATTGTGATAGGCTAAAACCTTCAACTTTTTTGTTTGATAATCAGACTGCTCGTAAAGGCAAGAGAATTTTACTGTTGTTTCATGGAATAAAAATCTACTATCTCTATTATTCGTACCTTTGGGATCCATTTGCTTGACCGACAGCTTGATTTTTCTTCAGAAAATGCCTGCATTTTTCAAGGAATTTACTTTTGTTTGGCTGTAATGAAATTAGTTTCCTATGTTTGTTAACAGAAATTCTAAACTTTTTCTTACATATTTTCTTGGGATTGGTCCTTGAGAATTGGGTTTATGGGACGAGTCTAGGCATCGAGGAGAAGATATTACATGATTTGAAAATCATGTGGGTCTCTCATGGTTAATGGTGCACATGGGCTTGGTCTACATATTCTTTAATACACCAACACGATAGTTTTTTCGAGCATCAAGACCTCGGTTCCTGCCTGTGGAGTCTTTTTTCCAAGCTTTGAATGGCCAATGATGATGATTGAGGTCTTAAGGAATTCTAATATTTAAAAGCATAGATCTTATTTCTATCGACAACGAAAAAAATTATTCTAGCCCCATTTTCCCAAAGATACAAACGATGAAAAACTAGGAAAACAACAACCTTAGTGAAGGTGTATATTGATCGATTATCGACTTTGGAAAAAATTATACATAATAAAGATTCTTTTGATTATCTTTTTTTTTGTATTTAAGTATTTGGAAATGCATAATGTGGGTTTTTATGTACTTTCTTTTATTGCAGATGCCAAGAAAGTCAAAGGCTGTGTGAATTCATGCTTGGAAAATTGCAAGAATTCTTAAGCCCCTCAAGAGTTTGGAGGATCGCATTCACAATTAAAGAGAAATAATAAATTGTGTACTTGAAGAGAAGAGTGTATGGGACAAAAGGAATGCAAGGAACAAAGTGCATATTACTTTGCTCAGAAATCGTTGTTTACCTAATTAATTGTCATTGGTCTTTTTAAAAGGGCCATGGTTTTTTTACTCCCGCTATTGTGAAAACTCATTAACACAATAATCTAACAATATTGCTCTTTGTTTTCACGACCTATCTTGAGGGCCGCCCTGGGAGAGTAGGTCCAGAGGTATATCAAAACTAATCCTTCAAAAAAACAAAAAGCACGCCATTCATTCATATTAGCTAAAAGGATAGTTCCAGAGAAAAACATGCAACCTAAGTGGAAGTAGCCAAGTAGACATCTCTTGATAATCATATGTAACAATAAGTGATTAAAAGTTTGAAGCAGAATTGTGTATTGCTCTATGATAATGCTTAAAGGTTCCATAAGCATCAACCTCACAAGTGGTTGAACAATACTAGTAGAACAGTCATTTTTCTTTTTTTCCTTTTTTTAAAGAATAATTAAGAGGTTATCCATATATCTATTCCGTATCCTAGTCCAATAATGAGTGATTTGTTATTATATATTGGGATTCAGCACCACTAAGAAGCCTTTCATTTCATCTTGCATGCAAGTACTTTAATATATGCAACTATCCATTTACAAATGTAGCGAGTCACAAAAAAATGTAACGAGTCACCAAACAAATTAATGGAGTGTGGTCCACTAATTAGTCATGGGATTCGCGCACTCTAAATTATTGAAAACGGACATAAGCATAGGGGAAAAGGCCACCAAATATTCATTGACATACATTTATCCTGAACTTTTTTTATTGTGATATCAAAAATTCAAAACTATACCCACCGTGAACACATTCGTCCTAAATTTTCACTCGTGACATAAAAAAATCTAAAACTTGTACCAATATGACATATTTACCTTCAATCAAATTCCTGTCAGATGACTTTTCATCTAACTACGTTGTTTTTATTTCATTTAAATCATGCGAGTGCCCTGTCAACACCGTTTGCCTTCTGACGTCCATTTAAGCAAATTTTTAACGATATCCAATGACGGAATCTTGATAGAGTATAAATTTGTTACATAGATATAAGTTTGAGATTTTTAATATCACAGAAAAAAAAGTTTAAGATAACGTGTCACAGTAGGCGTTTTTTGGAATGTAACTGTGCTTTTACTTTAGGAAATCTTTAAAGTAGTTTTTTTTCGTGAGAATTAAGTATTTTGAAACTTTCTCTCTTCTATAGTGCTAAAGTGTAAGAGGTAAAGTATGATAATAATAAAGAAAAAGATTGCAAGGTGCTTTTACCATGAATGGTGATACCCACTTAAGAAAGAAAAGAAAAGCCATGAGAATCTGTTAGAGAAAAAAGGAAAAACAAGGAAAAACAATAAATTTAGGCCCACCATTTTAAACTTCCATTGGATTTTTTTAGGCAATTTTGTCTCTTTAGGGAAAATGGGGATTTAGTCAAAATGGGAGTGGTAGTGGCCCCACAAGGAAAAAAAATCTCAACTTCTTTTTTTTTGAACAAAAAATCTTAACTTATTGTAATGAGATTTTGGGATTTGACTATAAATCTTTCCCGAAAAATCAATATACTCACCCTCCATATAAAGAAAGTAGAAATAATCCATAGATGAGCGTTACAATATAAACAAATGAAGATTATCCCAATATCCTGCATCTATATATATAGCAGAATCTGTGACATTCCGAAATTCCGCCCATTTGGGATTTATGAAATGACTGAGTTTATTAATGTACCTGTAGTTAGTTCTCGCCTGGAACTGATCATTCTTGGGATACTAACCTATAGGGAAAGGCTAATTGGAGATTTAAATTCGTACGACTAGAGAAATTTGATCGTGAACCGACTTTCGATCAGAAAATCGTCGAGGAGACATGTCACGCCCCGTACCCACGAAGCTCGAGCATCCCGTCACTGGTTGAATTTGCTGCGACATCCCAGGACGCGTCGCCGACCCAACGCCCAAAATACACAGATCAAAGCACATGTGGAAGTGACGTATATATATATATATATATACACACACACACACACCTGTACAATAAATCATACAACCAAGGATAGCATAATAGACAAAACCAATGAGATTGGAAATATACACATTACATTACTAGTAAAATATTTACAATATCTGCTTACACCAGGTACACTTATAAAAGTCAAAACGGGTTAATAACCACCAACATCAAAAGAGGGTACATGGCTCTGCGGTCAAACACCATATCTATCCGAGGCTTCTCCTAAAATGTGTCGGCTCACCTGCCATCCTCAATGCTGGGAGGGGTATGAAAAGAGTGGGTTTATATGACAATGAGACAAGCTCAGCGAGTAAAAACCCCTAAACCAAAACTAGGTTAACATGCACTTTCTGACAAGAAAAACTAAGCACACACTACATAACAATTTCCATCAAAAGACCTAGGCCCTCGGGCCCAGATTGAGTATACAATCGACCCTGCAGGTTAGGCATTTTATATAAATCACGGCACATACGCTACACACTGGTTACATGTACGTCATACGCGTGCTCATGCCTCAAGTGCCTGTCTTACATACGACTCGCCGGCTCGCACATTAGTCACATACTCTAGCACACATTTGTCATGCTTATGAATCTCCTCAAATCATGCACTTTGGCACACATCTCATTTTAGCAATTTATAAACTGACCCGAAGGCCACGGCCTGAAGGCTCACAACACTTCGCGGCCCGCACCCAAGCGCATCTGGCCCAGTGTCTCTAGCCTGCTCCAAAGTGCATGAAGCGCAACATCGATCTCCTTACGAACCAAAGCCGTCTTTCGGACAAATCGGACATCGTCTTGCTTTAAAGTGCATGAGGACGGCACGACCTGAAGGCCAATAAGTGATCACACGGCGCACTACCAATTTTATTTGAGCCTTCCGTAAACGCATCTGGGCATTTAGGGTGATCACACATGTTAATGCCAGGCACGCAAACTCGCACACTTTTCTTCTCATGCCCATTCTCGGCATACGGAATGCGTGACCATGCAAAATGAGCAATCAATTTCAATCACGAGCACATAACTCAACAAAATCAATACGTGCTCAATTCATGCCACACGTGCTCAATTGACATGCTAACAAGCCATACACATAATTCAGATCCTTGGGCGCCATAATTCACGCTAATCAAAGGCCAATCGCACACCGCCTTAATCAGTCACACAACCATGCTGTATGGCATTATTCAATTGATCAACCAGGCACGTAATTCAGCCCATAAACCATTTAAACAAAACATGGTCGGGAAAATTGCAATTAAACTTCTTAAATTATCCAATTAATCCTCAACATGGTAATGATCCATGCAAATCTCAACTTAGTAAAAAATGATCCAATTCGGATCTAGAATGGGCAGCCCCCAAACAGCCACATTAGGGCATCAATCCACCTCTTAATTGACGTGTTTAACTCCCAAATATTCCACATAATCACCCACTAATAATTGGACCTTAATCAAGTCTAAATCTCACCTAATTAACCTCTAAAATCACACAATCCTATCTAGAAATGCACGTTAGTCCTAATTAAGGTTTAGGGAATAATACTCACACTAACTAAGCTCCAAGCTCAACCAAACGACGGGGAACGGGCGGCCAATCGCCAATGTGTGGTGGAATCGGCGGTGGCGTCTCGGTGGCGTCTATGGCGGCTAGAATGGCGAACCGGCGAGGGTAGCTGATCCGGCGGTCCTTTGGTCGAAATAAGAGAGAGAAAAGGATGGTGAAGGTGAGAGGGAACGGTGGGGTGATGGTGGCGATTGGCTTGGGCAGATGGCGGTGCTCCTTCGGCGGCGGCGCTCCTTCGGCGGCGGCTTGCTCACGGTGAGAGGAAGAGAAAGAGAGGGAGATTTCGGGAGAAAGAGGGAGAGGAGAGAGAATTTGCCGGAGGAAATGGGGGAGGAACGAGAGAAAAATAAATTTATTAATGGGGCAAATAGATTTGACCAACATTTCTAAAATTCCACTTTTGCCTTTGAAAACTTGGCCCATATTCATCTCTATCCAATAATTAAGGGGCACTTTGGTCAATTGTAAGGCTGAATTATTGGGCTGATAAACCTTAATTTAATCCATAAATAAATTTCAAATTATCCCCAAAATTCGGAATCCAAAATAGCCTAGGGGCAAAATGGTCATTTTTCCGGTTCTGGGTCGAAATTCCATTTTTCGATCGTACCAACCTCAAATGTGTGTGGCCAACATAATATGACATCTGATTCGTAAAAATAGTCGTTCAAGCCCTCGAAAATTGACACCGAAACTCGGGTCAAATTTTGTGACCAAAACTCTCTTAATTTCCAATTTTAGGGTCTCTCACTAACGAGCGGCTGTTTAGGGTATACGCGTATCGACCTAGGGTTACTCGAGTAGTGGCGGTCTCGATTACCGGGAGAATACAAGAAATTATCGCTAGTTCCAGAGGTCGCGATCGTTCGGTTTAAGTTTAGGATTCGTTCGTCACGCGTACTCTCGGTCGTGCGGAATCACCCCCGATCCGATCGTACATCATCAGCCAAATCAAATCTGTCACCCTCCTAGGATCGGCGCACATTGGCCCAAAATATTTCCTCGTTATTTCTCGGAATCGGTGTCCGGATCGTGATCAGGTCCCTAGGCCACGTACCGTTTCCTAATTAGCTATTCCCTATTGGTTAGTATCCCGAGAGAGCTCAATTTCAAACGAGACTTACTAAAATTAAATGAAGAATAATGCCATTATTATTGATCCCACAAATGAGTCGAAATTCGGGATGTCACAACTCTCTCCCCTTATAGAAAATTTCGTCCTCCAAATTTGCAATTCAAACCTATCTACTCAGATAGATGGGGGTGCTGACATCTCATGGCCTCCTCACTTTCCCAAGTGACACCTTCGGTTTCGTGGTGCTCCCATACAACTTTGACCATCGCGATTGTCTTATTCCGCAATACACGATCTTTTCTATCTTCGATCCTAACTGGCCTTTCCACGTATGACACCCTGTCGTCCACATCAATCTCTTCGTACCTTAGAACGTGGGTTGGATCTGGTTCATACTTTCTCAACATTGACACGTGGAAAACATTGTAAACTTGGGACAGGTTGGGTGGCAAAGCAAGTCGGTAAGTCATATTGCCAATCTTTTCTAGAATTTCAAATGGTCCTACAAATCTCGGACTTAACTTTCCTTTCTTGCCGAATCTAGATAATCCCTTCATAGGCGACACCTTGAGAAACACATGATCTCCCACTTGAAATTCCAAAGGTCGTCGTCTCCTATCGGCATAACTTTTCTGGCGACTCTGAGCTGTATTTAATCTATCCCGAATAATCTCAACTACTTCAATTGACTGCTGTACTAATTCTGGATATGTGATACTTTTTTCACCGATTTCATCCCAGCACACTGGCGTCCTGCACGCCCTACTATACAAGGCTTCAAATGGTGGCATATGAATACTTTGTTGATAGCTATTATTGTAGGCGAATTCTACCAAATGTAGCTGCTCTTCCCATTTGCCCTGAAAATCCAAAACACAGGCACGCAACATATCTTCTAAAGTCTGAATCATCCTTTCAGACTGGCCATCCGTCTGTGGATGATAAGCCGTACTAAACTGCAACTTGGTTTCTAAGGCCGATTACAAACTTTTCCAAAAGTTGGCCGTAAACCTCGGATCTCGGTCCGACGTGTTCGATACTGGTACTCCATGCAATCTGACGATCTGTCGAACATATAATTCTGCGTACCTTTCCAATTCAAAATCCTTTCGCACTGCCAGGAAGTGCGCTGATTTTGTCAATTGATCTACTATCACCCAAATGGAATCATGTCCCCTCTGACTTCTTGGTAGTCCTGAGACAAAATCCATAGTGATGTACTCTCATTTCCATTCAGGGATCTCCAACAGTTGCAACAATCCTCTAGGTTTACAGTGCTGGGCCTTCACTTGTTGGCACGTCAAGCACTTGGCCACACGTTTGGCCACGTCTTTCTTTAGTCCATTCCACTAATAATATTGCCGCAAATTCTGGTACATTTTTGTACTACCTGGGTGGATACTGTAATTACTGTGATGTGCCTCACTTAAAATTTCCTCCTCGAGTTCCACATCATTAGGCACACACAAACTTCCTCGAAACCTCAAAATTCCATCATCACTTACTTGGAATTCCGGTTTCCTTGCAATAGCATCCAACCTAACAATCTTTTGTATTTCTTGGTCCATGGACTGGAGTGCCTTAATCCTTGCTTGAATCTCAGGTTCAATCCTCAATGCGGCCATCAGGCTCGACATCTGACTCACCTCAATTTTAAATTTCGAATCTCTGAGCCTTTTCAACAAAGTCCACTCTTTAACCAACATATGCACTATACTCGACTAGCGACTTAGTGCATCCGCTACTCTATTCGCCTTTCCCGGGTGATACATGATGTCGCAGTCGTAGTCATTCAGAAGTTCCATCCGTCGATGTTGCCTCATATTTAATTCATTCTGTGAAAATAGGTACTTAAGGCTCTGATGATCCGTATAAATCTGGAACTTTTCCTCGCATAAATAATGCCTCCAGATCTTAAGGGCAAAGGCAATCATGCTTCGGGTAATTCATCTCATGTGGCCTCAACTGGCGTGACGCATATGCGACTACCTTTCCACGTTGCATCAGGACACAACCAAGTCCCCTTAACGAAGCATCATTATAAACCTCGAATCCACCTGGCCAAGATGGAATGGTCAACACTGGGGCAGTTGTAAGCCTATGCTTCATCTCCTGAAAACTTTTCTCACATTTATCGTCTCCTTCCGGATTCTCAACTGATGGTATCCGGTTCGCAAATCAATCTTGGAAAATACGGACGCCCCTTGCAACTGGTCAAATAGGTCATCGATCCTCGGCAGTGGATACTTATTCTTGATCGTCACTTGATTCAACTGCCGATAATCAATGCACAACCTCAATGTCCCATCTTTCTTCCTTACAAATAGAATTGGTGCTCCCCATGGAGACACACTAGGATGAATGAAACTTTTATCCAACAACTCATGCATTTGAACTTTCAGTTCTTTCAATTCTGACAGCAACATCCGATATGGTGCCTTTGAAATCGGTTCTGTGCCCGGTGCCAATTCTATCACAAATTCAACTTCCCGCTCTAGTGGCAAACCAAGCAATTCTTAAGGAAATACTTTGGGGAAATTGCACACTATCGGTATCTCTTCCAATTTAGGTTCCGCCACTATCGGATCAACTACATTCACTAAATATCCCTCGCATCCTTTGTCCAACAACTTAGTTACCTCGAGCGAGGAAATCCAAGGAATCGAGGTTCCTCCTCGGTTTCCCTGAAATTCAAACTTAGGATGTCCAATAGGATTAAAGTGGATTGTCCTATTGCCGCAATCCACTATGGCCTTCTGCTTCATTAACCAATCCATTCCAATTATCACATCAAAATCAAACGTGGCCAACACTGTCAAGTCGATGCTTTCTTCTCTACCTTCAATCATTACTTTACAACTAGGACACCCTAGCGATACTAATACTTTACCATTCAAGGGAGTTGTCACACAAAGCATTGTCTCAAGCACAACAGGTTTAATTCCAACCAATTTAACAAACTGCTTTGAAATAAATGAATGGGTTAGCCCCGGGTTAAACAATGCATAGACAGCATGATCATATAAAAAAATCGTACCTGTGACCACGCCCGGCGTATTCTCCGCCTCTCTACGCGCTATAGTACAAACTCGTCCTTGAGCTGACGGCCTGCAATGGTTAGCCAGTGGGGGATTCCCGGCTTGATTCCCTATTCTATTTTGCTGCGGTTGTCCTGGGATACTGAAGGGCGCTGTTGGGGACAATTTTTGATATGATGCTCCAAACTCCCACACTTAAAACAAGCCCCAAATCGGCTCGATGGAGGGTTCGGTTTCCCAATGTTCCTCCTAATTGGCGGGACAAAGCACCTATTCCTTGTCATCGGTCTCTTCCCCAAGCGACGGTTGTCTCTGTTCTAGGCAAATTGCGATCCAGATGTGGCTGCCCTATCCACCTGGTCCCGCTCAAGAGACTGAGCTCTATCATAGATGTCCTTATAGGTTCTCAGATTGGACAGTATTAACAGGGTACGAATGTCAGGTCTCAGTCCTTCCCAGAATTTTCGCGCCTTGTCCTCAGGATGTTCCACCATCCTCGGCGCAAACTTAGACAATCTAGCGAATTTTGCCTCATACTGATCGACAGTCATCTGATCCTGGCGGAGTCGCACAAATTTTGCTATCTTCTTTTCCCTAGCATTATTCGAGAAGTATTTTCCATAAAAAATTTTAGTAAACACGACCCAAGTCTGGGCAACACCTTCCGGAAATATTCTACTCCCGGTGGCCTTCCACCAATCATTCACATTTTCCTGCAACTGATAAATCGCTAGGGTCACTTTCTCCTGCTCGGTGCACCCTAATACCTCAAACGCCTTTTCCAGTTCCTTTACCTAATTCGGTGCAGCCGCGGAGTCACCTTTTCCCGTAAACTTAGGCTGTTTTAACTTTAAGAATTGCTTTACAAGCTGATACATTTGCCTAATTCTAGCTGCTTGAGCCTGCCCAACATTGGCTTGATTCTCATTTGCAGCAGCAGCTGTTGCAACCTCAGCAGCCTAGGCGGTCACATTATCTCGTTCTTGAGCTTGCCTATCTATTACATTCCCAATCTTTTCTAACAATCTAAGAACTCATTCCATACGTGGATCTTCCACATGTCTAATATCAACTCTGGGGTCCACTGCAGCTCCAGCATTAACTCCAGGGTTTTCTACCGCTCTAACACCTGTCTCGAGGTCCGCTACAGCTCTAGCTCGAGCACGACCTCTACCTCTGGTTCCTCTTCCTACGCCCATTCTTGGGACTCTTCCTACACCTCTTTCTTCGCTACTCATTATATCAGCTTCCAACCACTCTCTTACCTGCTGTAATTCCACTAGGAATTAGAGACCTAAACCAAACTAAACTGGTCTAAAGCCCTAGGCAGGTAGCTAGCACAACAACAATCAACCACCCAGCATGTGGCTAAACATAAACAACACAGGACCTCAAACAAGGAGGTACACAGACTCACCTCAGGTCCCGCCGCACCTGCATCTTACGGATCAATTTATATATGCACTCAATCAATCACCAACAGTCAGGAGGTACACTTAGCACACGAGGTCACCCTACTGGCTACCCAAGGTCATCGCTCCTTATCACTCAAGGTTTCTACCTGATTAGACCGAACTGACCTGGCTCTGATACCAAATTAAACTAGGATGTCATGCCCCGTACCCACGAAGCTCAAGCATCCCATCATTGGTCGAATTTGCTACAACGTCTCAGGACGCGTTGCCGACCCAATGCCCAAAACACACAAATCAAAGCACATGCAGAAGCGACGTATATAAATATATATATATATATATATATATATATATATATATATATACACACCCGTACTGTGACATCCTGAAAATTAGTCTATTTGGGATTTGTAAAATACTGAATTTTATGAAATGTGCTCGTAGTAAATTCTCGCATAGAACTGATCATTCCTGGAATGCTAACCAATAGGAAAGGCTAATAGGGGAATTAAATTTGCACGACTAAAGAAAATTCGATTGTAAATTGATTTTCGATCATGAAATCACTGAAGTGATATTTTGAGCCACTGTTGGCCGATCTAAGGATAGTTAGGGGTCAGTTCGCCACTGTCGTAATAGTGGATCGCGGGTGATTCTGCTGGACCACAAAATGACTTGACAAATCATCCTGAACCTACACTAAACGATCGTACCCTTCGGATCTGGTGATTGATCTTCGCGATTTTAATGACAACCGAGATCGTCACGTACCGAACGAACTTGCACGTGACTCAATTTAGTATTAGTCACAAGTCGATTCTGCGAATTTCCCCAACAAGCCGCCTGTTAGTTTGAGAAACGCTCGAGTTGCGTTTAATAAAATTTAATTATTTAATTTAGCTCAAATTGGACATCGAAAAATTAGGAAGTCATGACGGAACGTTAGGATGACGTTGCTGAGGACACGTGTGATTTTTGGGTGTGCCCGAATCCTTCAAAAAAATTCAATTTGGGCAAGAAATGGAGAAAGTGACAATTTTACCCCTAAGGTTTATTAAAGGGCATGCTTTATGGAAGAGGGGTATTTTGGTAATTTTGCTCTAATTTTTTGATTGGACAATTTTGTTCTTGGATTTTCGAGAAATTACAAGAATACCCTTGGATATTTGGGTGAGATTCAATCTCGGCCGTCGGTTTAAAGATAAGGTCAAATCTGGACCGTTGGATAAAAAATGTGAGAAAGGGGCATTTTGGTTATTTGCCACTTTTGGTCTAGAAATCACTATTTAAGTCAAGATATATATCTTTCTCTCTCCATTCTCTCTCTCCCCTCGCCACCGAAAACCACCGAAATCCCCCCCATCGTGAGCTCCCTTCGGCCGCCTCACCACCCATCGGACCATCGCCTGTCTGCCTGCCAAGCCGTCGCCTCGCCTCTGCCGTACCGCACCACCACCATCACCCTACGCCACCATCGCCGTCTTTCTCCCTCTCTCTCCCCCGTGTAGCCATGAGCCACAGCCAAGGAAGGGCCATTGCTGATCGCCACCACCAAGCCGCGCCATCGCTCGCCGCTGTCCCCGATTGAGTGCCGCCGCTTTCCGTTCTAGCCTATTTAGTCTAGAACCAATTAAGTTTCATCTAAACCCAATTTAGGACTTCGGGTATTGACGGATGATTTAATTTTGGGTGAAATCGGGTTTATTTGAGTGCGGAAATTGTACGGTTTGGGAACGAGATTGATTAACGGGCCTAATATTGAATTTGGAAAATTTTTATGGAAATTTTGAGGATGATAGTGGGCTGTGAGTGACTGTTCATGGGGCTGTGATGGGTCGATCGGGACGCGAAATTTTAGAACCGGCAATTAATGGTGAGAAAGTGTCGTGAAGGACCGGAATTGATTTGACACCATTTGGTTGGAGAAAAATGGCGATATGTGTATTTAAGGCGTGTTTGAATTATTATTGAGTTGTGGTAATGAATTTGAGTGCGTGGTTGTGTAATTGTACGATTGAAATATGCCTGTTGAGTGCATGCGTGGGCCAGATTGAATTAATTAGTGAAATTGGCCATATCAAATGCTAAGTGAGCATGTTTTGCATGTGAATTGATGCGTGCACGGGCCACGTGTGATAGGCCAGTTGGGTGTAGTAAATGTTTATTGAGCATGTGCATGAGTAAAAAAGAAATGTGGCATGACATATGTAATCGTGAGAATTGTGCAGTCTTGAGGTGTGTACGTTTACACGGGACAATGCCCGGTATTACTGGAAGATTGCCAGCCTGAGGTGTGTACTTCAACGCGGGTTGCGCAGTAGGTGGTAGGTATTGAGCCTGAGGCGTGTACGTTTATGCAGGCAAGAAACATGGCCTGAGACGTGTACGTTTATGCGGGTGAGAAGTGTTGTGATAAGTGGTTGCAGTGTACTTAAGGCGTGTACATTTATACGGGTCACTGGCGAGTGATGTGGAAAAGAGATAAGATGAGAATGGAATGAATGCATGAAATGAGAATCATTCATGCGCATAATTGTATATGATGTGATTGTGACTAATGTGCAGGTGGTACGCATGATAGACTCTGGCAAGAATAATTGATGTGCCTGCTCTGTAATAATTTGGTGCATGTGATTGTGTTTTGTGATTGTTTGGAGGTACGTGATAGCCTAGGTGGGGTTTAGGGGTATACTTACTGAGATGTAGTCTCATGGTTGTTTCAACCAACATTTTCAAAACCCTGACCTGAGCCATGAATCCTTCTCCACCGCAACTAGAGCGTTTTGGAGTACTAGTGCACACCGAGTATAACACTGCAAAATTTCTTATGGGAGATGGTATGACCTGAATTAAGCATACTACGACCATTTTTGTAGAGGTAGGACTACTTTTATGGAAGACCCATGTGTATACCGCGTGGTATTTCAGGGACGCAAACGGAGTTGAGTTTGGTCCCGTTAGAGGTTTCGATGTTTCGTATGACTTAGTTAGGGACTGGGACCCGTCTGCCATACCCCCGATAGATGAGGAGTTGACCAGTGCAGAAGTTAGTTTAGCTCAGTCTGGATTGCATCCAGAACCCACAGTACAAGAATCTTCAGAAACAGAGCATGAACCCGAGCCCGACGGATCACAAGCTACAAGCGATCCAATGGACATAGACTTAGAACCGATCCTCGAGGAAGAACCAGGTGAAGTGGAGCCCGAAGTGGAACCCGAGAATAATCCCGACAAGTCTGAGGAGCCTGAGGGAGAATCGGAGTATATACTCCCATTTGAGCAGTATCTGGATCCCAATTATGTGCCCGAGTTCAATTTCTTGGATGAACTAGCTGAGAAAGGTTAGGATGAAGTTCCAGCGGAGTCGGGTGACATCAATCACCCAATTGAGATCGAGGCAAAGTCAGAGTCCTTGGAGGAGCAAACGGTTCAAGAGAGTTTAGAATCAAAAGATGAGGAGTCAAATTCGGAATGGACATCGAGTGTTGGTCATAGGGGTTAGTGTAGAGGAGGAAAAATTAGGCTTTTAATGAGTACCATTTTTCGAGGGTAGAACGCCAGGTCATCGATACTTTTGATTTCAATGGTTTTAATATGGTGTGCACTTGTATATTAAGGTTTGTAAGACTGTGAATATTATGGTATAAGTTTGAATGAGAAATGAATGTGTATATTTTTCCTATTCTCTCCAGTTTCAATTGTTAGGGTAAACTTGTGGTTTCCACAGTGAAATTAAATCTTTGATGATTATGATGAGGTCGGTGATACCCTAGGATGTCGCACTATCGACCAGCAGTGGGATGTACGTGGGCTTGACGGTGGTTCGGGGCGTGACGCGTATAATAAATCAGACAACCAAGGATAGCATAATAGACAAAACCAATGAAACTGGAAATATACACATTACATTACTAGTAAAATATTTACGATATCTGCTTACACCAAGTACACTTATAAAAGTCAAAACGGGTTAATAACCACCAACATCAAAAGAGGGTATATGGCTCTGCGGTCAAACACCATATCTATCCGAGGCTTCTCCCAAAATGTGTCGGCTCACCAGCCATCCTCAATACTGGGAGGGGTCTGAAAAGAGTGGGTTTATACGACAATGAGACAAGCTCAGCGAGTAAAAATCCCTAAACCAAAACTAGGTTAACATGCACCTCCTGACAGGAAAAATCGAGCACACATTGCATAACATTTTCAATCAAAAGACCTAGGCTCTCGGGCCCAGATCGAGTATACAACCGACCCTGCAGGTTAGGCATTTTATATAAATCACAGCACATATGTTACATACTGGTCACACGTACGCCATACGCGTGCTCATGCCTCAAGTGCTTGTCTTACATATGACTTGCCGGCTTGCACATTAGTCACATACTCTGGCACACATATGTCATGCTTATGAATCTCCTCAAATCATGCACTCTGGCACACGTCTCATTTTAGCAATTTATAAACAGACCCGAAGGCCATGGCCCGAAGGCTCATAGCACTCCGCGGCCCGTGCCCAAGCGCATCTGGCTCAGTGTCTCTAACCTGCTCCAAAGTGCATGAGGTGCAACACCGATCTCCTTACGGACCAACGCCGTCTTCCGGACAAACCGGATATCGTCCTGCTTCAAAGTGCATGAGGACGGCACGACCCGAAGGCCAATAAGTGATCACAGGCACACTGCCAATTTTATTTGAGCCTTGCGTAAACGCATCTGGGCATTTAGGGTGATCGCACATGTTCATGCCAGGCACGCAAACTCACACTTTCCTTCTCATGCCCATTCTCGGCATACGGAATGCGTGACCATGCAAAATGAGCAACCAATTTCAATCACGAGCACATAACTCAACAAAATCAATACGTGCTCAATTCATGCTGCACGTGCCCAATTGACATGCTAACAAGCCATACACATAATTTAGATCCTCGAGCGCCATAATTCACACTAATCAAAGGCCAATCGCACTCCGCCTTAATCAGTCACATAACCACGCAGTATGGCAGTATTCAATTGATCAACCAAGCACATAATTCAGCCCATAAACAAGACATGGTTGGGAAAATTGCAATTAAACTCCTTAAATTGTCCAATTAATCCTCAACATGGCAATGATCCATGCAAATCTCAACTTAGTAAAAAATGATCCAATTCGGATCTAGAATGGGCAGCCCCCAAACAGCCACATTAGGGCATCAATCCACCTCTTAACTCCCAAATATTTCACATAATCACCCACTAATAATTGGACCTTAATCAAGTCTAAATCTCACCTATTTAACCTCTAAAATCACACAATCCTATTTAGAAATGCACGTTAATCCTAATTAAGGTTTAGGAATTAATACTCACAGTAATTAAGCTCCAAGCTTAACTAAACAATGGGCAACGGGTGGCTAATCTCCGATGTGCGGCGGAATCGGCGGCGACGTCCCGGTGGCGTTTACGGTGGCTAGAACGGCGAACCGGCGAGGGTGGATAATCCGGCGGTCCTTTGGTTGAAATAAGAGAGAGAAAAGGATGGTGAAGGTGAGAGGGAACGGTGGGGTGACGGTGGCGGTTGGCTTAGGCAGATGGCGATGCTCCTCCGACGGCGGCTTGCTCACGGCGAAAGGAAGAGAAAGAGAGGGAGATTTCGGGAGAAAGAGGGAGAGGAGAGAGAATTGGCCAGAGGAAATGAGGGAGGAATGAAAGAAAAATAAATTTATTAATGGGGCAAAGAGATTTGACCATTATTTCCAAAATTCCACTTTTGCCCTTGAAAACTTGGCCCATATTCATCTCTATCCAATAATTGAGGTGCACTTTGGTCAATTGCAAGGCTGAATTATTGGGCTGATAAACCTTAATTTAATCCATAAATAAATTTCAAATTATCCCCAAAATTCGGAATCCAAAATAGCATAGGGGCAAAATGGTCATTTTTCCGGTCCCAAGTCGAAATTCTATTTTTCGACTGTACTAATCCCAAATGTGTGTGGCCAACATAATATGACGTCTAATTTGTAAAAATAGTCGTTCAAGCCCTCGAAAATTGACACCGAAACCCGAGTCAAATTTTGTGACCAAAACTCTTAATGTCCAATTTTAGGGTCTCTCACAAATGGGTGGCTGTTTAGGGTTTACGTGTATTGATCTAGGGTTACTCGAGTAGTGATGGTCTCGATTACCGGGAGAACATGAGAAATTATTGCTAGTTCCAAAGGTCGCGATCATTCGGTTTAAGTTCGGGATTCGTTCGCCACGCGTACTCTCGGTCGTACGGAATCACCCGCGATCCGATCGTACATCATCGGTCAAATCAAATCTGTCACCCTCCTAGGATCGGCCCACATTAGCCCAAAATATTTCCTCGTTATTTCTCAGAATCGGTGTTCGAATCGTAATCAAGTCCCTGGTCCACGTACCGTTTCCTAATTAGCCATTCCCTATCGATTAGTATTCCGAGAGAGCTCAATTTCGAGCGAGACTTACTAAAATTAAATAAGGAATAATATCATTATTAATGATCTCAGAAATGAGTCAAAATTCGGGATGTTACAAGACAGTTTGGGCCAACGTGGACCGATCTTAAGATAGTTATGGGCTGATTCGTCACTATTACACTAGTAGATCACGGGTGATTCCGTTTGACCACGAAATGAACTGATAAACGATCCAGAATCTATACGAAATGATCGTGCCCATTGGAACTAGCGATCGATCCTCACGATTTTATCGACAACCGATGTCGTCACGATATGAACGAACTTGCACGTGACTCGATTTAGTATCAGTCACGGGTCGATTATGCAAATTTCCCCAAAAGCCGCCCGTTAGTCTGAGATACGCACAAGTTACATTATATAGAATTCAATTATTAAATTGAGATCGAATTGGGCATCGTAAAATTAGGAAGTCACGTTAGGACACCAGGACGACATTGCAGTTGGAACGTGTAGATTTGAATGTTCCCGAATCCTTCAGAAAAACTCAATTTCGGCCAAAAAATAGGAAAGTGACCATTTTACCCCTATGAAGTTATAAAGGGCTAGTTTTATGGGGCATTGGCATTTTGGTTGTTTTGCCCTAAAATTTGGAAAAGACAATTTTGCCCTTGGACTTTTTGAGAAATTTCAAGATTGCCCTTCGATATTTTAGAAAACATTCAATCTGAGCCGTCGGATGAAAAGTAGAGAGAAGGGCATTTTGGTCATTTACCAAAAGTTGGTCAAAGCTTAGAGATAAAGGCTTGACTCATTCTCTCTCCTCTCTCACTCCCCATTCGACTCTCTCTCTCTCCTTCGGCCTCCTCTCTCCCCTGCCGGACGCCGCCCTCATGCCGCCATGCCGTGCCGCGCTGCCCACACCGCCCGTCCGCCGAGCCCTCACACCATGCCACCGCTACTGTTCCCCTCTCTTGGCTCATCCTCTCTCTCTCTCTCTCGGTTTCTCTCTCTCCCTCTCTCGGCCGCAAGCCGCCGTCGCCGCCATGAGCCGGCCGTCACCACCGTGAGCTGTACGTCGCCGACGCCTCAGGATTGCCGTCGATTGCCGCCCGTTTCACTTTAGCCGCGTGAGTCTAAAGTCGGGTAAGTCGCGATCTAAACCTCGCCTAGTTTATCGGGTATTTTTGAACCAGTTTAGATGCGAGTTGGTAGAAATTAAGGGTTGGTTTGATTAACCGGCCATAGGATTGAATTCGGAAATTTTTGGAGGAATTTTAGAGGCCAAGTGTTGGCTGTGAATGGCTGTTTGGAGTGCTGTGGCATGATGTTTGATGTGTGATTGGTACCATTAGGTCTGGCTCGAGATTTCGTGAAAGTGCCGTGAAGGGCCAGAATTGATTTAACAATGTTTGGATGTGGAAAATTGCCAATTTGTGTGTTGATCGCGTGTTGTGATGTGACTGTGTTGTCGTGATGTATAGGGTGCAATTGTGTGCATGTAATTTAATGGGAATGTGTGTAAGTGTGAGATTGGGATCGGGCCGAGGCATTATAAGATCGGGTCGCGATTATGTAGGCCTATCGCATTTGGCGCTGGCTGAGGAATGAGAAAGTGAAAAATGAGATCAGTCCGAGGCACGATAAGCTCGGGTGAGATTGGGATCTGGCCGAGGCGTTATAAGTTTGGGTCACGATCACGTAGGCCTGTCACATTTGGCGTGGGTTGAAGAAAGAAAGTGAAAATGGGATTGGACCGAGGCGTGTGATGCTCGGGGCGCGATCGAGTGGGCCTGGGGAGTGTTTACACGGGCCGGGATTGTGTTGCGAAAGAGACGTGTGGTATAGAAAGTGAATGTGGAATCGGACCGAGGCGTATGATGCTTGGCCACGATTGAGTGGGCCTGAGGCGTGTTGACGCGGGCTGGGAAAGTGATTAAACAAGTGTGGGTACGACGAGTGGGCTGGAAATGTGGTGTGATTGATGTGTGTATTGATATGTGGAAAGTATGTGTGTTGTGGCATGTATGTGAGAATGTATGTTGGGAGTGTGGGCTAACGTCCAGGTTACGTATGCTGAGAATCCAGGTATGTATGAATGTTTGGTTGCTGTTTGCATGGTTTGTTTGTGGTTATGTGTCTGGACGTGTTTGAAATTATGTGGTAACCTAGGTAGGGTTTAGGTTGCAACTTATTGAGAAGTTTCTCATAGTTGTTTCAACCAAATCATTTTAGAGCCTCCACCTGAACCATGAATCCGCCGCCACCGCCAGAGCGTTTTGGGATAGTCATGCACACCAATCACGACATAATGGAGTATCCGATGGGCGATAATTTCACCTGGGTTAAGTATACGACCGTAGTTTGGGTAGATATAAGATTACCCCACTAGCAGGCCCACACCTGTACCGCATGGTTGTTTAGAGATGGGGTTGACTCTGTCAAAGGCTTCAACGTTCCCTTTGATGGAGTTGGGGACTAGGATCCATCAGCCATACCCTCTCCCAATGGCGAGCTGACTAGCTTAGAGACTAGTCTGGCTCAGTCTGGACTCCACCTTGCTTCTGTAGTACTTGAACCCTTGGGAGCCAAGCATGAGCCAAAATCAGAAGAATCCCAGGCGAGATACGATCGGATGGACGTGGATCTCAAGGCAATTCCCGAGGAAGGACAAGAAGGGGAAGAAGAAAACCCTGAAGCGGAACCACAGGAGGTTCCAGAAGCAGAGTCTGAGGATGAACATGAGGGCTACCTGTGTACGAGTACAATCCTTACTATGTACCCGAGATCGAGCTAGTTGAGGAGCTAGTTGAGGAGGAGTGGGATGAGGTCCCAGTAGGGGAGTCAGGTGACATAGACCACCCGATAGAGATTGGAGCCGAGTTGGAGTCCTCAATGGAAGCGACAATTCGGGAGGAGTCGAATTCGAGTGCTAACGAGTCGGACTCTGAGTCGACGTCGTCTCGTAGACGTCGAGGCTAGTGGGGAGGTTAGGAGCAGAAGTTTTGAAGAGTACCATTTTTAGAGAAGTAGGAAGCCCAGGTTATCTACCCTTTTTGCAGAGTTGGTGGTTGTGAAATGATAGTATGTGTGCATGTATATTATGTGGACTAATGAATTAGCGATAAAGTGTAAGTATGTTGTAAATGGATATTGTAAATATTTGGAAGTGTAATGTAAAAGTTGGCGGTTCGGTGATATAGTTAATTCTGGTGTTCTCCAATTTTATTGTCCAGGTATATATAATTGCTTCCGCCGCGAATTAACTCTAAGGAGGATTGACGGGTCGGCGACGATTCTTGGGCTGTCGCACTTATACGACTGAGCTAGAGGGATGTCGCGTGCTCGATGGGATTCGAGCGTGACATCCAGTTTGAATTTGTATCAGAGCAATGTTAGCTCGATTTAAGCTGATCAGAATTTTGAGTGATAAGGAGTAGAGACCCAGGATAGTGATGGTTGGTTAGAGAAACCTTAGTGAGCCATAGATATACCTAGTGCTATACGTATTTCAGACTGTTTGTTATGATTGTGAATGATTAAATGTGATAATGGTTGGAGTGCAGGTGCGTCTAGACTCGAGGTAAGTGCACGAACCCAATTGATTGTGGTTTGGTGTTGTGTGATTGACTGCCTGTTAAGTAGAATACTGTGTTAATTCACTGCCTAGGACTAGACTAGATTAGTTGGCCTAGGTCTCTAATTCCTGTATGGAATTATAACAGGTAGGAGAGTAGTAGAAAGCTGAAATAATGAGTAGCAAAGTAAGAGGTGTAGGAAGAAGCCCAAAAATAGGCACAAGAAGAGGAACCAGAGGTTGAGGTCGTGCACAAGCTAGAACTGTAGAGGATCTTAGAATGGGTGCTAGAGCAATAGAAAACCCGGGAGTTGATGTTGGAGCTGCAGAAAACCCCATAGTGGATGTTAGGGTTGCAACAGATCCTCGAGTGCATGGGATTTTAAGGGCTCTCGAGGAAGTTGGAATTTTGATGGGCAGGCAGACTTAGGAGCGAGATGCCACTATTGTCCAGGCTGTGGAGGCCACAACAGTCGCGACTATAAATGGTAATAATGGAGATCGAGAACAGGGGCAGGTGAATGCGAATCGGCTAATGCATCAACTAATCAAACAGTTTTTAAAGTTAAAGCCCCCGAAGTTTGATGGTAGAGGTGATTTAGAGGTTGCGTCATTGTGGGTAGGGGAGTTGGAAAAGGCTTTTGAAGTACTAGGATGTACTGATGAGGAGAAGGTGACATTAGCAACATATCAATTGCAAGGGAATGCAAATAATTGGTGGATGGCCACCAGGGGACGAGTATTCCCAGCTGGAATTGCATCGAACTGGACGATGTTTGTAGAGACCTTTAATAATAAGTATTTTTCTGAGAGTACCCAGAAACAGAAGTTGGTGGAATTCATGAAACTTCATCAGGGATAGAGAACAGTGGATCAGTACGAGGCTGAATTCACTCAGTTCACTAAGTTTGCCTCGCAAATGGTGGAGAATCCACTAGATAAGGCTCGGAGGTTTAGAGATAGTTTGGGACCGGAACTTCGTAGTCAGATGATTTTTTTGAATCTAAGGAACTATAATGAGATATATGAGTGAGCTCAAGCAATTGAACGGGATTTAGCGGATAGAGCTGCCACTTCTGGGTCGAGGTTTGACTAAGGTAAGGACAATCGTAACTTGGGGAAGAGGCCGATGACGGATAACTGACATTTTTTCTCTCATGCTAGAAGGAATACAGGGAAACCGACACGTTTTCAAAATGGTCTATGTTGGGTATGTGGAGGAAGGCAAGTGACTAGACTGTGTCCAAGTAGGAACATTGTGTGCTATAGATGTGGCGGAGAAGGCCACTGGCAAAGAACTGTCCCAATAATAGATAGGTTAGACCGCCAGTGTTACCGCCGCCACCTAGAGTTGGAAATCAAGTTGGGCCACCTGTACCCCCGAACCAGAACAGGTCGTCGGCACAAGGACGAATGTATGAAATGACCAAAAGGGAAGTGGAGAATGCGCTAGGTCTGGTCACAGGTACGGTCTCTCTGTGTGATCATGCTGCATATGCTTTATTCGATCATGGAGCGTAATGTTCATTTGTGTCTGATTAGTTTATTAGATTGACTGGTATGACACCGCGTTTACTTGATGTGATGCTATATGTGACCACCCCCTTAAATGATAAGGTTTTAGTTTTGTTGGGGTGCCCGGATTGCATGATTATCATTGGTGATAGGGAAGAAATGTTTGATTTAGCGGTTCTAGCAATGTATGACTTTGATGTGATAGTAGGTATGGATTGGATAGTTAAATAGAGGGCAGTGATGGATTGTGATAGCAGGGTGATTCAATTTAATCCCGTTGGACATCCGGAATTCAAATTTGTGGGAAATCAAGGAGGGACCTCGATTCCCTGGATTTCGTCGCTAGAAATGACAAAATTGTTGGGTGAAAGGTGTGAAGGATTTCTAGTGGTCGTAGTTGAATTGACAGCTGAGGAGTAGAAGCTAGAAAATATAGTCGTGGTGTGCGATTATCCCGATGTCTTTCCTCAGGAATTGCAAGGATTGTCACCAGAAAGGAAAGTAGAGTTTGTGATTGAATTGGCCCCTAGGATTGAGCTAATTTCGAAAGCGTTTTATAGGATGTCGTTGTCGGAGTTGAAAGAATTAAAGGTGCAAATGCAGGAGTTATTGGACAGATGATTTATCCGTCCAAATGCGTCTTCGTGGGGAGCGCTGGTTTTGTTTGTAAGGAAGAAGGATGAATCGTTGAGGTTGTATATTGATTATCGTCAATTGAATCGGGTGATGATTAAGAATAAGTATCCTCTGTCAAGGATTGATGATTTGTTTGATCAATTACAAGGGGCTTCGGTATTTTCTAAGATCGATTTAAGGACTGGATATCACCAGTTAAGGATTAGGAATGAGGATATACTGCAAATGGCATTTAGGACGAGGTATGGACATTACGAGTTTACAATGATGCTGTTTGGATTGACAAACGCCAGTGCTGCGTTTATGGACTTAATGAACAGGGTGTTCAAGGAATTCTTAAACCAATTTGTCATAGTCTTTATAGACGACATATTAGTGTATTCAAAGAGTTCAGAGGAGCATGAATTCCATTTGAGTAGGGTTTTGCAAATTTTGAGAGAGAACGCATTGTATGCTAAGTTTAGCAAGTGCGAGTTCTGACTCAATCGAGTCGAGTTTCTTGGACACGTGATCTCTGGGGAAGAAATCTCAGTAGATCCAACGAAGATCGAGGCTGTAATGAAATGGCCAAGACCAACGACGGTAATCGAGGTTCGAAGCTTTTTAGGTCTGGCCGGATATTATAGACGTTTTGTAGAAGGATTTTTGGCGATAGTAACACCGTTGATACATTTGTTGAAAAAGGAAACAAGATTTGAATGGACCGACAGATGTGAGAGAAGTTTTCAGGAGTTGGAGCATAGATTGACAACGGCACCGGTGTTGACTATTCCGTCAGGACCTGGAGGATACGAGATATATAGCGATGTGTCGTTGAAAGGATTGGGATGTGTGCTCATGCAACATGAACCAGTAATGGCTTATACGTTAAGGCAGTTGAGGCCTTATGAGTTAAATTACCCAACGCATGATTTAGAATTAGCTGCAATAGTGTTCGCTTTGAAGATTTGGCAACATTATTTATGTGGGGAAAAATTTCAAATTTATACTGACCATCAAAGCCTCAAATATTTATTCTCTTAGAAAGAATTAAATATGAGGCAGCGTCGTTGGATTGAGTTATTGAAGGATTATGATGTGATATTTTATATCACTTCGGAAAGGCAAACCGAGCAGCGGATACATTAAGTCGGAAGTCAAGCATCGCACATTTGATGGTCAAGGAATGGACTTTGTTGGAATCAGTACGAGACTCGGAGTTTACAACAAATCTGGTCTCGAATTTGTGCAGGAAAATGACAATTTAATTGATTTTCCAAAAGTCAAGGAGAGATTGAAGCAAAGGCCTCCTCGACAAGTTTATAAAAATCATTTTAAAAAGAATTTTGTCAAACCTATTGGTTGAAGTGCTCTCAAATGTTCAAAATGTGGAGATCCACTGCATTTTGAGAATCAATGTCTTAAGGTCTGGAGACCTATACGAAAAGACTTTGTTAAGACAGTCTATACTAACTCTCAAGGACCCAAACAAATTTAGGTACCAAAGAAAGTTTGAGAAGTTGTGATTTATGCAAGTTACCATAAAGAGAAAAAGGAAGTGGTACTTGGACAGTGGCTGTTCTAGACACATGACAGGTGATCCAAGCATATTTACTAAACTACAAAGCCTAAATGGTGGAAAGGTTTCTTTTGGAGGAAATAACAAAGGAAAAATAGTTGGCAAAGGAACTGTTGAAATTGGAGGACTCAAGATCAATGACGTGTCATTGGTAAAAGGACTCAACTACAATTTGATAAACATAAGCCAACTATGTGATTCAGGATTCAGAATCAACTTTCAAGAAGATACATGCTCAAGGACAAGTAAAGATTATTCTCAAACATTCACTGGAAGAAGACACAGTAATATTTATCTTCTAGATGTCAATCCAGACTCTACTTATTACTTGATCTCAATCAAAGAGGATGAAGATCTATGGCACAAAAGATTATGGCATATCAGTGTGAAACAAATCTCAAAAATCTCAAACAAGAAATTGGTTCGAGGTTTGCCAGATTTGAAATACAATAAAACAGAATTATGTAATGCCTGCAGCTTGAGAAAACAAGTAAAAAGCTCTTTTAAGTCTATACATCACGTTTCGACTAACCGTGTTTTGCATTTTCTTCATATGGATTTATTTGAACCAACCAGAACACAAAGTATTGATGGTAAAAAATATTAGTTAGTCATTGTTAATGACTTCACTAGATTTACATGGGTGTTCTTTCTTAATCATAAAAATGAAGTATTTTCACATTTCTCAAAATTTGCAAGAAGAGTTCAGAATGAAAAGGGCTATACCATTTCCTGCATTAAAATTGATCATGGGGGAGAATTTGATAATCAAAGTTTTTCAGATTTCTATGAGAAAAATAGCTTTCAATACAATTTTTCTACTCCTTATACACCAAAACAAAATAGTGTTGTGGAAAGGAAAAATCGTTCTCTGCAAGAAATGGCAAGAACTCTATTGATTGAAAGCAAGATTTCCTCTTAGTTTTGGGCAGATGCAGTTTTTTATAGCTTGTTATATCATAAACAAAGCATTTCTCATACCCATCTTGAGAAAACTCCTATGAGCTTTACAAAGGTAGAAAGCCCAACATTTCATACTTTCGTGTGTTTGGTTGTAAACGCTTTATTCTTAAAAATCCCAATGACCACTCTGGTAAGTTTGATGAAAAAGCAGATGAAGGATTTCTCCTTGGATATTCTACTACAAGTAAAGCATGCAAGGTCTTCAACAAGAATTCTCAGATTATGGAAGAAACAATGAATGTAAGGTTTGATGAAAATACTCAGACTCACAAAGGTGAATCTGAATTATCTAAAGTTCAACAAGAATATCCAAAGATCGTTGAACCTGTAGAAGAAGGAAAGGAAGAATCAATCCAGACTGAATCAGAACCTTCAGAGCCTGATGATATTCAGAAGGAAAGATTTGACAAAAATTGGAAACATAAATCCAGTCATCCGAAGAACCTCATCATTGGAGAAATAGCAGATGGTATAAAGACTAGATCTAAACATAAAGAGAACATCAGCAGCTTGGCGTTGATATTGGAAATTGAACCAAAAAAAGTTGGTGAAGTATTATTATATGAAAGCTAGATCAAAGCTATGCAGGAGGAACTTCAGCAGTTTAGAATCAATAAAGTATAGGAACTTGTACCAAGAAACAAAGCAAGACTGGTTACAAAAGGCTATTCTCAAGAAGAAGGCATTGATTATGATGGAACATATGCACCAGTTGCCAGGTTAGAAGCCATTAGCTTGCTATTAGCTTATGCTTATTTCCATAACTTTAAATTGTTTCAAATGGACGTGAAAAGTGTTTTCCTGAATGGATATATCAAAGAAGAAGTATATGTGGAACAACCACCTGGTTTTGAAGAACCAATAAATACTGATTATGTCTATAGACTCAAAAAGACCTTTTACGGTCTCAAACAAGCACCCCGTGCTTCGTACGAAAGGTTGAGTAATTTCCTTCTACAAAATGACTTCACAAAAGGTAAGGTTGATACAACCTTATTTATTAAGAGACAAGGTAATGATTTTTTACTCGTTCAAATTTATGTTGACGATATCATTTTTGGATAATCTAACGAGCTACTTTGCAAAGAATTCTTAAAGAATATGCCGAATGAGTTCGAGATGAGTATGATGGGTGAACTGACATTATTTCTCGGCCTACAAGTGAAACAAACCAAAGTTGGTACATTCATTTGCCAAGAGAAGTATACGAAGGAGATTGTCAAGAAGTTTGGAGTGCAGAATTGTAAGAAAACAGATATTCCAATGTCTCACATATCCAAATTGGACAAAGATGAAAATGGTAAAAAGGTTGATCGTAAGGTATATAGAAGCATGATAGGATCATTGTTATATCTGACTGTATCTAGACTTGATATATTATTTAGTGTCTGTATGTGTGCAAGATTTCAATCTGACCCACGAGAATCACATCTTTCTGCAGTCAAGAGAATAATCAAATTCATTGGAACTTATCCAATGTTAGGTCTTTGGTATTCCAAAAATTCAGATTTTACTCTTACTAGTTATTCTGATATTGATTTAACTGGATGTAAAGTGGACAAGAAAAGTACTACAAGTACATGTCAACTACTTAGAAATATGTTGGTGCCTTGGTACTTACAAAAGCAAAACACAGTTGCACTTTCTACAGTAAAAGCAAAATATGTGGCTTTGGGAAGTTGTTGTGCACAGATTCTGTGGATGAAGCAGCAGTTACAAAACTTTGCTATTGAAGATTCAAGTGTTACAATCAAATGTGATAACACAAGTGCTATCAATTTGACCAAGATCCTAATTCTTCATTCATGTGCCAAACACATTGAAATCAAGCATCACTTTACTAGAGACCATGCTCATAATTGTGATGTGAATATTCAATTCATTGATTCTAAGAATCAATTAGCTAATATATTCACAAAACCCCTTGATAAATCTTCATTTGAGTATACTAGCAATAAATTATGCATTACTTATCCATATTCTTGAAGTATTTGTTAGACATGATTTTTTCAGACTCAATATTCTCAGTCTGAATGTCTATTTCAGGCTAACAAAGAAAGGTACGTCTTTAATTTCAATTTTTTAGCGGGAATATTTTTGGTATTTCTGGCAGGATATTTTCTTATTTGTTAATTTTGGAAAGCAAATCAAGTAAATATTCCAATATATCTGTTTGATCGTTTGTGCTTAATATATATATATATATATATATATATATATATATATATATATATATATATATATATGTATACCGTTCTTCTATTTTCTAAAACCCTATCAGTATGAATCTCTTTCTCTCCCGACTATCACTCCGAGTCTCCTCCTCCTCTTTCTCCAAGATCACATCCTTTTGTCGATCACAATGCCTTTCAAGAGACGATCAACAAGGATTCTAAACAGAGATATCAAGTCGTCAGAAAAGCCAAAATTCGTGGAGATTTCTGATACAGATTCAGATCATGACAATGAACTTCTGAAGCGACGCAACAAGCACCGTGACCATCATCTACTCCAAAAGATTCGGGTAAATCTGATTTTTGCTTCCCAAACATCAAACAAGTATGGAAAGCTTACAAACTTTTAAAAAGGGGTAATGCATCTAATTCAGCTCTTCGTCAATGTTTAAAAGATAACAACTTTCGATCTGAAGAAGAGCTAGCTCGCTGTTACACTCGTTTGTTTCTTAATAGTATCACTCAGTCCAAAAGTACTCTCAGCAAATGCAAAGCAAAGATTGGAGAATCATCTACTCCATCTTAGAAAAAACTAGTTCAGACAAGCCCTAAATTGCCCTCTGATTCTAAGGCTACGATCGATGAAGACGCCAGACTTTACTATAATTTCAGCAAGAAGTTAGGCATTGCTTATAGTGAAAAGGGCAGCGGAGATTTGTTTCTTTCTAAAGTTCACCATGAATACTACAAACTGCTGTTGAATAGAGGAATTATGCAACATCGCATCGTAGATTTTGATTATCTTAATCAGGATGGCATTCCTGTGCAACATCTTTTTGAGAAATTGGGTATGATAGAATTCTGCTTTCAATTTGCACACACATATGCAGAATTAACTGCATATTTTTACTTAAATCTCTCAATCTTGTCACCAAATCGTCTTCAATTCATTGTTGGAAGCAAGTCTTATGATCTCAAAGTGGAAACTCTAGCTCGGATTATTGGTGTCGAAAATCACAAATTTACTCCATTTGAAGTGAGCTTAGAGGAAGCTTCTAAGGCTGTATCAGAAAACCCGGCATTTGCCAGAGAACCTAAACGTCTGATCTCTTATTCAGATTTGACCAGAAGAATAGTGATCTTACATAAGATCATTATAAACTGTTTGAGGCCTAAAGTTGCTTCTAAGACAAACTTATCCAAATTTGAGATCAAGCTTATATGGGCAATTTTGAATGGGCAACAATTTTCTCTTCCTCATATTATCATATTTCACATGTACGGAACAGTTCTAAAAGATAAGGGACAACTCCCTTATGGCGCTCTCATCAGTAGGATATTTAATTTCTTGAATATCGCAACTCCTAATAGTTTGTGCGAGACTCTTATACATGCAATGTATGTTGGAGAAAAAAATGCTCACCAAGATGAATATGAAGCAATTTGACTATCGAAAAGAGAAAGTTGTTATTCACAGTGCAGAAAAAGGAAAGTTTGTTATTCACAGTGTAGAAAAAGGAAAGTCTATTCATAAGTTGGAAGCAAGAACTGTGAATAGGAATGAAGAAACTAAGAGAGCAGCAAAACAGAAAGCAGGATCAGCAAATGCAAGCAAGTAGAGTGCTTCTTCAAATCCTTTGAAGGTGTATCGAAAGAAGAGAAAACTTCTTCTAAGAGATAAGGATGAAGAGTCTGAACATCTTGAAACAGGATATGCCGTTGGTCTAGATCATGTCTCGGCATTAACTGCACATGTTCCAGAACCAACACCTACTGCCAAAGTTTCAGAACTAGCATCTATTGCACAAGTTCAAGCCCAAACACCAGTTATAAGAGTTTCAGAACCAATAACTGAAGACTCTAATATGCTTTAGATAACACAATATATTTCTCCACAAAGGATAAATGTAAGTCAGTCTTCCCTTAACACTGAAGAACATGCTTCTGCAGAACATGTACCTTTTCAGGGGGAGATTCCAACAGAAGTAGACACTGGGATCAATTAGACTGAACAAGCCAATGTCCAGGAACAACCCTCAGAAAATTAGACCTTTCTCAACCTTTTGCTCGAAATCAAAGACAAACAAGCTGCACTTGAACAAGATGTGAATATTATAAAGAAAATTGTTGAGGACAACTATCGGACTCAACGTCTTCAGGCAGCAACAGACAAAGCAAACCTTGAGGAAGCTATTGCTTAGTGCTCAACCAACATGGAGCAAGCTATTGGTCATTGTTCTTCAAAGATTGATGAAATTGTCTCCATCTTGGAAAATTTTTAACTTGTTCGAACACCGTCCAAGAAATAGCCTGCTTTTTACCCTCTTTTGAAAACTGGTCCTGTAATCTTTTAGCAATACTTTTTAGACTATATGGATGGTTTCTATCAATGCTTTATTATTATTATTATTATTATTATTATTATTATTTGTTGATGACAAAAAGGGGGAGAAATTATATGCAGATAAATTACCATACTAACATCTTATGCAAGTTTTATACAAACGAAGAAAAAGACACAGATCTCAATAGAGTTTGCTCTTTCAATCTCAATTTGTGCCTCATGCGCTTAACATGATTATTTATTTCAAATTAATTCAACTTGCAAGGAAGTTTTGTCACCATAAAAAAGGGGGAGATTGTTGAGGAAAACTCCTAATGATTTTGAAGTTAACGAAATTTTCCATGTTATTATTAATCTGATGCTTATACTGAACCATTTTATTCCAGGTATATATATATATTCACTCTGGAAGCTTAGAAGGAAGTATTTCAGACTTTACAAGCTGTCAAAATTGCAGATGCATACGCAAAAGTTATGCAGATGCAAACGCAGAAATTTTGCAGACGTAGACGCAAAAGTTATGTAGATGCAGACGTAGAAGTTTTACAGATGTAGACGTAGAAGTTATGCAGACACAAACGCTGAAGTTTTTCAGATGCAAAAGCAAAAATCATTCAGACTAAAACATAATAACTAGTGATCTGGTATGGATTTCACAGAATGAAAGTTTTGATTGTTTCAATCTAAGACTATAATTGATTGACAATCAAATACTATGACAAGTATGCATTACAATGGATAAAACTCTACTTATGGAAACCAATTGTATGGGCGACCAGAATCAGCGGGATTCAGATTTTGTCAACCAATAGCTACTCAATCCATTTTATACAAATCTGTCCAAGAGTGAATATTGGAAGATGATCCTCTGAAGACTGTCCAACGGCTAGTTTGGTAGTGGAGGAGCAAAAGAAATAGAACGAAATCGAGAATCAACAAGTCTAAAGTCTGAGCATATTCTGATCATTTCTCTTGTCTTTAGTGTGCTAAATATTAAGATTTTGAGGGACATTTTGTAAGAATGATTGTGTGAGATAGAGAGTTTTATCATACACAAAAGTGCTGTCACTCAGAATCTGTATTTCCTCTTGATTAGATATTGAAATCTAGCCAATAAGCTGTCAGCATGGAAGAGTGGACGTAGGCTTAACTAAAGTCGAACCACTATAAACTTGTGTGCAGTTTTTCTATTCCTCATCTATTACTTTGCACGCTGCACTTCAGGAGCACTGTCTACATAAATTGTTTTGAATCTGAATTTTATTTAGACTCAACTGTGTTCTTTCAATTCTACTTAAATTTACAAAAATTGTTTAAGAACACTTATTGTTGACACCTAATGTTTAGCTGACGCGTCATTAAAAATAGAAAATTCGATATTGTGGTTTCCGATCGCGACGGAACCCATTTTTTGAACAAAAAGTGTCGTTTTTTAATTCTGTTTGTTGGCCTAGCTTTTGTAGACAATTTCCTATTCATTTCATGCAAAAACCCGAAAAGTCAAACGGTTTGACCAAAAGTCAACCCCAGGTCAAATTGGGGCTTTTCGCATAAAAAGATTCTTTTCAAGTTCAATTTCACTTTAGAAGTGGAAATTTCATAAAAATTCAAAGATTTGATTATAAAATCAAATTCCTTGTGAAAAGTCAACTAAGGTTTGATTTTTGGTCAAACCTTTGACCAAAAAATCGGAAAATGCAAAAATTTAAAAATTATATGATTTTACATTTAATTTACCTTTGGCATTTGAAATTTTGCAAAAATCGGTTTAGAATCAACTTTTTCCCAATTTGCGAAATTTGATTCAAAATCGGTCAAAAATGAAATTACTTCATTTCTAGTCATTTTTTAGGTTAGTTTTCTTCACGACATTTGATCTAGAGGTCATCTTATATTCAATTTTGGAACCAATTTTGTAATTCCAAGCCAAATACAAAAACCCCCAATTTTGGCCATAATCAGTGATTTGGATCGATTCTTCATAATTTACGTAATTGAGACACGAAAGAGCCTAATTTCTTATATCAAATCCAAATTCAAAATCAATTTTGAAAGATTCACATGAATTTGAGTCAATTTGATTAATTTAATGATTCAATTATTAAGAAGTCTAAGACTAATTGGTCCAATTAGTGCAATTCAACTTGACACATTCTAGACTAATATTTAATTTGATGAATTGTGACTCAATTTGGTTAATTGGACTTTAATTAAATTTGTTAGTCTAGCTTGGTCATGCAATTACCCAAATTCAAGAGCACTTGAGACAAACAAGTTAAATTGGATCAATTTGTGCATGAATTTCAAATGGGTTCAATCCAATTTAATTGAATTCGATATTAATAGGCTCAATTAATCATGATAGGAATCAAATTGCACAAAATTAGAACAAATGAATCAAGGATTGAACTAGTTCAATCGGGCCAAATTCAGGACTAACCAGCTTAATCCGGTTTGATCCAAATTGAACCAGTTCGATCAGACTGGCCATTTTTTGGTTGAAAATCCGGTGATCGACGATTCATTCCAACCAGCCAAGGCTGGCCCCATCCCTTTGAGCCCAAAAATTACAAAAATGCCATAAGTGAAAATTACCAAAATGCCCTTCCTTAAGGATTAAGCAAATTAATTAGGGAGTAAGCAAATCAATCATGGCCATTCATTTAGAATTGATCATGTCCATCCATAGTGCCATGTCACCAATCCTTAGCCCATAAGGAATATTCTTAATAATTAATGATGCATTTTAAGCCATTGGATCAATCTAAGGGCCATAATTCAAAGTTAAGGGGAGTATATAGTATTTTTTCCCTCCAAAATTTGACAACTCTCTCATTTTCAGATCTGGTTTCTCTCTCTTCACTCTCTCTCTCTCTCACTCTCTCTGTCTCTCTCACTCTCTCACGCATCTCTCTCCCATCGACCATCTCTCTCTTTCCAGCCACTTTTCCGACGAGCCACCACCTCACCGGCGTCCCCCACAGCGGCCCAAGGCTGGTCGCAAGATCAGCCATCATCGCCAGTGACCGGAACAGCAAGTTTCGGCCAGATCTTCTCCTCGGCAACATCACCGGCATTGCCGCCGGTGATGTGATCAGCCGGTTCAAGCAGCTGAACCGGCTGATCGGCGACTTCCTCCGGCGATCCAGAACTTACGGCAACACTCCTTGACGTCTTCACGTCGCTGTGGTGGTCGGCGTCTCGTTGAACGGCCACTGGATCGCGTCTTTTGATTTGATTCTTCGTTACTAGTTCATTAGTACGAAAACGGATCGATTCTCACTATAGTTTGTGCAATCTATTATCATAGGTTGGCCGAACTTTCCAAGACTTCTCCGTGTTGTCCTTGATCTGAACACGGAGGCCAGATCGCTCGATTGTGCGTTGGAGCTTCATTAAACAAGGTAAGTTCACTTGAAGGCGATTCTGCAAATTCGTATCCTGGAAAACCTGTATGTTTGAGATGCCGATTTCAGCTCGTTAATGTCGAAATCTTGCGAAGTGATGAACTAGAGAATCGTAAAGCATGTCTTAAGCTTCGATTTGATATATCATATACCTCAATCGGACTTGATTTGCTATGTCAAAACTATTTTGGAAGTTAGGATCGGGATCTAGAATATGATGTTGAAGTCTGTTTTGATGATGTTCTGACTGATGTTGTGCTGTTCCGTGATTTTTACGATTTTCTATGATCATTTTTTGAAAAAAATTTCTTCATAAAAGTTGTAGATCACATCTTGATCTATTCATCATAAAATTTTCATAAAATTCCAAGCATGTTAGCATGGTACAATCTGCCACGTCTTCTAGGCATGAATCGGGTGACAGACTGATTCTGATTGACCTTCGTGTGTTCTTTGATTTGTCATTTTCGGGAAAATCGGTGAGGAATTAGAAAAAATGGTATTCTTGACTTTTGATCCTCATGGCATAAGCTTTCTAATGAAACCTGGATCATTTCATTTGGACGTCATTAGGGTAGTTAATCACATCTGAACAGAAGCAATCCGAATTAGATAAAAACTGAATAAGTGGTCTTCTTATGAAGCCCACTTCTCATTGTTTGATTGACTTCGAAATAAGGCCTATGGGCTTGAATGCATGCTTATTTCATAGTTATGCATGTGTTTGTTAGATGAATGTTAGGCCCGATGCATGCTCGGCGGGTAGTCTATTGTCGTCATTTAGAACCCAACTTTAGGGGTTAATTGATATGAGTTGCCATTTTGTGAATGCAAATGGTAGCCCATTATCGTTAACCATTGATCACATAATGTTAGATGATTAGGTGGGTGGTGAATCAAAATGCATGAAAAACAAAGGCCGATCCCGATGCCCGTGTTTGATTAGTGAATTGTTTGCACCATTGTTTTTCTTTGGTTGTTCCTTTGTGCATTGTTTGTTGTGAATGTAAACACCGATACCCGAGAGGCGGTCCATGGGAGGATAATCCGAAATGATAAAAAAACCAAGGCGATTGACCGATGTCCAATCCGGTTTCCATTTGTATTCATTTGACGATGGCGATAGACCGATGTCCGATCCAGTTTCAATTTGTACTCAATTCATTCATCCCCGATCATGTCTCGAGTTTCAATTTGTGTTGTAATAAACACCCGACGAGTTGCGGGTTTCTACTTTCTCGCACTTAGAATTGGCTCGTCTTTTCAATATTTTGAGTTTTTATTTTACGAAATGTCTTTCAATACAATTGATTGTTTCTTCCTTTTTCTAGACTAAGATATGATTAGTTTAGAATTTTAAATGAAAATAAAAAAACAAGATGCATGATCACCTAGTGGACTAAGACTTTAAATATGAAATTGGTAAAGAACAAATGCATGACAATTTAGATAACAACCATGTTAAATTTAGCGGTACCGAAAGGGCGTTAACAAAAATATTAATGTAAGCTAGTCCCCGAACCTTTGATCTCTGGTTTTCGTAGAAATCGAAACGAAATTCCCGCGTTTCGGTTGGGTATTCTAGCCGACCCCCGACCTAGGCTAGTGGTGACTCCTAAAAAAGACAAAATCGATCCGCTGTCACGCGAGATTGGATTTAGGGAAGATCCACATTCATGATCAATGGATCATATGGATGATCAAAAGATTTATACTCCAATAAAATCATTTTTTATGATATGCCATATGAACCATTTCATGAACACTTATCTCTAAACCCGCCTTATCGAGTTCGGCCCTCGTGAGGTAGGTCGCGACAGGCTTGGCGACTCCGGTGGGGACTAGGTTACAAACCTAAGTGGATTAAAGCCGTAATAAACTTGTTGGTTATTATCTCACTTGTCTACATTTTGTAGAATCGACCGCATGTCGAAGTCACGTGGAAAATGAGTTTAGTCCACTAATCATGTGTTTAATGGTTTTGTAGGTGGGAGACATAAGGGGTGAAGTGAATACAAAACCCCTTGTTTTGTAGGTGGCGTTCGGATGTACGTTGAGTGTATGAGATTATATTGAAGTGTTGTTTGCTTTAAATTCAAATGCAAGTTTACTTGCTTTAGCACAACACAATGTACCTACATCCCGCGGTCTAAATCCCCGGATCGCTTTTAGGACACCTTTAGGAGGTATTAAGAGTGGAATCCGCATGTGAATGCATGTGGTAATCCATTCTTCAATACCGCTCATTTTGATTAGTAAGAAGTGCACCGACCGACGTTAGTAGCGGTGGGTAAACTCTTCTTATCTAATTAAGGTGGGGACCTTAAACCTTTAGAATCCTATCCTTAGATGTCAAACCTCACAAGTCCTCATGCGGTGTGTCGATGTGTTTGCCATTTTTTCTTTGTGGTAAGGTTGATTGTCCCGTTTTACAATTTCAATTATGTCATTTCAATTCCACGTTATATTCCTTTCTATAACGCGTGGTGATTAATCTCGATGCCCCAAATTAGGGTTAGTTAAAATGGATATGTCGGAGATTTGAATCATCCCCATATCAAGAGCTCTCGTGACCATGTGGGAAAGTCTTGAGTCAAAGCACAAGGACTACGTGGAAAGGAGGATCGGATATCTTCCTGCACTTTTATATGTCGAGGCTTGTATCGCCATGATTAAAGCATTGTATCATTTTTGGAATTCAAAGACATCCACTTTTGTGTTTGGTCGAAATGAATTAACTCCTACAATTGAGGAGTACGATATTGCCATTGGAAGAGTCGGTTCTTTTGGTCTAGTTAGTCCTCCGATAGATATAGATCCTATAACTCTTTTGAGCCAATTCTTAGGAGTTGACATTCTCCAAATCAAAGGCGTTCTTAGAGGAAATTCCAATGCACTTTCCTTCGCACTCTTAGAACAACATTTTTGTAACTTGCCAAAGGAAGCGGGTAATCAAATTCCTCGAGTCTTTCTCTTAGCATTCTTTGGTTTTGTGGTTTTTCCATTCACTAAAAAGACCATGGATCCTTCAGTAATTCACATTGTCAATCAAGTGCGTATGTTCAAAAGATTCTCCAATATGATCCTAGGTGAGACCTTTATATCACTCAATAGGTTCAAATAAAACAGAAATAGTGTCTTTAGAGCCCCAATAGGTTTACTCCAAATTTGGTTGGTCTCTTATCTCAAAGACTTCGGTTTGAGCTTGAAAATCATAGATGTGTCCAAAGATTGTCATCCTATCTCGCTTTTCCGAGAAAAGGAAGAAATCTTTCCCTATTGGTCATTCTCAACTTGGTTTAATTTTTTTTAAGAACCTTGTTCCAAATCAAATCCAATAGCATGTTCGTTGGCTTGGAAATCCCGAGGTGCGCCTTAATAACGAATTTAACAACCCAATCCCACTTTTGGGTCTTACGGGGTCCACGTCATATTACCCTTTTAGGGTGATCCGTCAATATCGCGCACTTCAAAAGATTCTGCCATTCCTCAAGCTGGGATTATATCATTTTGACTATCGCAAAGATGTCATTCAAAAGGACCAAATGGCGGATTTGAAGGAAATAATCAAGTCCATCATTGATATGTGGTACAAATGCCGCCCAGAGCCGATTCACATTACCGACGAGTTCGAGTTAGAAGGAGAAATGAAGATACATCATGCATTGCCGGAGTACATACACTGTCATCTCGAGCCCGAGCTTAAAGTGGATCTCCCTAATGTCCTCGAGAAGCCAACGCAACAACAAGCTATAGATGTAAGAGCTCTTAGGGAAAGGGATGAGGCTTTAGCTGAGGTTGAACGTTTGACCCAAGAAAACAAACGAATTCGCCTCGCATCTAAAGAAGATCCATTACAATTTTTGCTATATTCCATGAGGAAATCTCCTTTCATGTAATTTTCGTTTTATAGATTTAATGTATAGGGTCTCCTTTTTACTCATTTTAGTAATGATGTAATAGGATCCTCTTCTTGTTTTTAGATTGATCTATACGGATTGTATTTCACGAATTTTGTTATTAATAGTGAAATTTCCCTTTGTGTGTACTTTCTTTTTCAAGATTCCAATGGAATATAGATGGGGCATCTTGATTAATCATTGTGTGTTACCCCTTTAATTGTATAATTTCTTGTGAAGAAATTGTGATAAGAGACTATTCACATGATTTTGGGATCATGAGAATATTTCTTATCTCTATTTCATCCAAAGAAAATATAAAATTGAAGGGTTTTATATTTTCGTCTCAATTCAATTTCCGCATACTAACTTGATTTCTGTTTTTTAATAGAAGGTACTAAAATACAGCTGAGACGCATTCTATTATACGCACCCGTTGCCAAGCAACGATGGAAAACGAGGACACTCGTAGCCGCGTTATTACCATTGAGAATCAAATGGCGCAAATGATAGCGCTTTTAACTGACCTTGCAAACCAAGTAAAGAATCTCACACCGGCGGCTGCTGCTGCTGCAGCTTCTACTCCTAATGCGCCTGCTAATGCACCGGTGATAAATTCTGTTGAAAAAGGACCGGCTGAAGAGGTCCCCGTTAATACTATTCCTGCTGTCATTGATTTGGAAGCTCCACCTAAGGAGTCGCCTGTTGTTCATATGGATGAAGAGAATGCGAGACGTATTGCAAAATTGGAAGAACATTTGTGCATGTTGCAAAGTTACCAACTCCAAGGCTTTGATAAGCTGTTGCCTTTTACAAGGGTGAAAGTCCCTGATTTTTACAAGGAGCCCGAATTCTCAAGGAAGTACGATGGAACTGGGTGCCCTAAGACCCACTTGAAATATTATTTGAATAAGATGGCTCGTTACTCCAATAACACTCCACTGTTGATCAACAATTTTCAAGATAGTTTGGCTGATTCCGCTTTAACGTAGTTCATCGAGTTGAATTTGGAGAAAATTTGCACCTGGGAAGACCTTGCAGACGAATTCCTCCAACAATACAAATTTAATACCGAAATTGCTCCAACCCATGAAGAGCTGGTCCGAGTTGATAAGTGGAGAAACGAAACTTTTAAAGCGTATGCCCAAAGGTGAAGAACTACGGCGTCCCAAGTTTGCTGGGTTTGATTTGGCAAAATCTTGCGTGTATCACATGGGCGAGAAGGGCCATGATATGGACAACTGTTATACTCTCAAGATCAAGATTCAGAACCTGTTGAATAAGAAGATCTTGTCGTTTAAAGATGCTACACCAAATGTTCAACAAAATCCGCTCCCCAATCATACCGAAGCCGTTAATGTGATATTTTGAGACAAGAATGAGAAACCTTTCTTGTTCGACATGGTGAAGTTAGAAGAGCTATTGACTATAGCTAGAGATCAACCGAAAGAAGGAAATGTATTCCGAGAGGAGAAAATGTATTGCCTAGCCAAGATGGCCGCTTTAGGCATAATTCAACCTCTTCAAGGAAGGAAACCTAAAAGGTCCATCGAGACTGCTGTAATTGATTTGTCGTCCGAAAAATTCTCTTGCAAGTTCACATGTGAAGTCTCATGCTTTAAGCTGAAAGATGATGGATACGATCCAGATGTTGATGAACCACGGAGTGACATATTTTCCAATGGTGATTCGGAATGTGAGAGTAAGAAAGCCTGTCAAGGTGGTGAATTTATGAAGAAGGCCCACAAGAAAGACACTGTTCTAACTGAATAGAATGATGAAGATAATAGAGAGATTCTTTCCGATACTGATTCGGAATTTGAACGCCATACCTCCTACTGGGATCGAGAGTTCGTTAGGAAGGCAATTGAAAAAGGTGAAATTATTGATACTCTCGGACAGCCGAGTAGTAAATACGACTTCATGGTAAAATACTCTCCTCCTCCAAGCGCTTTTATCGACTCTAAGACTATCGTCCCAAGTGGATGGGGGTCTGAATTTGAAGATGATGGCATGGTAGCCGTGATTGATCCTGTTGTGATTGAATTGAATGCTACTAGTGAAATCCAAGCGCATGTTATGGAACCTGTGGTTATAGATTTAATGGTTGGTGGCTTCGGAGATATAAAGATCTCTAATGAGGACTTTGAGCCTGTTGTTATCGAGCTGCCACCGAAGAAAGACGAGAATTCGAAAGCAAGAATACCTCCTGTTTACGACTCCAAGGCAGTTCCTTGGAATTATGAGTCTAATGAAATATATGCTGTTACTCGGTCAAGCCGATGTTTTCCATCTCGTGAAAGTGTTGAGAAAAAGGCTGTAACCGAAGAGGAGGCGGAGCAACTCCTCAAAACTCTCAAAACTAGTGAAGCAGAAATGATCGAGCAGTTAAGAAAAATACCGGCTCAAATCTCATTACTTGAACTATTCAAGTCTTCTGAGAAACACAAGAATGCTCTCTTAAAAATTCTTAATAAAGTACATGTACCCGAGACAATCGGAGAGGTACAATTGGAGGAGTTTGTAGGTGTTATTCTTCTTAAGGATCAAATTCCTTTTTCCGAAAAGGATTTGCCGCCGGAAGGGTGAGCGCACTCTAAAGCATTATACATCTCTGTTCAACACTTCGATACAAGGATATCGAGAGTACTCATTGATAACGGTTCAGCTCTCAATATCTGTCCGTTATCAACCTTGCGCCGTCTAGGTGTAGGTATGGATAATGTTCATTCTTCTAAAACTCCAGTCAGAGCCTTTGATGGCATGGAGAAGGAAGCTCTAGGAGAAATTGACTTACAGCTGATGATTGGTCCGGTCATGTTCACTTAGAAATTTCAAGTGCTCGATATCCCAAGTAACTTCAGCTTATTGCTGGGACGACCTTGGATTTACGCTGCGGGTGTTATACCCTCAAGTCTACATCAGATGATTTGCTTTGTTGTGTGTGGCAAGATTATAACTGTCCATTGCGAGAAGGACACCGAAACCTTCAACAATACTGTAATTCCCTACATGGAGCCAGAAGTAAAAGGAGAATCAAGCTACCATTCATTTGAGTTGGTGTCAGTATCCCATGTGCCCGTAGGCACTATTATGAGAAAGCCTCATTATTCAAAGGCGGCCCTTATGTCTAGCAAAGTGTTGATCGAACATGGATTTATTATGGGCAAAGGATTGGAAAAGCTGTCCCAAGGCATTCTCACACCAATTGAGGTGACTAAGAGAAAGAAACGAGAAGGCTTAGATTACCAAGGCAATCAACAGGATCAAGGTAATCAGAAAAGCCCGGGAATCAAATAAAAGAGTTATCGACGTTTGCTCCCTCCTCCGTTGAAAGATTTCTTCCCTGGACCGCCAAAGTTTCTCCAAGATGAAGAAATAGATATCTATGATATCATCGACCTATTTGAAGAGAGTTCTGTGGGTGCCATTTCCGAAAGCTTTGAGGATGATTTACCTACCGATTCCGCTGTGTAAGGGATGTTCCCGTGTTCTACTTTGCTTTCAATTGTAATCCATCTAATTCTCCCTTGCGAGGGACTTCCATTTGTTCATTTCATTTGTTTCATTCATTTCATATGTTGTAATAATTCGGATCACGAACTTTGGATCCAAAACACTATATGACATTTACTGCATATCAATAAAAGCATTCTCATGTTTTGTTAATAGACGTGCAAAAGTATACCAAACCAGCCTTGTGATGATGCTTTGAGGCCTGGACTTTTGCACGATCTATAATTTTCAAAATAATCCTTTGGAACAAGGATGTCTAATGATATGAGGACGAGTTCCCCATGAGATTTTCAAAAATCTGGAATTCGAAAAGTTTTTTTTCATCACATCTTCATGCATTACATTTCTTATCTTCATATACTAACCATTTGTTGTTGCATCTCAGGCATGACACTCTGCATAATCATGATAGTCATATGCATGGCTTGGATTCATGTCCAAAAAACTCATATGAATCTGATTATTCTGATCCTAAAAATGAAGAAGATTCTAAGGCTATTAAAAGAGAATGGATCCAACATGAAGAATCCAAACCTCCCATGGGAGAACAAATTGTTGTTATAAATTTGGGTGATTCTAAAAATCCCAAAGAAACAAAAATTGGGGCAAGTCTCTCTCAGACAGATGCTAATCGACTGATCGAACTATTGAAGGAGTATCGAGATGTCTTTGCTTGGTCTTATGCTGACATGCCGGGTTTGGACCCCAACATTATAGAACACACATTACCTCTTGATCCTGCCATTCTGCCTAAGAAACAGAAGCTTAGGAGGACGAAGCCAGAATTATCCAAGAAGATTGATCATGAAGAAGGATGGGCAAGTTCGGATATGTGTCGATTACCACGATTTGAACAAAGCAAGTCCCAAAGATGATTTCCCATTACCACATATTAACGTCTTAGTCGACAGCACAGCAAGATTCGAATTATTTTCCTTCATGGATGGTTTCTTTGGCTATAACCAAATCCGAATGAAGGAAGAAGATAAGACTAAAACATCTTTTATCACCCCATGGGGAACATTCTGTTACAAGGTTATGCCCTTCGGCTTGAAGAACGCGGGGGCAACTTACCAAAGAGCCATGGTGACACTATTCCATGACATGATACATAAAGAGATTGAAGTTTATGTTGACGACATGATCGCTAAATCACAACAAGGTGAGGATCACATTGAAGTCTTGAGAAAACTGTTTGATCGACTTAGAAAGTTCAAGCTAAGGCTTCACCCTGCTAAATGCGTATTTGGGGCAAAGTCTGGAAAGCTCCTTGGATTTATGGTTAGTAACAAAGGCATAGAGATTGATCCCTCAAAGGTGAAGGCCATTTGCGATTTGAAATCCCCTTCTACCGTCAAGGAGGTTCGAAGCTTGCTGGGAAGACTGAATTATGTTGCGAGATTTATTTCCCAGTTATCTGAAACAGCCAAGCCATTCTTCAAGCTATTGAAAAAGAATGCCAAAGTTGAATGGAACGAAGATTGTCAGAAATCCTTTGAACAATTGAAGCAGTATCTTTCACAACCACCAATTTTAGTACCGCCTACTCCAGGTATACCTTTGATTTTGTATCTCACTATTCATGATGAATCTTTGGGAGCTATGTTAGCACAGAAGAGACCGGAGGATGAAATGGAACACGCTATTTACTACCTCAGCAAGAAGTTTACCTCTTGTGAAGCTCGATACCCTGAAGTTGAGAAAACCTGTGTAGCCTTAGTTTGGGTATTACACAGATTACGACAGTACACTCTTCACCATCATATCCTGCTTGTGAATGAAAATGATTCTATCAAGTATCTTTTGGAAATGCCTGCATTGGTTGGAAGGCTTGCCAAATGGCAAATATTGCTCTCCGAATTTGATATCCAGAGCATGTCTCAGAAGTTTGTCAAAGGGCGAACCATAGCTGACATGTTAGCTGAAAGTCCCTTAAAGTCAGACGACTGGGATGAAATTGATGAAAGAATCCATTTGGTGTCACAAGACAAGTAGACCATATATTTTGATGGAGCTGTTAACCTCTCTGGTTCTGGCACTGAAGCAGTCCTTATATCCCCAGTGGATCAACATTATCCAGTAGCTGCAAAGTTGGTATTTCCTTGTATCAATAATATTTCAGAATATGAAGCTTACATCCTTGGTCTCCAATTAGCCATCGATAAGAAGGTTAAGAGATTACAAGTTTATGGTGATTCCATACTTATCATTCTCCAAATAGGAGGTGAATGGCAAACTCGTGATTCAAAACTGATTCCTTATCATGAGTATCTTAAAGACCTAGTGGAAGAATTCGAAGAGATCTTATTTGATTATTTGCCAAGATCTCATAATCAATTTGCTGATGCCTTGGCAACATTATCCTCAATGTTACAAGTAACTAATGGTTTGAATATTGATCCTTTGCAAATCAATGTTTTAAAAGAGCCTGTGTATTGCATGGTTATAGAAGAAGAACTCGATGGCCAGCCATGGTACTATGACATTATGAACTACCTTCGAGAAGGAAAATTTCTCCAAGGAAGTCGAGCTACGGATCAAAAATACTTGACTAAGTTAGCTTCCAAATTCTTTCTTTTAGACAAGAGATCTTTTGATTCAGTTCTGTTGAAATGCGTAGACACCAAAGAGGCCAATTTATTAATGAAAGAGATACATGAAGGAGAATGTGGTCCTCATATGAACGGCCATCTTCTAGCAAGGAAGATCATAAGGCTAGGTTATTACTGGCTAACCGTGGAAGCCGGTTGTATTCAACATATTAGATGTTGCCATTAATGTCAGGTTTATGGAGACAAAATCAATGCTCCTCCAAATGAATTGCATCAAATGTCCGAAGCATGGCCTTTTTCAATGTAGGGGATTGACATCATCAGACCAATTAATCCTAAGGCATCAAATAGACACCATTTCATTCTAGTGGCTATTGATTACTTCACCAAATGAATCGAAGCCAATTCTTATGCCCACATCATTGCGAGAAGTGTGGCAAAATTTATTCGTCGAGACATTATTGCTCGATACGGGGTTCCAGAAGCAATTATCACAGATAATGGGTCAAACCTGAATAACAAAGTAGTGGATGAGCTACTCAATAAATTTCACATTCGCCACTTGAATTCTTCTCCTTACTGCCCACAAATGAATGGAGCTGTGGAGGCGGCAAACAAAAATGTAAAGAAGATTCTGTCCAAGATGGCAGAGAATTACCGAGATTGGCACAAGCGGTTGCCGTACGCGTTAATGGCTTACCGAACTTCTATTCGCACTTCGACTAGGGGCAACACCATTCTCATTAGTATATGGAATGGAAGCAGTTTTACCTGTGGAAGTGGAAATTCCTTCATTAAGGGTACTTTCGCAAATAAAGCTTTCTAAAGCATAATGGATTCAACAAAGATTTGAACAGCTTAACATGATTGATGAAAAAAGGGTAAAAGCCCTATGCCATGGACAAAGCTACCAAAAACGAGTGGCTAAGTCATTCAACCGTAAGGTTCGACCCAGGCATTTTGAGGTCAATGACCTGATTTTGAGGAAAGTCCTACCCATCATTCCATATCGTGGGAAATTCACCCCCAATTATGAAGGATCGTATGTCGTCAAAAAAGTGTTGCCTAGCAGAGCATTGATTCTTGTAGAAATGGATGGCCGAGAGTTGCCAAAACCTGTAAATACTGATGCTGTCAAGAAATATTTTTCTTGAATAAGAAGCCTTTGAGCTACTTTTGGATTGAATCCAAGTCACTTTAGGACATTTGCATCATGCATACATGGCATTTTTTGCATATTTGTTCATTTTGTAGGTGCTCAATTATTCTCTAGGGAAGCTATTCTAAACCTCAAGGAGTCAAGCTCGAGGAAGTAGCTAAAAAAAATCAAAAATCAAAAATCAGTCTTCTCCCTAGAGTTTAGGAACTAGATCCTTTTTGTAAGAACCTTTTCTGTCTAAAATGTTTTTCAAGTTTGAAATTTTATTAAAAAACATTCCCACATGAGTCAAAAATATTTTCAAATGTTTTGATTTATCAAAATTCCCTACAGATGGGAGATTTAACCAAATGATCCTTCGAAAAACAGGGATTTCTTAAAAATGCCAAGTGGGAATGCCTAGAATGATAAAAGGCAAACCTTTGATCAAATACGTCCCTATACACATTTTGAGAGAATTAAGCGAAAAAACCATGTCTTAGGACATAGGGTTCATTCACATTGAATACATGAATTGAAGTGATAAAAGGCATTTCATTTCTCTATCCTAAACACTCATTTTATCCTTTGCTAGCCACTTTGAGCCAAATAGGGAGAATTTTCAAAATACCCCTGTCAAGAACCACCCCATATTGGGGCAAGTTAAGAAGTTGTGGTTGATCATTTTTTAGAGCAAAAAGATTAAGAAAGATTTTATTGCTTTCACTTGCATCAACTTTCTTGTGGTAATTTCAGGTGGATCTTTATGGAAGCTCGAAACATCCCAAAGTAAAGAAGAGCATTCTTTTCTTCTACCCAAACACAGTTATCCCTTGCTTAGCCAAATTGAGCCTTAAGCATGTTCGTTTCAAAGCTCAAAATGTTGATTATATTCCTACATTGGGGCAATGCATATGATTTACCAAGAAGAATTAGAAAAATTGGTGAATATGTATAGAATGTCTCAAGAGTCCAAAGAGCTCAAAAGATAAATATTATGGGGCATGAAAAAGCAGTGTGCCTGGTAAAAGCAAGGCCGATGCCCTGTGAAAAAGAATATGTATCAGAAGAAAAAGCAAAAAAGCAACATGCTTATGATAAAAACAAAATTCTCATTGAAAAAGATGCTTAGAAAGAGCAAAGCTCTTATGTTACAAGAAAAATGGACTCTCGATACAATTTGGTTTTCAAGAGTCAAATGATGTCAAATTTGGATGATTTGGTAATGATACTAAGATAATCATCATTTCTCTTTCAAACCCTTTCTACAAAATTTCAAGCCTTTTGAACCTAACCCAAACCAACATTACAACCCTCTCCGCAGTCTCTTCCGATTGGGATGGTTTGAGTTGACGTAAAGATTTCACAAAGAAGCTACCGTTAGAAGGAGTGGAAGTAATCCTATATTGTCTTATCTTCAAGGTTCTTGACTTGTAAACCTATTGAAGATGTTGATGATATATTTCTTTTCTTGACCTCAAAGCAAATACCCTTTGTGTAAGCCTATGACCAAACCTATATTACGGTCCTTTTGAAAGACCTTTTTGATCAATCAATTTGTATTCAATGTGAACGTTTCCGAAAACCTTTGACATAGGTTCGTGAGACATCACCAGCGAGAATTGAATAGCTTCCCCACATCAATGGATGGGAATCAAAGCCATCATGAAAGCCAGTGCAAAAGACTTTTTTGATTAGGTTATTTCTAATTTGGCATTTTTATCTAACCTCTTCAGATGATTATTCAAAGTATCATTTTGTTAAAATTTCCTCTTAAGGATTTTGATAGTCAGTATCTTTTACCAAAATAAGAATAATTCCATTTGATTTGTTGTTAAACAATCTCGAAACTTCTTTCGAAATATCTTCCCCCAATGGATCGGTTTTTGGTCATCCTAAACCATAATCCCCATTTTTGGTTTTTGGTCAGCCTAAACCATATCTCTCATTTTAGGTTCCTGGTCATCCTTAAACCTTGTCCTTTGGTTCTAGGTCATTCTTAAACCTTGTTCTTAGGTTCTTGGTCATCCTTAAACCTTGTCCTTTGATTCTAGGTCATCCTTAAACCTTGTCCTTAGGTTCCTGGTCATCCTTAAACCTTGTCTTTAGGTTCCTGGTCATTCTTAAACCTTGTCCTTTGGTTCTAGGCCATCCTTAAACCTTGTCCTTAGGTTCCTGGTCATCTTTAAACCTTGTCCTTAGGTTCCTGATTATCCTTAAACCTTGTTTTTAGGTTCCTGGTTATCCTTAAACCTTGCATTTTGGCTCTAGGTCATCCTTAAACCTTGTCCTTAGGTTTCTGGTCATCCTTAAACCTTATCTTTAGGTTGTTGGTTATCCTTAAACCATAGATTTCCTACAAAACTCTTTCTTTTTCTTTTCTTCCTTCATTCCACCATATGAGAGAGAGAAAAGAGAAACACATGAATGAGCTAACAATCCAAAATGTCAATGGTAAATGCTTTAGGTAAGACTCTGATCAAATGTCTTTATTTTTAGTTTCTTTTGTTTCCCAAGTGGAGTCGACTAAAAATTGCAGATGCCAATTGGTCTTTGAGCGGAACCTCTTCGAACTCCCACTCAAAGAGGGGCAGCTATTGACACTTAATTTTTAGCCGATGCGTCATTAAAAATAGAAAATTCGAGATTGTGGTTTCCGATCGCGACGGAACCCATTTCTTGAACAAAAAGTGTCATTTTTTAATTCTGTTTGTTGGCCTAGCTTTTGTAGACAATTTCCTATTCATTTCATGCAAAAACCCGAAAAGTCAAACGGTTGACTTTCGGGTTGACTTTTTTGTCAACCCTTTGACCAAAAGTCAACCCCATGTCAAATTGGAACTTTTCGCATAAAAAAATTATTTTCAAGTTCAATTTCACTTTAGAAGTGGAAATTTCAGAAAAATTCAAAGATTTGATCATAAAATCAAATTCCTAGTGAAAAGTCAACTAGGATTTGATTTTTGGTCAAACTTTTGACCAAAAAATCGGAAAATGCAAAAATTTAAAAATCATCTGATTTTACATTCAATTTACCTTAGGCATTTGAAATTTTGCAAAAATCGGTTTAGAATCAACTTTTTCCCAATTTGCGAAATTTGATTCAAAATCGGCCAAAAATGAAATTACTTCATTTCTAGTCATTTTTTAGGTTAGTTTTCTTCACAACATTTAATCTAGAGGTCATCTTATATTCAATTTTGGAACCAATTTTGTAATTCCAAGCCAAATACAAAAACCCCCAATTTTGGCCCTAATCAGTGATTTGGATCGATTCTTCACGATTTACGCAATTGAGACACGAATGAGCCTAATTTCTTATATCAAATCCAAATTCAAAATCAATTTTGAAAGATTCACATGAATTTGAGTCAATTTGATCAATTTAGTGATTCAATTATTAAGAAGTCTAAGAGTAATTGGTCCAATTAGTGCAATTCAATTTGACCCACTCTAGACTAATATTCAATTTGATGAATTGTGACTCAATTTGGTTAATTGGACTTTAATTAAATTTGTTAGTCTAGCTTGGTCATGCAATTACCCAAATTCAAGAGCAATTGAGACAAACAAGTTAAATTAGATCAATTTGTGCATGAATTTTAAATTGGTTCAATCCAATTTAATTGAATTCGATATTAATAGGCTCAATTAATCATGATAGGAATCAAATTGCACAAAATTAGAACAAATGAATTAAGGATTGAACTAGTTCAATCAGGCCAAATTCGAGACTAACCGGCTTAACCCGGTTTGATCCAAATTGAACCAGTTTGATCAGACTGGCCATTTTTCGGTTGAAAATCCGTTGATCAACGATCCATTCCGATCAGCCAAGGCCGGCCTCATCCCTTTGAGCTCAAAAATGACAAAAATGCCCTTAATTGAAATTACGAAAATGCCCCTAAGTGAAAATTACCAAAATGCCCTTCCTTAAGGATTAAGCAAATTAATTAGGGGGTAAGCAAATCAATCATGGCCATTCATTTAGAATTGATCATGTCCATCCATAGTGCTATGTCACCAATCCTTAGCCCATAAGGAATATTCTTAATCATTAAGGATGCATTTTAGGCCATTTGATCAATATAAGGGCTATGATTCAAAGTTGAGAGGAGTATATAGTGTTTTTTCCCTTCAAAATTTGACAACTCTCTCATTTTTCAGATCTGGTTTCTCTCTCTCTCTCTCTCTCTCACACACACACATCTCTCTCTTTTCGGCCACTTTTCCGGCGAGCCACCACCTCACCGGCGTCCCCCACGGCGGCCCAAGGCTGGTCGCAAGATCAGCCATCATCGCCGGTGGCTGGAACAGCAAGTTCCGGCCAGATCTTCTCCTCGGCAGCATCACCGGCATTGCCGCCGGTGATGTGATCAGCCGGTTCAAGCGGCTAAACCGGCTGATCGGTGACTTCCTCCGGCAATTCAGAACTTGCGGCAACACTCCTTGACGTCTTCACGTCGCTGTGGTGGTTGGCGTCTTGTTGAACGGCCACCGGATCGCGTCTTTTGATTTGATTCTTCGTTACTAGTTCATTAGTGCGAAAACGGATCGATTCTCACTATAGTTTGTGAATCTATTATCATAGGTTGGCCAAGCTTTCCGAGACTTCTCCGTGCTATCCTTGATCTGAACATGGAGGCCGAATCGCTCGATTGCGCGTTGGAGCTTCATTAAACAAGGTAAGTTCACTTAAAGGCGATTATGCAAATTCGTATCCTGGAAAACCTGTATGTTTGAGATGCCGATTTCAGCTCGTTAATGTCGAAATCTTGCGAAGTGATGAACTAGAGAATCGTAAAACACGTCTTAAGCTTCGATTTGATATATCATATACCTCAATCGGACTTGATTTGCTATGTCAAAACTATTTCGGAAATTAGGATTGGGATCTAGAATATGATGTTGAAGTCTGTTTTGATGATGTTCTGACTGATGTTGTGCTGTTCTGTAATTTTTATGATTTTCTATGATCATTTTTTGAAAAAAATTTCTACATAAAAGTTGTAGATCACATGTTGATCTGTTCATCATAAAATTTTCATAAAATTCCAAACATGTTAGCATGGTACAATCTGCCACGTCTTCTAGGCATGAATCGGGTGACAGACTGATTCTGATTGACCTTCGTGTGTTCTTCGATTTTCATAAATTCGTGTGTTCAAAATCTGAAAAAGTTTTCTTCATGAAAGTTGACACTGAGAGCAAGATCTTTCTATTGATACTAATTTCATTAAAATCTAAGGTCATTTGAATTTTCAAAAGGAATTTTCACAATCTGATCAGTATCTGTGTTCAGATCTGATTTTCATTCCTTTAGAGTTCAGAAGATGTTTTTCCGAATTTGATAAAGTTAGAGTCCTTTTTTGCAAAAAATAAAAACTAAAAAGTTGTTCATTGGGGTCTCATTATGTTGACTGGAAATTTTGAGGGCCTAATAGCAATTTTTGAAGGGTCAATTTGCTTAAAATTTCACAAAAGGTTTTCTCGGGTTGAAGTGTGATTTGCAATTGAGTCCTTTGCGAAAACTGAATTTTATAAAAATTTTGAGGACTTTTTAGCAAAAACTCAAAACACAAAACTTGTTGGACACGGAGAATCCTAACTGCACAAAAATTTTCACATAGTTTTGATAAGGTTTGTTATTTTTCCCGCCATTATTTTGAATTCCATAACAGAATCGGGTCCAGTCTGTCACCGAGGGTAAATTTGTCATTTTCGGGAAAATCGGTGAGGAATTAGAAAAAATGGTATTCTTGACTTTTGATCCTCATGGCATAAGCTTTCTAATGACCCTGAATCATTTCATTTGGACGTCATTAGGGTAGTTAATCACATCTGAACAGAAGCAATCCGAATTAGATAAAAACTGAATAAGTGATCATCTTACGAAGCCCACTTCTCATTATTTGATTGGCTTCGAAATAAGGCCTATGGGCTTAAATGCATGCTTATTTCATAGTTATGCATGTGTTTGTTAGATGAATGTTAGGCCCGATGCATGCTCGGCAGGTAGTCTATTGTCGTCATTTAGAACCCGACTTTAGGGATTAATTGATATGAGTTGCCGTTTTGTGAATGCAAATGGTAGCCCATTATCGTTAACCATTGATCAAATAATGTTAGATGATTAGGTGGGTGGTGAATCAAAATGCATGAAAAACAAAAGCCGATCCCGATGCCTGTGTTTGATTAGTGAATTATTTGCACCATTGTTTTTCTTTGGTTGTTCCTTTGTGCATTGTTTGTTGTGAATGAATGTTGTGAATGTAAACACCGATACCCGAGAGGCGGTCCATGGGAGGATAATCCGAAATGATAAAAAACCAAGGCGATTGACCGATGTCCAATCCGGTTTCCATTTGTATTCATTTGACGATGGCGATAGACCGATGTCCGATCCGGTTGCAATTTGTACTCAATTCATTCATCCCCGATCATGTCTCGGGTTTTCAATTTGTGTTGTAATAAACACCCGACGAGTTGCGGGTTTCTACTTTCTCGCACTTAGAATTGGCTCGTCTTTTCAATATTTTGAGTTTTTATTTTACGAAATGTCTTTCAATACAATTAATTGCTTCTTCCTTTTTCTAGACTAAGATAGGATTAGTTTAGAATTTTAAATGAAAATACAAAAACAAGATGCATGATCACCTAATGGACTAAGACTTTAAATATGAAAATGGTAAAGAACAAATGCATTACAACTTAGATAACAACCATGTTAAATTTAGCAGTACCGAAAGGGCGTTAATAGAAATATTAATGTAAGCTAGTCCCCAAACCTTTGATCTTTGGTTTTCGTAGAAACCAAAACGAAATTCCCGCGTTTCGATTGGGTATTCTAGCTGACCCCCGACCTAGGCTAGTGGCGACTCCTAAAAAAGACAAAATCGATCCGCTATCACGCGAGATATGGATTTAGGGAAGATCTACGTTCATGATCAATGGATCGTATGGATGATCAAAAGATCTATACTCCAATAAAATCATTTTTTATGATATGCCATATGAACCATTTCATGAACACTTATCTCTAAACCCACCTTACCGAATTCGGCCCTCGTGAGGTAGGTCGGGACACCTATTGGATGTAGAAGACAGATAGTTTCTTCTCCTTAACACAAATTTTAATATCTTGAAAGTTAATTCTAAGATGCCGTTGGTCCCCCTAGAGTGTATGGAATCAATTCCTTGTACTGAATTTAGGATATATTCCCGTCAGTTTATTGTTTTCATCGTCAAAATAACGGCATCTTGATTTGTTTTGGTGATTCCCTTGGAGAATCTTAGACGTCTTGACATTCTGGCCATTGTATTTGCTTTTGTGATATTCAATGGAGTTGATAGTTATCGTACGTCTATTCAATAACATATTATCAAAGTCGGAGTCGAGAGAATGTTCACTATTATGTGCACCCACATGACACCTCATTTTGCTGCCGGGATTGCCGTGTAGCTAGATACATTGCGTATTTTTAACCACATGACCCAAAGCTCGATTAATAAGCTTTTAGATAACCGATATGTCATCTCCAAACTTCATCTGTTATCGCATTTAGATCTAAAATATGTATGAATAAAATGTATAGCTAAATTTTATCTTTTATTGAGATTAATAAAAGAAATGGATGAATTAAATAAAGATTCTTCGATTATACTCGTAACTGATATGACTTATTTGAAATATAATTTCTAATTTACTACTCAATGGTAAAATCTTCACTCAAATAATATAATTCATTTAATCAGCAAAATCTCTTTAATCTAGAAAAAAAATTATGTTAAAGTGAAATAAAGAAAAATGTTCCTTCGTTAAATTAATTGCATTGGTAGTGCCACACATACCAGGAATATTTCTGTTTCCTTCTCCAAAATCACTCACTTAAACTAAACAAAAGCAAACCAAACTTAAGTTTGGTAATTTTAGGTTATTTTATTCAATAATTTGATTCAATGCATCAGAAAAATAAAAATGAACAAAGAATTGCATTTTATTTTATGTTTAAAAAGTACTGATAAGGAGAAAGCTCATAAACGTTAAGTTTTTGCAATACAACTTTTTTGTCTCTCTTTTAATTGCAATTCCAATATTTGAGTTTAAACTTACAAAATAAATAAAAAAAGATATCTTCAAACATATTCCCAAATGATATAGCTTATTTTACATGTCACGCCCTGAACTCCAACGGACTCGCGACACTCCTCAAAAGTCGTATTGAACGCGACGTCCTAAGATGCGTCGCCGACCCAAACGAAACACACGAAGATAAACCCAAACAGAACCGGAAATAAAACAACCCAGGCAAAAGATAATGTCAGAGGGATAGCACAAAACACTAATTTCATTTACGCCATAACAACCCAGGCTACTAACGAATAAACCACGATCATAAAAAGGAGGCGATGGTTGGGTAGACTACTTTACTATACAAAATGGGGCATTCAAAGATGAAGCGAAGCATCAAATGCCCAAGGTCACTCCCGGTCTCTGAATTGCACATGACGACTATCCGTCACTCCAAACCTGAAAATATTTAACGGGAATAAGATAAATCTCAATAAGCAGACAACCTAAACCCCACCTAGGCCAATGCGTACCCGGACAAGTCTCAAAATGTGATCTAACCATCGACATACTAGAATATACACAAACATACTTACCTCACTTCTATTCATGCGCCAACTCTGCATTTTAGTCAAACACCATAATGCAATAATAACCCAAGAACACATCACAATCACTCGAGCGCTATATACACATACATTCACCAAATTCAACCCAAACACATTTCACATGCACATCCATCTAACTTTTTCACGACCCGGGTCGACACCTCTCAAGTCCTTTCTCACTGCTCGCATCAACATACTTCAGGCCCATTCTCACTATCCTCGTGAACACCCCTCAAGTCCATTCTCACTGCCCATGTAAACATGCCTCAGGCCCATTCTCACTGCCCATGTAAACATGCCTCAGGCCCTTTCTCACAGTCCGCGTAAACACGCCTTAGGCCATTTCTCATAACCCGCGTCTATAAATCAAGTTTGTGCAGCAACACTTTTTTTTTTTGCAAAAAAACCAAAGGTGTACAAATGAGTTAGGTGCAGTTTGCTTTTTTTCTTTTTCAGACAAAAAAATAATATTGAGTCGTTTTGGCAAAATAAAAAATTGTCTTCGAAGGCATTTTCAATAAAAAATAAAAGATGGGGACGAGTTCTTCCATCCCCTCACAGTTCACACCTGGTATTGAGAATAATTTGCAAATGGACTTGCCAGATTCTACTTCAACCGTGAGCTGATATTCCATTAAGAAAGTGACTCCACTTTATTCTCTCTCGAGGACTCATCCGAATCTGATTCCGTTGCCTTTATGCCTCCTTTGCAAGTCCTCAGCACCTTCCTTTTTGTTCCTAGAACTTATACTCAGTGCATTCATTTGCTTCTCCTTGCTGCTTGCTCTCTGTTTAAGCTCAACCGTTTGCATCACAAACTCCCATCTTCTCCTTTCATCTTTCGCAGTAAGTAAATATTAATAGGTCCATGCTTCATCCTTTTTCTATTTAGATCATGTAATATCTTTCTTGATGTGTAAGGTGATGGAATTAAATTAGTTTTGATTGTATCCAACGCTTTCTTTGCTGCATCAGTCGCCACAATGGGTTTGGCGATATCTCGGTTCGTGAAGATGCTGTTTGCCAAGAAGGAGATGAGGATTCTGATGGTGGGTCTTGATGCCGCCGGGAAAACAACCATCCTCTACAAGTTGAAGCTCGGCGAAATCGTCACCACAATTCCCACAATCGGTTGGTACCGCGTCCTATTCCAAGTTTTTGAGGCGTTTGGTTATGTGCGCAGATGTGTTTTTCTTAAATATATCTGCAGTTCAATCTTGACTCAGATTAGTTTCTCTAAGTTCTTGAGTGGCATTACGACTTGGAATAAAAGGATCAAGGCTTGGGCAGCAAATTTTTCTTGCAAGTACATCAATTTTTTACTGAAGAAGCCATGAAATTGCGTCAAAGCTGATCCACCTGCGATAGTTGACGATCAATTAATTAATAACTAAAAAACATGATGCTTTGGACATCAGTTACTTGAACCGTAAACATCAGCAGAACTTTTTGATTAACGACGAACTTTGTAAGCAGGATTCAATGTTGAGACTGTCGAGTACAAGAATGTGAGCTTCACCGTCTGGGATGTCGGCGGACAGGACAAGGTACTATAGCAGTTCTCAACTCTTTTTTGTTTTTTTTTTCTTCTTGTATACAAAGAAAATGAAAGTTTACATACTTTAGCATAATCTTGATATCTCTGTGACTATATCTCCACGGATACATGATCCATATGTCCTTCAAAAAGCGTGATGTTCTTTGCAAAAGTGCTTAATGCCTGGTGCAAGATTTGTTTGCCTCATATGGATCGGCTAAAGTGCAGATTCGACCCCTCTGGAGACACTATTTTCAGAACACCCAGGGACTTATCTTTGTGGTTGATAGCAATGACAGAGAGAGGATATCGGAAGCTAGGGACGAGCTTCATCGGATGCTGAGTGAGGTTAAACTCCTTTCTTTCTGGTCACTGGTTTGCCATATTTCATGCTACTAATGGCTGCGAACTAAACATGGTAGCTTTCAATGTAAAACAACTGCAGGACGAGTTGCGTGATGCGACACTGCTTGTGTTTGCGAATAAGCAAGACCTTCCGAATGCGATGAAAATTTCCGAGATTACCGATAAGTTGGGCTTACACTCACTCCGACAGCGCCGCTGGTAAATACTGACTATCTAATGAAAGAAAAGTCCTGTATTCCGACACATGTATCACACCTCAACTGATTTTCAATAATTTCTCTAATGGGGTGACAGAGGCTTGAGCCTTCAATTTCGTACCACATTTCGAGTGTCTTCGTTGAATGAAATATGAATGAAGTCCTCATTCATGTATTCATCCCAGTTCAATTATGGTTCTGTTTTTGGCACGCTATGCGTTTTCGCAAGGAAAACCATCATTGCATCAGATTGATTTCAGAAACATCAACTTTAACATTTATCAATGGTATGCAATACAGATGCTAAAAGCATATCCTGATGTTGTACTATATATTTGATCAGTCATTCTTCTTTTTGGTGACTGGCTGGTTCAGGTACATACAGGCAGCCTGTGCAACCAATGGCCAAGGACTGTATGAAGGTCTGGATTGGCTATCCAGCAACATAACCACCAAGGCAAGTCGAAATCGAACCGTGCTTTTTCTTCTAGAACTTTTGTCTCATGGACCGCTGGTAGAAAAATCATTTTCCACAGATTCTTATTCTGGTGAAACATATGGATTCCGATTAAATATAATCAGTCATTCCACATTCTATAAATTCACGTTATACATGCACTTAGTCGCACCGCAAATACCGCTCCTGGAAACATGTCATGTGTACACTTGCTTCAGCCTTTCTGTTCCAAATCTTCATTCTACAAAGAGGGAACTGATAGATGCTTCATTCTTTTTTCTCCAGGCATAATTGATGCAGCAGCTGAAGCTATGGATGAATCTCCCCCAATCAGATGAAACGCATATCAAATTATAAAGACTAGAACAGATAAAAGAAAGACAAATCATGTACTTCTGTAAACAGTGATAATTCGCTACTGCTCTTCACGTCGTTTTCAAAGCTGCTGCTAATCTCCTTCACGAGAAAATATTGAACTTTCTATGCCTGAACTTGAAGTTGTGATGATATGTTGATGAAAAACCAGTTTCTCCACACTCTTCGAATCTTGAAATGTTACATGATTTCGGGTAAAGAAAGGGGACAAACGCTTCTCTTTTGTGCAGCATGTAACTACAGCCGGGTTACTAGTTCGCTATGCATAGCATATTCTACAGAACAAAAGTAAAGTACATGATCATACATCCGAAAATTTCTAAAAGGTTGATGATTATTTCCTGTTTGCCTATATTGTGAGTCAATTATATAGCCTATACGGCATGGCTATGTCCTATAGGCTATAATTGACTGCAACCCGAGATCGATATATGATAAATTATGACGGCTGAAGGTGACTCCAGATCGACCAACACTGGTCACAGCCAAACCATTACGCAAACCTATTGGTGCTGACCTGAGAGCGACTTGCTATGATTGAAAATCAATCAATCCGACTCGAGATGCACCGGCCATATCCAAGGAGCAAACGACAACAACCCATGATGAACTTAGCTTTCATCCCCGTGGTCGCTCGGAGCTTTGTTCGATTTGGCCCATCTCACGTACCGGGTCTCCTATTGTTATGTCATTTGGCGTATATATGAACATGTTCTTAAGAGGTTAATATTATGGTAGTACTCTAAATTGAGCTCACTTTATATTAGATTTCCAATGTTAAATAATGTCGTTATATCATAAGGCGTTTCTTGTGAGTGAATTCCGATTTCACATATGCAACCATAGGACACTCTGGCCCCAATTTGGTAGACAATTCGGTCTATTGATGCCCTATGTATCATCTTAGAAGCTCGTCAGGAATTGCACCATGCTCGGGCACTTTCGATCGGGCTATCATTTTCGAGTAGGCAGAGGGATTCCTACTCTAATGTCATTTTTCGACTTCATGGCTTAACCAACTATCGAGGTATCATGCTCTCCGACCCGTCTTTTACTGGACCTCACAATCCTGTCTTTTGACGTACATAAATCCTTTCTCAAAAGACCACCCAATTGCCATTGCTATAAAAGACATCTCTTGTAAGTTAATTTTCCAATCTTACGTACGTAACCCAAGATTATTCTCTTCTCGCCCAGCAAGCAATTCGGTTCATTCTTGCTTCTGTTACCATATTAGAAGCCTGTCGAGAGCCCGCGAACCGGGAATTTTTTTCCCCTCGCGTGGCCTGGAAAAGCACACACCCGAGGACCATCCCAGTCAAAAGCATTGAAACGGCCAAACCCTGGAACTTGGCTGTTCTCCATTCCACATCTTGACCGAGAACGATCCCTGGAAACACGTGGGGAAGCTTTTGATTCCTTGGACCTTTGGCCCGTCCCCTGGTCGCTCCTAACGTACTTGACTGGGCTTCCAGGATGGATCCCGAACGGTGGATTGGTCTATCGTTCTTTTCGCAGTGCGCTCTTCATCGTCGGACCTTCTCTTGGCATGTCCCGCATGGATCGCTCGAATTGACGATTCTTTCCTACCTCAGAAACCCTAAAAAAACAGAAGAAAAAAATCAGGGGATGTTTCGTGTTGAATGAATGGCATCTAGAACGCGGTCGTGCATGGCCTGCACTTGCCATATGTGGTTGCTGTTCAGTCGGCCAGCCAATGTGGGATCCGAGACCGAAAGTATATGCATTAATTATACTAATCACGGGAAAAAAAAATAAAAACAAAGAGTTATTTGTTTTTCATAATATCATATTTAAGCGAAAAAATAATTTTAAGGGTGCATTTGTTTTACAGAAAATGAATGATTTAGATAATATTTTTCTATGAACGAAAAATATTTTCATCGTCTATGAAGATGTATAGACACAAATTATTATTGATAATGAAAATATTTCTCATTGATTACTTATTTCAAGCAGTATAAATCATCACTTTTAGGATAATATTTTTAAAATTATTTATTTTTCACAAAAAAACACAGAAGATAATTATATACAGGTTTTCAAAATTCCATCAACGAGTAAACTGTGGTCAAAGCACCACCCATCTCCATCCCTATGGATTCGGATAGAATCGATACTTTTCATTTGGCTGAGCGTGCTCATGTTTTGCCCTCCTCTTTTGATCGCGGGGTTTGTCGATACTAATGAAAGACAAATTAGGTCTCTTTCGCGTAATTTTAGCAAGATGGACAGCATATCTTGTCTGTTTTTTTGTGGTCATACTAATCATACATTTAATTAATATATTGTTACGTCCCTCTTTACGTGGAGAGATAAAATTCATACGCTCCCGTGCCCGACACGGACATCGGTGGTGCTAGCTTTCTAAGTTTTGGTAGATGGTCAATGTTTATGGATCCTCCGGACATAAATCTCTGTGATCTGGATTATTAAATGAGGGATGGAATCAAAATTTTTCACTTTATGTACAGACAAACCATGTAAAACCAAAGCTTTGCGCATATGCTTTGTGGGGGAAAAAGAGAGTTTGGCCTTTACTTAACGTAGTAAGCTAACACCCGTTCACACGAACGAAGGTGCATTGGGCCACCCCAGAGACGAATTCAAGAAGAGAATTCCACAAAAGGGGAGCGCTCCTTTCAATCATATGCGACTGCACAAACGCTTTCCCCATATGAACCTCCCGACGTCCATGCCTCATGGAAGGTTCATCAAGACCACCCCACAATACGGTTTTTTTTTTTTTTTTTTGGTTAGATCCCCCCGATACGGTTTCGGAGTTTCAGTTTGGGACATAACATTGGAGGGAGATTCAAACTTCGTACGATGTTTGTCTTTCGTATAGGCCTTATGAGTGAAAAAGCCGGTTCGGATTCGTCTTCCTTAGACCATAACTTCCGGTCATGTAGCGGGCAGACTTCTTGGCAACCTGTACCAACTCATACAAAAACTTCCTTCACATCTATTATGCCGGCGAGGCCCGGTGACAGAGTTGTCAACCAAGACCCGAACCTCAGGACATATATAAAGAAAAATCTTAAACCTATTGCATTAGTAACAATTTAATCTTAAACTTTTCAATTGTATTTATTTATTCTTAAACATTTTCATATTGGTACAAATTCAGTTCATTCGATTAATTTAGATTGGAAATTGCTGACGTAAACGCCAGCTGTTCTACATGGCATAGCTAGCAGATGGTTGGCACTAACGTAAACATTTTTAATAATATTTTAAATATTTTTTCCCCTTTTTTCTATTTTTTTTCCTTCTCTTCTCTTTGTCTTGTGACCGGTACTCAACCATGGTCAACGACCTGCCACGGGAGATGGCTAGCGAGGGCATCTCTTGCCAAAGGCCAAGAGGGCAGCCATTGCCTAAGCCGCGAGGGTCGAGCTCTCGCCAGAGCCGTCGAGGGTTGTGATGCCTTTGCCGGCCCTCACCTATGGCAAGTCACCGACAATGGTCGAGTACAAGCCACATGCAAAGGGAAGAGAAGGAAAAAAGAAAAAGAAAAATTTATTAAAAAATTCAAATATATTATAAAAAAAATATTCACATTAGCGCTAGCCTTGCCACGTAGGATGATGAGCATCCACATCAGCGATTTCCTATCTAAATTACTCGGATGGACTGAATTGATAGCAATGTGAAAAATTTTATGATTAAATTGATTCAATTAAAAGGTATAAGACTGAATTGATACCAATACAACATGTTTAGAGTTCTTTTAATACTTTTCTCCGCGGACCTTTAAGGACGAGCAGCTGTAGCTTGAAGCGAATATTACGTAACGAACGTGAGGTTCTCATGGTAATGCCCCATTCATATAGATTTATAGAAATTTGTAGTACGAAAAGTTTTATTGATTTGTAGAGGACGGGTTATGCATCGGACTTGTCCTTTTGAAGATGAATTTTTTTCTCGTCATGAATTTTATAAAAAGGATATGGATGAGGAGGGGATTTGTGCCACGCCTTACATAAGAAAGTTTGTTTCTTTTTTTTTTTTTTTTTGGGGTCAGAATCCTTAAAAAGAAAGTTTAAAGAGTGTAAATATTCTCCAAGTTTTTTTGTCCCCAAATCTTTTGGGTCAACCAATACATTTTATGGTGAGACATAATGCATTGCCTTTTTATCGTCAGATTTTCCTTTTTTAAGTAATACGAGAAAAGAAGATAGCAACTCGCAGAAAACTGTCTTGTCAATTTAAAGATATACTCTTTTAAATCTGCTCAAGAAAAACATGCCCCATTGGATAATTGCGTAAGAAAATTCAATACGAATTTGATGAATGAAATAAGTAGATATCGTGAGTACGACTCGTAAGACCCATTCCATTAGTTGGGTTGTAATGGATCAATCAATATTTCGAAGAAAAACTTGAATGGCATCGATCAGACAAAATTCAAACTTTATGACTTTGTATGAAATGAATGTGATTAATAAGTGAATGCGATTATGTCAATACAGTAAGAAATTTTAAAGAAAATATTAAAAAAATTTTCCATAATTTATGGAGAAATTCGATGTTCATTTTAAATAGTCTACAAAATCTTCATGAGTACAATTCCTCATTGGAAACTAACAATGCTTATAATATAAAGATTCACTCACATTGTAGTCATCAGTAATAAAATAATTTAAAAAATTAACTAACATAAATTAAATAGGCAAACGTAGGTCAGTCACTAATCATGTCTACACGACCCATTTTATTAAACGGGACAGAATGGCCAATTTTCGGTTACACGACTTGAACCCTAACATGATATGTTTATAAATCGTGTCAAACGGATTGATACGATACGTGCGACCATAATTAACAGTAACCGATCCCTCTAAACCTCATATCATGTTAAGTCACGTGTTGTCATGGAGTGTCGGAAACTCCCATCCTGTCCCTACCGAAAGTTTAGAAAAATGTAAAGTTGAAGGTTGAAATGTACACCATATTGATTTCATCTGTTGATTTTTTCTATTCTAACTTGAGTAATGTCCACGTACTCGAGCACCTCTGTAGAGAAAAGTAAAGACGGAATGATGTTCAAGCTAGCGTGACATACAAAGGTAATGATAATCCAACAAAAACAAAAACTGTGTGGACCTCATATCACATAATATGAGGCACTCAAAAATGGATTTTAATTATATAAAGGAAAATAAACAATAAAATCAAATGCAGGTAATTTTCTCAATGGTTGCTCAATTTTTGGGTTGACTTTTGGTCTACATAGATTGTGAGATTTCTAATTTTCGTCGATTTTCAAAGCCACGGGTCTAAAACCAGTGGAGAAGTTACATAACAGCCGCTTAATAAATACGAAGGCCTCATGTCCATGCACCTAGACTTATAGCATAAGATTAGTTGAAATAAATCCCTTGAATCCACACCATGCTAAGAATAAAATTTTGTGGACATGTTCATCTATGCTCCGTCAAGAATAAGAACGCGGAAAATAGATTTGAGAAATCTCCGTATATTTTCATTTATATAGAAAAAGAATGCACGGGGTTATTTATAAGCTCAATTAGATGACTATTCAAGATAATAAGCCAACCAATATACGCGCGCATCTTGAGAGATACAGAGAGCCGACATAATTACCATATATCTTTATTACATGAAATTATCCTAAAAGAAATTCTCCAACTATTTTGGCACGCTCGTACAGAAATCAAAGAAAATCATCACGGCGTCGAAATTTGAAGACGCCATCCAAATTTGACAATGCTACGGAACAAAAAAAATTTATGGGTAGATCTTGGCGTAGAGAATTTGTAAATCGCGAAAAATTTCGGGCATCGCGGATGAAGGAGAAAAGTCGAAATGCGTTGTTCGCGGAAATTTAAATCCAGTCAAGAAATTAAGAAAATTGGAGCCAATCAATGTCAGTGTAAGGGATTTATGATATCTCTGGGCGATCCGGGCGGATGACGAAACGGTGCGTCGAGACGGTTTAACAAAACATCGGAAAGGGCTCAGTGCTCCCCCACACTGCCCCCACCCCAGCAGTCAACCCTTCCTCTCACCCCGCACACATCAAATTCCGCCCCGCTTTGCCCATCTCCAGACTCATCATCCATCGTCCATTCAGGAAAAGGAAGACGACACGAATTAGGAATTCGAACGGCCGACATCCGATCAGCCGGGGCCCCACACCACCAATCATGCGCTCCCCAAAAACGCGTCCCCCCAACCCCAACCCCCAGAAAAAATAATAAAATAAAATAAAAAAGGGGGAAAAGGAAATAGTGCGCGATGATTCGTCTCCTTGGCGACCACGACGTGGACACGCACCGCGAACAAACGCCCCCCCAACCTTTGACGCGATTAATCTCCCCACCACCTCCACCTCCTCCACCATATAATAATCATCTCACCACCACCTGCACCACCTCCACCGCCACCACCGCCACCGTCTTCTTCCATTCATCGCTCCTCGACGACCCCCCCCCCCCGCCGAGATCTCGCAAGGTTCCCCAGCTTTTGTCGCTTCGACGACGCACCCCATTTGCCCCTCTCGCTCGCCGTAAAATTCCAAGCCCCGATTCCCGCGCCGCCGTGCGAAATGGGCCAGGTCCCCTCCTCCGCCTCCAGCTCCCCGGAGCCGAGCCACCGCGGGATCTCGTCCAGCCAGCGCCTCGACTCCCTCCCCTTGCTGGAGCAGCTCGTCCCCTCCTTCGACGAGGACGAGGAGGAGGAGGAGGGCGAGGAGGGCGTAGTCAGCGGGGGGTACGACTACACCGGCGACCTGCCCGACGAGTGCCTGGCCCACGTCTTCCACTTCCTCGGCACCGGGGACCGGAAGCGGTGCTCCACCGTGTGCCGGCGGTGGCTCCGCGTCGACGGGGAGAGCCGGCACCGGCTCTCGCTCCACGCGCGGGCCGAGCTGCTCCCCTCCCTCCCCTCCGTCTTCGCCCGCTTCGACGCCGTCTCGAAGCTCGCGCTCCGGTGCGACCGCAAGTCCATCAGCCTCGGCGACGAGGCGCTCGTCCTCATCTCCCTCAAGTGCCGGAGCCTCACCCGGCTCAAGCTCCGCGGCTGCCGCGAGCTCACCGATCTCGGGGTCGCGGCCTTCGCCGAGAACTGCACCTGGCTGAGGAAGCTCTCCTGCGGCTCGTGCTCGTTCGGCGCCAGAGCCATCAATGCGGTGCTCGATCACTGCGTGAATCTGGAGGAGCTGTCCATTAAGCGGCTCAGGGGGATCCACGACGGGGCCGAGCCGATCGGGCCGGGAGCGGCGGCCAAGTCGTTGAGATCCATTTGCTTGAAGGAGCTCATCAATGGTCAGTGCTTCGCTCCCCTCCTAGTTGGAGCGAGAAAGCTCTCGACTTTGAAGTTAATTCGCTGTTTGGGCGATTGGGATGACGTTCTCCAAACAATTGGGGGGTCAAATCCAGGTTTATTAGAAGTTCATCTGGAGAGAATTCAGGTGAGCGACTGTGGTCTTTCTGGGATTGCAAATTGCAAGGGTATCGAGACCCTGCACGTCGTGAAGGTCCCCGAGTGTTCGAATTTAGGGCTTTCCAGCATTGCCGAGAATTGCAGGCAATTGAGGAAGCTCCACATTGATGGGTGGAGAATTAACAGGATAGGCGACGAGGGTCTCGTCGAGGTCGCCAAGCAGTGCCTTCAGTTGCAGGAGCTAGTTCTGATCGGTGTCAGCGTGACGCATTCGAGCTTGGGCTTGATCGGTTCCAATTGCAGGAAATTGGAAAGGCTAGCCTTCTGTGGGAGCAGCACGATTCGCGACACGGAGATTGCGTGCATCGCCGCAAAGTGTGAAGCCTTGAAGAAGCTTTGCATCAAGAATTGCCCCGTTTCTGATGTCGGGATCGAATCCCTTGCTCAGGGGTGCCCCAATCTGGTGAAGATTAAGGTGAGGAAGTGCAGAGGAGTGAGCGGGCAAGTCGTGGAGCTGTTGAAGGAGCGGAGAGGGTCGTTGGTCTTCAATTTGGATGCTTGCGAAATTGAAGCCCTAGACGATATCGGAGTCCAAGAAAGCGCGGAGGAGTTTCCTCCCGCGAATGCTTCCGATGTGCCATCGGGTAGCAATGAGAGGTCCATGTTGTATAGGGCAAAACTAGGTCTTTTCGCGGGTAGGAATTTAGTGGCTTGCACCTTCAGGAGGTGGTCGAACAGTGAAAATAGTTCCAATGGAAATTCGTGATTGCTAAATGTTGTAAGTGCTGAAAATTATTTTGTTGAGATTTCGTTATGTTTAGACCTTCCTTAGACAATTCTTGTCCTCAATGTTGTACCTATCATCGTTCTTTTGCCTCGTGCAACTTTTCTTGGAAATGAAACTTGAGTTCTTTTAGTTTTCTTTGTCCAGTTCATGTGCGTGATTAGTGACCCTTTGTTTCATGCATGCTTCTGAATGATTTTGTTTCCGTCCTCGTGTCAATTCTCAATGATGCTGCTTCAAAATGAAAATGAACATAGCCATGCTAGAACTTTTTTGCTTTTGGGGCTCTTTAGCTATTTTATGGTCGAATGTAGCATTTCGAGTCATTGGCAAATTTGAACTCTGTACATCTGCTTAAGGTGCAATTATGTTGCCATTGTCAAAATTCTACCGTCTTTCGGAGTTCCGGGTGTCCCATGAAGAGCTGCATACCTTCCATTCTGCGCGGTTCCCACTGGAGAAGAGTAAAGATGGGGGCTGGCGATAAAAAGCCATCGAATCTACATCCTCCCTCGGTCTCCAAAGCGGCTTTTTCCAGGATACTTTCGCCTTTCCTCTTTTACGCCTTTTCTCGTTTATTGGAGTCTAGTCTCTCCTTCATTTGCGATTACTTTGAGCGAGTCAAAAGCTGTCCCTTACGACCAACCTTCGGTTTGTCCTGTTTCTGACTTGTCTCTTTTCTGGTCTCTCCCGTACTAGATCGGTCCAAATGGGATTGTTCTTTTCCAGAGCACGAGGATCTGTCTCGTTCTTAACAGTCGCGGGCTGAATGGAATCAGGAAATTTCTGGCTCGTTGATACTGTCTGGCGACACCAACGTATGGAAGAAGGCATCTGTGGCAAATTTGCAGCATCTGGCTTCAATCTTCTATAGTATCTGGTTTCTGATTTTCTCACGTGATAGTTTTACCTTGAAAAACAATCCAGCAGATAGGAGTTTTACCTTGAAAGACAACCCAGCAGATAGGAGAATTTCCTTGTAATCCTAGGTTGAATCAGTCTCTGTTTGACACCAGACACCAGTTCTTAGTTCTTCTCTCGAGTGTTTGGAGGCAGAGTGGTATTTAGGATGAGTTTTGACTGAGCTCGTGTCTTCGTTATGATCGAAGATGAGTCATCCACATTGTAACTGTAAAATCGCAAGGAACGGCTTTCTCGCGGCTTGATCTCAGTGTTTAGCAAGAAGCAAAATTAAGACCTGAAAAGTTTTTCTAGGCATAAAGTCTCTGATCATTTTTATTGGTTCGGCAAATCTTCTAGGTTCAATTGCCCTCGCTTGTTTGTTGGTTCTCTAGACCCAGATTTAGGCATACGAAAGGAGACTTGGACTGGACATAACAAATGAATGAAAAGAAGACATGGAGCTTCCAATGTCTGCGGATTACTACACTCCGTGCACCTTTCGGTTCTTATCATAAACAAGTAGTTCTGTCTGTTCTTCACTAAGTTTTTCCCCTCTTTTGGACAGCGGGTGCTTCAACAGTTACAAGTTAAATGCTATACAGGACAGTGAGGTAAGCATGCTCAGCACATGAGACAGAAAAGTCCAAAGAAATTAGAAAAGCTTTTCTCTCCGTTTCTATGGAATGACTAATTTCCGCTGGCGATATTGATTTCCTTGATTTAAGTTGGATAAATTTCAATCTCGTGCCGTCCACTAATGGCGAACGTAATGGAAGCTAAGAAATAAGCTTTCATAGAGAGAGTCCTTTTTCATAAACACTAGCTGAAGACATTCATTCTCATGAGCATTGCGAAAGATTGCATAAAACCGCCACCAGGTTCCTTTCCTCAGGTGCAGATCGACTTCAACACGTAAGTATGCACAACAATGACTGCCGAATTCTAAGAATGAAAGCCTGCTCCTTCATTATAACCTCAGGCCTAAAAGGAACGGATTATCTAAAAACACAATCACCAAATAAGGTTTCGAGAAACATGAAAAAAGCGCTTCCCAACGTTCTTCAAGTTCTTGCTCTTCCCTTAGCTCAGAGCAGCCAGAACAGACTCTTCGAGGACTTCTAGTGTAGTCATTGTCCTCGACTCTGATTTCGTGGGTTTTTGGCTGGTCTTGGTGGGGTATGAGGCTTCCATCACGATGCCACACTTGCCGAAGAAGTTGTTGGCAACATTGCGTTCCATCCTGATGTAACCATCCTCGCCCCAGTTGGTGCCCCATGAGTTCCTCACTATCCAGTAATCCACTCCATTTTCGATTCCATACCCAATGACAATCACTCCGTGGTCAAGGAAAGTGCCGCATTCGCCAGTGAATACACCCTGCTCGGATCAAGAGTGATGTTTCAGTCTAACTAAACCTTTTGGTTTACCTTTGATAATAATTCTCAATCTAGTTCCCCTTCAAGATGGCCTGCTTTCTTTCTGAGAAAATACAAAGCTAGCTGGATTTCCTGTCATAATTAGAGAATACTAGGACTAAAACTTTGGTTCACTTAACCAAGTTAACATTCAATCAGCACCATCTTCTCTTGCGTTATGCATCATGTGTTTTTAAATGTTCTTATACACAACTTCATATGTTCTGTTTCCTGATTCAGTTTGTCATTCGATTTCTATGTTTTAAGGAACTTGAATGAACCACCTCAATGGTACAGATTGTTTGTTTACTAAAATGAAATTCAAATACTTTTTCTTCTTGATGTAGCTACAACTGAACATTGGAAACTTATACTTACAGATTGGTAAAGTTGAAAGGCCCTGCCACTGGCTTCAATGGCGACGCTAACTGGTTGATGTGCCACGGCCTTTTTAAGCGCACTCTCATAGGGTTGAACATCTTCAAATCCATCAATTGTGACAACCTTCGAATTCACCTGAAAAAAGTACAAAATAACTTCAATAGTCGAGAATCTGACCGATGGAACCTCAAGATCTCGATGAAAGAACAGAGAAATAGCAGTCATTAAAATCATATACAATAATACATACCCTAGAAGTGTCACATTTGCTTCTGACGCCATTGTAAGGGTAGTCCTGCTCGGTGTCCATTCCTCCGTTCTTGATGATGAATTGGAATGCATAGTCCATGAGACCTCCATTGCAGCCCGAATTATACTTTCGATCGCAGTCCACCAGCTCTTGCTCTGATAGAGATATCAATTCACCCGTCACAATTTGGTTTATTCCTTCCACAGCTGCCACTGTCGAAAACGCCCAGCAACTTCCTGGTGATAAACAGGATATCGTATATAGTTAGCCTTGCCCTTGACGAGAGTGCTCTTGTTTCCATTCGCTACAAAATGCATAAACCAAGATTTACATCGACTGTGGGATGACAGTAGTTTTTAATGCAGTCCATTGCAGAGGATCCTTCTGTTGCACACGTGTATAAGAGTGACAAAGAAACGGTGAAGATTGAAAAAGTTCAATTGCTCAACAATTTCTTAGATAGCATCGGAATATTGCAGTCCCTCGGTAGTTTCTGTTTCAATCTTCATTACCATATATATTGAACCTGCTACATAAACATTTTGTTTTCGTCAATGTTTGGCTCTTCCTAATGTCCTTGAGACTCGGAACCAACAACGACGGAATACTAGATATAAAGAAAATTACCTAATGTTTCCTAGATGCTGACGGTAACCAAGATTTTACTGACTTTTGGTGGACGTGGACAGACAGAAACATAAATTGAAGTTACCAGTCGAAAGCATAGAAGGTTTGGTACACCTCCCAGCTGATCAGTCCAAACTTGTTGGTTCAAAACACTAGACCGCCCACCTATTTTAAAGAGGAAACGTTGAGTTCCAAAACCCTCGTTCAACAAGTGCTGTGCCTCCTCTTAGGACCCAAGAATTACATCTTTTGTTTCTCTCTTAGTAAACAAGCAATTCATGACATCAATTCGGGTGCCTCTTCAAGAAATGGTAAGAACACTTGAAAAGCTCTCCATACTTAGAAGTGATATATCGAGAGCAAGTTTTCTTCCTTACGGATTCAGATCTGTCCGCGTAGGTTTTGAGATCGTGACGCATCGCCAAAACATAAATTTACAACATTCCAAGCTAAGAAAAGACCTGAGTTACTGTGAAAAGTTAATATCTTATTAGCACTAAGTTACGATGTGGGTTTTGGCACGAGACTACAGTCCGACCAGAAAGCCAACTTTGCAAATAAATGAAGCGATGGCAACAAGGGAAAACAAAAATGAATTACCGCAAGTTCCTTGATCCTTGACAGGATTCACCGCGCCCTTCAACCGCCAGTCCACCGCCTCCGGCAACCGATCCCCAGCTCGGACGGCGTACCGGCCGCTGGCGTTCCTGGACTTCATCACACGGCGCTCGGCCTCGCTCCTCGTGCCAAGGTACATGGCTCGGTACTCGTCGTTCGTCAGATCGGCGAACCTGTTGAGGCCCAACTTGTACGTCCTGTTCTGGGAATCGTTGTGCTCGTCGATGAACCTCAGGTTGTCCTTGAAGACCTCGAACCTCATCTCCCTCTCGCCGAGGCCGTTGTACGCCTTGCCGTGCTTCGCGAGCCAGAGCTCGTAGATCTCCATGACCTCTCCGTCGGTCCTCGGGGCCGAGGCGGTCCGGTCTCTGGCGGCGTAGTCGATGATGGACGTGGGGTCGGACAATGCGGCGGAGGTCAGGGCTAGGAAGATGAGGGCGGCGAGAAGGGTCGGTGCGGCTGTCATTGCCATGGTTGAGCTGTTGAGCCTCTCTCTCTCTCTCTCTCTCTCTCTCTCTCTGACACTCTGCTCTCCTTCTTCGTTGGAGGAGGAAGATGGAGAGTGGGGATAGAGAACAGAGAAGGAGAGGCTCGAGGAGGGAAGAAGAAGGTTTGGTGATAAAGGCGAGGGAAATGGTTAGAATATTCATGCGTGGGTGATGATTCTGTCAGAAGAGAATTCTTTATTCTTTCGTCTTTTTACGAATTTTAGAATAATTTATCGTTTATTTGTTTATTTGTTTAGTTTTTTGGGCTAAGTGAAAGTGAACCAATGTGTTTCATGAACAAAAAAAAAAGATGAGTGGCTGAGGAAAATTATGGGAGAGATTGATGGCCGCTCCTAGGTGCATCCAAGGACTGGAAATTGATGTGTCGATCGTATTTATTATTCATAATTTTGATTTAATATGTAATTGAATCACAATGAAAATGTGTCAATTTCATATCGATCTGTTTTGACATACGATGTTCATTGTATCAAGGCATACCATATTCGAATTTTGTCCGTATAATTCACATTTTGTCTGGTGGCTTGCAAATTGGCCACGTACTTTTCGACCAAAGAAAAAAAATTGGTGGTGTTCAATATAATACAAATAGGCAAATATACCAACAGCTCCGCATAGTTATTGCATAACTTAAAAGAAATATATGATCTTAATTATTGTGTAGGAGTGGAGCATGATCCGGGTAGGAGGTTCTCACCTGAAACTGGAAACCATCCTCACCAGGGAATTGGACTGGCAATTTCAAGTTCCAAATCGATCCGATTTCCTAGTAGATCCATGGAATCGATCCCACAGAGTTCAAGCGATTCCTTGCACACCTCTATTGTTGTGTCCATTATGTACCTTTTTGTAGCAAACGTCAACTATATCGTATACAAGTACGATCTACTTTTTTTTTGGTCAATCAAGTACTTTATACTTATATGCTTATATAAAGTTTTATATTTGAAAAGCCTTATCATCATAACATAATTTCAGGCATGGTCATTTTCGATGAATTTCGGATTATTTTCCTTTTGTTACGATGAATTGCAAATTATCCATTATGATCAGCATAGATATTTGTAATCAAAATTTTTGAAAATAATATTTTACTTACGAAAAAGAAGAAGAAATATTAATTGCATTCGATGAGTAAAAAAATTGACAAAGTTGAAAAAAGAACATTAATTATTTCAATGAGCAACAATCAGTTTCACTGTATCTGCCATAGATTATATAGGTGGTTTTTTTTTTTTCTTGCATCAGTCAGATTCATTGAACAGTAATTTTGCAGGTGAAATTTGATTAGTTTACAAACTCACGAAATTGTTGATTCACTACGACAAAATTACGATATTTGATTTCCAAAATTTCTTATGTTAACTTTGATCCGCAAAGACTATTTTGCATGTAAAGATATGCATTTGATGATTGAAAACTTTTATAGAATTAGAGAACTTCTCAGAAACTAAATCAAAAAATAATTACATATTACATGTGTTACTTTACTGGTAACATATTAACGTGATATTACTAAATTTGTGTGGTCTCATTAGTGGTCCAAAAACCAATTCAAGTGATCCCAAATATAAGAATAGCAGTGCTATTGGCTAGCCTTTCAATAAGTTATGTGATATAAACAAGAGAATAACATTATGTACAATAAGAGCGATTTGTTGTGTTGGTAAATCGAGTGATGTGGAAAATTCTATTGAAATAAATGGGTCATATTCAAAATTTGATATGAGCTCATGTGAATTCGGTAAACTAGATTTGAATATTATTCTAAAAATTTCAACTGCATGACATATATGTTTTGTTATAATTTGAATTCAAAGAATGTAGGCAAAAAATAAAGATATTATCAACACGTGTTTATAAGATACTTTATGAAGAATATGTTACGAGAATAGCTTCACATTCACACCCCACGAGAGCCATTAATGCAACCAAATTCTCCGTCATCTTTAAATTACTTATTTATTAATTACTCTAAAAGCTCTTTAAATTTATTAATAAGTATTTTTAGGGTACTCGTTAAATAATCATATAAGAAAATATTTTAAATTTCGACATACACCGATAATATACATAATTAATAATTTTAAAATTGAGTATTTAATGAATTCTTCTCCATTGTTTTGCCCTAAAGAGTCCCTGCACTGAAAACAAGAAGTTGAATTCCGCACCGTTTGACTGCAGTAATATAGAAGAAAGCTTTAATAAGAGCGAGTCATGTTTCTTGGGACTCTGATAAGTTATGGCCATGCATTTAATGCATTAAATGGGTCTCTCCTTCTTCCATTAGCCATACTCCAGCTCTTGTTCGTTTCTCTGCAACTCGTATCCTCAGTTTTACTGCAAAATGCAGCAGATATAAGTCAATTCTCCTTCTGGGGAAAAAGCAAACCTCAAAACATTTCTTACACATAGGGAATGGTTCCCACGCGATCGCTTGATACGGGAGGTGGTCGGTATTGCATCAGAATAGTGATAATAAAATGGATCTTGTTTACGAATATCCCGAACATACTCCTGTTGTCTATATTGTTTCATCCTATTTTGTTTGCTTTAGTTGGGTGCCTTGTCATGCTGGAAAGGCAAAGGGAGAATACACCACCCCTGTAGGACCTTAGGATAACCCTCAAGAGTCGTGAATGAGTGGGGTTTTGTAATCATTCGATGTGGTTGAAACGGGGGGAATGTTGCACTCGGTAGATATTAATCCGTTTCTAATTGAAGTCATACATCCCAATGATATTATAAAAAGAAGACGAACTTGAGGGTATTAAAGATGAAAACAATCAAAATTGAATCATATATAAAATGAACTCGGGTTGGCGTAGTTGCTTGGAGCGTCATAGGACTTTCAATTCAAGAACTCAAGGTTGCATATTCAAATCTCACTAATCGCATGCAAACTGTTCAGGCAAAGCATTTTTACGGTGCTCCCTATATTTTTGGCACAAAAGAAAGAGATAATGATACAAATGGAACTTGGTCCAATGTGCAATTTGATCCTTAAACTCTTAATTTGTTTAATATAATCTCTAAATTTTAATCTAATATTCAATGTAGTCCCTGAACTTTTAATTTATTCAATGTGGTCCATGTACATTTGATATATGTTCAATGTAATCCCTAAACTATATGAAAATATTCAATGTAGTTCTTAATTTTGAATTAATGGAAGGACTGTATTAAACATTTTTATCTAATTAGGCCTAAATTAAAATTATACCAAAAGTTTAATAATTATATTGAATAAATTATAAGTTCATTAATCACATTAGACATTAGATTAAAATTTATAAATTATTTATCATTTTTTCAAGAAGAAAATGAATAAGAATATGAACACAAACACTGTTCGGCTGGCCCGGGGTGGTGGGTTCATTACTCTATCCTAGACTTGCGTGGCACCTACCTTCCTACTATATCTTCACTTCAATTTGGATCTTCTGGGTCACACCTTCAGGGCATTAAAGAGGATGACATTTCATCAGATCGACTCGGCCCAGCAGCAACTTGTCAAAAATACCAAAGAGCTTCTGGCCACAGAAATGATCTGACTCCCTCACTAAAGCTGTGGCTGGCTTGGTTTCATGTTTCCGGGTGCCTTACTGTGCTTTTTGGCAGGAAACGGAGAGCCCCCACTCGTTATCTGAGACTTTCAATTATGCGAGGGGAATTCCTAAACGAGGGTGGGAAAAAAGAAAAAGGGAAGGAAATTTGAATTTTCATTTTTATAGTCTTTCCGGACTTTTGAGTATGCGTTTCTAAGTGATGTCTTTGTTTTAAACTGCGATTCTATAAAGGGGTTTATGAGAATCAATTCATGCTTTGAAAGGTGGATTTGTGGTTTATACTTTTAATTTTTATATAAAAATCAAAAGCACTAGAAAAAATGAAGAGAAAGATAGCCTTTTTATCTCTGTAGGTGTGTGTGTATGTGTATGTATGTGTGTAGACATACGTAGATATATCAGCTTTTCAAGTTACTTGATTTAGCACAAACACCTCAAGTTATTTGATATAAATGCTATGCAAAGATAAATACGGCGAAAATGTCCATGCATGCAAATACAGAAACAGTCAATAACATCAAGACAGTGTATCCCTAAGATAATGTTTCAATAATCAGGATTTTACTCTCATGTGATGTGATAAATCTCAAACTCCAAATACCATAAGATGACATGCGACTAAAATTTTTTTTGAAACAGGTCAGACCACCAAATGATTGAGATTATGACTCCGTGATTGTCGTGATGAGCGCCCATGATATGGAGGCATATGATGATAGACCAAACCAGGAGTGTCGAATATGAAGAAGGATATCCCGTCGCTAATCAGATTTCGCCATTCACATTCTTCGTTTCCTCTACTCTTCAGCAATAAAAAAAAAGGAACTCTTTATAACTAGATGGAGGCTTCCTAAATTGTCACAAGATATTAGAGAGAAAGGAAATGAAATCAGCAGAAAGCAATCACAATATAGAATCAAAGAGACTAATTGATTTCACATGCTACTGAACAGTCCGTGGGCAAATCCACCTAATCACAATGTGGCTCTGATTCGGGTCAGACTTCCTCCCCACCTAATCCTTTGGCACGAATATTGATTCAACCACCTTCCTCATTTTACACGATACCTGCCATTTCTCGAGCCTGCAGCCACATTGAATGGGCGCGGTCAACACCGGTGAAAGGTAGATCACAGTATCCAACTACCATTCCACCGTGTCTCTCTTCAAAGGTCCCATTCTCAGGCAACCTCGTCCGCCACTCCTTGCCCATTCCTCGGTCAGCTGGTCTTTCACGATTGATTTTTTGATCTTTCTCATCTTTGCCAAAGCTCGTATGTCTAGGATGGTCCTGCTTGCTTTGTTGTTTCTTCTCCTCTCTTGAATCTGCACTTGGATCCTTAACAAACCCATGGCCATCAGCTTGCGGGGACAACAATTTGGATCATTTCAGCCAAAAAATTGGAAGTTTACTTCTTATCCATGTACTTTCGGTACTTTTCTAATGAAGTCCCCATACTTTCAATTCTATCTAATCAAGTCCTTTTATTGACATAGAACATGCAATTAAGTTTGTTCGACACAAAATCTAGCAAGATCTGTATGTTGTTGCCGTCGGAGGATGCTGGAGTGTGACATGAATGAAACAATGCCCATGTGGACACCCATGGGGCATCGATCCAATATCCACGGGGTGTCCACGTAGGCTATGTTTTTAATTCACATGATTCTTTGGCATCCTCCAACAGCCAAGTCAATTGGATTTGTCTAGATTTTGTACCAAAGGATTTGATAAGACATTATGCATAAGTAGAAGGACTCGATTAAGAATTCAATAGCACATGGACTTAACTATGAAAACAATGAAATTACATGGAGAGAAAGTACAACGTTTCCTTAAAAATAGGGTGGGTCAGTGATTAATCTTGGAGAGCACTTAAGAGAGTTCTTGTTTTGATCATCAAACTTTTATACTATTTGTGCGGACATTACTCAATTGCAAACTTTATTAAAATTAAATTTAAGTGATATCCATATTCACAATCTATGGGTTGAAACAGCGGTATCGGAGACAAGGGAAACTATCATCTGTTTTTTGCTGGAAATAAAAAGAAATGAAATTGTGAGGGTTACCAATTCATCAGTGTTTCTGATGGAAAATTACTGAGAAATGACATCTTCTAACAAGTGTGTAATTATAACGCGGGAGAGTAAAATTTTATTAAATACCATAATCTCACAAGCCCAACTCAAGTCTCATAATCAACTACGCCCATTTAGTATTTATTCAAGCAAAAGTAGATTGCGGCCATAACATGATCCGCTGGATCTAACGATGAGAAGGCTTTCAAGATGGGAAATTCAAGAAGTTGAAGAATAAAGATAGATTTGACTTGATCAAGGCTGGAGAGTTGTTTCCCAATTTAACAATTCCCGGCATAATGTTTCCCAATTCCAATGTCTTCACTGTTTCCTTTTTCCCGTATCTTTATTGTTTCCTTTATAATGACTCCTAATTCCTGTACCTCTACGAAGAGAGGTACATTCTCGATTGTAAGCATTTAGAATTGAGTTGATAATATATACGAATTTCTCTCAAGTAAGTGAATCTTTCAATTCTCCATTCAATTGGTGATGAATTATAAGATTCTTTACTCTCAGTTGGTGGAACATTTCTTTATACTTCAGTGCTGAGCTCATATATCCAAAGTTATTTTCCCTCAAACACACCAAACACTCACCTTCATTCCATCAAACACTTTCATCAGCTTCTCACAAACTCACCATGCATCACATTGTACAATGGATGGAGTATATGTCGCTCCCGAAACCTTACCGCGTAGATATTGTATGCTCAATCTTTTCGAGCTCGAAATCTACCTTATCCACTGAAACTCGCATAACACTAAGGAAGTTGGAAAAATTTGTTTTCATAGTCTTCAGGGTACCTAGTGGTTTTCTTTACCAAACAACCAAATCTTATATACCAACAAAATGTTTAAAGCAATAATAGCGAAGACAGTTAAAAAAACTATATATATAATCACACGTATCCATCATAAGTAGGAATTATCAATGAGTTAGTTAAACTAGAATTTTCAAGTTTCTATCGTCCGTTCTTCCAGAAAAAATTGACAAAAAAAGGTACCCAGGTGTTAATTTTGACGATGACCAACCGAAGGAGATGAGAAAGCAACTTCGACTTCCAAGTGACTCCATTTGCTATGTTGTCTCAAGCTATCCAGAGACAGGAAATTTGTTGAATGAATCGCGATTGTGTACTTCATAATTGGCTTATTAAGTACGACAGAGAGCTTTGATGACCTTATACTGTTATACTGGTTTTTTATACTTTAAAGATAAAACCCTATGTGAAGCATGAGCAAGAACATTTGTTAGAAAATCTCACCACTTCAACAGAAACTACCTAGATGTAACAACAGACAATGCAGATCGCTGAAGGATTGGAAGTTTGTCTAAACCTCGGAATCGGAGGTAAACTGTGTGTCGGGTTGCTAAAATTGGTGAAATTGCATCTAAAGCGTTTCGCCGATCTTTGTTTCCTGGGGCTGCTGGGTGAAATATCTGGACTGCGGAACCCCAAGCAATACTACTAGTGGAGTGGCCCATTTTGTTTTTCGACTAACACCGACCTTTGTGTTTTCTACCTTTTCTGTTATCCATATTTGTAGTTTAGCACATCAATTTCAGTACGAGTTAATCGATGAAAAGCGATTCATGCGGATAAGCATAGTGATCTTGTTTGCATAATTTGTATTTTAACAACAGGAGTAGCGCTATCTTGCAAGCTTTCATCGAAGCTTGTATGATTTTACCATTCGATTTTGCTATTCAAGCTTGTAGATCCTTTGACAATTCTAGTTGAGAAGGCGAGTTGAACAACCAAGCATAGAAACTGATCTTCGAATCCTCCATGGACGAATCCTGCAAACCAGTTGGCGCCGATGGAATAATGGAAAAACCAGCCCTCCTGATTAACTACGATCATATCTCGCGGCGCCTAGCTGTCTGGCATTTTGACGCCAAGGCATGAACCGTGCTTTCACAAAGATGTTGCAAGAACTCGTGCAACTTTTCTTACAATCGAACAAATGTCCCATAAAGTTTTGTCATACTATGTGCAACTTCTGTAACGTACAAAAACCAAATGAAGAAGCTGAAGATGTACTTTTCGTATGTCTTACTGTCTGGTGTTTAAATTTCTCCTAAAACACGCACATGTATAAGAGTATGCGAGCAATAAGGAAGTGTAAACAAAAAGATAACTGTGATTCCTAAGATTTCACGACCCCCAACAAGCATAAAAACCAATGCAACAGAGTTTGATCTGATGTCCTTGCGATCCAGATCGACCAAAGTGGCTAATTTCGAAGTTTGCCCAGGCAAGGCAATATTTAAATACCTTTGAAGCCAAAGCCTATCGAATTCCGAGGCCAGGCATCTTTTCTTGTTTTTAAGATAAGCTGTCAGATTTCTACAGGTTCCCTTCTGAGCAGTTGGGGTTCGACTGTTTCGGTCTCGTGCCTTCTCTTAATCCTGAAACTTCGTTTGTGCCTTTGATTTTCAGTTGGGTGCTGGTCGATCTCCTCTTCATCGCTGCTTGCATTTTCCATAAATGGGAGTTCTGGAGGAGCATCAGGCCATGGAGTGCGCTTTGAGGGTAACGTGATCCCCAAGGGAGGATCTACGAGCCATCTGCATCAGAGAGAGAAACTCCATTGTCAGTGCCCGAAAAGACCTGATTATCCAAAGCATTGTGGATATTTAAAGTGATGAGCTTCTAAAGGCAAGACACTCACCCCTTAGGGAATTCGCTACCAGGATGGGCTTCGACATGAAGCCGCCAAACCATAAGCCGGTGGCTGCAGTTTCCTAGTGGCTCCAGCACCGACAGGTCTTTGAGCAAAGACAGAGGACTATCAACATCATCATCCCAATTGAGTAAGTCCAAATCCCTCACCCATTCCGGCTTATCTTCAGCATCCTTCCACAGCATCCTAGAGTTTAGTGCAAAACTGGCCCATTCTAGATTTCCGGGCAAAAGCGAGCCCTGATCATCTACACGAGTCGCTCCCCTGTGCATGCTAGGTGACCAGTTATCGGTGCGCCAGCCAATGAGCTGATTGGCTGAATTGCAAACCGGACCTTGGACAGCAATTAGCGAATTGCTTTCATTCATGATTTTTGAAATGGCTTGGTCCGAATCATCCACAGTTGAATGCGGAAGAATTCCTAGAGAAACAGCACCGATCCACTTCACAGCCTGGATCTCGTCAAAGAGCTCCATGCTGTGAATGTTACTGTCATCGGCGAACATCACAATGCCATCCAGATTCTTCTCTCTCACGATTCTGATACACCAGAATTCTCTGCGTTAGGTTCAGTTTCCATTTCTATTGAAGGCATCTGTTACAGGTGGAATTCCCGTTTATGTTTCCATCATCAGTGAAAGCAAACACAATTGATCGGAAATCAGTAGGCCTTCTCATTTTCCACTTCACAGACTAGAAAGAAAAGTGTTTCTCAAATGATGGGAACGATTGAGATTTTTCGGTTCATTGCAGATAATAAATTTCAAATCAAAACAAGAATGACAATTTGGAAGAAAAATGAGTACCAGAAAACTTGATTTATGACTAACATCTTCCGAGGAACGGAAAATGCAAGATTGAACAAAGTTTACCGGTTGAGCTAGTGATCATTGAATCAGTGTCGATCCAAATAGTTTTTGAAACACCAGATGAGATCATATGGCTCCCGCTAATGATGTTCAAGACCGTTCAATTGCAACCCTTCGCTAACCGATAGCAAAAAGAACAGGAGGACAGTAGAAGCAAAAAGAGGCTTGACACTCAAAAGTCCCACTCACCTCAATGCATGAACTCTCATCTTCGTCTCCAAACTGTGCCGATCCTCCCAGGCTTCAGGCATCTCCTGCTCGAACCCCACGTGGATAGTCCTCAAACCTGGCTTCCCAATCAGCGACGCCGTCTCACTGCTCACCCTTCTGGCTTCCACCACGATCCAAACTACCTTGTAGGGCACAAGCATCAAGGAGTGCATCAGTGCCGTCAGATGCATGGCCTGGAATGCCCGTACGTAGGTTGGCGTGATCACAATCAAAGACCTCGGGTCAGGATTTTTGGCGCCGGACTGAGCCCTCTGTTCTCTCTGCACTCTCTCTATGATCTGGTGCGCTTTCATGACCTCAACGGGGTCCGGGTGGGGCCACGGCCGGACCTGGATCCCGTGCCGGCCCACCGCCACGGCCGGCGTCGACTCATTGACCAGGGCTTGGCTCGGGTTCGAGAGAAGGACGATAGGATCATCGGCGGTCATTTTGGTAGTGGCACGAAACATTGGCGAGGTGGAAAGGAGGAGGATGACGAGCAGCCGAGAGAAACGGAACCCGAGCACAAGGCTTCCGAGGCAGCATACGGCATGAACCACTAGCCAGAAGACCGTCGCCGACGACTTGGAGGAGTCGAGAGGAGGTAGTCCTCCTCGGAGGGCGGGACCGCTCTGGCTGTCGGCATGGCTCTGCCACATTGCCAAGAGCTTCATCCTCTCCTCTCTCTCTCTCTCTCTCTATCTCTGTCTCTCTCTTCAGAGCAAGCTGATACATATTAAGGGTGTATGAGAAGGTTGGAGCTGGGAGGGAGGGAGGTGGTGGGTTGATGGTGACGGGTGACGGGTGACGGAGACGGTGGTTGAGGTGATGTTGCCATCCAATGATGTCCATCACAACGGAGGAATCTTTGGGTTGAAGAAGCAACTGCACCCGAAGTCTTACAAATCTTTGTTTTCTCGTTTCTTACCAACTGCAGAAACGAAAGCAGAGGATGCAGCGAGGTCGACGTGAGGAGATCATTGGGTGGTGACTGGCGGCGGCTCTTGGACAAGGAAGATGAGAGGTCACGCTCTCCCTGCCGGATGGTGCGGACCGGAGCCATAAAAAACATCCCCGTTCTTGAAACATACAGCACGGCTCCGATGGCAGATGAATTCATTCGAAATTGATGGTTATTGGCTCGTTTTCACTCGTTTTAAAATGAAAAAGCTCCTCAGAATCACGTTCGATATGAATACGACGGCATGATATGAATTGCTAAGCTACTCAGATGCACGGTCTATTTTATCATATGGTTCGAGCCGAGTATCATGCTTGATTCCAAACGGTATAAATCAAGGCAGCTGGTTGTTTGGATACCGACGAATAAGAAAAAGTCTTATTGGCTAAATGTTGTTGAGCGATCTTCTTCTCGTGGGGCACTTCTATGAATCTCCAAGATCGGATCCTCGAGTATCGTTGACCGTTGGATCATGCAACTTTAGTGAAAACTTGTGAGGTATTTGTGAGGTACAATATTTTGTCGTGCAATATTTTTATTTATGAAGTACAATAAAATGCAATTGAATATGACACTTTAGGACGGTTGATAAATTTTTCGAAGGATCATAGAAATTCCCTCTTTTTATTTGCCCCCGCTAAAACTCTAAAAGAATTAAGAACTATCCGATTATTACTATTTTGCTAATAAAATTTTTCATTTTTTGCAGCATTAAATATACATACGCGTGTATGTAAAAATTCACTCGTGAAAGATTAAGGAAAACCACCTTATTACGAAAGAACCATTAAACAACGAGAGGAAACTGTTGATAAATTACACGGCATACAATGGAAATGTATAGATATATATGTGGAAAAATCCATATTTAAAATATTTTTACGGAGGTTGTTGTAGAATAGAAAATATTCATACCGCAATATTAAAAGTTGTGAGAGATTATAAAAAATTGTTAACTTACGAGTTAGTCCATTGATTCAGTATGTGCATGGGATAAGTGTACTATAAGTCAGAAAATTTGTTATTAAAATGCAATTGAGTTCTAAACGCAATCAAGTGCTAAAACTTATCATAAAAGTATATTTGAGTCCTAAAATTTTAATAAAATGCAATTAAGCCCTAAAACTTGTCACAAAAGTGTAATGAAGCCTTAAAACTTTCAAAAAGTGCAATCGATGGAATGACTTGACTGGACAAATTTAACAAGTTTTAGGAGTTGATTGTATTTTTTGAAAATAGTAGGACTCGATTGCACTTTCATAATAAGTTTTAGACTCAATTATACTTTTACGACAAGTTTTAGGACTTCTAATGAACTTATCTCTATGTATGTTGAGGACGTTGGGAGAAAAAAAAAGTGGTTGATATTCTTGAAAAGCGAGAGACTATTTTTACATCATATGATAGTATAGATAGTATAGATTATTCAATTGATGATGATTTGATTTTTTAATAACCTCACAATTATCTCCAATTCTATTTGCCTTGTTAGTATAGATTCGCTTGGTTTTGAAGCGAACCGCGGATAACAATCCATTCCACAAGACTTTTAAATCTAAAAATCATTTTATATTTTCACAGGACAATTAAGAAGTGTCACATTTTTTATCCCATTTTTTTTGCGAAAAATGAATAATTTAAAAGATATTTTTTAAAAAATAATTGATTATATTGTTTAAAATAATTAGATAATTATCGATAAAAATATATGCTTAAACACTTTTGTAAACGGAAAAAACATTTTTCGTTTCATTTATTTTTGTAGGTAATATAAGCAAATACTTTTAGAATTTTTTTTAAATTAATTTTTTTCGTGAGATAAGTGCAATATTTTCTTTTCTTTTTTTTTTTCTATTATACCTTTGCATATGATACAAGAAAAAGTAATGTGTTGAAAATTCGTTATATAATCTTGAGAAAATACCACCAAAAATCCTAAATTATGCCATTTGTGACAAATTTACCTTGAACTTTTTTTTGTGACACAAAAAATCCAAAACTATGCCACTTGTGATAAATTTACCCTGAACTTTTTTTTATGACAGAAAAAACCTCAAACTAAGCCACTTGTGACACATTTACCTTATAAATACTTTGGCTTATGGTCATTTTCGTCTTTTTCATTTTTTAGTTTTTTTCCTTTTTTTTCTTTTCTTCTCCAACAAGGGCGACCCTTGCCGGCATTAGGTGAGGGTAGCCCTCACTCGACTTAGGTGAGGGTTGCCCTTACCCTGGCCTGATGCCGGCGAGAGTTGCCCTCGCCAAATCTAGCAGGCGTCGAGCGACTTTGCCTGACTCGGGCGAGGCGAGGGTTGCTCTCGTTAGCTTGCCGGCGTCGGGCGAGGGTGACCCTCGCCGGCGTCGGGAGAGGGTCGCCCTTGCCTAATGCGCCCTCGCTTGACACCGGTGAGGGTCACTCTCACTAGATCAGGGGAGAGCAGGCTTCACTCGACGCCAACGAGGGCTGCCCTCGTCGGAAAAAAAAAGAAAAAAAAAGAAAAAAAAGTAAAATGACGAAAATGCCCGTGGGCCAAAGTATTGTAGAGTAAATGTATTATAAGTGACATAGTTTTGAGTTTTTCGTATGATAAAAAAAAGTTCAAGGTAAATTTATTATAAGTGACATCGTTTGAGATTTTTTGTGTTATAAAAAAAAGTTCAGAATAAACTTATTATAAGTGAGATAGTTTGGGAATGTTGATGGTATTTTCCGTATAATCTTTGGCAAACATGACTTGATATCCTATTTCCCTCGAAAAGCTAACTTCTCCGTTCTGATTCGTCATAGGAAGGAAACCCTTACGCAACGGCCTTTACAGAGCGCACAGGCGGCGGCGATGGGCGGCGTCATCTTCGCCCCCGTCGCCCGCCCATGAAACTCAAACCCTACCGCTTCAACCCCTCTCTCTTCCCCGCCGCCAGAGCCCCCCCGAGACCCTCCATGGCCGCCTCTTCCCTCGCTCGAACCTCCCCCGATTTCCACACCTCCGCCCCTCCCGAGCCTCCCCAAGACCTCGACGACCTCCTCTGCTCCGACCCACGATCCCAAGACCATGAACCGACCGACGGCGCTTCGCCGTTTTCCGGTGGCTCGCCGGGCCGGTGCTTGAGCGCCTCGTCGAGGGCCGAGCGCGCGTGGGCTCACTGGGCGAAGCTCGGCCGGCCGAGGCTGATGGTGGCGCCGATGGTGGACAACTCCGAGCTCCCGTTCCGGATGCTGTGTCGCAAGTACGGCGCCGAGGCGGCCTACACGCCCATGCTCCATTCCAGGATCTTCACCGAGAATGAGAAGTACAGGAGCATGGAATTCACCACCTGCAAGGTAAATCTTGTCAAAGTTGCTTTTTTTTTTTTAGGTTGTGATGCCGTGGTTTCTTGCTGCTCCATTGCTCTGTGTAATTTGTTCCGTTTTGTCTGGGTTGGAATGGGATTTAAGTTGATTCTGTCCTCGGGAGAGAACATTAGATAACACCGTTGATTGGAGTTTGGGCTTGCTTAAGCTCTCTTAAGTTGGTGACTGGGTGGAGGCTGATTAAGGTGGTAGTAACATGGTGGAGCATTCATGTAGATGTTTTGTGTTGACTTGGTAAGAGCTGTTAGCTCTAGTGCCAAGGAGCTGCAGTCAACTTGACTAAAATTGGCATGGCTCTTCGAATAGGCAATTAGAAATACGATTAAAGAGGTGGTTCCTTTATAATCTCTCTATCATGATGTGCTCAATGTATCGCTGAGTCAATTGTTGATGAGAATATCTTGTTTTCTTTCAAGGAATGTAAAAGCAGATAGGGTGTTCATAGCCTACTTAGTCTTAATCTCTGTTTATCCACAGGGGCCGGCCCATCTATATTCTATAACATGTGTCGAGACCATGTGAAGTGTGCTCATGTGTTTTTTTTACTATTAGAGAGGAGTCTGTTCAATCTCCAGCTCATCAACCGTCATTTTGCTTAAGAATGATGGTCCAATTTCGAACAAGGATATTCTTAATATTATTCTGTTTGCGGATTCTGATGATGATATGTATTTGTAAAGATAATTCTTTCCATTAGTATTTTTTTGAATAGGGTTATTCAGAACGAATGGCTTTTGTTGTTTAAAAGAACCAGGAAAATCATTTAAGGAACCATTTCTTGTGCACTTCTTGTCTTTGCACCAATTCTCATCTCAATTCAATTCTTGTCGGAATAACAAGGGGTACGGATGGTATAGGGCATGGATCCCCCGTGATCCTTAGATCCATTCCTTGTTTGGGGTGGTTTGGAGGGGCACAGGAAAAAGATACATTTCTCGTTTTGGGGGGAGATGGTGTTTGGCTTGCCCCACCCTATTCTTCCTACTCTTTCACAAATCCACTTCCAAGAAACCCTCACCCATGAGCGCCTCTTCTGCTCAATGTGGCAACCACGCAAAGTAGAACTTCATCGCAAGTCTTTTATTCATTGGCCTGCATTTTTTCTAAGAATGATGATCCATTTCAGAACAAGGCCAACATTATTTTGTATGCAGATTCTGGCGACGGAAGTGGTATACTTGAGGAGATGGTTCTTTCCCCTTACTTGTCTTTTTACTAGGGTTATTTTAATGGATGGCATTTGGGGTTAAAGAACCCGGCAAATCATTCAGGAGCCATCCTTTGTGTGCTTCAATTTATATTTTTGGCTGAACCATTGAAGTACAGGTAGTGTGACAATGGGCTTCATTCTGAAGTTCTTTGGCTTTGATAAACTTTTAGGTTTTTAATTTCTATTAAAAGAACGTATGCACATGGAACTTGTTCTTTGGAATTGGCTATATTGTCAGTATATATTGTGTAGTGGAGAAGATATCTCTATGTTATTAGCGAATATCCAGTGGACTGCTCCTGCATTCAATGTTTAAAATTGTCAGGGCTTTTTGGAATATTTTGGGAGTTCTTAGTAATGAAGAGTTGGATCTTAGTCTATCTCTCAGTGTGACATACTTGAAGGTTTCCAAGCTTAATTAACCATACATCATATCCTATCCTGCCCTGAAAATGGATATCTAATGCTTAGATCTATTAATTAACACCTTCTTATTTGTTTTGGTCCTTAATATGTGACAATAATTCACTTCATAGAAATCTGAAAACTTATCTGACATCTTTTTCCCAAAAACTGATCTGACATTGGAATGTATTCGATTTGAACAAAAGAAATATTACATTTCATTGCCAAGGCCAATAAATGGCTTTTGCTGTTGGTCTGTATTAGAGCATCATGTCTAGCTTTGACATTCATCTGCATCTTTGAATCTGCTGTTATTCTAATTCTGTTCCAGTTTTTGTGAGTATCACTTAAGATTAATGTGTAAATCGCATGCTAATTTGTTTGATTTATTATTTTCAGCGTGTTTCATGCAGGTGGATTGGTTTTTTAGTTGTGACTGATTTTAGACAACTTTTTATGATTCATACAACTCTTCTAGAATGAAGAAGCATATATTGTTAATTTGTCAGTCCGTCTTGTAATGTAATTTTTCTGTAAATCCTTTGAATTGGCAGGAGGATCGCCCATTATTTGTTCAATTTTGTGCCAATGATCCAGACATTTTGTTGGAAGCTGCACAAAGAGTGGAACCTTATTGTGACTATGTTGATATAAATTTGGGGTAAGATTTGATCCATCATCTTGACACCTGCATGGACATGTTTACATGTGTCAATTTATCGCAACATGATATAGTTTTAATTGATGTATCATATTGACTGGCACACACTGAAATTAGTAAGCATATCATATGTTATCACTGAAAGGATTTTCCTCTGATTGCATTAGTGCACATAAGAAATTTGACTGATTTAATTGACTAATTCATCTTCTGAAGCTTTTTTTTTTTTTTTTTTTTGGGTCTTGTTCAATATATTGCTGACCGTCTTAGCCCTTATTGAGTGTCACACCATAGTCATGATCCAATAGGATGTGATACCTGCTCGATTGCGAAAAAGTTTTGAACGAATTTGGAAGATCATCTAAGAGGGAGATAAAGTGGGGGTTGTCTTAGATTGTGCATCCTGTAGGCTATTATGTAAGGAACAACTGATATTATGTGTTATATCAAAAAAGTGAGTGGGTAATTTTGCACTCTGTAGGTGCCCTCAGCGTATTGCTAGGCGAGGAAACTACGGGGCATTTTTGATGGATAACCTTCCTTTGGTAAAATCCCTAGTACAGAAGCTAGCCTTCAACTTGAATGTCCCTGTTTCTTGCAAAATCAGAGTCTTCCCGAAATTGGAGGATACACTTAACTATGCTAGGATGCTAGAGGAAGCTGGATGCTCTCTTTTAGCTGTCCATGGACGAACAAGAGATGAGAAAGATGGGAAGAAAATTCGTGCTGATTGGTCGGCAATAAAGGCTGTAAAAGACGCTCTAAGCATACCAGTCCTCGCCAATGGAAACATACGGCACATGGATGATGTAGAGAGCTTGTTAAAAGAAACCGGAGCTGATGGCGTGCTTTCAGCAGAGTCTCTCCTAGAGAATCCAGCTCTCTTTGCAGGGTTTCGAACTGCTGACTGGATAGTTGGAAGTGAAGAAAGCCACAAAGATGGACAGCTGGACCAGGCAGAGTTACTGGTGGAGTATCTCAAGTTTTGCGAAAAATATCCTGTCCCGTGGAGGATGATTCGTTCTCACGTGCACAAGATACTGGGAGATTGGTTCAGGATTCATCCGCAGGTGAGGAATGAGCTCAATGCACAATCCAAACTGACCTTTGAGTTTCTTTACAGTCTGGTTGATAAGCTTAGGGACTTGGGACTAAGAATCCCATTATATGTTAAAGATGCGGATGCAGAAAGGATCTCAGCGAATGGTTCTACCACTTGATCATTTTTTCGAATATTAAGCTGTAGTGGCACCAAAGTTGGGCCTGGTTTTTTTTAACTTTACTGTCTCTGTCTGATTCTTTTTGTGCTATGCTGGCCAAAATGTTTTTCATGGCCACAGGCACACATGGAAAATAGAGGTCCCTCTTTCTTTCACGGTGAAGTGAGCATGTCACGTGGAGAAAGTTTTGTTGTGGGATATATTACTGAAAACGTCTCGACTTGTGACTGTTTATTGTTCAGTTGAACTTACCTTGTATTAAGTGCAGGCTGCTTGTGTTGTTTATCTGGCTAAATTAATGTAATATCTGGGGTTCCAAATAGCCTGCGGGCATTTTAACGGGTCATCTCCATTCCATGTTATAGGTGCCCATCTAGTGGTGAGAGTTTTCTTGTCCCTTTTGATAGATTGGGTTTTCTCTAATTGTTTTGATTACACGATCTCGGGATGCTCCTTCAAGCATCAGCAAGGAGAGCGAAACCATTTCTCTTACTTCTAGGCGTATCCTGGATATTTTTGCTAGTGGTTTGGAAGAGGGCTAAGCAATGAGTGCACATTAAGATGGGTGTTCATGACTCACTGGTCTGCTTTATTTTGGTAGATGCTGCAATTCATTCTGAAATGGATGTGGTCCATCCGATGCTTAGCATTCAAGAAAAGAAAACCTGTCTTGCTTTACATACACATCATACAATTTATAAGACTTTTTTGGCCAATTAACTTGACTTCTTAGGTCATCTGTTAATTTAGGTGAGCTTTAGATCCTCGGATATTTTAATCTCTCGTGGCATCTACAGTTATAATCATGCCTTGGGACTCTGCACCTTTCTGTTTTTGCACGGAATAAGAACTGAACTGTTTGGAGGAAAAGACTATTCTTGACATGGATATGCAAGCGAACCTCATTCAATTGCCGGGAAGGACATACTTAGGTTACGTTTGATAGTCGAGATAAAATTCGGGATAGGATAAATGTTATTATATCCCGTGTTTAGTGCATACTCAAGATAGGATAAAGTTAGATATAGGGAGATATAATCCGGATAAAATTATTCCATGAGGAAATGAGATAAAGATATATAGGATTTTTAATATCCACAATATAAAAGTTATTTTCTCAAATAATAAACTTGTTAAATTAATAAAATTAAAAAAAATATTTGAAGATAAATAATATTTGAATTTTAATATAAAAAATTCAAAATAACAAAAAGATAACAATAAATTCGTTTTCATTTATTCTTATTTTTATTTATATATTCAAATTTCTTTCAATCTTATGATATAAATTTCATATATATAAACACATTTAGTATTTATATTTATTACATATTTTAGGCATATTTGTATAGTTTACTATTTAATAAAATTTTATTAAAGAATGATGGAAGGGAAAGAAATTAAAAAGAAAATAATTTAAAAAGAGAAGGAAAAATAATAAATAAAAATGAAATAGGTAAGAGTGTCGTGACAAATTTTTATCATTTCTGTTTGTGCAATTTTTAGGTTCATTTATACTGATATAATGTTAACAGGAAACAATATAGGATATAACAATTTCCTTGAATTTCATATCTTATCCTATCAAATCTTATCTTGGCTAAAAATTCGGACGACCAAATATAGTTCATCCCGTGGTGGCTTGTGGTTGCATTTGCAGTTGCAGAATGAAGCTTACAGAGCGATATAGTATGAATACTCGAAGCTCATGTCACAATGAAAACGCTGGAAATGTTCATTGAGAGTTCTCTATACCTTCTCAATACTTTTGTAAGAGATAAGAAAATCGGTCGAACGAATACCAGAGAAGGGTGAACAACTGGAGATTTCAAATGACTGGTGCAATTTGCTTGGCAAAATTTATTTTCCATTCAGGAAAAATAAGGCTTTGTGCGATAAATTATTGACTTTCTTACATCATTTTGATTACGGTGAGCAAATGATGATATACTAGTGAACTGGGTGATGGAGCCGATGAGTGCGGTTACCACAGAAGTGGAAGCTGTTAGGGTCCATCCTCTCCAACACAAAGTGACCAAGCTTCTCAGTCGACTCCACCAAGTTCTCTCTGCACAAGAACTCCTCACTGTATGCCCTCTCCACCTCCCCGCAGAAGTCATGCACAAACACATGCGTCTTCGGGTTCCCGCCCTTCTTGCTCCTCGCCAGGACCCCTGCTGTGAATATCGCCGACATCCGGCCAGGACCGTTGGGCCACTCCTCGCGGGGCCCATCCACGAGGATGACGTCCCAGTCCACCTCGTAAGCGTGATTGGGGAGATCGTTGATCGCCAGCTTACACTCGGAGAACAAGAGATTCTGCACGGGCCTGCACTCGTTGCGCACCTGCTCCCTTGTGGAGGCCATGAGTTCCCGCATCTCGCTCATCTTTGTTGTGTACTGGACGTCGTAGGCGTCGATCTCGGGATGCTTTTGCTCGACATATGCGGCGTAGTAGCGGTTCTCGTCGATGAAGACGGTCCTGCCGTTGTGGTTGAGGGCTTTCCAGAGGAGGGTCTCATGAGTGAGGCCAAATACTAGGAAGTTGCAAGGGGAGGAGCATTTCCTCAGGACATCCGAGATGGGCTTGAGCTCGGAGTAGGACATGCGGAAAGAGTCGTTGGACTTGGATGAGTAGTGAAGGAGGGTGTTGATGACGGTAGATGGCAGAGGCGCGTTGCTATAGGCGGTGGCGGTGGAGGGAAAGGTGGCGGTGGTGGTGGAGGCAGCGGTTGTGGAATACTCTCTGGTGTAAATGAGGGTGACAACGAAGGCCGTGGTCAAGAAGGAGATGAAGGCGAGGAGCCATAGGCGGCTGGAGCTTCCTTGCTTCTGGATGTAAGGGTGGAGGAGGATGAGTCTTGTGTTGCTGTTGTTGACATTCTTCATTTTGAGAGAGAGAGAGAGAGAGTTACCCTCCTCTTGTAATCTTGAAGATTTTGAACTTAAAATGAGGCAGAGACCTCATTGATGATTTAAAGGCGTAAAAAGGAGCTGTAGGCAAATGGAATTTTAAAGAAATGAATCGCCATCATAACATATAGCATATGATGGAGAATATTAGATAGGCTCGTTCTATTATCATCGGAACATAATGTATTAGTTGTAACGTTCTTTTTTCTCTTTCAAGTTTTTATTTTGTGTCCTTGTGTCTCATAAATATAAATTAATGCAATTATATTTTAACTATTCCTTTATCAATCTTTGAAAATTAATCATATGCTTTGATCAACGCTAGGGTGAGATTTGATTGGTCATTCTTTCTTATCGATGAAAATTAATGGGGTATGAACTTCATTCAACGCTATGTGAAGTGGACCCAACAACAGATTACAAGCCAAGGGTCTCTGTTGCTTCTTTACGCGGGCTTCGCTGCTTAAGGAACCTCCCCGATTGCCCACAAACAATTACTTGTTAATGAATATTGTTCCCGATTTGAATTTTGAGGTGGACATGTCAACTATAGCAGGCTCTATCTTGGTAGGAGTGGCATATGCACGCAACATTCTTATAATCATATTTAGTCCTTTTTTATTTCGCAAAATATAGTGATTTGGAAAATATTTTCCTATAAGTTTAAGCTTGTATCATGTACAAAAATAAATGAATGAAAAATATTGCCATCATCCATGAAATATTTAGACATAAATTATTTTTAAAATAATAAAAATATTTTTATTGACTAATTATTTCAAGCGATACAAGCGATCATTTTTAGGATAATGTTTTCCGGCTTATTAATTTTTCACGAAACAAACAAAGTCTTTATTTACGGTCATTCTTAATAATTTAAACTTTTGAGTAAGAAATCCTTAACATATCAGGTGAAAACTTCTATACGAGATTTGATGTGGCCATATTGTATTTTTCTGTGACATGAACGGCTTATAGCGGAGGGCAATGCTTGTAGTGTACCCCGATCCCTCACCCAATGGACTTGGTGACTTACTAACTTGAATAGTAAGATTTTATTTCTAATAGCAGATTTCTAAACAGCTTGATGACTTACTATTGGATTTGGCTTTCGTAAATTCCTCAAAATTGTTGGTAACATACTACAGTGAAAGTGGGCCTACATTGGCAAGTTGCTTAATCCAACGGTAATTTTTTTTTTTGTATATTCTACTTTAACCCTTAACTCACTCTCAAACTTTTACCTTACTTCTTATAGAGCGTGGGAGTTGAAACTCAATTTAAAACTACATGTTCCTATCCCTAGCCTCCCTGAGAAGGTGGAGATTCGAACTTCTTACCTCCTCCTTCCCATGTAGGAAGGGTGGCAATTGAGGTAAACCCCAGTGGTTTCTCCAATGGTAATTTACAAACTTCAATTTTCTCCGTAATGGCAAATTCCTTACTTTAGTAAAAAACTAACTAGTTTGTAAGCAGACCGTGTCGGTAATTTGCTAATTTCACTGCTAAGTTTATGCCTCAGGTGGTAACTTTCTACACGATAAGTAGATAATTTACATTCCACTTAAAGTCGGTAAGTTCCTTACTTTGGCGATCACTTGCTCGCTTAAAAAAATGGAACTATGTGGTAAATATGTTTGCCATTAAATTTTTGTTTTGAGTGTTAAACATGTGAAAAAGTTGATGATTAATTATTGCATTTCACGTCCGTAAGTTGCTTTATTGGTGAATTATTATGAGCATACTTGACCACTAGGTCGCCAGTTATATAATTTTACCAACGGGATTTAATATCTACGACCTGTGTTGCTCTGAACAATGTTCCTGGTACGCCAGAAGGTGCAATTGTGATAAAATGATCTGGAGTTCAGTTAAAAGTACTCACTTCTCAAGATTATTACAAGAATGCGCGAAGGCCACTGGAATCTATAAACGATATGCAGCTACGCATGTGCAGAACATAAGATTTATGAGTGAGATGATGATCTGCTTGACAAGGAAATGTGAAAAAACAAACACCCTTGCTATGGATGTTGGGTGCCAAGTTAGCCGTTGTGACATTCTAAAATTCCACCAATTAGAATTTATTGAATAATTGAGTTTTATGAAAATGTACTCGCAGTAAATTCTCGCATGGAACTGATCATTCCTGGGAACGCTAACCATTAGTGAAAGGTTAATAGGGGAATTAAATTCGCGCAACTAAAGGAAATTCGATCGTGAATGGATTTCGACCATTAAATTGCGGAAGTGATATTTTGAGCCACTGTTGGCTGATCCAAGGATAGTTAAGGGTCAGTTTGTCACTGTCTTAGTAGTGGATCGCGGGTGATTCCGTTGAACCACGAAACGACTTGACGAATGATTCTGAAATTATACCGAACGATCGTACTCCTCGAATCAAGTGATTGATCTTCACAATTTTAATGACAACCAAGGTTGTCACGCATCGGACTTGCACGTGACTCGATTCAGTATCGGTCACGAGTCGATTCTGCGAATTTCCCTAGCAAGCCGCTCGTTAGCTCGAGAAACGCTCGAGTTGCGTTTAATAGAATTTAATTATTGAATTTTTGCCAAAATTGGACACCGAAAAATTAGGAAGTTGCGACGGAACGTTAGGAAGATGTTGCACGTGACACGTGTCAATTTTTGGTGCGCTCAAATCCTTCGGAAAAACTCGATTTTGATGGGAAACGGAGAATCGGACCATTTTACCCCTATGAATTAACAAAGGGTATGTTTTATGGGCAAAGGGCATTTTGGTTATTTTTCCCTTTGACTTTTTGAGAAATTACAAGTATACCCTTGGATATTTTTGGCAAGATTCGATCTGGGCCATCGATTTCAAGATAAGATCGAATCTGGACCGTCGATTAAAAAGATTAGACGAGGGCGAGATCGTCATTTTCCACTTTTGGTCAAATGGTCCAACCTTATCCTATCTCTCTCTTCTTTCCCCTCCCATTCAGTTCTTTTTTTACCCCACCGTGAGCAGCCCTCCCCCTTTCCGATCTCTCTTTCTCCCTCACGCCCAAGCCGCGCCGTTGCCACCCGAGCCGATCGCCGCCCGCCGAGAGTCGTACACTGTCGCCGCCGTTCCCGATTAAGTGCCGCCGCTTTCCGTTTTAGCCGCGATAGTCTAGAACGCGGGTAAGTTGCGCTCTAAACCCAATTTAGGATTTCGGGTATCGACGGGCGATTTTGGGTGAAACCAAGTATAGAGTAGGTGCGGAATTGCATGATTTAGGACTTGAATTATGTGGCGAGCCTTAAAATTGAAACCGGAAAATTTTTATTGGAAAATTCAGAATAATAGTGGGCTGTGAATTACTGTTCATGAGGCTGTAATGGGCTGATCGGGTCTCAAATTGGATTTTTAGAACCGAGAATTTTTGGCGAGAAAGTCTCGTGAAGGATCCAAATTGATTTGAGGCCATTTGGTTAGAGAAAAATAGCAATTTCTGTGTTTTACGTGCATTTGAATTATGATTAGGTTGTGGTGGTGAAATTAAATGTGCGATTTCGCAATTGGTTGATTTAATTATGTCGGTTGGGTGCATGTTTGGGCTAGATTGATTTAATTGATAAAATTGGCCATGTCAAATGTTTGATGAGCATGAATTACGTGTATTTGTTGGGTGCGCGGGCCACTTGCGGGCCACGTGTAACTGGCTATTTATATGGCAAGTGATTGTTGAATGTGTGAAAGAATGAGAAATAGTGTGTGGTAAGGTATATGAGACCATGGGAATTGTGCCGTCCTGAGGCGTGTACGTTTACGCGGGACAATGCTCGGTTTTATCGGAAGACTGCCAGCCTGAAGCGTGTACTTCAACGCGGGTTGTGTAGTAGGTGGTAGATGTTAAGCATGAGGCGTGTATATTTACGCGGACCAGAAACATGGCCTAAGGCGTATACTTCAACGCGGGTTGGAAATGATGTAATTAATGGTCGCAGTGTGCCTGAGGCATGTACTTCAACGCGGGTTACTGACGAGTGTAATGGAAAATGAATGGTCGCAGTGTGCCTGAAGCGTGTACTTCAATGTGGGCCACTGGCGAGTGGAAATGGAAAATGAGAATGGAATAAATAATGGGATGAGAGTGGTACATGCGCGTGTTTACATCTGACATGATTGAATTTGAATACTATTGTGCGCATGATTGAGATGTCAATATTATTTGATGTACCTGCGATGTGATAGCTTGATTATACGTATGCGCGTGTGTTTGTAAAATTGTCTGGAGGTACGTAATAGCTTAGGTTGGGTTTAGGGGTGAACTTACTGAGAAGTGTTCTCACGGTTGTTTCAACCAACATTTTCAAAATCCCGACTAGAGACATGAACCATCCACCTCCACCACCCCTAGTATGTTTTGGAGTTCCAGTGCATACAGAGTATAAGGTAGCAAAGTTTCAAATGGGAGACGGGATGACTTGAATAAGGCATACGACGACTGTGTTCGTAGAAGTAGGATCACCGTTATGGGAAACGAATGTTTTTGTAGCCTAGTATTTTAGGGATGCAGATGGAGACGAATTTGGCCCAGTTATGGGCTTTGATGTGCCATATGATTTGGTTGAGGATTGAGACCCGGCCGCCGTGCCCCCTATTGAAGGAGAATTGACGAGTACTGAGGTAAGCTTGGCCCAATCTGGTATGTATCAGGACCCCACCATACAAGAATCCTCAGGGGCGGAACATGTACCTGAGCCTGAAGTGTCACAGGTCGAGGATGACCCAATGAACATTGACCTAAAGCCTATTTCCAAGGAAGGACCTGGTGAGGTAGAACCGGAGAACCATCCTGCGGAGTCTGAGGAAGTACTGGGTGAGCCGGAGTACATACTCCTTTTTGAACAATATTTGGACCCCAACTATGAGCCTGAGGTAAATTTCCGGGACATTTTAGCCGAGGAGTATCAGAAAGCAGCTCCAGCGGAATCAAGTGATATCAATAATCCTATCGTGATAGAAGCAGAACCCGAGTCCTCAGAGGATCAGATGGCAGGAAAGTTCGGAATCGGATAATGAGGAATCGGATTCAGAATGGACGCCAAGTAAGGCAAGACAGGGTTAGAAGGGTTGTTGGATGGCCAGGCTATGGATTGGGTACCATTTTTGGAAGTTGAGACCAAGTCATTGACTCTTTTGATGTTGACAACAGTAGTAGTTATGCACTGGTAGACCTAAGTCTGTTTTATTGCACACGTAAAGGAACAGGTTTGATTAAGAAATGGAAATGTATATATATTTTCTCAATGTTTCTCCTGTTTAATTTTTGTCCGGGTGTTTTAAGATTTCCGTGTGCGCAATTAAATTTCTGATGTTTAGATGAGGTCGACGACAACCTGGAACGTCGTAACTAGTCGATCGGAGGCGGGATGTCGCCAGCTTGATAGGAGCTCGGGGTGTGACAGCCGCTACCCATTTTCATATATATACGAATCTCACATTAGAGATTGAACTGAACGCCATCTCTTACTCCAACAACAACACAGATGTCCGGGGGTATCAGGAAACATATGCCAACCCCTCATTTGTTTCACTGGCTCAATGATTGCTTCCTTAAGATCTGCATGCCAACACTACTCCATTCGCCTCTTCCCATTTAATCTGTTATACTGTAGCCGTCTTCAATTTCCTCTTTTCGGCGCTGGAGAAATTTGCATAAGAACTCTGTATACCCTATTTCACATAGTGAAGCTGGATCCACTAATGGATTGTCTTCAAGCTCGAACTTCAAATCGTCATCCAGTTGCTTGCAACTTAGTAAGTATCCCAATTGTTTCACGGTTCCACTCGATACTTTGAGTGTGAGGCTAAATCGTACATAATTCTGGTCAAATTCAAGAAAATCAACATCTCCTCCCAACACTCCCCGCAACACAGTTGGTCTGACATACTGAACCCCCATGTGATCTGAATCAAATGAACCAAGAGTTCCTGATAGCACATTCCGCCTTTGGCCGCTAACATATGGCACCATGTCAAAAGATATTTCCTTTTCTCCATCTTCTACACCGAAAACAACACAAAGAGCCAATCCTAGGAACTTGTCATAAAAGTCCTGTGAAATCATGAAAGATATGGGGCCGTCTTCAACAAGGACGAACTCCTTTGGCATCTCTCCTCCAGGGCGAAGATTTCAGTAATAAGGAAGAAGAGTGGAATAGGGATTCTTCTGTTATATTGGCAAATTGTTAGAAGTATCTAAGTTTGTGATTTGTTCAGCAACAGTTTGATTTGAGCATATTCCTAGTAATTCAAATAAAGCTAGAGTTCTATAATAATTACACATATTGATCCTTGCTTGCGTTAGAAATCATTCCCTTGCAAGTGTTGTATTCATCCTTAATATTAGATTGACATCTCCCTACAATGTAGCTCATACAATACTGAGCGTACAATATAAGACGACACAATGATGGAAAATAGAACTGCATATCCAAGAAATTGATCATCCTACTCAAACCTAAGAGTCTAATGTTCATTGTTATGTGTTCACTTTAGACATTGATGATTTTTTACAACAGAGTAGTGTTCTAATTGAATTCCAACTTACTTGCAACAAACTTAACATTATTAAAATAAATAAAACGAAAAACGTCTACTTGCACTTATATCAATGGAAAATCGAAAAGGAAAAACTTCTGCTCTAACTTTATATAAAAGGAACATCTTAAATCCGATACTGTAGCGACCGAAAAAAAAAAATCCGATACTCTCAATTAAAAAAATTAAATCAAATTGTCCCAAGTAATCCGCAGTTGCAGGTTGACACGTGTCACCTAGCAAGGTTGAGCGATGGTTCCCTATCAATCTATCATAATAGCAACTCGTGTACCTTTTCTTCTTCGAGGTTAATAGATGAAACTATGTTGTGATGCTCAAAAATAGGAATGTCGATTAGGCTCAGCAATTATTCTATGTTAAAGTTCATGAAAATCCAGTAAGATCTGATTTTCAAAAGAGAGGCTTTGGGCTTTTTATGCAATTTCGTTTTGTCGCTTTTTACCTCTTTTTCGCTCCTTCATTTTGATTATTGTTTTGATAACTTCGATTTGATTGTTTGATGCTGCTTGTCTGCTTTTATGTCGAAGTAAGATTTTGGCAATCCAGGGATGAATTATTTGCGTAGAACTTTTATCCGTTATACTATAAAATGATGTTAGACTTATTAAAATTAACTCACAAAATTTGTATATTAAGTAATTTATATACGTTTACATAAGTATTTTAATTGAGCTTGTTTGTGTGTTGTTTGATGGCAATACATTTCAGCCTCCGGTGACCACAGCGGTTCTGAAGCTGGAATTGCATTGTGCGGTGTGCATTGAAAAGATTTACAAAATTGCCTCATAAACCAAACGTATATTCGATTATTATAATCTCGTTTTCATTTACCTTAACGTGACAATAACATTTTTGTGATTAAAAATTTAACATTTTTTTCACAGTTGTGAGATTTCACGACCTGGGCAATCACTAACTAATTGTTTTGGATTTGATCGTAGGAGTGCAAAGCACCAAAGAGTGAATAGAGATATGCTCACCCTAAAGACATAGACAAATAATATGGGTTAATATTATTGTGCACGAATTCCTTGCAGCAAAAAAAATTAACTTAATCCAACTCTACAAACAGAAAACACCTAAGAGTGAAAAATTTCTGGCGTCGAATTATTGAATTATTGTCGTTCTACAGTTTTATTTTGATCCGTAGAGTTGATCTGGTACTATTAATTGTGTTCGTTGTTATGATCAACCATAACATCAGGAACTACATGTCCAATGTTTGTTAGATTTTCTTAGATTTTAACATTTATTTTTTAATATAGGAATCATGAACATTGCGTCATTGTGAGATTTTGTTTAGCTTTATATATGTATAGAATCACTTTACGTCAGATTTGCTTGTGTGTCTAGAATTTTCAGCTTTTGCATTATATATAGGGTTAATACCACAAAAAATCCCAAACTGGTACACGTGTAATAATTTTACCCCGAACTTTTTTTTGACCACCAAAAACCTCAAATCAGTACACATGTGACAATTTTACCCTGAACATACCATAAAAATCCCCAAACTGGTACACTTGTGATAATTTTACCTTGAACATATCACAAAAAATCCCAAACTGGTACACATGTGATAATTTTACTCTAAACTAAAATTTTAATATTATTTTTTTATTTTTTCGAATTTTTTTTTTTTAAAATTTTTGTTCATCTTTAATCTCTGGCCGGTTGCAGGACCGGCAACCGGCTAGAGGTGGAAGTCGGCGAGGTCGGCCCCGCCGGTTGCTAGCAAGGGCCGCCCTCATCGGCGTCGGGCGAGTAAGGACAGCCCTCGCCAGACACCGACGAGGGTTGTCCTCGCCTGCCTAGGCGAGGTTGGTCCTCGCTCGACTTAGGCGAATGCCACTCTCGCCAAATCTGGCGAGAACAGCCCTCGCTTGAGTCGGGCGAGAGCTGTCCTTGCCCGCCTAAGCAAGGCAACCCTCGCCCGACGCCGGAGAGGGCAGCCCTTGCCTAGGCGGGCGAGGATAGCCCTTGCCCGACGCCGACGAGGGCCGCCCTCTCTAGATCCGGCGAGGGCAACCCTCGCCTGCGTCAGCGGGGCCGACCTCGCCGGCTTCCGCCTCTAGCTGGTCGCCGGTCTGGCGACCGGCTAGAAGTTAAAGATGAAAAAATAAAATAAAAAATAAAAAAAATTGAAAAAGTAAAAATAATATTAAAAAATTATTAGTTCGGAGTAAATTATCACAGGTGTACCAATTTGAGGTTTTTCGTTGTTAGAAAAAATATTTTAGGGTAAATTTGTCACTAGTTAACCAGTTTGAAGTAAAATTGTCACAGGTGTACTAATTTGGAGTTTTCAGTGATAAAAAAAAAGTTTGGGGTAAAATTGTCACAGTTATACTAGTTTGAAATTTTTTGTGGTAAAAAAAAAGTTCAGGGTAAAATTGTTATACATGTACCAATTTAGGGTTTTTGGTGGTATTAACCTTTATATATATATATAGAGAGAGAGAGAGACCTTAATTGAGAAGTTAGCAATGTTCAATGTTTTGGGGACTAATTCGCTTGAACTGTGTTTCTCCGAGCTCGTTTGACTATCTTGTAAATCTTCCATTTCACTTGAACTTTCTTCCTCTAAGCTCGTTTGACTATCTTCGTAATCAACTTCGTAGAATAAAGCTGGATCCAGCAACTGATTGTCTTGAAGTAAAACCTCAAAATCATTTAGTGGCTTGCATAATAGTCGGAATCCACACTTTTTCACAATTACTCCGCTGTATGGATATTCTAAACTAATGCTAAGCTGGAAATGACTCAAGTCATTTGGACCAAAATTAACTACTTCCCACAGGTTCTTTGGTTTGTGACGCTTAAGACACACAAGATCCGAATTATATAAATGGAAGAAATTCTCAACGAAAACCACTTTTCGTCTGCCATTAACGAATGCCTCAACTAAAAAGCTGACAGGCCCAGGCAACTTTCTTTTGGCTTGGAGCACAACACACCAAGCTACTCTTAGGATCTTCTTATACAAGCCCCTTGAAGCCACGAAAGATATATAACCCTCTTTATTAGGGAGCAACCCCCTTGGCATCTCTCCTCGGGTAGAATAGCTTTGTAATTGGGGCAATGAAATTTCTGTTATAAAATGTAGACTGTCAGATAAGTTTTTTTTTAAAAAAAAATTGGCACATAAAAAGAGGAGTTTCAATAAGTTAAGTGGGTAGTCCTAGAGTTTTTAGATGTAGTTAGCAATATCATTACAAATATCTTTTACACTTAATTGGTGGAAACGGGACATATATTGTTGAAGATTTTGTAACTGGATAAATGTGTATTATTAAAGTTTTTCATTGGGTGATCCTGTATACAACAATGAACTACAGTTCTATAAATAAAGAGAATATCTTTTGCGTTGCCTTGTAGCAACCTCCACCGCATATTCATGTAGATCTATATGCTTGCTTTTTTTTTTAATTGGCCCACCAATGCAAGATTTTCCAGCCTTTTGCAATACAGAAACACTCAATGCAACAAACATGTACACGACTCTATATTAATGAGAGAGAGAGAGAGAGAGAGTCTAACCTCAGGCTTGAATCAATCATTCACGAAAACCCATTACGGACCAGCACATGACATGATTAAAACTCAACGTACCCATCGTCACATATGTTGGAGGGAATTCTACTCAGGAATTCGCATTCAGCTGCAATTACACTCATCATTTTCCTTGGAATATTGGGGAACTCTTGTAGTTGTTGGCAATTAGAAACATACAAACTGTGCAAGTGATATCATTTCTCAAATGTAGGAATGTTAGTAAAATTGTTTCCCTGCAAAATCAATTTTCTTAAACGGGGAAAACAGGAAAGATACTCCAAAAACTCTACTTCTGATAGATTGCATCCATCGAGAGCTAAGCTCCGTAACTTTGGAAATCCTGTCTTCGTATAGGGATCACTCAAATCCTGCTCAATCTTTGGAAACTTTATTAGTTTTGGGCAGTCACAAAAATCTAGCTTATCAAGATTTTGCAACCTGTAAATACTAGACGGAATGATTGCTAGTTTCTTGCATCTGGATAAACTCATTTCCTTTAAAGAGATAAGATTTCCTACGGATGCAGGAAGTTCCTCAATTGAAGTCTTTCTTAAATAAAGTTTTTGCAAACTTTTGTTTTTATGCGGTAGCTCAGGAAATCTTTTCAATTTAGAGCACCCACTTAAATCCAACCACCATAACTTGCCATGATATGCAATTGATTCGTGGGCATGCTCCAAGTTTATGCATCCATGGAGATCCAATTTCTCGAGATTTGGAGTACAATTGAGATCTGGCATATGTACCTGCGACTAGCATTCGCTCAAGTTAACGAATTTCAATTTTTCAAGGTACTGCAAGAACAATGAAACCAACTTACATACACATTCCGAAAGGACAAAGAAAAAAAAGTGAGATATATATATATTCAATCCAAAATCTGGCTCTGATTTTTTAATAAAAAGCACTTGATCATCATCATTCAAGCCGCATGTGATCAGAATTCAGTTGATCATAAGGTGTATATCGAGCGCTCCCTCTCCCTTATTAAATAGGAGTTTAGTAAGTAATCCTTGTAAATTCGCCAAAAGAGAAGTACAAAAGAGTAATACTCATAATTTCACCACGCACTAGAGTGGCGTGGCCACTTCCAATACACATACGGGCAGAAAAAGACTCGTAATTCAGAGAGAGACAGAGAGAGAGAGAGTCCGTAACCTCCACTGGCCGCACGTGAGCCACGGTCAATCCTTGGCCAACTAATTCATCACATCAATTTAAGCTAACACCTGGAATCTTATTTAGAGATTGGCAACCACCTGCCTGTGGATCCCGCAGAGGCGGTGGAAGGTCGGGAATCTCTTCTACTCCATCTCTTATTAGGAAGTGGTTATCCAAAAATAACCCCCTTCTAATAGTGATGTCAAGTTTATAAGTCACTTTTTGCATTCATTATTGTGAAAAATGGGGACTCAAACTTAGTTTAGTTCTGCATGTGATCCTCAAATCGATGGACAAGCAGAGGCTATTAATAGAATTTTGGGCAATTTTTTAAGGAGTTTTATTGGAAAACATGTTAAACATTGGGATTTGTTATTTAGTGGATATGCTGAAGAAAGAGCTTAGGAAATCAGGCAGATACATGAGGAAGTGAGGAAGAGTCTGAAGAAAGAGCTAAGGAAATCAAGTAGTTCGAAAAGCAAGCTTCGTGAAGAGTATGTAATTTAATGAAGTTGGCCTTGAGGACAAGTCTTTTCCAATTGAGGGAGATCGGTATTGGAAGTACTTCGAATCCGTATTGAAAGATTTCAGGATCCTCTCTTTGTGATTTGAATAGTAGGGATACAATGTATTTTCTTGATCTGTAAGTTTGTTTATAATATTTTTAGGAATGCTTTGATCTCGATCAAAATTTCGATAGTATTGTTGCTTATTTGAATTTCCTATTTTAGGTAGGTTATCTTTTCTAAACTTGGATGTTATCAAAGGTATCCTAACCTCCTAGCTATAAACACCCTCTTGGTCCCTCATTGTAAACACAGTTAATTTATTAAATGAAGTTTCATTCCTCAGTGTTGTCCCTTATTATTTTTCCTTCGTATATCTCTCTGCCCCTTTAGTGGATTCCTAGAGTTCATGAGTGATCAAGAGAGTGTTGTGTACTTGAAGTGGCTTACAAAAGTGGTGGTTCGGCTAAGGGAGACCTAAATTATCTAGTCTCGTTCTTCCTATTCATTGTAGTGGGTTTTCCACCTCACTAAGACCGAAAAACCCTTTTTCATTATTTGTACCCTCCAACACAATCCGACGTTAGTGGGAGCGACAAGCACCATAGGAAAATTGAAAGACGATAAATTTGTTTCATATGAAGGATAAAAAGGGGATAAGAATATCACAAGTGTTATAATTTTCGTAAGGCACTCACTTGAGTGCCATAACTTTTTATCAACTATTTAAGTGCCATAATTTCTAAAAAACCATTTACTCGAGTACCATAACTTTCAATTGATCCCTTAAGTGTCAAATTTTCTTTTAAAAAACTTTAACCAAGTGCCAAAAATCCGATATGGCATAGCACTTGTGGTGAATTTTTCTAAGAAGTTATAACACTCAAGTGAGCGCTGTACATAAGTTATGGCACTCAAGTAATCGAAAACAATTATAATACTTAAGTAAGCGTCGTACGAAAGTTATAGCACTTGTAGTGTCCTTTTCTCCATTGGAAGAGAAAAATATGGGAAACTTTTTATACATATAGTATTACATACACACGAGTTAAGTGTGTGCAAAAATTGATACTTGAAAAATTGAGCAAAACCACCAATTTAGAAATATTTAATGAAAATAAATTGTTGATAAAATACACAATACATAGAAGCATATTAATGTATGCGGAAAGAAAAAGATATTTCAAGATTACAATAAAAAAAACTGTTGTCGGATAAAAAAGATTCAAATTTTAATATTTGAACATGTGAGAGATCAAATATATTTACTAGCTTAGGCATTTTCTCTACGGATACAACATTTGCAAAATAAGTAGTTGACTACATTTTGAGGAAGAAAAAAAATGAGATCTCATCGAAGGTCCTTTTTACTTTAATAATAGTATAGATGATATGTCTATGAATATAATTACACACACATACATACGTATATAACTTTGCGGAGCTACCATCATGTCAAAAGTTACCAATGTGTTAAACTTACTTAGGCATTTCTCTATGGATACACCATGCAAGTAAATTGTCTGAGGTAGGCTTATTTAAATAAAATATGATGGACCGTCCCACATGTGAAAAGTTAGTGGCAAATTTGGGAGAACTCTTGTATATATAAGTGGGAGGTCTGAGAAACTTTTAGTAATCAATCAATCTGGTCGAGTGCTGTTATCTATTGTCCCGCACAGACCGGATGATTTGTGGAGTAGACCCAAGAGAATACTTGTGTTGGATGGACCATAGAAACTAAATTGTTAACATGATGTACTTAACGTCAAAATTTGAATAAGCATGCTTGGTGATATGGGGGCTAGGGGTGGGGTAAGACCCGGGAACGAGTCCCGAGCAAACCAAAAGGTAAGATATCGTAGTTCTAGTGATAGCGATAACACATAGAAGCATGCCCATGTCAAATTCATTTTGCATTTTTTGAAATTCGATGAGACCTTAGGAATTCTTTGTTTGAAAATTCAATTTCTCTTTGAGGATGCATGCACAAATGGCGGAACACGGCACACTATGTAAGTACTTGTGCACGTGTTTAATATTCTGCATTTGATTTCTGGTTGATGATTAATGTTTGTTTGTTCTCGCCAGTTAATTATAGGTTTTATCAAACGAGCCCTAAATCTTATTTGAGTGAGTTACTAATATTTATTTTAGGAATAAGTGCATTGGAAGTCCTAAAAATTGTCATGCAAGTACAATTATATTATAAAACTTACAAAATGTGTAATTAAGTTCTAAAATTTATCAAATTTGTGCAATCGAATTTTTTCATTAATTCCATCCAACTTGACTAACATAAAATGCTGATGTGGCTTTTTTTAAAAAATATTTTCTCTCTTCTACAAGACGATGATGTTGCTAAAATATGAAATATAAGGCAAGGGCCGCCACTGGTCGAGGCCCGGCGACCCCTGCTGCCATCCCTCACCCTCAACGGCTCTTCCCAACAGTGGTGGGGCAATTGCGGCAAGGGCTAGTTTCTCACCCCCTCTCTTTTTAAAATAAATTTAGATTATTTTTAATTTAAAATTTGTATTAAAAATTATATTTGACCAAAACAATGTTATTTTAGCTAAGTCATCTCCACGTATGATTGAGAAAGTAATAATAAAAAAACCCCATCAACATTTTCTATCAACCAGGTAGAACAGAATTAACGGAATGACTTGATTATATCAATTTGACAAGTTTTAAGATTTGATTACACTTTTTATGAGTTTAGGATTCAATTGCACTTTTGTAATAAGTTTTAGGACTTTCAATGCACTTATCCTTTTATTCTGTTATTTCGAAATTACCAAAAGTTATAATGATTTAGCAACATTCGTTTGTGGAGCTTATCAAAATGATAAATTTACTATATTTTATAAAACTAACAACTCTTGCTTGAGTCCTTTTATCACTGTTTATTTGATTTTTGGAATTACCAACCGTTTTTTCAATACTGTACAAATATTTATTTGTTCAAGTTACCAATGTGTTAAATTTACAATTTTTTCTTTTAAAGATCACCAATTTTTATCTGAGTCACTACTAATGTTTTTTCTAGTGTTTTGAAATTATCAATTGTTGTAATAATCTATGAATTTCTATTGCCAAGCTTACCAACTTGTTTAAATTACTATCTCTTCTAGATGATTACCAACTGCTATTTGAGTCCACTTTCCAACGTTATTAAATTGCTTGTCGAAATTAAAGTCGTTTCTATAGTTTACCCATATTTATTTGTTGAAGTTATCGACAAGTTGAACTAACTCTTATACTAAATTACCTACTATTTTCAAAATTACCGACTAATCCAATAATTTACCAACTAGTATATGCAGAGCTAATTTAAGAACTCTTACATGAAACTGCCAACGGATATTTGAGTTAGTTATCAATATTTTTTTGATTTTTTCAAAAGTACCAACCATTCCAATAATTTACTGACATTTGTGGCAACTTACCAACTGTAAAAGGTTAAAAACTCATATCCGAAATTATCAACTCTTATTTGAGTTAATTGCCAATATTTATTTAATTTTTTAAGAAGTCCCTACTGTTTCACTAGTTTACCAACGTTAATTTGGAAAACTCACTAGCATGTTATCATTACTACTTTTATATGAAATTACCAATTCTATTGAATATTACCGACATCATTACAACACATTGCCATCATTTATTTGTGGTGATTAAGTAACACACTTTCATTTGGGTTATTTACCAACTTTGCCACATTTGCTTGGGGAACATTCCAACTTGTTTAAGTTCCAATCAAATGAACATTGGTAAATGGACTCAAATAAAAATCGGTAATTTTAGTATGAGTTGGGAACTTTAACATGCTGATAACATCTGCAAATTAAATGTTGGTAAATTATTAAATCGAGAAGTGATTTTGAAACAATTAAATAAACGTCATTAACTAAATCAAATAAGAGTTAGAAAAACTAAAACTAGGTGGTAACCTAACGCATGAGGACTTCGAAAATCACTCAAATTAATATTGGCAAATTGCTATAATAGTTAGTAACTTTAATAAGATGCAAATTTAGCAAACAAGTATCAATAAGTTCTTGGAATAATTGGCAGTTTGAATACAATTAAATAAGAGTTGGTAAATAGACTCAAATAGGAGTTGGTAATTTTTTTGTTTTTTATAAAAGTTAGTAATTTTAATACGTTGGTAAGTTGCACAAGTAATATTGGTTATTTGCAAGAAATGGTTTGTAATCTAAAATAACGAAATAATTGTTGGCATTTCCATAAAACTTTTGGTCACTTCCAGGCTAAATAAGTGTTAGTATTTCCATAAAACCATTGGTGACTTACTAATATGTGACCCGCAAAATAAGTTGCTGATCAAAATTTAGTTACCAACAATTTTGAAATTTACAACACTTTTAGCTCAGTCACATTGATAGAATTGTTGATTCTCTTCGAATTTATTAAATTTCATTATGACATTCTAATAGTTTATCTATTACATTACTTGAAACTTAACAAGTAAAGGAGATTTGCCTATTACCATCCAAAGCGTTATAAAGATGTGGCTTCGCAATTCTCTATATGGAAGGATCTTTAAAACATTTAGACTATTACCGACTATATATAAAATTCTACAAATCTAATAAAACATTTCATGGTATATCTTAAGAACAGTCAACATTCAAATGTTAAATTACATGCTAAGAAGTTTTTGTTTCAAATTTCAGCTCAAAGTCATGATGATTTAAGCTCAATTTTGGCGTTTGTCAAATATGTATGAATTTTTTTTACTTTTCATCCTTGCAACTTTTTAGTAAAGTTGTTGTACTTTTAACTTTTCTAATCGATTCCTATTTATAAAAAAAATGTGTAATTAAGTCTCTCGAGTATCAAATCTAGCCAAATCTTGTTGATGTGGCCAATGAACGACCCCGTAGTGTGATGTGGATTTAGTATTTCACATGCGTAAGCACTCTTAGAATCAGCTTAAAGCGAAAGCTAGTCAAACAGCTTATGACATCTCCCACCATTCACTATCCACAGGAGGTTTGCACGTAGACAATATTCAATCCACGTCAGACTCGGGTGCCCTCCGATGGCCACGTTGGCTGAATTTGGCCACATTTGATGTTAGAGAGAATTTGCAACGTCTTGAATTCGATTTACTTTCGTGATCAATAAAATAGATATGTATTTATCATTTCGTTTTAGTAAGTCTTGCCTGGAACTGATTATTCTCGGGATACTGACCAATAGGGAATGACTAACTAGGAAAATGGTATGTGGCCCAAGAACTTGACCGTGAATCAGGTCCGATTCCGAAGAATGACAAAGGAATATTTTGGGACAATGTGGGCCGATCCAAAGAAGGTGACGGATTTGGTTTGGCCAACGATGTATGATCGGATTGCGGGTGATTCCGCACGACTGAGAGTACACGTGGCAAACAATTCCGAATTCATTCCGAACGATCGCAACCCCCGGAACTAGTGATGAATCCTCGTGTTCTCTAAGAGATCGAGATCGTCATAACTCGAGTAATCCTAAGTGTCACGCTCCACACTCTACGGCGCGCCACATCCCTCGCAAAGGTCAATTCGTGTGCGACGTCCTAGGATGCGTCGCCGACCCAACGCCCAACATAGAGATTTAAAGCACATGCGGAAGTAATTAAAACCACCCGTACATTAAAATACACATAACCAAGGATAGTCATACAACAACCAGCACGGACAATTATACACTTGCTTTGACATCGGGAATCATATACAATATTCATGTACAGCCTACGCCCAAAAATCAAAAGCGACTTAACGGCCACCAACGTAAAAAGGGGGGGGGGGGTACGTGGCTCAGCAGTCAAGCACTACTACTAGCCGGGCTCCTCCCAAAATGCATCGGTATGTTTGCCATCTTCAAGGCTGGGGGTCTGAAAATTTGGGTTTAAACAACCGTGAGAATAAATCTCAGCGAGTAATTCCCTAAACCTAAACTACGCTAACGTGCACCTCCTGACGAATACTAAATAACACACAAATCAAATCATAAACTGACTCAGGCCCTCGGGCCTAAATCTAATTCATACTCGACCCTGCAGGTTAGGCACTCTATAAATATAAGTACAACAGTACGATAGCAGTTAGATCGCAGTACAAATACACATATCGCTTAATCCCGATGTATGCAATGCACGTGCTCATGTTCGCATTCATGTCATGTCTCGACAATGCATTAATGCACGCTTGCATGCTAGCACTCTGCCATTTACCAATTTCTCCTCCGACCCGCGTTAAACGTATCAGGTCCGACCCGCGTAAAACGTATTAGGTCTATCACTTCGAGATCGATCTCTGGCCCGCGTTAAACGCATCAGGCTCATGACACATAACCCGCGTAAAACGTATCAGGTTGGTCATCTTCCGGTAAACCGGGCATCGTCCCGCGTAACACTCCTCAGGACGGGTTCACTACCCTGCGTAAAACGCATCAGGGTTTATTGTGATCACATATTCACAAGCACCAATTTATATCCAAACCCCGCGTAAGACGCATCAGGGCATTTTAGGTGATCACAATGCACATGTCACTCAGGTACGCTCGTATATGCACATGTCGTGCCAATGCTTGAGATGCACACTCATGGCCATAACGTTCACATCTGGGCATTCACTTGCGCCGCACCACTTACTCAAATCACGATGCAATCATGCGCACTTGCACCACGCATATTCAATTTCATAAATCAACATGCCCAATCAGACAATCAATTCAAATAAGCCATGGCATCAACTCAACACACAATCCATGCACAATCCACACAACCGGGTTAACAAGAACTCTCACATTCGAGGCCCGCCAAGCGATTCCATTTTTAGTCCCGCTAGACATGCAACATGGCATCATACAATCACATTCAAGCCACGTTTAATTTAGCATCCTCTCGGGTGATTATCGTTCATTAAGCCATTCATCCTAAAACCTCGAATAAACAATTATGGCTCGAAGCCTTCCGATACTAAACCACCCATGAACGTTTTGTCTTAGGCGCTCAATTCACTGTCAACTCATCACATTAGGCTCCCCAATTTACCACAAAAACAGCTACCACTCGGCCTACAAATCATAACTGCCGAATTCGCAATTTTGCCCAAATTAAGGCTCCTAAGCTTAGCCACTATTCAGCAAACCAGAAACCACTAGACCTCGATTAAAACATCACGCTAGGCCACCAAATACGCCACAACATCCGCTTTTAACAGCGTCCACCAACTAACTCCCAAATTGATCGCGCCTCGCCTAAATCAAATCCCGTCGTGGCCATCCACTATACCGCAATTTCTAGGCTAATAATTATCGCCAAAATGCTCCATTAAACTCCTCAAAACTTCACTTGGATTAGCTCTCACAAGAACTAATGAGGCGCGCACAAAAATCCACACTTAGGGCCCGAACTTACTCCGAACCCGGGCCATTCTAACCCAATCTGTTCAGCCATTGAACGATACCTATTGGGCAGCTAAACCTCCATTAATTTATCACACTAAGCCCATAGAACAACCACCAAATCAGTCACCACACGGGTTATTAATTTCATTCACTAAGTCCACCATTTTGTCCAAATTCCGACACCTACGCTTCGCCACATCACAGTGCTATACCAGCCACTAAACCTCGACCAAATAATCATCCTTGGTCACCACAAAATCAGCTCCTAATAGCAGCCACCATTTAACCCCTAATTACCCTAATAAACCCCTAAAACCCGTCTAGAAATGCAAATTGTCCTAATTAAGGCTTAGGGTCAAACTCACCGGATGTCCTAAGCTTGAAACGGGCCGAACACGCGACGAAAAGGGGCTGGGCAGCGGCGGTCTCTCGTCGGAACAGTAACGGCGGCGGCGGTTCCGGCGAACGGCGCGAGCGGTGGCGACGGTCTAAGCTAATCCACGGCCTAGAGAGGGAGAGAGGGGCACGGTCAGAGAGAGAGAGAGAGAAATGGAACGGCTGGATGGCTGGGCGAGGTGACGGATCCGCGCCAGAACAGTGACGGCGGCGGCGGAGCTCCTCCGGCTCAAAGCCTCTCACGGCCAAACAGAGAGAAAGAGAGAGAGAAGGAGAAAAGGGGGCTTGCCGGCTGCTTGGGGGAAAGACAAGGCGGCGACCGGCGGTACCGGAGGCTGCGACGGCGACGGCGACGCGGGGCCAGCCGGCGAGCTGCGGGCGCGTTGCGAGCTCGCTGGCTGGGGCGACGACCACGACAGCTCGACTGGGCTAGGCGACAGCGACCCGCGGCAACGGCGACGAGCTAGCCGACGACGGGCGAGCTGGTCCGGTGAGCTGGGGCGGATGGCGATGGGTAGCAAGGAGAAGAAACAAAAGCAGCAGCGTCGGGCGAAGAAGAAGGAGCAGAACCAGTCGCGGGCAAAGAAGAAGGAAGCAGAAGAAGAAAAGAGGAAGAAAAGAAAAAGAAAGAAAGAAAAGAAAGGAAGGAAAAGAAGAGAGAGAGAGAGAGCAGGTGGGAGTGGGTGAGCTGAGAGGACGCCTACAGAGGGGGAGACGTGCGCACGGTCAGAGGGAAAAGAGAGAGAGAGAGAGAGAGAGAGAGAGAGAGAGAGAGAAATCAAAGAAAAATATTTGAACATTCAAATATTATTTGCAAACCGAAGGTTTAAATTAAAAACCGAAAATGGTCTATCGGTCCAAAATAAGCCTCGCATATAAAAAGGGATAAAGGCCAAATTATTTGAACCAAACTATAACGAGGGAGGTCTACTAGTCCAAATTCGCACTTGATCAAAAACTCACATTTTTCTATCATTCCTGACAATCTCAACGCTGGCTACCATAATATTGACACCGTCTAATTTATTTCGTCCCGACACTCTCGAAAATCAACTGTCAAGTCAGGGGTCTATATAACGGCCAAATTCAATCGAGTGCGATTCTAACGAAATCTCTATTTTTAAAAACAAAAACCCGAAAGTAATCAGTTCTCGGGCGAGATTTTATTATAAGCGCACTGACGAATTACACGTTTTATAAATCCCAAAAATGGGCCGAAATTCGGAATGTCACAACTCTTCCCCCCTTACAAAAATTTCGTCCTCGAAATTTATGATCCAAACTCGACTACTCAAATAAATGGGGGTATTGGTGTCTCATCACCTCTTCGCTTTCCCATGTGGCGCCTTCTGTCCCGTGATGTTCCCAAATAACTTTGACCAACGGGATCGTCTTGGTTCTCAAAACCTGTTCCTTCTTGTCCTCGATCCGAACTGGCTTCTCCACGTACGACACCCTGTTATCCACATCTATTACCTCATGATTCAGCATGTGGGTCGGATCCGGTTCGTACTCTCTCAACATAGACACGTGGAAGACGTTATAAATTTGTGACAAATTCGGCGGTAAAGCTAGGCGGTAGGCCAACGTCCCAATTCTTTCCAAAATCTCGAACGGACCTACATACCTTGGACTCAGCTTCCCTTTCTTGCCAAACCGAGATAGCCCTCTCATCGGTGAGACCTTAAGAAATACATGGTCACCGACTTGAAACTCTAACGATCTACGCCTTCGGTCCGCGTAACTTTTCTGACGGCTCTAAGCTGTTCTCAACCTTTCCCGGATGACCTTTACTATTTTCACTAACTGCTGAACCAACTCTGGACCCGTTATATTTCTTTCTCCCACTTCATCCCAGCATAACGGTGTCCTGCAAGCCCTGCCATATAATGCTTCGAATGGCGCCATTCTGATACTCTGCTAGTAGCTATTGTTGTAGGCGAATTCGACCAAATGCAGCTGTTCCTCCCAAACCACCTTTAAAATCCAAAACACATGCTCGCAGCATGTCTTCCAATGTCTGGATAATCCTTTCAGACTGGCCATCCGTCTACGGATGATAGGCCATACTAAATTGCAACTTAGTCCCCATGGCCGATTGTAGGCTTTTGCAAAAGTTCGTAGTAAACCGGGGATCACGGTCCGAAGTGATCGATACTGGTACTCCATGAAGACGAATAACTTGTCGCACATATAACTCTGTCAACCTTTCTAGCTTGAAGTCTTTTCGCACCGCCAGGAAGTGTGCTAACTTGGTCAATCTATCTACTATCACCCGTATAGAGTCATGCCCCCTCTGGCTTCTGGGCAATCCCGTTACAAAATCCATTGTAATGTGCTCCCATTTCCATTTCGAGATTTCCGACGGCTGCAACATTCCACCAGGTTTACAATGTTGTGCCTTCACTTGTTGGCACGTCAAACACTTGGCCACATGCTTGGCCACGTCTACTTTCATTCCATTCCACCAATAGTGCTGTCGGAGATTCTGGTACATCTTAGTGCTGCCCGGGTGAATATTGTAATGGCTCCTATGAGTTTCCAACAAAATCTCTTCCTTGAGTTTCAAACCATCTGGCACGCACAATTGTCCTCAAAACCTAAGGATTCCATCCTCTGACACTTGAAAGTCTGGTTTCCTCTTAGAGTTATCCATACTCAAAATTTTCTGAATCTCAACATCTGTAGATTGCAACACCTTAATCTTGGCTTGCACTTCCGGTTCAATCCTTATTGTCGTCATCAGACTAGAGAGGTGTCCTACCTCGAACTTAAATTCTGAGTCCCACGCTCTTTCTAGTAAGGTCCACTCTTTAACCAGCAAATGCGCGATACTCGATTTCCGACTTAAGGCATCTGCCACCCAGTTGGCCTTCCGGGGTGATACAATATATCACAGTCATAGTCCTTCAACAATTCCATCCAACGTCTCTGCCTCATATTCAATTTCTTCTGCGAAAACAAGTACTTGAGGCTCTGGTGGTCCGTGTAGATCTGGAACCTTTCCCCACATAAGTAGTGCCTCCAAATCTTAAGCGCAAAAATAATGGCGGCCAGTTCCAAGTCGTGGGTCGGGTAATTCATTTCATGAGGTCTTAACTGCCGCGATGTATAAGCAACTACTCTTCCATGTTGCATTAGCACGCATCCCAATCCTTTGAGCGAAGCATCACTATAAATCTCATACCCGCCTAGTCCTGAAGGAATCGTCAACACTGACGCCGTCGTCAACCTCTGCTTCAGCTCCTGAAAACTTTCTTCGCACTTTTCAGTCCATTCAAACTTAGTCTCCTTCTTAAGTAACCTCTTCAATGGAGTGGCTATCGTTGAGAACCTTTCTACAAATCTCTAATAATAACCTGCCAGTCCTAGAAAGCTTCGAACCTCAGTAACTGTCGTCGGCCTTGACACCGTCCAATTTATTTCGTCCTGACACTATCGAAAATCGACTGTCAAGTCCGGGGTTTATATAACGACCAAATTCGATCGAGTGCGATTCTAACGAAATCTCTATTTTTAAAAACAAAAACCCAAGAGTGATCAGTTCTCGGGCGAGATTCTAGTATATGCGCATTGACAAATTACACGTTTTATAAATCCCAAAAATTGCCCGAAATTCGGGATGTCACATTAAATCGATACGCGTAACGCCTAAACAGCCACCCGTTAGTGAGAGACGCTAAAATCGCATTTGAGCAAAATCGATTGTGGAATTGAATTCGGACTTTGATGTCAAATTTCATGGACGTACGCAACTATTTTGTAAGGACAGCGTTGTATAAGTGTGGCCAATTATATTTGGGATCGGTATGGTTGAAAAATGGGATTTCGGCTCGGGATCGGAAAATTACCGATTTGCCCTTGGAGCCCTAAGTGTTAATTCCGAATTTTGAGATTTAATTTGGACTTAATCAGCCCCCAATAATGCTAAAAATTAGTGGACCAATCTACCCCTACATATTTTAGCAAGACTTAATCCTAGCCCTTGAGAGGAGAGCATGGCGGTCATTTTTGGAGAGTTGGTTCAACCACTCTACTCACCTATTCTCTCTAAAACTCTCCCTCAATCTCTCTCTCCTCTCATTTCTCACCCTCACCATCCGGCCACTCCCCTCTTCATTCTCTCCCCATCCACACGTGAGTAGCCCCGTTGGAGCACTGCCATCGCTGTCGCTCGCTGGAACCGCCGCTCAAGCCGCCGCCGTCCACGCCCCGCTTTGCACCACCTATCATCGTCTCTCTCCCTCTCTTCCTCCTCATCCCATGGCCACCACCAACACCATCATTCCCCTTTGCCGCCACCTAGCTCAACCCGAGCTGCCTGCCGTCGCCGCCACCACCGAGCACCGTCATGAGAGCCGTTGTTTGCCGTCGCTGGCTTCGCCGCGGCCAACGACCGCTCAGCCCATTTTCTCTTGCGATCAGCCCACATTTGGAGCTTGTAATCTAGTGAGTACAAACCCTATACCCTAATTAAGATTTTGTGCACTTCAGACAAGTTTATGAGTTAAATTAGGGTGTTTTAGGGGTTAATCGTAGGCTGGTAATTAGGCTGATTAATATGATAATTTTAGTAGCCTAACGAGTCGATTTGGAGGTGGATTAGAGGCCTAGATCGGTATGATTAATGGCTGATCATAGTGGGCTCGTTTGGACTTTACGTGATTGATTAATGGACCAATTGTGAGATGCTAGGTGTGCATTGATTAGGGCTGATATTATAGCTATTTTGGTGGCTTAGCGTGATAATTCAAATGAGATTTGGTGGCCTAGAATGTGCTGTGTGGTGGCTGATCATTGAAGCCTTGATTTGGGCAAAAATTTGGATTAAGCGAGTGTAATTTGTGGGCTGTGTGGTGGCTGTTCTCGTGGTGATTTTTGTGGTCTAATGTGATGATTTGGAAGTGACTTAGTGGCCTAGGGTAGACTGTTCATGGTTGATTTGGTGTAGGTCTGATTTGGGCCATATTTGGTTAATCGGGGTTTTAGTGTGAGCGGATTGTGATCAGACCATGAGGAGGCTGAATTGAGCATGGCTTGATTTTGATTGTGTAATGCCTTGTTGTGTGCTTGGTGTGCCAAGTGATCTATCGGCATGTGTAGTTTCAATGATTTAATCACGTGAATTTGTTTGCCAAATATGCGTCGTGGCTGAATTGAATGATTTGGTTAATTGAGCATATTGTGGTGTTATTTGAATATGTAGCCAAGTCATATTGAATGCTCAATGTGGAAAGTTGGATGCCGAGTGTGATTGTTATGGCCATGAATTGTGCATATTAAGCATTGGCATAACATGTGCATTACATGAGTGTGCACGATTGGCATAAGCATGTGATTACCTAAAATGCCATGATGCGTTTTACGCGGAGTTCAGATAAAATTGACTGTGTGCACGTGTAATCACATAAAGCCCTGATAAGTTTTACACGAGGTATTGAACCCGTCCTAATGCGTTTTACACGGAACGATACCCGAATTGCTGGAAGACGGTCAACCTGATGCGTTTTATGCAGGTTTTGATCTGTATATGGAGATTGGTGTTGCGCCTAATGCGTTTTACGCGAGTTAGAGACACTGGGCCTGATGCGTTTTACGCGGGCCAAGAAGTGTTGGATATTGATATAGACCTGATGCGTTTTACGCGAGTCGGACCTGATGCGTTTTATGCGGGTCGGTGAATAAAATGGAAAATTGGCAAGTGTGCAAGTGCACGAAAGTGCATCAAAGAGCACGAACATGAGGATGAGCATGAGCATGTGCATGACATGCATTGTGGCCTAGTGATATTGCGCATGTGTCACGGTTGGGTTCTGCACTATTGTTGTTATTATTACGTGCTTAACTTGCAAGATCAATTGTGTACTGGATTTGGGGCCCGAGAGCCGAAGTCATTGTGTTCAGAATAGTGTGATTTATTAGTGTTTGTCTGGGAGGTGCATGCTAACCTAGTTTAGGTTTAGGAGGCCTACTCGTTAAGATTTATTCTCACTGTTGTTTAAATCCCACTTTTCAAACCCCCCGCCTTGAGGATGACAGGTGTGCTGATTCGTTTTGAGATCCTGGATTTGATAGATCGTTCGGTGACCGAGTACCCTGGTTGGAACGGGGAAGTTTATGTTAGTGGCCGTTGACCCATTTTTTGTTAGCGTATAGTTCTGTATTGATAGATTTTGTAAATCCCTATTAGTAATGCAAGTATATATTTTTGATGATTTTTGTTCATTGCTATCCTTGGTCATGTTGTTTTAATCAGTACGGGTGTTATGTTGTTTTCACATGTGCATTGTTCTCTATTTGGGTTTTGGGTCGGCGACGCGTCCTGGGACGTCACACACTAAATCGACCTCGGTAGGGTTGTCGTGTGCCGTAGGGTTCGGGGTGTGACAGACTTGATAATACAATTTATGTAAGTAGAATGACTTGATTGGAAAAACTGAAAAAACATGGATTCGATTAGAAAAGCAGTTGAAGTTCATATAGATTGACTGCCTACATTTGATGCTTTAATATGTATAAAGTATAAAATCATTGTAGCTGTTTTCCTCAGGACAATATTAAACATAACCAGATTTGATACATATAGTTATAAGTAATGAAAAAAGGACCAAGTCAATACGCACCTTAAATTGCTTCAGCACTCCTTCGATGTTGGTATTTTGCAAATCAAGTCCAACTAACTTCTTTGGACCATCGCTAAATTCTAGAATCGAGGGACAATGAAGCCGTTCGAACCACTTTAACTCATTCGGGAGATGGATGGGACCTAGGAAACGATTTTGTACTTTATGTATAATGAACAACCTCAACTTTCTCATGTTTGTGAAGGCATTAGGACCAATATACATCCCTTGTCGCTCTGGTAGCTTCAAAACTATGGCTTTTATCGCAGCTGGTCCTGTATATTTATTCAAATATAATAAGGTTATCTTGTAACTATAGTAAACAAAGTCAAAGTTAGTAATAGGATATGAATTCTTATACACTGACAAGTCTTACCAAATCTTTGGATAGAACATCAAGAACATCATCACGAAGCCATAATCTATTCCGTTTCCCAGGATCATCACGACATTCTTCCTTAACAAAATCCATACCCATTAATTGTATTAAGTCATGCATTTGTAAGGTTCCATTCTCTTTTCTAATCAAGGAGTGCTCAATGAGAATTTGTACACCAATAACCATTTCAAAGTCACAACTATCATGAACTTTCTTAATGTACTCTGTGCTCTACCCCTTGAAGAAACAAGCAATGTCGAGAAAGATCTCCTTTGCATAGTCCTCCAATCCATCATAACTGACCTTTAGCACATCATTGATGTTTTTGTCAGGACTTTTGGAAAGTTTCTGCAAGGTACTTTTCCATTCATTTTCTCCTCTACCACACAAGAAAGAACCCAACACCTCAAGAGCCAAAGGAAGACCTCCCACATAATGTAACACCCTATCAACAAGATTACTGCTGATTTCTATTTTTTGATTTCCTAGAAAAGCATGCTTTCTAAAAAGTTCAAGAGCTTCACCATTTTCAAGAGCTTTTACTTCATACATATGATCCCAATAGACCCCATGAGAAGTTAGCAGATGCCTATTTCTTGTTGTGATAATTAACCTTTTAACCTACTTTCTTGACCGAACCACTCACAATTTCCGGCTAAAGCATTTAATTGGCATTGATCATCAACATCATCGAGGATAATGAGAACTTTCTTATTACAAAGTCTATCTCGCATCAACCGACTTCCTCCACCAACACTGTGAACTGTTATTTTCTTCCCTAGTAATACCTCCGATAGCAATTTTTCTTGCAAAGGAACCAAATCATTGGAATTCTTGGAATTTTCTCTAACACGTTCCAAGAAACTAGAACCTTGAAAGTTTCTAAACATGGTGTTGTAAATGGCTTTAGCAAGGGTTGTCTTTCCTACACCTCCTTGTCCCCATAATCCTACCATAAGAATATCATCCTTGGACTGTAGATTTAAGATTGTTTTAAGCTCTTATACTTGTGAATCTATCCCAATAGGATATTTGGCTACATCCAATGGCATTCGATCCATTTGAGTTGAGATCTCTTGTACGATATGTTGTATAAGCCCTGCTTCATATCTGACAAAGGAAAATTAGTTGAAACTGCTTTTAGAGCAATCCAAAGAAAGTAATAAATGTTCAAAGAAAATCACCGAGAAAGAAACTAGTCCGCAATATATTTGGGGATGAATGTGAACGTGTTCAACTTGTAAGATGCCCGTGTATGCATGGGTCTAAGACTAAAATTTTCACTTTATTCTTAATGTTGTGTATTAATCTATTCTGCATTTTTTTTATAAATTCAAGTTAATTATCGAATGTGGTGAATGTTGATCGGTAATGTCTTGATCTCTTTACGAAGTTCATTGAAATGGGCTTGTTTTTCCTTCAATTATCTGGTATTTTCTGTGATGAAAATTAACATCGTGAAGTCTAAGCTAACTTTACCAGTGGAGTAAATCCTAATGAAGATCAAGTACTTTACCCTGTGGGACGATTTTAGTCCCACTTTTGAAAGTGGACAAATAAAGACACGTTCTTTGGCCGTTTGGACAAATGTGGCCTATTGTTGGTTCCTGTAGAAATCTGTCTCGTTATTACCTTTATGCTCTTTACAGCTTCAAGTTTTTACAAAAATGCCAATAGGGCTGTATTTTCTTAAAAAAAAAACTACCTTTTCATTCTTTCTTCTTATAAAAAATAAAATAAACATTTCTAGTAAATAAATAGGTTGATTGAGTACCGAATTTATCTCCTCCTATGCATAATGGCTTACATAATGAAGTGAATACTCTCTTGACAAAATTTCTTGATCAAGAAAATGACTATGTAGATACAAAAGATGGAGAAATGCTATTGCAAGAGAGGTGCCTTTATTGGTTAATAAAAGGCTTGATGTTATTGAAACAGAGACTAATTTAAAGAAACCTGAGAGACAAGCTTCAAATCAAGTCCTTTAAGTCCAAAAAATGTAGCAAGAAAAGGTAGCCCCATTTATTTTAGATTTCGTAAAAAGAACAGCTAACCTTAATGGTAATGATAGTAGTAAGTTAGCCCAACATCTACGGCAAATTTAGGATTGCCCAAAGAAGCTCTAATAGCAGGGGTGAGCTTTGGTCCACGGTCAACCCGAGAATTGAACCGAACCGGCACTATGCAATATGGTCCAGTCCAGTTCTCATGAGACACGGTCCAGTCCTCGGTCCCAAAAATTGAAAACCGACACTGTGCAGTCCGAATATAGGGTCCAGATGTTGAACCGGACCGATCCCGAACTTAACTATTGTTGAGTGATTAACCAATGTTTGTTGTTTGTTTTATGTTCAGGTGACTAAAATTTGGAATAATTTTTTGCGGATGAATGAGGAATGAAGTTCTATAATTCATGTTATATGTTATATGTTTTGAACTTTTTATTATTTGTATTTTTACGTGTTCATCTTATATGAGTTGATGCTTTTGGCAAGTAGATATTTCAGTTGTTATTTTAGCTTTCATTTTGCTTGACTGGGGGATGAATTGGATAGTTCCTTGTTGCTTTAGATTTTTGTTTGATTTGTACTAGTGTTTTATTTCTCACCATATTGTTGCTCAGTATTATGGTTCTAAATATTGTGTATTGATGGATATATACTTTCGAAGACTAAGTTTGTCCTTTCAAGGAATAAAAAAATATAAAACCCCATTAAGAAAAAAATCGTTTGCTTCCCAAGTTGACCCTGGAATCGGACCTAATCCATAGGGTCGGTCCTCAGTCCCAAAATCTGGGAACGGACCTTGTGCGAGTAGGTTATAGGTCCAACCCTGAAACTGCTCGCCCTTACCAATACCTATTGATGACAGAATATTTGATGATCTTTTAACAACGGAAAGGACTTCATATAAGCTCGATTATCCACATAAAACAAAATCATTATTTGTTCAAAGGATAATCCATTAAGGCCTATAGTTAGCTCTTGGTGCTTTTCTTAATCTTGAAACTGAAAAGCATGTGTTTGGAAGGATAGTTGAATGGTTATTAATCATTCATATTGTAAAGAATAAAGTAGAAAAGAGAATTTCTGTATATTTCTGTGTGTCTAATACTAATGATACATGAGCCTATTTATAAGCTATTCAAGATAACTATCTAAAGCAACAAAATATTACAATATCAGAATAACATCAAATAGAATCAATCAATGAGGATTGATATCTCTAATATTATCAATCAGGAAAGTTTGATATCTCTAATATATATCTCTCAATCAAGGAGGATTAATATCTCTAACATCCCCCCCAAACTCAAGGTGACATAGAAGAGGTCAACTGGAGTTTGGAAAAGAGATCTTGAAACCGCCTGGGTGGATGTGCCTTAGTGAAAATGTTTGCCATTTGATCAACTGATGTAATGGGAACAAGATGAACAAGACCACGATGCACATGAGAGCGTATGAAATGACAATCTATTTCAATATGCTTGGTACGCTCATGGAAAACATCATTATGTACTATTTGGATAGCACTCATGTTATCACAATAAATGGTTGTTCCACCATTTTGACGGATTCCCATGTCTCCCAATAACCACCGCAACCATAGTAATTCTGATGTTGTATCAGCAAGAGTGTGATATTCTGCTTCAGTACTTGATCAGGCAATGGTAGTCTGTTTCTTGCTTCGCCAGGAAATAAGAGACTTTCCTAAGAAGAAGCAGTAGCCTGTAGTAGATTGATGATTAAGAGGATCGCCAGCCCAGTCAGTATCAGAATAAGCTGTCAACTCTAAGCTGGAGTTAGCAGAAAAGTGAAGACCGTGAAATAATGTACCCTTGACATAGTGAAGTATTCAAAGAACAGCAGCAAAGTGAGTTGTTTGCAGTGCGGTCATATATTGACTTACGATATGAACATCATAAGCAATGTCAGGACAGATAACAGTGAGGTATACAAGACTACCAACCAGCAATCGATAAAGCGTGGGATTTGGAAGAGGAGTTCCATCTTTGGCATCAAATTTGGCATTAGTCTCAATGGGGGTTGTAGCAGTTTTGTCATCGGTAAGTCTAGCTCGGGAAAGAAGATCAGTGGCATATTTTGCTTGAGAAAGATAATAGCTAGAGGAATTTGACGTAACCTCCAAACCTAAAAAGCAATTGAGTCGTCCGAGATCCTTCATTTCAAATTGTTGACTCAAATACTGCTGAAGTTTCATAATACCATTATGATCATCGCCAGTAATAATCACGTCATCCACATATAATAATAGCAAAATATACCCATGAGATGATTGTTGAACAAAGAGTGCATTGTCATAGGTACTAGACATAAAACCAAGACGTTCCATGGTGGAACTAAACTTGGAATACCATGCACGAGGAGCCTGCTTCAGTCCATATAATGCATGGCGTAGGCGACACACTTTATTAGGAGTGTGAGTATATCCAAGAAGAGGCTCGATATAGACTTCTTCAGTGAGATCACCATTGAGAAATGCATTTTTGACATCCATCTGAAACAGAGGCCAATGCTTAATAGCATCAACAGCTAGGAGGTTGCGAATAAAAGTAAGACGTGCAACTGGAGCAAACGTCTCATCATAGTCAATGCCATATTTCTGAGTGAAACCTTTTGCTACTAGTCTAGCTTTGTAGCGTTCAACTTTACCATCTACTTTGGTTTTGATCTTGTGCATCCATTTGCAACCTATAACCGACTTTTCGAGAGGCAAATCAATCAAATCCCAAGTACGAGATTTTTCTAATGCTTGCAACTCATTCGCCATTGCTTGTTGCCAAAGAGGATTAGTATGAGCTTCTCTATATGTGTGAGGCTCATGAAAAGAAGCAATTGTGGAATAACAGTGAAAATCACGAAGTCGAACAGAAGGTTGACTTACACGGGTGGAACGACGAACAAGAGAAGAAGAATCCGTGGATGGCACAGACATGTCAGGATCTGCTGAAGTGAGATTTTTAGAAATACCTGCATCAAGATTAGGAGAGGGCAAGTCCAAAGAGGAAGAATCAATTGTGTCATCTTCTGGAAAAAGATCAACAAAAGGATTGGTGAAGAAACGGACAGTTAGAACAGTATGGGAGGATTCAAAAGGACAGAGAGACGAAAACATCTTATGTTCCGAAATTGTAACATGACAAGACACACAAAGACCATTAGAGATAGGATCCCAACATCTATATCCTTTATGCTCAATGCAATATCCAAGGAAGCAACATAGACGAGCACAAGGTTCTAACTTCGTGCATTCATTAGGGAGAAGATGCACAAAACATGCACTACCAAAAACTCGAAGTAGACTGTAATTGGAAACACTATCATACAAACGCTCATAGGGAGTAATGTTACCTATAATAGGTGATGAAATATGATTGATAGTACATACAGTAGTATGACAGGCCTCTCCCCAAAACTGTTATAGACAAGATGCTGAGATTAAAAGAGTTTGTATGATATCTAAGATATGCCTGTGTTGTAATATCCTCAATTTCAGTCCCTGGGAAATGACTATAGTTTAAGTTTGGTAGTTTTCCAATCGGAACCAAGTTTTACTCTTGTTTTGAAAAATCCAATTTCAGATCCTTTGTACTCCTTCATTTTGTTATTTTTGGGGAAACTTTTGTGATCCGAATTTCCAAACACTTTCTTCTTGAAAGTTTCTCCAAACATCTTGAAGCTTTACATACTTTAATTTGAGAATTTTTGGAGTTGATATGAGTGATACGATGGCCTGATTTTCGGACCGTGTAAAGCTGCCTAGAATGGGTATTTCGGTAATGTTCACACTTTATTTATTTTCTATAAGCTTTTCTGGGATGATTTTGAAAAAGTTTCCTTCACAAAAGTTGTTGAGAACATCCTTTTCTATAACATATATAAATTTGGGAATTTTTCGAGATGATTTGGATTTTGGAAAGAGCTTACTTTGAGAAACAAGAATTCTATTCCAGTGAACTGTTTTTAGACTGTTTTTGAGCTACTAAAAATGATGTTTACAGAGAGATTCAGATTTTATGTTCTTCATGAAAAATGTTTGTTAAGGGCTTGTTTATGATATATTCAAATTTCAGAATTTTCGGAGTCGAATTACTATATTTTCAAGTCCGATTTCGTGAACAGTGCAAAGCTGTCCGGTTTTGTCAGATTTCAAAGATTTATCAATTTCTATATGGGAATGTTGGAATCTCAACTTGATGTCTTTTGGTGATATTTGAGGACATTCCTGTGCCGAAACTCGGATTGGATGAAATTATTGTGCATGTTTATCACGGAAAACTCTCAGAAAATTTTGTGATTAAGTATGGCGCGGGTTGTGGTTTTTGTGCCAATTGATCTATTTCGTGTGACCCGATTGGCCCAAGTCATTTGCGTGAGAATCCAAAAAAGTCAGAAGGTTCTAGGGTGTCCACAGTTCGAAAAATTGGTAGAAGAATCTAGAGGATAAGGCCTTGACCGAGTCAAAACTTATCCTCCAAGCTTCATTAATTGGCCATTATTGTTCTTGACTTTGGAGGCTACCCTCATAATGACTTGTATTAATTGCTTAGACTTTGGTGACCCTTCATGATGTCTTACATTAATGAATCAAGACTTTAGGGCCCTTCATCATGACTCACATTAATGGAAGTTGGACTTTGGAGGCACCGTCATCATGAACTAATGAGGTCATCGCTTACCTTGTACCTCTAATGACATATGCACGTACCTCATTGAACCTCAAGCCATTTGCCCCATAAATAGGAAGAGAGAAAGAGAGAGAAAGAAGCCTCAAGTGAAGACCTCCCTCTCTCTCACGCCACACTCTCTCCCCTTTCACGCCACCTTCCTCTTTCTCAAGCCGCACGCCACTTGCTTTCTTGTTTACTTGCCGAGAGAGAAAAGAAAAGAGAGCTCATTGAGTACCCGTGTCTCTCTTGTGGTTTGATCGAGTGACGAAGCCACATCCAAGGCCCGAGTGTTCATGAGAAAGCCCGAAGATCACCCAAGCTCACCCGTCTCTAACTCGTTCTCTAGTTTTGTTAATCATTGCGTAAGTGAATTCCCTAATACTGAGAAATGATGTTGAGATACATTGTGACGTGGTTTGTTTGGACCGTTTCTCGGTCGTAATTGGTTCATTTCCTTGATTTGATCATGTTTAATGTTTGATATTGTTTTGAGATAGAACCGAGCCTTGGTTGATAAAGTGTACATGATGTGGCCATGCATAATGTTCTCTTATTTGAACTTTGCTATTGATCTGTCATTGATGCGGGTGCGGTAAGGGCCGACTTTTGTTAACGACGATCGATATTTCCTCGCTTGATATTAGTGTTTGCACTTGTTGAGTCTTCCTGACTCATTCCTCGTTTTTCCCTTTCAGGTCCGTAGGATGGCATCTCCCCCAGCCCGCGTTGGCAATCCTGTAGAGATGAGAGTCGAAGTGTTCACCGTAACGGATGCTAGAGAAGGCCGCGCCTACCGCCGAATCCCGAGCCTTGTGATATTTGATGAGGACCTAACAGACTTGGTACCTCAATCGTACATGGCGTGATATCGCTACGCGAACGAAAAATGGGTTGGATCCCTATGTGGGTTCAACGGTGCTTTGGCGATGCGGGCGAACTGGCTTTGGGATAAAGCCACGGGTGGAATGTGACATGGCTAGGCGGACGAGACCGAGGTGAAAATGAAGAAGCAAGGAGCAAAAAGCCGTAGTGGGTATAGGATAACCCAAGTCAAGTTTTGCTATTCATAGTCAGCTAGAAAAATATGTATTGTTTGCCATGGCCCGAAGGGCTTGTTAAAACATCTTTGTATGCCTTGTAAATATAAGGTTTGCTCATGATGCTTCTTGTCTTATTCCGTTCTGTGTATTTATTGTGATTGTCTTGAGAAATGCTTCCGCTTGTGTATAATGAAAGATAATTATGAACGGGACGTCACGTGAATGACCCCCGAGGTTGGGGCGTTACATGTGTTTACGGTCTGCTCGACCATTTTGTTAAGAAGTTCCTGGACAAGAACGTTGAATGATAGTACCATTTTGAGAAAGAATTCTAAGGAACTCTCTGTCGCTATATTCCGTGGCATTATCAGTATGAAAAACTTTGATATCTCGAGAAAATTGTGTTTTGATCATGGCAGCAAAGTTACCATAGATATGAGTAAGTTCAAATCGATTCTTCATAAGATATAGCCTTGTAAAACGAGAATAATCATCCACAAAAATCACAAAGTAACGAGATCCACCCATAATGAGAGTAGGAGATGGTCCCCAAATATTTGAATGAATGAGATCAAATGGAGCATAAGAGACAGAGTCACTAATATTAAATGGTAAAACACAATGTTTTCCCAATTTACAAGGCAAGCAATCAAAAGTTTTATTGTCAACGGAACCTAAATGACCTCTTAAAATCAAGGGACTTAATCTAGAATAAGAAGGATGACCCAAACGAGAATGCCAAGTTTCAGATGATACTGTGGCAGCACAACTAATGAAGGAATTGGGAAGCTTTAACGAAACAAGTTCAAACAAGCGACCTGGTCCTAACTGTCTGTTTCGTCTGTGGATCCTGCACATGACAACCATTCGCAGAAAAATTAATTTTAAAACCATGTTTACATAGCTGTCCCACAGATATCAAGTTTAATGAGAGCTTGAGAACCATAAATGTATCGGGCAAGGATAATGTGGACGGCAAAATGTTCCCTGTATGACTCACTAGCATCTTAGAGTTATCAGCGGTATGAATAATAGGTACTTGTGAAGTGTATGATTTTAACTTGAATAAATGGGAGTTGGAGGTCATGTGATTGCAACAAGCAGAATCAAAGAACCACGAATCAGAAGTATCTGGATTAACCGACAGAGTAGAGGAGTTAGGTACATAGGAGCTAGAAGTACCAGATTCTTGAATAATGGAACGGACTGTGGATCGAAGATCATCTAAAGATAGAGTAACTGATGAACGGTTGGAAGAATCCTCAATGGTGGCAGCAGTAGTGGAGGAGCGCACATGCAGACCTCTGAACCAAGATTGGTTGTTTGTTCCCATAGGTTGCTTAGGTTGCAGCCGATAACAATTGGATGCACGATGACCAGATCGACGGTAATGCACATAGTAAGGCTTTTGCCATGAGGAAGAACCAGAAGTGGCAAATACTGCATGTGTAGGAGTGGAGATTGATAGAATAGCACGTTGTGCTTTTAAAGTAGCTAGTCAAGTTTCTTCAGTCAACTGTTCTGAGACAACTGCCTCAAGACGAGGTAAAGGATCTCAATGCAAAAGTGAAGCTCGCACAGGTTCAAACTCATCATTAAGTGCCATCAGAAATTACATTACACGCATTTGATCATGATATTCAACAAACATGCGGGCATCAGTAGTTGACTCCCATTTAGGCTCAGATAAGGCTGGCTGATCCCATATAGCATGCATCGAAGATAAAAATTCATTAATAAACTGACCTGTCTCCTGATGCATGCGATGTAAATTCCCTAATAGTTGATATTGATGAGCAATGTCTAACGTGGAATAACGACCAGCAAGAAGATCCCAAGCTTTCTTTGTTGTATCAAGTTGACCAAACTGAAGTTTGATAGATGGAATCGAAGCGTTTCAAATCCACGTGAGTATCTAATGATTCCTGCTATCCCGATTCTCTAATCGTTCAGCAAATTTATCATCAGCCTCACCGGTAGCCTGAATAGGCTCGCGAATACCTCCAGTGACATAACGCCAAAGTTTACGTCCTTTTAAAAAACTTGACATTTCTTGAGCCCATAAGATATAGTTTGATCCATTCAAGATGATCTGAATGGGTATTGAGACTTCTAACTTTCCATGATATTAGAATGTACCCAATATAATGAATTCTGAGAAAACTAATATTTCCAAGGCTGATATTGACAAAATAAGGCTAAAAATGGATTCATGACGTTGAAATACTTTAGGAACCGGTTTGAAAATGCCAAGAACCGGTCCAAAAGAGAACGAACTGGTTAGAAAATAGATAAACCGTTCTGGTCAACGCTGGTCAACATCTAGTCAACACTGGTCAACGCAATCAACTATCACAGTGCTATGATGATGTGGCAGATGACTCAGTATGGATATCACATGTGGCAGATGACTTGGTGGTGACGTGTCGCTGACGTCACTAGTTCGAACCGGCGAATTGCGTGAGTCTCACACAGTGCGTGGATCTCACGCACAAAGGACCTCAGAGGCACGTGAGGGCGCGTGGAGATCTTTCCGGCGACATGCGTTGCTGTTCTGGACTCATTAGAGGATGGAGAACCTGTCTGTGATGTTTGTTTTGGATTATATCCAACTATTGATGTTGGAAAAGAGACTTACAGTCGATGGCATCGGAGGGCCTGTGATGTGGCGGCGCGTGGCGGCACGTGCGGAGGTTTCCCGAGTCTATTTGTGATGAAAATTGAAGGGTCTGACTCGTTTTGTGGTAGCGATCAAGACAATAGTTCGACGTCTGTCCAACGAAGAATGGATATCCCGCGCTGCTATGGCTACTGGCTTAAAAACATCGTGGCCCCTTCCTCAAAAAAATATTGGCTTTGATACCATGCAAAGAATAAAGTAGAAAAGAAAATTTCTGTATATTTCTGTGTGTCTAATACTGATGATATATGAACCTATTTATAGGCTATTCAAGATAACTATCTAAAGCAACAAAATATTACAATATCAGAATAACATCAAATAGAATCAATCAAGGAGGATTGATACTTCTAATATTATCAATCAAGGAAGATCGATATCTCTAATATCTCTCAATCAGGGAGGGTTGATATCTCTAACACATATGATAACAAATGCCGGAGGATATAGTCCAAATACTACGTATGAATTACGTGAAGCCACTCTTGTAGGTAAACGCTCAGAAGTTTGGGAAATTCTTATTATCTCAAACAGATTTAAGGTATAAAATAGACGATCTTATTATAGATGGAATATAAGCCATCCTAACGGATGTCATAAAAAGAGAATTCTGTGGTTTCTAGCATTCTACGGAATTAACAGAGAGAGTAGCCTTTCAATGCTCTAATGAAATTAGAGACCTGTGAATTTCAACAATTTGCTTCCATAATTTGGATATAGTTGCACAATACTTCGTATCAAAGACTTTCTTTGACAAACTTCTGGGACCATGGTTAGAGGTCACAAAGAACGCTTACGGCTTGCTCCTTCGAGAAGAAAAGGTAGTAGAAGGTCAGGGTGGGCGGATCCAGGCAAAAAAGTAAGCAATGAGGAAATGAGTACTGAACTTTAACAGAAGGAAACAGCTAAAGAGTTTCCTTACTGGAACAAGAGTTGCTCTCAGAATGAATATGTCTAGGGTAGATATGGCTGTAACATCCATCGAGATGTGCAAGACACTTTCCTAAAGGATCGAAAAGAAGAAAGTTTATTTGATATGAAATAAGTGTACTAAGGGAAAAACAGGCCTTATATATCTGAAAAGTCATTAAGGTTTAGAAAGAAAAAGACTAATTTTAAAGACAAAAAGAAAATTGAGGCCTTCAAAGGAAAAGTGGAAGAGAACCCCGTTGTCCTTAGGGTAAACCCTGGTAACTGTTGTTCGCTTTTATGTATTAAAAGCCCACAAGGCTCATGCTTGTCCATAAAAGTATCAACAAAAGAGGATCCTTGCAGAGTATTTATCGAAGATGCAGTCTTCAACTTTTGGGGTTGAATTTAGCTATGAAGTTTTCTCAGAATATGAGACAGACGAAGAAGATTCAAATTAGTTGAGTGAACAATTATCAATTATGAACACGTGATGATATAATGCCCTTAGAGTCAACATCTTAGGAATTAGAAGAAACTTTACGATAAGATTTTCCGTTAGGATCAACTTTAGAGAGGGGGTTGCTCGAAGTAGATGCTAGGGCAATTTATTGTTTATTCAGATTTAACTTCAGAAAGGCCATAGATGTCTCACAATCGAAGTCAATGGCGCAAGTGTCGTGTACCGTACTTCAAACCTTAGATATACCTATGCTAAATCTCCAAAAGATTAGAGAAACGAGAAAGAACAAGAGGTGCATACAGTTATATACATATAGGGTTAATCCAAACAGGACTAGTGCCACTATCCACCTTCCTGTTACAGTCTTGTGATTGCAGCTGTAATGAATCAAAGACGGGCAGATTTTAGAGGTCAGTCGATATCATGAATACTAGCCAATCTAGCATATGGACGAGTCTGGTTCCAGGCCCAACCAAATTATTGGATGGCTTTGAATGATCTTTGTTTGGAGAATTCATTAACATTGAGAATTAATTCTTTAAACATGGATAGGATGAACCCACAGGTAAAATGTTTGGTGTATCACACTAGGATAATTTACAGATTTGTAGAAGTTAGATAGCAGAATTGTTCGAAGAGGTTCACATTATTACAGACAATTCCATAGGCGAAAAACAAATACCCTAGAATTAACATGGCCTAGGAGTTCGACCATGGAGGAACCTATTGGAGTAGCTAGGGCGATTAGTGCATCTCAGGTCCAATAGAGGGGAGCAAGAATAACCACATGTTAGGAGGACTGTCTGCATCCTCTTTGCTAGGAAATTAAGGATTTTCAAACCTCTTACTTTACCAAAGGATACTATACAAGAAGTCAATCGGGAAGTGATTGCATGTCAAAGATTTGTAATCTCAAGAGCTTTAGAAAGAAGGATCATAGGATACGGACAAATTAATACGCCCGTCTATGAAGAAGAGGATACATAGTCAAGAGAGGATATCGTTCTAATGATTATGCACACCAGAGGAGAAAAAATCCCGATCCTAAGACATATACCTGAAGTTGTCCAAGCATATTGGAAAATACAGCAAGGCAATGGTCTATAGACGAAATTTGGGGTATGATCGAATCATACCCTCCCAAATGGTATCTACAAATGTGGTATTTAGTTTCAAGGAAGCTAGGTTAAGCACTTACGTGGTCGTGACATTTAAGTTTCCCGTGTGTTATCCATACTCGTTAGACATATTAATGTACACTGGAGCTTGTAGTAATTGTGCAAGACCCGGTACATCATCAGATGAATGGTGGACACCATTAACAGAGCCTATTACATTAAGAATGGAAGGTGGGAACAGAATATGATAACTCAGGAAGCAATCAATGTTACTATCTTTATCGGTGAACGAAGGTTTACCGTTGGATGGATCTTTGCTTTCCTGACACTAGATGAGGATGTCATTCTTGGCAATGCATTCTTAAGGGGACAAAAGAAAAACTGGTCTTTTATGCAAGACGACACCACGATTACTTTAGCAGGCGTGACTATCAAAAGTCTTCAAAATCCTAGGTTAAGACACAAATTTGAGTAATATTCTGTGAATAAATCAGGGTTTTGCGGAGATTCTCCATGTGAGCAAGCATTCAGGGCGTGAGCACAGCATGGTAAATAATGGGAACATCAGTAATTGGGATGCGAAAAATCTTCATTTCCAAATAATACCTTCTAGTATAAAAAATTGTTCTGCCTAGAACAAGGAAAAAATTCGGAGTATCCAACTGCCAGGAACTAAATGGAATAAGTTCCAGCTAAAACTGAAAAATAACTTTTGCGAAGATCCACCAAATTGTGAAGTCTTAATGGTGTAAAAACCAGACTTGAGCTAAAAGATCCAAATACCATCCTTTGAGCAAAATATATAACATGCTCTGTGGAGATGATTTTAGTCCGCACTCTAGCTGAACCTTTATGGTTATTAACCATGCAGAGCAGGTACGAGGAAAACCGTGAATGGTTACAAACTATGAGGAAAAGATGATGATTATAGGATGGGCTATGTTTAAACTCATTTATGACCTATTTATTGAATAAAATTAATACATATAACATCTCAAATTATTATATATGGGTTACAAAATGGATTTATAATCCATTTTGACAAATTTAAGAATAGTTGCGACAGCAGATCTCATGAACAGAATAAGTCTTAAAATTGTTGCAAGTTATGAATACTCGAATTTCTGATATAAAAAAAAAACAAGAAGAAATGCAATCCCTAAGGTAGTGAACGATCCTTATGCTTTATTAGTATCAAATTTTATTAAGGAGTTTGTTTTCACTCGATGAATATATCTTTTGATCATTTTTTATGATTGTGCATATTAATTTGATAATATTTGGAAGGGTAACTCGATGGAATTGGGATGACTCAAATGTTTCAATAGTGAATATGATCTATATCCCCTGCGTTATTTTACCACTTTCCATTAGGTCACGAAATTAAAATTTTCCTTCTTCCCTAAATTTAGATCTTTCATTTAATAATATTTATTAGAAGAAAACTGGCTTCTTAAGAATATTCTGTTCTCTTAGGGAAAAAAAAAGGGAAAAGAAAACAAAAAAGAAACAGAGCCCCATAAATACACATCACAAGGAAGGGCAAAACTGGAAAATTCGGGGGTATCTAATTGGAATAGTCCCCATTTTTAACAGGATGTTAAAAGACCTCTCTACTCCCCTCCGCCTTCGCCACTGCCCCACGCCGCCGTCATTGCCTTCCCCCCACCGTCACGTCCCTGCCATCGTGCAGCGTGTCAATTGGTCAGATCGGGTGGGGTCGGATCAAGTTGTCATGATATCTGAACCAACGCAAAATACTAAACATATATGCTAGGCTCCACCCAAGACAACGCCCGAACTGAATATAGACACATAATCGGACCAGGTTGGGCCGGGGCAGGTTCATGTTTCAAACAATGAATTCTAGAAATTCTAGACTCTACGCTCTTTGCGCATCACCCAGACGTTCACGCGGACGGCATCACTCGTGGTCGCGGACTCTCTCTCTCTCGTCAGTCACTCTTCAACTCCTCACAAGCGTACCGCTCGCCTCCTTCCATCACCAAGTCCCCATCATCTCCTTCGCCCCAAAAATTCCTCCTCATTCAAAGTCCAAAAAAATCCATGGCGAACCGACTCTCGCCTGCCCATAACCAGCACGAGACAGGCGCCAGGCCTCCTGCCAAGCCGCAGCAGCAGTTGGTCCCCAAATCGATGCAGAATGAGACCCCAGACCCCAGCCCGCCGCCACACTCTCAAGCTCCCTCTGGGGCCTGCCAGCTAAATACGCCTATTAATAGACCGCGAAAGCGAAAAACTAAGAATCTCTTCCCCCCATGGACAGGATGACCTTTGGAAGCTTGGTGCCACTTCAGATCTTGAGCGCGGAGTTGAAGACAAGGGCCGCGACGGCCGCCGCTCCGGCGGTGGAGAGGATTGACGGGGAGGTAGGGCCTCGACTGAGGTGGTCGTTGCAAGCACCATGAGGGTGAGGACGAGCGCCGCCACCACTATGTTTGCGAGCTTCACGGATGCCATTGCCACGATCTCAAGCTTTGCACGGGCAACGAGGAGGGGTTGAGTGAGAGAGAGAGAGACGAAGCTAGGGTTTCCGAGAGCAAGAGTGACTCACTCTTGCTCTTGGATATCAGTCACTCTTGCTCTTAGATATCCTACCTAACCCAAAACCAATAGGGTCGCACTTGACCCGCCTAGATCAGGCCCAAGACCTTATTTAGCATATACCCCAAGGATCGGATTGGGCCGATCTAGGCCGGGTTGGGTTTCGGGTTAGATCAGCATATGCCCCAAGGTCATGTCAGCGGAGACCTCGACCTCCTGCCTCCGCTGCCCCGATCACTGCTGCAGCAACCACCGCACAATCGATCTCTTCAATTCCGACGACAGCCGTTCGCGGTCCGATCACCGTTGCCAATCGAACTGGAGCCCCGAGCGACGACATCGCTTCCGATCCCTACTCCAATGATTTGCTCCAAAAGCTCGACAGCAGGAGCGGCTCTGGCATGGATCTATTCGCCGAGCATCTCGGTTCGTGGGGGATGCGAATTCGGTGTCGGAAGAGGTAAATAGGTTGGATTTTGGGGTGATTGATGGGGATGATGATGTCTGTATGAATAATGGGATGTAGATTTACGAATCGAGTTAGGGTCCGAAGCCTCCATTGCCCGCGAAGCCAGCCATTCATTAGCCCAGCAGCTGTGCTCGATTGCTGCTGATACCAATGCTGCCACCACCGCTGTTTCGGGTGTCGAAGCTCGGGTTCACGGCCAGTGGGGACTTCATCCGATGACGCAGCACCCGCAGCTCTCGGTGCAGCTCACCGAAGCTGGAAGACGTGGATGTCCCGTCGTTGTTGGGCCATGAGGTGGAGGTAGAGGTAGAGGTGGTGGCGGCGACGGCAGCGGCAGCAGCAGCGGCGATAGCAGCGGACGGCCGAGATTGGAGCGGCATGGTGGGGGGCGCCTGGTGAGCCGCAATTGCTAGAGCCGTGAGCTTCGATGGTTAATGTTGTTAGGGTTTTGTCGTGTAGAGACAGAGAGGAGAGAGAAGGGAAAGAGCGAGGGGGATTTGTGGGTGGTACCAAGGTGTCATGGGTCGGGCCCGACCTTGACCCAATTCTAATAATACCCACAACTAAAAAGCCCTATTCATAAAAGACAAGCCCCAACCCTAGAACAACCCAAATTTTAGGGCTAGGTTGGGTCGGGGGGTGTCGAGCCGGGCCAGCGCGGGCTTTTTGGATACCCCTGAGAGTGAGTTAGCAGAGCAACAAAACCCAGAACCAGAAGAGGCGAGAGAATGAGAGAGAAGGGGAAGAGATCTCCTCATCCTAGGGATTTTCATTGTTTCGGATTGGGCACGGGTACCCGAGCCCAATAGAGATTCAAAACAATACCGAGCCCAATAGAGATCCAAAACAATACCCAAATATTTTTACTAATACCCAAACAAGTTGAGGCCCAACCCGACCCAATACGAAAATTTTTGGATTGGGCCGGGTTGGGTCTGGATCGGATCATGTTCGATCGGGTTCTTTTGACAACCCTATTGTGCAGTACTCGTCACCTTCGCGTGTCCTAACGGTTGTCGCACCTCTCTGTCTATTTTTGTCCCGGCTCAGCGGTCGCCAGCCTCAGGATAGCTGACTGTCGATCTGGAAGAAGACGAGCTCGCACATGGCCTTGTGGTTTGTGAGCTGCGCAAGTGTGTTCTGTGCTGTGCGAGTGTCCGATGAGAGTGTGTTCTTGTGCGAGAGAGATTTAGGGGCAAAATTTCCCCCAACCTTAGCGGATGCCAAACCTCAGAGAAGATAAAAGTATGGGAAGTTAAAGAGTAATTGAAGTAGAAGTGTTGTCATGTACCCATAAGTAAAATGCTAGCCGGACAAGCTACCAGCGTCAAAGAGGGCTTTTTCCATCTCTTGGCTTTATCTGAATCCTTCCCGAACTTGTTCTCATGTTTAGCCATAACTTCTTTGTAACTCTCTTTTGGTGTTCTGACTTCGCTGGGATCTACCTTGTAAAATACCAGAAAGACCATGAGGGCTCTTTGCTCCTTGCATTCCATGATTTTCGCCACCTCTTGCAAACACCATGGTGAGGAAACGTAGTCCTCTGAGAAAACAATGATCGCAACGCGCAATTCCTCAATCGCATTCATAAGTGCCGGCGATATTTGCTTCCCTTTCCTCAAATTCCGCACTGTCTAGGTAAGTGAATATACCATTATGGTCTAAAGTTGTGTAAAGATAATGGAGGAACTTGTTGCGACTGTCGATGCCTTTGAAACTCAAGAAGACATCATAATTCCTTTTACGTTTCAAAGAAGAAGAAGAAGCAGCCATTAGAATTTGGCAAGAGGAAGAAGGAGGTGCTGGTGTGTTTGCTTGGAATTTCGGAAAATGAAGGTACTTGAGGATGAGGCAGACCGTACCGTGGGATTTTATTGTGGACGTAAGGCACAAGAAGTGTTGACGATTTGCGCGTGAAACTTTTCTTCTTCTACAAAAATTACATTTGCCGCGCCCGCTGGATATGAATTTATTGTTAGTGAATTTGCCGGTCCACATAAAATAAATTCATATAATCATAATTTCATACGGTCGTGATTGGAGCACAGCTTGTAGTTACTTGATTGATTGGCTTTGGGGAAAGAAAGCCTTTTTAGAAGTGTTGAAAATTCGGAATGAGGTAGATATCGAATTTGATGATCCAATCCAAACGGGGCTAATTTTCTAAAAGATCTCAAGTTTATGTCAAATCCTAAATCTGTCTTGAACTTTTTTTATATAAAAAAAAATCCTAAATTTTAGGTTCAGTCTTAAATTTGCCCTGAACTTTTTTTTTCTCTCAGAAAAAACTCCAAACTTTAAATTTAGTCCCAAATCTACTTTGAATTTTGTTTTGTGTAAAAAAAATCACCAAAATTCAATTTATTTTCGAAAATATACTCTCATAATTTAGTTTCAACTTGACGTGGTACTTCCACATTGATAACAAATCCACATCAATAAAATAATTAAGCTTTTTTTTAGACAAATATAAGTTCGAAGCAAATTTGGACTGAATCTAAAAATTATGTTTTTTTAAATTAAAAAAAAAAATTGGGATGGATTTGTTGTCGTCCCTAACTTTCATACCCTAAAATGATTTTAATTTTTATTAGATTGGATTGGTTATCGAAGTCGAAATGCGACGTCGGTCTGTATCTATTGCCTCATTATTTTGCTAATGTGGATTTGCTATCAACGTAGAAATACAAAGTCAAGTTGGGATTGTATCATGAGGTATATTTTTAAAAATAAATTAAAATTTGATGATTTTTTTGCATAAAAAAAATTCGGGGCATATTTGGGATTGATATTAAAGTTTGGAATTTTTCCTAAGATAAAAAAAGTTCGAGGTAGATGTGGGACTTGATCTAAAATTTGTGATTTTTTCTAAGATAAAAAAAAAAAAAAAGATCGAGATAGATTTGACATTTGATTTAAAATTGGAGGTTTTTTTTAATGGAATTCACCCAATCCAAAAGTTCGATACTAACGCCCGAGGTCCTTGGAGAAGCCAAGAGTCAAACTTACTCCATCAAACGTAATGACATTGAGACATTGAATTCTAATAAAAAAAGGAGAAGACTTTTAATTGTGCGCACGTTTTCCACAGATACGAAGTATTCTGCTCTCATCGAGACTCTCCCTATCTGGGTCCCGTCAAAGGAAAGGCTTGGTGGATATTGAATTCCGATAAAAAGAAAAGATCTTTAGTCCGTCCTTTTTCTTTTTTTTTTTTCTTGTATGGAAAATAAATTATTTCATCTCGTTAAATTTGTTTCCCCGTGGCCTCCAGGAAATGTCATTTCCAACCAATGCGATTTCTTTCTTTTTTAGCAAATCATATAATAAATAATAATTCCAGACTACTCGAGAGATATATCAATTACCAGCCCTCTCACGCTTATGCTTCAAAAGTTGGCCCATCATATTTTCCATTTTTCAAGTGGCCAAAAAGTGAAATTCTACTAGGCACATTGAACAATTGAATTCTTGTCTCGCCCAAATCTATGACTAATGTAGGGAATGAAATTACGATTTGTCATACCAACTTTGGAATGGCCCAAATAATAGAGAAGCTAGTGGGGATTGTGCATCGTCCCCCGGGTTTTCAAACTGGCAAATTGCCTTTTTTCTTCTTTATGATTTTACGACATATAAGGCATGCATTTTAGACATGATGAAAAGAAACGCATATGGAAGAAAAGAAAAAAATATTAATTGTGTGCAAAAGAGATAGATGTTTTAAAAAGCAATTAGAAAGAAATTCTAATGATTGTGAGATGGGGAGATATATCTCCAACTTTTTAAAAATATGATATTCTGAAATTAATTGACAATAAAATTATTAGTTCGCAACTTTTTCATATTTTGATTAGACTAACCCGAATACAACACGAATTGAAAATCCAGTTCGAGTTGTTCGGTTGCCCTTTTTTTTGTTTTTTGTTTTTTTTGGTGGTTCTTCCTCTTCCCCCGTGGTCAGTACAGTACTGAAAAGCCCCATTTCCAAATTGAGCTCCTCACTTACGCCAACTTCGTCACTCAGTATAGAGCAAAATCAAGCTCATCCGATGATCAATCTCACTCGGAACTTGTGCGAAGATCAATGGACCCAATCTCCTCCTTCGGTTCGTGAGTCCAAGGAAACACAACAGTGATGAAACAGAAATGAGAACAACAAAAGAAGAAGGAGAAATTGACTACCATAGAGGGTAGATAGAGAGCGAAATAATTTGGTTTGAGTTGCTCTTTAGACGGACCGGATTGCCGTCCTCCTCGTGGATCTGAGAGGTCGCTTCGACGCTTTTGTATGGAAGTCGTGAGGAACAATGAGGGGCGTTGGGGAGAGAGAGAGAGAGAAAGAGAGAGAAGAAATAGGAGTAGAAGTAGAGAGAATGCGAAGACAATGAGAAGGAACCTCAGCTAGAGAGCTTCGCAATCTTGGAGAAGATGGATTCGAGAGCGAGAGAGCTTCATGATCTTGGAGAGTCTCCAATGGAGACAACGGATTTGGGAGCTGGAGAGTCTGTCTGCGATGGAAAAGATGGATTTGGGAGCGAGAGACCTAATGATGGATTTAGGAGCGACCGGGAAGAGGATAGGGTATTTTATGATACCCAAATTTTCACATAAAATCCGAACACAAAGAATACCCAACCCAAAAAACCTGAAATAAGCGGTTCATTTCGAATCGATTCGGTTCAGGCTTTTTTTTACAGCCCTACGTATATGTTTCTTAAAATTACCACCCGTCACTGATGCATACGCCACCTATCTAAGCAATTCTAGCATTCAAGAATATTTCCATCTATGCCACCACAATTGTTGCATTATAAACTTGGGGTCAGCTAGCATTGAGTCAAGGCCATCCAACTCCAACTTAGTTTCTCATTTCTACTTTCTAATTCATAAGAAAACAAAGTCATGTCGACATCATCCTTTCTAGCAATGATTGCACAGAAAGCAAAAAAAATTAAAAACTACGACAAGATTACCTTCTCAAATGGTACATAACAAGAACTTCACAAACTTCCAAATACCTACAGAAACTTGGCCCCGTGCTCTGTTGTCTCTCTTGCGATTTGTTAGGCTCAATTAAAGTCTTCCACTGAACAGTATTTTCAAGAGTTAACTTCAACTTTCCATCCATAGTTGGTACTTTTAAACCTGTGAAGAACATAAGTCCTTACTATATCAATATAAAAACGAACAACTAAACAGGTTTGGGAAGAAAAACAAACAGATGCTAATGGATATGTACCAACAGGATGAGACTACAATAGACTCTGCCTCCCAAGCATAATAAGAACAACTCTCATCTAGGACAAGTCTACAAGATACGACCACATTATGCCGGTTTTATTCCAACATTACACCGAGGGATAGCAGCAACCCTCCAAAAACCTTTTATAAGAAATTTTGCGCATATGGAATATCCTGTTACATCTAAATTGATCCGAGCATTGATGTAATAGATCGAATGTCACTTTGCTTTGAAACAAGCTGCTACATAAAAAGACTAAACAATTCAAATGGAGCAAACTTCACAAAGCTGGTAGTTAAAACATTTAAATCCATAAATTGAACAACGTGTTTGGTTTATTTTGGGGAGGAGGGGGGTGATTTAAAGCTGGATTCGGATAGGCAAATCACAAACATATGGTGTACGTCAAGCACTGGGGTTTCTTCAGACGAAATAATGAAGGGACAAGAGCTGGCGGTAGGAGATGAATCTCGTTCACGCACATGTCAATGGCTTTGGAAGCTCTAAAGTCTCAATCTATGCTCAAGCCATCATTCAAATTCATGGATGATTTTGTTCATTCTTTCCTCGTGGAATTTAGGACTGAACAAAGCAGTCCAAAGAGACTCTATCACCCTTCCTCTCTGCCTCAACAATCATCACTTCCACCGCGGCACTTCACGACGTGTAATTATGCCGCAGCTTTCGCTCGAGCGCGAAGCAAAACTCACGACGTGTAAAAAAACGCTTTGAAGAAGACGAGAGGACAGTGTCCCACGGCTGCAAAGGAGAGTCGCGACGCAGAAGACATCAATCCAGCTTCTTTGATGTCATCGGAAATTTTTTTTTTAAAAAAAAAGTGGAAATCCAGACGATATCTTTCGTGATCTTCAACTATTCTGATTTGCTTTTCTTTCTATTATTTTTACAGACTCAGTGTTACTTTTCCTTCTCTATTATTTTGACAGTGTCAGTGTTTACCAAGCGACGTGTCAAATGTCCAAGTTATCCAGTTTTTAGTAACTTTAATATCGTTAAAATAAAATTGGGTTGTTTAAGATCTCAATTAGCTAAAAAAAAAAGTCCAAGAACTATTGGTACATTATAAAACCAAAATACCCTTTTATCTAACTTCTTGTTCTTTTGTTTTATCGGAAAGAAATGTAACATATAAATCATCTAATTTAGTGAAGCTAGTGGACGGACAATTTTCATATATCATCTATTCACTCTGCTCATAAAATATCTACCGAATCGGTTTTTCAAGAATATGGCATTATCAGTGTCATAAAATGTGTCAATCCCCCTTGACATGATGCAAGATTGCTCTATCATATTTTCGTGTTCATCAAGCCAAAAAATATTTATGGTTCATATTGAGAATTTTCAGATTTATTAGCTGCAGTAAGAGAAGTCTATCCATCGAAATGCCGCAAAGAAATTTCTAAGAGCTATCACCTAATTTAGGTCTAGTAGACTGCTCTTCACAATATCATAATGGAAGGCATAAACTATATATCAAGCTTTTTCATTGAAATTTACGAGCCATGATTCACTATGTAATGGTTGAACCCAGCAATTCTCTTAGCACGACATTAGGCTGATGGCGAAGCTTGTATTAATATGGATTTCGAATCGGAATTGAGCGACCAGACATGTAACAAGTTCTAAGGACAAAATTAAAAAAAGGAAAAAGTGAAAATGTGAAGGCATGGAAATCGAAAACCACCGGATCGCTTCCCTCAGAATTACTTCCTTAAGAAGCCACGATCAATTCGACAAATATGACCACTGCGAACCGACACCACGATAACAGCAGGTGCCATTTGAACTTATAGTCCGCCAATATCATGGCTGTCAAGCCTTTCCTGTGGAAGACAGATGATCTTCCTTTGAGCCCATTTGAACTTGACCAGCTTACTCTAGCTCTGTTTGATTTGGACTTTCTTCTTCCCTTAGAATAAGGTCGAGTATGTGAAAATTTGACCTAAATTTGACTACATGTGGTCATGGGTCTGCAGTCGACCTTTAATAGCCCGTCTTGTGCTCTGGATGCCCAACTCCCATGTATATCTATTTATATCGTCAAACAGATTGGACAACGATTTCTGTACATCTCAGCATCACACCAAAGATTGCTCAAACATATTTGACTGTGTTCCTCTTAGTCTGTTTCAAGCATCTGAGTTGTTTCAACTAGCTAAGGCTATTGGAGCACAACGACTCTCAATTGCTTGCATATTAGATGGAATCCACACTTCCTTAAGATTCCTTCCGATGCACTAAGGCAAACTTGGCAGCGAACCCATTCGTTCGGTAGAAACTTGTCTACTTTGTATAGTGCGCTAAGCAGGGCACTCTCTCTCTCTCTCTCTCTCTCTCTCTCTCTCTCTCTCTCTCTCTCCAACTTTGAATGCCTGATATGCCTACTATCTATATGACAGGAACTCATCGTGAGTCGGCATTCTCCTAAATGGAAGACAGGTGCCAGAACGGTTTCTTCGTTATAAAGAGGTGTCCATATTTTTCAATGCTTCCCAGGACTTGCATGACAACTTCTTAGGACTAGCACTCCATGTTGTTCTCAACCTGGAGGAAGGAAAAGTGGCCGATGCTTCGTGTGACGTCCAGTCGTCCATATATTTAATTTATGACCAAAGGGTGATTTGGCATGTGAGTAGCTTGATTTCGTTGGAATCCAATCGTGCGTGGCTTGAATATCTCCCGCGCAGTAGGTTGAATGAAGTTGAGAAACATCTGTGAAATGATTGGAGCCATTTCCAAGTTCGCCTCAAAGCATCGAAAGGAAGCTTAAAGAAGTGTTGATTCTGTTGGGAAAATATTGTACGGGGAAGATATGGAATCGAAATTTAATCGGACTTTGAGGCGTGTAATCACTTTCTTTTAGGATCAATTTGCCCCACAAAGTTGCTACAGGCTTCTGGCAAATTCCCTTCAGGATACAACAAAGTCTCGTGAGATTTTTTGGATAGCAATTCCAAAAAATCTCCTTAAACTCTCAAAAGAAACAATTAGAGAAAAGGCTGTGTTTTTTCTTGAAGAAAACCGGTCAATGGAAAAAATGCTCTCTAAAACATATATATACGATAAGTGAACCACACCTTTTGGTATCTAACATGTCGAATCGTACACACCTGTTCATGTCCGAAAATTGAACTTCGAACATGACTCTTCGTTTGTGATAACCGTCGTTCTAACATGACCATTCACGTTCGGAACTTGCAATTCGGACACACCTTTTCGTGTCCTAAAACAGACGGTTTTTTTCTTTTCTTTTCGAACAGTCACAAATGAAAATTATGTCCGACCAGTCACAAGCTAAAATGAGTAAAAATAAATAAATTAAAAAATAATTTCGAAAATGAAAATAATAATTGAATTGTTGATTAAGTGCTAAGTGCGTCTAATAAACGCGTCAAAAACGCGCAATCACTCGCGTACCCGCACGCGGGTATAGTGGGGTCTAGCCCACTAAACCATTTTCTTATTTCAAAGTAGTATAATCCACTTTTCACTGATAAAGTGACCAAAACATTCCTTTCTTTCCTATGTGGGACAAGAAAAGTGCCTTAAATATTTGTTTTACAAACAAACATATCCAACAATCCCCCACTTTGTTTGCAAAACAAAATTTTGAAATAAAACACAGCCAAATTTCCATGAGATCAGTATACATACAAGAAGGTCTCTTTCGAGTTAAACCTACATTTAGTGCAAGTATCTCAAAGTTCTATCAAAATCACAAGTAGCTGCTGGCTTTAAACTAGGTACTCTTAGTAATAGAACCGGACATACTACACATATACTAACCTCTTGTTTCAACGAGAAGTTTATAATTTACTTAGCACTGTTATGGCCTTGTGCTTGTACCTTTTCATGAGCTCTCTAGAAAGCAACCCTATCTTTCGTAAGAAGCGGCACCACTTCTAAGCTCATATAGGTGAAGTATTTATCACGTGTTTCTGTTACAAATGAACACGATACATAATTGTATTATACTTCATTAAGAATATAAATCAACCTCTGAAACGTAACAGACGATAATGACTTCTCACGTCGGGGCTAAAGTCAGTATCCAACAATCACTTTCAGTAACTTGTTTTTACCTATTAAACCATATAACTAGTGATGTGCTAGTATCAGGTCAGGTTACCATTACTGGTGATTTTAATTAAAGGGTTTAAGCCCCATTTCTTTTGAGCTCATTTTTACTGCCTCTCTTGGTAGTGCCTTTGTAAAAGGGTCAGCCAGATTCTTGCTTGACCTCACGTAGACAATTGTTATGGTACCATCTTGAATCAATTGTCTCACGTACTCATGCCTTAGGCTAATATGCCTAGACTTACCATTATAAATGCTACTATACGCTCTTGCCAAAGTAGCCTGACTATCACAATGGATAGAAATAGGAGGCATAGGACTAGGCCACAATTTGATGTCCAACAACAAATTCCTAATCCACTCGGCCTCTTTTCCGGCTGCTGCTAAAGCAATAAATTCTGATTCCATCGTTGAGTGAGACATACAAGTTTGTTTCTTGCTCGCCCAAGATATAGCACATCCTCCTAATGTGTAAATCCAACCAGAAGTGGCATGTTTATCTCCTACACTTGTAATCCAACTAGTATCGGTGTATCCTTCTAGTACAACCGGATAATTACTATAGAACAAACCCAAATTTTTGGTTCCCTTAAGATAGCCAAAAATTCTAGTAATAGCTTTCCAATGTTCCATACTCGGATTACTAGTGTATCTACTCAACTTACACACGGAAAAGGCAATATCAGGTCTAGTACAATGCATCGCATACATTAACGACCCTATAGCACTAGCATATTCAAGTTGTGCTACTGCCCTATCAGAATTATAATTTAATTTCACATTGGCATCAAATAGAGTACTTATTTCTTTAAAACCAAGATGCTTATACTTATTCAACATTTTTTCAATGTAGTCTACTTGGCTCAATGAATAACCCCCACTATGTTTTTTAACTTTGACGCCTAAGATAGTATCTACTTCACCCAAATCTTTCATTTTAAAGTTGGACATTAGATGCTTCTTTGTCTCGTTTACTCCATTCATATTAGTTCCAAAAATAAGCATATCATCAACATACAAGCAGACCAAGACCCCATAGTCTTTAGTAAACTTAGAGTAAATACACTTATCAGCACTATTATGTTTGAAACCATTCAACAATATGACTGAATCAAATTTCTCATGCCACTGCTTTGGAGCTTGCTTAAGCCCATAAAGAGATTTAATTAATTTACATACTTTCCTTTCATTTCCAGGAAGAACAAAACCCTCCGGTTGTTCCATGTAAATTTCCTCATTTAAATCTCCATTTAAGAAAGCGGTTTTAACATCCATTTGATGAACGTAGAGATCATAAATGGATGCTAAAGCAAATAGAATTCGAATAGATGTTATACGTGCTACAGGAGCATACGTGTCAAAATAATCTATTCCTTCCTTTTGCCTAAATCCTTTGGCCACTAACCTAGCCTTAAAAGCTTGGATAGAACCATTAGAATTATACTTTCTTCTGAAAACCCATTTGCACCCAATAGGTTTCGATCCTTCTGGTAAATCAGCTAATACCCAAGTATTATTGGACATAATTGAGTCCATTTCATCATTTATAGCTTCTTTCCAAAAGGAAGCATCTCTGGACGACATTGCTTCTTTAAAGCTTTTAGGATCGTCTTCTAAGTTTAATAATAAATGATACTGATTTACCACGTTATTATTTCTGTCTCCTTCTACAAGGAAAACATGAGTAACAAAGTCAGGACCTAAGTCCTTCATTTTTCTCGCTCTAGTACTTCTTCTTGGTTCAGTCATATTTTTGGAATCATTTGTTTCCTTTTTATTAGAATCTACTTGTACTTCTATAGGTCTTGAATTATTATTTTCAATAATTCCAAAATCTGTAGAGCATTTATTCTCAAAAAATTCAACATCTCTAGATTCCACTATGACATTTGATTCTAAATCAAGAAGCCTATAAGCTTTGCTATTTTCAGCATATCCAAGGAAAATGCTTTTAATGGCCCTAGGACCAAGTTTTGTTCTTTTAGGGTCCGGTACTTGGTAATAAGCCAAACACCCCCACACTTTAAGATATGACAAGTTTGGCTTTCTACCCTTCCATAATTCATATGGACTTGCTTTACTCTTCTTGGATGGTATTCGATTATGGATATGACATGCAGTAAGTAATGCTTCTCCCCATAGATTAATTGGTAGCTTTGAATTCGAAAGCATACAATTAATCATTTCTCCTAAAGATCTATTTTTTTCTTTCAGCCAAACCATTTTGTTCTGGAGTGTATGGTGCTGAAGTTTGATGCATAATACCATGTTCTTCACAAAATAATGAAAATTCATTTAAGAAATATTCACCACCCCTATCCGAACGTAGAACTTTAATTTTTCTTTCCAATTGATTTTCTACTTCGGCCTTGTATTTCTTAAACATGGTAAAAGCTTCATCTTTTGATCTTAGGAGATAGACATATAAGTACCTACTGTAATCGTCCACAAAGGTAATAAAATACCTTTTACCACCACGAGTTAGCATTCCATTGAATTCACATATATCGCTATGCACTAAATCCAATAAATTTGAATTTCTGTTTGTACTTGGAAAAGGCCTCTTCGTTAATTTTGACTTAGCACAAACTTCACATTTATCTAATTCACCATTAAAATTGATCAAGTCCAATTTTTTCATATTTTTTAAATAGCGAAAATTTAAATGTGCTAATCTACTATGCCATAAATAAGAAGAGTCGACAACATAAACAGAAGATTCAATCTTATTAATACTTAGTTGATACATGCCATCAGTGGCATAACCCTTTCCCACAAAATGCCCATTCTTCGACAGGATAACCTTGTCGGACTCAAATAGCACCCGAAATCCACTCTTACAAAGCAAATCGACAGAAACTAAATTCCTCCTAATCTCGGGTACATACAGTACATTAAGAAGTTTAAGCTTCTTTCCGGAAGTAAAGTCTAACATCACGGAGCCTTTGCCATTGACCTTTGCAAGACTGTCATTTGCCATTAGGACCTCTTGAAGATGAGCATCCAAAGTCACATCCCAATGCTTGAATGCGGACTTCTCATAACATACATGGACCGTTGCTCCAGAATCTAACCACCAACCCGATTGGATCGAAGCACTGTTGATTTCAGTAATTGTGGCCGCGGTACCTTTAGCTTTCTCGGAAATATTTAATTTTGAAAACATGTTCGTGACCATGGCCACAAAATTTTCTTCAACAGCATTAGCATCCACTTTCACAATTGGTGTTGGCGTTTTCTTCTCTTTGGACGCATTATTCTTGCGGTGCCTACAGTCCCTTGCAAAATGCCCCTCTTTGCCACAGACAAAACAGGCTCCCTTCTTCTTCTTCTTCTTTTGCACCTTATTAAAATTCCGCTCTCTCTTGCGTTTTAAGTTTGGGTGATCTTTGGATGGAAAACCATTACCCGACAGGACATTCACTTTAGTATCATACAATCCAGAATTTTCGCGCAGGCGCGACTCTTCCTCAATGCGAAGATGTTTCTGGAGTTGAACTAAACTTATGTCCTCAGTCTTATGCATTAGCCTTTTCCCATAGTCCTTCCAACTTGAAGGCAGTTTGGCTATGATTGCTCCAACTTGAAATGCTTCCGGTATGTCGATTTTGAGAGCACGAATTTTGTTCACTAGAACTTGTAGTTCATGGACTTGCTCCAGAAGGGGCTTAGTATCAAAGAACTTGAAGTCAAAGTACTTAGCGATCAGATATTTGTTTGTACCTTGTTCCTCTGCTTTGTATTTGAACTCCAATGCATTCCAAATTTCCCTAGCGGACTTCATTTCCGTGAACAAGTCATATAGTCGATCGGACAACGTATTCAGAATGTGTCCGCGACATAGTAGTTCGTCTTCTTCACGTTTCTTCCTCGCCTTGGTCACCCTCCCAACTTCTTCTGCACTCGGCTGTCCTCCTTCAGTGGTAGGAACAGGATCTTGAACGGGCGCCAAATTAGAATCCAGAACGTACGAGATCTTCAGGGCCGTGAGAAGGAACATCATCTTGTCTTTCCATCGTGTGAAGTTGTTGCCATCGAACCGATCCAACTTGACCATATCTTGATTCATCATTTTGATTGATTCCGACTCCATTGTCGCAAAAAATTGATCCTAAAAATTGTTGGGAAAATATTGTACGGGGAAGAAATGGAATCGAAATTTAATCGGACTTTGAGGCGTGTAATCACTTTCTTTTAGGATCAATTTGCCCCACAAAGTTGCTACAGGCTTCTGGCAAATTCCCTTCAGGATACAACAAAGTCTCGTGAGATTTTTTGGATAGCAATTCCAAAAAATCTCCGTAAACTCTCAAAAGAAACAATTAGAGAAAAGGCTGTGTTTTTTCTTGAAGAAAACCGGTCAATGGAAAAAATGCTCTCTAAAACATATATATACGACAAGTGAACCACACCTTTTGGTATCTAACATGTCGAATCGGACACACCTGTTCATGTCCGAAAATTGAACTTCGAACATGACTCTTCGTTTGTGATAACCGTCGTTCTAACATGACCATTCACGTTCGGAACTTGCAATTCGGACACACCTTTTCGTGTCCTAAAACAGACGGTTTTTTTCTTTTCTTTTCGAACAGTCACAAATGAAAATTATGTCCGACCAGTCACAAGCTAAAATGAGTAAAAATAAATAAATTAAAAAATAATTTCGAAAATGAAAATAATAATTGAATTGTTGATTAAGTGCTAAACGCGTCAAAAACGCGCAATTACTCGCGCACCCGCACGCGGGTATAGTGGGGTCTAGCCCACTAAACCATTTTCTTATTTCAAAGTAGTATAATCCACTTTTCACTGATAAAGTGACCAAAACATTCCTTTCTTTCCTATGTGGGACAAGGAAAGTGCCTTAAATATTTGTTTTACAAACAAACATATCGAACAGATTCCGTCTAAAACGCCAGCAACAGGAGGATGCTCTAAGGTCGTGCTCCAACACTGTCAGCCGATAGATAATAATTGGATTCTTAGGGAAAGAGACTCAGAGTAAGACAATTCGATACACACCGAGAAAGAAGATATTCCTAGAGAAACAGGTGTAGATGAAAGCTGAACAACTTAACAAAGAAGATAAGATGGTCTTAACCATGCGAGACCATGAATTCCACTTGCACCAACTATTATAAGTGCGTTGGCTTGCGAAACATGTCTCTTTGGATTGGTGACGACTTATTGAGGAAGTGATTCTAGGGGAAGCAAACCGGATGATTTTGATTCCAATGCCTTTCGCTTTTCCCTTTATTAGTCTCGACTAGAAAATTTTAAATGTATGCTCCTTCAATTCAAATTCAAAATCACTATGAAATACAGATTTCGCATCATGATAACTAGTACTGACATGGTTGAGGAACTATTTTTTTCCTCTCTTCCTTTGTGAATTGTGATGCAGATTGCATTAATCCAAACCGCTTGTTGAATGGCCGCGGTCTTCCAAGTTGCTCTGTAGAATTTATCACATAGACCTCCCTCACCTCTCTTAATCCAATTTATTGCCAATACTTCATACTCTAAGATTCTGAAATAGCAAGTTTTGCTCAATCAAATCTAATTTATATATCTTTAGTAAATTGTTGATCTAATTGTCTCAAAGATCAAAAGGTCTATAAAGGGAAGATTAGTAGATTTCTCTATCATTACGAGGCAGATTGCATTAGACAGTGGGGGTGTGCAATACAGACCGCCCAAACTGGGAACTACTCGGATCAGGCTAAACTGGGAACTGCTTGGACCAGTTCCATGGAGTGTTGGTCCGGTTCTCGATTCCTAAAAGTGAAACCAGTGTCTAGGCGGTCCGATTTCCGATTCCAAAGATAATCGGACTGGACTGACTACATGTACATTTTTTTATTTCTTCAAAAAATTAGTAAAATGTGAGCTAAACTTAAGTGAAGTGCTTCAGTCCTCTCGATTTGTTGAGTATCATCTAGTCGCCACTTCCTAGCGTAAGTCCGCCATCCACCGTCATCTCTCATTTGCCTTGTCCGCCATCTCTCCTTTGGCTCATCCGTCGTCCGTCATCTGCTATCTATCCTTTCCTAGGTTTTGTCGTCCGCAAGCTACTTGTCCTTGTTTTTTGGTTCGTCTTTTCAATTTGAGAATCATCACTGATGTTTGATCATTTATGATTGAAAAATAATCCTTATCTCTTGATGATTGGTGGATTTAGTTTATTGTTTTTGATCTGCAATTTGTTTGGTCAACTCATCTTGTTTCCGGGGAAATAGGAGCCTGTAATTGGACTGTAAGATATTCTGATGGAAGCATAGGATTTGTCTTGAGCTCTAAATTTGTTCTTGGTCTAGCTTTGGAGTTTAATTATCACGCCCTGCGATCATGCGATATTGTGATGTGCTCATATATTCAGATTTTTCATCTCTGGATGTCCTGGAACCTGCCAAAAATGGGAGTAAACATACCGCTCCTGACGATTCTTCAACTTCGAAGTAATCTGTTTCATCAAGTATATTTCCAGTTGAGTTGTGAATATATACTGATCAAATGCATGGTTGTACAGTGTAGTACCATTTGAATATTCTAGCTCTTTAATTTTCCTAATACGGTAGCTTTTGACACTTGCGATCTATGAAATTAAGTAGCAGACAACACAATTCCAGTTTCAGAATAGATGGCATCAAGTAGTGGAAAAAAAAAAGTGACTGGTTCCATTGGACCGGACCGGAACCGACACCCCTATTGGATAGGTACAAAGTCTGGGTCATAACTGGAGGCTTCTTTGAACAGTAAGGGGAAAAAAAGAGAGAGAAGCACATACAATAGACCTTTATGGTTGAGCCTCATCATCACAAAGCTCCGTTCCGTCCCACTTTCTTTAATATTAATTAGACATATCACTTACATAGATTTCGCAGCCAAAGTGTCTAACAAGTCGGTGTTAATTCTCAAGTTTCAACCACAGTTTTAAGTAGCTAAGAATCTTGTACACTCAAAGACAACTTCCAACATATTCGTGACATTTTGGTTCAAGTAACATTTCATTTATTGCCACGGAAATAGAAGAGAAAAACAACACAATCCAATTGCAAAATCAAGACAAATCCCATATAACTTCAAAACAAAACAAGCTCCTGATAACAAGATATATTATCATAATAAAGTTAAGGGGTCATCCGCTCAAAGACCAAATTTGTGACTTCAAATCAAAATCGGTAGCCAATCACTGAATTTGTCTTTAATAATAAGCACACATCAAGATTTCCATTTGTAGCAATGGCTTTGCCTTTGGGCGGCGCACACCTAGGTTCGGTGTTCGCAACATTATTGCCGTTCAGAATAACAAAATTAAACGAGCATGGATCTGACACCTGTGAAATCGAAACCTTCACAAAACTCCTCCGATCTCCTTTGAATTTGAACTTGTGCACCAACGAAACCCGAAGGAAGCAAAACCCCGAAATCATACACGTAAAAATCTCTAAATCTAGACTAGATCAAAATAGAAATCTCCCCGAAATGGGAGAGATGAGCTTCAAGATTTAGAATAGAATAGAAAAAAGAAAAGCTCCGTAACATGGGAAGAAAGCAAGAAAAATAGAATAGAGAATCAAATCAGTCAAAGAAAAAGGAAAAAAAGAAGAAGAGGGGAGGCGAAGAGGAGGCTAGCTCAAACCCTCAACCCTCTCTCCATGGAGATTGAAGAGAAAAGTTGCTTGAAAATGAGAAAGAGAGGTGAAAATGTTAGAAAATTCTAAAAGGATTAAATATCCCAATTATACAGGGTCGAGCAAAATTCTCGCATAATCAAGACCTAATGTAGAAACGTGAAAATTCTTTCCTAACCTCTAGCCATTGATGTAGTTCAATTGAAAACCTGAATCACCAAGCGCCATCAAGCGTTGAAGAAGGATATCTCTAGCCATTTGACCTCTCGATTGTGATAGTGTGTTTTATATATGAGAGGGTTTGGCTTAGAATACCCCTTTATGTCCATTTGCACCCCTTCATAGGACTTCTTCCATCAAGAAGTCGTGCCTTTTGGGGCTGTCACAATATAATGGATAATTATCATGCAACATAACGTGTACAATAAATATTAATGAAATTAACTGAATGTGAGAATAATAAACTGAATGTGGGATCACATTATTGATATTATAACATTCTCTCACTTGATCCCAACATTCCATTAATGAAATATTAAACCAAATCCACAAAACTCCATGCTAAAACAAACTTTATAGTTTTCACCATTCAGAACAAGAATATTATTCTTAAATTCAGAAAAATTCACAGGTTGTAAAACTGCATATTAAACACATATGCATATGTCACAAAATTTGAGGCAAATTAAACATACATCATGCTTTATCAATGTAAAACATGTTACAAAATATGAATCACATAACATAAAAACCGTCTGTGGGCTAAGTTTTTAATTTAAATAGATTCATAATTATTATATGAAGAAACTATCATATTATATTAATTTTCTTAATCCTTGTGGGTAAATTAAGAAAAATAATATGATATTTCATCATAATTAATCATATTAATATAATGAAAATTCTTGTAGGATAAAATTCATTATATTAACGTGATTAACTACAATCGATATCCATTTCCAAATGTGATTTGAAGGTTCTCAATATAATTTAAGATAATTAGAGATGTTGTGGCTAATCTCTAATTAAATAAAATTATATATGGATCACTAGACATTTAATTACATGCATAAAATATCACAAAATTGCATGTAAGGGAAAAATCGTAAATTAATACAACCAAAGGCAAAAAAAGTAAATAAATCGATCAAGGGCAGAATCGTAAATATCATAGAGGAGAGAGGGCAGAATCGTAAAATTGTAGAGAGCGGCAGAAACGTAAATTTTGAACGGAGGTCTGCGGGGTCCCACGGGCGCTTGCATTCCCATGCCATGCACGCACCCCTTCCTAAGCGAGGGCGCGTGGATCCCACCCGCCTGTGCCCCCGCACTGGCTCTTGGCACGCGCCACAAGCCCTTTTGTTTTTTTTTTTTCTCCTTCACCCGAGTAGTCGCACAACCCCGACTTCGCCGCGCCTTCCTCCGCCCGATTCTCCTCCGGCAGCCCACCATAGACCAAAAAAAATGGTGGGTTTTCGATACCACACCAGCGCGACCACATAGGTCCAAGAATCAGTGAAAAAGCCCAAGAAATTGGCCCAAATCATGCAAAATTCTGCCAAAATGTACAAACCCTAGCCGCCATGACTTCCACTGCTCAATTCATCTCCAGTGATCACAATAATGCCGAATTTACTGAATTTTTTTCTTGCCCATGGCGTTGCGACCATACTGGTCCGAAGCTGGGCGGTAGGTGGCTAGAATTTGGCTGAACTCGGCAATTTCTTTCTCTGCTCCAAATTGCCCTATTTTCAATTCAATCAAAATTCCACACAATTCATCGTGGCAGAGATATATAAGGCTCTGATACCAAATGTTAGAAAATTCTAAAAGGACTTAATATCCTGATTATACATGGACGAGCAAATCTCTCGCATAATCAGGACTTAATGCAGAAATGTGAAAATTCTTTACTAACCTCCAGCCTTTGATGTAGTTCAATTGAAAACCTAAATTGTCAACTGCCGTTAAGCATTGAAGAAGGATATCTTTAGCCAATTGCCCTATCACAATTGCCCTATCAAATGTGACTTTGTGTTTTCTACGTAAGAGGGTTTGACTTGGAATACCCATTTATGTCTATTCGCACCCTTCAAATGACTTGTTCTGTTAAGAAATTGTGCCTTTTGGATGGCCACGATATAATGGATAATTATCACGCAATATAATGTGAATAATAAATATTAATGAAATTAACTAAATGTAAAAATAATAAATCAAATATGAAACCACATTATTGATATTATAAAAAAAAATCCCAAAGAGGAGAGAGAAAATGAACTACTTTTATTCGCGACAGTTAGGAGTAATGTCACACGATAATTTCTAGTGTAATTACTATTCAGTCTGATCAAACTGACATTTTGAGCTTTTTCCATCCTAGTTGTCGTCTGATCATGCCATCATTTCCTTTATTTTTTCAACAAGGTCAGGGATGCAACCATCTTTGTCCCTGTCGAGAACAAAAAAGCAAGAAAAATATGAATATTATGAAATAAAACCATCAACTAGCATGAAGTGAAGATCATAATCGGTGAGAGGAGCACATTCACAGGGCCGAAAGAGTTCTAATTAGGTTGAGTCTTTTACGGTTAATATTGGCTTTTGTAGCAATAAAATTTATTAAATTACCGAAATCCTATTGAGCAGAGCGACGAAATCCAAGTTTTGATATATGCCTTTCAGTTCATACTAACCACTTTACTAATCACTTTACAATTGTTGGATAATGAACATATCGATGCTATTGAATACAGATCATCTGATTGGATTGACACATTTAATGCATGGAATGCGGAAAACTTCTTAAAGAATGCATTGGACTCGACTTTATGACACGACTTGCAAAAGTTCAAGTTCTCTGTCCCACTCGAAGCATATGTCAGTAATGATAATAGAACAATCCGTCAATGCAGTGGCCCTTTACTTATACCTGACAAAAACAAGGTAGAAATCGATGTCACCTTTCATTATGCATTAAAAATACATAATGAATGAATCAAGAATGCATTCTGAAATCAAGTATTTTTAACAAACGCATTTTTATTTCAGAATGCAAAAATTGCTTTAGAATGCATTCTGGAAATTTTTTAACAAACGCATTTCTGTTCTGGAATTCATTCTGGAACAGAATTTTTACTTCAGAATGGATTTCATACGTGCCCTAAGCTACCCAAGTCTCGACACTTCCTCTACCCAGACAATAGAAATTATTTCTGATAGGAGAAGGTAAGTGAGTTCTAAACTTACCCCTCAGGCAGATGCATTCCATTCATATTGGCAGCTTTAGAGAGAGTCTCCTTCCATTTTTTGACCTTGCGCTTCCCAAATTCGCTCTCATGGTTGGTCAATGCGGTCACATAACTCTGTTTCTTTCCTGTCACTTCTCGTGGATTCTGTCCCCTCACTTCCCCCGGTGCCACCTTATAAAATATCGGTAGCAGCTTTTTTGTTTTGTTCTTCTCCCCTAGGATCTGCACCAACTCCTTCAGACACCACCAAGATTGAGCATAGTTTTCGGAGAAAACGACGATGTACATGCGAGATTGATCAATGGCGTCCTTCAGCGCTGGTGGGAAATCCTGGCCCATCATTAAGTTCTCACTGTCCACGAAAGTATTTATGCCCTTCTGGACCAAGGCCTTGTTCAGACTCTTAATGAAGTCCTCCCGGACATCTTTACCCCTGAAGTTTAGGAACACATCGTACATTTTCAGTTCAGAGATCCTCTTGACAATGTCTTTGATTGTTTCGGCCTCCAAAGCTCTAACATAATAAAAGACATAGACATGGATCATATAAGCTGCCCAAGCCGTCGAATGAAATGAAGCGAGCAATAACAATTCGGTCTAAGAAGAATAGATCATGAAGATGTCCATGCAAAAGGACACGAGCACAGATTTTAGGATACAAATTCATATTGCCACTCCACATAGGCCGTGATGGTACCGATGTGGAAAGAGATACAGAGTAGTCACAAGACACCATATTAAGCTAAGTCTTGTTAACAAGGACATTTGTTAAGCATGCATAAGGAGAAACGAAGTACTCCTAAAACGAAGAAAAGAACGAACAAAGGAAAGATAATGCAAAATCCATACATAGCTATTATTACCTTCCACTGAGGCCCGGCAAACAACCGACATAATGTAGCCAATTATCCACGAGAAAAAGAAACAGTGAATTTACAGAAAACTGGTTAACCCTTCACAAGGAAACAAAAAGGCTATAGGAGAGAAAACCGAGGATATAAAAATTTCGAATTTCGAGTCCTTATTTCTCATTTTCAAATGATAGAGAAAAGGGGGAAAAAGCCATGGCGTCACTGTCATCCATTGGATGATTGTGAGTATGAATAATGTGAAAGACTTGCCAAAAGAATTAACCGATCGGTTGAAAAGGCAATTGAATATGCTATGATTCTTTTATTTCTCATTATTTCAATTTTATTTCAAGTTTATTTTAAAATGACCAACAAATATGAAATAAAACAACTTAACTATGAATAAGTTACGCTTAATTATTATTCTTATTGAATTATTAAACGAAGTGAATTAAGTATAATTTTATCAGTTAATATAATAGGTGCACTTTTATTATGCTTTTATTGGAAATATTTCTTTTTTATTTTTATATTACTCTTTTAATATTTTATAATTTTATCTTTTAAATTTTTTATTAATTAATTTTCTTATCATCATTAAAGAAACGATTTTATTTGTTAGCTGAATTTGATCATGTAAGGAAATAAGATATACTTTTAGTTTAAAATAACTTGATAAGTATTTTTTTATTTGTGCTTGATTTTCGTCCTCTTTTATAAATTGAATTGTTCTTTAACTAATTTCATTGTAATAGTTCAATTAAGCTAATACCTAATGAAGTTAAATCATATTATTTCCCCTTAAGACTAGTTTATCTTTGAGTTATTTGTATTGTCTACGTAGTTATATACAGTTTGGTTTCATATTTTATATTCACAATAACCTGCATAATCTATGTTATTGAGTCAAATTTCTCACACTTTAAACTAAATATATGTTTTGTCAAGAAAAAAACTAAACATATGTTAGATAAAATTTGATTTCGAACAGACACATATTTCAAAATTTACTTGAAGATGCATGATAAACCACTAACTGATGCTAATTCATCGAACATGGGCCAAGTGGAACAATTATGCCGTGTGCCTTACCAAGTGACAATGACAGAGCAAAGTTACCTATTATGTGGCGAGTACAATGAATATTCTTTTAGCTTCGATGGTAACTATATATAGGAAAGGTAGAATATAAATATAGATTAGTATGGGCCAGAGTTTTATGTATTATGTACTGTCTTTGATATTGACTAAACTTAATCTATTTGAAATTTGTGCAATTTTTCTTTTAACAAATATCTCAATTCGCACATTCAAAATTTTGAGTTTTGTGGATGTATTATGTGCTGTGTGAACATCTGATGAGAGTGTGTTTGCGTGAGAGAGAGAGAGAGACGGAGTTAGGCAAAGTTACTACTTACCCCTTTTTCAGCCCGGACAAGCTACCCGCCTCCTGGAGAGCGTCCTTCCATCTCTTCATTCTCCTCGAACCCTTCCCGAGCTTCCTTTCGAGATATTCAATACCAGTTCGGTAACTCCCGCCCAATCTTCTTACTCTATCTAATTCCACTTCGTAATACACCGGAACGACCTTGAGGTTTCCTTGCTTCTTGCACTCCATGATTTTCGCCACCTCTTCCAAACACAACTTCGAATAGGCATAGTCCTCGGAGAAAATGAGGATCGCAAGGTCTGATTTCTCGATCATCTTCGTAACCATGGTCATTTTAGTCTCTTCATCTTCCTCCCTTTCTTGAACGTCGAAGTAGGATATTCGAGCATGGTCTAGAGATGTGTAGAGATGTCCGACAAAGTTTTTGACAATGTAGTTGTCGTCGTTGTTTTCTTTGAAACTCACAAAAACTTGGAAACCCATTCTGGACTTGGAAGAAGAAGTCGCCATTAGAATCATGAAACGAGGTTAACAATGAGCAATGAGGTACCTAAGATTTGGTTAACAATGAGCAATGAGTCGCCCAAGGTTTGGTACTTTGTTTGGGTGGTTCATCTCCATTCGATCTTTTTATATATTTGAACGAGATGCCTAAGATTTGGTATTTTGTTTGGGTGGTTTATTCCCCATGTGACATTCCCTATATATTCTATAACACCAGATGCATGACTTTCTTTAAGAAAGAGTATTATTACGCATTTTAATAATAATAGCGTGCGCATAGACTCAATCTATTTGCACGTGAAACTTTTTTTTCGTTAATTAGATGGCATGATCGACATAAATCTTTAGTTTATATCAAATTTATTATTGATTGAATTGTTAATGAATTTGACCTGTCAAAATAAGATAGATTATTATTATTATTATAGATAGATTATTATTATTATTATTTCATATCGTCGTGATTGGAGGCCAGTTTTTTTATTAATTTATTGATTGGCTTCAGGAAAAGAAAACTTTCTGAAAGCGTCCAAATCTGGTATTAGATTTATATCGAACTGATGATCCAATCTGAACATCAATCATAATCTCATACTCCTCTGAAAAGCTTCTCTATATATTTTAGCGCGTTGCCTAAGGTTGATACTTTGTTTGGGTAGTTTATTCCCCATTTAATCTTTTCTATATATTCTATAACACTCAGTGTCGCGACCTACCCAAACCAATCTCCCCACCTAAGGGGTTTGGCTAATTGATTACTAAATTAAACCTAGCTCAAGTTTTCCCAAACCCATATCAATTCGCAACCTAAGTTTAAGTTATTAACATGCAAACCAATTTCATTTATGAGTTACCACTAATTAGTTTTTGGTAGATCAATTAGATAACCAAGTAAGCATGGGAGCATTGCTTTACTTCTACGAATCAAAGATTCAATGGGTTCAGAGACTTCATTACATTGATTAACCAACTAGTGCCCTTTTGATATTTAAATTTGTCCAAACATCACCTAAAGTGTTCATGCAGCAATCACACCAATTGTGAGTCCTTGAGTTCTATCCTTAACTAGGCTAAAGGGAAGCAACAATCAACGTATGAAAAGTGCGAAACCAAGTAATAATAAAAATGAAAATACGTAAGCAACAGCCTAGCAGTTGTCTCTAAGAACATTCAAAACCCTATTATAAAGCTCTAAGAGCTCATTCAATTTTAAGCAAAATTTTTATCAAAGATTTTTGCATATTTTAAAAGAAAACTATTTGAAACCCAATTTCCAAGTCTTTTCCTAATTTTTAGGAAAAGAATATATTTTCGGAATTTTTATTTTTAAATTTTTTTAATTTTTTTATCCGAAAATAGGGACTCGTGGGCCCGGTCTGAATATGGGCCGGAGAGGGCCTTCGGGTCTGGTTTACAAACACAAGAAAAAAAGCCAAGAAATGAAGTGGGCTCATTTACTTGAGCCCAATCCGCTTCTAATGAGAGACAATCCCAAAAATCACCACTCCAATCATAACTTGAAATAAGCCCAAATCCATGAGAGCCAATTTGAACCCAAAAAAAGGCACCAACGCAAGTCCAAATCCACCTCACCAGATTGAGTCCCAAATTATTAAACCTCACTTAAGCCCACCTAACCATTTTCTTTCCTTGCCCCTCTCAACTGGTCCCCTCTCTCACATCCAGGTCCACCTCTTCTACCCAAGCAAACCAATGGACGAGAAAACAAGGCTTGACACTTCCCAGTGAATCAAAATGTAACCTTCACTAAACTTCCATTGTGGGATGCCATATTGGGGCCCATTGTCGTCCATTGGACATTCAAGATTTCGCAACATAGGGTCTCGGCTTTGCTGGGGCCAAAACAGGTCGGCTCATGGGTATGAACATTCAACGGAGGAAACGTAGCATGTAGCTAACAGAATACAAAGATGTGGCAACGTCATTACTCATGAAATTCAAGCCTAACAACTGATGACCGAATGAGCTCCGCCCATACATGCCTTTGGATTCGAACAGAAGCAAAAGTCATCTTTCATGCACTTCTCAGAAACATTTCATCGAGCAAGTCTTGTGCATTTGACTAAAAGTGATATGGCACTCTGATGAACTCGACACCAAAATGTCGGTTCATCAAGAGTGCCATATACATTTTGGTGTCGAGTTCATCCTACATCAGTCAGAGGACCCCTCATAGTTGATGAAAATACTTCTAACAGATCCAAGATACGCTTTCACAAAACCAAACAAAGTCTTGGTCTCATTTTAAGAACAACCAACGTCGTATCAAACATGTGGTGGGCACGGATAAAGGAGGAGGTAGTGATCTATTTTTGGACCTTGAACTCGGATCTAGACCCAAGTAATAGTCACGCAATGCACGGCATAAAAAAAAATCAGCACAGCTGGATACAAAAACATTTAAGAACCGGAGAAAACGAGTTCAACTCGTCCTATAAACAGAGCCGGGCGAGCCAAAGGGATTCACGCGTTCCCTACCCGGTTCAGGGAGACGGCGGCCACAGGGCGAGTTCCAGGCAAGTCGAACCACGGCCGACCGCCTCGCAATGTCCCTGAACCGAGATCCTCGGGAAAGAAAGACTTGAACTAAACTACGAAATGGACTCACCGGAAATGTAGGATTCGGGAACGTGAGATCGTGTGGGTGAGGATGCCGGGCGGGTGTCGTTGGACGGCGATGGGGCGAGTCGGGAAGGAGGAAACGGCACCGGAATCAGCCTAACTTCTCACGTTCCTCACTCTCTCCCTGTCTATGTTGAACCAAAAAGAATGATGGCAACTTTGGAAATTTAGAACAAGTGCATCAAGTGGGAGGGAGAAATTGTTCTCAGAATACTTTTTGATGGTTTCAATTCGTATACACCACTCACGTCAAGTCCTTAAATAAAAGCACAATACCTACACTACATTTTTTTTTTTTTTTTTGGTTGAAACTTTCACTACATTTAAGGGAAAATTCGAATTAAAGACCCAAAGTAGGGTCAAATTCTCAAAAAAGGATCCAAGTGAATATGGTGTCAAATAAGAGTCTGAAATGTCTAATCAGTCTTAAATAAAAGCCTGAAATCTCAATGAGTCTCAAGTAAGAGCCTGGATTGGCCAGCCGATCAAATGTTCACCGACCGGCAAGAACGTTACTGTTCCGTTGATTGGAACAGTAATTTTTTTTAAATTTTTAAATGTTTTTGTTTTATTTTTCCATTTTTTTTTCCTTTTCCTTTTCTTGTTTTTTTCCCTCTTTCCTTTACCGGCCATAGCTGGAGCCTACGAAGGTCGTCGGCCTTAAGCGGAGATTGCCCTCGCCTGCGTCGGGTGAAGGCTGCCCTCGCCTAGGTTGGGCAAGTAAGGGCAACCCTCGCTAGATCTAGAAAGCCAGCCTAGGCGAGGGTGGCCCTTACCCGACATTGGCAAAGGTAGCCTTCGCTGGCCTTGGCTATGACCAACGGAGGGAAAAGAGAGAAAAAAAACTACTGTTTCGATCGCCGAAATAATAGCGTTCTTATCGGTCGGTGAGCATTTGATCGGCCGGCGAATCCGAACCTTTATTTGAGACTAATTGAGACTTTAGATCCTTATTTGAGGCTGATTAGCCATTTCAAGGTTTTATTTGACACAATATTCACTTATAAATTTTTTTTTAGAATTTGATCTCACTTTAAATCTTTAATTGAAATTTTTCCTACATTTAATGATGAAGAAAAAGATCCCACAAGCGTACTTTTTGAAGGACAAAATGTCAACAACAAAAGAAACACAAACATTAAAGGAGCCAAGGACCATGAAGTCTTTGCCCCTTTTTTTTTTGGTCGAAAGTCTTCGCTCCTTCGGACAATGTCAGAACTTCACGCTCTTTAGAAAAAAAAACAAGCAAGAGCTCCTCTTTTTTCTTATGAAAGCATTCAATGGTGGAGGGTCTGGTCAAAGATGGCCCACCATAAATCACGTGAATTTCCTTTTGTTTTCGATCTTCTGCCGACGCCCACCGGACATCAAGACTTCCGTATCTAGAACCCAGGTCCCTGCATTAACGTTCTCAAATCTAACAATCAATTTTATATTATTCAAACAGTCTCTCTCCGGCTCTCTCCCAAAAACTCTCTCTCTGTCCGACCTCACTCGCTCTCCGTTCCTGTATGGCCGGTTGCTCACGCCCGACCGCCAGCCTACTGTGGTTGGCCGGTCGCTGACCGCCAACTCCCTGCGCCTGCCCGTGTCGGCCACTGGCGCTCTGCGTCGCTGCCTCTGCCACCGAGAGAGAGCGTCCTTCCTGCAGAGCATGAGGGAAAGAGAAAGGGAAAGCCAGAGGACCGGGCCGAAAAAGGAAAAAGAAGAAAGATCAGTGGGCCGAACCCAAGCTGGAAAAAAGAAGAAAAAGAAAGGGGCCGGATCGGACCGGTCCAATTGAACCGGGTCGAACCGGGCCGAATATTTTAATAATAATTTTTTCAATATTTTTTTAATTTTTTTTTCTTCTAATAATCCCTATTACAATTTGCAATTCTATGTTTTCATAAGGAAACGACAACCTATTGAACCGGCAAAATTAGGTGTCAACACCAAAAAGCATGATTTTCTTTAAGAAAGAGTATTATTAGGTGTTTTACTAATATTAGCATGTGCATAGACGAAATTTATTTGCGTTTGAACCTTTTCTTTGTTAATTAGATGTCTTGACCGGCATAAAGCTTTGTTTTATATCAAATTTATTGTTAATTGATTGTTAATGAATTTGACCTGCCAAAATAAGATAGATTATTATTATTATTATTATCATAATTTCACATCATCGTGATTGTAGGCTAGTTTTTTTTAAAAAAAAATTGATTGATTGGCTTCAAGGAAAGAAAACCTTCTGAAAGTGTCCAAATCCAGTATTAAATATATCTCGAACCGTTGATCCAATCCGAACATCGATAATAATCTCACAAGCTTCTCTATATATTTTAACATGTTGCCTAAGGTTTGATACTTTTTTGCGTAGTTTATTCCCCATTTTAATCTTTTGTCTGTATTCTACAACACCCAGATGCATGACTTTCTTTAAGAATTAGTATTATTAGGCGTTTTAATAATATTAGCATGCGCATAGACGAAATTTATTTGCGCGTGAACCTTTTCTCCGTTAATTAGATGTCTTGGTCACATAAACCTTTATTTTATATTAAATTTATTGTTAATTGAATTATTAATGAATTTGACCTGTCAAAATAAGATAGATTATTAATATCATCATTTCACATCACCGTGATTGGAGGCCAATTTTTTTAATTGATTGATTGGTTTAAAGGAAAGAAAATCTTTTGAAAGTGTCCAAATCCGGTATTCGGTTAATGTCGAATTGATGATCCAATTCAAATATCGATAATAATCGCATGTTTTTCTGAGAAGCCTATTGACACCTGAATTTTTACCGACAAAATCAAACATACATTCAACAAACTTTTTGGCAATAAAAAGGCTAATAAAACTCACCAGCTCATTCACGCAACCTAGAGACTGACTCATGAAAATTGAATTTCAATTCATTTCAAATCTCTATCGGTGGTTTTCTCACGTTGGGAACGTGCGGTCGTGACGAGTTGGTGCATATCGAAGCTTCCTTCATCCCGGTGCCGTCTTTCATGGCTGGTGAATATCGGAGCTTCCTTCATCGATCTTCGTCGGTGCCGATTCACTTCGCTTCCCTGATCAGGTGACCTTCCCCTGTTTTGCTCCACTTTAATGAAGTTGAGGCCGAGGTGTATTGATACATTTGCGGGCAAATCATTTAGAATCAAAACCGTTTTTCAATGACTTTCTCTGATTGTAAATATGTTTTGTTGTGTTCAGATAAAAAAAAATAAAAAAAAAAACTGCGCTGATTTTGAGTCCGTGATTTGTGTTCGAAGCGTATACCAACTGTTCGGCAAATTGTCCATGAGAGGTATGTGCGAGATAATGCTTTCCAATGTTGAATTCGGGGAACCAATCAATGAATGTTCCATGTCATTAACTGATTTGTAGTCATAGAGCATGAATTCTCCGAAACGTTCCTCAGTCACCGAAACCCTCATTTTTAGTCTATTTCGTTTGTGAGACATAGGGTCAGATTCAGATATGTGCGTAAATCACTGAGAATCTGACGTGTGTCTTGATGATCTGCGACGATGTTGTGTCAGCGTCGGTCTTAGATGAAGAAACTGCTTTGAAGTCGTGACAAGGTTCAATGTTCTCGATGCACACCAACTGTTTGTTGAAATGTTCCTCAGACACAGCTGCGAAATAGTTCATATTTTTACATGATCTAAGGACATTTCAGTGTATAGTAATCATGTCGTTAACACATAGGCTTGTACCCATTTTGTTTTGTCATGGTTGAAATCAAAATCTAAACATTTCGTTTTCTTCCTCCCTAATGCTTCTCGGCTGTTGCTGTGCCTGCTGCGTTGGGTGTTTTCTTTGTTGATTGCCCGTGAGATGGTGCGGAGTCGAGCCTATTCTTTAGGACATCCATACATCAAGGCGTTTTGTTCATCTATTTCCTTGCTTTGTGGCTTTGAGTGGTGAATGGCCAGCAATGAAAATTGAGGAATTAATTGGATTCCCTCCTTCTGTCTCTTCTGGACAAATACAACTGTTAAAAGTATGGAAATGAGGATTAATGAAGTTCTGAGAAGATGATGATTGCTGGAAATGGATATCTGAAAAAGAAAATATCCCTTAACCTAACCCGTATCAAACTCAATCAACACAAAACTCCCGTGACTTGTTCCATGGATCCTACCGCAGAATCAAATCGATATTGCTTATGAACCCCGATTGCAATGGGACCCCTCGCTTATTTGCTCATTCATCATAACATCCAACTATATACTTTTATTCCACACAGACACGCCCAAAATGAGAAGAACTAACTTGTACGGATGCAGAAACTATCCGCCTATATAATACAAAGAAAGACTTTGATTGGTCTGAAGAAGGTGAAATTTGCAAAGTTTGGAGTTGAATAGAAAATTAATGTGGAAGATAGACGGGGACGTCCCATTCCAGTGGCCTCACCCACGCACCTTTCATCGTCGTCACCTCCTTCTGTGCACTTTCTTTAATCGCTGCTTCTTTTCATCTCTCTTATCTTTTATGTCCTGAGGTAAGTATGAATGAATTCGACTGAAAAAATCGGGGGAGGAACTAACCTGCTACATGCTCTCAAAAATAAATCAAAGAATCAATTCATGCTAACGGCACAAAGGACAATACGAATTGGTCTATGCTTTTCCATTTTCTGCAATTGTGGTAATTTTTCTGTAGTTGAAAGGGGACAAGTTATTCCCACAAAGTGGACGGTTATTTTGACGGTGATTGAAAATGGACAGCGTTAATAAAATGGTCGGAGTGATGGTCTCTCAATGCAAACTAGCCGCCAATTCATTGCGAAAGATTAAAAACTGCTTTCACCAACCAAGAAGATTGTAAAGAGGAAGATAAAAGTTCCTTCGATTTCTTTCCGTTGTTACGAAGGAAGCAAGAACATATAGATGAGTTACAAAAAAGCATAAGGATTGATAAATTCATGAAGAAGTTCGCATGAATTGATTCTTTTTTGGTAAGGTCAAACACTTCGTCAATGTATATTCTATCCAATCAAGATAGACAGCTCACGATCAAAAAAATAAAGATAGACAGCCTTGAGACTCTAGCTCTCCCTAGAAAAACCAAGTTTGATGATAATGTGCCTGTTTTTCTAGTTTTGTGGAATTTATCGCCTGCAGAGTCGTTGAGCCTGGTGGATCGTGTTCGCAATGAGCATGGGAAATTGCAACAATTGCTAATTTCGAGTAGCCTTCTTTTGTTTAAGAATGGTAACAGGGATTCATGTGCATATGTTTACATCAAGATGTGAATATTTACGTTGACTTTGGCTGCGTCGATCCATGGGCATTCACATGCCAGTTTTGAAAAATTTTCTTCTCTCCTTTATTTTATTATTATTCTTGAAAAAGGGCAATATCCACATGGGCTAGCCAGGACAACGGCTTCTGTAATTTTCCCCACATTTCATAAAGCAATAGTCGTGAGACAATTTTATAAGCTTCTGTAATTTTCCCAGTGTCTTACATTGTGTATGTATTCCCCTCACGCCACAACAGGACAATGCTGTTCAATTGATAAAGCTGACAATGCACAGACGCTCTACTTTCCATGCATACAAACAGATGATGTCCCACTGCATTCTTAACTTATGAATGTTAAAGTAGTGTTTTGCATTTAAAGTTTTAAAATTTATTAATAAAATATAATTTAATTTTAAAACTTTAAAAAAGTGTAATTAAATCTTAAATTTATTACGAAAGTATAATCAAGTCCTAAAATTTTTAAAAAATGCAATAGACAAAATAACTTAATTGCGCTTTTTGAAAGTTTTAAAACTCGATTGAGTTTTTGTGATAAGTTTTAATAAATAATTGAACATTTTGTAAGTTTCAGTATTCAATTATACTTTGATAACAAGTTTTAAAACTTCTAATGCATTTATTCATTTATTTTTGCAAATCTGTTAACTCCAATTGGTGCTCCTCCTGTTTTCTTGACTTGGGCGGAAAGATGCGTTACTACTCCTACATACTCTATTACTGCTAGTGGGAAGCTTGTTGGCTGTTTTAGAGGGCAGAATGGATTAAGACAAGGTGATCCTATCGCATCCTATTTGTTGTGAAGACGGGGCAATTTTTCACTAAAACTCTGCAGCGTAGAATAAGCAAATGAGGTTTTAACCTATGCACCAAGAAATTCAAGCTTACGCACACGTACTTCTGTTTTGCCATTTACTCACTCACTCACTCACTTATACTTTTCTAACAATGATCTGATCTTCTTGAAGAGAGATAAAGAGTCATTTCTTGCCGTAAAATCTGGTATTGAGAAATTCTACAATTATATCCGATCGGAAACTTGACCTCAAAGGACTGAGATGTCTGGAGCTAAAATCAGGGCTAGACTATTAAGTGACTTCTTCGAACTCAGTCCCTTTAAAGCTGGTTCAAACAATTGGGAAGCGATCGAAAATGCTCCTCAGTTTCACACTCAAGCAAAAAGTGCGTGAATGTGCTTTAGATGGAGTAAGAAACTCCACGATCTAAGCACGAGAAAATGTAAATTGTATTGGGATTGCAATTACAATCAATTGAAATAGTTGAAATTGAAAACGCATCGAAATCAAATTACAAGGAATTGAACATGGAAATGAAAGTACAAGGAAAAGTAAAGATAACTCTCGGTGATGAAGGGTGCGTTGGTCAATTTGCCGCTTCAGCCTTTTAATGTTCTTCAAAAGAAGTGGCACCATATCTATCCTGGAAAATTTCATTTTGGTACCCAAAATGGGGGTATTTTTTCAAAAAAGGATTCAAAGTGGACCTAGTGTCAAATTGGTACCCAAAGTACTTAATCAGTCTCAAATTGGTACTCAAAGTCCCCAAAAAGTCTCAAATAAGGGCTTGGGTGGCTAGCCAGCCAAAATGCCCTCTAATCGGCGATCCTGCGACTGTTCCGGTGATCGGAATAGTATTTATATATATTTTTAGACTTCTTTCTTTTTCATTTTTCTATTTTTTTTTTCCTTTTCTTTTTTTTTCTCTCTTCCCTCTGCCGGGCATAGCCAGGGCCGGCGGAGGTCACTTGCCCTCACCAGCAAGGGCAACCCAGGGTCGGGTGAGGGTTGCCCTCGCTGGTGTCAGGCGAGGGCCTCCCTCGCTTGGGCTGGGTGGGCGAGGGAGACCCTCACCCTCGCTGCGAGCCTTCGGCGAACGCTCCCGTAGATCTCCGAATCCGACGGCGATGGGGAAGAAGGGGCGTAGGGGGGGTGGAGGGCAAGGGCCTTCGATTGATCGGATCGTCGGTGTGGTGTGGGTGTGGGGGGAGGAGGATCGATGACGATGCTGGTGGTTGCTTCTGCCATCTACTTCCTAAACCTCCGTGGCAACATCCTCATTAACCACCTATACCGCACTCTGACCCTCGCCAGATTCGGCGAGGAATGCTCTTACCAGATCTAGCGAGGGTTGCTCTCACCTGCCCAGCCTTGGCGAGGGCGGCCCTCAACCGACGTCGGCGAAGGCAACTCAGGGTTAGGCGAAGGCCGTCCTTGCTTGGGCTGGGTGGGTGAGGGCGGCCCTCGCTAGATCCGGCGAGGGATGCTCTCGCTGAAGGATTGAGGTGAGGGCGAGGGTCGCCCTCACCTGCCTAGCCTAGCCCAGGCGAGGGCCGCCTCCGTCTAAGGCTGGTGACCTTCGCCTAAGGCTGGCGACCTCCGCCGGCCTCGGCTATGGTCAGCGGATGGAAAAGAGAGAGAGAAAAAAAAAGAAAAAGGAAAAGAAAAAACATAACAAGGAAAAAAAGTATAAAAATATATAAAAATATTGTTTCGATCGCCAGAACAGTCGTGGGATTGCCGGCCAGCGGGCATTTTGGCTGGTTGGCGACCCAAGCCCTATTTGAGACTTTTTGGGGAATTTGGGTACCAATTTGAGATTGATTGGGTACTTTGGGTACCAATTTAGCACTAGGTCCACTTTAGACTCATTTTTTAGAAAAAGCCCCCACTTTGGGTACTAAAATGAAATTTTCCGTATCTATCCACTTTGCTTGAAATTCTCCTATTCTGTGGGCAACCGCCTAAGTAAATGGACTAGCTTAACACGCTTTTTTGGAGGAAAAAAACCAGTAAAATTGGGTACTTACGCAAGTATATTTGATCATTCTTTCTACGTAGTGTTTATGATATAGGAAACTTAAGAAATTATAACAAACTTAAAAGGTTGTGGATGCATTATTACAAGTCTTGCTGAAGAATTTTAACTATCTTTTGCAATCACAAGGAAAAAGTGGCATACCGATCTCATGCAGTCATTGAGGAAGCATACGCCCAACCTAGATTTGATACGTATCTCTACAAAATCATGAAGAAAGGAGCAAAAAAAAAAAAAAAATGCACCGTAAGTTTTTGTGTATAAAATTCACCGATATCACAGGCATAAATAATTGTTCATCACAATTTTTCTGGATGTACTCGTGACATGCGTGACCCCACCACGTGATTTTAGATATCAATCGATTGAAGTGGACATACAACAAGTACTTACACAACGATAAATTCTAGCACAATAAGTTGAGCACACATTCAAGCAAAAAAAAAAAGTTGAGCACACAATGAACAGTAAAAAGGGAAGGAAAACAAGAAAAAGCCAAAAGCGGTTCACTTCCCTTCTAACTACTCCCTTAGAAAAATTGTGATTGATCTGACACGGTAGCCGACCATAAAAAAATTGGAGCGAATTGAATTGTGTTGACACCTAAATTTTAGCACATCATGTAGTGGTTAATTGCATAGAAAATTAGGGATTAAATTTTAACCCCTAAACAAAAATATTAAAATTGCATAACATATAGTTTAGGTTCATTTAGATTAATTGCATTCCGCATCGGATCGGCGGTGACAAGCGAGCTTAAAATTCATTACGTGAGTCGAGCTCGGGCATCGAACGAGACTCGGTTCACTCGAAAAGCATGGGCCGAAAATCACACGCAAAAGGGCTTGGTTGTTTTAATTTGAGCTTAAATTAGCCCATTATGCTTAATTAAAGAAAAGCTCAAATTAATTCAGCCCATTTAGAATTAAATTAAAGCCTAAACCTAAGCCCGTTAGGACTAAAAAGCCCGGCTAATTGACCTAGGTTTACACTATAAATATATGTTTATGTCTCATAATCAAGGGGGTTCTCAGAATTTTCAAGATCAGAATTTTTAGAGAACACAAGGGTGAGTGAGAGCAAGAATACACGTGAGAGAGAGAGAGAGAGAGAGAGAGAGAGAGAGAGAGAGAGAATTGTCTCCATTGGTGGGGGGCTTTTCATGAAAAAGTGTCACAAGACAGAGAAGGACAGAGGGAGAATTTCCTTCACCTTCTTCGTGCTTCATCTAGAACCAAAACAAAGAAGCTCTGTCATTGCCGCTTCCTGACGTTGACGTTGTTGATCTGCGATGTGCTGCTGCCATGTCTAGCTTCACATCCCCACTGTGTGCACGAGTTGCTGCGTCCCTGCTGCCTTCACGAGCCGAGAAGCTGTCGCGGACCCCTTTTTTGCTCGAGACGACGAGACCGCCGCCCTTCAGAGTCAGCGATCTTCCTGTGTTTCTATTTTGCAGGCAAGCCAAAGTTGTCCTGTAGATTATCAAACCGAGCTCAATACCGTCACAAGCATCACACCGAGACTATCATCCACCGCTGCGTCACTGACGCGAGCGTCATCGTTCCCGACGCCGCACCACCGTGACAACGCCAAGACCCGCAACCTCCTTCACCAATTCCACATCGTGAGCTAGCCGCTGAGACCAAGTTCCACCGACAAACACCACCGCGAGCCCGATCTCGAGACGATTCAGATTTGAAAAAAATCTGCAAATCAGGTAATTATCTTATCCTGATTCGATTCGAATATTTTGTTGCCTGTTTTGTGCTTATTGATATCTAATCTTGCATATTTAGATAATAAGCATTATTCCAATTAGGATTTTATTTCTTTTTTTGAAATCTTGGATATCTATTACTTTTCAAACTTGGATAAATTTAGAATTTTCAAAATCTTTTGAATATATCCAAGATATTTAAGATATCGAGAATTTTTCAAGATGTGATCGATTAGGAAAATTTCCTAATCCGCAACCGCACACGTGAAAATAAATCTATCTATCAGGCTTTAGATAGAGTTATTTCCATAGCGGGTATTTCGAATTTTAGGATCGATCTGTCAGGCTTCAGATCGAAACTTAATTCGAAAGATTTGGCGGTTATATATTTTTTTACTTGATTTTAATTTCGAATTTTGATTTTAAAAAAAAACAAAAGATCACTCTAGAATAGGTTAATTTCTTTAGTTTAAAATTGCGTGTCTAGATAATTAGCATTTTTAATTCCGAATTTTATTAAAAAAAATACAAAAAAATAAATAATATGCACGTCATTAGAAATAGGTCACGTCGTCGCATGACATATAATTTGCATGTTAGATTGCATTAATCGCATGTCAATTTTTTGCACGTCATTACATATAGGTTAGCTTTCATTTAAATAAGTGAAAATAAAAATTTCTGCACCTTTAAACTTTAAGTCAGGATTTATCAAAATTGCCAAATTGGGTATTTTTCTTGAAATTGGTACCGAAAGGGCGTTAGGGAATCTAGCGTAACCAAGTCTCCGAATTCATAATTTCTGGTTCGTAGAAATAAAATAGTACTCCCGCTATTTTATTTAGGTTTCTAATCAACCTACCTTAAATGATTAGTGGCGACTCCTATTGAAAATATTTGCATGCTCATAATTGGACCTAAGTTGCGATTTGGTAGAGTTTGGGAGAACTCGAGCTAGGTTAGTTAATTTAATTGATCTAGTAATCCATTAGCCTAAGATCAAAAACTCCGATTTTTTAGGTCGCGACAGCTTGGCGACTCCGCTGGGGAGAAAATGAATTTTTTTGAAAATTTATGGAGGACTTAGGCCAAAAAAGAATTTCCAAACAAAAATCACTCGATTTGGCAAAAATTAATTGAATTCTCATTTTTAAGTGTTAAATGTTTTTGCAGGATGGGAGTTATAAGGGGAGTAGTGATTGGCTAATCCTTTGTTTTGCAGGTTTGGTGGAGTGAAATTTAATTTAATTTTCGCACTATTGAAGTGTTGGTTGCATATAATTGTTGTGCATGATTTACAGTATTTGCACTACATCACACACAACCTGTGACCGAACCTGGGTCACACCCATAGTTTTAAGATGGTATTTAGGTGGTTCTTTAACCTTGGCGGTAAGGCTTCGCTAAAGGTTATCCCATTTGAATCCCGAAAATTTTTTCAAAAAATGGCTCAAGGGTCGTCCTCATGCACGTGAGGCTACAACGCATGGGGGTGCCCTTGTCGACCGAACCAAGCCGAAGTGATTGGACTCGACTAGTCATGACTATTGTATGCGAGGCTGCGACTAGTCATGACGATTGTACGCGAGGCTGCGACGCGTCGTTTCGTTCATCATTTCACTTTGCAAAAGCCATTAGGATAGATAGATTAAGATTTAAACTCACGATTCATGTGCATGTCTATGTTATTGACATTTTCTCCCCAAAGACGGTAATTTCTCGAGCTTTATCTTTGGTTTTCTTCATCTTATTTTGAGTCGGTCCATGATTTAGGTTGAGTCATTTGGCACGTGATTTATATAAGAATGGGTCGCCTTGATATCCGTTTCGTGCCTACTCCGAAGCTGGAGCTCAAGAAGCTATGGAGCCAGTTGAAGCCAGATGGTCAGCAGTACGTTCTCAAACGCATTGGATTCATGCTGCCAATCCTAGACATAGATGTTCAGAGCGGGATCATGCAGGCATTCGCTCATTTTTGGTGCCCCGAGACAACCACATTTGTGTTGGGAGGTAAGTTTGAGCTCACACCGACTCTGGAAGAATACAGTATTGCCATTGGAAAATCGATTGAGTTAGATATAGTCAAACCACCCATTAAGGTAGATCCTGTGGTAGTGCTTGCTGAATTTTTGAATTTGACTAAAAAGGAAATTGAAAAAGTGCTAAGGGGTAATTGTCAAGCATGCCCATTATCTTTTCTTATCGAATGTTTTGAAAATAACTCTGTCCTCATGAGATCTAAAATTTTTATCTTAGCTTTTTTTGGACTCATCATTTTTCCATTCCGTCAAAATGCTATTGATCCTGTCATAACTTGGACGGTAAAACTAATATGTGGTGGAGTTAGTTTTATAAACACAATTCTAGCAGAGACTTTCATATCTCTGACACGATTCAAGAAAGGAAAAGATAGAACTTTTCGAGCCCCGATTGAGCTTTTACAAATCTGGCTTTTCTCACACCTTTCTCAATTTGGGGAAGATATGACTGTATTTGAAATGGGCATGACCGATAACCCTATTTTAAGGTTCAAACAAATACAAGATCAAACTAAGAGTTTGCACTATACGCAATGGGTCCATCTGTTCAAAGATCCAAACTCTAAGATTTTCCTTTGGCAAGCTGTGTGGTTTCGGGAGGTCGAGGCTCGACTATACCATGGCAATCAGAAGCCCATACCTTTGATGGGCATTTATGGGGCAACCTGCTATCAGCCCCTTCGGGTTACACGTCAATTCCGAGTTCTGCAGGATGTCCCACCTCCACTCAGGCCCAATGAATTTCAAGTCCAGTTCGAGAAAGGCGAGTCCTACAGAGTCGAGCTTAGGCGTCATTCTGAGGCTTGGCAGAATTGTTCCACTCAGAAGCTGATTTGGCCCGCAGATAAACCCACTGGAAGAATGAAGCGTCACTTTGCCACGGACCGGTATGTTCAGTATCATACCATCCCTGCTGAGATACTCCCGAAGATCCCGGTCGTGACAGTACGGCATACCCTTCAGAGTCAAATCAAAATCAGCGAAGAAAAGGCGATGAAGGCCCAGGATAAGGCAGATGCTCTGGCTAAAGAGAATGCACGATTACGGCGTGCCTTGAAGGCCCATTCGTCTATAGATCATGTAGCCTCTAAAAAGAGGAAGACCATCTGATTTCTTGTTTGGTTTAGGGAGTTTTTCTTTTTTTTTAGGAGGAAATGTTAGCTTGCTATCAACGTTTTCTGGTAATAGATGTCGTTTCTGAACGATTTTTATAAGAATTCTTTTAAGACATTTTCCATTCTGAGCAATTCAATGAAAAACGTTAAGCTATAATATGTAAATTTTGGAATTAGTCTAAGTTTTGAATGAAGCAATTTGGAATTTTAGGATTTACTGGACTAATTGGTCTTTTGAAAGAAATTTCATCTTGAGGATCTAAGGGATGTCATGGACCGACTCGTTATTCTTACTTGTTGTATTCATTCAATCGTTACTTTTGCAGGTAATTTGCCACGGATCCCCCTCATCCTCATAATACTCGATCGGTGACCAAAAGAAGGATGGCCAATCAAGCCGAGATTGCAGCCATGATTGACGAAAAGCTGAAAGAACACATGAATACAATCAATGAGCAGATCACGGCTGCTATGTCCAAAATGATGAGTGATCTCATGGCCAAGCAACAACAGATCAATGCTATCTCTCAATCGGAGATTCCGCCTCCAACTCGTCAAGGTCTCCGCCTCGACAAAGCTCCTGCAGTGAATACTAATCCAACCTTTCAACTAGACGATGTCATTTTGACTGACACTAGTGCGTCTCCGGCGGCTGATGTTCTTCATCCACCCCTCAATGATGAAAATGCTAAATTGCTGGCTAAGCTCGACCAGAGATTACGTGAAGTAGAGGGAACTCAAAGTTTTCCGCCTGTTGATTTGTCTGTTTTTACTCGGGTCCAAGTGCCCGATAAATTCAAAATGCCAGCCTTCGAGAAGTATGATGGCACCTCGAACCCAATTCAGCACATCGAGATGTACCAGGGGCTCATGAACAGATATGTTTCTAATGGACCTTTAATGATTCAAACCTTTCAAGCAAGCTTGAAGGATGCTGCAATGAGGTGGTATACCAACCACCAGATCAACCGGAAAGACTCGTGGGAAGAAGTAGCAAATCTTTTCGTCAAACACTTCAAGTTCAATCTTGATGTCACCATTACAAGGGAAGACCTGGAGAGAGCTGAGCAGAAAAAAGGCGAGACTCTAAAGGAGTATGCCACTCGTTGGAGGAACATGGCGGGACAGATCATGCCCGAACCTTCAGAACGTGACTTAATGAAGTTGTTCGTGTCCACTCTATCACAGCCGGTTCGTTCACGAATGCTAGTGACGGCCGTCCAATCTTTTAGCCAGCTGATAGCCATGGGTGAGGAGATTGAATCTGGGCTCAAGAAAGGATGGTACAGTGAGTCGGGTTCATCAGGCAAGAGATTTATTAGTAAGAAAGACAAAGAGCATGCCCCTGAAGTCAACATGACTTATGTACAGAAGACGCCAGCTCAGGCTCCGAAACTACAATTTACCACCAAGCAGCCGACCTCTTATGTGCAGCAAGGCCGGCAGGACCCACGCCCGCAGCGCAAAACTCGCCAATTTACTCCACTTCCTGGAACGTTATCTCAGGTACTAGCAGTGCTAAGGAAGAAGAATTTGCTGAGTTCGGAGCCACAAAGATCTAACGCTGCCGGCTTTGCACGATACGATCCGTCGAAGAAATGCGATTACCATAGAGGTGAGGTGGGACATTCGACAGACGACTGCCAAGTACTCAAACATCGAGTACAGGATCTACTAGAGACTGGAGCGTTTGCACTACAGCCAGCCGGTAAGCCCAATGTGCAGAACAATCCACTTCCTGATCATTCGAGCAGTGCAAATGTTGTCCTTGGCCCGGCGGTCAAGCGAGTTCAAGACTTTAGGGTCCCTTTTGAAGATATGTTCGACGCTTTAGTCCGAGCTGGCTATGTTTTGACCGGTGAAATGGTATCATTCGGTGAAATAGAAAAGAAGGTGGATGAGTTGGTAAGAGAGGGAATGATTGGGATGGCTGATGAATTCGGGGTAGTGGCTACTATATCTCAGGTCATCATTGACTGGAATGAAGAACTCGCAATGCTAACCGATGAACAAGTTAAGTTGGATCCTGAGCTAATTGACATGCCCTCTCTTGAAGATGCCTCTGATGATGACCTCGGGATTGTTATACCCGATGCTTCTGAAGCATTGGTGATGGCATCACCTCAGCCCTACGCTTATGAAAGTGACAAGATGGTTCCATGGTCATACAATGTTGATCTGATAACAAGATCGGGGCGAACTTATGCTGATAATCCACCTGTCAAGCCAGTGGTTGAGAAAGAAGCGAAGGAATTCCTAGCTGTGATTAAGGCTAGTGAATATAGTGTGGTTGATCAGTTGAGAAAGTTGCCTGCACAAGTCTCGTTGTTGGAACTTCTTCAGACATCAGAGAAGCATCGGGGTGCTCTTATGAAAGTTTTGAGTGAGGTTCATGTGCCCGAAAATATTGAAGAAGATAAGTTAGAGGGGTTTGTCGGGACGATCCTCCTCAAGGATCAAGTAGCATTTTCTGATGAGGAAATTCCAGTTGAAGGACGTGGTCATAATAAAGCGCTTCATATATCAGTGAAGTACAAGGAGACTCACATGGCTAGAGTGCTTGTTGATAACGGGTCAGCTTTGAATTTATGCCCGTTGGCTACTTTGAAAAGGCTAGGCATTAAACCATCTACCATGCAAGCAGCCAAGACTTCTGTTCGAGCCTTTGATGGAGCAAAGAAGGATGTGATAGGCCAGATTAACTTAGAGCTGCAAATCGGACCTTCGGTGTTCGATATTCTTTTTCAAGTGCTGGATATCCCTTCTGCTTTCAATTTTTTGTTAGGGCGGCCATGGATCCACAATGCAGGTGCAGTGCCCTCCAGTTTGCATCAGAAGATCAAGTTTGTCGCTGAGGCAAAGTTGGTTACAATTTATGGAGAAGAAGATCACCGAATCTTCAACGCGACATCGGTCCCATACATGGAGCCCGATCATGTTGAGGAGGATAGCTATCATTCATTTGAGATAGTTCAAGTTGTTCAAGCTTCCTCTGACATGCCGTTGCCGGCTCCAGAAGTTTCTAATGCAGCTATCATGGTGGCCAAGGTCATGGTCGGTAATGGTTTTAAGCCAGGTCAAGGTCTTGGGAAGGAAGGTCAAGGCATTCGCGCCCCGATTGAGACAAATGGACAATTCCACAAAGCTGGTTTGGGATATCATGGGTCGGGAAGCCGCGAACAAGACCTCGGTTGTTGCAGAGGCCAAAGAGGAGTAGGTCAAAGTCCCTTACCACCTCCTATTGACCACATTTTTCGCTCAACTGGAGTAGTGGGGGGATATGAGCATTTAAAGCCGAGCCCTACTGAGGATGATCTTGGGCTTATCTTTCCTAAGTCGCCACCAACTCTAACGGACTCTCCTAAGAAGCATGGTAAAGCGATTTTGGTCAGTTTGTCTGATGATTCTGAAGATGATCAGCCACCTTGTATTTTCAAGAAGTCGGAGTCGAGGGTGGTCGACTTTGACTTTAATGATGGTATACCCTACCTCACTGGTTGGTTTGCTGAGACCTCCATTGGTGCAATCGCTGAAGCACCACTTGAAGGGATGGGCGCTGGCCCTCAAGAGTAATTATTTCCAGTTTTCGTATCTCCCCTGCGTGGGAATCTTTATTGTTTTCGATTTTCATTCCAATTCATGTTGCACTTAGGTTTTTCAATCCAATAAGATGTAATTCATTGATTCGATATCAATAAAATTACAGAAGTTTTTATTATTTTGAACCTTGTTGAAGTACCCCAAACCAACCCGATGACGATAACCAACGATTGAAAAAATTTGTCATCTACGGTAAGAACTGAGGGTTGGGCTTCTCAAGAATTCTTGTCTCGAGGTCTTCGAAAGCAAAATGAATTTTTAAAAAAAAAGCAATGATCAATTTTCGAAAATTGCATGTAGTTAAGCCCTGTCTTGTCCTTTTGATCTATTTCCTTTATGTTTCAGGACTAATCTCGAGGCATGCGAAGGGACGGGAATCATGGATCCTCATATATGTGATGCAAGTCAATCCAATGACTCAGACGATTCTGATCCGAATGATGAAGAAATACAACGGAACTTGGAAATCCATGAGAAATCCAAGCCTTTGACTGTTGAAGAAACCGCGGTGATCAATCTTGGCGACATTGAGAATCCTAGAGAGGTGAAAATTGGGGCATGTCTCCCTAAAGATGTGGCCAAACGCTTAACTCAATTGTTGAAGGATTATCAAGACATCTTTGCCTGGTCTTATACTGACATGCCGGGTCTTGATCGATCAATCGTCGAACATTGTCTACCGACTGATCCTTCGGTTGAGCCCGTGAAGCAAAGGCCGCGAAGAGCTAAGCCAGAACTGGCAAAGAAGATCAAGGAAGAGGTCATGAAGCTTCTTGACGTGGGATTTATTGAGACTACCCAATATTCAGAATGGGTCGCTAATATAGTCCCAGTGTTGAAGAAAGATGGACGGGTTCGAGTTTGTGTTGACTACCGAGATCTGAACAAAGCTAGCCCTAAAGATGATTTTCCACTCCCACACATTGATATGCTTGTGGACAGCACAGCCGGGTTCGAATTATTTTCCTTCATGGATGGTTTCTCAGGTTATAATCAGATCTTAATGAACGAAGATGATAAGTTGAAGACAGCATTTACCACTCCATGGGGGACATTTCATTACAAGGTGATGCCTTTTGGTCTTAAAAATGCTGGAGCAACTTACCAACGGGCAATGGTCACGTTGTTCCATGATATGATGCATAATGAGATTGAGATCTACGTTGATGACATGATTGCAAAAACTCGGCGTGGAGAAGATCACATAGAAACTTTGATGAAATTATTCGATAGGCTTCGCAAGTTCAAATTGCGCCTCAATCCAGCAAAATGCGTGTTCGGGGCGGCCTCTGGCAAACTACTCGGCTTCATTGTCAGTAACAAAGGGATTGAAATTGACCCGTCAAAAGTGAAGGCCATTTGTGAAATAAAATCTCCCTCTTCGGTGAAGGAAATTCGTAGCTTGATGGGTAGACTAAATTATATAGCCAGATTTATTTCTCAGCTATCTGAGACAGCAAAACCTTTCTTTAAACTTCTCAAGAAGAATGCGCTGGTTAGATGGGATGAAGAATGTGAACAGGCATTCGACAAGCTTAAGCACTACTTGATGAATTCGCCGGTGCTTGTTCCGCCGACACCAGGGCAACCTCTGATACTGTACCTTACAATCCACAGTGAATCCTTAGGCGCCATGCTTGCTCAACGAAGTGAAGAGGATGGAAAAGAGCGTGCGATTTATTATTTGAGTAAGAAGTTCACCGCCTCTGAGATGAACTATTCTGAAATAGAAAGAACGTGCGCCGCACTGGTTTGGGTGCTACACAGGTTGAGGCAATACACTTTGCATTATCAGATATTGCTTGTAACAGAATGTGATCCCATCAAATATTTGCTCAATCAACCCGCTTTGGTTGGAAAACTGGCAAAATGGCAGATTCTCATCTCAGAATTCAATGTTCAATTCTTGTCTCAAAAATCAGTCAAAGGACGAGTAATTGCTGATGTCCTGGCCGAAAATCCTGGGAAAAATGAGGATCTAGGTCCGTTAGAGGATAGAGTCATGCCAATTGATGAGTATGTATGGACCATGTATTTTGATGGGGCCGTAAACTTATCAGGATCAGGTATCGGGGCCGTTTTAATATCCCCAGGCGGTCAACATTATCCAGTGGCTGCAAAATTGATATTTCCTTGCACGAACAATATCGCTGAATATGAAGCATGCATCATCGGGTTACAAGCCGCTATCGAAATGGGAGTAGCTCGACTTAAGGTGTTCGGGGATTCAACCCTCATTATTCTTCAGACCGTTGGTAAGTGGCGAACTAGGAATGCTAAGTTGCAGCCCTATCACGCCTATTTAGAGGAGTTAGTGGAAGAGTTTGAAGACATTTCGTTCGAATACTTGTCAAGGACTCAAAACCATTTTGCCGATGCTTTGGCTACTTTATCGGCAATGCTACGAGTGACAAGTGGGTTAGAAGTTGAACCTTTAAAGATAGAGGTTTTACAGAAACCAGCTTATTGCATGGCCACAACAGAAGAGCCTGACGGCAAGCCGTGGTATCATGATATCAAGGCATATCTTCAAACACAGGAATTTCCTGACAAAAGTACCACATCTGACCAGAAGTATATCAAGAAAATGGCGTCGAAGTTCTTCTTGAGCGGAGAATGTCTATACAAGCGGTCCTATGATTCGGTCTTATTAAGGTGTGTTGATTCAACCGAGGCTATTCATTTGATGCTAGAAGTACATGAGGGAGCATGCGGTCCTCACATGAATGGTCATATGCTAGCAAGGAAGATAATGAGGATGGGTTATTACTGGCTCACTTTAGAGAGTGATTGCATTCAACATGTCCGAAGTTGTCACAAATGCCAGATCCATGGTGACAAGATTAATACTCCCCCGAATGAATTGCATCAGATGTCTGAACCATGGCCATTCTCTATGTGGGGCATTGATGTGATTGGCCCAATCAATCCTAAAGCGTCAAACGGACATCGGTTTATCCTGGTCGCTATCGATTATTTTTCGAAGTGGATTGAAGCTATGTCCTATACGTCAGTGACGGCACGGAATGTGGTGAAGTTCATTCGTCGAGACATCATTGCTCGATATGGTGCACCTGAGACCATAATTACTGACAATGGGTCGAATCTGAATAATAAATTGGTGGATGATCTGTTCAAGGAGTTCAAGATCAAACATCTGAATTCCTCTCCATATCGTCCGCAGATGAACGGAGCGGTCGAAGCAGCCAACAAGAATATCAAGAAAATTTTGGCTAAAACAGCTGAGAATTATCGTGATTGGCATGAGAGATTACCATTTGCACTTATGGCATATCGAACTTCTATCCGGACATCTACAGGGGCAACTCCATATTCTCTTGTGTACGGTATGGAAGCAGTCTTACCTGTTGAGGTTGAGATTCCTTCGTTACGTATTCTTTCACAGGTACAATTGTCAGAAGCAGATTGGATCCAGCAGAGATTAGACCAGTTGAACCTGATTGATGAGACAAGGCTTAGAGCTATATGTCATGGCCAGTGCTACCAACAACGAGTTGCTAAATCTTTCAACAAGAAAGTCAAACCTCGACGTTTTCAGGTAGGCGACCTTGTCCTGCGGAAGTTATTGCCGATAGTTCCTCTTGCAGAAGGAAAATTCGCCCCAAATTATGGCGGCCCGTACATTGTGAAGAAAGTCCTTCCAGGAGGTGCTTTAATTTTGGCCGAGATGGATGGTCGTGTTTTTTCCAGTCCAGTTAATTCTGATTCTGTGAAGAAGTATTACACTTGATTTGTACTCATTCTAACTTTATCTCAAATTGAATTTCATGAATCAATTCATGTTACTAAGCTTTGTTTGAGGAAAGCTTTTGATCTGGCAATCTATTTCTGTCCTAATGAAGTGATCATATTGCATGAGAGACTTCAAGGTGACGAAAGGCAAGCCATTTCCGTACACGTCCTGAATAATAATCCCCAGTGCGAGTTGAGTGAAAATTCCGTGCTGACAAGGTAAAGGATTATCTCACGAAAAGTATGACGACCAAAATGATGAGAGGCATTCATTTCCTCTATCTAAACACTACAGGTTATCATTTGCTTAACCCTTTGAACGGAGTTTCATTTGTTACCCCTGTCAGGAACAACCCCCATACTGGGGCAATTTCTTAAAAAGTTCAAAATGGTTAGAATTTTCTTGCTTTCACTTGCATCAATCTTCAAGTATATTTATTGCATGCAAATTCTGTGTTAGCTTGAGTGCCTTAGATATGACGAAGAGCATTTCTTTCGCTATCCTACACACTTTATCCGTTGCTTAGCCCATTTGAGCCTACAATTTCATTTCATAAGAACCCAATTGGTGATCATCCCTCACACTGGGGCAAGGTAAAAACCATTGCTATCTGCACAGCATATTCGGAGCGCCAATGAAGACCCTGAGGATCCAAATGTTAGTCATTCAGTCAAAACAAGCCAAAGTGTGGCTGGCCAATGTATGCATTGTAGACAGTATATGCCAAAAGTTCAAAAAAAAAAAAAAAAAAAAAAAAAAAAAAAAAAAAAAAAAAAACTAAGGGGCATGAAAAAGCAGTGTGCCTGGTAAAAGCAAGGCCAATGCCAGTAAAAATGATGAGAGAAAGAAAGGCTTTTGTGAAAACTGAGTCAATATGCAAGATCATTCTTCAGGGAAGAGACCATTTGAAGGTTCATTTGTGGAGTAATTGCTAGAAATAGATCAATGGTACCAGTAGTATGATTGGATGATCACCAATTTCCATGTTCATAATACCCCCTTTGATGGAAATAGGCCATTCATTTCAAGCCTACCCGAATCTACGTTACAACCCTTACCGAAGTCTTTTCAGAATATGGCACTTGAGTTAACGTAGAATTTCAAATGCTTATAAGTGTTGCTCGAAGAAGTGCGAGCAAGATTTTTCTATCTCATTTTTTGCAGCATTCCTGACTTGTAAACCCGGAGCAACTTGTGATATCATTCTTTCAATAGCCTCGACTCGAAGAGTCCCTTTTGCTAAGCCATTGACCAAGCTTGCATTTCAGTCCTTATAAAGACCTCTCAGATTGGCCAAGTCATACTGATTTTGAGAATATCCGAACCCTTGTCAAGCACGATGAAAAGAGTTTGAGTGATTCTTATACCCACATCAAAGGTCGGGTCAAAAGCCTTTCATTGAGAGTGAGTGGAAAGTCCTTTCTGATCAAAGGTCTCTCATTTAATGTGATCAAATTGTCAAAAGGACGAAATGATTGTTCTTATTGATAAATTCCCCAGTGAAGCTTAGTAATGCTAATGTGATCAAATTGTCAGGAGGACGAAATTGTTGTTCTTATTGATAAATTCCTCGGTGAAGCTTGGTAATGCAAGCAGATTCTTGAAAAATGTTTTCTTTGCCCCTGCGCATGTGCTAGTTTAACCTTTTCTCAGGTAAAAAACAGGTGCATTGCAATTGGCTCTCCCATAACATAAGAAGAATTCAGGTACGTCTACTAATTATTCTTCATTGTTTCTCCCTCCGGAATAGGAGAAATTATCTCTTTCATATGTTTATCAAATGGAATAGGTGACATATCTCTGGGTGCTGCTAAGTGGAGTACGAAGCACACCCCATCTCTTGGTGTTGCCAAGTGGAGTACACGGCACACCCCATTTTATGTTGCCAAGTGGAGTACGCGGTAGCATAACATCCCATTTCATGTTCGCCAAGTGGAGTACGCGGCGGCATAGTTTCTCATTTTGTGTTGTTCAGTGAAATAGACAACACACCCCATTTAAATGTTTGCCCAGTAGAACAGGCAGCATAGTTTCTCATTTCGTGTTCACCCAGTGGAATAGGTGGCACAACTAACCTCATGTTCACCCATTGGAAGAGGTGACATGATCCTTTTCGTGATTGCCCAGTGGTATAGGCAACACGTCCTCATTCTTTCTTCATATCATGCGCTATTTCGCATCTGTAGGAAACTACGGGTAACAGATAGGCAATCCAGTACCTTGAAAACCTTACTTCCAGTGGACGAGAAGTTTGGAGATCAAGGGAGCTCACAGCATTATAAAGCTTTCCCTCATTTGGACGCTTTTTGTGCGATCCGTATGTAAGGCTCTTTCACCGAAGTGAGAAGCCTTAGCATATGTTCCTTATTATTTGCATATCACGCATCATTGCATCAAAAAAAAAAAAAAAAAAAAAAAAAAAATCGTTCATCATTTTGCATGGTCTAAATTTAGGTTTCAGTCTTTGAGCGAAACCTCTACGAGCTTCCACTCAAAGAGGGGCAGCTGTTGACACCTAAATTTTAGCACATCATGTAGTGGTTAATTGCATAGAAAATTAGGGATTAAATTTTAACCCCTAAACAAAAATATTAAAATTGCATAACATATAGTTTAGGTTCATTTAGATTAATTGCATTCCGCATCGGATCAGCGGTGACAAGCGAGCTTAAAATTCATTACGTGAGTCGAGCTCGGGCATCGAACGAGACTCGGTTCACTCGAAAAGCATGGGCCGAAAATCACACGCAAAAGGGCTTGGTTGTTTTAATTTGAGCTTAAATTAGCCCATTATGCTTAATTAAAGAAAAGCTCAAATTAATTCAGCCCATTTAGAATTAAATTAAAGCCTAAACCTAAGCCCGTTAGGACTAAAAAGCCCGGCTAATTGACCTAGGTTTACACTATAAATATATGTTTATGTCTCATAATCAAGGGGGTTCTCAGAATTTTCAAGATCAGAATTTTTAGAGAACACAAGGGTGAGTGAGAGCAAGAATACACGTGAGAGAGAGAGAGAGAGAGAGAGAGAGAGAGAGAGAGAGAGAGAATTGTCTCCATTGGTGGGGGGCTTTTCATGAAAAAGTGTCACAAGACAGAGAAGGACAGAGGGAGAATTTCCTTCACCTTCTTCGTGCTTCATCTAGAACCAAAACAAAGAAGCTCTGTCATTGCCGCTTCCTGACGTTGACGTTGTTGATCTGCGATGTGCTGCTGCCATGTCTAGCTTCACATCCCCACTGTGTGCACGAGTTGCTGCGTCCCTGCTGCCTTCACGAGCCGAGAAGCTGTCGCGGACCCCTTTTTTGCTCGAGACGACGAGACCGCCGCCCTTCAGAGTCAGCGATCTTCCTGTGTTTCTATTTTGCAGGCAAGCCAAAGTTGTCCTGTAGATTATCAAACCGAGCTCAATACCGTCACAAGCATCACACCGAGACTATCATCCACCGCTGCGTCACTGACGCGAGCGTCATCGTTCCCGACGCCGCACCACCGTGACAACGCCAAGACCCGCAACCTCCTTCACCAATTCCACATCGTGAGCTAGCCGCTGAGACCAAGTTCCACCGACAAACACCACCGCGAGCCCGATCTCGAGACGATTCAGATTTGAAAAAAATCTGCAAATCAGGTAATTATCTTATCCTGATTCGATTCGAATATTTTGTTGCCTGTTTTGTGCTTATTGATATCTAATCTTGCATATTTAGATAATAAGCATTATTCCAATTAGGATTTTATTTCTTTTTTTGAAATCTTGGATATCTATTACTTTTCAAACTTGGATAAATTTAGAATTTTCAAAATCTTTTGAATATATCCAAGATATTTAAGATATCGAGAATTTTTCAAGATGTGATCGATTAGGAAAATTTCCTAATCCGCAACCGCACACGTGAAAATAAATCTATCTATCAGGCTTTAGATAGAGTTATTTCCATAGCGGGTATTTCGAATTTTAGGATCGATCTGTCAGGCTTCAGATCGAAACTTAATTCGAAAGATTTGGCGGTTATATATTTTTTTACTTGATTTTAATTTCGAATTTTGATTTTAAAAAAAAACAAAAGATCACTCTAGAATAGGTTAATTTCTTTAGTTTAAAATTGCGTGTCTAGATAATTAGCATTTTTAATTCCGAATTTTATTAAAAAAAATACAAAAAAATAAATAATATGCACGTCATTAGAAATAGGTCACGTCGTCGCATGACATATAATTTGCATGTTAGATTGCATTAATCGCATGTCAATTTTTTGCACGTCATTACATATAGGTTAGCTTTCATTTAAATAAGTGAAAATAAAAATTTCTGCACCTTTAAACTTTAAGTCAGGATTTATCAAAATTGCCAAATTGGGTATTTTTCTTGAAATTGGTACCGAAAGGGCGTTAGGGAATCTAGCGTAACCAAGTCTCCGAATTCATAATTTCTGGTTCGTAGAAATAAAATAGTACTCCCGCTATTTTATTTAGGTTTCTAATCAACCTACCTTAAATGATTAGTGGCGACTCCTATTGAAAATATTTGCATGCTCATAATTGGACCTAAGTTGCGATTTGGTAGAGTTTGGGAGAACTCGAGCTAGGTTAGTTAATTTAATTGATCTAGTAATCCATTAGCCTAAGATCAAAAACTCCGATTTTTTAGGTCGCGACAAATTGAAAGCACACGCACGGTTGAGTGATGTTCATCATGCCTTTGCTGAGGAAGGCTACTTTTTTAATTTGAGAAAACAGTAAAGATTCGCCAAAAAAAACTCTCCTTTCTAATTTGCTCCTTCACGTGATTCCATTTGTCATAATCGCATCCCCTTTTTTTCAATCCGTGAAATGTGGATATTCTTACTTAGGCTCCGTTCGTTTCAGAAAAAATATTTTTTCGGAAAACATTTTTCGTGTTTTTCGGTATTCGGGGGCGGATGAGAAAACATTTTCCTTCCCTCCTCACAAAATAGCCTAAATCTGTGGAAAATGACTTTCACTTCTCAAATCCTGGAAGTCATTTTCTGGAGCTTCTTCTTCTTCTTCACTATTTTTTTTTCATTTTTTTTGTTCTTCTCTTTTCTCAGCGCTGTGGCCGACGACTAGCCAGTGGCGAGGCTTGAGCTCGCTGGCCTTAGGCGACCTCGGCCCCGCTGCTGTCTGGCGACGTCGGGCGAGTCTCCAGCCTCGCCCAGGTTGGTAGATCTAGTGAGGCCAAGCTTGCTCGAGGTTGGCGAGCTCCAACCTCGCCAAATCCGGCGACTTGGGCAAGGCTCGAGCCTCGCCTGAGGTCGTTAGACCTCGGCGAGGCTCAAGGTCGCCGGATATGGACCTCGGCGAGGCTCAAGGTCGCCGGATATGCTGATGCTTTGATTCGTTTGTTTTCTGGTGTTGCTATTTATGGGAGAGAGAGAGAGAGAGAGAGAGAGAGAGAGAGAGGGGAATCGTGGGTTCTTTTTCTTCTCCGGCGACCTCGGGCGACTTGGGCATCGCTAGATTCGACGACCTTGAGCCTTGCCCGAGGTCGCCAGACATCGGCAAGGCTCCGGCGACCTCGGGCGAGGCTCGAGCCTCGCCCAGGTCGCTGAATCTGGCGAGGTCGAGCTCGCCGGCCTCACCGAATCAAGCGAGGCGGAGCGTCGCCATAGGTCAGTGAGGCTCGACCTCGCCGGAATTTGGCGAGCTCGAGCCTCACCGGCATGGGGCGATGCTCGAGCTTGCCTCCGGCCAGTCACCGGCCGCCGGTCGCAGCCATTGCCGGCGACCTGCAGGAGAAGAAGCAAAAGAAAACAAAAAAGAAAAAAAAGAAAAAATTAAAAATATTAAAAGTATTGCAAGAAGGAAAATCATTTCTATACTGAACAACGAAAAATATTTTCTGAAACTTTTTCAGATTTTAGCCGAACATCGAAAAATTATGTTCCAGAAAAACATTTTTCAGGAAAATGACTTTTGAAAAAATATTTTCAAAAAGGGGAATATTTTCCCTCAAATGAATGGACCCTTAGTGGGACTTTACTTCACCATAATTTCGAGGATTAGCTTTCGGTGGAAAAACTATTGCCTAGAGGTCCTTTCCTTTTCCATATGCTCGTGTATTTGTAACTTGCTCTTTGCTTTTTCGGTGCACCAAAGAACATAGATATACACTATCAATCATTTTGCATTGAGCGCTTGTCTGAAAATAAAATGACACCATATGTACATTCATAGAATCAATCTATAGAATACTTTTCCTTACAGATGTAATTAGGCTACAAATGCTCATGTGCTAATATTTTTGTCTTGGCCACATGCCGCCGTGAGATCTGATTCACGTATTTTATGGTGTTTGTACACCAAAAGGGATTATGATGTAATAATAAAAGGGTTTGTCCTCCTTTGATACCCAAAAAAAGTAAAGGTAAATGAGCATGATGGCTCACGCATACAACAACCCTCCTCTTCCTACCGGCCCCCATGAGAACTTTGGAATAAATTATGGAAACTAGATGTCCCGCCAAAACTCAAGATGTTTTTATGGAGTGTTTGCCAAAATGCCTTGCCTACAAAGGATAACCTCCTCAAAAGATACATAATCCCTGACCCAGTTTGCCCTCTTTGCCAGCAGAACTGAGAAACCCTTGAGCATTTGTTCCTCCTCTGTTCATGGACTCAAGAAATCTGATCAGATTCGCGGGTACAAGTTAGGATTTCGAGTCATTGACTCAATCGAATTGATCAATGGTTACTAAATTACTGAAGTACTAAAAGGGATGTGTAAAACCTGGAGCTTGTCACAGCCATTCTCTAGCACATAAGGAAATCTCGTAACAATTTAATATTTAGGGGCACCAAACTAGATCCGAGGAGTGTTGTCACGGATGCCTATGCAATGAACGACAAAATTACTCACTGGAGCTCCAAACCCATAGGAAAAGGGAAAAGGAAGGAAAACTCACAGATTTCTTGGATTCCACCGCGCTCGGGATCTCTGAAATAAACGTAGATGCAGCGTTTTTGGAGAGAGAAGGGGCTGGTGCGGTGTCGTGGGTGTGTCGAGACTCCTCCGGAACGCTGATTGACAGATTCTCAAGCTCTGTGCAGGTTCGATCTCCCCTACATGCTGAAACCTTAGCTTTGTTGGAAGCGTTGAAGTGGCTAAACTCATGTGGCTTTGAAGAGAGAGAATGTGAAGAGATAGAGTGAGAGTTAGACAATCTCTTTTTAGTTAGAATGCTTCAAGGCACTGATAAGGTCTCTTGGGAAGTCCACGCGCTGATCAGAGAGAGTAAAGACTTGCTTATCAAAAGTAAAAGGTCTTCGGTTGGCACTCTATGCACGGACCCGGAACAAGGTTGCGGACTGGGTCGTAAAATCTCAAGTCCATAATATCCTCACACTCAACTGGATTTTCAATCCACCACAAGCTCTTTGAGATTTGTTATGCTTAGAAGCTTGCTTAGTGTACTTATCAGCTTTTTAACATGAATGAAATGGCTTCCGTTTCTGACAAAAAAAAAAAAAAATCGAGCATGATGGCCATGGTCTTTTGTTCCTGTGTACCAGTTTTATGTAAACAGAATTGTGGGTTGAAAATAGTCGTCGGACATTTTTTTATAAAGATCCAAGTGGGCCAGAAACCTAAATGAAAAGGAAAACAGCTTGCAAGAAAATACCTTAAAACTGAAGTTGGACTGCCATCTCAATTAAGTTTTCACAATAGGCCTAAGTCAGTTTAGGACCTTTAAAAAGTTCGTATACCAATTTGATTAGGGAAAACAGGAAAGACAAGTCTCAACCTGCTGAGTTTTTGTAATCTGGGAATGCTAGACAGAAGGCTTGTCAGGTTCTTGCACTTATTTAAAGAGATAAGGTTTTCCATGAATGAAGTCTTTCAAATTGAAGTTCTTGCATTCCCTCTAACAAATAAGTTGTGTAGAAAGACAATGAAACCAACTGTGATAAACATTCTGAAGCATTCACGTTCAATGTGTTGAGTCCACGGCCTACAACTGATCCCACCATTCTTTATTGACATTGTGGGGGGCACTCGTCAACATTGTCCAAAATCACAAGCTTTTCTATTAATATGTCTGTGAAATTTTATTATGATTTGTGATTTTTGTAGGAGAGAGAGAGAGAGAGAGAGAGGTGTGTTGGTGAAGGAGGCGATCTTTCCTGGCATGAAAGAGAAAGACGAGGCAGAGAGAGGTGACGAATGAAGGGCACCACAATGTTTTCCACACAAAGTGCACGTCACATGGCAAGGTTTACGATGCTATTATTGATGGAGGAGGCTTCAAGAATGTTGTAGTAGCTGTGGTCGAGAAGTTGAAGTTGCCGATGGAAAAATAATCCTTACCCCAACAGGTCTCAATAGTTAAGGGAGGGAAATGAACGAAGGTCTCCAACTCTATTTAGTTCAATTTTCTATTGCAAATAGATACCATGACAAAGTATGCTATGTTGTGATTCCAATAGATGTGTCATATGTCACTTAGACGATCATAGCAATATTACCATTGAACTATTCATGATGGATTCGGAGACACTTATTCCTTCAAAAAGGATGGTGTATAGATTATTCTTGCACCATTAAAAATTGATAATGGCCCCAAGTAGGCAAAGGAAGAAATTGTTAAAACATCCTTGTCTGGATTAATAAAAGCCTAGGAGGAAACACATGTTGCATGTGCGCTAGTGGTACATGAAGAGAACGAAGAATCACAGGAATTGCCTAGACAAGTGAAAAACCTTATGGCGAAAGGACTGGTGGAAGAAAGTGCTAGTCCTTGGGCTGTGCCAGCTAGGCGGGGCCAAAGGGCCATTCCGGGCTCAGTTGCTCCGGGCCCATTTATTTTCTAAATTAATTTAAATTCTTTTAATGAAAAAAATAAAGAAAACTAATTTTTTCAATTTTTAAAATTAACAAGAAATTTAATTAAGAAAAATTTAATTTGAAAAAGCACCCATTCAATTAAAGCAAATTGAAATACAAGTATATCTTCGAGTAATTTGAAAAAGAAAATTACATGTAATGGTGCCCTACTAACAACGACACACAAATTACACCAAAGAGAATGTCTAATAAATTTGGGGTCTTCGGTGCCCAGTTCCTCACCATAATTTGGATGATAGAATGTCGTTGTTGTCCTCGTGTTCATATTGGGCACTTTCCTCTAGAGTCAATTCTTGCAAAAACCAATCATGTCCGGCAAAAACCATTTCTAAATTTTCTGCCTAGACTTTTTGTCTTCCAAGATCTGTTAGTTAGTATTAAACATGGGATCATAAATGCTGATGGGTTAGTAAGTCACGAGCCATGGTGAAAAGAATCGAAAAACTGGCAGCTTCCCTCTTCCATCATTTCAGAATGTTGATATTGTTTTTGCCAACTTTATCAATGTATTTGGAGTGATCTATTCCCAAGCACGTCTCCAACTCATTGGTAGACAAAGACAAAGACTTAACGGAAGATTCAGGGGCGTTCTTCTTCTTAGTAACCACAGAAATTTCTGGTCCAGTCTTTTTTTAGTTAAAATTGGCTTTTGTAGCAATAAAATTTATTTAATAATAAAAAAATATATATATTGGCCACTTCAAATTGAAAAATGAGCAAAGTTATGCCCCCATCGAGCAAAGCTACGAAAATTGAAGTTTCAGTGTATGGTCTTCAATTCATAGTAATGACTTTACCGTATAACCTTACTATTGCATGATAATGGACATATTGGTGCCGCTGAATGCAGATTGTCTAATTAGATTGACATATTTTATGCATCGAATGCGGAAAACTTCTAAAAGGATGCACTGGACTCGACTTTTCGGTGCAGCTTTCGAATTTAAAGTTCTCTTTCCCAGTCAAAGCATATGTCAGACATAATAATAGAACAATACTTCAATACAGTGGCCCTTTACTTATACTCGACACAGCAAGGCAGAAATCGATGTCATAAGGTAGGTTGACTCGATCTATTGCCGAGACCTTTACTTAGGCATGAAGCTTCTCGAGTTTCAACACTTTGGCTGCGTTTGGGAATGACTTTCTCAAGTGCCTTTGAGCGTCCAAAGCTCCTTAAGCCAAATATTGAATGTTTGGTAAAATTTTTAAAACCCACCTTGAGAAAAAGTTGGTCTTGAGAAGTTTGAAAGCCCAAGGCAGGTGTGTCACGCCCCGAACTCTATGAGTGCGCGATCATCCTTTCGTGGTCACAATGTACGCAACATCCTAGGACTTATTGCCGACCCAATCGAAACACTAACGAGCAACGCATGCGGAAACAACCTCGAACTCTCCATACAACATATAGACAGTGGGATAATACAGAGACAAAGGATATACATCAACAAGACATTTTTATAAACATAACATCGATTACAATACATACATTTGCAAGCCTTTTACGAGGCCACTATTTACGAACCACGCACAACAAAAAGGATCGGGTGATTGGTAAGCGTAACTCATCTACAAAAGGGGTACTCAAAAAACGGGGTAACTCAACCCATCCTCAATCCCCCTAGTATTCTGGCAGTGTCTCCGGATTAATCACGGTCGCGGGTCTGAAATGATTTGGTTATACAACCATGAGAACACTTCTCAATAAGCAAACTACCTAAGCCTCGCTTAGGCCAAAGAGTATTTCCAGACAATTCTAAACATGCAATACTAACATCCAATATGTCATAACAATCATAGGCACCCTTACCTCGCCTCGGCACATACGTAAGCCCTGCACGTTAGAATAACGCCATAACATGGCAATTTGCTCCTCGAGCACATAATACAACCACATAACGTAAATGTGTATAACACGATTATTAATCCAGACATGCTCAACAGCAACACAAGCACATTGCATTCCCCAATGCATAACACACGATTATAAATGTCTAGATTATTAATGGCCCCTTGGGCCACCGAACTCCCGCCGGTCTTTTGGCGTAACCAGGCATTGTCCCACTACTTTGGCAACGGCAACATCTGGAACCCCTGCCCAGACGGCATTCCACAAAGGAGCATCAATCCAGCCTCCACCGCGATCGGCAACGTCTAGAACCCTCGCCTAGACGGCATTTGAACTCCCGTCGAGTATCGTCTAGAACTCCCGCCTAGATGGAATGTGTCGTGACCATACACATACCTTAGCAATCATTACCAGTTCTTATCTTTGTAAATTAGTCCAATATTAACTAAATCCGTCAAAACACCACGATAATACCGAATAATTCTCGAGAGAGAGAAAAACTGAGAATATACAAAATCAGGTCTAAACTAGGCAGTTGTCCAGTGACAAAAATACATTTGAAATAAATAGTAAATCAACTTCAAAAATTCTGAAATTTGGATATGTTGTATAAAATATCTTGATAAACATTTTCTATGAGAACTCGAAACCCAGTTCCAACTGTAAACATCTCGTTTTGACACTTAAAGCTGGACAGAACCCGGTTCTCTTGGACAGCCCCTCAGATCATAAAAAATACAACTCATTCAGTATCCAAATCACTTTGGAAAGCTTTGAAATTTTTATATGTCATAGACACAAGTATCTTTAACAATTTTTGTGAAGGAAGTTTGTTGAAATAAGGTCTAAAAAATTTTATAAAAATTCGAAAAGACAAGAAGGTCGGGTGAACAGTAAATTGGGCAGTTTTGTGACGGTTTGAAAACTGACTTCCGAATGGCCCCAAACAAATTCCAAAAATTCTGAATTTAAAGTATATTATACTTAAAGATGTTGGGAACAAATACCATGAGAACTTTTTCTCAGATTCAGCCCACAATGATCACTAAAAAAATAACAATGCGCAGAGGTATAGTCACAACTAAAAATCCGAGAATCATTAAACTTGCACCATTAAGCAAATCAAGCTTATATAACCACTAAACCAACTATCCACAGCCCTAATTCATCCTTAAACATGTCCATTAGTCACCCTTTAACCTAGTCAAGAGTTAAGAAGTCACTTACAAGAGAGTCTAAGCAAGACAACCTAGCAAGGGAGCAAACAAGAGCCTTGGCACGGCAACGACTACCCCGGTGAAGCAACGGCGGGGGCAGACAGCGGATGGCAGCTTAGGTGGTTGGTGATGGTGTGAGGGTGATCGTGGGTGGTGGTGATGGTTGAGTGGTGGTGATGGCGAGAGGGAAAAAAGGGGGAGAAAGTGTCTCGGTAGGGTGTTTGACGCAAGGAGCAGTAGCTGCTGTCTACGGCTCTGGCATGTCTTCGGCGGCTAGGAGGGCAAGGCTGTGGTGGTTAATGAGTAGCTGGTATGGTCGGCTGGAATGGGAAGCAGCAAATGCCATAGGAAGCAAAAGCCGAAGAAGCAAGCAGCAGCAGCAACAAAACAGCAAAGAAAATAAGAGAAGGAAGAAGTCAGTAGAAGGAAGCAACAGCCACGTGAAGCATTATGGGCAGCAGCAGCATGGTCAGTGGTCAGCAAAGTAGAAGCAGAAATCACGTGAGAAAGTGGAGAAAGTCAGCGGTTAGCAAGCAGAAGTAATCAGCAGCAGCATGGGGGAAGCAGTAGTGTGAAACAGAAGCTGCAGCAGAGTGGTGGCAAAAACGTGGGGGAGTCAGCGGGTGTGAAGAAAGAGAGGGAGTTAGTGGGAAAGGAGGGTCAGCTGGCGTGAGATTTCAGCGGGGGAGGAAGAGAGGAGAGAGAGAGAAATAATAATTGTGATCCAAGGGCTGGAATTCAAATCCGAAAAATAATCCTACGGTCCAAATTAATCCTAGAATATGATAAGGAATAAAGGCCAAATTAATTAAAACAAACTACTCTGAGGGAGGTCTACTAGTCCAAATTCGCACACGGTCGAAATTTCACTTTTCCACTATTCCTGACAATATCGACGTTGGCCACGATAACATCGACACCATCCAATTAAATTTATCCCGAAAGTCTGAGAAATTCGACATCAAAATTTGAGCTCTAAATAGCGGTTGAAATTGATCGAATGTGATTTTAGCAAAATCTCAACTTTAAAACAACAACCGAGAGTGATCAGTTCCCGGACGAGATTTTATTATAAGCACACTGATGAATTACACGTTTTATAAATCCCAAAAATGTGCCAAAATTCGGAATGTCACAAAGTGGGAAGGTGCCTTGGGCTTTTCAGCTTTCTCGGCATGTAGCTCTATAGGATAAGTAAACTTTTTTAGTTGCATTTTTGCCCTTAAATATTTATTAAAATTCCAACTTTGGCCTTTTGTAAAAATAGAAATCCTATATCTACAAGCAGCTGCTCCCTCCGTCTTCCTTACTCAACGGAGATTCCCACCTCCCTTAATAATCGATGGTTTGATGGCTTTGAATCAAGCCAGTCTTCTCCACTTGAAGTAGCTCCAAGGTCCGATTCTGACTCTGATTTCGCCTTCCTTTTTTAGGGTTTCTTCTTTGTTCTTTTCTTGCAGTCGATGAATGCAGGGGTGTCGGTGATCGGTTGTAGATCTTTACAGGAACCCGGTGGATGGGTGTTCGTAAAATTCTGCACGTGTCAACGAATGTATTGAACAAGTAATATAATGATAAGAAGAGTATCATCCCATAGAGATTGATGACAATAAACCAATTAAATATTAAAAATAGACTAATTCTAAAATTTATCTAACTGATTGTTGACACCTAAATTTTGGCGATCTAATTAGTCGTTTATTGCATAAGAAATTAGGGATTAATCTTGGCCCCTAAACAAAAATAATAGCTAAATTGCATATAGATTACGAGCATTTGCATTAGTAATTAGGCCCATATAGTTTGCATATTTGTTGGACCGACGGCGAATGGACTCGAGTGAATGGTTTTAAGTTTAAAAGGACTAAGCCCGCGGTGGATAAAAATCACGCGCATCGAGTCAAGAAAATTTGATTTAGCTATCTCATGGTAGATATAAAAATTAGGGATAATCTTTGGGGTATATGTGCATACGTCGTGGATTTTGAGAAAATTCGGTCATCATGGGAGCAAGAAAATTGACCGACATTGAATAAAGAGGAAAGAATTGATGCATGATTCTCTGACAATGTTCACGCAATATTGGCAAAATAATAAAGAAAGGGAAGGAGAAAAAGTGAATCTTACGTTATTGGGAAGGGATAAAAGAATATATTTCTTTTCCTTATCCAAAGTTTGATATCCTAGCCTATATAAAGGAGAGTGAGGCCATGCAGCAAAGGGGCTCTCAAATTTCAGAAATCAGAATTTTTTCGAGGAGACATTGATACACGACCAGAATTCAAAAAAAAAAGAAGAACACATAGAGAGAGAGGCGATTCAAGAGGTCTTGAAGAAAATTGCCCAGCCAAGCCACTATGCAGGCTCATGTCCACCAACTTCTCTTCATCTAAGTCCTTCACATAATACTAAAAAGCTCAAGGAAGGAGAGGAAAAGGCAACACGCCACTTTCAAATCTCCAACACATTCGCCAAAGGAAGAAGACCAAGTCGTGGCCTCGATCGTGCTCCCATGTGTTGGCACTTACTACCCCTGCTACCTTGCTTGCTTTGCCACTGACTCTCCTGTCAAGCTGCTCGGGTGGATCTCCAGCAACGTGATTCACAGCGCCTGAGGTTCTGCCGCTTCAACCCAACGTCGTCTACGGCTCCATCGACGTTGTTGCTCTCTGTCTACTGTTGTCCAACTCCGGCGAGACTCTCTTACAGATCACCTGGGTGAGACCAGACTTTCTTCTGCAGCACCGGACGCCCCTGCTGTGCTTGGCCAATCTTCAGCAATCTCCAGTCCGTGACAAGCCACTTGAGGCCTAAACACTTGCACCAACAAATCAACGTCCAGTCACTTGCAACACTGAACGTCGTGAGTTTTTTTTAGTTTGTTTTTGCAGCTTTTCTGGTAAAGATCGTCAAGCGCTTGTTGGTACTAATGTTAACGTGAAGTCGGAGAAGTCCGCACTACTGCAGTCCACCGCTGTCGGTCATCCTCGTGGCCGTGCCCACTGTTGGCCATCTCGTCTTGATCCGCGAGTCCGATCTCGAGATGATTCAAATTTAGAAGATATCCGCGAATTAGGTAAGATCATTATCCGAATATTTTAATATTTAATTTCCTAAGTTTTTGGTATTTGAATATTTTGTGGATATTCTTTGATGGATAGCTATATATCTTAAGATAATATTTGCAATATTCGCAATATTCTAAGATACCTTAAATTAGGAATTTTTCCTAATTTGGCAACGTATCTGGACGACTATCCGACCTTATCCCGAATGTACGATACGCGGCGATACGGAAAATCGTTATCCTATCCATAATCACTTAGATACGATAATAGATCTTATTCGCTTTCCAAATTCGAATAATCAACTTTCCGTCGATATCTATAACCCTATAAATATGATCGTTAGTTTGATTTCTTTTCCTGATCCAAATTTGATAAGAAGAATCTTGCGAATTGCGTTGATTATTTGAGTGCGATTGTTATATTTATTTGATTGCTTTTTTTTAAATAAAGAAAATCCAAAAATATGTTAGTTAGGATTTAAATTAGGAATTTTGCATGTTTAGGAAATCCTAAATGTATCTAGAAGATAGGATAATTATTTAATTTAAATTGGGACCTAAGATAATTTATTTCCTAGTTTAAATTAGGTATTATTCTAATCCTAATAGATTATTTAGGTTAGCTTTAGATTCCCAATTTTAATAAAAAACACAAAAAAAAAGAACTTGTTAGATTGCATGTTATTTTAGGTATTTTTTATTTCGAATTTCATTTAAAAAATACCAAAAAATAAATCATTTGTCCATCATTAGAATTAGGTCACGTCGTCGCATGACATATAGTTCGCATGCTAGGTTGCATTAATCGCATGTCATTTTTTTGCACGGCATTGCATATAGGTTAGTTTGCATTTTAATAAAGCGTAAACCCTAATGAACACATTGAGTGCCTTGCTTTGTTAATTAGAAATCATATTAGGATTGTCTGTGTGATTTTCTACTAACAAATGCATATGCTTGTGTGGCTTTAAGGTATGTTATTCTGCTATTTATTTACTGCTTTCTTGGGTGTTAAATTGGTGGTTTGCGCACCCGCATGAACACCTTACATGTTAGTGATTAGGTAATAAAATGGATCTACACTGCATGCATAAATATTTTTTTTGAAAAGAAAAGGTACCGAAAGGGCGTTAGACTAGATCTAGCGTAATCAAGTCCCCGAGCTTAGAATTTCTGGTTCGTAGGAATAAAACATATCTCCCTATGTTTTATTTAGGTTTCTAATCGACCTACCACAAATAGATTAGTGGCAACTCCAAGCATGAAAACTTTTGCATGTTAAAAACTTAAACTCTAAGTTGCGAATTGGTAGGGTTTGGAATGGCCCTAGTTAAGCTTAGTCTTAATAATCCATTAGCCTGAGAAAACTTTAGGTCGCGACACTAATCAAAATATAATTGAGAACAAATAAAAATTGACAATTTTTAAAAACGAAATTTTATAAACTAAAGGCAGATAATCAATCAGGTAAAATATGTTAGAACATCCGATTTTACCATAACCACTAGATATGAATTTCGGATAATTATGCATACAAGAACAATATCAAACATGTGATAGCGGAATTTCCTAGTCTATTTACTATCCTATCTCTAGGTATAGTAAAATCACTCAGTTTATCAATTCACTATATTTCTATGTGAATTTAAATAAACATAAGCGCATTAAAATCTGTGAATATTCCCGATTTACAATGAATTTTTTAGACCACCTTATCACCGAAAGCTACACAAATAACATGGTATATTTCTATCCACATTTAATTCATGATTATATATTATAAGGAGCAATTGCATATTATTACTTCTCAGTTTCAAATATGCATATTAGGTCATTCAAGTGGTAGCCACTCACCTAAACGCATTAAACACAATAATATATAATTCACATGAATGAAATTACTTGCAAAGCATAAAAAATATAAAATTTATATCATCATGATTAGGCTACATCGTAGCTCTAATAAAGAAAATTAGAACATAATAAAAGAAGAAATGACGATAGAAATTAAACCAAACATCTTGAATCAAAGAACAAGAATTCTGTCACCACTTTTGTCTTCTCTTCAAAATACTTGAAAAACTCATAGAACACTGAAAACAAAAACGATATCTCTCTCTCTGAAAAAAACTCTATGTTCCCCCTAGTTATCCTATTTATATAATAGCATCAAAGACTCCTCTCATAAGGCAATTACTTCATTTTTCGCATAAAATTAGGAAATAAATCTCAAAATTCCCAATGTGATATCCACCTTCTAACTCTTCTCTAGGTTGCATATTCTTTTCCTTCTTTTTGCCATATTTTCCTTATTTTCTCCATATCTTAATATTTTGCATAAACAATGAAATATTAAGTAAATAAAAGGAAATCCAAATATATTCTAACAAATTTTGCATTATTTATTGCCTAAAGTAGATAAAATAATTCTATTTTTATAGAGTTATCAAACCCCCAAGCTTAACATTTTGCTAGTCCTCGAGCAAAAGCAAGATATAAGACATACTCAAGCTAACGGCCCCCTCCATTACTTCTTTCCAAAATTGCTCGAAATCACAATTCAAAGAAAAACACAAATTTCATCCAAACATTGAAATAGATTCATAAGTTAAAACCGATTCTAACTATGTGATCCAAGTGTGTGTGTGAGTCCTTATCTTTTCGAATTATATACAATCCAAATAAGTTCATATTAGTATGCAACCTCTCAAAAACTCTTTATAATTATAACCAAATCTCATAGGTTTGCTTTTCATTCCTTTCTCCACTAATGTAAGCTAATCATCCAACCAAAAATCAATAGGACTTTTCTCAGGTTGTAATGTAAGGCTGGACTAACGGTGAGATAATGGTAAATTTAAGCTCAAATCACCCATGAACACATTGATTTCTAGGATCTAATTAGAGCATATGCCACTATCTCCAATTTCACATCTTTAAAATAATCTTTCTGTCACTACGGATCATCATTCTTCATCTTTTTTTTTTTCTCTTTTTTTTTTCATTGCTTTATGGTGGAGTTCCTCTCAAAGTCTCTCCTAATATAACGTGAACATTCCCAACCCATTGAATATCCAAAAGGCTCACTCAATTGAAAGTTGGATAGGGAACCATAAAAGCAATATTTTCTTTTTCTCTTTTTTTTTCTTTTTCTTCTTTTTTTTTTTTAAGAATAAGATATACCCAAACAACCATAGCAATCAAATTATTTCCATGCTCCACCCTTCCTCCCAAATTGCTATTATGCTCAAATAAACTTTTATCCTAAAAAAATCAACATGTTCATGGGGCGTGGGACAATGATATAATTTGACAAAAGATAAACTAAAAAAGTACGTGGGTGCCAATAAAAGATTGGATAATAATTAAGGCTCAACGGGGTGACTATGGATAAATAAACATGATTGACTTAAAAGGCTCAATCGATCCAAAAATTGCCTAAATAATTTTCTCAGTTAGATGTAGCCTAGGATTTCGCCTCAAGAGAAAATCAAACAAATTCTAAGATTTGGGTGAGATCTAAGAAAAGCACATACTTCATATGAATGTTCTCTAGATGTACACATTACTCAAAAATTAAAGACTTTTAGTGCTCAGTAAGTGGATCGACATCATCAGAATCAAAATTAACTCACATATCATTCGCAAGTTTGAACAAAATTTAAATTTTCCTAAGAATCGCAAAAATTCACAACAAGGAATGCAACAAAAAAAAAACAAATTCAAATTTAGCTAAAAAAAAAAAGCAAAAATTTTGTCTTCCCCCAAACTTAAATGAACCAGTGTCCTCAATGAAAAGACAAAAGAAACAAAACAAAAATAGGAACAAGAAAACTCCCATTGCTATAGGATGTGTCCATGGATGGTCTTGATGACTAAACTCCAAAAAGGTGATCCTTCAAGAAAGAAAATTAACCTGGATAAAAATTATTAATCATGTTTTTTTTGTTTGTTTTTTTTTTTTTTTAAATTGAACCAAAAATTAATGAAGAAACTTAATAAAAATGCTTGGGTTGCCTCCCAAGAATCGCTTACTTTATAGTTTTCAGCCAAATTATCTCAGATGTCGCTATTTTGGAGGATGAAGTTCAATAGTGGTTTTCCGCTTATTATAACCACCTTCAAAGTAGGGCTTCAAACGTTAACCATTCACCTTAAATGTGCCTTCGGTATCATGTGCAACTTCAACTGCTCTATATGGAAATACCTGTGTGACTGTATAAGGACCAGACCATCGAGAACATAACTTTTCTAGAAAAAGTGTAAGACGAGAGTTATGAAGTAAAACTTTTTGGCCAATTTCGAACTCTCTTCTGAATATGTGTTTATCATGCCATCTTTTGGTACGCTCATTGTACATCTTAGCATTTTCATAGGCCTCATTGCGAAATTCCTCAAATTCATTTAGTTGCAACAATCTTCTTTCACCTACAAACTGCATGTCAAAATTCAGAAATTTCAATGCCCAATATGCTTTGTGCTCTAATTCCACTGGTAGATGACAAGCCTTCCCAAACACTAGCCTAAAAGGAGACATCCTAATTGAGGTTTTGAATGCTGTCCTATAGGCCCAAAGTGCATCGTCCAGTTTCATTGACCAATCTTTCCTAGAGGCATTCACTGTTTTTTCTAAAATTCGCTTGATTTCTCTATTTGAAACCTCTACTTGACCACTAATCTGATGATGATAAGGGGTTGCAACCTTATGTGTGAATCCATACTTACTCAAAAATACATCAAACTGTTTGTTGCAAAAGTGTATCCCCCTATCACTTATGATTGCCCTAGGAGTGCCAAATTGCGTAAAAATATTTTTCTTCGAGAATTTGACAACAGCCTTAGCATCATTTTTTGGCAATGCTACAGCTTCTACCCACTTAGACACATACTCCACAGCCACTAAAATATATAAATTACCATAAGAAGATGTAAAGGGTCCCATGAAATCAATACCCCAAACATCAAATAATTCACACACAATAATGTTGTTTAAAGGCATCTCATTTTTTCTAGAAATATTTCCAGTTCTCTGACATCGATCACATGAAGCTACAAATGAGTAAGCATCTTTAAAAAGTGTGGGCCAATAAAATCCAGATTGCAAAACCTTAACAGCAGTTTTGGTGGCACCAAAATAACCACCTGCCTCTCTGTCATGACAATGATGCAGAATATTTGCCTTTTCTTCATCTGAAACACATCTCCTTATGACTTGGTCTGCACATACCTTAAAAAGAAAAGGTTCTTCTCAAAAATAATTTTTAACATCAAAAAATAATTTTTTCTTCTATTGATATGACAATTCAGGAGGAAGAATATTATTTACTAAATAATTCACAAAATCAGCATACCAAGGAATTTTGTGGATTTGATGGAAAAAATTTTCTCATCAGGAAACTCTTTCATAATTGGACTTACCTCTTCCTTTAAATTCAGAATTCTTGACAAGTGATCTGCAACTCGATTTTCAGTCTCCTTCTTATCTTTGATTTCCAAATCAAATTCTTGTAGCAATAGAATCCATCTGATTAAACGTGGTTTTAATTTTTTCTTTTCAAGTAGATACTTAAGAGCATAGTGGTCAGAATAAACTATAACTTTTGAGTCAATTAAATAAGAACGAAATTTATTAAAAGCAAACACTACCGCCAAAAGCTCCTTTTTCAGTTGTGGCATAATTCAATTAAGCTCCAGATAGGGTGCGACTTGCATAGTATATGGTTCGAAAAATTCTATCCTTTCTTTGTCCAAGTATGGCACCAATAGCCGAGTCACTAGCATCACACATCAACTCGAAAGGCAAATCCCAAGTAGGCGCAGTCATGATAGGGGCCGAAATTAACTTTTCTTTCAATGTGTTGAATGCTTGTAAACAATCATCAGAGAAATCAAATTTATAATCTTTTTCTAACAATTTAGAAATGGGTCTAGCAATCTTAGAAAAACTTGTAATGAAACGCCTATAAAATCTCGCATGTCCCAAAAATCTTCGAACAAGCTTCACAGAGGTAAGAGGTGGCAGTTTTAAAATAACTTCAATCTTAGCTCGGTCTACCTCAATTCCTCTTATAGAGATCTTATAACCTAGCACAATTCCTTCCTACACCATAAAGTGACACTTCTCCCAATTCAAGATAAGGTTAGTCTCATCGCATCTTTATAACACCAAAGCTAAATTATTCAAGCATGAATCAAAAGATGAGCCAAAAACAGAAAAATCATCCATAAATATCTCAATATATTTTTCCATCATGCCAGAAAAAATAGCCATCATGCATCTTTGACAAGTAGCAGGCGCATTACAAAGACCAAAAGGCATCCTCCTATGGACAAAAGTACCGTAAGGACAAGTAAAAGTAGTTTTATCTTGATCCTCAAGTGCAATAGGGATTTGATTATAACAAGAATATCCATTTAAAAAGCAATAAAACTCATGCCCTGCAAGTCTCTCCAACAATTGATCAATAAAAGGTAAAGGAAAGTGATCTTTACAGGTGGCATCATTCAATTTTCTATAATCCATGCAAACACGCCATCCAGTAACGGTTCTAGTCGGAATTAATTCATTATCATTATTTAGTTGAACAGTCATACCTCCTTTTTTTGGAACAACTTGCACAGGACTTACCCAGGAATTATCAGAGATAGGATAGATGATTCCTGCATCAGGTAACTTAATTACCTCAGCTTTCACCACTTCTTGCATTTTCGGGTTCAAACGCCTTTGAGGTTGGATAGTGGGTTTATGTTGTTCCTCCATCAAAATTTTATGCATGCAAATTAAAAGACTAATTCCCTTGATGTCAGCTATTGTCCATCTAATTGCACATTTATGTTCTCTCAACATTTTGAGTAGTTTCTCCTCCATCAAATCTGTTAAAAAAGAAGATATAATTACTGGTAAAGAAGAAATTCCATCTACGTAAGCATATTTCAAATGAGAAGGTAAGGGTTTAAGTTCAAGAATATGAGGCTCTTCAATTGATGGCTTAAGCTTCGTTGCGTGTTATCCCAACTCCTCAAATTTTGTTGTCTTAGGCCTTGAATATGTTGGATTTGCCTCCATAAAATTTGCGTACTTCATTGTCTCCTCATTCTCAATTTCTCTGTCTTTTGGTTGAACCAAACATGCTTCAAGTGAATCTTTAAAAATATTTTCTTGAAAAACATTATTCACCAACTTGTCGACTATCTCAACTCTAAAACAAGAATTATCATCAGAGGGATATTTCATTGCTTTAAAAACATTGAAAGAAACAAGATCATCTTGAACTCTAAGAATCAACTTCCCATGTTGTACATCAATAAGAGCTCTTCCTGTTGCTAGAAAAGGACGACTTAAGATAAGTGATACCTTAAAATCTTTCTTTATATCAAGAACTATGAAATCTGCAGGAAAAATAAACTTGTCAACTTTTACCAATACATCTTCCACAATACCTCTTGGATATTTAATTGATCGATCAGTCAATTGAAGCGACGCTGTAGTTGCTTTTACTTCACCTAATCCTAATTTCTTGAAAATAGAGAAAGACATCAAATTAATACTTGCACCTAAATCACACAATGCCTTTTCAAAGTAAAAATCTCCAATAGTACAAGGAATTGTAAAACTCCCTGGATATTTTAACTTCGGAGGTAATTTAGTTTGTAAGATGGCCGAACATTACTCATTCAACTTCACAGTTTTGTAATCTTATAGCTTTCTTTTGTTTGCCAAAATCTCCTTCAAAAATTTTGCATAGCTAGGTATTTAAGCTAAAGCATTTGTAAAAGGAATATTAATGTGCAATTTTTTAAAAATATCAAGAAATTTAGAAAATTGCTTATCTATTTTGTGCTGCTGGAGTCGCTGAGGGAATGGAACTGGCGGCACGTATGGCTTGGGATTATCTGGAAAAAGTTTGCTCTTGCCTATCTCCTTTGGTTGTTTCTTGACTTTTTCTTCTTTGTCTCTGGAAATCTTTTGTTTGGTATCTTCTTCACCTACTTGTTTACCACTTCTCAGGATTATAGCTTTTACATTTTCAATTGAATTTTTCTCCATGTTGCTAGGCAAAGAACCCAGTCGTCTCACAGACGTCATGTTTACTAACTGCCCCACTTGCATCTCCAGATTTCTTATTGAAGCCTCTTGGTTCTGAAATCTCACATCTGTGCTCTTGATGAAGTCTTGAGGAGTGTTGGCAAGTTTTGTGACTATATCTTCTAGACTAGACTTTGTCTCTTCTGGCTGTTTGAATCTCGATGGCAGTCTCATCACATTTTGATTATTCCATGAAAAATTTGGATGATTGCGTCATCCCGAATTGTACGTGTTGGAGTAGGGATTATTCTGTGATCTGTTAAAATTCCTAACAAAGTTAGCATTTTCATTAGATTGAGTAAAAGTGTTACCTACTTGACATTCTATGATAACATGTCCTCCACCACAAAAATCGCATGTCATATTCTAAATTTTCATGCCTGAAACACTCATATTATCTATCTTTTTGTTGAGTGCTTCAATTTGTGCAACAATTGCTGTGAAAGCATCCACCTCATGAATTTCGCTAGCTTTTCACATTGATATCCTCTCAGTAGGCCACTAATAACTATTGGATGCCATCTCCTCTAATAAGTTGTAGGCTTCTTCTGGTGTTTTATTATTCAGAGTTCCCCTGCAGCTGCATCAATCATAGAACGGAGATTTGTACTATACCCATTATAAAAAGTTTACACCTGCATTCATATGGGAAATCCATGATGTGGGCATCTCCTAAGAAACTCCTTGAATCTTTCCAATATTTCATGCAATGATTCATTATCCATATGCATAAAATTAATAATATCGTTACGCATTTTTGCAGATTTTGTAGGTAGAAAGAATTTACCAAGAAATTTTTGGGTCATATCATTCCATGTAGTGATACATCCTATAGGAAGAGAAGAAAGCCAACCTTTAACTTTGTCTCTAAGAGAGAATGGAAATAATCTCAATCTAATAGCATCATCTGAAACTCCATTATATTTAATTGTGTCACAGATTTCAAGAAAAGTATCGATGTGAGCATTTGGATCATCGCTTGGTAGCCCACTAAATTGCACTGATTGTTGAAGCATCTGAATCAGTGATGGCTTGATCTCAAAGTTGTTTGCTTGAATTGCAGATCTCCTAATACTTGATGTGGTACCCTTAACTGTTGGCGCATCATAATCTTTCAAGAGCCTACGTTGATTTCTACCATCATCAACTCCCACCCTTTTTTTAATGTGATTTCTCTGTTATCTCAATCGCCTTTTAAATGTGCGTTCGATTTTTGAATCAAACTCAGTAAGTTTTCCTTATTGGCTACGTGTCATGCACCAATGTATACTCTGAAAAAAATAAAATAAAATAAAAGCTAGATTAAGCTTAGAAATATCCGGTATCAATATTAATTGGTATTAAATAAACAATCCCCGGCAACGGTGCCAAAAATTTGTTCGTAAAATTCTGCACGTGTCAATGAACGTGTTGAGCAAGTAATATAATGATAAGAAGAGTATCATTCCATAGATATTGATGATAATAAACCAATAAAATATTAAAAATAGACTAATTCTAAAATTTATCTAACTGATTAAAATATAATTGAGAATAAATAAAAATTGACAATTTTTAAAAACAAAATTTTATAAACTAAACGCAGATAATTAATCAGGTAAAATATGTTAGAGCATCCGATTTCACCATAACCACTAGATATGAATTTCGGATAATTATGCATACAAGAATAATATCAAACATGTGATAGCGGAATTTCCTAGTCTATTTACTATCCTATCTCTAGATATAGTAAACCTACTCAGTTTATCAATTCACTATATTTCTATGTGAATTTAAATAAACATAAGCGCATTAAAATCTGTGAATATTCTCGGTTTACAATGAATCTTTTGGACCATCTTATCACCGAAAGCTACACAAATAACATGATATATTTCTATCCACATTTAATTCATGATTATATATTATAAGGAGCAATTGCATATTATTACTTCTCAGTTTCAAATATGCACATCAGATCATTCAAGTGGTGGCCACTCACCTAAACGCATTAAACACAATAATATATAACTCACATGAATGAAATTACTTGCAAAGCATAAAAAACATAAAATTTATATCATCATGGTTAGGCTACATCGTATCTCTAACAAAGAAAATTAAAACATAATAAAAGAAGAAACGACAATAGAAATTAAACCAAACATCTTGAATCAAAGAACAAGAATTCTGTCACCACTTTTGTCTTCTTTTCAAAATACTTAAAAAACTCTTAGAACACTCGAAAGGTCTCTCTCTGAAAAAAAACTCTATGTTCCCCCAAGTTACCTTATTTATATAATAGCATCAAAGACTCATTTCACAAGGCAATTATTTTTTTTTTTGCATAAAATTAGGAAATAAATCATAGAATTCCCAACGTGATATCCACCTTCTAACTCTTCTCTGGGTTACATATTCCTTTCCTTCTTTTTGCCATATTTTCCTTATTTTCTCCTTATCTCAATATTCTGCATAAACAAGGAAATATTAAGTAAATAAAAAGAAATCCAAATATATTCTAACAAATATTGTATTATTTATTACCTAAAGTACATAAAATAACTCTATTTTTATAGAGTTATCAACGGGTTCTCCGGAGGGTTGGTGGACGAGACCAACGTGTTCAAGTGGAGCGTCTCCATAATTGGTCCTCCCGACACTCTATAGTGAGTTGGAATCACTTTTGTTGGATTTGTCGAGCTCGAAGTTTTGTTCTTTTTCGTGCTCTCAATGAACCCTGTTTTTTTTTCTGTCATGGGTCGATTCTTTTTTTATGCGGTGGCGTCAATGGTTGGTTTTTTGTTCTGAAAAGGTACTTATTTTCGTGGTGTTGTGTTTCGAATTGGTCTGTAAAAAATTGGATCATCTGTTTCATTGAGCATGTCTGGTCGCCTCTCCTCGTCGCTCACGCTCGCCTCTCTCTGCTTCTTCGAAGAAAGAACCCTGATCGCCTTTGTCTTCACTAAGCAGTCGCTCGCTTCTCTCCTGGTGGCCTCTCTCTTTGCTCAAAACCCAATTGCTCGCCTCTCTCTTCGCTCAAAACCCAATTGTTTTTTTTTTCTTTACCAAAAAAACAATTGGGTTTTGAGCGAAGAGAGAGGCGGGCAATTGGGTTTTGCTCAAAACCCAATTGTTCGTCTCACCACGAATCCAAATTCTTTTGCTTTGATTCCTTCTCATTGTGCCTTTTTTAGTTGTGATTCTTAAGCATACGGTGATTTTGTGAATAGTTGTTTCGATGTCGTGCTTGATTGAGATACTATTACTCGAGTAATGAATTTTCGGTTGATTTGGCTTGCGGATATTGTGCGAAAGTTGGGAATTGTTACGTGGGAATGGGATGAGTTTTAATTTCTTTGATTAGCGAGACTTGAGGGTGTATAGGTCTTTGTGTTTTGATGATTGAATTGAGTTGAGTGATTTCTTCATTTGTTTTGCTGCAGTTGATCTCTGGCAAAATGTTAATAATTGCTTGTTTATCGTAGAAAAACCTTTTTTTTTCTTTGTCGCAATAGAAATACTTTGAATTGCCTTCAATTTGCTGGAAAAGGAGGATTTTAGAAGGGAGGAACTGAATTGTTTGACAATGTCTCATGAATATCTTTTTTAAGTTCACTGAAATAATTATGATGATTATATGTTCTTTCGATCGCTTTGTGTCTTGAGATTTTGCGCATTAGGATATGGAAATTAGTTGACTGGTGTTCCAATCATATATTGCTTTTTAAGTGAAATGTTTTGAGTTTTAGAACCATTGATGGACTATGAAAATACTGCAAGAAGGAAGCCCTTTTACATTTAGTAGTGGAAGATTGTGGAAAAGAAATTATTTACCTTTTTACGTTTAGTAGTGGAAGATTGTGGAAAAGAAATTATTTATAGTTTGATTTATTTTCTTCCAAAACATTTGTCGGGGCTATAAGTGTAATTCTCTTCACTGATTACCTCAGGTTCTCCACTAGAACTACATCATTTGCTGATGCTACATCAGCAGTATGAATTATGAGTTGAGGATCTTGCATTTCTTCAATGTTTGGTCATGTTCATGTTCTTGTTCTTGTTCTTGGTTTTGTTGAGATGGAGATGAGGTTGTGGTTGGTGTTTTGGTCAAATGGGTTCTTAGAGTTACTTATTTGGCCATTTTCACATTGTATTGTTGTAGGGGAAAATTGTCAAATCAGTCCTAAACCTATTGTACGGCGGCTAATTTAGTCCTAAACCTTTTAAATTTACCAATTCAGTTCTAAATCTTTTGAATTCTTGCCAATTCAGTCCTTCCGGCCAATTTTGGCCGGTCGGCGCTAACGTGGCCGTTGACTGGTGCCGGCCGTCCGGTCAACGCTGACGTGGTAATTTTTAATTATTTTTTTCAATTTTTTAATATTTTTTTTTCTTCTTTTTTTTTCTTTTTCTTCTTTTTTTTTTCTTTTTCTCCCCTCTGGCTGGCCGCCGGTCGCCGGACCGGCCAAAGGGAAGAAAAAGAAAAAAAAAGAAGAAAAAGAAAAAAAAATTTTAAAAAATGAACAAAAATAATTAAAAATTGCCACGTCAGCGTTGACCGGACGGCCGGCGCCGGTCAGCGGCCACGTTAGTGCCGACCGACCAAAATTGACCGGAAGGATTGAATTGGTAGGAATTCAAAAGGTTTAGGATTGAATTGACAAACTTAAAAATGTTTAGGACTGAATTGGCCGCCGTACAATAGGTTTAGGACTGATTTGACAATTTTCCCATTGTTGTAGGTCTAAACTTATTTGCGGTCATAGTTCTGTGCTCAAGTTTCATCTTGTCTTTTTAAATTTGCATGCTGCATTCCTGTACAATATCACTTTTTTGACATCATTGTATGGAACTTGTTATTTGACATCACCATATGACTATTTTTAGGATGATGACTATGGCTATTTCGCCTGGATTCAACTGCACATTTGGTGACAAAGAGATGATTTCCTAATTGAAGTTTGAGAAGGAATTAATGGCTTAGAGAGTAGAAATGGTGGAAAACAAGCTGAGTATCACTGAGCAATAGTTCAACACAGTATGTTGCTGGAAAGGACTAAGCATGTGGTGAACATGAGACAACAATGTGCAAGTTTAAGCCTTGAGATTGACAAAAACGGAGAGACATACAGAAAATATGGTCATACTGAGTGACCGTTGCTGAAACAACGATGTTGGTTTCTACCCGGTCGTTGCTTTTTGTGTGATCATTTCTGAAACAAAGATGTTGGTTTCTACTTGGTCGTTGCTTTTTGTGGGAGGGATTGCTCCCAAGACATAAGGGAATTATACTAGAGAATGTGGGTTTTTTTTTTGTCAAACTGATGGGTTGATGTATGTTAAACACTTGTGGTGTTGCACAATGAGTAATGCACAAACGTGGTTTGTTCTAGCATCCATTTCTAGTAGATAATCACATGAGAATGTTGGTGGTTGCTATCACTTTGGACTCTTTGAATGTTGGCCAAAATGACAACTAGTTTAAATGCATATTTTATTGGAATGTCCAGACGTATCCATGTAATATTTAAGGATAACATATTTATTTGCTCAGGACATATGTGATCATGTTTGGTATAATGAAACTACACTTTTTAATTGAGAAAGATCAATCTAGAATGATCCACTTTGATGTGATATATATATATATATGTTAATATATTTCTTTTACGTTTCTCCCAACGAGAAAATATAAAAGTTATGGTCATTGTTTTTTTTTAATTTTAATAAATTAAAATTTAAAAACTTAAATTGGTCATACCAAAAAACTTTCTAAATATATGTTTACCAAACAACATTTTCCTAAAATTGCTTTTCAAGGCACTTTTCAATTATAATTTACCAAACAGTCTTTGTATTTCACCAAACCCCTTTAAATTAAAAGCCTTTGCTTTTCTCCAAAGGCTTTCTCCAAAAGCCTTCCCAAACGCAGCCTTCCTCTCCCAGACAGTAGAAATTATTTCTGATAGGAGAAGGTTAATGAGTTGGAAATCTTACCCATCAAGCAGACGCTTTCCATTCACATCGGCGGCTTCAGAGAGAGCCTCCCTCCATTTCTTGACTTTGCGCATCCCATGCTTGATCTTATGTTTGTCCAATGCTTCCCTGTAACTCTTTACCTTCCCCAGTTCTTTCTGTGCCCTCACCATCCCTGGTGCCACCTTATAAAATATCGGTAGCATTGGCTGTTTTCTTTTGTTCTTCCTCTCTAAGATCTGCACCAACTCCTTCGGACACCACCAAGATTCAGCGTAGTTTTCTGAGAAAACGACGATGTACATACGAGATAGTTCAATGGCGTCCATTAGCACCGGTGGGAAATCATGACCCATCCTTAAGTTCTCACTGTCCATGAAAGTATTTATGCCCTTCTGGACCAAGGCCTCGTTCAGAGTCTTAACGAAGTTCTCGCAGACATCCTTACTCCTAAAGCTTATGTACACATCGAAACTTATCAGCTCGGAGATTGTTTTGACAACGTCTTTGATTAATGTGGCCTCCGAAGATCTGACACGACGAATGACGGAGACATGGATAATATAAACTGCCCAAGCAGTTGAATTAAATGAAGCAAGCGATAACAATGTGCTATAAGAAGATTAGATTATTAAGATGTTCATGCAAAAGGACATGAGTGTTGCAGAAGCAAGTGATCAAACAATAAAATAGAGACAGAATAAGGAAATAAATTGAATACCATATTATGTGGTTCAGTCGGTATGACTTACATTCACGGGAAGAGCAGTAAAGAATTCAACTATAGATCAAGCCATACAGTGAAGATTATAATTACACTTGAGTTACTCAAGTACTTTTAGTGTTTCTTAGCCTCTAATTACATTCAATAACTCACACAATGAGCACAAATTTTAAGAGACAATTTCTTATTGCCACTCCACATAGGCCGTGATGATGCCTGTGTGGAAAGAAATACAAAGGTGTCACGAGACACCATATTTTACAATGTCATGTTAATGAGCAGCACGAGACGTTTGCTAAGCATGCACAAGGAGAAACAAAGTACTAATAAATAAAGAAAAGAACGAAAGTAAAGATAATGCAAAGTCCACATGCAGTTATTATTATCTTCGACTGAGGCCTGGCAAACAACCGACATCGAGTAGCTAATTATCCAAGAAACAAAGAAACGGAGAATCCAAAGAAACTGGTTAACCATTCACAGGGAACGACAAAAGGCTAAAAGAGAGAAAACCAAGGATGACGAAATTTCAATACCAAGTCCTTATTTCTCATTTTCGAATGACAGAAGAAAAGGAAAAAACCCTCGGTATCATCCATTGAATTATTAAGAATTATTGTGAGTATAAATATTGTGAAAGACTTGCCAAAAGAATGAGCCGGTAGGTTGAAAAGACAGTTGAAGTGCATTCAAGTGTTTTGATTGAGTCCAAAAACACTCAAGAGGTGAAATCCTTGAAGATGAAAGTCATATATCAAGAGAAGATGATATGTTCGGCAATAAACCTACTCACAAAGTATAATCTGATTCAGAAATGGTTATTGGGGTGAACCATCACTATTAGGTCAAATACTCAAAGAGCAATTCAAGTACCAAGAGTTTTAAATTCTGTCTCGAATTTGAGCCCGTTGAATGAGCTTGATCCGAATATGTATAAACATGATACATGAAAATTCAAAGGAAAATCATACAAATATGGAAATTATTTCCATTGGATGCGGTAAAAAATGGAAAGTGATATCAGCTTGGACTTTGACTTTGATAAAGTCTGTTTTAGAACCCATGGAAATTTATCCTTAGTGGCGTCAGTTTGATATTTCATCTTGGAGTCAAACTCAACATTCGGTTATGATAAATGGATGTCAAAAGGAAGACTGAATACATAAACAATAAAGCAATAGATAACTCATTCCAAAAATATATATGATATTCCAGTAACGGGAAATATATTAGCCCATACTTAAAATTGCTACAATTAGTAATTTTCTATTCTTGTTTGAATTAAGTTGATTTCTTTCTAAATATGCTATACTTTTTTTTTTGTTATCTTTAATTTTCATCTGATTTTATTTCAATAGGATCGAAAACTATGAAATAAAACAACCTAACTATGATTAAGTCACCCTATAATTATTATTTATATTAAATTATTATATCAAGTGAATTAAGTATAATTTTATCAGTTAATATTGTAGGTGCCCTTCATATGATGTTCACTTTTAATTGGGAATTTTTTTTCTTTATTTTATATTAATATTTTACAATCAAAATTTTTTAATTAATTTTATTATCATCATTAAATAAAGCAAGTTTATGCGTTAACTGAAGTTGATCATGTGAGGAAATTAGAGATACTATTAGTTAGAAAATAAATAATAAGTATTTACTTTATTTTGCTTGATTTCCGTTCTCTTTAATTAATATTTATTTCTAATTGTTCTTTAACTAATTTCATTTTAATTATTCAATTAAGCTAATACCAAATAATTTGAAATCACATTATGAACTAATCTATATTTCCAATTAGGAGTAATTTGTCTCTGATTTATTTGTACTGTCCGCATACTTATATATAGTTTGATATCATGATTTATATTCACAATAACTTGCATTATCTATGTTATTGATATAATGAATTATATTTCTCATGCTTTAAACTAAATATATGTTAGCTAAAAGTTTATTTCGAGATATTTATTTTCATCTATTTTTTTAGAATTTCAAATCAGCCTGAATAAAATTTTCAAATTAAATTGATAATTTTACTATCATGATTTTTTCAAACAAACATATATCTATTAAAAATGTATTTCAAGATATACGACAAATCACTAACAAACGCTAATTAGTCGAGCATGGGCCAAGTGAAACAATTGTACCATATATCTTGCCAGGTGACAAGAATAGAGCAAAGTTACCTACCACGTGGCACATGAGTGAATATCTTTTCAGCTTCAACTACCACTATATATATAGTAGATATAGGATATAGATATGAATGGTAGATGTCATCTTTGATATTGGAGAAACTTGTTCTACTTGAATTTTGTGCAATTTTCCTTCTAACAAATATGTCAATTCGTACATTCAAAATTTTGAATTTTGTGGATTTTATATATTTTGGTAGAATTTTTTTTGGTCGTTATTTTGGTAGAACTTAGTTTGTAAATTACTTGGAAAAACCAAAAAAGGGCCTGGGCTAGCCCGCCTCTCCATTGGCCACTCACCCCTCTCTCTTCTCCCCTCCGCCTTTGCTCCGCCGTCATCGCGTCCCCGCCACCGTGGCTTGCCTGTCACCGTCTCCTATCCCATCTGTTGTCGCGCTGTCAAGTCTCAACCTTCGTAGCCAGCCCCAAGCGACCATCGCCCGAGGGTAGCGACCGCCGATCGGGCTTGAGACCCCAGATCTGGGTTCGCCACCCTCGATTGGTCTCCAAAAGCCGCTTAACATGGATAGGCAGAGTGGGGCTGAGGTGACGCCGCTGCGGCGGCGTGGGGACGGAAGCACTCAAGTGGAAAATATATATACATTTTTTGGTCTCGTTCTCTCTCTTTTTTCTTTTTTTGATCACCTATCTTATTATTTTTTTCTTTTTGATTTCGTCTTATTTCTATTTTCCAAATCACTATATATATATATATATATGCTTATGTGCTATGCGTAGGTTTCGAAACCCACGGGAGCAGCTATTTTTTTTTTTGGTCGAAACACGGGAGCAGCTACTCAAGTGCAAGAATTTGAGATGTTTTGACTTCGATGTGGTAGGACAAGTCTCGACGCTTAAACTAGACTAGATTCACGATCGAAATCAATAAACTTGTCCATATGCCCAATGGATTCATCATGGATCTCAAGTAAACGAACACATCCATGTAGCATCAAACTATCAACATTTACAATCATCGAAAGGTCGGGACTCTTATTGAGAAACTAGCTTTCACCAAACTTAACATATTTCAAATTTCTAGGATTCTGCAAAATGTTAAAAATGAAAATCCAATAATTAGTTTCCCATTGGCTTATTATATTATTAAGCCTATCAATGCTGAGGACATACCTTGAATTTTTTTTTGTTTTGGTCGAAAGGACATACCTTGAATTCACTCCCTAATTCTAGAACAAGACTGTACAGCATGTGAAGTCCCGCGATCTTCTCTGCATTGCAAAATGTCGGCAAGATTGTTGATGGCCATCCAAGCCATTCAGACCATCTCAACTCTGGAGCGAGACATTGCTCGGCTAGATCAGGAAATCATGCATTTCGAAGGATGAGTAATCTCAGCCCCTTCAAATTTGCTGAAGAAGCAGGTCTAATGTACAAATCTTCTTCTGGATTATACTCCCATAGTCCGATTTCTTTGATTGTATTTGATGCCTGTAAAAGAGAGATATGGCAGTCCAAGATTATCAAAAAATCACACACCATAATTTCTTCAATAGATTTCACTGGTTCATTATAGTTGCAAAATGTTATACGTTTGCAATGTTTAAACACACCGCTATTACCGTATCCAATGCCAGTACTTCACGAATATCATCTTAGACCACAACCTGCTGCATTCTTGGCTCCTCAGGGCACTCTGGATAGACAAAATCTTTGGCCACTAGTTGAAGCAAGTCATGCATTTGCATCATCCTATTTTCAATACCTATCAAAGACCTCTCGACTCAACTAGTACTTGCACATCAATGCTTAGTTCGAAGCTGCATGCATCAAGAACTTTGTTCACGTTATCTTGATCCTTCCCTACAAAGAAACAACCAATATTGAGAGAAACTTCCTTCTGTTGATCATCGAGGGCCTCAAAGCTTATCTTCAGGACATTATTGATCGATTCATTTGGATGCTCTGCAAGTTTATTTAATGCGCTCTTCTGCTGCTCTTTGCTTCTACCATACAAAAAAGAACCCAAGACCACAAGCGCTAGAGGAAGCCCAGTCGCGTACCTCAAAACGTCATGCACCATAACCCTTACTCATCTCCATTTTCTCATTCCTTCTAATAGCATGACAACTAAGGAGCTCAAGAGATTCGGTGCGATTTAAAGGTTTAACCTCAAATATTTCATTTACAGCGAGAGAAGTTAGCAAGTGTTTCTTGTGGTATTGATAAACGATAACCGTAAATAATTGGGTTACTTAAATCCCTATTCAATAATTTCGAGTTATTCTAAATACAATTGATTGTTGAAAATGCAAGTTTGGAATAACTACCCTTTAGCCTCCTCAAAGAATAACTATTTCTGATTTTGAAAGGATAACCATGTCTAATCTATTTTCGAACCAAATAAAGAGAAAACAGTTTCATCAGGAATAGATCAGAAATATAATAGTTGTTCTTACGAGCCAAACTTGCAGTAAAGGCTTGGATCTTGAACCTAGGGATGGGATGGAGAAAACGTGATACTTACTGATTACCACTTGGACACCATCTTAGAAGACCGCAAAAAAAGAGAAGATAGCCAAAAGTAGTACAAAAATGAGAATAATCGCAATGTCGGTAATATGAGTGTTGCTGACAACAGTCTGACGGTTAATTGAATTAGGGATATATTTTGCACAGATTATCTTTTCTGGCGAAAATACTTTATTTAGGAAATGAGAAGACATAATTATCACACTACAAAAAAACATGTTTTTTCCGACGAAATTTCCAACAAAAAATTTGGAAAAATTCATTGGAAAAAAAATTTCCAACGAAAAAAAATTCGTCGGTAATTCGTCGTCGCAAATTTTTCCTACGAAAAATTTTAATTTTCGTTGAAAATTTGCGACGAATTTTTTTTCGTTGGAAAATTCATTGGAAAACTCGTGGCTAAATTTGTTGGAAAAACTACAAAAAAATTTTTTGATCAAAAAATCGTGGAAATTTTTTTTCCAACGAAAATTTTTTTTTTTTTGGTCGAAAAATTGCCCTCGCCACCGGCAAGGGCCAGCCTTGTCGCCGGCAAGGGCCAGCCTTGTCGCCGGCAAGCTCGGCCCTCGCCGGCCATGGCGAGCTCGAGCTCGCCCAGAACTCGGCCAGATCTGGGCGAGCTTGAGCTCGCCCAGAACGCTCGCCATGGCCGGCGAGCTCGAGCTCGCCCAGATCTGGGTGACCTTGAGCTCACCGGTGACAGCGATGAGGTGGTCGAGGAGTGTGAGGTTGAAGTCACCGAGGACGGAGTGACGTCGGTGATGCCAATCTGGACGAGGAGGCTGGCGAGGTGGCGGCCCGTGGTGGTGTCAAGGGCGCCGACCGCCGCGGGGGCCTGGCCCTGGATGGCCGTGGCGACGCCTTTGGGAAGGGAGCCGATGTCGCCCGAGGGGGGCTTGCAGGAGTTGAGGGCCCCGATCTTGGTGTCCATGGTGCCAGAGCCGGAGCCGGAGTCGGAGGAGGAGGGGAGGCGGCGAGGGAGGAGGCGGAGGGGGAGGCGCAGGGAGAAGGTGAAGGCGAAGATGAAGCGAGGGATTGCAAAGGAGGTTGTTCGCGGAGAGAGAGAGAGAGAGAGAGAGAGAGAGGATGTGGAAATTGAGAGTTGCGGGAATAATGAGTGTGAAAATGTTGAATAAGGAAGGAGTAGGGTTTTTGTTGCAAAATTCGTGGGAAATTTCCCACGAATTTTGCAACGAAAATTGTACATACTAAAATAATTGCCCGGAAAATTGAAATTCGTTGGAATATTTCAACGAATATAAAAAATTTCGAAAAATACCGGGTTTTTCTGAATTCGTTAGAAATTTCCAACGAAATTTCCAACGAAAATTGTACATACTGAAATAATTGCCCGAAAAATTGAAATTTGTTGAAAAATTCGTTAGAAATTTCCAATGAAAAAAATTCGTTGGAAATTTCCAACGAATTTTCCAATGAAAATTGTACATATTGAAATAATTGCCCGGAAAATTGAAATTCGTTGGAAATTTCCAACGAATTTTCCAACGAATATAAAAAATGCCAAACAATACCGGGTGTTTTTGAATTCGTTGAAAAATTCGTTGGAAATTTCTAATGAATTTTCCAATAAAAATTGTACACACTGAAATAATTACCCGGAAAATTGAAATTCGTTGGAAAATTTGTCGCAAATTTGCGACAAAAATTTTTTTGTCGCAAATTTTCGTGGCAAAAATCCAGTTTTTTGTTAGTGTCAAGAGTGAAATGAAGTAGCCATATTTGTTACAATTGTAGAACCAACAAATGCAGATTTGAGCATACCCCCCATTAACAACTCATCTAGAGATAGAGAAACACAGACCCAGCACAGGCTCAATCAAACGCTTCCTACAAAATACTTCTACTTCAAGAACATCAGAATGTGCCCTTTCTGCGAGTCATGTCCCTTAAACTTTCTCAATTTAAGTTGCATGTGCCAACACTAGGATGGCATGCCAACTAAGATAATCAGACAGATTACAATAAGTGTGCAAGATGCTCAAACTTCATGATGGATTCTACCCACGAATGCAACTTGCAAATGCAATTGAAGGAATCAATGTTGTTCCAGACGCTTCTTAATTACTTTCAAGATCTTTCTTCCGATCCTTCATAGAATATCCTCTTATATAAGTAATCCCACACCCTGTCACAAAAACAAAACAAGACAAGAAAATTGCAAATAGAAGGGCAATGATTTGGATGCACAGCGAAATACCATTCTGAAAAATAGAAAGGCATTTCAATATGATACAGAGCGTTTGAAGGTATACACATCATGAATTTATTGAAAAGCAGAGAGATTTCACACAATTGATACTTGTGAAATAAAACATATGGAACTTGTCAGCCTCATACTTGCTCAAACTTCCATCAAGACAGAACATCTGAAATCCCTGCAGAAGAGTAAAATTAACACCTGCTGCCTTAATTTGGTTAAAAACAGACTCAGAGATACATCTGCCAAACTTGGAAAAGCTCACCTACAGCTTACCTACATATCAAATTCTATTACTTCTATAATCTTGTATTTTAAGCACTCTGACTAGCATAAAAGGGGGAAACTGAAAGAGAGTAACATACACATAAACATGAAAGAGAGAGTAAAGAGCTAGAATGCTCAGTCTGCTTGTGTTTTGACACTGGTACTTCATTTTGTGATGCAACAAGCAATCTGGAAGAATTTGATGTGTAGGTGAATGAGATTTCGATCAATTTCATTTTGTTAAAGGCAACCTAAAATGAAAATCATCAACAAAAGCATGTATGATGTACCTTCAAGTTCCCTCCTAATTCTTTTATCCGGCTGTTATGCACATCAAGCCAAACAATTTTCTTTGGACCAGCACTAAACTGAAGACCACTAAATTTTCTTTCCACAATATCTCGGATAAGTGTGCTTTCTGCAAATGAACAAGGCCATCAGGTTTACTGGAAGTTTCTCTAACATTTGCAAGAAAGCTGCACCCACAAAACTGACTAGCGATACTGTTATAGACAGCTTTAGCGATAGCGCCCATACCGCCCGCATCGGCAGCTCTTCTGGGTCGTCGACCCCGCTTGAGCTCCCCGCAGCCCCGCATGCCACGCGCAAGTCTTGAAGGAGGTGTTGGATGTTTGTTTGTAAAACAAACAAAATAAAACTCTTTCATTTGTCCAACATAGGAAAGTTTTGAGAAAGTGAGCCACTTTATAACTGTAAATTTTTTCTTACTCTTTAGAGTGAAGATAATGAGGTGTGTGCTAGTCCACACAATACCCGCATACGGGTGCGCGAATAATTGAGCAATTTTGGCGCACTTAATCTTTATTAGTACTAATCCCTTTATTTATTTATTTATTTTATTTCGTAAGGTTATCTCATTAATCTTTATTAGTTGAAAGGTTATTTTTGTTTATTAAATAATTTTCAAAATTATGAAAATTCGGAATTTTATTTATATATATTTCATTTTATTCCGAATTTTACATGTGTTTTTTCAAGACAACCTTTGGATGTTATACTTGTTCAGTTTTCAATCTTTTCCGAAGGGTTGCATTTGTTCAGTTTGCAACTTCTTCTAAAGGAACATCTTTGTTAGCTTTGCAACCTTTCGTGAAGAGTTGGCTATGTTCTTTAAGACCGATTTCTATAAATGTCAGTTTTTCAAAACAAGAAATAGAAATCAATTTCAAGTTTTCTTTCAAAACTACAACCATCATTTTCAATTATTTCCTAGAGAGATCCTGGAGAAATACTAGAATTGCTATCTAGTGCTCTTATTTTGAGACTTTATTGTATCCTGGAGGATTTTTGCCAATAACTATTAGCAACATTGTAAAGCAAATAAATCCTTAAGGAAAGTGATATCACGCCTCAAAGTCCGACTTGATTGCTCTTTTAATTCGAAACCATTTATTTTATAACAGGAGGTACCCGTCACGGCAGCGCCATCGACGGGTCGGTCCTTGATCTCGCGGAAGCGTCCTCCAATGACGAGCTCTGGGCCACGTCCTGCCTCTGCGTCCGCACCTTCAATCACTTCGAGCCCTCCACTTATGCCGTCGAGGTGAGCAAGTGCACATTGTCTTGGTTTCTAAGTATGTTGGGTGCGTTGTTGAGTGGATATACAAGCGGATGGTCTGCTGGGAATTAGGAAATGTGGGTTCCTTGGGAGTTGTAAGCCAACACTACTCCACTCGCCTCTTCCCATTTAATCTGTTTCACTGTCACTGCCTTCCCAGTTCGATAATAAGGCGAGCGCTGCGCAAGTATTTATTTTGATTGTCGAAGTATCTTGTAAATGCATCTCTCGGGTTAGGCAAAGTGTCATCCTCCGAATCAGATTCCTCAAATAGTGAAGCTGGATTCACTAATTGATTCTCTTCAAGCACAACCTTCAAATCATCCTCTAGTCGCCTGCATCTTAGCATATATCCCAACTTTTTCACGGTGCCACCCGATAGTCGAACCGTAAGACTAAACGGTAAATAGCTCTCCTCGAATTGACCGAAATCAACTGCTCCCCCCAACACCCCCCACAGCGCATTTGGTTGGAGATACTGGATCCACATGTGATCCGAATCAAAGAAACCGAGACTTCCTGATAGCGCATCCCGCCTTCGGCCGTGAACATGTGGCACGATGTCGAAAGATATTTTCTCATTTCCATCTTCTACACCGAAAACAACACAGAAAGCCAATCCTATGAATTTGTCGTACAAATCCTGTGAAGCCATGAAAGATATTGTACTATTTTCAACAGGCACGAACTCCTCCGGCATCTCTCCTCCAAGGTGAATATTTCGAAAGTCAGAAGGAATCCGGGAATAGCGATGCTTCTGCTGTATGGCTAAATTGTTAGAAGTGCCCAATTTTGTAATTAGTTGAAGATGAAGAATTTGATTTTGAACATATTCCCAGTAATTCAACCAAAGCTAGAGTTCTATAATAATTAGACATATTGATCCTTGCTTGCGTTATATACATTGCTCACGCAATAATAATCATTCCCTAGCAAGTGCTGTAGCCACCACTAATATTAGATTGACATCTCCCTACAATGTAGCTCATACTGTACGAGTGTACTATATAGGAAGTGAAAATGATGGAAAATAGAACAGCATATCCAAGAAAGTAATCATCCTAGTCAGAATCGGCAGTCTAATGTTCATTGTTATTTGTTCACTTTAGACATCACTGGTTTTTCAGTGCAAACTGATCTAATTGAATTCCAACTTACTTAATGCAACAAACTTAACATTACTAGGATAAATAAAAGAAAAAATTTCTACTCGCATTTATATCAATGGAAAATCGAAAAGGAAAAACTTCTACTCAAACTATATATAAAAGGAACATCTTAAATCCGATACTCTCAATTAAGTAAATTAAATCAAATTTGTCCTAGGTAATCCCCATGTGCCGGTTGACACACGTCAAAGTGAGATTTTGGCAATCCAGGGATGAATTATTTGCTTAGAACTTTTATCCGTTATACTGTAAAATGATGTTAGACTTATTAAAATTAACTCACCAAATGGGTATACTAAGTAATTTATTATATTTCTATATAAGTATTTTAATTTAGCTTGTTTGTGTATTGTTTAATGGCGATACATTTTAGCCTCCGGTGACCACGGCGGTCCTAAAGCTGGAATTGCACTGCACGGGTGCATTGAAAAGATTTACCAAATTGCCTAAAAAATCAAAGGTAGATTCGATTATTATAATCTCGTTTTCAGTTACCTTAATGTGACAGTAACGTTTTCATGGTTAAAAATTTAACATTCTTTTTTCACAGTTGTGAGATTATAATTGTTTTGGATTTGATTGTAGAAGTGCAAAGCACCTAAGAGTGAACACAGATATGCTCACCCTAAAGACAAACAAATAATATTGGCTTAATATTATAGCGCACGAATTCATTGCAAAAAAAAAAATTAAACTTAATCCAACTCTGCAAACAGAAAACACCTGAGAGTGAAAAAGTTCTCACGTTGAATTATTGAGTTATTGTCGTTGTGCAGTTTTATTTTGATCTATAGAGTTGATCCAGTACTATTAGTTGTGTAGGTTGTTATGATCAACCGTAACAGCAAGAATTACGTGTCTAGTGTTTGTTAGATTTTCTTAGATTTTAACATTTATTTTTTAATATAGGAATTATGAACATTGCGTCATTGTGAGATTTTGTTTAGCTTTATATATGTAAAGAATCACTTTATATCAGATTTGTTTGTGTGTTTAGAATTTTCAGCTTTTGCATTGTACAAACACAGTGCACCCAACACACACATATATATAGAGAGAGATAACTCAATTGAGAAGTCAGCAATGTTCAATCCTTTGTGGACTAATTCGCTTGAACTGTCTTCCTCAGAGCTCATTTGACTTTCTTGTAAATCTTCTTCATACCCAACTTCGTAGAGTAAAGCTGGATCCAGCAACTGATTGTCTTGAAGCAAAACCTCCAAATCATTCTCTAGTGGCTTACATAATAGTCGGAATCCACAGCTTGTCACAATTAAGCTACTATCTGGATTTTCTAAACTAAGGCTAAGGTGGAAATGACTCAAGTCATTTGCACCAAAATCGTCCACTCTCCACAGGCTCTTTGGTTCCCAGTGATGAAGCCACACATGATCCGAAATAGATAAATCGTAGAAAGTCACAAATTTATCATATTGTCTGCGTCTGCCATTAATGATTCCCTCAACTGATAACCGGAAAGACCCCACTTCTTTCGTGCGGACCACAACACACCAAGCTACTCTTAGGAACTTCTTATACAAGTCCTTTGAAGCCACGAAAGATATATAACCCTCTTTATTAGGGATCAACCACTTTGGCATCTCTCCTCCAGGTAGATAAATTTGGCATTTGCAGTGATGAAATTGCTGTCATAGATGTAGACTGTTAGATAGCTTTCTCTTGAAATTGGCTCCCAAAAAGAGGAGTTTCAATGAGTTAAGTGGCTAGTCCTAGAGTTTTTAGATATAGTTAGCAATATCATTACAAATATTTTTTATACTTAATTGGTGGAAACGGGACATGTATTGTTGAAGATTTTGTAACTGGATGAACGTGTATTGTTAAAGTGTTTCATTGGGTGATCCTTGTGATACAGCAGCGAACTACAGCTCTATAAATAAAGAGAATATCTTTAGCGTTGCCTTATAACAACCTCCACCACATATTCATGTAGATCTATATGCTCGCTTTTTTTAATTAGCCCACCAATGCAAGATTTTCCAGCCTTTTGCAATACACAAACACTCACTGCAGCAAACATGTACATGACTCCATATTAATCAGAGAGAGAGAGAGAGAGAGAGAGAGAGAGAGAGAGAGAGAGTCTAACCTCAGGCACGAACCAATCGTTCACGCAAAACCCACTACGGACCAGTTCATGACATGATCGAAACATAACGGTCCTAACTTCACATATGTTGGAGGGAATTCTACTCAGAGATTCGCAATTAGCTGCATTTACTCTCCTCATTTTCCCTGGAATATTGGGGATCTCTTGCAGTTGTTGGCAATCAGAAACATCCAAAAATTCCAAGTTATATAGTTTCTCGCATGTAGGAATGTTAGTAAAACTATTTCCCGACAAAAATAATGTACTTAAGCGGGGAAAACAAGAAACATTCTCTAGGAACTCTACTTCTGATAGATTGCATCCACCGAGACTTAACCACTGTAACTCTGGAAATCCTGTCTTCGTATGGGGATCACTTAAATCCTCCACCTTTGGAAACTTTATTGGTTTTGAGCAGTCATCAAAATATAGATCTTCAAGATTTTGCAACTTGTAGATACTAGATGGAAGGATTGCTAGTTTCTTGCAGTTTTCTAAATCCATATGCTTTAAAGAGATAAGATTTCCTATGGATGCAGGAAATTCCTCAATTGAAGTCTCCCTTAAATCAAGCCTTCGCAACCTTTTGTTTTTATATGGAATCTCAGGGAATCTACGCAATTTAGAGCACTCACTTAAATTCAACCACCATAACTTGCCGTGACATGCAACTGATTCATGAGCACGATCCAAGTTTTTGCACCCACTGAGATCTAATTCCTCGAGATTTGGAGCACAACAGAGATCCGGCATACTCACCAGCGACTGGCATTCACTCAAGTTAAGGAACTTCAAGTTTACAAGGCCCTACAAGAACGATAAAACCAACTTACATGGACATTCCAGACGAACAAAGATAAAAAGTGAGATATATATATATATATTTGATCCAAAATCTAGCTCTGAGTTTTTTAATAAAAAGCACTTGATCATCATCATTCAAACCACGTTTGATCAGAATTCAGTTGATCATATGGTATAGATTGAGCACTCCCTCTCCTTTTTTAAATATTAGTTTAGTAAGCGATCCTTGTAAATTCGCCAAAAGAGAAGTAAAAAAGAATAATACTCATAATTTCACCAGACACTAGAGCGGTGTGGCCACTTCCAATGCATATACAAGCAGAAAAAAAGACTCGTAATTCAGAGAGAGACAGAGAGAGAGCCTGTAACCTCCACTGGGCGCACGTGAACCACGGTCAATCCTTGGCCAACTAATTCATCACATCAATTTAAGCTAACAATTGGAATCTTATTTTGAGATTGGCAACCACCCGCCTGGAGATCCCGCAGAGGCGGTGGAAGGTCGGGAATCTCTTCTAGTCATCTCTTATTAGGAAGTGGTAGTTGGTCAATCGTTTTTTTTTTTAATTTTAAAAATGGCATATTTTGTACGCCTAAATGGTCACACACACACACACACACACACACAACAAAAAAATGAAAAATAATAGAATCCAAGCTAGGGAAAATTGTCAAAACAATCTTAAACATTTTGCATTTGTGTCAATTCAGTCCATTTAGTCAATTTTAGCCGGCCAATGCTAATATGGATTTTTAATAATATTTTAATATTTTTCGATTTTTTTCTCTCTTTCTTGGTGGCGAGGTTGGGCCTCGCCATGGCCATCACGGGCAACCTTGTCAACCCTAGCCTCTGGCCGATTTGGCGACCGACTAGGGGAAGAGGAAAAGAAAGAAAAAAGGAAAAACTAAAATATTCGAAAAATATTAAAAATTATTAAAAATTATCGATGTTAGCGCCGGCTGTACAATATTAGCGTTGGTTGGCTAAAATTGATCAGATGAACTGAAATGACACAAATGCAAAAGGTTTAGGACTGAATTGAAAAAAAAAAAGTTTAAGACCGAATTGGCACAATTGCAATAAGTTTATGACTATTTTAACAATTTTCCCAATCCAAGCCATCTTGCTTAGTTTTGTTTTTTAGCTACATATACGTTGGTGTAGTGTAAGAGCTCAAAGTTTACTATATCATCATTAATACAACCACTACAATTATACCTTGCATTTGTGTAAGTATGTATGTATGTATGTATCTATAGTGTACATGCATTTATAGATTTTGACATCTTGATCTAGTGGATCTCATGTGCAATTTATTAAACCCCTATGGTGCACATCCGTTGGACATATGATGAGTCTTTTTGCACCTTCTTTCAATTAAGTTTTAACTACTTTTTCTCAAGATGCCTTTACCAATGAGTTGTCATTCCTTAATGATTTGGATATTCTCAGTATGGTAAATTCTCAATGAACTCCCTAAAATTATAGCCCATTGTTCTAAAGGACGAAGAGAATATTAAATGAAAGGGAGTTTAAGGAATAAGAATTGAAATGTTATATTTGAAGTTGTATTCGAAGGTGCAGCTCTCAAAAGATAAAGGTGGTGAGTTTTTTCATTGGACAAATGAAGAATGTAAATTAAACTTTATAAATTGAGACAAACCTAATCAACACTTTCACTATCGCATGTGCATTGTGAATGATAATGTTGCTACTAGTAGGAAGGGGATTCCGGGACAGTTTTTGTATGGTTAAAAGTTTGTAAATAACTGTCATGGAGCCTTGATAGTTTACATGTTTTTGAGTTTTATATTAGTGAATTATGCGCCTAGATGGTATTCCAAAAACAACCCCCTTCTAATAGTGATGTCAAGTTTATGAATCACTTTTTGCATTCATTATAGTGAAAAATGGGGACTCAACCTTAGTTTAGTTTTGCTAGTGATCCTCAAATCAATGGACAAGCGGAGGCTATTAATGGAATTTTGGGCAATTTATTAAGGAGTTTTATTGGAAAACATGTTAAACAATGGGATTTGTTATTGGTTCAAGATGAATCTGCCGATAATAATTCGGCCAGTCAAACTACTGGACAATGCCCATTTGAAGTTGTGTATCAAAAGCATCTCTAAAGCCCTTTGGATCTTACACCACTGCCCACTAAGCGTCAATTTAGTGGATATGCTGAAGAAAGAGCTCAGGAAATCAAGCGGATACATGAGGAAATGAGGAAGAGTCTGAAGAAAGAGCTAAGGAAATCAAGCAATTACAAAAGCGAGCTTCGTGGAGAGTATGTAATTTTATGAAGTTGGCCTTGAGGACGAGTCTTTTCCAACAGAGGGAGATTGGCATTGCAAGTACTTCGGATCCGTATTGGAAGATTTCAAGATCCTCTCGTGATTTGAAAGTAGGTAAATAATATGTGCTCTTGATCTGTAAGTTTGTTTATAATATTTTAAGGAATGATTTGATCTCGATCAAAATTTGATAATCTTGTTGCTTAATTGAATTTCGTATTTTAGGTAGATTATCTTTTATAAACTTGGATGTTGTATTCAAAGGTATCCTAACCACCTAGCTATAAACACCCTCTTGATCCCTCATTGTAAACACAGTTTATTTATTAAATGAAGTTTTATTCGTGGGTGTTATCCCTTATTATTTTTCCTTTGTCTGTCTCTCTACCCTTTCAGTGGATTCCTAGAGTTCACGAGTGATCAGGAGAGTGTTGTGTCCTTGAAGTGGCTTACAAAAGTGGCGGTTCGGTGAAGGGAGACCTATATCGTCTAGTCTCGTCCTTCCTGTTCATTTTAGTGAGGTTTTCCACCTCATTAAGACGGAAAATCCTTCTTTTTTTTTTTATTTATTTGTACCCTCCAACACAATCCGACGTCAGTGGGATCGACGAGCATGATAGGAAAATTGAAAGACAATAAATTTGTTTGATATGAAGCATGAAAAGGAAATAAAGACATTATAAGTATAATAACTTTCGTACATCACTTATTTGAGTACCATAACTTAGTTTTTGACCATCACAATGTCAAAATTTTAGTTTTTGACCATCACAATGTCAAAATTTCTAAAAAAAACGTTCACTTGAGTGCCAATACTTTCAATTGATTACTAAAGTATCAATCTTTTTTTTTTAAATGTCACTTAAGTGCTGAAAATTTGACATGGTATAACACTTGTGATGAATTTTTATAAAAAGTTAGGGCATTCAAATGATTGGATAAAAAAAAGTTATGATACTTAAGTGAGTGTTATACATAAGTTATTGCATTTAAGTGATCGAAAAAAAATTATGATATTCAAGTAAGCGTCATATGAAAGTTATGACACTTATAGTGTCATTTTTTCCATGGGAAGAGAAAAATAAGAGAGACTTTTTATACATATGGTACTACATACACATGGGTTAAGTGTATGCACAAAATTGATACTTGAAAAATTGAGCAAAACCACCAATTTAGAAATTTTTTATGGAAAGAAATTGTTGATAAAATACACAATACATAAAAACATATTAATGTATGCGGAAAGAAAAAGATATTTCAAGATTATAATAAAAAAATTGCTGTCGGATAAAAAAGTTTCAAATTTGGATATTGGAACACGTGAGAGATCAAATAAACTTACTAACTCAGGCATTTCTCTATAAAAACAACATTTGCAAAATAAGCAATTGACTACATTTCAAGGAAATAAAAAAAAATGAGATCCCTTCGAAGGTCCTTTCTACTTTATATAATAGTATAGATGATATGAATAACACACATACATATATAACTTTGTGGAGCTACCAACATGTGAAAAGTTACCAATGTGTTAAAACGTACTCAGGCATTTCTCTATGGAGACACCATGCAAATAATCGTCCCAGGTAGGCTTATTTAACTAAAATATGATGGGCTGTCCTACATGTGAAAAGTTAGTGACAAATTTGGGAGAACTCTCGCATATATAATTGGGAGGTCTTAGACACTGTTAGTAATCGATTAATTTGTTCGAGTGTTCTTATCAATTGTCCCGCATAGGCCGGATAATTTCTGGAGTGGCCCCGCGAGAATACTCATGTGTTGGATGGAACATAATAACTAAATTGTTAACATGAAGTACTTAACGTCAAAATTTGAATAAGCATGCTTGGTGATATGGGGGTTAGGGGTGGGGTTAGACCCGGGAATGAGTCGCGAGCAAACCAAAAGGTAAGATATTGTAGTTCTAGTGATAGCGACAACACGCAAAAGCATGTCCATATCAAATTCATTTTGCATTTTTCGAAATTCGATGAGACCTTTGGAACTTAATCTTTTGAAAACTCAATTTTCTCTTTGAGGATTATGCACAATTGGCCGGACACGGGACACCATGCAAGTACTTGTGCACCTGTTTAATTTTCTGCATTTGATTTCTCGTTTTGATGACTAATGTTTTTTTGTACTCGCTAGTCAATTCCATGTTTTATAAAATGAGTCCGAAATCTTATTTGAATGAGTTAGCAACATTTATTTTATTGTTTCGAAATTACAGCATTTGTTTGTGGAGCTTACCGGAATGTCAAATTTATTATCTTTTATAAAACTACCAACTCTTGTTTTTTTTTTTTTTTTTTTTTTGGGTAAGGTAACTACCAACTCTTGTTTGTGAGTCCTTTTACCAATGTTTATTTGATTTTTGGAATAACCAACTGTATTTTCAATACTGTACATGTATTTATTTGTTCGAGTTACCAGTGTGTTGAGTTTCCAATTTTTTTTAGAAAATAACGAAAATTTATTTGAGTCATTACTGATGTTTTCTCTAGTGTGTTTGAAACTATTTTTTTTTTTTTTGGTAAAGAGTGTGTTTGAAACTATTCAATGCTATAATAATCTATAATGTTTATTTGCCAGCTTACCAACTTGTTTAAGTTTCCATTTCTTCTAGAAAATTACCAACTGCAATTTGAGTCCACTTAACAACGTTTATTAGATTGTCTGTAGAAATTAAAGTCATTTCTATATTTTACTGATATTTATTTGTTGAAGTTATTGACGAGTTGACTCTTATACTAAAGTACCTACTATTTTCAAAATTACAACTAATCCAATAATTGACCAACAATTATATGCACAGCTAAATGAAGAACTCTCACATGAAACTACTCATGGATATTTGAGCTAGTTATCAATATTTATTTGATTGTTTCAAAAGTACCTACCATTCCAATAATTTACTGACATGTATGGCAACTTACCAACTGGAAAAGGTTAATAACTCATATTCCAAATTATCAACTCTTATTTGAGTTAATTACCAACATTTATTTAATTGTTAAAGAAGTACCCACTGTTTCAATAGTTTACCAACGTTAATTTGGAAAGCTTACTAGCATGTTAACATTACTACTTTTATATGAGTTTACCAATTCTGTAGAATATTACCGACATCATTACAATTATTTACCATCATTTATTTGTGGTGATTAAGTTACACATTCTTATTTAAGTCACTTACCAACTTTAGTTGATTGTTTTAATTTGCTTGGGGAACGTTCCAACTTGTCTAAGTTACAATGAAATAAACATTGGTAAATTGACTCACATAAAAATCAGTAATTTTTGTAAGAGTTGGGAACAACATCATTAGCTGAATCAAATAAGAGGTAGAAAAACTAAAACTAGATGGTAACCTAACTTGTGAGGAGTTGGAATGTGACATCCTGAAATTTGCCCATTTGAGATTTATGAAATGCTTGGTTTTATGAACGTACTTGTAGTTAGTTCTCGCCCGAAATTAATTATTCCTAGGATATTATTAACCATTAAGGAAAGGCTAATTAGGGATTCAAATTCGTACGACTAAAGAAATTCGATTGTGAACTGACTTTCGACCATAAAATCGTCGATGTGACATTTTAAACCAATGTAGGCCGATCTTAGGATAGTGATGAACCAATTCGTCATTGTCATGTGAGTGGATCACGGGTGATTCCGTTTGACCACGAAATAAATTGATAAACGATCCAGAACCTATACCGAACGATTGTGCCCATCGAAACTAGCTATCAATTCTCGTGATTTCAATGACAACCGAGGTCGTCACGATCCGAATAAACTTGCACGTGACTCGATTTAGTGTCAATCACGGGTCGATTCTACGAATTTCCCCAAAAGCCACCCATTAGTCTGAGATACGCACAAGTTACGTTGTATAGAATTCAATTATTAATTAAGTACCAATTTGGGCCTATAAAATCAGGGATGTCACGTCAGGACATTAGGACGACTTGTGGTTGGAACGTACAGTTTTGGATTATCCCGAATCCTTCAGAAAAATTCAATTTCGGCGAAGGATAAGAAAACGACCATTTTACCCCTAGAAGTTTATAAAGGCCAAGTGTTAAGGGGTAAGGGCATTTTGGTCATTTTGCCCTAATTTTTGGAAAGGACAATTTTGCCCTTGGACTTTTTGAGAAATTCCTAAATTGCCCTTGTATATTTTGGAAAAGATTCAATCTAAATCGTTGATTTCAAGATAAGATCGAATCTCGACCATTGATTGGATTTGTGAGAGAGGGGCATGATGGTCTTTTCACACCTCAATTATTGGCTTGGACTAATTTAGCCAAAATTCTCTCTCTCTCTCTCTCTCTCTCTCTCTCTCTCTCTCTCTCTCTCTCTTTCTCTCTCTCGTCCGATCGTCGCCGTGCCGTCACCGTCGCTTCGGACCGCCGCGCCACCACCGTCTAGCCGTCGATCCGTCGCCCCACCCTCACGCCAGCCACCGCTGTGTCCCCCTCTTCCTCTCGGTTCCCTTTCCCGTGGCCAAAAGCCACTACAAGTTGCCGCTGCTCACCGCCACACCGATCGCCGCTGCCACCCGCCGCGAGATCGCCGATTTACCATCGCTTTCTGCTCTAGCCGAGATAATCTAGAGCTCGGTAAGTCGCGATCTAAACCTTATTTAGTATATTGGGTAATTTCAGACTCGTTTAGACGCGGGTTAATATAGTTATTAGGGCGGAATTGGTTAGCGGGCCTTAGGAGTGAATTTGAGGAATTTTGGTAGAAATTTAGAGGCCAAAGGCGGGTTGTGAATGGCTGGAGTGCATGCTGTGAGGTGCGGTTCGGCATGCAAATTGGGTATTTGGATTCGCCATTTAATGGTGTGAAAATGTCGTGAAGGGCAGAGTCGATTTGCCAATGTTTGGATGTAGAAAAATGGCGATTTATATGTTGGTTGTGTGTGTGTAATATGGCTGAGTTGTGATGGTGAAATTGGGTGCGATTGCGTGCATGTGACTGATGCCCGAATGTGTGGTCATACGATGTGCGTGTGATCATTAAAAAGCCCTGAGGCGTGTTTATGCGGGGTACAGATAAAATATATAGCATGTGAGTATATACGTGTAATCACTAAATCCCTAAGGCGTGTTTATGCGGGGAATTGAATTAGCCTGAGGCGTGTTTACGCGGGTCGTGATACGATTGTGGGATCAGATCGAGGCGTGTAATGCTCGGGGTGCGATCGAGTGGGCATGAGGCGTGTTTATGCAGGCCAGGAAAGTGATTGAGAATGAGACATGTGGTATGGCAAATGAAAGTGGGATCAGACCGAGGTGTGTGATGCTCGGGGGGCGAACGAGTGGGCCTAAGATGTGTTTACGCGGGTCGGGAAAGTGATTGAAAAAGTGTTGGTACAACGAGGAAAATAAATAGAAATGACGTGTTAGTATGTGATCGAGTGCGAAATGTGGGTTGAAAATGTCGTGTGATCGATGCGTGTTTTGGCATGGAAATGCGTGCGGTTTGAGGTGCGTGAAGTTTGCAATGCGTGCAAGAGTCGAATACTGTGATTATACTGAGGGTCCTGGTAGCGTACTTGTGTGGTTGTTGTTTGTACGTGATGATTGATCTGGTGTCTGAGCTCGTCTAGAATACGTGATAGCCTAAGTAGGGTTTAGGTTGCAACTTATTGAGAAGTGTCTCATGGTTGTTTTAACCAAACCATTTTAGAGCCACCGTCCGAGCCATGAACCTCCCGCCTTTACCACCTCAGTGTTTGAATCCCCATGCACACCGACCACGAAGTTGTAGAGTTTCCCATAGATGAGAACCACACTTGGATTAAGCACTCTTCGACAGTCTAGGTAGACATAGGGCTACCCCTCTAGCAGGCTCATACTTACACGGCTTGGATGTTTCGGGATGGGATAGATGAGTTCGGTCCTATCCGGGGTTTTGATGTGCCGTTCGACGGATTCGATGATTGGGATCCAGCAACCATACCCCCTCCTAATAGGGAATTGACTAGTGTAGAGGCTAGTTTAGCTCAGTCCGAACACCATCCTGCATCGGCAGCGCCTGGTTCTTCAGTGGTCGAACTAGATTTGAATCCAGAAGGGTTCCAAGTAGGGTTTGACTCTATGGACATAGATCTGGATGGGATACCTAAGGTAGGACCGGAGGATGAGTATGGTGAGAACTCCGGGAAGGAGCTAGTTGAGGATGAGCCAGTGGATGAGCCCGCAGAGAAGCTAGAGAAGGACAGAGAGGATTTAAATGCAGAGGAGCAAGTTGAGGATCAACCCGAGTCAGGGGATGAGCGAAATCCGATTGAGGTTAGACCTTATTCAGAGTCATCGGATGAGCATGAGCTAGAGAATGATGCAGATGAGAAGGACGAAGAGAGCGAGTCCGAGTGGACGCCTTCCAAAGGGCGTAGGGACTAGTTCTGGGAGCGAAGTAATAGTTTGAAAGTGTCCCATTTTTAGATAATACTGACCTAGGATACTGATCTTTTTGTGTTTTGGAAGTTAATAATTACTGGTTCGGTGTGCCTGTAAATTATTGTGGATATGGTAAATTTTTGGAAGTGTAATATATATATATATATATATATATATATATATATATATATATATATATATATATATATATATATATATATGTTTGGCGGTTCGACGATCTAAGTATTCCTGATAATCTCCAATTTTATTGTACGGGATTTTATAATGGTTTCCGCCGCAAATTAAACTTTGATAGATTCGTTTGGATCGACGACATTTCTTGGGTCGTCGCACTGATACAACCCCAGAGAGGGATGTTGCAAGCTCGATGAGGTTCGGGGCGTGACATGGAAAATCACTCAAATCAATATGGTAACTTGCTATAATAGTTAGTAACTTTAATACGATGGTAACTCTAGCAAATAAATATCGAAAAGTCCTTGGAATAATTGGCAATATCAATATAATCATACAAGAGTTACTTAATAGACTCAAATAGGAGTTGATAATTTTTTTTTATAGAAGCTAGTAATTTTAATATGTTAGTAAGTTGCACAAGTAAGATTGGTTAATTTACAAAAAATAGTTTGTAATCTAAACTAATGAAGGGTTAATACCGCGAAAAACTCCAAACTGATACACTTGTGACAAATTTGCCATAAATTAATTTTGTAACCACTAAAAACCTCAAATTGATACACCCATGACAAATTTACCATATGTTGATTTCCATTAAAATTTATCATCAAATTGATGAGTTAAATGACATGTGGCAATTGACGGGTGTATCGGTATAGGGTTTTACCCTCTATTTGTCACAGATATACTTATTTGTGATTTTTCGTGGTATTAATCCAATTTAACGGAAACTAATTGAGGATAATCTGTCACAAGTATATCACTTTAGGGGTTTTGGTGGTAAAAAAATTAGTTTATGGTAAATTTATCACAGGTATACCAGTTTGGAGTTTTTGATGATAAAAAAATTAGTTAAAGGTATATTTGTCACAAATGTACCAGTTTAGGATTTTTTGTGATATTAACCCGATAATGAAAATAATTGTTGATACTTCCACAAAATTTTTGGTGAGTTACTAACACGTTTCCAGGCTAAATAACTGTTGGTATTTCCATCAAACTATTGGTAGCTTACTAACATGTGACGCAAAATAAGTTGCCGATCAAAATTTAGTTACCAATGAGTTTGAAATTTACAACACTTTCAAGAAATTACTTAAATGAAACAGTATTCTGTGTTTTCAAGCACGGTTATGCTAGAAATTTGTATTACATAATGATGCTGCTACTTTTTTAGAATTGGGTTTAACTAATTAAAAACGAACGTTGACTTTATCTTTGAAGGTTGTTTTTGTACTTAATTACGAATATAGCATTTTTTAAATTTTACAATATGAGATGGAGCAAGCTCAATCACGTTGATTGTTGATTCTCTTCGAATTTGTTAAATTTCATTATGATATTCTAATATTTTATCTAGTACACTACTTGAAACTTAACAAGTAAAGGAGATTTACTTATTACCATCCAAAGAGTTATAAAGACGTGGCTTCGCAATTCCCTATATGGAAGGATCTTTAAAAACATTTAGACTATTACAAACTATATCAAAAACATACAAATCAAATAAAACATTTCGTGGTATATCTTAAGCACATTCAGCATTCAAATGTTAAATTACATACTAAGAAGTTTTTGTTTCAATTTTCAGCTCAAAGTCATGATGGTTTAAGCTCAATTTTCGCGTTTGTCATATATGTATGAATTTTTTTACTTTTCATACCTGTAATTGTTTTAATAAAGCCTTTGTACTTTTAATTTTTCTAATCCATATCTATTTACAAAAATTGTGTAATCAAGTCTCTGTAGTATCAAATCTACCCAAATCTTGCTGATGTGGTTATTAAACAACCGCGTAGTGTGACGTGGATTATGTATTGCACATACATGATGTAACGACCCGGTCCGACGAGGGCGGGGAGTGGTCACTAGGGTCTGAGGACTTGGACAAGGAGCGACTTCCGACAGGCTTCTAGGATGGCAAGAAGGGGCATGTCTCTTGTCCCACATCGCCTAGGGAGGGAGTATTGGGTTTGCTTATAAAGGCTTGTGAAATCTTAACTTGCAAGAGGCCTTTTTTGGAAATAGTATGAGCTGCCCTCGAAGGAACAAAACTGTGAGGACTTAGTGTCCAAACCGAATAATATCTTGCGAGTGGGACCCATGACGTTATAGGTGGTACCAGAGCCGACTCCCAACCGCGTGTGGGGCCACAGCAAGGACACTGTGCTCTAAGGAGGGGAGAATGTAACGATCCGATTTGACGAGGGCAGGGAATGATTGCTGGGGTTCGAGGATTTGGATAATGAGCGGCTTCCGGCAGACTTCTAGGATGGCAAGGGGAGCATGTCTCTTGTCCCACATCGCTTAAGGAGGGAGCCTTGGGCTTGGTTATAAAGGCTTGGGGAATATTAACTTGCAAGAGGCCTTTTCTGGAGGTAGTATGGGCTACCCTCGGAAAAACAAAACCGTGAGGACTTAGGCTGCGTTTGGGAATGCATTGGGGGAAAGTCTTTAGGGAAATGTAAAGGACTTTAGGTTAAAGAGGTTTTTCAAAATGCAAATTGTGTTTGGTAAGTTATAACTTAAAAATCCTTTGCAAAGTAATTTTGGGTAAAATAGCGTTTAGAAAAATTATACTTGCAAAGCTCTTTTTTATTTTTTATTAAAAATGTTGAAACTCTTCGCCGGCTCCGTTGAAGGACAGCCGGCCGCCGGCAGCCCATCTCCTACGCCGATGGCCATCGTCTGAGGCGAAAGGACCTCCGGCAGCCCTTGGCGACCATCGACGAGGGCTGCCTGGGGTCGAGCGACCCTTGACGAGGGTTGCCAAAACCAGGCGAGAGCCGCCGGCAACCCAGATCTGATGCCTCGCGGCCCTCGCCTGAGGTCAACCGACCTCAGCTCGTCGGTATCGACGAAAGGACCGTGACCCAGATCTAACAAAAGGATCATGACCCACATCGCGACTGAGGTGAGATCCAGCGCCGGCGCCTCGCAGATCTCGCCTCAAACGCAAATCTCGACCGACCTCAGCTCGTTGGTGGTCGCTGAGGGCTGCCGGAGGTCCTTTCGCCTTAGACGACAGCAGCCGACTTTGCATTTGGGTTGCCAGCAGGCCTTGAGGGTCGTCAAGGTTGCGTGACCTCAGGTGGCCCTAGCCTGGGTCACGTGACCCCTCGCGGCGATCGCCGTCGCCTAGGCAACGGCCGGTGGGTTGTGCGACCACGCTAGCCCCACTTCGGTCGGTCGCCGTCGCCTCACAAACACAACTCGTCAATTACCGATGAAGAAGACGATGAACAGTACATACGAGGCCAAAACTGGAAAATAAAAAAAAAGAAGATGATAGTTTCGGAAGAAAACTTTTTCACTTACTCTTGGGAGTTGTATGCCGAGAAAGCTGAAAAGCCCAAGGCAGCCTAGGACCTGCCTTGGGCTTTCAGCCTTCTGAAGGCTTCCTTTTCCTCAAGGCGAGTTGCAAAATATTTACCAAACACCCAATATTTGGCTGAAGGTGCTTTGAACCCCTAAAGGCCCTTGGGAAAGCTAATCCCAAATGCAGCCTTAGTGTCCAAAGCGGACAATATCTTGCGAGTGGACCCAGGTCATTACACATGAGCACTCTTAGAATTAGCTTAAAGCAAAAGCTAGTCAAACAGTTTATGGCATCTCCTGCCATTCACTTTCCACAGGGGGCTTTCACATAGGCAATTCAATCCATGTCACACTCCAACATCCTTTGGTGGCCACGTCGGCTGAATTTGGCCAGATTTTATATTGGAGAGACTTGATTGTACAATTTATGTAAGTAGGAGGACTTGATTCGGAAAATTGAAAAAACAAGGACTTGATTAGAAATGCAGTTGAAGTTCATATAGATTGACTGCCTACATTCGATGCTTTAATATGTATAATATAAAATCATTATAGTTGTTTTTCTAAGGACAATATTAAACATCATCAAATTTGATACATATAGTTATGAGTAATGAAAAAAAAGACCAAGTAAATGCGCACCTTAAATTGTTTCAGCACTCCTTCGATGTTGGTATTATGCAGATCAAGTCCAACAAACTTCTTTGGACCATCACTAAATTCTGGAATCGAGTTACAATCAGACCATTCAAACCACTTTAACTCTATAGGGAGATGGATGGGACCTGGGAAACGATTTTGTACTTTATGAAGAATGAGCAACCTTAGATTTCTCATGCTTGTGAAAGCATGAATATCGATATACATCCCTTCTTGCTCTGGTAGCTTCAAAACTATGGCTTTTACCTTAGCTGTTCCCTATGTATTTATTCAAAAATAATAAGGTTATCTTGTAACTATAGTAAACAGAGTCAAAGATAGTAATAGAATATGAATTTTTATATACTAACAAGTCTTACCAAATTTCCGGATAGAACATTAAGAACATCATCATGAAGCCATAACCTACTGCGTTTTCCGGGATCATCGCGATCTTCTTCCTTAACAATATCCATACCCATTAATTGTATTAAGTCATGCATTTGTAAGGTGTAATTCTCTTCACTAATCAAGGAGCGCTCAATGAGAACTCGTAAACCCATAGTCGTGTAAAAATCACAACTGTTAAGAACTCTCTTAATGTACTCTGTATTCTTCCCCTTGAAGAAACAAGCAATGTCGAGAAAAATCTCCTTTTCATTGTTTTCCAATCCATCATAACTTACCCTTAGCACACGATTGATCTCTTGGTAAGGACTTTTAGCAAGTTTTTTCAAGGCTTCGTCCCATTCTTGTTTTCCACTGCCACACAAGAAAGAACCCAACACCTTAAGTGCCAACGGAAGGCCTCCGGCATAATGTAAAACACTATCAACAATATAACTAGGTATTTTGATTTTTTGATTTCTTGGAAAAGCATACTTTTTAAAAAGCTCAAGAGCTTAATCATTCTTCAGAGCTTTAACTTTATATATACGATCCGAATCTCCCTCGAAATATTTTAGCACTTTCTTATTCCTTGTTGTGACAATAATCCTACTTCCTTTACCGAACCAATGGTGACATCTGGCTAAAGCACTTAACTGATCTACATCATCGACATCATCAAGAATAATGAGAACTCTCTTGTTATGTAGTCTGCTTTTAATCAACTGACTTCCTCCGTGAACACCAAAGACTCTTGATTCATTCCTCCTCGGCAAGACCTGCGATAGCAATTGTTTTTGCAAATGAACCAAACCATTGGGATTTTTGGAGTTTTCTCTGACACTTTCTAAGAAACAAGAACCTTCAAAGTCTCCAAAAATAGCGTTATAAATGGCAATAGCAAGGGTTGTCTTCCCTACTCCACCTTGTCCCCATAATCCTACCATATAAGCATCATTCTTGGACTGTAAATCTAAGATTATTTTAAGCTCTTGTACTCGGGAATCTATCCCAACCGAATTTGTGGCCACATCTAAGGGCATTCGATCTAGTTGAGTTGAGATCTTCTGTACAATATTTTGTACAAGCTTCGCTTCATCATCTCTGACAAGGAAAATTAGTTGAAATCGCTTTTAGAGCAATCCAAAGAAATGGATAAATATTCAAAGAGAATAAATTAATAAGAAACTTGTCGGCGATATATTTGGAGATGCCCTGTGTCTGCATGGGTCTAAGACTATATCTTTCATGTCATTCTAAACGTTGTGCGTATTTTGCATTTTCTGACCCAAAAACAGATCTATTTTGCATTATTAATAATTCAAGTTAATTATTGGATATACTGAATTTTAATCGGCATTGTTTTGACCTCTTTACAAAGTTCATTGAAATGGGCTTTTTTCCCTTCAATTGTCCAAATGCCTACCCATTTGTCTAGTATTTTTCTGTAATGGAAATTAACAATATGAAGACTAAGTAGCATTACCAATGGGGTAATCCTAAAAATCAAGTAGTTTACCCCTTTGGGACGATTTATTCCCACTTTTTAAAGTGGACAATAATGACACGCTCTTTGGCCGTTTTAACAAATATTGCCTACTGTTGGTTCCTGCAGAAATCTATCTCGTTATTACCGTTTTAGTTGAGACAGAGACTAAATAAAGAATCATGAGGGACAAGCTCCTAAATAAAGCCCGTCCAAAAAATGTAGCAAGAAAAAACATCATTCATTTTAGGTCCTGCAAAAAGAGCAGCTAACCTAAATGGTAATGATACTAGTAAGTTAGCCCAACATCTTTGGCGATCTTTTAGATTTGGCTGAAGAAGCTCAAATGGTGATATAATATTTGATTAGCTTTTAACAGGAAAAAGGACTTTATATAAGCCCGATCATCCTCGTACAACAAAATCATAATTTGTTCAAAAGGATAATCTATTAAGGGCTATAGTTAGTTCTTGGTGCTTTTCTTAATCTTGACTATGAAAAACATGTTTTTGAAAGGATAGATGAATGGATCACATTAATTCGTATGATAGCAAATGCAAGAGGATATAGTCCAAATACTACGTATGAAGTATTTGAAGCTACTCTTGTAGGTAACACTCATAAATTTTGGAATTTCTTATTATCTCAAACAGATTTAAGGGATAAAACTGACAAGAGCTTATTGTAGATGGAATGTTAGCCATTAGTTTCTTGCTTTCTACGGAAATTATAGAGAGAGTGGCCTTTAAATGCTCTAATGAAATTACAGACTTGTGATATGTGCTATTTTGAAGCCTTTACCTGCGATATTCAAATAAGTACTTCTATAAAATGCTCTCAATGGTTCGTGTCAAAGACTTTCTTTTAAAAACTTCCAGAACCATGGTCAGAGGTCACAAAGAAGCGTTATGACTTGCTCCTTCAAGAAGAAAAGGAGGTAGAAGGTCTGGGTGGGCGAATCCAGGCAAAGAAGTATGCAATGTAGAAAGTGAATACTGAACTCCAAGCGAATAAAACAACTAAAAAGTTTCCTTATTTAAAAAAGAGTTGTTGCTCTCAGATTGAAAATGTCCCGGGTAGATATGGCTGCAACATCCATCGAGAAACCAGAAGTGCAAGACACTTTCCTAAAGGATTGAAAAGAAGAAAGTTTATTTGATATGAAAATAGCGTACCAAGGGAAAAACTATAGGCCTTTTAAGTCTGAAAAGTCATCAAGGTTTACAAAGAAAAAGACTAATCATAGAGACAAAAAGCAAATTGAGGCCGTTTAAAGGAAACATGGGTGAGAAACTCGTTGTGATTAGGGTAAACTCTGAGTAGTTGTAACTGTTGTTCGATTTTGTGGATTAAAAGCCCGCAAGGCTCATGCTAGTCCATAAAAGTACATAAAAACGAGAGAATCTTTGCAGAGTATTTATCGAAGATCCAGTCTTGTTGACAAACCTGCTTATAGACCTATTAATGAGCAGGAACCAGAAAATTTAGACTTCGAGGTTAAATCTATCTAAAAAGTTTTCTCATAATAGGAGACAGACGAAGAAGATTCAAAATAGGGGAGGGAACAATTATCAATGATGAACGCAAGCAATGATACAGTGCCATGGTATCATCCGTTGAATGATTGAATAGGGATATTGTGAAAGACTCGCCAAAAAAATGAACTGATCGGTTGAAAAGACAGTCGAAATTCACATGCTTCTTTTGATTAAGTCCAAAAAAATTAAAGGAGAAATCCTTGAAGATGAAAATCGTGTATGAAGAGAAGATGATATGTTTGGCAAACACACCTACTCGGAAAATATAATCTGATTCAGAAATGGTTATTGGTTTATTAGGTGAACCCTTGGGCAAATATGACTATTAGGTCAAATACTCAAAGCCCAAACGAAGAGAGTGAGACTCCATTAAAGTTATGGAGACAAGATCATGAAAAATCTGTACCAGATGGCAATAAAAAAAATCACTAGGTAAATATTTCCAAGAATCATAATCCTATTCGTAAAGATTTTGAAATTAAATCTGATGATAAAAACCACGAAGATGAAAAATTTGAAAATGTTAAAGTTTTGATATGTTCTGATTGATTCCAATGATCATGGTCTTTCAAGGAATGGGTACTAAAATTTATGCAGAGTTGCGAGAACAAACATAAAGATTCTGCTTCATACATAAAGATTCTTGAAGTTGAGTTAAAATTTTGCAGAACAAACGGAGAAGAGTTCCTCAAATAATGGAAGTTAAGGAACGTAGTCTCACAATGACTAAAGCTCTGCTACCTGGAGATTTGACTCTAAGAAAGAAGAAAACTATAATAGACTCCAGAGACACTTCTTTAGAGCAATTCTCTGTTCTAAAGTCTTAGCTCCATTGGGAAGGACAAGGACGACTAAACTAGAGACTCGACTCAAGCATGGCGGAAATTGGACTTCCATTTGTGGAAGCAGGGTTTGCAGACGAGATCAAGATTGACAGAGGCGATCCACACCTGCTTAGTAAACTTCATCCATTGGTAAAATGTGCTTTAAGCTGCTTAGGATATGGTCCTAGATTTGCTATAGTGGTTGTTACGAGCATGATGAATTGACCTGGATGACGAAAGGAAATAGAGTATGCCTAACAGATCTGGGAAATTCAACAACTTGTAGAACCAAAGAAAACCAAGAGAAACATAAAAATGCAGTGGCGCATCTTATTTTTATTGCTAAAGCCACTCAAATCGAAATCTTTTATATGAGCTTTGAAAGAAATACTCTATTTCCTAATAGATCTGGGGAATGATGTAGAACAGTTAGCCTGTAATTATCTTGAAGAATATGATCGCCGTAATGGCCGGAAATCTCGGCAATTTTTCTGATTTTGGAGAAAACAACCATTCAGGCAGTTTCCTATATCACCGTTCAGTTTCCTATATTACCATTCAGGCAGTTTTCTATATTACCAGTCAGGCAGTTTCCTATATTACCGTTCAGGCAATTTCCTATATTACCATTTAAGCAGTTGCCTATATTAGTTTATTAGATGTTATCTTTAATTATTCAGTTTCCATTAATATTAGGAGTCCTGTCTCTATATATATGATGTCTGTCTTGTAATCAAAAAACATAGTATCATTGAATAAAAATTTCGAGTTCTTTGGAGTTGTTCCAAATTTACGCTTCTCTCTGCGTCATTTGGTATCAGAGCAGGTTTCTCCTGTGACGATGGTAAATAACGTGAATGTCAATCTCCCCGCAGCTGAGGGCCGTGAGAACGAGCCTATTACGCGGGCTGAGTTCAATCAGTTCGTGGCTCAAACCGATCGGAGGTTTCAAGAGATCCTTGATGCCATCCAGCGTTTGTCCACAAACCATGAGCCTGGCGTTCTTCCAGCCGAGCGAATTCCTGTCGTTCGTGATCTCGAAGATGCTATGGGGCGTGGAGGAATTCCCCGACATAGGCGTCAAGACTATGTCGAGGATACGGAAGACGAAGCCGAAGATTTCCAAGAGATGCAGATTCGTGGTGATTGCCGATACAGGGGATTCCAGGAGGAGCATGTTCGTGGGAATCGATGGCAGGGGGGCTACCGACGAGATCCTGAACAGTATCAACTAAAGGTAGATCTCCCTACTTTCAATGGAAATTTGGATATTGAAGATTTCTTAGACTGGCTTTGGGAGGTCGAGAAATTCTTCGACGCTATGGATATTGATGAGGATCGCCAAATGAAACTTGTGGCGTACAAGTTGAAAGGTGGCACTTCAGCTTGGTGGGAACAAACTCAATTAACACGACGTCGACAAGGCAAGGCTCCTATTCAATCATGGAGTCAGATGAAACAGAAGTTGAAGAAGAGGTTCCTCCTAACGGACTATGAGCAACTGTTATTTCAGCAATTCCAGAATTGCCGACAATCGAATAGATCGGTCCAAGCTTATACGGAAGAGTTTCTTCGACTCTCCGCTCGCAATAACCTAGATGAGCCCGAGGCACAACAAACTGCTAGGTACATTAATGGTTTGCGACTTAATATCCAGGATCGGGTTTCTTTGCATCGACTATTCTCTATCGAAGACGCCCAGGATATGGCGCGAAAAATTGAGATACAATTGGAGAGGACTAACCCTAGTACTCGTGGTAACAACTATTCGTATCGTGGGTCATTCGGAAAAGGAAGACAGCTTGATGTTTCAAGTTCTTCTAATCAACAAACCCCTGATTCGAGCCAAGTTCCAGGGAGTACTACGGGGACGCCTAAGGAAGCAGTTGCAGCAAGCAATCGTACTCCCAATCAAAATATCAAGAATCCATATGCCAAACCCCAACCGATCAAGTGCTACAAGTGTAACGAGTTAGGCCATCGTTCCAGCGATTGTCCTCGTCGTAGAATGGCCAATATCGTTGAACATGACGAAGATGTGTATGAAGATGATTGGGAAAAGGAAGAAGAAGTGGCAGTGGAAGATGAAGTGGACGAGCAAGTTAATTGTGTTGTGCGTCGTCTATTGTTTACTCCGCGGATAGAAGATACCCAGAGGAATCAGCTTTTCCGCGCTCGCTGTACTGTCAACGGCAAAGTATGCAATATCATTATTGACAGCGGAAGTTGCGAGAATATAGTGTCAAAGGTCTTAGTGGATCACTTGCAACTAAAGACGGAGCCGCATCCCGCGCCCTACACGATCGGATGGATTCGCAAAGGAGCAGAACTTAAGGTAAACCAATTATGCCGTTTACCTATTTCGATCGGAAAATCATATCAAGATACAATTATCTGTGATGTTGTGGAGATGGATGCGTGTCATATTTTACTGGATCGGCCGTGGCAATATGATGTTGATGCTACACACCGAGCTAGGGAGAATACGTATTCTTTTGTGTGGAAAAGGACTAAAATTACTTTAAGACCACAGAGTAATGCCCCTCAGATTGTAAAGAAGTTGGCGACCAGAATTAATGAAGTCCAAGCTGCTAGTCAATTGGCTGCTTCTAATTCAAAGTATAAGGTGGATGCTGACAAACGGCGACGTTCGAAAATTTTTGAAGTAGGTGATGAGGTAATGGTTTTCCTGCGAAAAGAACGTTTTCCTGTAGGTACCTATAGTAAACTGAAGCACAAGAAGATTGGTCCTTGCCGCATCCTGAAAAAGATCAACGATAATGCCTATGTAGTTGACCTTCCTGGTGATCTCAACATTTCTCCTACATTTAATGTGGCAGATTTATTTGAATATCATGCTTCGGATACACCCCTCTATCCTGATCATAACTCGAGGGCGAGTTTTTCCGAAGAGGGAGGGAATGATGTAGAACAGTTAGCCTGTAATTATCTTGAAGAATATGATCGCCGTAATGGCCGGAAATCTCGGCAATTTTTCTGATTTTGGATAAAACAACCATTCAGGCAGTTTCCTATATCACCGTTCAGGCAGTTTCCTATATTACCAGTCAGGCAGTTTTCTATATTACCGTTCAGGCAATTTCCTATATTACCATTTAAGCAGTTGCCTATATTAGTTTATTAGATGTTATCTTTAATTATTCAGTTTCCATTAATATTAGGAGTCCTGTCTCTATATATATGATATCTGTCTTGTAATCAAAAAACATAGTATCATTGAATAAAAATTTCGAGTTCTTTGGAGTTGTTCCAAATTTACGCTTCTCTCTGCGTCAAAATTCAACAACTTGCAGAACCAAACAAAACCCAGAGAAACATGAAAATGCAGAGGCACATATAAATTATATTACTAAAGCCACTCATGTTGAATTCTTTAAAGCTGTCCTAGAGCATGTAATAGGCAACAAACAAAAGTATTGTCCGCTCGGTGATGGAAAAATCTTCGTCATGATTCTCAGGGTTAAATGAGCTTTGAATAAAAAGAAGCCCAAGAGAGAGGTTGGGAGAGAGTAATCGATGTGCTCACGCTGGGTTAGAGAACAGAGGTTGTGTTTCAGGCCTGAAGGTTTTGAAGTCTGGAAGATGATCGCTCAAACCCAAGATCGGCTACTTGAAGAGAAAAAGGACCGAGATTATCAAGCCCAATTAGGTTTTGATCGTTTCATGGAAAATATGACATTTCTAAAAAATATTTTTTAAATAGCTATTTTCTAAAAAAGTGACAATTTCAGCTTAAACCTAAAAATCAAAAGATAAAGTAGAAAATATTTTCTGCCACTTAGTATTTGATTTGATTTTCGGGGAAAAATTACCAAAAATTTTGATTTTTATTCATTTTTTATTTTAAAATTATTTTTATTTTCTTTGTTTCCTTTTTCTTTTTCCTTGGTCGGAGCTCGCCTAGCTCGACGGATTTGGCAAGGCTCAAGCTTATTGGCCTCAGGCAAGCTCAAGCGTGTTGGTTCAAGCAAGGCAGAGGCTCGCTGGCCTGTGGCCAGTCATCAGCCGCTGCCGAGGCCGATGACCGTTCGAGGAAGAAGAAAAAAGAAAAAGAAAGAAAAGAAATATTAAAAACTCAATTAAAAAAAAGAAAAATAAAACAAAAATGTGTTTGGTTAAAGAAAGTGCTTGGTCTAGAGGTGAAAAAAAGAGAATGGAAGAAGCGGAAAACATTTTTCCTATTTTTGAAGGTATTTTTTTATTTACAAAAAATATTTTTCTTGATTAGTTTGTTTTCTGTGAATCGAACGAACCTTAAACGAAAAGCCGACGGCCAAACCTTTAGATGGAGTGGTCCATGACGTCAGCAGTGCAAGACGTGAAAAATTAATTTTCCCAGAAGAAGAGAAAATGCATGATTGAGAAAAGTGTACATAGGTAACTGAAAAAGTTTCGTGGACAAAACCTGGACAAAACCAGAGTGGAGGGAATCTTGCATGACCCCTTGTAAATGTGGAAGCAAGCTGGCAAGGTCCTACGGACACCAGCTTTTGCATATATACTGCTGTAGACTTTTAACACTACAAAAAAACTGGATTTTTGCTACGAAAATTTGCGACGAAAAAATTTTCGTTGCAAATTTGCGACAAATTTTCCAACGAAAATTAAAATTTGTTGGAAATTTCCAACGAAAAAGTTTTCGTCGCACATTTCGTTGGAAATTTCCAACGAAAAATTTTTCGTCGCAAACTTCGTTGGAAATTTCCAACAAAACAATTTTTGTCGCAAAATTCGTTGGAAATTTCCAACGAATTTTCCAACGAATTACAAAAAAACCCATTACTATTCGGCATTTTTTATATTCGTTGGAAATTTCCAACGAATTTTCCAACGAATTTCAATTTTCCGAACAATTATTTCAGTGTGTACAATTTTCGTTGGAAAATTCGTTGGAAATTTCCAACGAAAAAAAATTCGTTGGAAATTTCCAACGAATTACAAAAAAACCCATTACTATTCGGCATTTTTTATATTCGTTGGAAAATTCGTTGGAAATTTCCAACGAATTTTCCAACGAATTTCAATTTTCCGAACAATTATTTCAGTGTGTACAATTTTCGTTGGAAAATTCGTTGGAAATTTCCAACGAAAAAAAATTCGTTGGAAATTTCCAACGAATTACAAAAAAACCCATTACTATTCGGCATTTTTTATATTCGTTGGAAAATTCGTTGGAAATTTCCAACGAATTTTCCAACGAATTTCAATTTTCCGAACAATTATTTCAGTGTGTACAATTTTCGTTGGAAATTTCCAACGAATTTTCCAACGAATTATAAAAAAACCCATTACTATTCGGCATTTTTTATATTTGTTGGAAAATTCGTTGGAAATTTCCAACGAATTTTCCAACGAATTTCAATTTTCTGAACAATTATTTTAGTGTGTACAATTTTCGTTGGAAAATTCGTTGGAAATTTCCAACGAAAAAAAATTCGTTGGAAAATTCGTTGGAAATTTCCAACGAAAAAAAATTCGTTGGAAATTTCCAACGAATTTTCCAACGAATTCCAAAAAAACCCATTACTATTCGGCATTTTTTATATTCGTTGGAAAATTCGTTGGAAATTTCCAACGAATTTCAATTTTCCGAATAATTATTTCAGTGTGTACAATTTTCGTTGGAAAATTCGTTGGAAATTTCCAACGAAAAAAAATTCGTTGGAAAATTCGTTGGAAATTTCCAACGAATTTTTTTTCGTTGGAAATTTCTAACGAATTTTCCAACGAATTCCAAAAAAAACCCAACGAATTCAATATTTTCGCGCTCGTTATTACCACAACTTTCAATTTCCACATTCACACACACACACACACACACACACTCTCTCTCTCTCTCTCTCTCTCTCTCTCTCTCTCTCTCTCTCCTTCGCCTTCACCTTCTCCCTCCGTCTCCGCCTCCCCCTCCGACTCCTCCCCCGCAGCCCCCCCTCCTCCTCCAGGTCCGGCTCCGACTCCGGCGTCATGGACACCAAGCCTCCGACGCCCCCGACGCCATCAAGCCTCGTCGCCGGCGAGGCTAGGAGACGACGACGGACTTGACGAGCGGTGGCCCCGAAGCCTGCTCCGGCCCCTGCTGCTTCTTCTTCTTCATCTTCGGCCATGGCGAGGGCCGAGCTCGCCATGGCCGGCGAGCTCGAGCTCGCCAGTCTCTGGCGAGCTCGGCCCTCGCCGGCGACGAGGCATGCCCTCGCCGGCCATGGCGAGGGCCGAGCTCGCCATGGCCGGCGAGCTCGAGCTCGCCAGATCCGGGCGAGCTCGGCCCTCGCCGGCGACGAGGCTTGCCCTCGCCGGCGGCGAGGGCTATTTTTCGATAAAAAAAAAAAATTTTGACCAAAATAAAAAAAAATTTCAATGGAAAAAAAATTTCCATGATTTTTAGCTAGTCCAAAAAAAAATTTGTAATTTCCAACGAAAAAAATTCGTCGGAAAAAAAAAATTCGTTTTTAATGAATCTAGCCACGAGTTTTCCAACGAAATTTTCCAATGAAAAAAAATTTATCGCAAATTTCCAACGAAAATTGAAATTTTTCGTTGGAAAAATTTCCGACGACTTATAACAAACGAATTTTTTTTCGTTGGAAAATTCGTTGGAAATTCGTTTTCCAACGAATTTCTCCAAATTTTTCGTTGAAAATTTCATCGGAAAAAACATGTTTTTTTGTAGTGTAAGTCAATCTTTTCTTAAGAGGACATAGTTTGTTATCAAGTATTTGTTACATGATCCTCATAATAGTCGAAGAATTGGGAGTTCTAATAGCAAGAGTCTTAAGTCTGTTATAACTGATTGCCCTAATCTGGGGTGCCTAAATATGTACCATGGAACATGCAAAGCTTCGATTACAGAGTTGTTGGATTCTGTAATTGATCGTTGAGGATCCTATCAAAATTCAATAAAGTCTTTATCAAAGGAGATATAAAGTTATTTTAGAAATCTGGAAGAACCAAATGAGACAAAGTGAGTTTGAGGAATATTTCCTCAAGGAGAAATCTAATCTTGAAATTATTGCAAGTTCTTAATGCTCAAACTTGCCACATCAGTGTTGGCCAACCTCGCCGTCGCCGTCACACACAAGGACGAGCCTCACCATGGCAAATCTGGTAGCCGCGCCTAGCCACTAGTGTCGGCCACTAGATTTGGTGAGCTCTAGCCTCGCCCAGCCATGGCAAGGCTCAGCCACTACTGCTGGTGAGTTTGACCATTGCCGTCGCTCGTGAGGTGGAGCCATGGCAAGGCTTGAGCTCGCCAGATCTAGCGGTCGATGCCAATGGTTGGGCATAGCTACCAGATCTGGCAAGTTTGAGCCTTGCCTAGTCATGGCGAGGCTTGTCCTCTCATGCGAAGGCGATGGTGAGGCTGACCTTGCCAGATCTTCGTTGGCAAGGCTTGAACTCGCCGACAATTGGTGAGGTCGGTCTCACTAGTGGCTGGGTCTCGCCTAGCGGCTTGGCTAGGCCAACCTTGCTGACCCCACCTCTAGCTGGTTGCCGGTTGAAGATGAAGGAAAGAAAGAAAAAAGAAAGGAGAAGAAAAGAAAAGGGAAAAGGAAAAGAATAAAAAATTCAAAAAAATATATAAAAATAGTTAAAAATGCCACATTAGCATTGGCCGGATGATTGGTTGGCTAGCATCCACGTCAATACCAGCTGGCTAAAATTGGCCAGGTAGACTGAATTGGTACAAATAAAAAAGGTTTATGACTAAATTGACATAATTGCAATAAATTTAGGATTGTTTTAATCATTTTCCCAATTATCGATGTAAGGGAAAAGAAATGCAATTCCAAAAGTAGTGAACGATCCTTCTGCTTTTAATACTATCAAATTATATTAAGGAGTTCCTTTGCGCCTAATGAATATTTCTTTTGATCATTTTTTGTGATTGTGGATATTATTTTGATAATATTTGGGAAGAAACTCGTTGGAATTGGGATGACTCAAATGTTATAATAAGTGAATATGATGTATATCCGTGGGGTTGTTTTACCACTTCCATTAGCTCACGAAATTATAATTTTCCTTCTTCCCTAAATTTAAATTGGCATCCTTCATTTAATAAAATTAATAAGAAGAAAACTGGCTTCTTAAGAATACTCTGTTTCCTTTTAGAAAAAAAAAGAAGGCAAAAAGAAAAAGAGCCCCATAAATATTAAATACACATCACAAGGAAGGGCAAAACTAAAAAATTTGGGGGCTATCTAATTGGAATATTCTCCACTTTTAATGGTGTTAACGGACAATGGCCAGGTTTGTACCTCTGCTCCCCTCCGCCTTCGCCACTGCCCCCACAGCCGCCATCATTGTGTTCCCCCCGCCGTCACGTCCCCGACGTCCCCGTCATCGTGCCGTACCGGTCACCTTCGCGTGTTGTCGTAACTCTCTCCTCCTCTCTGTGGTTTTGCTCCGTCTCAACCACCGTCGCCAGCCTCAGGTGACTATCGCCTGCGGCCAGCGACCGTTGATGCGGCCTTGACACCCTTGATCCGGGGTCGCGGGCCTAGAGTGGTCGAAGCCGCTTGATACAGAGAGACGTAGAGGGGCTGAGGTGACGCGGCTGGGGTGGCGGGGGGACGTGAGCCCTCGGGCGGCAGCGTGTCAAGAATCAGCGGAGGCTCAGAGAAGACAACGGCTGGCACACGGTGCTTTGGTTCGTGTGCTGCTTACGTGTGCTCTGTGCTGTGTGAGTGTCTGATAGGAGTGCGTACGCGTGAGCGAGAGGCAAAATTACCCTTAACTTTTTAGGTTCCCCAGACCTTAGAGAGAATTAAGTATCAAAAGAATTAGACTAATTGAAGTAGTGGAAGAGTTGCCGTGTACCCATGAGGAAAATGCCACCCAGACAAGCTACCAGATGCGAGAAGAGCTCCTTCCCATCTCCCTACTCTTTCTTCCCATCTCTTTACTTTCTCTGGATCCTTCTCCTTCTCCAACTTGGCCCTTTGCATGGCTACAGCATCTTTGTAAATCTCTCTTGGTGTTCTCACTTCACGGGGTTTCACTTTGTAAAACACTGGCCACACAAGCAGCTTCTTTTCCTTCTGGCACTCCATGATTTTCATTAACTCATCCAAACAAAATGACGAAGATGTGTAGTTCTTGGAGAAAATGACGATCGCAATTTCCGATTCCTCAATGGCCATCATAAGCGCCGGTGTTATCTCCTCTCCCTTCTGCAGCTCTTCAGTGTCGATGTAAGTGTTTATTCCTATGCTGTCTAGAGCTGCGTAGAGATGACCAACAAAGTTGTTGCGAACATCTGTGCCTCTGAAACTGAGGAAGACATCATAACTCCTTCTGCACTTGGGAGAAGAAGAAGAAGCCATTAGAATTAGGAAAAGGTTAACAATGAGCAATGAGTTGCCAAGATCTGTTTGAGGAAGTTTGTTCACCGTTTATCTTCTTTATACCCAGACGGATGGCCTTTTTTTCCGTGGGTCAACAAACAAAATATTTTTTGGTCTTTGAATATTATTATTGTGCGCCTCAAGCAACTTGAAAGTGGTGATAATTTGCATGTGAAACTTTTCTTCTTTAAAGATAACATTCGAATTTATTATTAAATGAATTGCTAATTAATTTGCCCAATCAACATAAGATAAATTTTTATGACAATAATTTCATACCATCCTGATTAGAGGCCTATTTGATGGATTGGTTTCCTGGAAAAAAGCCTCTGGAAAGTGTTGAAATGCGAATTAGGTAAATCATCGTAATCCAATCCAAACCTCAATAACAACCTCCAAGAAGTTACAAGCAAAACTGAGTCAATCAAACACGGTGTCATCATAAGTTGTTTCGATTCCATATGGCATCCAATGTATGGGCGATGCCATAGCAAAACGACAAGAAGCTTGCCGTGCCATGACCATTCAATGCATGCGAATGTGATGAGGCTAGCTATATTATAAACAAAAAAGTTAAAAGCACGGCAACATGATTAGGGAAACTACAAGTCGATAGGCCTTGGCAAACAGTATGTAAACACATAATAAAACCCAAAAATCGGCATAGACTCAATGCTAGAAACTACAAAAGAGCCAATAAATTCTGGGGGCATATTAATAACAATAATAGAGACGGACGGAATTGGATGGCCAAAGAGATGGGGACAATCAAATGGCACAAAGGGACGGTGCCAAAAAATTGGCGTGACCCTCGCTGCCCTCTCAGCCTCCTTGTTTTTACTTCTTTCCAATAGCCCCCACCGTCAACTTTAGCTCTACACTTCGGCATCAACATACATTGAATTCTAATAAATAGAAAACAACTTTAGCCCTTTGCTTTTCCTTTTTATTATATGGAAGACAAAATAATTCGTCTCATTAAAAAAGATCAGCTACTCCATTGGCTCCCTAATGAAATACTTCGCTGTGGCTCCAGGGAACGGCATTAGCACCCAATGAGATTTTGTCTTTCTTTTTCTTTTCTTTTTCCTCATAGTATAAATAGCAACTCGTGACTACCCCCAAAGATATGTCATTTTTAGTTTGTTTTTGTTTTTTTTTTTCCCTTATACACATACAGCATAAGAGCCCCCACGCACGCGCTTTGGCTTCAAAAGTTTTTTTTTTTTTTTTTTTGGTAAGAACTTTGGTTTCGGCTTCAAAAGTTGGTCACTCATCTTTTTCATTTTTCTTTAAAGTGACCAAAAAAGTGAAATCCTTTGACACATATTGACAATTGAATTCTTGTCTCACACAAAAGAAAAAACAAGCTACCCAATTAAAAATAAAATAAATCCGAAAAAAATTAGCAAATAAGAAATTACTAAAAATAAACCAGAGTAAAGTCAGAGCAAAATGTATAAGGCTCCATGAAAGAATCCAATTTGAATTCAAGAAGACAATCGCTACAGACCAAGTTACAAATAAACAACCACAATCTAAATTGTAGCAGTGGAATCTTTGTTCCATTCATCCCTTGAAACACTTATCCAAGATGCGTGACTTTCTTTTTGATAGGTCAATAAAGAATATTATTAGGTCTGTTTCAAATGCATGACCTCCATTGCCTCCCCAATGAAAAACTTCGCCGTGGCTTTCAGGAAATGGCATTCGCAACCACTTGAGTTTTTGCCTTCCTCTTGTTATTATTATATTATATTTTTGCAAATTATAAATAACAATTCGTGACTACTGGAAAGACATTTTATTTCAAGTTTTTTTTACTTATGTGCACATTAAAGTATACTAGTTCTCACGCGCTTTTGCTTCAAAAGTTGGTCAATCATATTTATCAATTTTTTAAAGTAACCAAAAACTAGAATTCTTTGATGCATATGTTGAGCAATTGAATTCTTGTCTCACCCAAATCTATCACTAACTTCGCAAATGAAATTACGATTTGTCATACCACATTTGAGTTGAAACCATAGTCACTATGGAAAATGGGATACAAAGTATTTAAGAAAAAAAATTAGGATTCATTAAGGAAATGAAGTCAAACTAATTTATGGTTTTTTCGGGCAAAGCAAGAGAGAGACGAGGGAATTGGAGAGAAGGAGGCGGTGGGGCCCACGGGACTCAACAAGCTCGGCTTGAGCTCCGCCCGCCAGAGAGCCAAGAAGGTACCATGGCGCTGGAAACAACAAGCAGATGCCGCCGACCAGCATCATGCGAAGCCTGATATTGATCATGGTGTGAAGGAAGTTGATCGGGCACCCCAACACTTACTCGAGCTCGAGTTCAAGCTACTCAAGTATTTTGTTGTGTCGTGCGAGCTTGTCAATACTAGCTTGATAGGCTCACGGGCCTAATTGAGTTTTCTTTAGCTTTTCAATAGTATTTTGATAATTAGAAAAATAGATACAAATTACTAAAAGTTACTTAATATTGAGCTTATACTATATGAGATCAAGTCTTATTTATATTTTGATTGTGATCGAGTCGAGCCGAGTACGAGTATCTCGATTTTTACTCGAGTCAAGCTAGAGTAGGAAATATGATGCTTAATCGAGCTTCGAGTACTGAGTATGGGGGTTGAGTCAAGCTCGAGCTTGGCAGTGTAATGACTTAACTAGGCTTAATTACACTTCCAGCTACTCATAAGAAGTTGAAATTTGCACGACAATTCGTTATTTGGAAATGTACGATTTATTACAAGTAAGAACAAAGCATCATAAATTTGGACTTTTTTAATTGCAACAATTTACGGAGGGTTGGGACACATGGTTGTAACAAAGAACATAAAGTCGTAAATATGGATATTAATTATCAGGACTTACAAAGATTAATGAGGTGCCGTCGTAACTAAGAGCAAAGTGTCGTAATTTGAAATTTTAAAATTACGACGGTATAGGAATGTTTATGACATCACATTGTAACTAAGAATAGAACGTTGTAAATATCGATTTTTTTTAATTGCAACGGTTCACAATGAAGATTATCCGTGAGGATTCACAAAGATTATAAGAAAGAAAATTCACTCCACAGTTAATTATCAAGGATGCCTACACTTAATATTTTTTTTATCTACACATTTCCTGTTTCTCCTTTTATATTTATTTAACGTTGTTGTCATCCAAAAGTGACAAGATCTATTTGTCTCAATATTACTCTTAGAAGTCATTTTCTCCAAAAATAAGAGCATTATGTTTGTGAAATTATTTCATGACTGATTGATTAACGTACATAATCAGTACCAAAGTTTATGAAATAATCGATATTGTTTATGATCCCCAATTGCAATGGAACCCCTTGCTTATTTACTCATTCATTATAACGTTAATTATACATATAATCCACACTCAAGTACACAAGATGAGAAGAACTGACTTGTAGGGATGTAGAAAATATCCGCAAATATAATAAAACGAAAAACTTGATTGGTCTGAAGAAGGAGAAATTTGCAAAGTTGGATTTGAATAGAAACAAGTTAACGTGGAAGATGGACGGACATGGACGTCCCATTCCAGTAACCTCACGTACTCCCCTTTCATCGTCGTCAACTCCATCTGCGCACTTTCTTTTAACTGCTTACTTTCTCTCGTGGCCTGAGGTCACAGGAGTTTAGCGTGTTAGCTAGGGAAGCCTTTAACTTTTTCTTTTTCTTTTTCTTTTTCGAAAGAAAGATTTTATTCATCATAATAATATTCAAGAGGTACATAAAAGATATATAAGCCTAACAAATCCCAAACATTTGCGGAACAAAACAAATACTAGAACGCAAATAATAAAACACAAAGCATGGTCTGTAGTTAAAAGCATACTCTCATCTCTCAAGTACAGATTTGCCGTTGTAAATGTTCGGTGGCCGATTACCAGATTCAATGATGAGCACAGGCTAAGATCCCCCACTTCATTTGCAACGGCTTGCAGTACGTATCTAGATTCAACGTCCTTATCATTATCATTGTGCAAAGACACCGACATCAATATGTTAAAAGAACACACATCAAATATCTATAAGAAAATCCCAGATCTAAACCTAAATCTAAATCGGGAAAGTAAAACCTCAATATCTAAACCTAAATTTAAATCGGGAGAAAAAAGCAGTATAATTTTGAAGAGGTTGTGGAGTCACGTCATGAATATCTTTCTCGATGGTTGTTGACTAGACAAATGACTGAACTGGACTTCACGTTCACTCAAGATTAGCTGCAGAAATTTATTCACACACGATCTCTCAAAATAGATTGAGAGAGAAAAGAAAAGAAAAGAAAATCAAAGGTGAAGTAGGCTCTCAAGAGAGTTTCAAAAGAGAGAATAGTTCTTGGGAGATGAAAGGATTTGCCTCGGGAAATCAAGGGGTTTTTTGGGAAACCTCTAACTTAGGCACCTATAATTTTCCATTTTCTGCTAATTTATTTATGGGTGATTGAATGAATTCGACTGAAAAAACAGAGGAGCAACTAACCCGCTACATGCGCTCGAAAACAAATCAAGGAATGAATTCGCATTAACTGCAAGAAGGACTATGCAAATTAGTCTATGGTTTTCCATGTTCTGCCAATTTCCAGGTGAAAGTCATATATATGTCAACCTTTACTCTAGACTCCTCACAGCATAGATAAGATAATCTGTTGTTTGATCTGGTCAAGATCAAAAGACTTATGTTGATGAAGCTTCATGTCATGCATTGCTTTCCCCTTCAGATGTTTCATGGTCCAGTGAAACTCTGAACACCAACCTCGTAAAATATGGAAGTCACAAAGAATTAACACCTAGCACAACAGGCAAAAACAGCGGGAAATCCAAAGTAAAGGTGTGAAGCTTCATCTGCCCCTACTATTAGTTATATTTATATCTGTTTCTATGAGATTTTGTTTGATTTCGTTAGAAAATAATTTCAAGATGTGCACGGTCCAATGAGGCTATGATGAAATATTTACTCATGGCCGGGACAAGCTCTCCTATTCTGGTTCATGGTTTCCCTTAATCTCGATCAATGTCTGTTTGCTCTTGGCCCAAATTCAGGTCAATGTGCGCATGCAGTGCATCATGTGTAATTCAATCAATCAAAGATACTCATCAGTGTCAGTGAACGAAACTTGTAGATCATTTGACGAGAAAATTTTACAAAAAAAAATTTACTTCAATACCTTCTTGTGGATACGCACTTCACTAGGGAAGCAAGAGTCCATAGATGAGTTACAGAAAAGCAGAAGGGTTGATTAGTTCTTGAAGAAATCCGCATGAATTGATTCTTCTTTGGTAAGGTCAAACACTTGATCAATCTATATTCCATCCGATCGGGATACGCAGCTTCTACACTCTAGCTCTCCAAAGACAAAACAAGTTAGATGATACTATGCCCGTTTTTGTAGTAGTGTGGAATTCAAATTAATTTCTACAATTTACAATTGATATAATGATTGTGCCTTCCCGTGGATAGGAAAACCTAATATGTGCCAGATTTTTAAGAAAAGATGAATTCCAACGGTCTATTCCAAGACTATGAAGCATGCTATGTATATTTTGTCGAAACAATGTTATTATAGAGATAAAAGACTCATGTTGAATTAATTGTCAATTGAATTGTTAATGAATATGGCCAGCCAACACAAGATAAATTTTTATGACCATAATTTCATACCGTCCTGATTGGAGTTCAGTTTTTTATTGATTGGATTCCGGGGAAAAAAAAAGCCTCTGAAAAGTGACCACATGGGTTTTAGGTAAATATCGAATTGATAATCCAATCCAAACGTCAATAAGAATCCAATGTTCCTCACTCCAAACGGCTCAATAAAATATAATGTCATGATAAATTGTTCCGATTCCACATCACATCCAATGCACGATGCCAAAAGGAAAAAGAAAAGAAGAATGCCATGCCATTTGCCTTTACTTCTTTCCAAAATCCCCCACCATCAACTTTACACCAACATCCACATCGACGTCGATATTTAATTCTAATAAAAAAGAAATGATCTTTCTTGTTAAACATTTTCACGGATACGAAAGTCTTTCTGCTCTCATCTTCTCTTTTTGGCTTACCCCCCTCGAAGGAAAGGCTTGTATATTGAATTCCAATGAAAAGAAAACATCTTTCGTCCTTTTTTTCCCTTCTTATATTGCAAATAAAGCATCTCGTCACATAAAAAAAGTTAGCTACTTCGTCGGCTCCTCGATAATATACATAGCTATGGCTTCCAGGAAATCGCATTCTCAATCAATGAGTTTTTGTCTTTCTTTTCTTTCTATATTTGCAAATTATAAATAACAATCCGTGACTACGCAAAAGATAAAATCATTTTGAGTCTGTTTTTGTTTTTCCTTATGTGCACATTAATGTATGTTTATCCTCGTGCGCGCGCTTTTGCTTCAAAAGTTGGTCAATCATATTTTTCATTTTTTTAAAAAGTGACCAAAAGGTAAAATCCTGTAACGCACAATGAACAATTGAGTATTAGTAAAAACATTTGGGTATTGTTTTGGATTTATTGGGCTCGGGACCCGAGCCCAACCAAAACAACGAAACATTTGTTCTGCCGTCTGCGTTCACACTTGAGTTGAGCCCAACCTTTCTAGAAAGGAACCCTATCTTGCGAAGAGATCGTGCAGGGTGCTGAAGATCTTCTTGAAGAATGTGATCCGCGATGCAATGACCTGCACGAAGCACGCGTGGTGGAAGACGGTGACCACCATGGATGTCATATATGCGCTCAAGAGGCCGGGGAGGACCCTGTACGGCTTCGGTGGCTGAAAAATGCTGTTTTGGGTCGATTGCGATCGTGTTAGGTGTAGTGAGTTTTGTGTTTCAAACGAAATGAACTTGTGAGGTTTGGTTTCTGGGTCTATGATTGTACGAATGGGATCTGCAAACGGTGAATAGAATTTCAGTTTTAAGTTTTCTTTCTAACTTCATCCGCTTTGTTTCTTGTGTTTTGGGATGAGTTTGGTGTTCTATCAATGCTTCTGGGTGATGGTTTTGGAGGTCCACGTTTCTTGAGTGGGTTCAAACGGAGTCGGATGCAGTGAAGAGATCGCGGTTGCAAAGGGTGATCTCGATAGCGCGCTGCAGACTTAGATTGAACGCTGGGTCATCCATGGTATATCTTCGTCCTCGCTTGTGTCGGTTCTAAATTACACTGCTTTTGAAGCCGTTGCCAGAGCCCGCGATGAGCAAGTCCCGAATCTCGTGCTCTATAATTACCCACAATTTTCAGGTGCTTCGCTGTTCTTTCTTCGTGTCTTCCTTTTGTCTCTGAAGTGGGCGGTTTCTCTGTTTATTTGGGTTCTTGTGACGTTCTCGAGCTTAAATGTTACTGGGAATTTGGGGATAGTGGGCTTTAAAGGAGTAAAGATCGTTGGTGTTGTTTGGATTCTGATTGATGTTCTATTGTGACTTCTGATAAAATAAAAATCTAAAATACAAAACCTGACCAGGCCCAATCGTGCGAGTATATCATGTTTGGGCCTTGCCTCGGGTTGGGCCAAACATATACGTTCAGTGTTTCGAATTGGGTCGGGTATCATAAAAACCCGACCTGACCCAACCCATTAACAATCCTAATCCGAACGGTTACCTGCTAACAAATAAAGATACTGAAAGACTCGGAGAATCTCTCGAAGACGAAGCTAGGCTGAGCTAATCGCCGGATATTGGTCCCAGATAAGCTAATTAAAATGGTCAAATTATGATGGGCTGCGACTAGCTAGCTAAATGAATTGAATGGGCTGGACTGAGTCTTCGAAACACTACCAAATGGGATTGAGGCCTTTTCTACGGTGGTTATTTTTTGTCATCCATCATTTTTTATTGCCCATTTATTTACTTATTTATTTATTTTGACGCATATCACCAAAATGCGTGTTTGATTTGTTGGTAAAATTCCTGGTGTCAACAATTAGTAACGGTTTAAAGTAGCTAATTCCATAAATTTATAATGAGAGTATGGCAATGATATTCTACAAGTGACCGTCCATTTAGCAAAATAAATTCTATATAAGCCAAATTATAAGGCTGGCAATTTTGTGAAATCAATTAACGGATAAGCGAGTAAATGAAGTTCTGTATATTATATCACTAAAGAGTGAGTTATATATGAGCTTCATTCATTTTTTTAGCTAGCTAAAAAGGTTATAAGTTGTCGCAATTATATTTTCTTGTATACTTTTTACAAGCATGATTAATTTTGTTATTGGAAGTAGTAATGAATCTTGCTTGTTGTTACATCCTCAATCACATTCTTCATGTTGGCATTTTACCAACTATTTCTTTCATGATATAATGATTTAAATATTACGAAATAAGGTAATCTTGACTATTATGTAACAATATAATTCAAATCAGTTACATGACATTTATACTTTATTATATAATTCTTTCGTTTGTTTGAAATCACATATATCCCTAACAAAGCAACCATATAAAAGCATTTCAAATTATTTTTAATTACTAGAACCTCATATAAATTTCTTAAAATTTGTAGTATTTAATATTTAATGCTAAACGATTTAGGATCAAAAGCTAAAGTACAATGAAATATGACAAGAAGTATAGCAAAATGGTCCTGTCCTGTTTACCATACGCAAATGATATCTTTATTTTCTTGAACTTTCAAATATCAATTTCTTGCGTACACGCAACGCTGTGATATTTGCTAGTATGTAAAAATCTTAACCACTTTTAGAAGGTAAGACAGCAAATACTAGAGAATTGTTTCAATATCAAATGTAGAAAATAAGACGTTAATTAGTAACCTGCAAATCATCTTCATTATCCCAAGTTATGGTTTTGTTCATCTATAGTTGTGTATGATCATAGTGTATTCTACATATATGCATATGGGGTGTCTATATAGTATATTTGCAAACGTTTGAGATTAAAATGCCCATTGGATGTGATCAATCAATAATATAAATAACAAACTTTCTTAGAATGGATCTTTAATTGAATGATTTATAAGAAATGAAAAATAAATAAGGCGACGAAACTAGCCCAAACATAAAATGGGTGGGATATTACCTGCCCGCCCGTTGGGCCGCGAGAAAATGGGTAGGATTTTTTCCGCCCACTGGGCCACAAAAGAAAAAAAAATAGAAGAGAAAAAAACAAAAGACACAATCACAACCCATATACACACGGATAGTATCAATCATGTGCATGCACTATTCGATCGACATTTTCCATGTGAATTTTCCTCATTTTTAATGAACACTGTATAACCTTGCAAAAATTGCTAATTTACGCATGGAGCTGGAAAAACTAAATTATAATCGTTTTAGTATAATTATTACATCCATTTGCTTGATGAGTGAGAAGAAGTATATACATTGCCTCTACTTTCTTCATGATTGATCGGGGGGAATGTGCTTCTTCGCGCAATCATTAACACGATTGCAGGATTTAGGCCTTTTTTTTAGAGCAAATACCACAGTTGCTTTCACTTTCTATCATAAAATCTAGACCGCCGGACAAACACAGGGCCATACGAGCAATTGCTATAAAATGATTTACAAGGATATGCTAATGCCATCGAAATCAGTAAATGAAATGTAACTTAGCATGTTTGAATGAGAGATTTATCAATGAGATGCTGTATTAATTCACTGCAGTTGCAATAAGAGTGTTTTGTCATTGAAATATAATAAGGAAATTTGGTTGTCTGTCTTATGCAATAAAGAAGCATACCCCCTACTTGAGTTTAATAAATATCCTCACAAAATCACGAAGAAAGGAAACGAAAAAAACAATATGGAACGTCACTTTAAATCAAAATATTCATTTGCCACGAGTTCTCTTGATGGATTCATGACAAGTGTGTCACTAATTTGTGATTTCCTTTAAAAATCAACTGAAGTAGGCATTAAAAAAAACTAAGTAGTTACAGATACAATTCTAGCTTTACGTTAGGAGGGAAGTGTTCCCTTCCTTCGAGAGTCGTGATCAATTCTCAGGGATGGTGTGAGGCTAACTTGGAAATGACTTGAATCTTTTCGCTAGACCTTGCTTAGCTCCCACGGCGCACCATGATGGAGATACTTAAGCTAGACACGATGCCCTGTTCCAATGAATTGAAGCGTCTTGTATGTTATTGAGGCAGGAGGGTAAGGAAATCTTACCTATGGCGAGAAAGATTGAAAAGGCAAGAAAGTTTAAGGCTTGGCTTTCTTTGATGGGAGGAGCTATCATCACTGACCAGGACAAGGCAATTCAAAATGCAGTTGAGTGTGTGTCCCGCGATTCTAAGTATCGATGGTGATGTGATGGTGGGAGAGTGATTCTGGAACGGATAATTTTCTTTTGGAATTTTCTAGATAAGTGTATGGAATGGAGTGTATGAGGATGGAACTGAAGGAAAAAATGAAGAAATAAAATAAGATAGAACGATGTCCTTCCAAGGTATAAAGGCCATGTTACCAACCAAGGATGAGGATTGAAATCTACGAAGTTCACCACAAAAGCCTAAAGTTTCCACCAGCCAAGGATAAAGGATTTCGAGATAGGAGAAGCTCACCACTAAGACCTAAAGATACCATCAGCCAAGGATAAAGGGCTTTTTGGTTCACCACCAAGGAGTAATCCATGCTCCAAGGACAAAGAGACCGAAAAGAGTTATCGACTCTCTGAAGATATTCACTCATGCATAGGAAATCTCACAAATTTTCATTCATCAAAATCATCCCTTACAATGGAGAATCGTCATCTTTCTATAGGAGAAACGAAATCTATGAATCAACTAAAATATTAAAAAAAAACCTCGAAACTAAGAAACATAATAAAGTACCTAGGTTCTATAAACTTCGACTCTTGAAACTTGTAAAATAGTAAAGACACCTAGGAACTTAGAAATGCAATTAATAGCATCATCTAGGTTTTATGAACTTTAACTCTTGAAACTTGTAAAATAGTAAAGACACCTAGGAACTTAGGAACGCAATTAATAGCATGGGAACTTGCATTCTTGAGTCTTCATCTTTGTAAAATTCGTGCTCCCATTTTGACCAGAAGATAACCTTGTTGAAAACTCTTTAAATGCTCTTTGAAATAGTCCATAATAGCCTCCCATCGATATGTCATCGATATACTTTAGAGTATTGATAAGTTATCGACATTCTTCAATGTGTTGATATGTTATCGATAGGTTTTGTTTCATTCAGAATCGTTGGAAATGACCCATTGAAGCACATGATGCCCAAATTCTTTATTGGCTTGAATAAGCACTGATGCCTCCGAATTGTTTGACGGAGCTAAGTCGGATGCTCCCGCATCAGATGGTGCTTATGGCATATCATGAAAAGAGACCCTAGAAAATTAGGTTGATATCCTGAATTTCAACTTGTCAAGGCGATTTTACATACTATTACTTATGATCCCTAACTATTGAAGAATCTGAAATAGCTTGGGGATGTTTGTTTGAGCGGTTGATCTTCGTGAAAATGAATGGTGGGGCTACTTATATAATGAGCGACATCGTTGGGGTCCTATTTATGTGAAAGACAGTTTTGGATGGGAATGCCTACCATGCAAAGAGGTGAAAGTATGAACTCTTTCTTTGATGGGTATGTCGATCGCCAATTGGGATAAGTACGGTGGAAAAGTAAAACTTAAGAGTTGTATAACTCTTTAAACCCAGAACCCCCCTCAGAACACAAAATGGCATTGATAAGCAATTTCAAGATGTTTGCGCAAATAGCAAGTTCGGATAATTTGTTGAAAAAGAATACATGTTAGTTATTCAACTCCGACCAAAATCGAAGGTTCCATTTCCATTGCTAATGTCCCTGATGAAATTGAACTTGATGATGGAAAAGGGTATGTTGATTAGGAAGTGTACTTTAACGACGAGGAATGAGAAATGGAGCGCATGTGCTACTTTTTTGAATCCGTGAATTAAACGATGGATTTGCTTCTTTTTGGGAGGAGGGGGTGGTTTAAAGCTGGATTCAGTTAGGCATAATCACAAACACCTGGTCGACGTTACCGAAAGGGGTTTCTTCTAATGAAAGAGAGAAGGGACAAGCACTGGCTGTAGGAGATAATCTCGTTCACGCAGATGTCAATGGCTTTGGAAGCTCTAAACTCTCGCTCTACGACTAAGCCATCATTCAAATTTATACATGATCTTGTCCATTCCTACCTTGTGGAATTTTGGACCGAACAAAGCAGTCCAAGTGACTCTTTATCACCCTCGCTCTCGGCCTGTCAATCATCAATGACTTCATTGACTAGATAGATTGGTGCACGACATTGCTGCTTCAGCTGTAGGAAGTTGTCTATCCGTGTACAAGATTTTAGCTGCTTAAAACTGTTTGCTGTAAATTGACACTTCGCAACGAAAACCATGCAAAGTACTGTGTCTAATTAATGTTAAAGAAAGTGGGAGGCAGTAGAGCTTTAAGATAACGGGGTACAAAAGCCGGTGAGCAACCTGGTACAAGCTCAAAACCTTTCTGTTATAAGAAGCCTCTAGTTATGACACAAGACTTTGCACCTATTCAATGCAATCTGTTTAGTAACAGCAGAGAATCGACTGGATCAATATAAAAACGAACAGCTTCATAGGTTTGAGAAGAAAAACAAACATATGCTAATGGATACCTACCAACAGGGTGAGGTTAAAAATAGACTCGCCCTCCAAACAAGACATGAACGGTTCTCATCCATAAAAATCAACAAGACATGACAACAGTGCGCCGGTTTTATTCCAGCATTACACCGATGGACAGCAGCGATCCTCTCAGAAAATTTTGCATAAAATGGTGCGACAGTGGACTAAACTCATCCATCTGAATTGACCAGGGCGTTTTATACCATAGAAAAACACTAAAACTAGTTGCACAAAACTAGTAATCAAAACAATTAAATCCGTGAATTATACAATGGATTCGGTTAGGCAAAATCACAAACACCAAGTTGACGTCACAGAGTGGGGTTTTTTCAGACGAAAGAGAGAAGGAACGAGCCCTGGCTGTAGGAGATAATCTTGTTCGCGCAATCAGCAATGGCTTTAGAAGCTCTAAACTCTCGCTCTACGGCTAAGCCATCTTTTAAATTCATGGATGATTTTGCTCATTCTTACCTCGTGGAAATTTGGACTGAAAAAGCAGTCCAAGGGACCCTATCACCCTCACTCTCTGCCTCATCAATCATCGAGCACTTGAGAGATCGGTGTATGACATCGCTGCTTCAGCTAAAGGTCACGAATCAGTAGGAAGTTGTCTTTCAGTGTACAAGATTTCTGCTGTTAAAACTGTAGTTGAAACTTGAGAATTAACACGGGATACCAATCAGACTCTTCCAAAGACGAAAACTTGCTGTTAATCAGTAAATGGTATGTAAATGACACGTGGCTAAGCCTGTTGTGCAGAATATGACAATTTGTCAAGGAGGTCATTACTATTTGGGTTTCAGCAGTTAGCTCACGAGAGATCAATCGACCTTCTTTGAAGTCATCCGAAAAAAAGAAGAAAAGGAAATACGGACGATGGAGACTTGAGGAAGACAGAAGAGGTTAGATCCAAGACGTGATCTTCAACTATACTAATTTGCTTTTTTTTCTATAATTTTTACGAACTCAGTGTTTACCAAGGGACGTATCAAATGCCCACGTAATCCGGTACGTCAGCAGTCACCTAATTTTGTACACCACGAGATAGTAAATTTTTAGTAACTCTAGTAACGTTAAAGTAAAATTAGATTGTTTAAGATCTCAATTGGCTATGAAAAGTTCAAGAACTAATGGTAACATTATAAAACCAAAATACCTTTTTAATCTAACTTCTTCTTTTTTCATTTGACAAAAACGTAACATTTAGATTATCTCATTTCGTAAAGCTAGCGGACGACCAATCTTCATACATCATCTACTCACTTCGCTCATAAAACAACTACTGAATCGATTTTCCAAGAATATGGCATTATCAGAGTCGTGGAAGGTATCAATCAAACACACCCCGTGACATGAAGCAAGCTTGCTCTCTCATATTTTCATGTTGATCAAGCCAGTATATATATATATCTCGATACAGAGAATTTTCAGATTTATGAGCTGAGTAAGAATTAAGTCTTTGCACCAAAATCCCGCAAAGAAAATTAGAAGTTGCTATCACCAAATTTAGGTCTAGTACACTACCCTTCATAATATCATAAGAAAAGGTAGAAACAATATCATGCTTTTTGATTGATAATTTTGAGCCATAATTCACTCTATAATGTTTGCACCCAACAATTCTCTTGGCATGTCAGTAGTTTGATGGCGAAGCTTGCATCAAGTACGGATTTCGCATTGGAATTTAGCGAGCAGACATGTAACAAGTCCTACTAGAGCCAGATCAATTTGGTATGTAGATTCGGCACATTCCTTCGGCTCAGGAATCATTACTCTTCTTGAATACCATATGGGGTCGGAAAGCTAGTGCATAGCTGCATACCACAGATTTGCTTGAGGAATCGTTATTCATTGTGTGAGATATCGAGCAAGGGATACGTATACGTGAATAGATGACATCTTGCATGTGCATCGAATATGGACCGACATCTGTGTACAATGCGAACCAAAATGCCACACGGGACAAAGTGTTACGTCATGGAAACCGTCTCTTGAACCTCATTAGGATAAAGTGCTACATGGTGGGAGCCACCTCTTGAACCGATGGTGGCTAAATTTAGAATCCTATTACAGTGCGACCACTTGTGTACATTGGCGTGTTCACCTATATGATATTGTTGTAGCAAATTTGCTCGATGTAAGTTGATCCGGTTATCAAGCGGTTGGGAAAACAAATAACAAGCTTACTTTCTGATTCTAGCCTAGCTCTAAAGTGATCAAATTTTTCTGTGCATGTATGCGTGCCAGCTCCTGAAAGCAATGCATAAAATGATTTGATGGAAATCGATCTAAACCACAAGTACAGTAAATTGCTCAGAAATTAAAATGAAAGTACTGTGAATTATTTAAAGGTGCAATGGGAGGAATAAAGGAATCAAAGCAAACAACACTAGACTCAAAGGAAAGAGCCGAATGAAATTAACTGAAAACGAGATTACTAGGACATAAGCATTGCTGGAATTGAAATTAATCACGGTTTGTACAAAACGACGCTCGAATGGAAACATTGACATAAAATGTTAAAACAATACTCAAAGGGAAATCAGCAGTAATTTTGGCAGGTTTTCGGCGTAATTCAAACATATCTTCTTCCTCAGCATTTCTTCTATTTATAAGTCTTAAATTGCCTTCGATTGTTACTAGGTCGATGTCCATTTCTTAACTTGACTGCTTTCATATATCCATGATTTCTTAACTTAAATGCTTTCACGCATCCATCATTTCTCAAGTTAACTAAACTTCCAATCCCTTAGCATTTCTTGCCAACTACTTTGTCACGTTCAAGCTTGGTGAAGTTTTATAACCGTTCCCGCTTCTTTTGAATTCGAAGTAGGTCGAAGACTCTCTTTCTCAAACTTTGGTGGAAGGGTCTTTCATGAGCATAAAGACGAGATTGAACTTGATATAGCTTGGCCGTGATTTTTTCACCACCAATGTATTGTGACTTAATGTCACTATTAGATGACAATTCGGTCTCACAACCAAAGTAAAAAGTAAACCGAAGCACCGAGGGAAAGAGAACTCTCTTGCCATCAAAGGATGAAGCATCAATTCGCAATATATATGATTAGCATGTCGAACAACAACATCCAAATCCACTGTACTCGATCTCAGATTGATCAACGATGAAAAAAAATTCATCATTATCATCTCTGAGGCAAAACGTCGAACAGGTGGTGATAATGAAGGGTGAGGTGTTCTACAAATAGGGATACCTATCAATTGGCGAGGAATATAAACATGAGAAATCCCACTAAAAAACTGCTAGAGAGGAATCCACAAATCCGAGACCAAATAAAAGACAACAGTTGAGAGAACAATTTGAAACTTTCGGCAAAAGGCAATACAGAACAATCGTATGATTGAGTCTCCATGAATCGACCGCATCCTACCTTGGGGAGATCCGAATGGTTACCTGCTAATATATGAAAGACACTAAAAGACTTGGAGAATCTCATGAAGACGAAGTTGGGCGATGAAGCAATTCAGCTGCCATTGGCTTCGACCGCAGGCGTAGACATTGGATTTGGTCCAGAGCGCTGAAGATGAGGGAGAGAAAGATATTTTTCTCGGTCTGTGCGTGTTTGTTCTTGCTTCGCTCGGTTCCTCAGCCCTTGCGCACGCACCAAAGCTTCACTGTGTGTATCGTACCGTGGTGGTCATCGTGAAATTTTTCCTGCCAGAGCGCGAAATCGTCAACTTAGAAGGAATCTCCGATGCGTTAGACGAGAGAGAGAGAGCAGGAGAGAAGTTCGATGGGTGGTGCTGAGCGTCCATGCTCTGTTCCGTCACGGCCGAGGCTGCGGTGACTGGCAAGGGAGATTTGACGGCGGCTGTTACTGATCGGAGATGGTAGACGATGGATCGATGGCGACGGACCTGAAAGGAAGCGGCCTTTTCTACGGTGGTTATTTTTATTCATCCATCATTTTTTATTGCCCATTTATTTATTTTTGCACATTTCACAAAAATGCGTGTTCCATTTGTCGGCAAAATTTCAGGTGTCAAAAATGAGTAACAGTTTAAAGTAGCTAATTCCATAAATTTATAATGAGAGTATACCGATGATATTCTACAAGCAACCATCCTTTCAGCTAAATAAACTCTATATAAGCCAATTATAAGGTTGGCAGTTTTGTGAAATTAATTGATAGATGAGCGAGTACATGAAGTTCTGTATATTATGTCACTTGAGAGTGAGTTCTGTGCGTGTATATATATGTATGTATGTATGTATATACATATATGAGCTTCGTACAATTTTTTTTAGCTAGCTAAATAGGTTATACGTTGTCCTAGTTATATTTTCTTGTATACTTTTTACAAGTATGATTAATTTTGTTATCGGAAAAAGTAATGCATCGTGCTCGTCATTACATCCTCAATCACATTTTTCATTTTGTGTATTTTACCAACTATTTATTGCCATGATTTGATGATTTAAATATTGCGAAATAAGGTAATCTTGACTATTACGTAACAATATAATTCCACTCAATCACATGACATCACGTATAACTTTTACGGTAGATTTGATTATATAATTCTTTTGTTTGTTTGAGATCACATATATCCCTAACAAAGAAAGCATGTGAAAACATTTCAAATGATTTTTAATTACTAGAACATCGTATAAATTTCTTAAAATTTGTAGCATTTAGTAGTAAGCGCTAAAAAATTTAGGATCCGAAGATAAAGTACAACGAAACAAGACAAGAAGTATAGCAAAATGGTCCCATCATGTTTACTACATGCACATAATATCATTACTTTGTTAAACTTTCAAATATCACTTTCTTGTGCACACGCAATGCCGTGATATTTGCTAGTACATAAAGATTTTAACCACATTTAGAAGGTAAGACAATAAATAATAGAGAATTATTTTGAATTCAAATTTACAAGATACCTGCGAATCATCTTCATTACATTAAGTTATGATTTTGTTCATCTATAGTTACGTATGAGCATAGTGTATTCTACATATATGCATGGGGTGTCTACATAATTTTTTTTGCAAAAGTTCGAGATGGAAATGCTCATTGGATTGGCTCAATTAATAATACAAATAACAATTTCTTTTTGGAATGGATCTTTTAATTAAATGATTTTTTTAACAAAAGTAGGAAAAAAAAAAAGAACTAAGGGAGGGATTTTACCCGCCCGCCCATTGGGCCACAAAAGAGAAAAAAAAAATAGAAATTAATATAACAAAAGGAAGACGCTTTTCACGACCCATATATTAACTCCCGCAGCGCCTCATGCTGAAGACACATGAGACAGACATGATGCCCTCTTCTAATATATTGAAGCGTCTTGTGTGCCGAGTCGCCCGCTATTCATTTCCATATATTTGAGTCTCATCCTCTATGCTTGCAAAACATGCTTGGAAGCACATCCTCTCTATGAAACGGTACCGTGGATTCTCATCATCCTCAAAGAGTAAAGCTGGATCCATTAATTGGCTCTTTTCAAGCTCAACCTTCAAAGCAGCCCCTAGTTGCCAGGATTGTATCAGGTATCCCAACTTTTTCATGGTTCCACCCGCTACTCTAATCTTAAGGCTAAATTGTAAGTATCTCTCGTCAAACTGACCAAAGTCAACTAATCCCCCAAACATTCTCCATAACACATTTAGGATGAGAAGTTGAAACCACACGTGATCCGTATCAAATGAACCGAGAATTCCTGATAACTCATTTCGTCTTTGGCCATTAACATGGGGTATGATGTCTATCGATACTTACTTTTTCCATCTTCTACATTGAAGACAACACAGAAATACAATCCTCGGAACTTGTTGTACAGGTCCTGTGAGGCCATGAAAGATATTATACAGTCTTCGACAATGACGAACTCCCTGTTGATAATCGTACACCGATTTCAGAAAAATAATCCAGGCAAATGAACCTCATTAGCATAATATAATAAAAAAAGAACAGAATCGAAAGAACGCACCAAAAAATTTGTTATCGAAGTTCACCAAAACCTGAGCTACGTCTCCACGTAAAGGTACTCTGCAAATTCACTAGATTTTGAAAAAAGTAAGAATACAATTATGACCTTATCTCAAGATCGGGGCACAAAGAGATTGAGAGCACTCACAAAGAAAAAAACTCACTTTTTTTTCTCTCTATTTTCTTCTCAGCATTTGACAGCTAATTTCTATCGATAACTGATATATAAAGTGTAGTTTTTAACCTAAAAGCAAATTTAATAGAAAAGACAAAAAAATCCCTTAATAACAATATTTGGCTTCATCTTCCAACAATCTCCCACTTGAAAACAAATACGTCAGATGCACCAAGTAACTTTGCATCCATCTACTTCAAAAGCTAGTAACTTGAACTTGTGCCTCTGCGATACTCCTGATCAATTAACATGGAGTAATACCAATGGTAGTAGTGCAGAAAATAAGTTTCTCTGTCTACTACCTTGGTAAACATATCAGCTGGATTCTTTGAGCCATCGATCTTCTATAACTTTAACTCATTATCTTTCAATGCTAACCTGATGAAATGATAACGCTTTTTGATATGTCTAGTTCTTGAGTGATAAGCTGCATTCTTTGGTAAGTGTACTACAATTTGACTATCACTCTATAGTGTGCTCACTAGCTGCTTTCAATATAGCTCATCCATGTAATCTTGCAACCACATGATTTTCTTGGAAGCTTCCATGATCGCCACGTACTCTGCTTCTGTCGTCGATAGAGCCACTACTTTCTATAGTTGAAATACCCAACTCATTGCTACACCTGCAACTGTAAAGACATATCCAGTGGTATTCTTACCACTGTCTCGATCCCCTGAGTGATCTGTATTCACATAACTTTGCAATTCTAGAGATGTCCCTCCATAACAATGAAAGTAATTTGATATACTTACTAGATATCTCAATATCCATTTTATTGCATTCCAATGCTCTTTACCCGGGTTTTGTAAATATTGCCTCACAACTCCCACTACCTGTGCAATGTCTGATCTCGTGCTTACCGTGGCATACATTAAACTTCCCAGTCTTGATGCATATGAGATTGTTGCCATCTCATCTTTCAAAGCCTGAGTACTCGGACACATATCTTTAGAAAGTTTGAAGTGACTCGCCAGAGGAGTCGCAACCGGTTTTGCCTTATCTATGTTAAATCTCTTTAACACCTTTTTTACAGTCTTCTTGCGACAATCGTAATTTCTTATTTTTCCTATCTCTAATGATTTTCATGCCTAAGATATTCTTGGCCTCTCCCAAGTCTTTCATAGCAAACTACGATGCCAACATCTTCTTTACTTCTGCAATTCTCTTCATATTAGAATTAGCCATTAGCATGTCATCAACATATAGAGAGAGATATACGATATCACCATTGCTATACTTGCGAAAATAAACACAATGATCAGCTTCACAATGTACAAATCCTTTTTCTTCCATGAAACCATCAAACTTTAAGTACAATTGTCGCGGAGCTTGCTTCAAGCCATACAAGCTTTTCTTCAAGCGACATACCACGTGCTATTTACCTTTGACCTCAAAACCTTTAGGTTGCGCCATGTATAACTCTTCATCTAGGTCCCTCTGCAAAAACGCCGTTTTCACATCCAATTGCTCGAGATGAAGATAATCCACCGCAACAATACTCAGCAAAACTCTGATGGATGTCATCTTTACTACTAGTGAAAATATTTTAGAGTAGTCGATTCCTTCTTTCTGAGAAAAGCCCTTGACCATAAGTCTTGCTTTATATCTGATACTACCATCTACTTCATTTTTTATCATGTACAACCACTTATTTGACAAATCCTTTTTACTTGCGGGCAACTCTGTCAACTCCCAAGTTTTGTTCTGAAGTAACGAGCTCATCTCGTCTTTCATAGCACGCTCCCACTGCATGTGAGATGTGTCTTTCTTTGCCTCATCATAAGTTTCTGGTTCGCTTGAATCTGTATATAAGACATGGTTCAGAACAATACTAGCTGATAGATAAAAAATTACCTTTGGCTTTCTCACGCGTGTAGACCTCCTCAAAACAGGTACTTTAGGTTTGCTAGTCTATTCTGGATCACCACGTTCCTCTTGAACTGCTTGTTCATTGTTAAAAGGTTCATCTTGAACCTCCCCTTCAAGTGTACTTTGATCCGCTGGAATTATTTTCACAGGTATTGTGTCCAGCTCAACATATTCTAGCCCTACTGCCTTCTTATGCTCTATCTGATGATCCTTGTACATCTTTTCTTCATGGAATATCACATTCCAATTGCGGATGACTTTATTATTTTCACAATCCCAAAGCCTATAGCCATACTCATCGTATCCGATAAAGACGCACTTTAGGAACTTAGCTTAGCATCAAGCTTCTTCCTATCATCCCTATCAATCAGAGCATATGTAATACAACAAAAAACTTTTAAATATGAATAATCAATCTTTTTACCTAACCATTGCTGTTACGGTATTTCTCCATCAAGCGCACTAGATGGACTCCTATTAACAAAACAAACAACTGCATCAATTGTAGCAGCCTATAAGTGTAACGAAAGATCCGTGTGTGGCCTCATGTATCTCGCACGTTCCAGAATGGTTCTATTCATCCTCTTAGCTACACCATTCTCTTGAGGAGTTCTAGGAACAGTCTTCAACCTGTGTATGCCTTCTCGGCTCAAGTATTATGTAAAATCCTTACTCATGTATTCATCACCATTATCAGACTTTAGAGCTTTAATCTGATAACCTATCTCTTTTTCTACCATGGCCTTCCACATTTTGAACATCCCAGATACTTTTGATTTTTCTCTGAGAGCATAGACTCAAGTCTTCCTCATTGCATCATCAATGAATGTGACAAAATATCTCTTACCACCATAAGAGAGTTCTTGAGCCGGTCCCCACACATCTGTATGAACCAACTCTAATTTTTTTACCTTTATTATTGTGACATTCCGAAATTTCCGCCGATTGGAATTTATTAAATAATTGAGTTTTATGAGATGTGCTCGCAGTAGATTCTCGCCCGAAACTGATCATTTCTGGGAATGCTAACCGTTAGGGAAAGGCTAATAGGGGAATTAAATTCGCGCGACTAAATGAAATTCGATCGTGAATGGATTTCGACCATTAAATCGCGTAAGTGATATTTTGACCCACTGTTGGCCGATCTGAGGATAATTAGGGGTTAGTTCGCCATTGTCCTAGTAGTGGATTGCGAGTGATTCCGTTGGACCACGAAACGACTTGACGAATGATTCCGAAAGTATACCAAACAATCGTACCCCTCGGATCAAGTGATTGATCTTCGCGATTTTAATGACAACCGAGGTTGTCACGCACCGAACGGACTTGCACGTGACTTGATTTAGTATCAGTCATGAGTCGATTTCACGAATTTCCCCAGTAAGCCGCCCATTAGCTCGAGAAACGCTCGAGTCGCATTTAATAGAATTTAATTACGGAAATTTTGCCCAAATTGGACACCGGAAAATTAGGAAGTCACGCCGGAACATTAGGACAACGTTGCACGTGACACGTGTGATTTTTTTTTGTGCGCTCAAATCCTTTGGAAAAATTCGATTTGGGCAAGAATGGGAGAATTGGACAATTTTATCCTTGGAGATTAATAAATGGTTAGTTTTAAAGGGTGAGTGTGTTTTGGTAAATTGCCAAATTGGATATTTCTTTGGATAAGTATCCCTCTCTCTCTTCTCTCCCCTCATTTCTTCTCTCTCCCCATTGTGAAATTTCCCCCACCGTAGACTTTCTCTCTCTCCTCTCTCTCATTTCCCCCATTCGGTTCTCTCTTGCCCGTGAAATTTTTCCCCCACCGTGAACTTCTTCCTCTTCCACCGTGAAGCCACGCCGGCGTTGCCGCTCGCCACCACCACCCGGACTGCCCTCTAGCGACCGCTCGCCGCCGTACCAGTCCCAAACAGCCACCACTAGCCGTCCCTCTCTCTCTTTTTCTCTCCCTCACTGAGACCCATTCTCGGCCAAGCTAGACCCACGTCACCGCCGGACAGCCGCCGCTCAGGTCGAACACCATCGTGAGTCCCCGCCATGTCCGATATTGTGCCGCCGCTCCCCGTTCTAGCCGATTAAGTCTAGAACTAGGTAAGTCGTCCTCTAATCCCGATTTAGGAAATTGAGTATCGCCGGATAATTGAATTTTTGGGATTGAAATCGGAGTTGTTTGGGCGAGGAACGTTGGGGTTTTAGGTCGGGAATGTGTGGCGGGCCTTGAGGATTAGTTTGGGAATTTTTGGAGAACAATTTGAGGTGAAATTGAAACTGTGAATCACTGTTCATTGGCTGTGGGTTACTGTTCACCGAGCTGTGAGGGTCCGATTGAGACGCAAATTGAATTTTTGGAACCTAGAAAGTAAGGCGAGAAAGTCCCGTGGAGGACCGGAATCGATTTGGCATCGTTTGGTGGGAGAAAAATAGCGATTTCTGTGTTTAATGTGCGTATGGAAATTAACCCAATTTAGGACTTCGGGTATCGACGGGTGATTTTGGGCGAAATCAGTATGGAGTTAGGTGCGGAATTGTATGAATTAGTAGTGAAAATTTTATGGCGGGCCTTAGGAATTAATTCGGGTAATATTTATTGGAAATTCAGAAAATTAGGGGCTGCGAATTACTGTTCATATGCCTCGAATCACTGTTCACTGGCTGTGGATTACTGTTTACTGAGCTGTGATGGTCCGATTGGGACGCAAGTTGAATTTTTGGAACCTAGATAGTATGGCGAGAAAGTTCCGTGAAGGATCGGAATTAATCCGACGCCGTTTGGTTGGAGAAAAATGGGAGTTATCATATTGGATGCATATTTAAATTATTAGTAAATTGTGGTAATTAAGTTGAGTATGTTGTGGCGTGCTGTTGGGTACGAGAATGATACCGTTGAGTCCGGCTCGGAGTTTTATGTAAGTGTCGGGAAGAGTCGGTGGTGTGATTTTATGGTTTGAGTGCAGAAATTACTGTTCACGAGCTGTGGAAGTACTATGCATTGTGCTGTGGTGAGTTGTTTGATGCTTGTTCGGTACCATTAGGTCCGTCTTGGAATTTTATGAAAATCCTGTGAAGGGCTGAAAATGATTTGAAAACATTTGAACAAAGAAAAATGTTGTTTTATGCGAAAATGTGCTTTTGTGTGAAAATGGTGATGTGGTGAAGTGTGGGGTGTAAGTGTGCACGGAATTTGAGGCAATGGCATGAGAAAGTTAGTTGGGATCGGGCCGAGTATCATAAGCTCGGGCAGCGATCATGTAGGTCTGATACATTTGGCACAGGCTGAGGCTCGAAAGAGCGTAATTGAGTTCGGTCCGAGGCACAATTAGCTCGGGTGAGACCGGGATTGAACCGAAGCATTCTAAGCTCGGGTTTCGATCATGTAGGCCTGTCGCATTTGGCGCGGGCTGAGAAAAGTGTGAATGTGGGATCTGACCGAGGCGTGTGATGCTCGGAGCGCGATCAAAGGGCCTGAGGCGTGAACGAGTACGCGGGCCGGATGTGGTGAGTGGTTGCAATGTACCTGAGGTGTGTACGTTTACGTGGGTCACTGGCGAAGAATGAGAATGGACGGAATAATGTGATAAGAGTGGTATATGCGCGTGTTTACATCTGACATGATTGAGCTTGAATGATGTTATGCGCATGTTTGAGCCTGGCAATATTATTTGTTGTGCCTGCAATGTGATGTTTCAGCGTGTGTGAATATATGTGTTTTAATTGCTGTCTGAAGGTACGTGATAGCCTAGGTTGGGTTTAGGGGTGAACTTACTGAGAAGTGTTCTCACGGTTGTTTCAACCAACAATTTCAGAACCCCGACAGGACCCATGAATCTTCCGCCACCGCCACCAGAACGTTTTGGAGTCCTCAGTGGATGGGACGGTATAAGGGGACTCAGACTCAGTAGACAAGGAATCAGACTCAGAATGGGTTTTTGGCGAGCACCATTTTTGGAGTAGTAGTAAACCCAGGTCTTCATCCTGGGAGTATCGGTTTTTAAGAAAGGCGGTGTGCATGTACATGTATGGGACAGTTTATAAATGTAAATATTATGGATTAAGAAGGAAATGAACAAGATATGTACATTCTCACAATTCTCCCTAGTTTTTAATTGTCCGGGTTTAATTGTTGTTATCCGCTGTGGTAGTAAATCTTTGATAGCGTTTTGAGGTCAGCGACATTCCTGGGACGTTGCTTGAATTGACCAGAGGCGGTGTCGCGCGCCGAAGGGGTTTGGGGGCGTGACATCCCCGTTTGAATTGGTATCAGAGCCAGGTCAGCTCGATCTAAGATTGGTCGAATTGGAGTGATAAGGAGCAGAGAATTTTGGGGTAGGAATTTAGGGAGACTTTAGTGAACCATAGATATTCCTAGTGCTACACGTACTCCAGATTATTTGTTGTGATTGATTGAGCAAGTTAAATTGTTGTGTGGTAATTGATTTGCAGGTGCGTCTGGACCTGAGGTAAGTGTTCAGACTCTGATGACGATGATTTTGTGATTTGTAGTGGGGAAATTGCTTGTTGAGTAAACGGGTGTGTTAATTCGCTGCTTAGAATCAGATTGATTTAGTTGGCCTAAATTGCTAATTCCTGAATGGAATTATGGTAGGTAGGTAATCTTTGAAGTAGTAAGATTGAGAAGAAGGGGTAAGAAAACCCAAAGGTATTTAATTGCGGTAAGCCAAGAGGCCCAATACTTAATGTTGGAGGTTGTGACTCAGACCCTAAAAGAAATAGGGAATGTATAGGCAGGCAAGCTCGGGAAAGGGGCCGCCATTACTGCCTAGGCTGCCGAGGTTGTGGTGATTATTGCTATGAGTGGGATTAATGCCAGTTAGGCCAAACTCAGATAGTGGTCAATAGGCAAAGGCGCTAGTTGTTGGAATAGTTTCTCAAGTTGAAATCGTATAAAGTCAATGGTAAGGGTGATTCCGAGATTGCACCGAGGTGGGTGTAGGAATTAGAGAAAGCCTTTGAGATTTTGGGGTGTACCGAGACTAAGAAAGTAATGTTGGCGAGGTACTAGCCGCAAGACAATGTTAAATATTGGTGAAAGATTGCTAAGGATAAGATATCCCCAATGAGTACAGCCCAGATTCGAGCCATGATTGTTAAGAGTTCCTATGGAAAATATTTCCCAGAGAATGCCAAGAGAAGAGAACTAACTGAGTTTAGGTGATTTGCCGAGGGCAGATGACTGTGAAACGATATGAAACGGAGTTCATTTGACTGATTGAGAATCCACAGGACAAGGTTCAGAAATCCCGAGAAGGACTGAAGTCGAGTCTCTGAAACCTAATGATCTCATTGAACGTCGAGAATGATGGGGAAGTGTATAAATGAGCTCAAGTGATAGAGTGAGATCAGTTGGAAAGTGCAACTACTCCTGGATAGTGATTTACTCAAACTAAGGATAACTGCCGCCTCGAGAAGAGGCAAATGGCGGGGAAACAGGCGATTCGTTCCACCGATTAGGAAAGATATCAAAAAGCCGAATTGTCAAACGAGTAGTTTTAAGGCTTGCATCGAAATTGAGAGTCGGAACAACTAGTTAAACTAGATGGGATTGAGTCTATTGTGCTTGAGTCACGTTTGGTGTGACAATTCCTCGATTGATAAGGCGATGGTGTTGTTAAAGTGTATTAACTGTGAGATAGTAATTGGGAGTAGAGAAAAGAGTGTCAACTTGACAATGTTGGTCAGGTGTGATTTTGAGTGGAAATTGAAATGGATTGGCTAATAAGGCAAAGCCGTTATGGATCGCGACTAAAGGATGATCCAGTTCAACCCAATTGAATGTTTTAGGATTGATCTTCAGGAAAATCGAGGAGGAATCTCGATTCCTTGAATGCCCTCGTTTGAGGTGACTAGATAACCGATGATAGTTGTGAAGGATACAAGGTGAATGTGGTTGACCCGATCATGACGGAATTAAAGTTAAAAGAGTAAACGAGGTGTGTGACCTTTCAAAGTCTTTCTTTAGGAATTGTCGGGTTGCCACTAGAACGGAAAGTGGAATTGGGAAAGAATTGGCCCCGGGGTGAAGCTGATTTCGAGGGTGCGGTGTTGAATGTTCTTGTTAAAAATTTAAGGAATTGAAAGTCTAGATGTAAGGACTCATGGATAAGATTTTATCCGCCCTAGTGTGCCTCCATGGAGAGTTCCTGTAGTGTGTGTGAGGAAAAAGGACAGGACATCGAGAGGGTACCTAAACTATCGGTAGTTGAAGCAATCAACGGAAAGGAGTAAGTACCTATTGTCAAGGATGTCAAGGATCAATGATTTGTCTGGTCAATTGTAAAGACCTCAATGTTCTCCGAGATTGAACCACGGATTTGATGTCACCAATGGAGACTCTGAAAGGAGAATGTTCCTAGGATTATATTACGGGCCGGAAATTTTCCGTTAAGGATATGAACAAGAGATACAATTACGACTGCTTAACGAATGAGGTGTGGGCACTATGAATGCATAGCGATGTCTCTCGGTTTAGGGAATAACCCACTGTTTCTGTGGACTTAAGGAACTGGGAATTCAAAGAACTTGTGGATTAGTTTGTCATGGTGGTCGTTGACGATAGATTGGTGTATGCGATAAACTTCAAAGAGCGTAGGTTACAATCGACAGAGATACTATGAATCTTAAGAGATTGCGCACTTCGCACTAAGCATGGCAAGTACGAATTTTGGTTCAATAGAGCAATGTTCCCTGGACATATAATATAGGGGAAATGGAATTTCGGTGAACTCGACTAAGGTTGAGGTGATGACTAAGTGGCCAAGATTGATGCCAATAATGGAGGTTAGTAGTGTCTTAGATTTGGCTGACGATTATCGACGTTTTGTGAAAGATTTTCGTCGATAGCCATGCTATGGGCCCGACTAATTGAGAAGGAAATTTGTTTGAATGGAATCATCATGGTGATTAGAGTTCCCAAGAACCGAAGCGTAGGCTGATAATTGCCCCGGTATTGAATATTCAACCCGAATCGGGAGGATTCGAGGTCTATAGTGATGCTTCATTAAAAAGACTTGGGAGTGTATTGATGCAACACGGTAGAGTAGTGAGTTATGCATCGTGCCAGTTGAGGCCACGTGAAAAGAATTACCTGACGCATGACGGAAATTTGACTGCAACACCCTGTATTGCCATGAAAAGACTGGATGAGTAATAGATACATTAAGTCATAAGTTGATTGAGACGTATGGGGTGATCAAGGAATGAACCTCGTTGGGAAGGCTCAGGGACTTGGAAGTTAAATTTAAGGTGAACTGGATGTGGAATCTGTTGACTGCCTTAGGGATTAGTTGGAAATCCAGGCCTAGGACAAGGAATGGCATTATGTGGATCGAGAGATACGAAGAGTCATTAAGGTGGAGGCTTGTTGACATTTAAATTTTAGCACATCATTTAGTGGTTAATTGTATAGAAAATTAGGGATTTAATTTTAACCCTTGAACAAAAATATTAAAATTGCATAACATATAGTTTATGTTCATTTAGATTAACTGCATTTCGCATTAGATCGGCGGTGACAAGCGAGCTTAAAATTCATCACGTGAATCGAGCTCGAGCGTTGAACGAGACTCGGTTCACTCGAAAAGCATGGGCCGGAAATCACATGCAAAAGGGTTTGGTTGTTTTAATTTGAGCTTAAATTAGCATATTATGCTTAATTAAAGAAAAGCCTAAATTAATTCAGCCCACTTAGAATTAAATTAAAGCCTAAACCTAAGCCCGTTAGGACTAAAAAGCCCAGCTAATTGACCTAGGTTTTCATTATAAATACATGCTTATAGGGGGGGTTCAGAATTTTCAGAGAACACAATTTCTGAAAGCAAGGGAGACACACGTGAGATTGAAAGTAAGAGGAGAAGACGGCTGCACTTGCCACGCCGCCATCATTCGCGCTGCACCATCTTCACGGTCCATGTTGGGAGAGATCCACGCCTTCACACCTTCACCATCATGACCTCACTTTGAGTTTTTTTTTTTGAAAAATTATTATTTTCTCTTGATCATCCACTAACCATGAAGAAAATTTGCAAAGGAGAAGCCGATAAACACACGGGGACAATTCTCAGAGAAAGATAATTAGAGATCATAAAAACCCTTTCTTCTTATTGGAGAGTAGGCCCACTTTGAAGACATCGGCAAGACTCGAAAAGGAAAGGAGAAAGAGCAATCAGTCCCAAGGTCTTCCCAAGCAAAGTTATCTCTACAACCGTGTCTTGCATTCTCAGATTTGTGTAGCTGTTGGGAGTGTTCAGCAAGCCCGACGTCCTCAATACTGGTTCAGCCACAATCGTGGAGACCATCGAGCTAAATCCTCACATCCAAACCAAACCGAGTTGCTCCTTGAACACCACCGCGAGCGCCATCGCCGATTACACCATCGAGCACACCGTGAGCAACACCGACGAGACATCACCGCCGTTGCTCTCGACGCTGCGCCATCGCTCGTGCACCGCCACTCCCGACGCACTGACGCACCATCGATTCGTAATCTCGATCCGCTGCCAATTCAAACTTGGAAAGAAATCTGCAAATCAGGTAATTATTTTATCTTGATTTGATTTGAATATTTTGTTGCCTAATTGGTGCTTATTGATATCTAATTTTGCATATTTGAACAATAGGCATTATTTCAATTATGATTTATTCCTTTTTTTTGAAATCTTGGATATCTATTACTTGCAAATTTGGATAGAATATAAAAATTTCAAAATCTTTGGAATATATCTAAGATATTTAAGATATCAAAATTTTTTCAAGATGTGATCAATTAGGAAAATTTCCTAATTTGCAACCGCACACGTGGAAATAAATCTATCTATCAGGCTTTAGATAGAGTTATTTCCATAGCGGGTATTTTGAATTTTAGAATCGATCTGTCAGGTTTCAGATCGAAACTTAATTCAAAAGATTTAGCGGTTATATTTTTTTTACTTGATTTTAATTTCGAATTTTGATTTTAAAAAAAATACCAAAAGATCACTCTAGAATAGGTTAATTTCTTTAGTTTAAAATTGCATGTTTAGATAATTAGCATTTTTAATTCCGAATTTCATTAAAAAAAAAAAATATGCCCGTCATTAGAAATAGGTCATGTTGTCGCATGACATATAATTTACATGTTATGTTGCATTAATCGCATGTCAATTTTTGCACGTCATTACATATAGGTTAGCTTTCATTTAAATAAGTGAAAATAAAAATTTATGCACCTTTAAACTCTAAGTCAAGATTTATCAAAATTGCCAAATTGAGTATTTTTCTTGAAATTGGTACCGAAAGGGCGTTAGGGAATCTAGCGTAACCAAGTCCCCGAATTCATAATTTCTGGTTCGTAGAAATAAAATAGTACTCCCGCTATTTTATTTAGGTTTCTAATCAACCTACCTTAAATGATTAGTGGCGACTCCCATTGAAAATATTTGCATGCTCATAATTGGACCTAAGTTGCGATTTGGTAGAGTTTGAGAGAACTCGAGCTAGGTTAGTTAATTTAATTAATCTAGTAATCCATTAGCCTAAGATCGAAAACATGATTTTTTTTAGGTCGCAACAGCTTGGCGACTCCGCTAGGGAAAATATTTGCATGCTCATAATTGGACCTAAGTTGCGATTTGGTAGAGTTTGGGAGAATTTGAGCTAGGTTAGTTAATTTAATTAATTCAGTAATCCATTAGCCTAAGATCGAAAACATGATTTTTTTTAGGTCGCAACAGCTTGGCGACTCCGCTGGGGATTATTTGAATTTTTTTGAAAATTTAAGGAGGACTTAGGCCAAAAAAAAATTTTCAAACAAAAATCACTCGATTTGGCAAAATTTAATTGAATTCTCATTTTTAGGTGTTAAATGTTTTTGCAGGACATGAGTTATAAGGGGAGTAGTGATTGGTTAACCCTTTGTTTTGCAGGTTTTGTGGAGTAGAATTTGGTTTAATTTTCGTACTATTGAAGTGTTGGTTGCATATAATTGTTGTGCATGATTTACAGTATTTGCACTATACCACACACAACCTGTGACCGGACCTGGGTCACACCCATAGTTTTAAGATGGTATTTAGGTGGTTCTTTAACCTTGGCGGTAAGGCTTCGCTAAAGGTTATCCTATTTGAATCCCGAAAATTTTTCCAAAAAATGGCTCAAGGGTCGTTCTCATGCACGTGAGGCTACAACGCATGGGGGTTGCCCTTGTCGACCGAACCAAGCCGAAGTGATTGGACCCGACTAGTCATGACTATTGTATGCGAGGCTGCGACTAGTCATGACGATTGTACGCGAGGCTGCGACGCGTTGTTCCGTTCATCATTTCACTTTGCAAAAGCCATTAGGATAGATAGATTAAGATTTAAACTCACGATTCATGTGCATGTCTCTGTGATTGACATTTTCTCCCCAAAGACGGTAATTTCTCGAGCTTTATCTTTGGTTTTCTTCATCTTATTTTGAGTCGGTCCATGATTTAGGTTGAGTCATTTGACATGTGGTCCATATAAGAATGGGTCGCCTCGATATCCGTTTTGTGCCTACTCCGAAGCTGGAGCTCAAGAAGTTATGGAGCCAGTTGAAGCCAGATGGTCAGCAGTACGTTCTCAAACGCATTGGATTCATGCTGCCAATCTTAGACATAGATGTTCAGAGTGGGATCATGCAGGCATTCGCTCATTTTTTGTGCCCCGAGACAACCACATTTGTATTGGGAGGTAAGTTTGAGCTCACACCGACTCTGGAAGAATACAGTATTGCCATTGGGAAATCGATTGAGTTGGATATAGTTGAACCACCCATTAAGGTAGATCCTGTGGTAGTGCTTGCTGAATTTTTGAATTTGACTAAAAAGGAAATTGAAAATGTGCTAAGGAGTAATTGTCAAGCATGCCCATTATCTTTTCTTATTGAATGTTTCGAAAATAACTCCATCCTTATGAGATCTAAAATTTTTATCTTAACTTTTTTTGGACTCATCATTTTTCCATTCCGTCAAAATGCTATTGATCCTGTCATAGCTTGGACGGTAAAACTAATATGTGGCGGAGTTAGTTTTATAAACACAATTCTAGCAGAGACTTTCATATCTCTGACACGATTCAAGAAAGGAAAAGATAGAACTTTTCGAGCCCCGATTGAGCTTTTACAAATCTGGCTTTTCTCACACCTTTCTCAATTTGGGGAAGATATGACTGTATTTGAAATGGGCATGACCGATAACCCTATTTTAAGGTTCAAACAAATACAAGATCAAACTAAGAGTTTGCACTATACGCAATGGGTCCATCTGTTCAAAGATCCAAACTCTAAGATTTTCCTTTGGCAAGTTGTGTGGTTTCGGGAAGTCGAGGCTCGACTATACCATGGCGATCAGAAGCCCGTACCTTTGATGGGCATTTATGGGGGAACCTGCTATCAGCCCCTCCGGGTTACACGTCAATTCCGAGTTCTGCAGGATATCTCACCTCCACTCAGGCCTAATGAATTTCAAGTCTAGTTCAAGAAAGGCGAGTCCTACAGAGTCGAGCTTAGACGTCATTCTGAGGCTTGGCAGAATTGTTCCACTCAAAAGCTGGTTTGGCTCGCAGATGAGCCCATTGGAAGGATGAAGCGTCACTTTGCCACGGCCCGGTATGTTCAGTATCATACCATCCCTGCTGAGATACTCCCGAAGATCCCGGTCGTGACAGTACGGCATACCCTTCAGACTCAAATCAAAATCAGCGAAGAAAAGGCGATGAAGGCCCAGGATAAGGCAGATGCTCTGGCTGAAGAGAATGCATGATTACGGCATGCCTTGAAGGCCTATTCGTCTATAGATCACGTGGCCTCTAAAAAGAGGAAGACCATTTGATTTCTTGTTTGGTTTAGGGAGTTTTTCTTTTTTTTTAAGAGGAAATGTTAGCTTACCATTAACGTTTTCTGGAAATGGATGTCGTTTCTGAACGATTTTTATAAGAATTCTTTTGAGACTTTTGCCATTCTGAGCAATTCAATGAAAAACGTTAAGCTATAATTTGTAAAATTTGGAATTAGTCCAAGTTTTTATTGAATGAAGCAATTTGGAATTTCAGGATTTATTGGACGAATTGGTCTTTTGAAACAAATTTCATCTTGAGGATCTAAGGGATGTCATGGACCGACTCGTTATTCTTACTTGTTGTATTCATTCGATCGTTACTTTTGCAGGTAATTTGCCACGGATCCCCCTCATCCTCATAATACTCGATCGGTGACCAAAAGAAGGATGGCCAATCAAGCTGAGATTGCAGCCATGATTGACGAAAAGCTGAAAGAACACATGAATACAATCAATGAGCAGATCACGGCTGCCATGTCCAAAATGATGAGTGATCTCATGGCCAAGCAGCAGCAGATCAATGCTGTCTCTCAATCGGAGATTCCGCCTCCAACTCGTCAAGGCCTCCGCCTCGACAAAGCTCCTGCAGTAAATACTAATCCAACCTTTCAACTGGACAATGTCATTTTGACTGATACTAGTGTGTCTCTGGCGGCCGATGTCTTTCATCCACCCCCCAATGATGAAAATGCTAAATTGCTAGCTAAGCTCGACCAGAGGTTACGTGAAGTGGAGGGAATTCAAAGTGTTCCGCCTGTTGATCTGTCTATTTTTGCTCGGGTCCAAGTGCCCGATAAATTCAAGATGCCAACCTTCGTGAAGTATGACGGCACCTCGAACCCAATTCAGCACATCGAGATGTACCAAGGGCTCATGAACAGATATGTTTCTAATGGACCTTTAATGATTCAAACCTTTCAATCAAGCTTGAAGGATGCTGCAATGAGGTGGTATACCAACCACCAGATCAACCGGAAAGACTCATGGGAAGAAGTGGCAAACCTCTTCGTCAAGCACTTCAAATTCAATCTCAATGTCACCATTACAAGGGAAGACCTGGAAAGAGCTGAGCAGAAAAAGGGCAAAAATCTAAAGGAGTATGCCACTCGCTGGAGGAACATGGCGAGACAGATCATGCCTGAACCCTTAGAACGTGACTTAATGAAGTTGTTCGTGTCCACTCTACCACAGCCGGTTCGTTCACAAATGTTAGTGACGGCCATCCAATCTTTTAGCCAGCTGATAGCCATGGGTGAGGAGATTGAGTCTGGGCTCAAGAAAGAATGGTACAGTGAGTCGGGTTCATCAAGCAAGAGATTTACTAGTAAGAAAGACAGAGCATGCCCCTGAAGTCAACATGACTTATGTACGAAAAATGCCAGCTCAGGCCCCGAAATTACAATTTACCACCAAGCAGCCGACCTCTTATGGGCAACAAGGCCGGCAGGACCCACGCCCGCAGTGCAAAGCTCACCAATTTACTCCACTTCCTGGAACGTTATCTGAGGTAATAGCAGTGCTAAGGAAGAAAAATTTGCTGAGTTCGGAGCCACAAAGGTCTAACGCTGCCGGCTTTGCACGATACGATCCATCGAAGAAATGCGATTACCATAGAGGTGAGGTGGGACATTCGACAGACGATTGCCAAGTGCTCAAACATCGAGTACAGGATCTACTCAAGACTGGAGCATTTGCACTACAGCCAGCCGGTAAGCCCAATGTGTAGAACGATCCACTTCCTGATCATTCGAGCAGTGCAAATGTTGTCCTCGGCCCGGCGGTCAAGAGAGTTCAAGACTTTAGGGTCCCTTTCGAAGATATGTTCGATGCTTTAGTCCGAGCTGGTTATGTTTCGACCGGTGAAGTGGTTTCATTCGGTGAAATAGAAAAGAAAGTGGATGAGTTGGTAAGAGAGGGAATGATTGGGATGGCTGATGAATTCGGGGTAGTGGCTACTATATCTTAGGTCATCATTGACTGGAATGAAGAACTCGCAATGCTAACCGATGAACAAGTTAAGTTGGATCCTGAGCTAATTGACATGCCCTCTCTTGAAGATGCCTCTGATGATGACCTTGGGATTGTTATACCCGATGCTTTTGAAGTATTGGTAATGGCATCACCTCAGCCCTACGTTTATGAAAGTGACAAAATGGTTCCACGGTCATACAATGTTGATCTGATAACAAGATCAGGGCGAACTTATGCTGATAATCCACCTGTCAAGCCAGTGGCCGAGAGAGAAGCGAAGGAATTCTTAGCTGTGATCAAGGCTAGTGAATATAGCGTGGTTGATTACTTGAGAAAGTTGCCTGCACAAGTCTCGTTGTTGGAACTTCTTCAGACATCAGAGAAGCATCGGAGTGCTCTGATGAAGGTTTTGAGTGAGGTTCATGTGCCCGAAAATATTGAAGAAGATAAGCTAGAGGGGTTTGTCGGGACGATCCTCCTCAAGGATCAAGTAGCATTTTCTGATGAGGAAATCCCAGTTGAAGGACGTGGTCATAATAAAGCGCTTCATATATCAGTGAAGTACAAGGAGACTCACATGGCTAAGGTGCTTGTTGATAACGGGTCAGCTTTGAATTTATGCCCGTTGGCTACTTTAAAAAGGCTAGGCATTAAGCCATCTACCATGCAAGCAGCCAAGACTTCTGTTCGAGCCTTTGATGGAGCAAAGAAGAATGTGATAGGCCAGATTAACTTAGAGCTGCAAATCGGACCTTCGGTGTTCGATATTCTTTTTCAAGTGCTGGATATCCCTTCTGCTTTCAATTTTTTGTTAGGGCGGCCATGGATCCACAATGCAGGTGCAGTGTCCTCTAGTTTGCATCAGAAGATCAAGTTTGTTGCTGAGGCAAAGTTGGTTACAATTTATGGAGAGGAAGATCATCGAATCTTCAATGCGACATCGGTCCCATACATAAAGCCCGATCATGTTGAGGAGGATAGCTATCATTCATTTGAGATAGCTCAAGTTGTTCAAGCTTCCTCTGATATGCCGTTGCCCGTTCCAGAGGTTTCTAATGCAGCTATCATGGTAGCCAAAGTCATGGTCGGTAATGGTTTTGAGCCAGGTCAGGGTCTTGGGAAGGAAGGTCAAGGCATTCGTGCCCCGATTGAGACAAATGGACAATCCCACAAGGCTAGTTTGGGATATCATGGGCCGGGAAGCCGCGAACAAGACCTCGGTTGTTACAGAGGCCAAAGAGGAGTAGGTCAAAGTCCCTTATCACCTCCTATTGACCACATCTTTCGCTCAACTGGAGTAGTAGGGGGATATGAGCATTTAAAGCCGAGCCCTACTGAGGGTGATCTCGGGCTTATCTTTCTTAAGTCGCCACCAGCCCTAACTGACTCGCCTAAGAAGCATGGTAAAGCGGTTTTGGTCAGTTTGTCTGATGATTCTGAGGATGACTAGCCACCTTGTATTTTCAAGAAGCCAGAGTCGAGGGTGGTGGACTTTGACTTTAATGATGGTATACCCTACCTCACTGGTTGGTTTGTTGAAACCTCCATTGGTGCAATCACTGAATGACCACTTGAAGGGATGGGCGCTAGCCCTCAAGAGTAATTATTTCCAGTTTTCGTATCTCCCCTGCATGGGAATCTTTATTGTTTTCGATTTTCATTTCAATTCATGTTGCACTTAGGTTTTTCAATCCAATAAGATGTAATTCATTGATTCGATATCAATAAAATTACATAAGTTTTTATTATTTTGAATCTTGTTGAAGTACCCCAAACCAACCCGATGACGATAACCAACGATTGAAAAAATTTGTCATCTACGATAAGAACTGAGGGTTGGGCTTCTCAAGAATTCTTGTCTCGAGGTCTTCGAAAGCAAAATGAATTTCAAAAAGCAATGATCAATTTTCGAAGATTGCATGTGGTTAAGCCCTGTCTTGTCTTTTTTATCCATTTCCTTTATGTTTTAGGACTAATCTCGAGGCATGCGAAGGGATGGAAATCATGGATCCTCATATATGTGATGCGAGTCAATCCGATGACTCAGACGATTCTGATCCGAATGATGAAAAAATACAACGGAACTTGGAAATCCATGAGAAATCCAAGCCTCTGACTGTTGAAGAAACCATGGTGATCAATCTTGGTGACATTGAGAATCCTAGAGAGGTGAAAATTGGGGCATGTCTCCCTAAAGATGTGGTCAAACGCTTGACTCAATTGTTAGAGGATTATCAAGACATCTTTGCCTGGTCTTATACTGATATGCCGGGTCTCGATCGATCGATTGTTGAACATTGTCTACCGACTGATCCTTCGATTGAGCCCGTGAAGCAAAGGCCGCAAAGAGCTAAGCCAGAACTGGCAAAGAAGATCAAAGAAGATCAAAGAAGAGATCATGAAGCTTCTTGACGTGGGATTTATTGAGACTACCCAATACTCAGAATGGGTCACTAATATAGTCCCAGTATTGAAGAAAGATGGACGGGTTCGAGTTTGTGTTGACTACCGAGATCTGAACAAAGCTAGCCCTAAAGATGATTTTCCACTCCCACACATTGATGTGCTTGTGGATAGCACAATCGGGTTCGAACTATTTTCCTTCATGGATGGTTTCTCAGGTTATAATCAAATCTTGATGAACGAGGATGATAAGTTGAAGACAGCATTTACCACTCCATGGGGGACATTTCATTACAAGGTGATGCCCTTTGGTCTCAAAAATGCTGGAGCAACTTACTAGCGAGCAATGGTCACGTTATTCCATGACATGATGCATAATGAGATTGAGATCTACGTTGATGACATGATTGCAAAAACTCGGCGTGGAGAAGATCACATAGAAACTTTGATGAAATTATTCGACAAGCTTCGCAAGTTCAAATTGCGCCTCAATCCAGCAAAATGCATGTTCGGGGCAGCCTTTAGCAAACTACTCGGCTTCATTGTCAGTAACAAAGGAATTGAGATTGACCCGTCAAAAGTGAAGGCCATTTGTGAAATAAAATCTCCCTCTTCGATGAAGGAAGTTCGTAGCTTGATGGGTAGACTAAATTATATAGCCAGATTTATTTCTCAACTATCTGAGACAGCAAAGCCTTTCTTTAAACTTCTCAAGAAGAATGCGCTGGTTAGATGGGATGAAGAATGTGAACAGGCATTTGACAAGCTTAAGCACTACTTGATGAATCCGCCGGTGCTTGTTCCGCCGACACCAGGGCAACCTCTAACCCTATACCTTACAATCCACAGTAAGTCCTTAGGCGCCATGCTTGCTCAAAGAAGTAAAGATGATGGAAAAGAGCATGCAATTTATTATTTGAGTAAGAAGTTCACTGCCTCTGAGATGAACTATTCTGAAATAGAAAGAACGTGTGCAGCACTGGTCTGAGTACTACACAGGTTGAGGCAATATACTTTGCATTATCAGATATTGCTTGTAACAGAGTGTGATCCCACCAAATATTTGCTCAATCAACCCGCTTTGATTGGAAAACTGGCAAAATGGCAGATTCTTATCTCAGAATTCAATGTTCAATTCTTGTCTCAAAAATCAGTCAAAGGACGAGTAATTGCTGATGTCATGGCCGAAAATCCTGGGAAAAATGAGGATTTGGGTCCGCTAGAGGATAGAGTCATGCCAATTGATGAGTATGTATGGACTATGTATTTTGATGGGGCCGTAAACTTGTCAAGATCAGGTATCGGGGCAGTTTTAATATCCCCAAGCGGTCAACATTATCCAGTGGCTGCAAAATTGATATTTCCTTGCACGAACAATATCGCTGAATATGAAGCATGCATCCTGGGGTTACAAGCCGCTATCGAAATGGGAGTAGCTTGACTTAAGGTGTTCAGGGATTCGACTCTCATTATTCTTCAGACCGTTGGTAAGTGGCAAACTAGGAATGCTAAGTTGCAGCCCTATCATGCCTATTTAGAGGAGTTGGTGGAAGAGTTTGAAGACATTTCGTTTGAATACTTGTCGAGGACTCAAAACCATTTTGCCGATGCTTTGGCTACTTTATTAGCAATGCTACGAGTGACGAGTGGGTTAGAAGTTGAACCTTTAAAGATAGAGGTCTTACAGAAACCGACTTATTGCATGGCCACGACAGAAGAGCCTAACGGCAAGCCGTGGTATCATAATATCAAGGCATATCTTCAAACACAGGAGTTTCCAGACAAAAGTACTGCATCTAACCAGAAGTATATCAAGAAAATGGCGTCGAAGTTCTTCTTGAGCGGAGAATGTCTATATAAGCGGTCCTATGATTCGGTCTTATTAAGGTGTGTTGATTCAACCGAGGCTGTTCATTTGATGTTAGAAGTACATGAGGGAGTATGCGGTCCGCACATGAATGGTCATATGCTAGCAAGGAAGATAATGAGGATGGGTTATTACTAGCTCACTTTAGAGAGTGATTGCATTCAACACGTCCGAAGTTGTCACAAATGCCAGATCCATAGTGACAAAATTAATACTCCACCAAATGAATTGCATCAGATGTCTGAACCATGGTCATTCTCTATGTAGGGCATTGATGTGATTGGCCCGATCAATCCTAAAGCGTCAAACGGACATCGGTTTATCCTGGTCACTATCGATTATTTTTCGAAGTGGATTGAAGCTATGTCATATACGTCAGTGACGGCACGGAATGTGGTGAAGTTCATTTGTCGAGACATCATTGCTCGATATGGTGCACCTGAGACCATAATTACTGACAATGGGTCGAATCTGAATAATAAATTGGTGGATGATCTGTTCAAGGAATTCAAGATCAAGCATCTGAATTCCTCTCCATATCGCCCGCAAATGAACGGATCGGTCGAAGCAGCCAACAAGAATATCAAGAAATTTTTGGCTAAAACAGCTGAGAACTATCGTGATTGGCATGAGAGATTACCATTTGCACTTATGGCATATCGGACTTCTATCCGGACATCTACATGGGCAACTCCATATTCTCTTGTGTACGGTATGGAAGCAGTCTTACCTGTTGAGGTTGAAATTCCTTCGTTACGTATTCTTTCATAGGTACAATTGTCAAAAGCAGATTGGATCTAGCAGAGATTGGATCAGTTGAACCTGATTGATGAGATAAGGCTTAGAGCTATATGTCATGGCCAGTGCTACCAACAACGAGTTGCTAAATCTTTCAACAAGAAAGTCAAGCCTCGACATTTTCAGGAAGGCGACCTTGTCCTGCGGAAATTATTGCCGATAGTTCCTCTTGCAGAAGGAAAATTTGCTCCAAATTATGGCGGCCCGTACATTGTGAAGAAAGTCCTTCCAGGAGGTGCTTTGATTTTGGCCGAGATGGATGGTCATGTTTTTTCCAGTTCAGTTAATTCTGATTATGTGAAGAAGTATTACACTTGATTTGTACTCATCCTGACTTTGTTTCTATCAAATCTCAAATTGATTTCGTGAATCAATTGATTTTCTTGTTATGTTACTGAGCTTCGTTTGAGGAATGCTTTTGATTTGGCAATCTATTTTTGTCCTAATGAAGCGATCATATTGCATGAGAGACTTCAAGATGACGAAAGGCAAGCCATTTCCATACACGTCCTGAATAATAATCCTTAGTGCGAGTTGAGTGAAAATTCCGTTCTGACAAGGTAAAGGATTATCTCACGCAAAGTATGAAGATCAAAATGATGAGAGGCATTCATTCCCTCTATCTAAACACTACAGGTTATCATTTGCTTAACCCTTTGAACGGAGTTTTATTTGTTACCGCTGTCAGGAATACCCCCATACTGGGGCAATTTCTTAGAAAGTTCAAAATGGTTAGAATTTTCTTGCTTTCACTTGCATCAATCTTCAAGTATATTTACTGCATGCAAATTCTGTGTTAGCTTGAGTGCCTTAGATATGACGAAGAGCATTTCTTTCGCCATCCTACACACTTTATCCATTGCTTAGCCCACTTGAGCCTGCAATTTCATTTCATAAGAACCCAATTGGTGATCATCCCTCACACTGGGGCAAGGTAAAAACCATCGCTATCCACACAGCATATTCGGAGCGCCAATGAAAAATGAAGACCCTGAGAAGCCAAATGTTAGTCATTCAGTCAAAACAAGCCAAAGTGTGGCTGGCCAATGTATGCATTGTAGACAGTATATGTCAAAAGTCAAAAAAAAAAAAAAACTAGGGGGCATGAAAAAGCAATGTGCCTGGTAAAAGCAAGGCCAATGCCAGTAAAAAATGATGAGAGAAAGAAAGGCTTTGATGAAAACTGAGTCAATATGCAAGAGCATTCTTAAAGGAAAAGACCATTTGAAGGTTCATTTGTGGAGCAATTGCTAGAGATAGATAAATGGTACCGGTAGCATGATTGGATGATTACCAATTTCCATGTTCATAATACCCCCTTTGATGGAAACAGGCCATTCATTTCAAACCTACCCGAATCTACATTACAACCCTTTACCGAAGTTTCTTCAGAATAGGGCACTAGAGTTAATGTAGAGTTTCATATGCTTATAAATGTTGCTCAAAGGAGTGCGAGCAAGATTTTTCTATCTCATTTTTTGCAGCATTCCTGACTTATAAACCCGGAGCAACTGGTGATATCAATTTTTTCGATAGCCTCGACTCAAAGAGTCCCTTTTGCTAAGCCATTGACCAAGCCTTCATTTTAGTCCTTATAAAGACCTCTCAGATTGGCCAAGTTATACTGATTTTGAGAATATCCAAACCCTTGTCAAGCACGATGAAGAGAGTTCGAGTGATTCTTATACCCGCATCAAAAGTCGGGTCAAAAGCCTTTTATTGAGAGTGAGTGAAAAGTTCTTTCTGATTAAAGATCTCTCATTTAATTTGATCAAATTGCCAAAAGGACGAAATGGTTGTTCTTATTGATAAATTCTCCAGTGAAGCTTGATAATGCAAGCAGATTCATGAATTATGTTTTCTCTGCTCCTGCGCATGTGTTGTTTTAACCTTTTCTCAGGTTAAAACAGGGGCAATGCAATTGGCGTTGCCATTTTTATAACACAAGAAGAAATCAGGTACGTCTACTAATTATTTATCATTGTTTCTCCCTCCGGAATAGGAAAAATTATCTCTTTCATATTATTACCAAGTGGAATAGGTGACATATCTCTGGGTGTTGCTAAGTGGAGTACGAAGCACACCCCCATCTCTTGGTGTTGCTAAGTGGAGTACGAAGACCCCATCTCTTGGTGTTGCCAAGTGGAGTACACGGCACACCCCATTTTATGTTGCCAAGTGGAGTACGCGGTAGCATAACACCCCATTTCATGTTTGCCAAGTGGAGTACGTGGCAGCATAATTTTCCATTTCATGTTCGCCAAGTGGAGTACGCGGTGGCATAATTTCTCATTTGATGTTTGCCCAATAGAACAGGCAGCATAGTTTCTCATTTCGTGTTCACCCAGTGGAATAGGTGGCACAACTAACCTCATGCTCACCCATTGGAAGAGGTGACATGATCCTTTTCGTGATTGCCCAGTGGAATAGGCAACACATCCCATTCTTTCTTCATATCATGCGCTATTTCGCATCTATAGGAAACTACAGGTAACAAATAGGCAATTCTGTACCTCGAGAACTTTACTTCCAGTGGATTAGAAGTTTGGAGTTCGAGGGAGTTAGCAGCATTATAAAGCATCCCCTCACTTGGACGCTTTTTGTGCGATCCGTATGTAAGGCTTTTTCACCTCTCTTCATGAAGTGAGAACCTTAGCATACGTATTCTTTGCATATCACGCATCATTACATTTAAAAAAAAAAATCATTCATCATTTTGCATAGTTTGAATTTAGGTCTCAGTCTTTGAGCGAAACCTCTGCGAGCCTCCACTCAAAGAGGGGTAGCTGTTGACATTTAAATTTTAGCTCATCATTTAGTGGTTAATTGCATAGAAAATTAGGAATTAAATTTTAACCCCTGAACAAAAATATTAAAATTGCATAACATATAGTTTATGTTCATTTAGATTAACTGCATTTCGCATTGAATCGACGGTGACAAGCGAGCTTAAAATTCATCACGTGAATCGAGCTCGAGCGTTGAACGAGACTCGGTTCACTCGGAAAGCATGGGCCGGAAATCACACGCAAAAGGGCTTGGTTGTTTTAATTTGAGCTTAAATTAGCCCATTATGCTTAATTAACGAAAAATCTAAATTAATTCAGCTCACTTAGAATTAAATTAAAGCCTAAACCTAAGCCCGTTAGGACTAAAAAGCCCAGCTAATTGATCTAGGTTTTCATTATAAATACATGCTTATAGGGGGGGTTCAGAATTTTCAGAGAACACAATTTCTGAAAGCAAGGGAGACACACGTGAGATTGAAAGTAAGAGGAGAAGACGGCTGCACTTGCCACGCTGCCATCATTCGCGCTGCACCATCTTCACAGTCCATGTTGGGAGAGATCCACGCCTTCACATCTTCACCGTCATGACCTCACTTTGAGTTTTTTTTTTTGAAAAATTATTATTTTCTCTTGATCATCCACTAACCATGAAGAAAATTTGCAGAGGAGAAGCCGATAAACACACGGGGACAATTCTCAAAGAAAGATAATTAGAGATCATAAAAACCCTTTCTTCTTATTGGAGAGTAGGCCCACTTTGAAGACATCGGCAAGACTCGAAAAGGAAAGGAGAAAGAGCAATCAGTCCCAAGGTCTTCCCAAGCAAAGTTATCTCTACAACCGTGTCTTGCATTCTCAGATTTGTGTAGCTGTTGGGAGTGTTCAGCAAGCCCGACGTCCTCAATACTGGTTCAGCCACAATCGTGGAGACCATCGAGCTAAATCCTCACATCCAAACCAAACCGAGTTGCTCCTTGAACACCACCGCGAGCGCCATCGCCGATTACACCGTCGAGCACACCGATGAGACATCACCGCCGTTGCTCTCGACGCTGCGCCATCGCTCGTGCACCGCCACTCCCGACGCACTGATGCACCATCGATTCGTAATCTCGATCCGCTGCCAATTCAAACTTGGAAAGAAATCTGCAAATCAGGTAATTATTTTATCTTGATTTGATTTGAATATTTTGTTGCCTAATTGGTGCTTATTGATATCTAATTTTGCATATTTGAACAATAGGCATTATTTCAATTAGGATTTATTCCTTTTTTTTGAAATCTTGGATATCTATTACTTGCAAATTTGGATAGAATATAAAAATTTCAAAATCTTTGGAATATATCCAAGATATTTAAGATATCAAAATTTTTTCAAGATGTAATCGATTAGGAAAATTTCCTAATCCGTAACCGCACACGTGGAAATAAATCTATCTATCAGGCTTTAGATAGAGTTATTTCTATATCGGGTATTTTGAATTTTAGGATCGATCTGTCAGGCTTCAGATTGAAACTTAATTCAAAAGATTTAGCGGTTATATTTTTTTTACTTGATTTTAATTTCGAATTTTGATTTAAAAAAAATACCAAAAGATCACTCTAGAATAGGTTAATTTCTTTAGTTTAAAATTGCATGTTTATATAATTGGCATTTTTAATTCCGAATTTCTTTAAAAAAATAAAAAATATGCCCGTCATTAGAAATAGGTCACGTCGTCGCATGACATATAATTTACATGTTAGGTTGCATTAATCGCATGTCAATTTTTGCACGTCATTACATATAGGTTAGCTTTCATTTAAATAAGTAAAAATAAAAATTTCTGCACCTTTAAACTCTAAGTCAAGATTTATCAAAATTGCCAAATTGAGTATTTTTCTTGAAATTGGTACCGAAAGGGCGTTAGGGAATCTAGCGTAACCAAGTCCCCGAATTCATAATTTCTGGTTCGTAGAAATAAAATAGTACTCCCGCTATTTTATTTAGGTTTCTAATCAACCTACCTTAAATGATTAGTGGCGACTCTCATTGAAAATATTTGCATGCTTATAATTGGATCTAAGTTGCGATTTGGTAGAGTTTGGGAGAACTCGAGCTAGGTTAGTTAATTTAATTGATCTAGTAATCCATTAGCCTAAGATCGAAAACATGATTTTTTTTAGGTCGCAACAAGGCCGATGAGAGGAAGTCAGATTTTCATATATTCAGGGATAGAAATCTTGAAGTTCTAAGAATGATTGTGTGTAACCAATGAGGCAAAACTTGATGAGGAAAAATTTGAATGGAAATGTGACATGATCCCAAGGATGTCGTAATAGGATCAAAGTGAAGTCGGAGAAAACCCGATTCCATCAGAATAGCAGATGATAGAAGGACTAAGTCAGTAAGCTTCCTGACATTGTAAACAAACTTTGAGTCGGACAGATAAGTGGAGTTGTCAAAAAGGTCTCATAATTGGAGACGATGACTTTTAAAGCTTGAGATTGGGGACTAAGTGACAGCCCAAAGTGTTCATCAATGGAAAGATTATTCTAGTTTGACAAAAAAGGGAAGTTGAGCCGAGGCATGTCATATTGTTCGATATTCGAGAAAAGATCGGAGATATGATCTAGCAAATTGTCACGTTGCCTAATCTGTCCTAAGTATATAATGTATCCCACATGATGATGTTGAAGAAGTATAAACCAAATATGACTCATGTTAAGAGGAAATGGACGTGGATGATAAAGTGTCGCCCGTGGAAAGGGTCGGTGAAGCTTGAGGACATAAAGGATCATGGGTCACATAATAAGTAAGTTCCAGTGATCCAAGTGTATGAGAGCACCGAAGGACAAAAGGTACCGTTTGGGAAAGCGAAAAGATGATGCAACGTTAATACCCCCCAGCTGTTTGAGCAGTATTAAGGTTGTAAATCTTGAGTATTGGTGGGATTTGTAAATTTCGAGAACGAAATTTCATAAGGGGGAAGATTGTGACATTCCGAAATTTCCGCCGATTGGAATTTATTAAATAATTGAGTTTTATGAGATGTGCTCGCAGTAGATTCTCGCCCGGAATTGATCATTCTTGGTAATGCTAACCGTTAGGGAAAGGCTAATAGGGAAATTAAATTCGTGCGACTAAATGAAATTCGATCGTGAATGGATTTCGATCATTAAATCGCGTAAGTGATATTTTGACCCACTGTTGGCCAATCCGAGGATAGTTAAGGGTTAGTTCGCCATTGTCCTAGTAGTGGATTGCGAGTGATTCCGTTGGACCACGAAATGACTTGACGAATGATTCCGAAAGTATACCGAACGATCGTACCCCTCGAATCAAGTGATTGATCTTCGCGATTTTAATGACAACTGAGATTGTCACGCACCGAACGGACTTGCACGTGACACGATTTAGTATCAGTCATGAGTCGATTTCACGAATTTTCCCAGTAAGCCGCCCGTTAGCTTGAGAAACGCTTGAGTTGCGTTTAATAGAATTTATTTACGGAAATTTTGCCCAAATTGGACACTGGAAAATTAGGAAGTCACGCCGGAACATTAGGACAACGTTGCACGTGACACGTGTGATTTTTTTTGGTGCGCTCAAATCCTTTGGAAAAATTCGATTTGGGCAAGAATGGGAGAATTGGACAATTTTATCCTTGGAGATTAATAAAGGGTTAGTTTTAAAGGGTGAGGGTGTTTTGGTAAATTGCCAAATTGGATATTTCTTTGGATAAGTATCCCTCTCTCTCTTCTCTCCCCTCATTTCTTCTCTCTCCCCATCGTGAAATTTCCCCCACCGTAGACTTTCTCTCTCTCCTCTCTCTCATTTCCCCCATTCGGTTCTCTCTTGCCCGTGAAATTTTTCCCCCACCGTGAACTTCTTCCTCTTCCACCGTGAAGCCACGCCGGCGCCGCCACTCACCACCACCACCCGGACCGCCCTCTAGCGACCGCTCGCCGCCGTACCAGTCCTAAACAGCCACTACCAGCCGTCCCTCTCTCTCTTTTTCTCTCCCTCACTGAGACCCATTCTCGGCCAAGCTAGACCCACGTCGCCACCGGACAGCCGCCGCTGAGGCCGAACACCGCCGTGAGTCCCCGCCATGTCCGATATTGTGCCGCCGCTTCCCGTTCTAGCCGATTAAGTCTAAAACTAGGTAAGTCGTCCTCTAATCCTGATTTAGGAAATTGGGTATCGCCGGATAATTGAATTTTTGGGGTTGAAATCGGAGTTGTTTGGGCGAGGAACGTTGGGGTTTTAGGTCGGGAATGTGTGGCGGGCCTTGAGGATTAGTTTGGGAATTTTTGGAGAACAATTTGAGGTGAAATTGAAACTGTGAATCACTGTTCATTGGCTGTGGATTACTGTTCACCGAGCTGTGCGGGTCCAATTGAGACGCAAATTGAATTTTTGGAACCTAGAAAGTAAGGCGAGAAAGTACCATGGAGGACCGGAATCGATTTGGCATCGTTTGGTGGGAGAAAAATAGCGATTTCTGTGTTTAATGTGCGTATGGAAATTAATCCCAATTTAGGACTTCGGGTATTGACGGGTGATTTTGGGCGAAATCAGTAGGAGTTAGGTGCGGAATTGTATGAATTAGTAGTGAAAATTTTATGGCGGGCCTTAGGAATTAATTCGGGTAATATTTATTGGAAATTCAGAAAATTAGGGGCTGCGAATTACTGTTCATATGCCTCGAATCACTGTTTACTGGCTGTGGATTACTGTTCACTGAGCTGTGATGGTCCGATTGGGACGCAAGTTGAATTTTTGGAACCTAGATACTATGGCGAGAAAGTTCCGTGAAGGATCGGAATTAATCCGACGCTGTTTGGTTGGAGAAAAATGGGAGTTATCATATTGAATGCATATTTAAATTATTAGTAAATTGTGGTAATTAAGTTGAGTATGCTGTGGCGTGCTGTTGGGTACGAGAATGATACCGTTGAGTCCGGCTGGGAGTTTTATGTAAGTGTCGGGAAGAGTCGGTGGTGTGATTTTATGGTTTGAGTGCAGAAATTACTGTTCACGAGCTGTGGAAGTACTATGCACTGTGCTGTGGTGAGTCGTTTGATGCGTGTTCGGTACCATTAGGTCCGTCTTGGAATTTTATGAAAATCCCGTGAAGGGCTGAAAATGATTTGAAAACATTTGAACAAAAAAAAATGTTGTTTTATGTGAAAATGTACTTTTGTGTGAAAATGGTGATGTGGTGAAGTGTGGGGTGTAAGTGTGCACGGAATTTGAGGCAATGGCATGAGAAAGTTAGTTGGGATCGGGCCGAGTATCGTAAGCTCGGACAGCGATCGTGTAGGTCTGATGCATTTGGCACAGGCTGAGGCTCGAAAGAGCGTGATTGAGTTTGGTCCGAGGCACAATTAGCTCGGGTGAGACCAGGATTGGACCGAAGCATTCTAAGTTCGGGTTTCGATCATGTAGGCCTGTCGCATTTGGCGCGTGATGAGGAAAGTGTGAATGTGAGATTGGACCGATGCGTGTGATGCTCGGAGCGCGATCGAATGGCCTGAGGCGTGAACGAGTACGCGGGCTGGATGTGGTGAGTGGTTGCAGTGTACCTGAGGCGTGTACGTTTACGCGGGTCACTGACGAAGAATGAGAATGGACGGAATAATGGGATAAGAGTGGTATATGCGCGTGTTTACATCTGACATGATTGAGCTTGAATGATGTTGTGCGCATGTTTGAGCTTGGCAATATTATTTGTTGTGCCTACGATGTGATGTTTCAGCGTGTGTGAATATATGTGTTTTAATTGCTGTCTGGAGGTATGTGATAGCCTAGGTTGGGTTTAGGGGTGAACTTACTGAGAAGTGTTCTCACGGTTATTTCAACTAACAATTTCAAAACCCCGACAGGACCCATGAATCTTCCGCCACCACCACCAGAACGTTTTGGAGTCCTCAGTGGATGGGACAGTATAAGGGGACTCAGACTCAGTGGACAAGGAACAGACTCAGAATGGGTTTTTGGCAAGCACCATTTTTGGAGTAGTAGTAAACCCAGGTCTTCATCCTGGGAGTATCGGTTTTTAAGAAAGGCGGTGTGCATGTACATGTATGGGACAGTTTATAAATGTAAATATTATGGATTAAGAAGGAAATGAAAAAGATATGTACATTTTCACAATTCTCCCCAGTTTTTAATTGTCCGGGTTTAATTGTTGTTATCCGCTGTAGTAGTAAATCTTTGATAGCGTTTTGAGGTTAGCGACATTCCTGGGACGTCGCTTGAATTGACCAGAGGCGGTATCGCGCGCCGAAGGGGTTTGGGGGCGTGACAATTATGTCGCCCATTCAACTAAAAACTGACTGCTTTTTGTTTTCCATAAATGTAACTCTAACAGAAATCTAATTCAACTTTTTGCAAACCTAGAAGTAACTACATTCAGTGTAACTGCTTTACACCATTTTCATTAAGATGTCCCAAACGATAATGCCAACGAGTAGACAAATTACCTGTAGCCACTGTAGTTGCGACCATATCACAAATATTGTCTCCCCAGAGAAGGTAAAGCGCACCCATACATTTTCGCTTTGTTATTAGTCTTGCCGATGAGGTTATCTTCCACTCTCTACATCCAAAGGTTGCTACCAAACCTTATTGATCAAGTTTACTAGTTGAGATCAGATTTTTCTTTAATTTTGGGATATGTCTAGTTTCATGCAAAACTAGACGTCCTCCACTTGAGATGTTCACAATCACAATTCCTTTTCCAACAATTGGACACAAGTGGCTGTTTCCCACAACCACTTGCCCAAAAGCTCCACTGGCATAATCAACAAATATGTCTCTTTGCGAGATGTAATAAAAAGAAGCATCAGAGTCAATAAACCACTTGTCTATCGTCAAATCATACCCTGCAGATAAACACAAGGTCTCTAGCAAAGGTTCATTGCTAACGACATTAGTTCCTTGATTCTCATCCCACTACTTCTTTTTGTAGGCCTTACACTAAAACGTATGTCCAGTTTGGTGACAAAACCAACACTTATCTTTTGCGACCTCTCTCTTTCCCCTTGACTGTGATCTACCACGCACGCTGAATTTTCCTCTGCTCTTACTTCTCCCATGATTCTCCACTGCTAATGCCATGAAAGATGAAGATGGCGAAAAATTATTTCCACCTGAGACTTTTCTTCGCATCTCTTCATCCATGATACTACTCATAGCATCATCCAGAGTCAAATCATCCTTCATGGTGCTTGAAATTCCCTGCACTGCGGTGTTGTAGCTTTTTGGAAGATAACATAAAAATAATAAAGCTTGAAGCTTCATATCCAGATTTATGCCTGCGGATTTCAACTAACCCGTAACTTGTGTGAAACTATTAATATGCTCTGCTATGGAATCTCTATCAGATAACTTCATATTAACCAACTTCTTTAGCAAAAATACCTGATTTGATGTGGACGGCTTCTCATATATATTTGTAAAAATATTCATGGCTTCTTTTGCAGTTTTTGCTTTCGCGATGTGGTACCCTGTCTTTTTCGTCAACCCTAGATGAATCGTATCTAATGCCTTTTGTTCAAGAATTTTCCATCCTGATTATGCTGTCAGATCCACTTCCGCTATTTCAGGTTTCCAACCCTCAAGGGTGCATAGAGATCTTTCTCATAAAGATAATTTTCGATTTGGAGTTTCCACCATCTGAAATCCTGTCTGTCGAACATATCGATCGTGATTTTATCTTCTGCCATATTGTTTGCTTTCAATCAAAAGTCACCGAAAAACCTCTCGATGTTCTCGATTAACCAACCAAGCTCTAATACTAGTTGTTGAGAATCGTGCACCGATTCTAGAAAAATAACCCAAGTAAACGATTCTCACTAGCAGAATATAATAATAAAAGAATAAAATCGAAAGAACACACTATAAAATTTGTTATCGAAGTTCACCCAAACCTGAGCTGCATCTCCGCGCAAAGGTATTCTGCGAATCCACTAGACTTCAAAGAAAATAGGAATACAATTATGATTTTCTCTCAATATCGGGGCACAAAGAGATTAAAAACACTAAAAAAAAACTCACTTTTTTATTCTCTCTTTTCTTTTCTCTCTATTTTCTTCTTACCACTTGACGACTAATTTCTATCAATGGCTGATATATAAAGCGTAGCTTTTAACCTAAAAGCAAAATTAATAGAAAAGACAAAAAAAGCCCTTAATAACAATATTTGGCTTCATCCTCCAACACTCCCTTGGCATCTCTACTGCAGGGCGAACTTTTCGGCAGTCAGAATCAATACTGGAATAGCAATGCTTCTGTTATATGGGTAAATTGTTAGAAGTATCCAACTTTATAATTAGTTCACGAAGAAGAGTTTGATTTGAGCATATTCCTAGTAATTCCACTAAAGGTAGAGTTTTATAATAATTAGACATATTGATCCTTGCTTATGTTGGAAATCAGTCCCTTGTAAGTGCTAGCCACCCCTAATGTTAGATTGAATCCCTCTAAACGTAGCTCATACAATACGTGTGTACTAATTGGTAAGTGAAAAATTGATGGAAAATAGAACAGCATAATCAAGAAATTAATCGTCCTCGTCAGACTTCACTGTCTAGTTCACTTTAGACGTAGCCGATTCTTCAATACAAACTGTCCTAATTGAACTCCAACTTACTTGCAACAAACTTAACATTATTAAAAAAAAATGAAATAAAAAACTTCTACTTGCACTCAAACTAATGGAAAATTCAATGCTTGCCCTCTCCACAGACCAGCCTCATCCAACCACTTGCACGCTTTATGTCTGCTCTAACTTTATATAAAAGGAGAATCTCAAATCTGATACTCTCTATCGATAAAATTAAATCAAACTGTCCAAGTAATCCGCATGTGGCTCGCAAGGCATATAGTGTGACAGTCCCCTATCATAATAGCAACAAACACCCGAGAGTGAAAAGGGTCTCATGTTGAATTATTGAATTATTGTCGTTGCGTAGTTTTTGTCTTGGTCCGCAGAGTTGATCTAGTACTATTATTGGTGTTAATTGTTACGATCAACCGTAACATCAAGAACCACGTGTCCATTGTTTGTTAGATTTTCTAGGATTTCAACATTATTTTCCAATACGGAAATTACGAATATCAAGTCGGTCATCGCATCAATTTGAGATTTTGTTAAGCTTTATATATATGTGCAGAATCTCTTTATATTAAATTTGTTTGTTTCTCTAGATTTTTCAGCTTTTGCAATGCGTGCGCCGCCCAACGTACACTCCGCATCAACACACGCAGATACACACGCAGAGAGAGAGAGAGAGAGAGAGAGAGATACCTCAATTGAAAAGTCAACCATGTTCAATCTTTCTTCCTCTCTGCACGTTTCAGTATCTTGTAAATCTTCTGTTTCACTTTAACTGTCTTCCTCTGTGCTCGTTGGATTATCTTCATGCTAAACCTTGTAGATTAAGGTGGATCTAGCAACTGATCATCTTGAAACAAAATCTCCAAATCGTTGCTTAGTGGCTTGCATAGTAGTCGGAATCTCCACTTTTTCACAAATACTCTGTTAGGTCGGCCACAATCAGGTTCGGTTACTCTAATGCTAACGTGGAAATGACTCGAGTCATTTGGACCAAAGTTGTCTACTGTCCACACGTCCTTTGATTCCATATACCCACGCCACACATGATCCAAATCACATTGCCAGATATGCCTGGTGTGTTTCGCGCATTTGCAATTAACGGATCCTATAAGCTCAAATGGGAAATACGAACTTCCTTCTACTCGAAATACAGCACAGAAAGCAATCAAATGAATCGCGCGACTTACCTATTGAGTTGTTTTTAAAGCGTTGAGCAAACAAGCGGATATACAGTTTTAATTTGTTTGATACATGAGCCCACTTTCCTCTTGATCGGTTGGACTTGGGCCCATTTTCCCAAAGTGCAATATCCGCCATAGCCACTTTCCTCTTCTGCAAATCTGCTTCTCTTGAAATCTCTCCCTTTTAATTTGTTTGATACATGAGCATGACAAACCTCGGAGAGTGTAAGTATGTGACCAACCACATAGAGGAAAGCTGGATCGAGTCAAGTCACTGATTGTCTGGATTCACAGCCTTCAGGTCGTCCTCCAATTGCTCGCTCGTTATTCGAAATCCCCACTTTGCCAAGACTTCTCCCAATACTCCTAAGGCTATAAGCTGGAAATGATTCAAATCATCTGGACCAAAATCGACTTTTCTGCACAGCAATCTTGGTTCGGAATATACAAGCCTCATGTCATCAGAATTCACTTGATTGTATGGTGCATACAGAGCACTCCCTCTCCCCTTCTTGCCATTAATGTGTGGTAGGATCTGGACTGTGGCAACCTCTTTTCCTCCTCCTGGTCCGAATACGAAACAGAATGCTTATCTTAGGAACTTGTCATCGATGTGGAGCCATAAGCAACCACTTCAACATCTCTCCTCCAGGAAAAAAAGATGGAGCCTTTTCCCAGCAACGATCTTCCCGCGACTTCACATTCAATGCCTTGAACTACACATCTAACAAAGGAAAAAAAAATACGAGTCTATCCGAACGTTACATGAACTACTTATATCCTCAAAATATGTTTGCTTGTACTATGTTCTGGCAAACAAAACATTAAAGAACCTCGTCGGAGCCAAAGTCATGCTCTTGTTGAGGTGTCAGATTCTCATTTTGGGCGATCCTATGATGTCATGAGCTTAAAAACGGAGGAAATTCGTGCCGTTTTTAACTGGCTATTGCTGGATCATTGAAAAAATTATTGCAGTTGTATAGTTGCTGACTACACAAATATATTTGGTTATCTAACATTTCAGAATAGTTACCTGTGAATGTTACCAACTCTTGATATACTAGTAGGTATTTCTTATAATAAAATCATTAGCCATACCAACTAATTACTAATTAAATTAAAGTTCCTACTTTTGTAAATTAAGAATTACTAACTTTGTGGAGAAATTGCTAGTTACTAAAAGGTTTAAGCTTACTTTCATGCGTGGAAAGTATATATTGACTTTCAAAATTTACGAACTCTCAATGGATTGAGAATTATCTTTCCCTAAAGAAAAATTAATAATCAAACCAAGAAATTACTAGCTATTGTGAAAGGTACATATTTCCTTTTTTCTATATAAACGTTTGTAATGAAATGAAAAGTCACTACTTCGTGTAATTACATATTTGCCAATTGAAGGTTGCTAATTGGATGGAAATGTACCGCTGACTAATATTTTGAAAGCCTATTCAGGTGAAAAGTTGCCATTATAGAAGGGAGCTAATCTCTATGGCCCCCGGTATGATAATCTCTCTATATACTTCAAGCGTTGTTTGAATCTAAAAGGGCCATTTTAATCGTCTTTCATTCAAAGCAGCCAATTGAAAGGCGATTGTTGCTAACCACCACCAACCCCTACTCTTTTCAGCAGCAACATCTTCCTCCACTTGCATATATCGCTGTTCATTCTCTTCCTCTTCAAATAACCTATTTTCGTTTATTGTTGCACCCCCTCTTCGCGGCTAGACTCTAACAGAGGAGAGAGCAGCCTGATCTTTCTCCAACCGGCACTAGCAAAAACATGCTCACTTACTTTTTTGATATAAAGAGTTACCATTATTGCGAAGAAGTTACTGAGCGCAATTACTTTGCATATTGACACTTACTATTTCAATGTTACAAGTGACTAAGGAGATGAGGAGATTCTAATTAACGAGATATTAAAAGTTACTCGGCGTCTTGAAAAATTACTAATAAAATGAGAAAGAGCCCTGCATCTGTTTTCACGGTTCTCTCTCTCTCTCTCTCGCTCCACTCAAACTCTCATTTCTCTCTTTCGATACAGAAATCATCTGACCCACTTAGATTTTGCTTCAAATTTCTTCAAATCAAAGCCACAATCACTTTCTTTTTAGCTTCAATCTTCCTGGAACCTAACCTATTTCTTCCAAATCCATTCAATTCCATCCCAAACACCAAAAAGTCCTCTAGAATTCCTCCCTCTCGGAGTGAGGATGCCGATCAAACACATAGCTGGAAAGAGGGGGAGCAGTTCTTCATCGCATTGGAGGGCATAACAAAGCGAAGAAGAGGTCGCATCGACTCCTCTGCAAGTTGGGTTCCACGAACGAAACCAAGCTTGCTTTGGTAGATATCACACGTTTGCTTCTAGAAATGTGTTGGGAGAGACGGAATATGGACTTTGAGTTTTTCACAGGAGAGAGATTTCCGTTTAGGCAATGGGTTAGACGGTTGGGTCGGATTGATTTTCTGTCGGTGTCCGAGGAGATTCATCCTGAAGCTATGAAACAATTTATACTAATTTGATCAAAGGTGATAAAATGATAAGGAGGAAATAAATTTACGAGTCTTCTGTGAATGGAACGTTGATTATTCTGGAACATTAATCCTGAGGGTGATTCGAGGCCTTTTGCCGTCGGTGATACTTACATGACTATGAGAAAAATGATGATTTTTCCGAACAAGTGAGGCGATCAGTTCATGATCTTCTGGCGCTGCATTTTGAATGCAAATATGCGTGAGTCTCCATACGATTGTGATATACTTCCTGCTTCCCATTTCTGGCCATAGAGCTGATTTGTCTGAGGAACAAATTAAGCCGACGTTCAAGGTCCAAGAATGGTTTTAAGGTCTCCCGAATCGACCTCCAAAAGGACTGAATTTTCCGTGTGGGGATGGCCTTAACTTGCATTTTTGAAACTTGCGTTGTCGATCACGAAGGTGAGTCACCTGGAGTCCTGAAGGACCGCCAATTTATTGGAGAGTCCACACTAAAGAGTATGGACATCACAAGAAGAAAGGAGAAGTTTGGATAAGGAAGAGTGCTTGGGATGGCCAAACCAAACTTGAGGGGTATAACCAACCCGTCACTCTATAAGGCGATCCGTCGGAGTTGATAGTAGGACGGAAATGAAGATGATCCATTGGTAGAGGCTCTCTCTACCGAGTTTACTTGGCTTTGAGGGAGATCCACATGGTCTGCAATGAGATGCAGTAAAGGAATTGCGGGAAATTCGGGAGGAACTTCAATTGTTCAGTTGATTTGCTCAAATTTTCCTCCAGAATCCTCATTTCTTTTCACAATATCCTCCTCCTCCACCAGCTTCTTGGAGTTTTTATGTGTTCTCGTATTTTTCAAGAACACAGTGGCTTGTTTCTTACTTGAAGATGTGTTTAAGATTCTTTTCATCATGCTGCCTTGTGAGCTTATGTAATCACTTGCTCGAGTACGTTGAAATGTTGAAAGCATTTGATCTACTTATTTGCCCCTGAAGCCCTTTACAACAAAAAGGGCGAGGATGCGTGTGTATGATTGGATTAATGAGCATTCCTGCAGGGGAAGCTTGTGAATTAAAGTTGCTTCATAAGATTCGAAGCTTTCATAGCCTCGGCCCTCTCTAGAAGGGATTTATAGAGAATTTCAGTCCCATTGCAGCACCAATTACAGAATGCTTAAATGGAGAGAGGTTTCGGTGGAGTGAAAGGGCACAAAAGAGTTTTGAACCCTTAAAAGAAGAAAATGACTTAAAACTCCAGTGTTAAGCACCACCGAATGTTGATTTGGTTTTCGAGGTTCATTGCATGTGTCCAATGTTGGCATTGGCGCCGTTCTCAATCAAGAAGGCTGTCCATTTGTCCCTTTCAATGAAAAATTGAACGATGTCAAGCTAAAGTATTCAACCTATGATAAGGAGTTTTATGCTGCAGTCCGTGCCCTCAATCAGTGGAGCCACTATTTGCTAACAAAAGAGTTTGTTTTCTACTCTGACCATTAACCACTTAAACACTCGAACTCTCAACGGAAGCTTAATCGCCGACATACATGCAACTTGGAATGAAATTCTGCAGTCCTTTCCACTCCTTTCTCAAACATAAGTCGGGCACTCAAAATCCAGTCAAGGATGCTTTAAGCCACTGATATGCGCTCCTCTTTACTATTTAAGTCAATGTTGGTGGATTTGGAGTAGCGAAAGATTTGTATGAAGAGGATCCGAGTTTTGGAAAAAATATGTAAGTTGACTCTTGAGAGTTCATACGGAAGGTTTCACCATCACGATGGTTTTTTGTGTATTGAAGGGTCATCAATTGTGCGTTCTGCATTGTTCATGTCGAGCGATTGTCTTTGAGTTCGTGATGGTGGACTAGCGGGTCATTTTAGTCATGACAAAAACATTGGCGCTTATTAGGGAGATTTTCGTTTTCCAAAGACCCGTTAAAAAGCGAGCCAGCTAATGACCTATAAATCGAGTGGCGGACAGTTCGTTTTCTTATGGTTTGACCTTGGCTTCTTATGGCCCTTTGCTTGGTAATTCCCCAACAAAGATTGTCTATGGTTCAGGTCTTTCTCTTGATTTTAATCAGCAGTTGCTGGGAAGCATGGATTCAATATCTGATGATTTGCTGCAAGTGCAGGCTGCTTAATGTGGGATCTTTTTGTTGGAGTTGGTGAATATTTCGGGGACCCTTATTTCTCATATCGGGTACGCCCACGTGAGCTTAGGGAAACCGGAGTGTTATCCAACGATATATGATCCTTGCGTGCGGAATGCGGGGATTCGAGGGCAGTGCCTCCGACACGGGTGTCCTACTATCCGGTCAACGGACGGGGGTTCGAGGGCAGCAGCCCCCTGACGGGGGTTCCGCTGCCCGGTCAGCAGACGGCTGCCCCGCTTGCCGATGAGCGGGCGGAGGCTCAGGGACAGCGCCCCCGAAACCTCAACGGGTTTGGGTTTTTATTTAAGCTGGTCCGTATGGTGCGAGATTAAGAGATTTCATATAGATTTAGGTTTTAGGTCCGTTTGGAGCACATATATATTTTGCTCGTTTTTCTTATCATTGTAACGAGTTGAGTGGCTGTAAACCAAAAAATATAGTGAAATTTCTTTGCAGGACGTAGCCCTAATTCGAGGGTGAACCTGTGTAAAATTCGTGCATCATCTAATTTTTCTCTGTTTTCTGCGTTATCGTTCTGTTTCGATTATCGTTACTTCCCTTCACTTTTTTCCTCGTCCTACCATTGCTGCTCTAATGGAAGGTATAGTTCTGCTAGTACATGGAATGCAATTAGAGAGAAGGGGCAGTTTGTTTGTCAGCATAATGTGTCTGGTAAAATCCATGTATTCTTAAGCATTGTTTTATGGCCTGGCTGCTAATCTTGAACAAGTTGTCTACTCGAGATAGGCTCTCCTGGTATTGCTCAACTTCTATCCCTTCTTTTTCTTGCCCATGTATTCCATATCCTTGTGTCTTCTTTGCTTGAAGAGTTATATAAGGGCAGTAGTGCAATTGAAGACAGGCCACGTCAATTGGATGGAGAAGTCGGTATACTTCTTCTGCATATGAATCATTGCTCTATCTACATGTACCCAAACAAGTGCATACCAGTCAATTAAAATCTCCCAAATAGTTCTCTCAATAATGGAAACCCACCAAATCCTCAACATAATTCCAAAACAATTTTGTCGATCTCTACAGTAACCATAGAAGTGGTGGAAGTTCAAAGTTCGGTTGAAGCTATTCACCATTCGACAAATCAAGAACATTCAATTTGTCAAACTTACTGATGCATGCAGGCAGAGTAGTGATAGCATTACCTGCTAGGGACGAGGAGAACAAGTGGAAAAACAGGTAACATCCATGAGAGAATCCACTTCCGATAGACTGCAATTGCTTATATCCAGATCAACTAGATTCGGCAATCCAACAGCACAATCCGAATCGACATGATTTATTCTCCATCATACGTGGAAACTTACAAAGCTTCAAGCAACCATTTGCATAAATATACCTAAAAGCTCGCAACCTGTGAATGCTGCTAGGAAGAACTGAAAATTCCCTGCACTCATTCATAAATAGAATTAGGGAATTAGAAGAGAAACGAGATTCTCAATTGAATCCGGCAACTCTTCAATTGTGCTATCCTTGAATCCCGAGACAGGAGCAGCTATTGAAGCGCATGAATTTGAGATATTTTGATTTCAATGTAGCAGGACAAGTCTTGAGGCTTAAACATATTTCGAGATCCAAATCAACAAATTTCTCCAGATGCCCAACAGACTCAAGGATCTCAACTAAACGAACGCATCCATGTAGCATCAAACTTTCAACATTTGGGACCAATGAAAGGTCAGGAATCTTCTTGAGGAACTCGCTATCACCAACATTGACATATTTCAAATTTCTAAGATTCTGCAAAATATGAAAAATGAAAATGCAATAGTTAGTTTCCCATGGACTTAATTATATTGTTTAACCTACCAATACTAGGGACATACCTTGAATTCACTCCCCAATTCTAGAACAAGACTGTACAGAATATGAAGTCCCACAAGCTTCTCTGGATTGCGAAATGTCGGCAAGATTGTTTAAGGGAATCCAAGCCATTCAAACCATCTCAACTCTGGAGTGAGACATTGCCCGAAAATCTTCTTCTGGATTATACTATGACGGTCCAGTTGCTTCGAATGCATTTGATGCCTGTAAAAGAGAGGTATAGCAGTCCAAGATTATCAAAAAATCAAACCCCATAATGTCTTCAATAGATTTCACCGGTTCATTCTACAGTGGCAACATTGTTGGACATTCACAAAGTTTAGACATACCTCTAATACCGTATCTGATGCCAATTCTTCACGAATATCATCATACAAACATAACCTGCTGCATTTACTTGGCTCCTCGGGGCATTCTTGATAGACAAAATCTTTGGCAATTAGTTAAAGCAAGTCATGCATTTGAATCATCCTATTTTTCAATACTTATCAAGACCTCTCAACTGGTACTTGCTCGTCAATTATTGGTTCCAAGCCGATACATCAAGAACTTTGTTCACGTAATTTGGATCCTTCCCTACAAAGAAACAACCAATGTCCAGAAAAATTTCCTTCCGTTGATCATCTAGGGCCTCAAAGCTTGTTGTCAGGACAATATCGATTGATTCATTTGGATGCTCTGCAAGTTTATTTAATGCGCTCTTCCACTGTCTTTGCTTCTACTATGCAAAAAAGAACCTAACACCACAAGCGCTTGAGGAAGCCCATTTGCATACCTCAGAATGCCGTCCACCAGATCCCTACTCATCTCCATTTTCTCATACTTTGGAAAAGTATGACGACTAAGGAGTTCGTTGTGATTTAAGGTTTGCCCTCATATATTTCATTTTTGGCATGAGAAGTTAGCAAATGTTTGTCTCTTGTTGTAATGATAACCTGACTTCTTTTACTGTAATTGTATCACTAACCAAAAACAATAAAAAAAAAATGCACAAGAAAATTCGAACTCATGAAGAGAAGGCAAGTACGGCCCAGTGGGTGACTTGGCTGGGTCGGGTGTGTCTCGGTCTATCTATCATTATTTGCATGTTTTTAGATATTCAGAATTACCCGCTGTCCAGATGCCACACAGACAAATTAGCAGCTTCAACAAGAGCTTCCCTCCATTTCTTCACTCTCTTTGAATCCTTCCCATACTTAACTGCACGCTTTGCCAGTGCCTTCCCGTAACACCCGTGCCTTCCTCTTACTTTCCTCGGTTCCACTTTGTAAAATGCAGGCTATCACAACCTGTTCATTCATCTTCTTGCACTCTAATATCTTCACTAGCTCCTCCAACCACCACACAGATGCAGCATAGCTCTCCAAGAAGACGACAACTGCAATGCGCGATTCTTTGATCGCCCTCATGATCGAGGGCGATATTCCCTCTCCCTTCCTCAGTTCCTCGCTATCCATGAACGTCCTCACGCCAGTCTGATCCAAAGCCTTGCATAGATGATGACCCACAAAGTTGTTGCGGATGTCTTCGCCTCTGAAATTAAGGAAGACATCGTAATTTCGTCTGGGAATGTTTTCTCCTATTAGCCCTCATTGTCAAGATGCATGCATTTAAAACGCTTCATGCAACTTGACGCCGAAGAAGGTTCATTCCTTTTCTTCCCAGAATTTGTGTTGCTGGAAGGTCAAAATTAATCAGAACAGTAGAAAGAGATCGCAAGTTGTAGCAGACGTATATATACAGTGACACGCATATGTAGATAGCGGCATCTCTGTTCTTTGGAAGGGGAGACGTGATGAATGAATCTTTAATTAAGAGTAAATCTAAGCTATAAAAGAAAATAGATAATAACTTATATTTACAATCACAAAAAACTAACATAATAATAAAAAAATGAATCATGACCTAATTTAATTATGCAATATAATTTGATATGTTATTAATCAAAGTATGATAGTAAATAAAATAAATTAAGTCCTTATTTAATAGTTTTGATTTGCTCTAAATACAATTGGTTGACATAAATACAAGGATTGGAATATAAAAATTGAAACTAGTCTTGCTATTTCTGACCGCATGGTATAGCTATTCATTAGCCCCTCAAGGAATAGTTATTTCTGATTTTGAAATAATTGACTATTTCTAATCTACTTTTGAACCAAACAAAGAAAAAGCTGTTTCATCAGGAATAGACCAGAAATATAATAGTTGTTCTTACAAACCAAACTCGCAGTAAAGGCTTGGATCTCGAAACTAAGATGACATGGAGAAAATGGGATACCTATGTAAACCAAGTACAAACAATTGAATTAATGATACACTCTGCGCGCATCATCTTTTCTGGACATATTATAACCTCTTCTAGCTGAACCAACGAGTCAACAAAAGCACATTAATGCAGAAAACTGGTAATCAAACCTTTACCTTTGAGCACACTCTGAATTAACGACTCATCCAGTGACAGAGAAACACAGACCCAGCACAGGCTCAATCAACCGCTTCTCACAAAATACTCCCACTTCTAAATTGTACTGTTTAGCTTCTCAAAATAGCCATGCACTTCAGATACCAAAAAAACTGGACCACAGAATTCCAACCATCTACAAGAACATCAGAATGCGCCCTTTTTGCCAGTCATAGCCCTTCTTCACCTTTCTCGATTTAGTTGCATGTGCCAACGCTAGGATGGCATACCACCTAAATGAGACAAATTAGAGTTTTAAGTACGCCAGATGCAGAATTCAATCTGCAAAACCTCAATGATAGAACTTTAAGGCAATATGAGAGAGTACTGACCAATAGCTGTATCAAGTCATGCATTTGTACTGTTCTCTGATTCTCAATGGTTATTAAAGATCTCTCTATTAGAGTTTGAATCCTAATTAATGTCTTTAAACCACAACTATCGAGAACTCTGGTTACATAATCACTATCCCTCCCCTTAAAGAAGCAAGCAATGTCAAGGAAAATGTCCTTCTCATTGTCCTCCAGTGAATCAAAATTTATATTCAGAACATTGTTTGTATCTTTATTACAACTTTCAGCAAGTTTACCCAATGTACTCTCCCATTCCTCTCTGCTTCTACCACATAAAAAGGGACCCAACCACAATAGCTAAGGGAAGGCCATTAGCATAGCCCAAAATGTTATCTATGAGATCTTTGCTTATGTCTTTTATCTGGCTTCTTGGAAAAGCGTATGAACTCAATAGTTCAAAAGCTTCACCTTGATCTAATGCTTTAACTTCATATACCTTATTTATCCCTTGATCATGTTTATCTCTCTCTTGTCGTAATGATGATGCTGCTCCCTTTTCCAAACCATTCACATTCTCTAGCTAATGCATTTAACTGGTCCCCATGATCCACATCATCAAGCACAAGTAGAATCTTCTTGCAGCAAAGTGTATCTCATATCATATTAACACCTCTATCCTCACCGAAGACTACTAAATTTTCTTTCCACAATATCTCGCAGATGAACTAGGCCGTCAGGTTTACTGGAAGTTTCTCTAACATTTGCAAGAAAGCTACACCCACCAACCTGAATAGCGATACTGTTAGAGGCAGCTTTAGCAATAATGGCCTTCCTTACAACTCCAGTTCCCCATATTCCTGTCATCCGAACGTCATCCAAGCCCGTACTTAACAACGAGTTTTACTTTCTCTACACGGCAGCCTACACCGACAGGATACTTGGCAACACTCAAGGGTACTGGTCCTACTATAGTCGAAATCTCTTTGACGATGCTCTCAATGAACTTGGTCTCATCTCTGCCAAAACAAAGTAACAAAGGGGAATGGGAATAAATGGCAATATACGACCCATTGAACTAACTAAAACTAACACGAAGTAAACAATCACTCTGTAACATTCCAAAACTTTACTCTAATGCACTAATCAATGCCATCATGTATCAACAAATTAGAGAATTCCATATTCTTTTACGGGGTCGAGCAGGAATACTATGATTACCCATGGACATAATGCCAACCGGATGAATTGGCGGCTTCAATTAGGGCTTGCCTCCATCTCTTCACCTTCTGAGATCCTTTCCCAATTTCTCCTCTTGCCTTTAATGCATTGCCATCACTCTTTTTCTCTCTCTCTCTCTCTGCCCTTGGATCTACCTCAGCTCCACCTCCGTAGAACACGGGCAACACCAGCTGTCCCTTGAGGCTCTTACACTCCATTACCTTCACCCAGCTCGTCCAAGCACTACCTAGACGAAGCGTGGTTCTCGGAGAAGATTCGATGGCCGTCGTAAGCGCCAGCGGGATCTCGTCCCCGGGCCTCAAGTCCTTGCTGTTGATGTAGGCACTGATGCCCCCACGAAGAAGAGCCCTGTGGAGGCGAGGGAGGAAGCCGTGGAGGACGTCCTCGCCTCTGAAGCTGAGGAAGACGTCGAGCGGCCATTTTACTTTTGGAAGAAGAAGAGGAAGAAGAAGAAGAAGACGACATTGGAAGATAGAATATGATGCTTCGTCTGGATCTCGTCATGGCGGGTCAATTCAAGAAAAATGCGCGAAGTTGGTCCAGAGATCGATGCTGACTCAGGAAATTCGAAACGTAGCTTCTTGTTACTTGCCACGTTTTAAAATTATTCAAAGCACATAAACAAATCAGATGTGAATTTACATCTCAGATAATTCTATTTTGAGAGCTTCGAGCATTTTTTTTTTAAAGTCAAAGGTTTTTTATTGTAATATTTGAAAAAAAAAAAAGGTGAAAAATCAAATACAAAATGACATACAAAAACTAGCAACGTACCGATTAGGGTCCTACTAGAAAAAATATTAAAAAAAATTGATCATCTTTAACTAAACTACATATAAAAAATTATTGAAATTTGAAGCTGATTTACAATGTTTTATAATTCTCCAACTAAATAGAAAAAAATAAACCTATTAACTCCCACAAATTGAGTCGATGGATTGATTTCATATAATTGACTATTCCAAACTTTTACAAAAAATAGAATACCAATGCACTCACTGTAAGATCCATTACGGTGGGACATTTCTTCTATGGATCCGGATCCTCACAATCGTCGATGTTGTGAGGTTCACAAGATTGGCCGTTATCGTGCACTTAATCCATTAGACACGAATCCAGACAAGTATTTCCTAATTAAGAGCGCTGACAACGAGCTCGGTAAGATCTTGGTGTCAAGTATCATCGTTCATAATTAGCCACTCTAAATGTCGGCCTGCACATTCACAATAAAAAATTTGTCAAAATCAATCATGTGCGGTCACTCATCACAATTACTGGCCAAATGAAATTCAGCAACATTGGAGTTAAATACCCATGCAGCACAATATCGCAAGATATTTCCTTTCTTCCAACTTCCGCACCAAAAACAACCAAATCCTAGGAACTTGTCATACAAGTCCTATACAGCCTTGAAAGATAAAGTACGGTCTTGTTGATGAACTCCTCTGGCATCTCTCCTCCAAGGAGAACATTTCGGTAATCAGGAGAAATTTGGGAAAAACAATACTTCTATTCTATTAGTAAACTGCTAGAAATCCCCGAATTTGTATAAGTTCAAGTAGGAGAGTTTGATTTGACCATATTCCTTGTAATTCAATCAAAGCTAGAGATCCATAATTAGACATATTGATCCTTGCTTGTGTTATATACAATACACATGCGATATAAATCATTCCCTTGCAAGTGTTGTAGCCTCCCCTATGACATATATGTGCAGAATCGCATCACATCAGATCTGTTTGTTTGTCTAGAATTTTCAGCTTTAGCATTATTCAAATACAATGTGCCTAGCATAACCTCCGTATCAACGTGTGCGCCCGGCACACACACAAACCTCAATTGAGAAGTCATCCATGTTCAATCCTTCGTAGATTAACTTGTTTGAACTATCTTCCTCCATGCTCATCTGCTGTCTTGTAAATCTTCTATTTCCTTTGAACTGTCTTTTTCGGTGCTTATTTTATTATCTTCATGCTCTAGCCACAGCTATTACATATCGGTGCAAAATCACCTTATATTAGTTTGTTTATCAAGCATTTTACGGTTTTGCGTTATATAAACATACTGTGCACCAAGTATAGGCTCTGTATCAAATCAGAGAGAGAGAGAGAGACCTGAAGTGAGAAGTCAACCGTGTTCAACCTCTTGTGGACTAAATTACTTGAATCATCTTCCTCTGTGCTACTTTTACTATCCAGTTAATCTTCCGTTTCACTTGAACTTTCTTCCTCTGTGCTCGTTTGACCATCTTCATGCCAAACCTCGTAAAGTAAAGCTGGATCCAGCAACTGATCTTCTTGAAGCAAAACCTCCAAATCGTTTTCTAGGGGCTTGCATATTAGTCGAAATCCAAACTTTTTCACAGTTTCATCAGCAAATTGTTCTCTAGATACTATAATGCTAAACTGGAAATGACTCCAGTCATTTGGACCAAAAGCCTCTACTCCCCATAGCAGCTTTGGTTTGCGACACTCAAGCCACACATTATCCAAATCCACTGACCAAAAAGTCTTTGACTCTTCGCTCGTCTTTTTGCCGTTAACGCTTGCTAGAAGCTGGAATTTGACATCCTTCTTTCCTTCTGTTACTTGGAATACAACACAAAAAGCTAATCCTAGGAACTTCTCATACAAGTCCTTTGAAGCCATGAAAGATATATCACCCTCTTCATCGGGGAGCAACCACTTTGGCATCTCTCCTCCGGGTAGAAGAACTCGGCAACCAATTGTGGGAGAAAAATGCTGCCACAAATGTAGACTGTCAGTTTTTTTTTTAAAAAAAAATTGTCACCTAAAAAGAGTAGTTTCAATGAAACAGAAAATGTATTGTCCAAGATTTTGTAATTGAACGAACGTGTATTGTTGAAGTTTTTCATTGGGTAATCCTTATAAATTCACAGCAAACTAGAGTTCTGTAAATACATGCAATATCCTTTACGCTGCCTTACAGCCACCTCCACTACATACATATGAAAAATCACTCTATATGTCTGCTTTTCTTAATTAGCCCACCGATCCAGGGCCGTTAGTCTTCCGCAATATACAAACACTCGGATACAGCCAACATGTACAAGCTAGACTGAGAGAGAGAGAGAGAGAGAGAGAGAGAGATAGAGAGTCTAACCTTGGGATTGAATAATTCATTAATGATGAACCCAGTACGGACCAGTTCATGACATGAAGATAAGTCAATATTGTCAACATGACATATGTTGGAGGGAATTTTACTCAAAGATTCGCAACCAACTGCCGTTAGTTCATGCAATTGCCTTGGAATCTTGAGGATCTCTTGTAGTTGTTGGCAATTTGAAACATCCAACCAGTGCAACTTATATAGGTGCCCGCATGTAGGAAGTTTTGTAAGATTATTTCCACGCAAAATCAAATATCTTAACAAGGGAAAACATGAATGATTCTCCAAGAAATCCACTTCTGATAGATTGCATCCACTAAGGTCTAAATAATCTAACTTAGGAAATACCGCCTCCGTATGGGCATCACTTGAATCCTCCTCCTCTTTTGGAAACTTGACTAGTTTTGTACATCCTCGAAGATTTAGAATTTGAAGATTTGGTAACCTGTAAATGCTAGGTGGAAGGATTGCCAGTTTATTGCAATAAGTTAAATCCATACGCTCCAAAGAGACAAGATTTTCTATGGATGAAGGAAGTTCCTCAATTGAAGTGCTTTCTAAATTAAGTGTTTCTATGCCTGTAATTTTATCCGGAATATCAGGGAATCTTTGTAATTTTGAGCATTGATTAAGATTGAGATTTCGAAGATTCTTGGACCGGAGCTCATCAGCAAGATGATGAAGTTTAGAGCACCCACTTAAATCCAAGAATTGTAACTTGCCATGATATGCAACTGATTCGTGAGCATGCTCCAAGTTTTTGCACCCACGGAAATTCAATTCCACAAGATTTGGAGTACATTCGAGATCCGGCATACAAATCACCGACTGGCAATCTCTAAAGCTAATGAACTTCAATTTTTTAAAGTCCTGCAAGAACAATGAAACCAACTTATAGACATTTCGGACCAAAAAAAAAAGGAGAGATAAATATTCAATTCAAAATCTGGCTCTGATTTTTTATTAAAAAACTAGTGATATGTCCATATACTAGGAACCTACAAATACAAAAATATTCACATATCATAACTCGTAAGCATTATCACAAAACTTCGATAAACAAGTATCGACTTCTATTTATCCACGGGCAAATAAATTGTCATTACAATTTTCCTAAACAAATTACATGGGGACGATGATGGTGTTTCGTGGTGCAAAAGCCAGAACAATGTTCTGTGCTAGTAAAAGGAACGTTGGTTATGGCCAAATTCCATAGCTAACAAAATTTTGACGGGAAACTTGTTTAGCCGGTAGCATATAAGTAAGTTACTGACACTTTTAAGAAAGTACTTCCGGTTACTAGATAGTTTTAAATTACCGACGACTTCAATAATTGACCAATATTTTTTATGTAGCTTATCAATATATTAAAGTTACTAAATTTTACAGAAAACTAATAAGATACCCATGTGTTGCATGGATCTAAGCCTATATTTGCTAGGTTATTTTAAAAGTTGATATCAACGTTAATTTTCCACGATAGAAAATAATATATGCAGAAAATTATATCAAAATAAATATTCACTTCAATCAAAAATTTTACTAGAGCTTACGTGGAATTTTATTTAACATTGATCCAAACCTCATTGTATGGGTTTATTCTCTAATTAATAAAGCCATAACACATAAAATTTTAATGTTTATTGAAAAATAATATAAGAATATGCAATATTTCGAGCAACTAAAATAATATGAATTAGTAAAAAGGACAAAAGCATAAAATAAGAGCATAAATCCCCCCTCTTAATAGCTTTCCTCTATTTTGTGAAAATCATCACCTATGCCGTCGTAGAAAAGGCGAGCAAGCTATTTCTGTAGAATTATCTGGAAAATAAAATGGTTTCCTTTCTCTCATCCATTTGCTACTCTCTATTTCTAGAGAGCTAGATGTGATTTCTTCATGATCATCTTACAATTCCATATATTTAATTTTTCTTTTTTATAGAATTCTCCCTTTTCTTTTTGCTAAATATTCAAAGTTTATCTTTAGTTTTGGCAAGAATTAATAAATATCTCATCATCCATGACGATGTATCACAAAAAGAATTTTTAGATATCCTGCGATTGTATCCAATGTTCAATTGTATTTTTGAAGAAATTCATAAAATTTGATTCACCTACAATGCATATCTAGAATTCCCTTAATTTACTTTCAGAATATGAATATTCGCATATTTCTTTCTTTTCTTCTGAAAATTCTGTTGCCAACAGTATGATTGTTGATATATTTTGCATTTAATGATACTTCAAGTTAATTATTTTGTCCAACTTTTGTAATTTTAATTTGTTTGTATAATGATTATGGGTTAATATCTTCTTACTTATGTTACTTTATTTAATATGTTTTACAGACATTCATGTCACAATAGGGAAATACTGGTAGCCCCATACTTTGAGAATCTATGAGGATTAATTAATACTAAATTAAAAGGAGCATGAGATATTGTTTAGAAGTTACAACCAAAATTTCACTAAGACATATCTTAACATGTAATGCAGACTATACTTCGAGTTTGTTGCTGCCATAAAAATATGGAATAGTAATATTAGTTAAACAAAAGACAATTGAAAGTATTAACAAAATCATCCTAACACCAATACACGAATGAAAATATTTTTAGTGTGGTAATGAACTCCATCGGATACACTAAATATTGATCACTTTACAAGTAAGTTGAAATTGTCTTATTTTTCCTTCAAAAGGTTTGAGCACACACCTATTTAATATCAATTCATAAGTGACACGTAATTTTTTGTCTTGATCAATTTATTTGTGAAAATGGCATGTAATTTTGAATAATCCTCTAATATCATTTATTCGTCAAATATGGCCAATCATTTATATTTTTTTTATATTGTGTATCTATATATTATCCAAGTCTTAGAAGGGATTGTCTTATATAACAATTATCCTCTAGGGCGTATCATTTTCATTTTTACGTAAAATATGGGCTACTATATATTGATTTTGTTTTAAATCATTTGTTTGTTGAAAATGGGCTATCATGTCATGTAATGTTTTATTGGTATTTTAATATTATCGGTTGAATATAGCAAAAATGCTTTGTCAAATGGGTATACATTGTTAATTCAACTTACTTTGTTCTTATCCACTGTAAAGTGATAGGAATAATACCAAATATAGGACTTTATTTTTACCAGATGTGATGTTTTAACCATAAGAATTATCAATAATTATGCACTTAATTATATTTATTTATGGTATTTGCGCACTTATGTAATATAACCCTCTAAACATATATCATTTTCATCCAATAGAGACTTTAGTAATAATGGATAAGTAGTTTGAATTAATGAACTAATAATATTTATTTATTTGTAAAGCATGTAATATAACTTTTTATGATGGATAATTTTTTTATTAATCCACTAACAACATTTACTTGCCAAATTTACACTATAATGATTTCTACATTGTTCAACTCTTAGTGAGCATCTTATTTAGCACATATTTAGTACATGTTTATATCACTTATTTGTTAAACATGGACTATCGTGTTTTATAATTTTGTATGGATTCATTAACATCATTTACTTATGAACTACGACATAATACTTTGTCATAATGGATATTCATGCAACTTTTCAATCATAACAATCATCACTTATTAGGTCATGGTGGTGTTTGATCGATTTGCCCAAAATGGCACTTCTTGTACCTATAGTAAGACCCTTAATGCGATACATGTTGCTGCGCTTTATTTTCATGAAATTGTGCGCCAACATGGCTTTACAAAGACAACCCATTATGATAGTGACGTCAAGTTTATGAGTCCCATTTGGCTTATACTACGGCAAAAAATGAGGAGTCAACCTCAGCTTATGTAATGATCCGATCCGACGAGGGCAGGGAGTGGTTGTTGGGGCTAGAAAGCCTGAACAAAAAGTGGCTTCTAACAGGCTTCTAGAATAGCGAAGGAGATAGGAATAAACCAAACTGTGCACCGAACAGGGAGAGAACGATCTTGAAATATATATGTGAAAATTAGAATTAACTCAATGAGGCGCCTTTTGATATAATGGCAAGCTTTGCTATGGAACTTCAAAGTTAAACGAGCCCAAGCTAGAGCACTACCAGGATAAGTGACCTCTTGGAAAAGTGCCTACCTATATACCAATGGACAAAACCGTAAAGCTTAGCATGGGACGAGTCAAAACGGACAATATCTCAAGTGAATTAAATCCAGAGTGTCACAATATGGTATCAGAGCGTGACCCCCTCTAGTAGATGTATGGTTCGAGGACGAACCATACTGAAGCTGGTGGGCCTATAACGACCCGGTTCGATGAGATCAGAGAGTGATCGCTGGGGCTAGAGGGCCTGGACAAGGAGCGGCTCTTGGCAGGCTTCTAGGATGGCAGAGGGGGTAGGAATGAACTGAATTGTGTACCGAATAGGGGGAGAGCGATCCTGAGATTTTTATGTAAAAACTAGAATTAACTTATGGATGCGCCTTTTAATGTAATGGCAAGCTTTGCTTTAGAACTCCAAAATTAAGTGAGCCCATACTAGAGCACTATCAGGATAGATGATCTCTTGGAAAAGTGTCTACTTGTACGTCAATGGAAAAAACCATGAGGCTCGATATGGGATGAGCCAAAGCAGATAATACCTCGAGTGAGTTAAATCTAAGGTGTCACAGATTAGTTAGTTTTTTTACCCAAAAAAAAAAACCCTTAGCTTAGTTCTGCTTCCCATCCTCAAACCGACATACAAGTTGAGGCTGTTAACAGAATTTTGGGCAATTTATTGATGAGTTTTATTAGAAAACATGACAAACAATGGGATTTGTTATTGGTTCAAGCTGAGTTTGGATATGAAGGGAAAAAACTACCAAAAATCTCAAACTATGCCACCTGTGACATATTTACCCCAAACTTTTTTTTGTGACATAAAAAACCCCAAACTATACTATTTGTGACATATTTACCCCATTGTACTTTAGTCCATAGGTATTTTCGTCTTTTTTGCTTTTTCTTTTTTTTTCCTTTCCTGCATCGGGCGGCCCTCGCCGGCATCGGGCGAAGGTTGCCTCTCTTGGATGAGCGAGGGCGGCCCTCGACCGACTCAGGCAAGGGCAACCCTCGCCCAACGCCGTTGAGGGTCGCCCTTTGTAACGACTTGGGTCCCACTTGCAAGATATTGTCCGCTTTGGACACTAAGACTTCACGGTTTTGTTCCTCCGAAGGCAGCCCATACTAGCCCTAGAAAAGGCCTCTTACAAGTTAAGGTTTCCTAAGCCTTTATAAGAAAGCCTAAGGCTCCCTCCCTAGGCAATATTGGACAGGAGACATGCCCCCCCTTACCATCCTAGAAGCCTGCCAGAAGCCGCTCTTTGTCCAGGTCCTCGAATCCCGGCAACCACTCCCAGCCCTTGTCGAACTGGGTCATTACATTCTCCCCTCCTTCGAGCTCCTTGTCTAGGTCCTCGAACCCCGGCAACCACTTCCAGCCCTCGTCGAACTGGGTCGTTACATTCTCCCCTCCTTCGAGCACAGCGTCCTCGCTGTGGCCCCACATGGGGTCGAGAGTCGGTTTTAATACCTCCTGTAACGACTTGGATTCCACTCGCAAGATATTGTCCGCTTTAGACACTAAGTCCTCACGGTTTTGTTCCTCCGAGGGCAACCTAGACTACCTCTAGAAAAGGCCTCTTACAAGTTAAGGTTTTCCAAGCCTTTATAAGCAAGCCTAAGGCTCCCTCCCTAGACAATGTGGGACAAGAGACATGTCCTCCCTTGCCATCCTAGAAGTCTGCCAGAAGCCGCTCCTTGTCCAGGTCCTCGAACCCCGGTGACCACTCCCTGCCCTCGTTGGACCAGGTCGTTACACCCTCGCCTGAGTCAAGGGAGGGCTGCCTCGGCTAGGCAAGCGAGGGCGGTCCTCCCCCGACTCCGGCGAGGACGATCCTCGCCTAACGCCGGCAAGGGTCACCCTTGCCTAAGTCGGGTGAGGGCCGCCCTCGCTCGCCTAGGCGAGGCGACCCTTGCCCAACACCGGTAAGGGCCGCCCTCGCCGGAAAGGAAAAAAAAAAGCAAAAAAGATGAAAATGCCCATGGACTAAAGTATAATGGAGTAAATGTGTCACATATAGTATAGTTTTGAGTTTTTGGTGTCATAAAAAAAGTTCAGGGTAAATGTGGCACATGTGGTATATTTGGGATTTTTGGTGGTTTTTTTCCTAATTTGATCAGTCAAACTATTGGAAAATGCCCATTTCGAGGTGTGTACTGAAAACATCTTTTAAGCCTTTGGATTTCATACCATTACGCACCAAGCGTCAATTTAGGAGATGCTGAAGAAAGAGCTAAAGAAATCAGGCGGTTACATGAGGAAGTGAGGAAGAGAATTTTGAAGCAAACTGACAAAGTATCACCATCAAGCAAACAAGCATAGAAAAGCCTTCTCTTTTTAGAGAAGGTGATCTTGTGTGGATTCATTTGAGAAAAGCGTTTTCCACCTAGTCATCACACTGAGTTATCTCCACGGGCGAATGGTCCTTTTCTAGTTTTGGAACGCATTAAATCGGGTCAAGAGTAATAGTTTGGGATTTTTCATGAGACAAAAATTAGTTTTGAATAAATATGTTATGGGATACCAATTTTAGATATTTTGTGAAACCAAAATTTGTTTTGAGGTAAATACATCTTAGTATACCAGTTAGAGATTTTTAATTATACAACCCTTATGTTGCAGATCTATCACCATAACATGAAGACCAATAACTTCATAAAGTTGGCCTCGAGGATAAGTCTTTTCCAATATAGGTATCAAATATATTTTGAATCCATATCTGAAGATTTTCAAGATTCTCTCTAGTGATTAGAATAATAGGGATATAATATATTTTACTGATATGTAAGTTTGTGTATAATATTTTTGGGATTGCTTTTTATCTCGATTAGATAATTGATAATATTGTTGCGTACTTGAATATTGTGTTTTAGGTTGGTTGTCTTTTTTTTCCTTGGAGGTTAAGCAAAGGTATCCTAGGGTACTAGCTATAAACACCCCATGAGTCCACTTAACACGATTTAGTAAATGAGGTTTCATTCTTGGGTGTTGTCCCTTGTTATCTTCTCTGCCTTTCTCTTTGTACCTTTGGCGGATTCCTAGAGTTCATGATTGATCAGGAGAGTGTTGTATCCATGGAGTGGCCTACCAAGGTGTTTACACGGCAAAAGGAGACCTAGATGATCTAGTACGTTCCTTCCTATCCTCCATGGCGTGGTTTTCCACCCCGCTAAGATTGAAAGACCCTTTTATTTGTTGTTCATTCAACACATTCCGACGTCAGCGGACTGACAAGCATGACAGGAAAATTGAAAGACCGCAAAGTTGGTCTCGCATGAGGCGTAGGAAGAGAAATATATAAGACAGTTTTTACACATACTATTATGTGCACACGGGTTACGTGTACGCACATAATCGATACTTGCAAATTGAGCAAAACCACCATATTAGATATATTTAATGGAAAGAGAGTGTTGATTAAAATACACAATACACAAAAACATTAAATATGCGGAAAGAAAAAAAATAATTCAAGATTGAAAATTTCAATAAGAAATTCATTGTAGGATAGAAAAGATTCAAATTCTAATATTGAAACATGTGAGAGATTAAATAAGCTTATTGATTTATTTATTTCTGTATGGATACAATATTTGCAAAATCAGTAATCGAAGACATTTTGGGGAAGAAAAAAAATTGAGATCCCGTGGAAGGTACTCTTTTCTTTATAAAGTATATAGACGTTATGAATAAAAATATAATTACATATACATAGATACATATATAACTTTATAGTAGATTTAGGATTAAATATGTTTAAATTAGCTACGCGAGTCCCTTACTTACTTTTCTATAGAAGGACATATTAGTCAAACTTGAAAGTCATTGCACACTACTAGCGCACTAGCGCCTCTATAGAGTAAGTCTCTTCTATAAAATCGTACTCCACAAGCCTTGTTTTAAAAAGTGGGAGAAGGAATTGGAAGATCAATCTATTTCTCCTACTGTTCCACCACTTGGCAAGAGGACCGCCGACAAGGCAATGTGAAGAGTCGCTTTCCGTGCCTTGATTTCTTACTTCAGGAAGAAATAGAGTAAGGGCGCTGATGAATGGCTCGATTGAAAGGAGAGGAGGGGAATGAGTTACATACTTACAACAAGGAAAGATTTCTTAGATAATGTCTCCCAAAATATTTGAAAATGAATCTTTTATCCATAAAGATAAAGAAAGATTTCCTGTAGTTGGGCGTCTTCCGCCCTCTAAAAATGGAGAAATAGTTGTCAGAAATTGCTGGTTAGGTTAGTCCAACCATGAAAAACATGGGGCTCTTTGGCCATTCTTTGAGAGTTGTCAAGTTTGGACCAGACTTAAGTAAAGACTAGCTTTCCATAAGGATCTTTCAGTGCATACTTTCTATATATGTCTTTTCATTATGGGCTGCATGCTATCGAAGAGAGAATAGAGAGTGGTTCCGTCAATAGTATTTAGTGCACACTCACTTCAATGATCAAGCAGATAAGCAAGAAAATCTCTCTCTTTCCATAAGCAATTTTAAAAAGAGTCTAGTTAGCTTGTCTCTGCTATACGGTATAGAATCTTTAATAACCTGTTCAGAATCTATCATTTTAAAGACACAAAAGTTAAATCCTCAGTTCACGTCTATTAAAAACTTAAGCACATTCATTATTCAATCGTTGAATTATATCACTAATAGTTTTTGTTTCAATATTCAGCACTCAAAAGTTACCGATGCTTTAAGTTCATTGTTTGTTTCAGTACTTGTAATATCTTGAAACGAGTTTGGACTTTTTTCTTGAATGTTATATGTTCGAATCAACATCAAGATTTACATAGGATAAGTCTTTAATACTCTTTAATACTTCCCTAAAAGGGGAAGAGTCCACTTATATTGGTTCAAGACTTCAAGTAGTAGATCGACATCCTGTATGTAGTAGCGCTTTAATCATATATAAACAATTTAATAGGTGTAGATGTTTCTTAAAGCATCATCAGAGTTTTTTTTTTTTTTTTTTTTGGTAAGGAAGCATCATCAGAGTTAGTAATTGTTGCATTCAAAGCTTTCAACAGTACATATTCATATTCATATGCATATGGACATGGATGTATAAAGGATAAGGAAATAAAGACCATTCATATAAATGCGCACCTTAAATTGGTCCCTCGCTACTTGAATGTTGCTTTTGTGCAGATCAAGTCCAACTAACTTCTTTGGACCAACGGAAAATTCTGGAAACCAAGGTGGACATTCAGGCCATTCAAACCATCTTAGTTCATTAGGAAGACATATAGGACCTCGGAAAGAGCTATGCACGTTGATTAGGATAAGCATCCTCAACCTTCTCATGTTTGTGAAAGCATTAGGACCTATGTTTATCTCTTCTGGCTCGGGTAAATCCAAAACTATGGCTTTTACTGCATTTGTTCCCTGTATTTATAGAATTATCTTCGCAATTAATATACAAAGTCAAAGAATAAGAGAGTAAAATCAGTGTCTATACCAACAAATCTTACCATATTCGCTGACAGAACATCACGAACATCATCACAAAGCCATAACCTACTACGTCTTCCAGGATCATCAAGATATTCTTGTTTAACAATGTCCATGCCCATCAATTGAATCAAGTCATGCATCTGCAGGACCCCTGTCTCTTCAATTATCAAGGACTTCTCAATAAGAACTTGTACTCCAATAATTGTGTCAAAGTCACAACAGTCAAGAACTTTCATAATGTACTCTGTAGATTGCCCCTTGAAGAAACAGGCAATATCAAGGAAGATCTCCTTCGTATAGTCCTCTAGTCCATCATAACTTAACTTAAGAACATCGTTGATGGTTTTGTCAGGACTTTTGACAAGTTTATTCAATGCACTTTCCCATTCACGTTCTCTTCTACCACATAGGAAGGAGCCCAACACCTCGAGTGCTAAAGGAAGTTGATTAGCATAACGTAGAGCACTATCTACCAAATCCCTCCTTATCAATATTTTGTTGTTTCTCTGAAAAGCATGCTTATGGAAAAGTTCAAGAGCTTCACCATGCTCTAGAGTTTTAACTTCGTAAATAAGATCTTTATCTATCCCATTGGAAGTTAGCAAATGGTTATCTCTAGTAGTAATGATGATTCTGCTTCCTTTACCAAACCACTCACACTCTCCGGCTAAAGCACATAACTGTTTTCTGTCATTGACATCATCGAGAACAAGGAGAACTTTTTTGTGGGAAAGTCTATCTTGCATTAAATTAATACCTCCATCAACACTAAACACTGATAAAGGTTTTCGTAGTATCTCAAACAATAATTTTTCTTGCAAAGGAACTAAAACCTTAGAATCTTTTGAAGTTTCTCGAACATTTGCCAAAAAACATGAACCCTCAAATTGTCTAAAAATAGCATTGTAAAGGGCTTTAGCTAATGTCGTCTTTCCAATACCTCCCTGTCCCCATAAGCCTATCATGAGAACATTATCATCAGACTCAAGATTTAACATTGATTCCAACTTTACCACTCGGGGATGTATCCCAACCGGATGCTTAGCAACATGCAAGGGTGTTCGATCTATTCGCATAGAGATCTCCTTCACAATTCTCTTTATATGATCTGCTTCATCTCTGACAAAATCCAGAAATGACATTATGATATGATTAAGTTTCATAGGAAAAAGAAAAGAGGAAAGAACTTGGACAATTAAATTGACAAAGCTATGCATCACATCGATTATAACTTACCCATCATTCAAAACCCACCCAGACAAGCTACCAGCATCAAAGAGAGCCTTCTTCCATCTCTTCACTATCTCCGAATCCTTCCGTAACTCATGCTTAGCGATAGCTCTCCGATAACTTTGTCTCCCCTCTCTCACTTCCCTTGGTTCCACTTTGTAAAACACCGGCAACACAATTAGGTCATTCTGTGCCTTGCACTCCATGATTTTCGCCAATTCTTCCAAACACCACTGCGAGGAAGCATAGTCCTTAGAGAAAATAACAATCGCAATTCGCGATTCCTCAATTGCCTTCATAAGTGCCGATGATATCTGCTCACCCTTCCTCAATTCTTCACTATCGATGTAAGTGTATATTCCCGTCTGGTCTAGAGCTGTGTAGAGATGATCGAGAAAATTATTACGGACGTCGGGGCCTCTAAAACTCATGAAGACGTGGTAACTCTTTATGGACGTGGAAGGAGAAGCAGCCATTAGAATCAGAAATAAAGGATGTTAATGACAAGAATGAGTTGCCTAAGGTTTACTACTTGGTTTGAGGTTGTTTCAGATGATCTTCTCTATGTACTCTTCCTACCCGGATGCAAAACTTCCTTTTCTCGCGGGTCAACGGAGAATATTTTACAGGCCATTAGCAACATGCAAGCTGGACCGCACGTTCTATTTTGCAGAGGATGGACAACCAAGTGGGGAGAAAGTAAGGAAAATTTCAATTAAAGGCCTCAAGTGGGGTCAAACTTGCAAAAAAAGTTTAAAGTGAACATAATATCAAATAAGGGCTTGAAGTACTTAATTAATCTCAAATAAGGACTCGAAGTACTAAAAAAATCTCAAATAAAGGCTTGGGTCGCCGGCTGACCAAAATGCCCGCTGGCCAACAAGAATATTACTGTTCCGACACCGGAACAATAATTTTTTAATTATTTTTTCCTTTATGTTTTTCCTTTTTCTATTTTTTTTCTTTTCCTTTTCATTTTCTTTTTTTTTTCTTCTATTCCTCCGCCAGCCATAGCTAGGGCTAGCGGAGGTCGCCGGCCTCAGGCAAGACCATCCTCGCCAGTGTCAGGCGAGAGTCACCATCGCCTAGGTTGGGCGAGGTCAGCCTTGTCGAGCGCTGGTGAGGCTCGACCTCGCCGGCCTTTCCCAACGCCTACGAGGTCAAGCCTCGCCAACGACCAACAAGATCAAGCCCCTCACTAGATCTGGCAAGGCTCGACCTCGCCGGCAACTGGCGAGGTTGGCCTCGCCCAACAACGGCGAGGTCGAGCCCTCGCCAGATCTGTCATCCAATTACTGAGTTAGATGACACGTGACAGTTAACGAATATACCAGTTTAAGATTTTACTCCTCTGTTTGTCACAGATTTACTAGTTTGTAATTTTTCATGATATTAATATAATTTAATAGATGATTAATTTGTTACAAGTGTATTAATTTAAGGTTTTTCTTGGTATTAACTCTCTATGTGCATATATAATATGTATATGGTTGCATGCGTTCAAACACAAAAAGGCTCATCTTCCATACTTTTGCCACTGAGAATTGGAGTTTGTATTAACAGGCTATGTGTCAAGTCATATTGCGAACCAATAAAAGAACGAATTGAATAACAAACATCGAAATCCTACAATGAGATGTTGCAACTAATAGAAATGTCAGGCCTCTCCAATTATAATTGATCTAGCAAAATCAAAATAAAATTGAAAAAGGAAGAAGGAGAAGGCCATATTGACCAAAAGGTTTATATTTTGAAGCTTCAACATCATATACGTGACAATGACATGAGAAGTCAATAACAAATGTTCATCTCGTAACAATGACTCAGTTTTCTTTCCCCAATCAATTGCCTTTTTCAGCTACCATATGTAATTAATCCAAGCAATAAATATCATCGAGAATGGCATCAATCTATGAGATTGTGATTTGATTGAGGAAAAACGAAGCAAACCAAAACGTGCTATACATTATCCGAACGAGGACTATAGGAACATAATTTATTGCAGTAGGAGCCTTTTATTTTTGAGATATCACAAGGAAAAATTGGAATGTCAATCTGATGCAGTCATTGAGGAAGCGTACGTCCAACCTAGGTGTGAAACATATCTTTACAAAATCATGAAGAAAGGAGTAGAAAAAGTGCACCGTAACTTTTTGTGTGTAAAATTCACCGATGTCACAAGCATAAATATTTGTTCGTCACAATTTTTCTGGATGGACTCGTGACATGCGTGACCCCACCGCGTGATTTTAGATATCAATCGAATGAAGTGGGAACAAAACAAGTACCTACACAACCATATGTTCTAGCACAAAAAGTGGAGCACACAATGAACAGTAAAAAGGGAAGATCAAAAGCAGAAAAAGCCAAAAGCAGTTCGCTTCCCTTCTGACGACTCCCTTAAACAAATGTCTGATTGAACCGCCACGGTTGGCTACGATAAGAAAATTGGAGCGAATTGAATTGAAAGCGCGTGCGTGATAAGTGATGGTCATCATGCCTTTGCTGAGGAAGGCTACTTTTTAATTTGAAAAAAAGGAAAGATTCGCAAAATTAAAAAAGAAACTCCACTTTCTAATTTGCTCCTTCGCGTGATTCCATTTGTCATCTTGTGTCCCCTTTTTCAATCCGTGAAATGCGGACCTACTCACTTAGTGGGACTTCTCCTTTACCCGATTCCGAGGATTAGCTTTCGGTGGAAACATTGTTGCCGGGGGCTCCTTTCCTTTTCCATGCACTCGTGTACTTGTAACATACTCTTTACTTTTTCGGTGCACCAAAGAACATAAATATACACTATTAGTCATTTTCATTCTTGGCTTATCTGAAAATCAAATGACATCATACATAAATTCACAAAATCAATCTATAGAATACTTTTCCTTGCTAATGTAATTAGACTACAGATGCTCAGATGTTAATATTTTTGGCTGGGCTACATGCCACCATGAGATCTCATTCGCGTATTGTGCAGTGTTTGTGCACCAAGTCGGGTTATGATGTAATAAAGGGGTTAGTCCTCCCTCGATACCCAAAGAAGTAAAGGTAAATTGAGCATGAAGGCCATGGTCTTTTGTTCTTGTGTACCATTTTTATGTAAACGAAATTGTGGGTTGCAGGGACAAAACAAAAGGAGACTCTTGTTAGAAAGCAAAGAGTCGTCGCACAATTTTTCCATAGAGATCCAAGTGGGCCAGAAACCTAAATGAAAAGCAAAACTACTTGCACGAAAAAACCTTAAGTTAGATCATCATCTCAACTGAGTTTCCAGGATAAGCCCAAGTGATTTGGGCCCTTTAAAATGTTCGTCAGCCCACTTTGATTTGGGAAAACAAGAAAAGGCTCTCAAAGAACTCAAACTTCTGACAGATTGCATCTCCCTAAGTATAGCAACGATAGATTTGGAAGTCCCATCTTCACATGCGAAGTGGTTGAGTCCTACTTTGAAAACTTTACTAAAGTTGAGCAGCCTTGAAATCCCAGCCTGGAAATGCTAGACGTCGGGTGTCCACAGTTCGAGCTGGGTGGGGTAACATGAAGAATATATATTCCCCATGACCCGACCCACATAGAACCCGAACTGGTCAGAACTCGATTAAGGTTTTTTGTTTTTCCTTTTTTTAGCCCATTCAGAGGGTAGCGAATGGTGAATCAACCCCCAAATATCCGAACCAACACTTTTCCAGCACAAAATTGCAGCAATTTGCCGGGAAGCAATCAAGCAGAGCAATCCATTGATATTATACTTCGGCTGATAGGACTTCCTTTCGCTTGCACAGAAGTGCCTCAGAAGAAATCCTAACAGCAAACATTACACCAGCTATAACTCTATTATCCAGAGGATGAATCTATCATTCAAGACACCATTCCTTTCCTTCCAAATATAGTAGATTGAGGCGTTCCAGGAGAATCAGGTCTTGTATCTCTAGTAAATCATTTGATCTAGGAGAAGGCCTTCTCCATTTGTTCCCTTGAATCACAGCAGCCACTTTACCATCCTTATTCAAGCCAGAATTTTCCACTCGCTTCTCCTTGTTCTCTCATACTCCTGTCTGATCTTCTTCTCTGCTTCCACTAACTGCAACTTCTCGATATTGAACTCCAGCAACAAACAATCTCACTCGCCTCAATACAACACAATCGAAATTCACCAAAACTCATGCGTAATTCCCAAAAAACCTAGCGATCAGCCATAGCGAAAGCTCAAAATTATAAATCAATTCACTTGAATCGAGAGGAAAGAGAAGCGTTCCTCTTCAGCAGAGAATGGGATCTCATTCGCCTCCTGGCAGATGATTCTAACCATCTGCTAAACCTGAATGAGAAGTGAGAGAGATGGTGCAAGAAAAGAAGAGAAGAATCTGACCGTGCGATCCATTCTTTCCTTAGTGTTTAATGTGTTTCGGTTCGGAACCATACTATCACGATACCAATTTTTTTTTTTACCTATTATTCGAACAGGAAAGAGACCCAACTTGAAAATATTCAAAATTTTCGGGTTGAGTTTCCGACACCCCTACAAGTAGCGTATTTTGTTTACAAATACTGTTTCAAAGTCTACTAAGTTTTGCACAACCTACTTACCCCTCTCTTAGTAGTTAAGATCAGTGAATTTCGCTTCACCCACCAGGTGTGCCATAAAAAACAATGCTGGTGAAAGTGGACCTATATGGAGGCAATCTAAATTTCATGCGATTGAAGGCGATCGAAATTGCTCCATGGTTTCTCAGTTGAGCACAAAGTGCGTGAATGGGGCTTTGATCGAGTGATGAAACTACAGAGTTAAGTGCGAGAAAATGTAAATTGCAATGAATTGAGATTATATTGAATGGAAATACATTGAATTGAAAAAATATTATATGAAATTACAAGGAGTTGAAAGTGCGTGAAAGGAAAATATAAGGAAATTGACAGATATAAAAATTATTACAAAAATAGTAACATGAGTCCTGCTGACAATATACTTACGGTTTGAATTGGTGATGCATTCTGCGCATATAATCTTTTCTGGACATATTGTAATCTCTTCTAGCTGAACCAACGAGTCAATAAAAGCATAATAACGCAGAAAACAGCAAATCAAACGTTTACCTTATGTAGGAAATGAGAAGACATAATTCATAATTATGAGTGAAATAGTGACAATATTTGTTACAAATGTAGAACCAACAAATACAGATTTGAGCACACCCCAATTAACAAATCAGCCAGCGATGGAGCAACACAGATCCAGCACAGGCTCAATCAACCACTTCTCACAAAATACTTCTGCTTCTACATAGCCCTCCACCTCTCTCAATTTAAGTTTGCATGTGCCAACACTAGGATGGCATGCCAACTAAGATAATCAGACAACACATATGCAAGATGCTCAAACTTCATGATGGGATTCTACCCACGAATGTATCTTGCAAATGCAATTGAAGGAATCAACTTTGCTCTGGACGCCTCTTACTTTCAAGCTCTTTCTTCCGATCCTTCATGGAATATCCTCTTACAGAAGTAATACCACAGTGTCATAAAAACAGAAATAAGACAAGAAAATGGAAAATAGAAGGGCAATGATGTGGATGCACAGCGAAATACCATTCTGAAAAATTGAAAGGTATTTCAATATGATTTAGAAAGACTGAAGGTACACACATCATGAATTTATTGAAAAGCAGAGAGATTTCACACAATTGATACTTGAGGGTTAAAACATGTGGAACTTGTCAAACACGTACTTGCTCAAACTTCCATAAAGACAGAAGATCCAAAAGCTCTGCAGAAGAGTAAAATTAACACCTGCTACCTTAATTTGGTAAAAAGCGGACTCAGAGATACATCTGAGAAACTTGGAAAAGCTCACCTCAGCACATTGTACTTCCTTTTATAAATCTTGCATTATAAGCACTCCAACTGGCATGAAAGTGGGAAACTGAAAGAGATCAATAGACCCATAAATATGAAAGAGAGAGCAAAGAGCTAGAATGTTCAGTCTTCTTGTGTTTTGACACTGATACTTCATTTGGTGACGCAATAAGCAATCTCAAAGAAATTATATGATTCCTGGAACTGAAGCGCGAAGAGCAATAAAAAATGAAGCAGGTTTTTTAAAGCTCAAAATCATAGTGACTCAAACAATACTTACATTGAGGCCAAAAAACGAGAAGAGAGAAGAGAGAGGCAGAGGCTAGGTCTAGGGCATGGCCGACGCGGAGGCGTCGGTCTCGGGTTGGGGGCAGAGGCATCAGCGGAGGCGTCGGCGTGGGCGTCGGAGGCGGTGTCGGAGGGAGCGCGAGTTCTCAGAGTGCAAAGGCGTCGGCGTCGGAGGCGGCACATCTGGGAGAAGAGAGAAGTTGGGAGCGCGAGCGCGTAGAGGAGCGTCGACATTGGCGTCGTCGGCGGAGGCGGAGGCACCGGCGTCGGAAGATCGGAGGGAGTGCCAAGTTCTGAGCCGAGAGGAGAGAGAAGGCTTGGGGCGCGCGAGTGTGAGAGATGAGAGGAGAGAGGCACTATATTTTCAAAATATTGGAGGTCTGACCGGGTGGGGCCCGGAGACACGTGTCGCATGCTGGGATACTCGTTTTTTGTCACAGTGGAATCTGAGTCCTACCTAATATTTTCTTAGTGTCAGGAAAAGCGCCGTTTCTTTTTTGTTTTCTCTTTTAATTTTTCACAAATGGACGAGAAGTTTTTTCTTCGTTCATTTTTATTTTAAAATTGTTTGTTTTGTGGCTTACGGAAAACCGGAAAGTGACTTTGTTTTATTCGCCGAAGTTTAAAATTATTCAGAGCATATATAAAAAATTAGCTATGAATTTATGTATCGCAATAAAAAAAATTATCATTCGCAACCCAATGCCGATATATTCCATTCCAATGTTTCATCTTCTATGAAAGGCAACGAATCTTTTACATCGTTGATCTTAACTTCTCAGGAATTTATATAGCATGTAAGAAATTGTGTAGATTTTGTGCTTATTCCACTCATCGTGTCCTCTTCAATCAAGAAAAAAACCTCATCATGTCCACGGAAGTTGAGTCAACGAATAGATTTTTTAATATGTACCGGATATAATTTTGTTTTTTCCCCATTAATTGATTTTGATATTTTAAAGTAGCCTTCTTTTGTTTAAGAATGGTATGAGGGAGTCATGTGCATGTTTACATTAATTTGTCGATCGCTTTGAACGAAAAAGAAAAAGGAAATATGTTTAACACTGTTAACATATGCGTTTTGTCTATTATTGACACATAATACATATGGAATATTCTAGTTTGGGATACCCAAGTAGTGTCGTTCGAAATCAAGGCTTCAGCTTCTTCAGTCATTTTGACTATGATGACTTCGAATGAAGTAATAAGCCGTGATTTCGATCGAATATTTTTTTATTAATTCCTTTGGCGAGCTTTTTGAAAACAAGTCCCAATGCCAGTGTCACTTCTTTGGCCGCAAAATAATTTACATCATCTATTTCTTCTGCAAGACTTAAATAAAATTTGGACATTTTCAACTAAGTAATGAGCCGATCCAAAAAAAAAAAAAAAATCGAGATAAGTGCATCGAAAATCCTAAAACTTATAACGAAAGTGCAATTGAGTCTTATAACTTTTAAAAAATGCAATTAAGTCCTAAAACTTATCGTGAAAGTGCAATTAAATCCAAAAACTTTCAAAAAAATGCATTCAAGTTCTAAAATTTGTCAAATTGATCAAATCAAGTCTTTTCATTGATTGCACTTTTTGAAAGTTTTAAGATTCAATTACACTTTTATGTTAAGTTTTATGACTTAATTATATTTTCTGAAAGTTATAGTACTTGATTGAACTTTCATAAGAAATTTTAAGATATGATTGCACTTTTTAAAATTTTTAGAATTCAATTGCACTTTCGTGATAAGTTTTAGGACTTTTAGTACACTTATCCCAAAAACCTAAGTATTGGACGAACACCAGGCTAGTTTACCTCCAAATAGCCAGCTCCTGCAGTTTTGGATTTGGATTTGTCCGCCCATTTCTGCAGGTGTCCAGATTATTTTTAGTCAGATACCCAGAAGTCTCAATTGTAGAATTTCTAGCCATTTGAAGTGCTATTTACGGCTAGTTGACTTAGTTCTATTCCCCTATAAATAGAATAACTCATTGCCTTGCGTAATTATGAACACTAGTACTTGCAAAATCCCTCCCTCTTGCATACACTTTGCAATCAAAATTATTGAGAGGTCAATCTTGTGAAAACGTACCTTTGTAAAAGAGTGTGCCGTTTTTATAAATGGATGTTGGCTACATTGCAAATCAATCTTTGTATGAGGCTTCAAGTATAGTTGATTAGGCATAACTCTCAACAGTCTCTAGAAATGGAGTTGGCACCCATTTGGACCGGACAACTATAAAATGGTTTTGCATCCCTCCATCGCTACTCCATTTTATTTATATGGATATAACATGTTTAATAAATTGCCTAACTTATATTTGTGTGTAAATACTTGATACTATGGAGCATATTCTATATTTGGGCCAAAAATTGCTCGTGTTTATTTGAACTTTTAGAGCTAAATATCATGGCATCACATGTTGATAAATAAAGGCTCAAAGGGGTCTCCACTACAGGGAGATCTTGCCTAGGGTAAGAGACCCTTGTAGCATCTTCTGTATTCCCTCCTCCTGGGGAAGAAAAAACTTACAGGAGGGAACATAATGGCATTGTAGACACCATGTTAGTTTCGATTGGCTTCCGCTGAGTAGGCCTTGCATAATAGCATTTCACGCCTGGGGTGATAAGGTGGTACCTATTGGCACCAATAGCTACCTGTGGACCTTGCTGCTAACACGAATCAACCTGCTAGGCAGAACTTCGTACCTCCAATTGATTCGCATTGTTGATAAATTAAAAGAGTTGGAGATACATTTTCATCATAATACATAATTAAACAGAAATATGATCGACTAGTGTAAAAGGAATCTGATATAAGCACTCGCCAAATGCAGAGAGGCACACGCATCCTTTTGCCCTTTTCCCCACGTTTCGTAAAGTAATAGTCGTCAGACAATTTCACAAGCTTTTGTAATTTTGCCAGTGTCCCACATTATGTACCCCCAGGTCACAACAGGACAAAAGGCTATTGGATTCATAAAGCTCACGGTGTACCGACGCTCTACTTTCCACGCACCACATGCATGAACCCTCCCTGATTTCAAACCAAAAACAAACAAACGGACGATGTTCCCACTGCATTCTTGACATACGAAGGTTAAAGTGTTATCTCTTTTTGTGAATTTGTTGACTGCAATTGGTATTCCCACTGAATTCTTGACTTGGGCGGAAAGATGCATTACTACTCCTATATACTCTATAATTGTTATTGGGGAGCTTGCTGGCTTCCTTAGAGGGCAGACTGGATTAAGACCAGGTGATCCTGTCTCCTCCTCTTTGTTTGTGATGACAGTGCAAGTTTTCACTAAAATTCTGTGGCAGACAGAATGAGCAACTGAGATTCATGGAAAAAGTGTCAGAAAAGTAAAAAAATTATTATATTGATATCAATTTAATCATAAATATTTTTTTATGTTAATTTAGTCCTAAATCCTAAACTTTTTGATTTAGTACAAATTCAGTCCTCGCAGTTAATTTTGGCCAGATATTGTCGACGTGGACGCCAACCGACCTCCATGGCACTGCCGATACTGGCGTAAATAATTTTTAATAATATTTTAACTTTTTAGGATATTTTATTTTATTTTATTTCTTTATTTTTTTTTATTTCCTTTCTTCCTCCTCCAGCCAGTCGTTGGACGTTGGCAACCAGCTAGAGCCTAGGGACGGCAAGGTCGACCTCGCCGACTATTGGCAAGGCTTGCCCTTGCCGGATGGCCGCGAAGGTGGCCTCACACTGGGCTGGCAAGGCCTGCCGTCGTGGAATTTGGCGAGGGTCAAGCCTCATTGCCATGGCCGAGGCTCGACCTCGCCAGATCCCGCTAGATCGTGCATTGTGCAGCGATTGGCGAGGGCGAGCCTCGCCATGGCTAGATCTGGCGAGGGATTTGGATGTAAAATCCAAAAAATGGAACTTAATGACTTTTTTTCTGCAAATCACAAATTTTTTTCTATTAATATGTTTGTGAAATTTTATAATGATTTGTGATTTGTAAGAGAGAGAGAGAGAGAGAGAGAGAGAGATTTGTGCATGTCTGTGTCGGTGAAGGAGACGATCTATCCTGGCTTGAGAGAGAAAGACAAGGCAGAGTGAGGTGACGAATAAAGGGCACTGCAATGTTTGCCACGCAAAGTGCGCGTCATATGGCGAGGTTTGCGATGCTACAATGGATGGAGGAGGCTGCAAGAATGTTGTAGCAGCTATAATGATCAAGAAGTTGAAGTTGCCGATGATAGATCATCCCTACCCTGACAAGTCGCAATAGTTAAGGGAGGGAAATGAAGTAAAGGTCCACAACCTCTGTTTAGTTCAAATTTTCTATCGCAAATAAATATCGAGACAAAGAATGGTATGATGTGATTCCAATGGCTGGGAGTCACATGTTACTTGGATGACCATGGCAATATAATCATCGAATTATTCACAATGGATACGGATACACCTATTCCTTCAAGAAGGATGGTGTATAGATTACTGTTGCACCATTGAAGATTGATATTCGCCCCAAAGGAGGCAGAGGAAGAAAGCGTCTTAACATCCTTGTCTGGATTAATCAAAGCCTACGAGGAGACGCACGTTGCATGTGCACTAGTGGTATCCAAGAGAACGAAGAAATCACTTGAATTGCCTTCATGAAGAATTTAGAAACTTTGTTCCTGGTGAAATGCCAACTGGCTTGCAGCACGTGCTTGTTGTTTTAATTCAACACTGCAGATATCCTCAACAAAGCTGCCTACCCCTTGCATCTTGAGGAGCATGGACTCCAACCCCAAGTGAAAAAGACCTCTTATGGAGAAAGGCCTAGTAGAAGAAAGGGTCAGTCCTTGGGCTGTGCTAGCTAGGAGTGACCATTGGGCCATGCTGGCCCACGTGTCGGGTTGGACCACGATTGGCTCGGGCCCATTTTTTAAAATATTTGTGACATCCTCGTTGACTCCAATTTTAGAAGCAGAAATCAAAAATGAAATTACTATTTGAGATTACGCAAATTGAAGACGCGCCCAATTGAAGAGGACAAGGCCAAGATAGTCTCCTTCTCTTCTTTTGTTTCTTGCATATTAATGCAATTTATGATATTTGGTAAACTTGACTTGGAATTTTAATTCCTAGCCAAGCATTCTAGCTTGCTTGTGGAGCAAGTTCCATTCCTAGCCAAGCAATTAAGCTTGTTGAGCAAGTTCAACTCCTCGCCAACCATTTAAACTTGGGGAGCAAGAAGGAATGTGAATCAAGTCTTTCTTCCTCTCTTATTTCTCTCTTTCTCTCCTCTCTCTCACGTTCATTCATTCCCCCTTCCCCTCACGTCCACTCCCCACGTCTCTCTCATCTCTCTAGCCCATTTTCACCGACACCATCGCCACTCGCCTCACCACTAATCGCCACCGCCACCAATCGCCGGACCTCAAGTCGCATCAGACTGAGCCTTGTCGGTCGCCATCTTGCTCTTCCGCCACATTTCGTGGAGTTGGTTTGTGCTTTGGAACACTCGTGTAGCTCCGTCGTCACTGCGCCGCCACCATCACTGTTAAACGGTGAGTTAACTAACTAATAGTTGATTGGGCTGTTAATTGTGCTTAAGGCTAGATTATATTAGAAGTAAACCTAGTTATTGTTACTTAATTAGGATTGGCACAATAAGTCATTGGGAGAGGTTATCGGTATTTGCGACACCTTATCATTGTATTATGGATGCAATTTGGTGGCCTGCATGTGCGGTTCTGAATGTTTATTGTGCATGTGTGTTCTTGAGTTCTAAATAGGTGTTGTATGTCCATTCAAGTTGCTGAGTATGAGTTTTGTTGAATCAAATTGGGTGGTTTTCCCATTTGGACTCAATTCTTGTTTTTATTCTGGAAAACCCAGATTCAATTCCTCTATACCTCTTCGTTTTATTTATTTTTTTTTGGAGGATTTTGTGCACCAAATTTCCATAAACTTCCTTCTTAAAAGTTGTTCCAAATATCTTTAAGTTTAACATATTTTAATTTCATAATGTTGGACTTGATATGAGTAGTAAGAAAGCCTAGTTTTCATACCATATAAAACTGCCCATAATGAGTATTTCTGTGATATTTACACTTTCTCGATTTTCTACAAACTTTTCTAGATCGATTTTGGAAAAACTTTCTTCACAAATGTTCTTGATAACTTCTTTCTCTACAACATATAAAAATTTGACAATTTTTGGAGGTGTTTTGAGTATGGTATAGAACTGACTTTTTGGAACAATAGTTCTGTTCCAGTAAGCAAGTTTTAGTCTGTCTTTGGGTTATTAAAAGAGATACTTACATAAAGATTTGGACTTTGGTTCCTTCATGAAAAATGTTTATCCATGTGTATTTTATAATGCATCCAAATTTTAGAATTTTCTAAGTACATCCACTATATATTTTGAAGGAATTTCCATTACTGTGCAAAACTGCCCAGATTTAACCAATTTCAGATATGTAACATTTCTCACGTGAAACCTTGAGAATTTGGAGTTGGTGTCTTTTGATGATTTAATGTGCACATTATGAGCTTTCAAATGAGATATATTAACTTTTGATTGGAGGTCAAATGACGGGACAAATGTGATTATGCATGTGATGGCAGAATCCAGAATAAGGTATGAAAGTTGCCACAAGTTAGAAGGGTGTCACACTAACATAGTGGCTTTTGAGTTATTATAATCTAAGGCTTGTTAATGACATGTGGAATAATGTATGAGGTTCATAATGAAAAACATTTATCATGTGATGAAATATTTGAGTGCATGATGTAATCTTGGTGTGCAGTGTTGGTGCATTAACTGGCGATACGTGATCACGTAGGAATATTTTGTGCATTTTCACATGTGAAATCGAATATATTCTAACGTATGAGCATATAGCACTCTTGCATCGAGTTAAATGAGACTACTTATAATTTGGCATGAGTGGCTGTGTGCTTGTGTGGTCGCATAATACCCTGATGTGTTTTACATGAGGTTGAATCCGTCCTGATGCGTTTTACGCGAGACGATACCCGATTTATTGGATGCCCGGAAAGTGTTCGGATGCCTTGTTGTGGTAGAGACCGGACTCGATGCTCCGAAAGGAGTGCCGTCCTAAGGTATATGCATACGTGAGACGATGTCGTGTCCGATGGGGCAGGACGATGCCCGGGTAGGTCTGGAAGATCGCCATGCTTCAGGATGTGCTGTGGCCCGAGGCGTCGTTAATAATCGGAACACATGTGGTGCATTGTGCATGGAACTGTTGTAATGTGTTCTGATTATATGTAATGTATGCTGCTTATTTACGTAATATTATAACCTGTCGTATGCAGCAAGTGTGCCAGAACCAGGTAGGGTTGCCTGTGTGTGAATGTGCCTGGTTAATTTATCATGTTATGATCGAGTTGTCATCTCGTATTGTAACTAAAGGCAGGGCACGAGGCCCAATGCTATTGATCTACCATCGTTATTGAAACGTGGGAACAAGGGACGCCTGAGGTGAATCAGCATATTAATCGGGGATTAGTTAGTTGACTCATTGAGATTTTATCTCACTTCCCGTTGTTTAACATTTTTCACAACCGTAACAATGAAGGTGCATATGATCTACTTTATGGAAGCCTATTTTTGAAGTATAAGCGTGACATTAAACCTTGACCATCAACCCCTTTTCTGATTGGTTGGTCCTATAGGAAGTACTGTAGTGTTGGTTTTTAAATATACTAATTTCCTAGGGTAAAGATATAATGTACAAAAGCATCTTATTGATATGTTTATGGATGGTTGTTTTCCTGCACTATTCCTATCTTTTTAATTGTCAAGAGTTTAGTACACGTTTTCGCATGCTAATAATTGAAAGATAAAATGAATGGGTTGGCGATGCATCTTGGCACGTCGCAACATAATGACCGCAAAGGGATGTTCATTTGCCCGTAGGTGCGGGGCGTGACAATATTAATTTTAATTTTTATTGAAAAAATTCAAGAATAAATTAGCTATTTTTTAGCAAATTTTAAAAATAATAAAAATTAATTGAGAATTAACGAAGAACACTCATTCGATAAAACCAATTTGAAATGTGAGTACATCTTCAAATATTTTGCAAAAGAAAGCGCATAATGGTGCCCTAATAATGAATACATGTCTAATAGATTCTCTGTCTTCAATGTCGAGTTCCCCACCATGATTTGGATGATACAGTATCGTCATTGTCATCTTGTTCATATTGGGCATGATTATCTATAGTCAATTCGTGCGAAAACTAATCATGTCATGCTAGAGCCATTTCTAAGTTTTCCGCAAACAAGCTGCACTTTGTCTTCCAAGATCTATTGACTAGTATTAAACGTGAGCCTGATGATATCATAAATGCCAGTGGGGTTAGTAAGTCACAAGCCATGATGGAAAGAATCGAAAAACTAGTGGCTTTCCTTTTCCACCGTTTCAGAAGGTCGATTGTCTTTATTAACTTTACTAATGTATTCGGATTAATCCATTCCCAAGTCGGTCTCCAATTCATTGGTAGACAAAGACGTAGACCTAACGGAACGTTTTGGGGTTTCTTTTTCTTCTTACGAAATAGAGAGTTAGAGACCATAGAAATTTTTGGCCCTGTTTGAAGAAATCATGCATCATCGTATATTATTCTTCATAACAAGTGCCAATACGCTTAATTATATTTTACCCAGTCATTTTATGAATATTCTACTAGAATTTTTAAAAAGTTTCCTAAAAACAATGTTTTATAAATCCACTTTAAGCGGTTAATTTCTTTTAATCATTTTAAGCACGCTTTTAAATAGGAAGATCATGTTTGTTTCTTTTCGTTCTATAAGTGGATCTTAAGAACATGAATGGACAAAGGCTACTTGCATGAACAATCCATTTTCTATTGATGCTAATTGAATAGATGACAATCTGAACAGGTTTTTACATGGCACTATTCTTACTTTTAGTTCGAACATTTTGAACCTACCCAATTTATTTGGGAATTTTTCCATGGTTCATGCATCAAATATACATGAACGTGAGATAAAATATATGTTAATGTGATGGTTGGATATTTACGAGACATATAACGGACATACGTCGGCCATGCATGGGAAAATTTCATGTTAAGGACTCAAAAACTTTTGAATAGAAAAAAAATACTTTGAGAATGTAAATTTCAATGCCATAACAAAATATGGAAGAATATTGGAGGATGTTTCGTTTTTGGATGATGACTAGTTAACTACCAGAATTCAAAGATGAAATAATCAGTTATAAGGTTTACGAAACTTTCTAGATTTAATGTTACTACCATATTAGTGATCAAGGTCAAGTTAACATTGTACAAATTACTATAAAAGATTTGATAGTGCATGATTATACACCGTCAGGGAGTAGAAGATAAGTTCATAAAAAGTTTATCAAGGTGGAAGCTAATACCATGTAAGTTTGAGCATGCAAGTGCCATTTCCTTATACACCCTTTGAGCACTTCGATAGATCCGTCTATTTTACGCAAGACTTCTATTATAAGAGGGCAAATTTTGGAATTTAGGCAAAAGTGGGATAGAAACAGGTTTTCCCTTGGTATATAGAATAGCCCTCACTCGTTATGTGCGTGAGCTATCACTTTCGTGTTTGTCAATAAATGAAATAATCATGCCACAACTTCCTGTTTTTGTGGAAGATGTGTTGGAAGAAGTTCGTAAATAGCGACTGAAAAATTTATAATTAGAGGAATTGATCTATAAAGTTCTCTAAATCGACCTTCTCGCAGAGCATCTATCTATATATACAACCTATGGTTAAAATTCACCAATTATCTGCCACACATGGACGTGATGGATTAATTTCATACATAAAGTCTCATAACTCTTGACCTTTTTGCATAATATCTAGCTGTCAATACTATCTATGGTGAAAATTAAATATACATATATCTAAAGAGACTTCTCCTTCGGGTATCAATATGACACTACTATTCGACATCACGATGATCATAATTATTGCCACCCAACCAAAAAAAAAGAACTTGGTTGACGAACTGTTACTCTTGAAATATATGCCAATGACATTTTAGATAGAATGCATGTTTATTGAAGCCAAATAATAGTCTATTGGAAGCTTCACACAAAAAATAGAACATTGGTGCACTCCCCATAAATTGCGTTGGGGAGTTTTTTCCTTGGACCCGGTCCATTGGATTAGGTGAATCATAACAGCTGATTTTGTAGATCTTAGAGTGCCACATGTGAGTCTTAGAAGATTCACGGTTATCATGCAATTGATTTAGGATCCATGCAAGTATTTCTCATTGTGATGAGAAGGTTGACGGGATCTTGGCATAAACATTATGTATGATCGTGCACAATCAGCTACTCCAAATGTTTGCCTGGACAATCACAATTAAAACTTTATCAAGAAATTCAAACAACAGAGGTTGAGCAGTCAAGGTAACTCCCAGCAACGTGGGTAAATCTGAGCACCGGAAGACCGACACTTCCATTGCTATTTTTCCATTAATTCATCTTTTTCTATGTTCCAAGCACTTGCTAACCTGATCCATCCATGGCTTTTCGGGGACTGGTCAATACGTGTCTGGGTCGAACTTGACTCCATGCTTTGCCACTTGCCAGTGCCTTCCCGTAATTCCCTTCCTCTTACTTTCCTCGGTTTCATTCATCTTCTTGCACTCTAATATCTTCACCAGCTCTTCCAGACGCCGCGGCGATGAAGCGTAGCTCTCCGAGAAGATGATGACCGCTATGCGTGATTCTTTGATCGCCCTCATGATCGGAGGGTGATATTCCCTCTTCCTTCCTCAGTTCCTTCCTATCCCTGCACGTCCTTACGCCGGCCTGATCCAAGGCCTTCCATGGATGACCCACAAAGTTGTTGCAGATGTCTACGCCTCTGAAATTAGGAAAGATATCGTAATTTCGTTCGGACTGTGAGGAAGAAGCCATTAGAGAAAACCGGATTGCTGTTTAGCTTAGCCTTTTACTCTGAGATTCGAAGCATTGTTGATTGAGTTGAGAGTCTCGAGACCTGGATTTAGTCAATTAGTTAATTGGCACAAATATGGGACGCAAGTTTTGGATTCCTTACTTCTTCAATCTACCTTTATTCCTTATTTCAATTTTACTCAAATCCATTTTTGTTCTCCATTCACTTCCACCAATAAAAGCACAACCGACCCCAAAACGCCTCACTAGTCTCTTTGGTACTCTCTGCTCATACCTCTCAAATATATATATATATATAATTGAAGTATTCTCAGCTGAAGCTTAGCTTCTATGTAACATCAACCACATATCACGTAATCTATTCACCAATCAATTCAATCAATGGAGGTCAACATATCGTAGCATCAATATCCTTTCATGTCCACTACAAATGAACCGAGAGCAAAAGAGAAAAAGCTAGTATCCATAGAGAAGCATTTGGTGATATATGTATCTGAGGCGAGCAAGTATAGTACGCCATGAAGAACTTCTCAATCAAACAAGAAACAATCAAGCAAACATCAAAGTATCAGAACACAGCCTGTTACTACGGTTCAGGAATTTAATCTAGCAAGGTGGTAGGTGTCTCAGCCATGAAGTCTAAATGCCACAACTAAGCGGAATTTCATACCTAGAATATCACAACAGCATCATTACAGCTTGGGATCATCAATAGAACTTCTATCGCAGATGAACCTCTGACAAACAGAAGCTAGGATTCTCGGCCTCTGTTTTTGCTCATGAAAGAACAGAAACAGAGCATGTATTCTTACCTTGGCGAGACCGGCATTCTAGCCTCAACTGATGAGAAAATCAGAGACTGGAGGTCCCAGACACGTCGGAGATGAAGATCGTCGTTGGCGGAGGAGTGTCGAGCAAGAGCTGAACACTTCGGACTCCTTGGCTCGGAAACAGGGGCGAACAGAGCTGCTTCGACTGAGGCTTGGAAACGTCGAACGGCAGCGGAGATAACTGTCAGTGACCTGAGAACGTCGGAGAACGTGAATTAGGCTAAGGAAACGCTTAGAGAGAGAGAGAGAGAGAGAGAGAGAGAGAGAGAGAGAGAGAGAGAGAAATCTCACTGAGCTTGGTCTGTTAAAAAATCCTGCTCTGTTTAGGTTTTTTCTTATCTATGGTGGCCAGCAACCGGAAAATATGGAATTCTTCAGCGATCGGAGGTGGTGAGCCGTGAATGCTAGCGTCGCTTCTAGGTCCAGAAGCTAAAGAATCTTGTTGATCAGAGACGATGAGATTTTTCACGTCCTCCTCTTTGCTCTGGTATTCTCGGTTCTCTGCTGGCCAGCGACTGGAGGCATGGCGGTCAGAGACAGTGAACCGCAGACGTTGGCGTCGATTGGTGGCCAGCGAAGGCGAGGGAACCGGAGAGTGGATTTTGGCTCAATTCTGGTATGCGTGTGGTTTTATACGAATGCGTCCGAGCCTCTCGCGGGTGTTTCATCCCCGTGATCCGCTTCGCTGAGCTTCCGTTTCTGCCCCCCTCGCGCGCTACGGGTCTCTTCCTCTTTGAGTCTCCTGAGAAGAGGAGCGTGGGGCGGGGGGGTGGGTTTTCTTTCTGTGAATTGGATTGAATTTCTGTTCTTTTTATATATTTATATTTTTTTACAAAAAAAAAACAAACCATGCCTGATGTGTCGAAAAAAAATTAAGGTGTCGACATGCAGTAACATAAATACATTATCTCCAAAGAGACTGGAATTTCTATGGATGCGGGAATTCTTCGGTTGAAGTCCCCGTTAAATAAAGCCATTGCAAGCCTTCGATTTTATACGGAATATTGAGAATCTTTACGGTGTCCATCGCTATGATAGAAAATTTTGAAGAATTTTGGAATGCAATACATCAGGGAGATTAGTACATGGCTACCTTTAAATTGTTGAATATCCACAAGTAAATTGAAAAGAGAGTGATTTTGTGGTGTGCAAAAATAGGTCTTATATGCGCACAGCTTTCTCAAAATAAGAAAACAGAACTTATGCGTGCAAATAGATAATAAAACTATGGATTTTGTTGAACAATAATAATTAGACTCGTAAAGTAAACATAAGAGATAATATAGATAAAGTACAAAAAAAAAACTTTAGTAATTGTATGATACAACTGAAAGATCTTATTAGTTCACTGATGAATTTAGAATTTTGTGTCTTTTTTTTTTATATATATTCTATGATTTGAATTGGCCAAAAGAAAAAAATTGACTAAAATCTCCAACATTTTAGACTTCAAATGGTCCAGAGCGGAGGTTAAAAATTAGTTTTGACAGCTAAAAGAGATGCTAATATAAGCATTAGATGGCTACAAAATAAGAAAAAATTGCAATAGCATGATGGGGTTGACAAATCGGGCATTATTATTCTCATACATTGAAAAAATTGGGTGGAAGAAAGAAAGAAAAAAAATTCACTTTCCTAATTTATGCCCAAGTCACGGTCAAGAAAGGAAAGTCCAAGTTTGACCCAGTTATACGGAATTCCATGTTGGGTCGGCTACTGTGCGTCCTTCTCTTTGGGTTATTTTATATATATAAGCCATAAATGGCCTAGGATCTGAGAATTATAATTCAGAGATAGATATTAATTCTAATATAAAAGTGCAGATAGATATTAATTCTAATATAAAAGTGCAGATTTCCACACGAAAATTAATAAATGAAATTAATTTAAATGACGAACATTATAAATAATGAAAAGCAAGATATAAAATAAAGAGAATAACAACAAGTATCTCTAAACCAACCATGTAGGTGGTTTGCTACAATATGTAAGGGCAAAACAGTAAGAAAAAGTAAGGATATATAATAATTGCAGAAATTTACTGTTAAATAAAACTGCAAACCATCCACAAGCGGTTCGACCTGCTGTTTGTGGGATATACAAATGTAGATGCAGGAATTTAAATGCGAGATATAAAAAGAAGATTACTGTATAAACAATATTAAAGATTACAATAACAGTATTGAATATTACAACTAAAATAGAAATACAAGTGCAGTATGAAACTTTAGGATCCTCAGATCATAGACAAGATCTGAAATCTAAAGTGTTGCAAGAACCAGAAAGGTATAGAATGTGGTAGATCTTATGTGGTTCAGGATGGAACTCTGTGTTTCTCGATAATAGTACTAGCAAATGTTTGCCGACTATATTTCTCTAAGGGAAATTAAGATCTAAGAAAAGGTATGAAACTGAGAAAGATGTAAGATAAACTTACTTATTGAAGCGGTATTGAAATGGTTTGAGGTTGGTGATTTGAAAAGGGGATTTCGAGAAAGGTTGGAGAGAAAGATGGAGAGTTCTGAAGGATTCAAGTGGTGTCCTTCTCTGAAAGGCGAGGTTTACTTATATAAGCAAATGGAGTTCCTGTAGAAATTGTTCACGGGTGATACTGTAGCGGTAAGTACACAGTGTTACAGTGAACAGTGATAAGTGCATAGTGTTACAATGAACAGTGAGCAGACAAAATTATGAAAAAGAAAAGTCTGGTGCACAAATTCATAATGATGGTATAGAAAGGGAGTTTTTTGGCGCCTTTTATTACGGCTTGGACAGATCTTCAATAGATTCGTCTTCTTCTTCCTCTTCTTGATTTGCTACATCTCCCCATGGGATCCTAGGTAGGATTTCGTAACAGTCATCTTCATTTGAATTCCCATCATGATGGGAATGGGAAGAACCAGTTTCTTCAATATCAGAGAGAGCTTGTTTGAGTAATTTTATTAGCTGTTGCTGTGATTGAGCAGATGCTAACCTAGAAAGGACAAACCCTTTATCATGTAGAAATGGTGCGATTTCTCCAGGAGGGGGAGGAGACATCAAAAGTCGTTCCTTAAGCCATTTGGTTACGGCTTTGGTAGAAACTCTATCAAAAAATTTAAATCCATCCCACCATTTTGTTTTGAATTTCTTGATGAGTATGGGGATGCCAATGTCAAGGGGCTTTCGGTAATCAAAATACCAACCAATGACCCAAGATACTCCGAAATAGTAGAAAAAGAGCATAAGCTTGGGAAAATTTTTCTCATGTGGGAGAGGGTGGAATTTTTCTAGGAAGAGTTCATAACTGGGTTGGATTTTTGGGTGGATGATTTCATCAGTTGGTCCTCGAAATTCCCACCATCGTAGAAACGAGTATGGGACAGTTTTGATGTCAAAGTTTTCAAAAAAGAATAGCCAAGTATGGGTGTTATTGGCATTCTTTCTCCAGAAAGTATTCCACCAAGCTTGTTGCTAGTCAAAATACAAATAGGAAGGTCTGTATGGAAGGGCTTTATTTGTTTTGATTTTGAATTTATTCAAGGATAATGGACTAGGTTGCCACTGCGAAAGGTGAAGTACCTTGTGAATTTTGGCTGTGGAGTAATTCACATGGCCTTTATCAGAAAAGTGTCTGAAGGTAACAGATTGGGTTTCATCCAAAATCCTTTCATAAAACTCAGGAGTTTTACAAGTATCATGAGGAGTATATAAAAATTTTTCAGAAAACATATTTTTTGCAAAAGTATAAGGGTTTTGATCATAAAATCCATTTTCCACATTGCAAACATTTTGGTAAATGGTTTTATGAAAAAATTTTGATTTAGGAGGGGCTGCCTGTGATGACTGAATTATCACCTCACTAGAAATTATTTTTCCTTTTGCCCTTTGAGAGGCTAAAGGAGAGGGGTCAAGTTCAACCATTACGGTAGAGGGTTGAGATTTAATATCGAAGGCCAGACGAAAGAGTCGTAAAGCTCTTTCTCTTTGTGGGCTGGTATCAAGGGTATTTTGAAAGTGTTTAAAGGCTTCTTCCTGAGGAAGTTTGGCTATTTCACTGGGTGATGGTGAAATAGGTTTAAAGGCTTGCAAAAGCCATTTCAAGGCTTTTTCTTTTTCTTCTTCAGAAATAGCTGGTTCTTCCTTTGCTGGGTTGGAAGAAATATTTAATGGTTGTTCTGAAGAAATATCTAAAGGTTGATTGGAAGAAATATTTGAAGGTTGTTGGGCGGCTTGAAGCCATGTCCTGATATTGGTTAATCCTGGGGATTTTTTCCCAGAAGAGGGTTCTGCAACTTGCTTGCCTTTATCTCTTCTGGTTGGCTTGTTGGGAGATTTGGGAGGCATTTTCCTTGCAAAAATTCTCTTGTAAGAAAATTGAGAAGAGAATTAGAAGAACCATTTATAAATTTTATATCGAAATCAAAAACAGATAAGATAGCTTGCCATCTAGCAAAAATTTGTTTAGAGGCTATATTTTGGACATCTTTCTGCAAAACATCTTTTGCAGATTTGCAATCAATTCTTAATAGAAATTTTTGATTTAATAAATCACCTTGAAATTTAGAAATAAAAAGTACAATAGCAAGAATTTCTTTTTTAATATCAGAGTAATTCTTTTGGCAATCGTTCCAGTGTTTGGAGACAAATTGAACAATTTGTTCTTTATTGTCTTTGGATTACTTAAGAATTCCTCCATATCCAATATCAGAGGCATCGGTTTCAACGATTTTGAAAGCAGATGGATCGGCAAGGTGTAAGCAAGGAATTTCTTTGACAGTTCGTTTGATCTGCCTGACTATATCAGTATGAATCTGTGTCACGCCCCGCACCCTACGAGCGTGCGATCATCCCTCGATGGTCGTATTTCAAATGCGACGTTCCAGGACTCGTCGTCGACCCAAGCGAACATCAAAACATAAAAGCGCAAGCGGAAATGATTAAAAGCACCTAGACAAGATTAAAGACCAAGGGTAGTAGAACACTTGAACACATACTTCATTCAACGGGACGTACTTACAAAATCCAACCTTACATACAAAGGCCACTAGGGTTAAAACCACCATCATAAAAAAGGGCAAGTGGTCGAGTAGGTTAGCCTAGCTATACAAAAAGGGTCCACCAACTCCATGGCTCCTCTTTGGGATCTTGCTCCATCGGCTCTTCCTCGGGGTGCCAAAACGCTGTGACGGACCATTCATGATTGGAGCCGAGGGTCTGAAATGGTTATATAATAACCATGAAAACGAGTCTCAGTAAGCAACCCCCTAAACCCTACCTAGGCCAATGTGTACCCAGATAAATCTTACCCAAACACACGATAGAGCAACCACACGACTTAGGCCTTCAGGCCCAAATCAAACATATGTTAACCTGCAGGTTAAGCACACAATAATACTGGCACTGAGCCCAACAATGGTACACACACTCATATTAATTGGCCACGAACACATGCCATGCACATGCTTACACTCGTTAATGCACTCTTGCACATGTGCCATCATTATGCATATGCTCATGTTCCTTTCTGCACACATGCACATGTGCCAACTTTCCATTTATTCACCGACCTGCGTAAAACGCATCAGGTTTATCACATACAACACTTCTTGGCCCGCGTAAAACGCATTAGGCCCAGTGTCTCTGGCCCGCGTAAAATGCATCAGGCGCAACACCGATCTCCTTATACAGACCAAAACCCGCATAAAACGCATCAGGCTGGCTGTCTTCCGGCAATCCGGGTATCGTCCCGCGTAAAACGCATCAGGACGGGTTCAACACCCTGCGTAAGACGCATCAGGGTTTTATATGATCACACGTACTATACCATCATTTATTATCTGAACCTCGCGTAAGATGCATCAGGGCGATTTAGGTGATCATATACTCATGCCATTCGTGCACATTCACATAATGCACATGTTATGCCAATGTTCAATATGCACACTCATGGCCATAACAATCACACTCGAGCACTCAATTTAAATTAGCCACAACACATATTTGGCACCCGAATTCATATGATTAATCAATATAATTGAGCACACTCAAGGCCCGTCATGCCCCTCAATTCTCGGTCACACGAGTACTCAACATAGCATTGCATAATCGAGCATAATTCACACCCAAATCAGCCACTACATGGCCCAACCAATCACACATGGCAATTCATGAACAAACCACATATTAGCCGTACAAGACCCAATTAAATCCTCAATTGACAGCCACTAATCAGTCCGAGAGAGAGAAAAACTGAGAATATACAAAATCAGGTCCAAACTGGACAGTTGCACAGTGACAGAAATCCATTTGAAATAAATAGCAAATCAATTCCAAAAATTATGAAATTTGGATATGTTGTACAAAACATCTTGATAAACATTTTCCATGAGAACTCAAAATCCAGTTCCAACCGTAAACACCTCGTTTTGACACTCAAAGCCGGACAGAACCCGGTTCGCTCGGATAGCCCCTCAGACCATAAAAATACAACTCATTCAGTACCCAAATCACTTTGGAAAGCCCTGAAATTTTTATATGTCATAGACACAAGTATCTCCAACAAGTTTTGTAAGGAAGTTTGTTGAAAAGAGGTCTGGAAAAATTTATAGAAAATTGGAAAGATCAGAAGGTCGGGTGAACAGTAGATCGGGCAGACTCAATTCGGTCCAAAAGTGGACTTACGAATGGTACCAAATGATCTCCAAAAATTGTCAAATTAAATTATGTCATATTTCAAGATGTTATGAACAACTTTCATGAGGAACACTTCCTCCAATTCGGCCCACACAAGTCACACAAAAAATAACAAAAATCAGCGACGCAGCGGCAACCTTACCGGAAATCAACCAACATGCACCACCAAGCAAACCAAACACAACCAGCCACTAAACCAATTATCTACAACTCTTAAACCATCCCTAAACATGCCATTAGTAACCCACTAGCCTAACCAAGGATTAGGAAGTCACTTACTTGGGAAAAACCTAAGCAAATCCAAGCAAGGAGAAGCAACAGCAACTCCGGCGGTGAGCTGAGCTCACAGTGGCCGGATGGGTGAGTGGCGGCTGTGGCTCGGCCTGGGAAGAAGCTAGGGTGGTGGGGGTGTGATGGTAGGGAGGAACGGCGCTCGGCGTGGCTGATTTGACGAGAAATGGGGCTGGTCGTGGTGCTGGAATGGAGAAGCAAGAAGCAGAAGCAGTAAAAACAGAAGCAAAAGAAGCAGTAGCAGTGGTCAAGAAGCAGTGGTGAAGCAGAAGCCACGAAGCATCATGGGCAGCAGTCAACCAGAAGCAGAAGCAGTCAGCAACGCAGAAGTCAGCGGCAGAAGCAGAAGACAGTAGCAAGTCAGCAGAAAATGCAAAAGTCAGCAAGCATGGGTTCAGTAGAAGAAATCAGCAGCAGCGTGGGGTTTGGTCAAGAAGTCAGTGGGGTCAGCAAGCAGAGGCAAATGTCAGCAGAAGCAGTAGCAAGCCAGAAGCAGAAGCAGCGGGGCAGCAGCACGTGAAGGACGTGGGGGGAGCAGAGGAAAAATCAGCAAGCATAGGGTGTTCGGTGGGAAAGGAGGAGAAGAGAGAGAGAGGGAGGAGAAAGTCAAACTCATCGAGTGTGATTTAACGGCTCATATTCAATCTCGATGACTAATCTAACGGCCACCAAAAATCCTAATTATAAATTAAGAAAAAGCCAAAAGACATTAAATAAAATAAATCTAGAGGGAGGTATACTAGTCCAAATTTGTACACGGTTGAAATTTCACTTGTCCACTGTTCCTGGTAATCTCGAGATTGGCCACAATAATATCGACACCGTCCAATTTATTTTGTCTCGAAACTCCCGAAAATCGACTGCCAAGTTCGGGGTCTAAATAACGGCCAAATTCGATCGAGTGCGATTCTAGCAAAATCTCTATTTAAAAAAAAAAACAAGAACCCGAGAGTAATCAGTTCCCAGACGAGATTCTATTATAAGCGCACTGATGAATTACACGTTTTATAAATCCCAAAAATGGGTCAAAATTCGGAATGTCACAATCTGAGTCCAAGGAGAAGGATCTTTTTTAAGCCTTTGATGAAGTGGTTTGCAAATTATATTAATACAGGGAAAGAAATCAATAATGTAATTTAAACTTTCAAGAAATCTCATTAGGGAATTTTTCAAAAAAAATAATGGATCGTTCAAAAGGAATGATGGTCCCTTGGTGTATGTAATGGCCAAGAAATCGAATCTTTGTTTTAAAAAGAGATAATTTGGTAGGTGAAACTACCAAACCATTTTGTTTTACTACATTTATAAAATGGTTAACATGTTTAAAATGTTTTTCTATGGAAGTAGAAAATATTAAAACATCGTCAATGTAAACGATAATATAAGTAGAACAATGATTAAAAATATCATTCATTATTCTTTGAAACTCAGAAGGAGCATTTTTTAAACCAAAAGGCATGACATTCCACTCGTATTGGCCAAAAGGAACAGTAAAAGCTGTTTTGTACCTGTCCTTTTCGTTAATTTGGATTTGCCAGAATCCTGATTTCATATCAAATTTTGAAAAGATTTTTGCATCATAAAGTCTATTTAACAAATCATTTTTATTGGGGATTGGATATCTAATCCATTTTAAAGCAGTATTTAAAGGTTTGTAATTAATAACCAATCTTGGAACTCCTCTTTCTAATTCAGCATTTTTGTTGACATAAAAAGCAGAGCAACTCTAGGGAGACTGGCTTTTTCTAATAAGTTTCTTTTCAAGAAGTTCTTGTGTTTCTTTTTGGTAGAAATTGAGAACCTCATGATTCATTTGAGAAGGCCTAGCTTTGGTAGGAATATTTTTTTCAGAAAACCTTGGTTCATAAGGTAAATCTACAATATGACTCTTACGAGACCAGAAAGCATTAGGAATATTGGAACATATAGAATTTTTAATTTGATTTTCAAGAAGAGAAATCCTTTTTTGAAGGCTTGGCTCAGAAAGATTTTTGTCAATTCTTTTGTATTCAAGATCTTCTTTTAGAAATTGAAGATGAGTTTCTTTGTCTTGGACGATATGATTAATATCAGAAATGGAATAGTCTTGAAGCGAGTTCAAGTTTCTGATTTGGGGTTTAGAAATGAAATCAAAACATATCCTTTTTCCCAAGGTTTTTGTTTCGATTCCCTTTTCAGTAACCTTGAAAGGTAAAAGTAGATTAATAAAATGATATCCTAGAATGACACTCTGTCTCATGTCTTTTACGAGTAGAAAATGAGTTTTGAAAGAGACTTGGTCATTGATAACTTCTGCCTCAGGTATTTTGAAATTAATATTCAATTTATTTTCAGATGCAGATCTGAGGGATTGTGAAGTTTTCTCAAAATATTTGGTTGGAATGAGACCTTCTTTGATACAATTAAGGTATGCTCTTGTATCAAAAAGGGCTGTGGTATTTAAGATAAATTGATTTTGTACTTTTATGGAAACATTAATAATCCATTTTCTTGTGATTATTTCAGAAAGCGTTAAAAGGAAATCTGCATTTGAGGGAGAAGAAGTTTGTGAAATATTTTCTTCAAAGTCTTCTTCCTTTTGTTTTCCTTTTGAATTTTTTGATCAGATGTCAAAAATATCTTTTGGCATTATAATCTGGGCAGCTTTGAGCTCTTGTATAACTTGTTTTTGTTTATTGATTTCCTGAGTGAGGTCACTTATAGAAATAGGTTTAAAATTTGTCTTTTTGGCTTTTCCGAGTATAGTAGAAATATTGTAAGGGTTATTAGTTTGAAAAGTGGATTTAGAAGCTGATTTTGAATTTTGAAAATTATTCAGATATTTCATTATTTCGGGATCAGAAATTTGGTCAAAGGTTTGCAGAAGAATTTCTTCTTCTTTTGTCAAGACATTTTATCTCAAACTGGGATTCATCTTCATTTTCACTCTCTGAAGTGGATGATGAAGAAGTTTCCAAATCACAAATTTGTAAACCATTTTCGAAACCAGATTCATCAGAAGAACTACTGTCAGTTTCAACCATTAATTGGTTGAGCTGATGTAGAGTTTATTCATCTAAATTTAATTCATTGATTTTTTTACTAACTTTGCAAAAACAAGAAGTATGGCCTTTCTTACCACAATTATAACAAGTAATATTTTTAAAATCCCTTTTCTTTGGTTTTTTCGTTTTTTCAAAATTATCTTTTTCTTTCTTTTTAAAAGAGTTCTTATGAAATTTTTTCTTGTAGGGTTTCTTATAAAATTTCCTTTTTTCTTTCTTTTTAGAAGAGCAGTCACCAGAACATTTTCTTTTAAAAGATTCAAAAGACGGATCATATTGGGAACAAAACTCTCCTAATCCTTTTTTTAGTGAGTTTTTGTTCCTTTTTTATTTGTTTTTGAAGACGAATATTGGTACATAGCTGTGTTCCAATTTTGTAAATATAAGAGATTAATTCTCCATAAGAAAGATGGTCGTATGGAATTTGATTTCCATATTCTTCTCTTATCTTAATTCGAACTTGTTCTCCTATAAATTTTGATAAACCAGCAAGAAATTTTTCTTTCCAAAAAGATTGATTGCAATTCGTTCTTTGAAGAACTCTTTGCAGAAATATTTCTTTGTACTCTCTGAATTCTCCTAGAGAACGACATTTCATGTTTGACAAAAGGTCTTGATTTTTATTAAGGATGTGAGATGAGTCTCCTAGGAAATGCTAAGATATCGAGAATATCAAAGTATTAACAGCATCCTGAATGGGTTGATCATCATCATCTAGAATGTTTTGACCATAAGGATCAAGTTTATAAGCATTTAAGATTTGAGACCTTTGCTCTTCATTTAGGTAGTTATCCCACCATCCTTTGAGTTGGCCTGTAAATCCGGCTATTAAAAGATATGCAACTGAATGATCAGAAGTATCATGAGTGGTTTTATAAGTGTTTGCAAGCATAACCATTTGAGTCAAAATATTTATGAGATTTTGCTCAGAAACACCATCTATGTTCCATTCATAGATAGCATCGGAAGAGTATTTATTTTGGGTTCTAGAAAGAGTTTCTTCTGTGAGAATGTCTGGAGGAGTAGCTCTAGAATAATAAAGCTTCTGAGGATCTTTCTAAGTAATGCGATTTATCTCAGGGGTTGACTCAGTATCGGATTTATCTAGAAGGTTAAGATGATCGGAAGATTCAATCCGATCGGGAGTATCTTTGACACTAAGGTTTTGTATCAAAGGAGTATCTAGAATTATAGGATTTTTAGAAACTAGAGTTGCTTTTCCTTTGAGAAGTTTTCTTCGGTCTTCAAGGGCTTTAGCAAATTTAATACTAGGATTTTTTGGAATTTCAAAATTCTTAAAAAGAGGGGGTTATAATTCCTTTTTAGTAAGGGTTTGAGAAAAGACTAGAAAGTTACTTTGGACAGAAATCTCTATCCGGTCTAGCTGCTTTCCTATGGTATGAAGATGCTGGTTAGAAAAGTTGTTTTGTTTAACAATCTTCTTGATGCTTATGCCATCTATTTCAGAAGCAGTTTTGAAAGGAGAAGCTATAATTTCAACCTCTCTGTGTTCGATTTTAATCTTTCGAAGAGGAGGATGATTAGAATTGACGATGTGTCCATCATCAAGTTTCCATTTGTAAAACTGATCAAGAATAAAAAATCTAATTTTCTTTTAGGAATACATTTTCAAACCAATCAAAAAAGAATACCTAAGTTTCATGTCGGTACATGTACTTGTAATATTCTCTTTTGATATCAAGAGTTTGACACTGGAAATTTTTAAAAAACCATTCCCTGATTTGTTTGTTTTCAGAGGAATTTGATTCTTTATTCAAAAGTATTTTGTTAGGTTCAAAAGCTATTTCTAAAACGTTGATTTTTGGATCTTCCATTTCAAAAGGAGTTGGATCAGGGAAATCTGAAGTATTCTGATAAACTAGCCTGGAAATTCCTGACCTATTATCTATACCACTGATATTTGGAGAAGGAGGCAGAGGAGCACTTGGAGATGCTTCATCTGGGTGAAAAGGAATATTAGGAGTGTTATTGAAGGGAATGTAGGAATATTATCAACTGACCTTCGGGAAGAAGTAGAGTGCCATGAAGGAATTGACCTAATATCATAGGATCTTCTGGGAATATCAACAGACCTTCTAGAAAATTGGATTGTTACTCTTCCTTCAGGATGTTGGATAATATTTGTTGGTTCAGAATTTTGGATAATTTGCTGGGGAATTCTGTTATCTAATTCTCATTGATCAGGAAGGGTTATTTGATTCCAAGGAATGGTTCTTAGAATTATAACATTGGCTTTAGAAATATCAGTTTGTAAAAGCAAAGTTTCTCTATTGGAATTTAATTTGAAAGCTTTGCTGCCGAATACGGAATTCATAACTTTGTAATAAACTCTGTATATGAGGGCTATAGGAATGGATCCTTCAGCTATTGAATAATTATGAGTTTTTATCTGAAGAGTCAAAGATTTCAAAATATTTTTTTCTTTAAGGGAGACAGTGAGACCAGGATGACTATCAAAATGAATTGGTCAACTGCAAAGACTTGTTTCAACGGTTCCAAGAATGGATTCATCGTATTTTAAAAGTCTGGCATCTCTTAAAATAAGAAGTAAGGAAGTGTCTAAACCTTCTTTGGTAAGAGATTTTGCACCTACTTGAACTAATCCTATATGCATGTAATTCCATTTTTGGGAATGCTTCTTTATAGAATCTTCGTTCAAAAGTTGTATTGAAGCAAAAGAATTAGAAAGCGGGACATCTCTTTCTTCGGTAACAATGACATAGTCATTGTGTCTAAAGAGTTTAAATTTGGAATGTTCATAAATTTTATCAAGTAGTCTTTTGCAATTAATTTGTTAAGAAGATATGAGTCTTCTTCTAGTTCTTTATCACAAATGTCCTCTGATCAAGGATATATATATATATATATATATAATATTGGAGTATGGGTTTTCGATACACAGTTGTTGAAATGCCGGGAGTGCTTCAAACAAGAAGTGTTGTTATTGTGCCGCTCTTGATGTGCAAAGGACTTCATTGTGGAGCTTCAAAGTTAGATAATTACATCCATGTGTTAGTATTTATTTAGTGATTAAATATTGTGGTGAGATTTATATATAATTCATTCGTGAGATTGAGAGATTATTTCATGAGAAATTGTGGGGTTAAACACTGAGTGAGTTTTCTAGCGTAATTGGGGTTTAGGAAACACTTAAAGTGTTTGAGTGACTTGAGTGTGGTTGTAATCTCCGTTGTATCGCTTGATCTATAGTGGAATTCATTGTTGCTCTCCCTGTGGACGTAGGATACTCTGACTGAACCATGTAAATCTGATGTCCGATTTATTTTTCTTATTATGTTAATTTTATTGTTCGATTGCTTGATTTCCGCAGTAAAAGTCATGGCAAGCCTTTGATTTGGCGCAAGATATCGGGAATCTTTACTATTTCGAGCCGTCACTGAGATTAAGAAGTTGAAGATTCTTGGAATGGAGCACATAGGGGAGATTGGTAATGGCTACGTTTAAGTTGTTGAATATCCACAAGTAAATTGAAAAGATAGTGAATTTTGTGATGTATAAAAAATAAGTCTCATATGCGCGTGGCTTTCTCAAAATAAGAAAACGGAAGTTATGTATGCAATAGATAATAAAAAAAAAGGGATTTTGTTGAACAATAAGAAATAGACTCGTAAAGTAAACATAGTAGATAAAATAGATAGAGTATAGAATAAAAAAATTTAAGTTAGTAATTGTATGATACAAATGAAAGATCTTAGTTCACTGATGAATTTAGAATTCGCATTTGTTTTTTGATATTCCATTATCTATATTGGCCAAAAGAAAAAAAACTGATTAAAATCTCCAACATTTTACACTTCAAATGCAATAAGAAATAATAAAAAAAATGGATTTTGCTGAACAATAAGAAAGAGACTCGTAAAGTAAACATAGTAGATAATATAGATAAATTATAAAATAAAGAAACTTAAGTTAGTAAATGTATGATACAACTGAAAGATCTTAGTTCATTGATGAATTTAAATTTTTGCATTTTTTTTAATATTCTATGATCTAAATTGGCCAAAAGAAAAAATTGATTAAAATCTCCAACATTTTACACTTCAAATGGTCCAGAACCGAGGTTAAAAATTAGTTTTGACAGCTAAAAGAGAGGCTAATATAAGCATTAGATACCTACAAAGAAAAAATTGTAATAGCATGATGGGGTTGACAAATCGGGCATTATTATTCTCATACATTGGTAAACAAATTTTGCACTCTATGCTTATGCCATGAGTGTGCCATATGTCGCGCCCCACACTCCTCGGCACGCCACATCCCTTGCCAGGGTTGATTTGAAAGCGATGTCCTAGGACGCGTCGCCGACCCAACATCCAACACAGAGATTTAAAGCGCATGCGGAAGTAATTAAAACCACCCATACAACAAAATACACATGACCGAGGATAGCCACATAACAACGATTACAAATAAACACTTGCACTAATACCGGAAACCAAATACAATATTTAATACAGTCCGATCAACAAAACCAAAATGGGTCAAGGCCACTATTGACAAAAAAGGGGTAAGTGGCATCGGGGGTCAGTCTACTGCTAATGGCGAGGCACTGGTCAAAAAGGTATTGGCTCTATCAAACTAAGGCGAGTGCTAACTCCTATGGTGCCCGGTCTGGGTCGGAATCAAAAGACTCCGAGGATGAAGAGCTATTGGGCATCCCCTCCTCGGACCCTGATGAGTCCGTCTTAGACTCGGCCTCCAGTACGGGGTCCTCCTCAACAGGCTCAGGCTCCTCATCGTCTTGCTCCATCGGCTCCGGGACAGCGTCCCCGTCATCGGGCTCTATGTCCATCGGCTCGAACTCGTCCACCTCGTACTCCACCGGTACACCGTCGGAGATCGCACTCTCCTCGGCTGACGAGCCAGGGTCAGTTACCTTGCCATCCGGCCATCGAGGATACCGGGTGCCCAACCCGGTAAACGGGACATCAAAAGTCCGGAGAGGACCATACTCTCCGAAATCGTCCCTGAAACACCACGCCACGTACTTGTGGATTTGATAGTGTGACTCGCCCATGTCTACCCAAACTTGAGTATAGTACCTAGTATATACTTCCCCGTTCCCTACGGGGTGTATTGTCCTGGTCTACTCTACGTGATGCGGAATCCTAAAATGCACCGGAATGGTAGACATATCAAGGCTGGGGGTATGAAAAAGTGGTTTTATACAACAGTAAGAATAATCTCAGTGAGTAATTCCCTAAACCTAAATTAAGCTAAAGTGCACCTCCTGATGAGTATTAAATACCACACAAATCAAATTATAAACTGACTCAGGCCCTCGGGCCTAAATCTAATTTTACTCGACCCTGCAGGTTAGACGATCTATAAATATAATCACGGCTGTACCATAATGATTAGATTGCGGCACAAATACACGTAACACTTAATCCCGACGTATGTAATGCACGTGCTCATGTTCGCACTCGTGTCATGCCTCAACAATGCATTAATGCATGCTTGCATGCTAGCACTCTGCCATCTATCAATTTCTTCTTCGACTCGCGTTAAACGTATCGGGTCTATTACTTTGAGATCGATCTCTGGCCCGCATTAAACGCATCAGGCTCATGACACATAACCCGCGTAAAACGCATCAGGTTGGTCATCTTCCGATAAACCGGGCATCGTCTCGCGTAACATGCCTCAGGACAGGTTCACTACCCCACGTAAAACGCATCAGGGTTTATTGTGATCACACATTCACAAGCATCAATTTTTATCTAAACCCCGCGTAAAACGCATCAGGGCATTTTAGGTGATCACAATGCACATGTCACTCGGGCACACTTGTAAATGCACATGTCGTGCCAATGCTCATGACACACATCCATGACTGCAATAATCACATTTGGGTAATCACACATTTCACAAAGAGCAAGTAATATCACCACACCACTTGTTCAATTCGTCGCACAATATGCTCATACCACAATTCATTACACCCAACCACATATTAGTACAACTATGGAAATCAATTCAAGCAACTGTGCACGGTGCACAATTCACAAGCATAATCACACAATTAGTTCAACAAGGATTCGCGCATTCGAAGCCCACCAAGCTAATTCATTCCTAGTCCCGCTATACATGCGACATGGCATCATCAAATTAATCACAAACAAGGCTCAATTAGCCAGTCAATTGCACCCTGTGATCATTCCTGATAATTGCACGGTTAAACCTCAAATGGATCGCGCCGCGCCCAAATTAAATCCCGTCATGGGCAGCCACTATACCGCAATTTCTAGGCTAATAATTATCACCAAAATGCTCCATTATGCTCCCCAAATATCATTCTAATCAGCCACCAAATCAGCCATTACCCGGTCTATCAATTTCATCCACTAAGTCCACCATCTCGTCCGAATCTCGGCACCTACGCTTCGCCACATCACAACACTATACGGGCTACTAAACTCCGATTAGTTAATCATTCTTAGTCACCAAAAACACCACAAAACCAGCCCTTAATTATCTCCACAATTTAACCCATAAATTACCCTAATTAACCCCTAAAACCCGTCTAGAAATGCAAATTATCATAATTAGGGTTTAGGGTCAAACTCACCCGATGTCCTAAGCCTCAAACCAAGCTAAACACGTGGCAATGGCGGCTGGACAGCGGCGGTCCCGCGTCGGAACAGTGGCGGCGAGTGGCAACTCCGACGTATAGCGCGAACGGCGGCGACGAATTAGGCGATTCCGCGGCTTAGAGAGGGGAAAGGGACACGGCCAGAGAGTGTGGGACAACTAGACGAGGCTGGGTGAGGCGGTGGTGGCGGCGAGATAGCTCCGGCGGTGGCGGCGGAGTTCCTCCGGCGAAGGGCTGTCCACAGCCAAATAAGAGAGGAAGAGAGAGGGAGGAGTGATGGCTGCGGGTGGACGGCTGCCGGCTGAGGTGAGGGGGGGGGGGGGAGGGGAAACGGTAGTCCACGGCGACGGCGGTCGGGCTTACTGGCGGTGGCGACTGGCGGAGCGGCGCCGGGCGGGGGCGGAGGGCGGCTAAGTGGCAGACGGGCTGGCTGGGTAGAGATAAAGCAGAACCAGCTGGATGGGAGGAGGAGAGAGAGAGTGGGGGCTGCGGCTGGCAGATGGCGTGGTGCGGCGGTCGAGTTGGCTGACGACGATGGCGGCGCGCGGTGGTCAGGCGGCTCGGGCGGCGTCGGCTGGGCTAGCAGAAGCAAAGGCAAAGCAGAGCCAGACGCGGCGGAGGGGGAAGAGAAAGAAGAAGAAAAGAAGAAAAAGGGGAGGGAGAATAAAAGAAAAGAGAAAGAAGGAGAGAGGAGGGAGAGAGAGGGTGTCAGGGGAGTGGTTTGCATGGGCATGGGAAGAAGGAGGGTGTGCGTGGATGGGACGGTTGCATGGGGAGGACGTGCGCGCAGCAGAGAGAGAGAGAGAGAATAGGCGCAATGATGGGGGCGGGGGAGTGCGTGTGCGGCAAAGGAGAGAGGGAGGAGAGAGAAGAGAGAGAGCGAAAATTTGATTTTCGTTTCTCGAGCACGATTCAAAAGACGCGGTTCAAACCAAAAATCGAATTAACGGTCACGATTCAAATCCGGAAAAAGATCTAATAGTCCCCGAAAAAAAAATCCCAAACAATAATATAAGACAATGGGCCAAATAAAATAACTAAAAAACATACTACGAGGGAGGTCTACCAGTCCAAATTCGTATCCGATCGAAAATTCACTTTCTCATTATATCCGACAATCTCGACGCTGGACACAATAATATCGACATCGTCCAATTTATTTTGTCCCAAAACTCCCGAAAATCGACTGTCAAGTTTGGGGTCTAAATAACGGTCAAATTCGATCGAGTGCAATTCTAGCAAAATTTCTATTTTAAAAACAAGAACCCGAGAGTGATCAGTTCTCAGGCGAGATTCTATTATAAGTGCACTGACGAATTACACGTTTATTAAATCCCAAAATTGAGTCAAAATCCGGGATGTCACACCATAAATAAGTTCATCTACTTCAGACATAAACTACTGAATCGTTCGTGAGTTCAAACCTCTCTACAAATTGCACACCTGAAAAGTGAAAATCTAAAGAGAAAATATTCATCATTAATGAGCCTCTTCAGAGACACTAGATGGGGGCAACAGAAACCTCGTCGTCCTTGCTCAAAAGATGAATAAACTAAAAGGAAGTACGTCTAAGAATTAAAGTATTAATTTTACCGGAAGTGATAGAAATGCACTACTGTTTACCGGAATCAACCAGTGTTTTGCTCTCCGACCTTCTATGGCAATTTAGAATCCATTAACATCCGCAGTTAATTAGAAAACATATTAGCAAGCTAAAATCTAGAATTAATGAATCAATTGATTATTTGTTGGGAAATAAATCAGATCACAAGAGAACTTCTCGTATTTTCTTAGAATCGCTTAAAGGAAGCCCATTTTGAAATTCTTGCATTTGCTTACAATGTTGAGCTATCATTAAGGATCGCTAGACGGAAGGATCGCCAGTTCTTGCAAACAATTGCATTATCTCTTCAAATTGATAAGATTTTCCTAGGATGTAGGAGCCTAGGAGGTTTCCCAGACAAAGCCCGTTCCATTTGAGCCTTTCGCAACCTAAGAAAGGCAACAACTTGAGCGGGAGTTGGAGTCCCATTAAAGATCGGCAAATAAACCAGCGATGGGCATTCAGTGAAGGTGTTGGACTCCGATGTTTTAAAGATCTGCCGGAACAATGAACCAATTATGATAGACATTCTGGACGAAAAGGAAAATATGAGATAAATATTTAATTCAAAACTGTCTCTGATTTTTAATAGAAAAACTAGTGGGATGTCTGTTTATACAAAAATTTTCGGTAAAAGGACACTATAAGTGTCATAAGTTATGTACGATACTTACTTTAGTGCCAAAAATTTTCGTTGGCTCACTTAAATGCTAAATTGGAGGAAAAACGATCACTTAAGTGCCAAAATTTTTTTTTGGATCATTTCAGTACTAAAATTTTTGAAAAACGATAACTTAAGCGCTAAAATTTTTGAAAAACAATCATTTAAGTGTTAAAAATTTTGAAAAATGATAACTTAAATGCCAATTTTCGACGAGCCGCATCAGCTTCAGAAATTAATAAAAAAACGTCACGTCGGATTTCCGGCGAAAAATTGTATACGGCATAGGAGTTGACACATAAGTGATCGTTTTTCAAAAATTTTAGCACTAAAGTGATTAAAAAAAAATATGGCACCAAAGTGAGTGCCATACACAACTTATGATATTTGTAGTGCTCTTTTGCCAAAAATTTTCACACAGCATAACTCGTAAGCATTATCGAAAAACTTTGATGAACAAGTAACTACTTCTATTTGTCCTCGGGCAAATAGATTGTCCTTACAGTTTTTCTAAACAAATTACAGAAGGACGATTCTGCCATTCCATAGTGCAAAAATCGGATCACTGTTACCTACCGCTTCTGGTAAGAGGCGAAAGACGTTGGTAACTATCAAATTCTGTGGCTAACAAAACTTTGACCAGAACTCATGTATTGGTAAGTCAACAACAAATTTAAGAAAGTATCTACAGTTACTAGATTGTTTTAAATTACCAACTAATTTAATAATTTACCGATATTTTTAAGTAACTTTTAAAGTTACTAAAATTTTATAGAAAACTAGTAAGATGCCCCGTGCGTTTATATTGTTTTAAATGTTAATACCGATGTGAATTTTTCGCAAGAGAAATATGATATATGCAGAAAATAGTAACAAAATAAATATCCACATTAATCAAATTCTCAAATGGAGATTACCTGAAACTTTATTTAAAGTTAATCCAAACCTCGTCATGTAGATTTTATCTTCTCAATGAAAGTACTCATAAGACATAAAATTGTAATGTTTATTTAATAATAATATAAGTATATGCAATAATTCGAGCACATTAAATAATATGGATAAAAAAACATGCAAACATACAATAATAATGTAAACTCCTCTCTCTTAATAGCTTTCCTTGATTTTGTCGAATTCTTCACCTTTGTGCCATCGATTTGCCATGGAAAAGGCAAGCAAGCTATTTGTGTGGAATTTTTGTGAGAAGAAGGCTCGAGTGCTAGACGCAGCTCCCTAGTGCATCTGCAGAGGAAGGCTCTTTTATGGAGTCACACTCGACAAGCCTTATTATTATTTTTTTTTGGACATAACAGAGACTTATCATTTTATGTAATAACTAGCCCTCTAGAGAAAGGGGCATCAAAACACAGGATCTCCCATAGAGGGGGTGGTGGATAAGAAACCCAATAACGTGGAAGTGCCTTAACTCTTGAGACCTTTACAACCCAATCTATTAAACTATTTGAATTTCGAGGGCAATAGGCTACCTCAAGACTCTCAAAGAGGGCCATGGAGCCTAAGCATTCTGTGATGAGGGGCTCAACGTCCCACAAGCAAAAAGTGGGATCTTGTAGGAAGCTTATCAAGGTAGAGTTGTCAGTTTCCAGTACAAATTTCTGTCCAGATCGGCTAGCAAAGTGTCGAAGAGCGTGGAGACAAGCAAGGGTTTCAGAGTGAAGGGCGGAGGACACTCGGATTGGTTGTGCAGCTCCTTCGATCAATCTCCCTTCAGAATCGCGGCACACGAAAGCAAAAAATTTCAAAAGCGAGTGATAGAATTGGATGATCAATTTATTTCCCAACTGTTCTACCGCTAGGCGAGAGGACACCCAAACAAGGGGATGTGAAGAGTTTCTTTCCGTTCAGTGATTTCTTACTTTAGGATAAAATAGAATAAAGTAGCTGACCGATGTCTCAATTGAAAGGAAAGGACGGGAATGATTTACATATTTGGAACGAGAAGGAGAGATTTCTTGGATGAAGTGTCCCAATTATATTTGAAATTGAATCTGTTACCCATAAAAATTCTTGAAGTGTTGCTTCTTCTTCCCTCTAAAAATAAAGAAATACTTGTCAGAAATCGTGGATAAGGTTAGTCCAACCACCAGAGACATGAGACCTTTTTGCCATTGTTTGAGAGTTGTCAACCTTGGACCAATTTAAGTAAGACTAGCTTCCTATAAAGATCCTTCACTACACACTTTCTATATGTCTATACATTTTCGGCTGTATGCTATCCAAGAGAAAACAGTAGGTGGTTCAGTCAAAAGCGTTTAGCGCACACTAACTTCAATGATTAGGTAAATAAGCAAGAAAAATCTCTCTCTTTCCATACGCAATTTCGAAAAGAATCTATTTAGCCCATCTCTACTATAAAGTATAGAATCTTAAATAACATTTTTATAATCTATCATTTCAAAAACATAAAAATTAAATCCTCATTTTATGTTTATTAAAAAAAATGTAAGCACATTCATCTTTAAATCATTAAATTATATCACCAATAAGTTTTTCTTCAATTTTCGGTACTCAAGAGTTACCGATGCTTTAAGTCCATCGTCATTATAAGTTTCAGTACTTGTAATATATTGAAAATGAGAAAGGACCTTTTTCTTGAATATGTTTTGTTCGGATCAACGTCAAGTTTCACATAGGAAAGTGCTTAATACTCCCCTAAAACGGGAAGATTCAGCTTATGTTGGTTCATGTAGTTGATCGACATCCTGTAATTAATGCTCTAATCAAATATAAACAATTTAATAGATGCGGATGTTTCTTAAGAACATTAACAAGCATCATCAGAGTTAGTAATTGTTGCATTCAAAGTTTTCAATAATACACATGCATATTCATATTCACATGCCTATAGATATGGATATGTAGAAGATAAGGAAATAAAGACTATTCATTTAAATGCGCACCTTCTTCCTCAGTGCTTGCACGTTGCTTTTGTGCAGATCAAGTCGAGCTAACTTCTCAGAACCTGAGGAAGATGCTGGGATCCAAGGACGACATTCAGGCCACTCAAACCATCTTAGTTCATCAGGAAGATAGATAGGACCTTGGAAAGAGTTGTGCACATTAATCATAATGAGCTTCCTTAACCTTCTCATATTTGTGAGAGCATTAGGACCCATGTTTGTCTTCTCTGGCTTGGGTAATTTTAAAACTACAGACTGTAATGCATCTGTTACCTGCATTTATAGAATTTGCATTGCAATTAATATACAAAGTTAAATCATAAGAGAGCAAAATTAGTATCAACACCAGCAAATATTACCATATGCCTTGACAAAACATCACGAAAATCATCAAAATGCCATAACCTACTGCGTCTTCTAGGATCATAGGGACATTCTTGTTTAACGATATCAATGACCATCAATTGAATCAAGTTTTGCGTCTGTAGGGTCTCTCTCTCTTCAATTATCAAGAACTTCTCAGCAAGAACTTTTACTCCAACAGTGGTGTCAAAGTTGCAAGAGTCGAGAACTTTTATAATATACTCTTAAGATTGCCCCTTGAAGAAACAAGCAATATCAAGGAAGATTTCCTTTGCATAGTCCTCTAGTCCATCGTAACTCAACTTAAGAGCATCATTGATGGTTTTGTCAAAACTTTTGGCGACTTTATGCAATGCACTTTCCCACTCGCGGTCTCCTCTACCACAAAGCAAAAAGCCCAATACCTTAAGTGCTAAAGGAAGTCCATTGGCATAATGCAAAGCCCTATCCACAAGATCACTCCTTATTGTTTTGTTGTCACTCAGAAAAGCGTGTCTGTTGAGAAGTTCAAGAGCTTCACAATGCTCCAGAGGTTTAACTTGATAGATGTGATCTTCATCTATCTCATGAGAAGTTAGCAAATGCTTATATCTTGTAGTAATGATAATCCTGCTTCCTTCACCAAACTACTCACAGTCTCCGGCTAAAGCATTTAACTGTTCTATGTCATTGACATCGTCGAGAATAAGGAGAACTTTCTTGTGGCAAAGTCTATCCTGCATTAAATTAATACCTCCAGAAACACTTGACACTGCTAATCTTTGTCCCAGTAATATCTCGGACAACAATTTTTCTTGCAAAGGAACCAAATCATTGGGATCTTTTGAAGCTTCCCAAATATTTTCCAAAAACACGAACCCTCAAATTGTCTAAAAATAGCATTGTAAAGGGCTTTACCTAAAGTTGTCTTCCCTACACCTCCCGGTCCCCATGATCCTATCATGAGAACATCGTTATTAGACTCAAGATTTAACGTTGATTCTAGCTCTACCACTCGCAGATGTATCCCAACTGGATGCTTAGCAACATGTAAGGGTCTTCGGTCTAGCTGCCTAGAGATCTCCTTCACAATTCTCTTTATAAGTTTCGCTTCAACTCTGACAAAAACCGGAAAAGTACTTGACATATTGATTCAGCGGTTAAAAAAAAAATGGAGACGTGATTCAACATATAAAAAAAGGGTTAATAGCAAGAAAAATCCTAAATTGGTACATTTGTGATAAATTTACCTCAAGCTAATTTTTTTACTACAAAAAACCTAAAACCGGTACACCTGTGACAATTTATCTTGAATTATTTTTTTGATCACCAAAAACCCTACACTAGTACACTTGTGACAATTTTATCCCGAACTAATTTTTTGATCACCAAAAACCCTAAATTGGTACACCTGTAACAAATTTACCCTCCATTAGTTTCCATTAAATTTCACCGTCAAATTACTAAGTTTGATAACACGTAGTAGTTAATAGATGTATCAGTTTGGGATTTTACTCATATGTTTGTCACAAGTTTACCAATTTGTAATTTTTCGTGATATTAATCTAATTTAACGAATACTAACGAAGGGTAAATTTGTCACAAATATACCAGTTTAGGGTTTTTAGTGGTCAAAAAATTAGTTTGGGGTAAAATTATCACAGATGCACCAGTTTGGGTTTTTGGTGGCAAAATTTATTTGGGGTAAAATTATTACAAGTGTATAAATGTGGGATTTTTAGTGATCAAAAAAATACTTTGAGATAAATTTATCATAGGTATATCAGTTTGAGGTTTTTTGTGGTTAAAATATTAGTTCGACGTAAAATTATTACATGTGTACTAATTTGGAATTTTTTATGATATTAACCTTATAAAAAATAAGGACAAAGTAGTGCGTCACATCAATTACTACTTACCTATCATTCAAGTGCCACCTAGACAAGCTACTAGCGTCAAAAAAAGCCTTCTTCCGTCTCTTCACTTTGTCCGAATCCTTCCAAATTTGAATTCGTGCTTAGCCATAGCTCTCCCATAACTCTCTCTCCCCCCTCTCACTTCTCTTGGTTCCACTTTGTAGAACACTAGCAACACAATCAGATCCTTTGTACCTTGCACTCCATAATTTTTTACACCTCTTCGAAACACCACAGTGAAGAAGCGTGGTCCTCGGAGAAAACAATGATTGCAATCCATGATTCCTCAATTGCCTTCATAAGCACCGGTGATATACGCTCTCTTTTCCCCATTTCCTTTCGGTCGATATAAGTGAATATACCATTCTAGTGTAGAGCTGTGTATAGGTAACTAAGGAAGTTGTTGTGAACGTCGGTGTCTCTTAAACTTAAGAAGACATCGAAATTCCTTTTACGTTTCAAAGAAGAGAAGAAGCCATTAGTATTGGGTAAAACGAGGCAGGTGCTGCTGTGTTTGCTTGGAATTTTGGAAAATGAAGGTGCTGATGGATGAACCGAGATCTTAAAAGGTAAGCTACTCCATAGGCTCCCCCAATAAAATCCTTGGTTGTGGCTTCCAAGAAGTGGCATTCGCAGTCAATGAGATTTTGTTTAACATTGGCGCTTCTCGGTATCTTCTTTATAGCCAGAGGCATGAGTTTCTTTGTCGTGGGTCAACAATGAAAATTATATTAAACTTTCAGCTTTGCGGGGCAAAGCAAATGAGAGGGATTGGGGAATTGGAGAGAAGGAGGCGGTGCCCAGTGCGCTCACCGCAAGAAGGCTCTTCCTCATAACTAGCTTGTAGTGCTGCCATCACCTCTATGGGGTCTTTTATGTTTAGAAATTCATAAATTTTGTTATCCTTTGAACTTTAATGAATGAAGTGAATAGTTTTCCAACCAAAAAAAAAAAACAAGCTCGGCTCGGGAATCTATGCCAGAGAACCGAGGTACAGCGGCACTGGGAACAACAAGCAAATGTCGCTAGCGTGATTTGTTGCATACTACTATTTTGGTAGCAATAATTCGTATGATTTTTTTATATGCCTTTCATGATTCACTTACTAGAGATAAATCAGTATACAAGGGGAATGAAGAAAATCCAAAATTAGAGTGTGCGCCTATTGGGTAACTTGAGAGGATAACTTTGACGTGTAAATCAATTGTAATATCCCGCACAAGATGCACTAGTCATGCAAGTATGAACATACTTGTGCTGATTTGAAAGAAGGATTTCGGTCTGAGTATGTCTTCACCAATAATCGGTACATCACATTTTCTAAGCATTAGGCATTCTAGTTACAAATTGGATAAGGATTACCCTTTTCTTTCATTGCTTGGGCATGAGAATAGATCAAGCTTTTTGTTTAGTTGAAAGTACTAAGGTTGGTTCTAATATATAAATTCAAATAAATAATTTTTTTTTCTAGAAGAACACCTTTTAATGATTAAATGGCATGCCAATAGTTTATTTTCTATTACTTTGAAGCGAAGGATCTTTCGCTCGAGTAGGGCCTTTTTCAATGGATGCTTTTTTTGGAATTCATTTGCTTAGTTAGGTTATTCCCTGTCCATTCAAAGTGTAAGTCATTTTCAAAAGAATTGGACACTTCAGACGAGACTTTGTAGGAAAGACTTTGTCTAGCTATGAAAGAACACATTCCATTCAAATTATTTAGTCCAAAAGAGTATTTCCGCGTTTGGACTTATATGAAGAATGGCACTTCGAAAGTGTTAGGCATCCACTAATGTTGGATGTAGTGGGCATTGCGGCTAGAGTTTAGCTTATTTTGTTACTATCTAAATTCATGTTACATATGAATATCACTAATGTTAATTGAGCGCACTAATTCCATGTGATTTGATGATTTTTCCTTTTTTTTTCTTTTTCTTTTTTGCTTGGTCAAAAGCCCAAGAGAATGTTTGCTCATCACTTTCGTGCTACCTTCACTCCACTCGACTTCGCTCCATGCAACTTCGCTCTGGAAAGAAAAATGATTAAGCTGATATTGATGGTGTTCGATCGTTTTATGACAAGGAATATCTTTCATTGAAATTTTGATTTTCGGTTTTTATTAAGATAGGTTATGTGGCTTGATTTCTAGGAGAGTTGTGGTAAAGAAGGAAACAAAGTGTGGCACAAGGTTATATGAAACAAATATAATTCGAATGGATTGAAAATGGATATGAGATCAACAAAGTTCTAAGCTATATTACAATACTCCTATGAAAGTTGTAAAGGACTTGAAAGTTAACTAGAGTTGCAGGAAGTTGTAAATGCAGGAAGTCAAGATTCAAAGGAAATTAAAGTGCATATAAGCTTGAGTGTTTTTTGCATTGTCGTCAGTCCCTCTCTCTCTTTCTTTCTTATGAGTATTTGTATCTTCTCATATCCTGTAGCTGCTCGTCGGTTACTTCCATGTTTTCAAACTTTGAATTTTGACACTTTCAATAATTGCCTTTTCTAACCACGTTTTTCCAGTTTTATTGTTTGTTAAAACTTGATCTCAACCGCTGGGACGACTTTAAATTTGGACAGGTAACTCCCCACAATATGCTCATGCTCACTATCTCCGCTTTTTGCTCATAACTTCCTGCTATCATGATTTACGTGGCTGGGCTGTGATTCATCTTTACCGATTTTCTATAATTTCGGTATATTCCCGAAGTGTAAACTTCCCAAATTTTGGGAAAGAGTCAACGTCCCAAGGCATAAATGCTCCAACGCTTTTTTTTTTTACTCCCGAACTATGACTTTCCATGTTTCAGTAAATATCCTGATCTTCATCAACTACCGAATTTGGGATATGATGCCACTCATGCTTGCTTCCCAGCATGTTTCCAAATTTTATCCAAACGTATTTTGGAAGATAGCTGATTTCCATTATACACCAAATTCAAAATTAAAGCCAACTCAGTGTCTATGCTGATTCTTATTTTGGTGTCAACAGATGCCCCATTTTAAAAGGATTAAAAGAACTTTTAATTCTTTTAAATGTCAGAAAAAAAGGGTACTTACTTTTTACTCTCGCTGTCGTTTCGTCACCTCGCTTCACGCACTTGTCCTTTCGTCTTCAAAACACTTCTTCTAAAAATCATTCCTTTCTTCGTTCCTCTGCATCCTCAACTTCTCAACTCTCTGCAACTTCTCGACTCTTTGCAATCTCTCCTAACATTTGTCTAAACCTAATAGCTTGCAAAACTTCCAAGGATCAACCTCTTTCTTTTTCTACATCAGATGCCCTTGACCGTTACCATCTGCTCCAAGATTCTGAGGATTTCAATGAAGAATTTCATCTGCTCTTTGTGGAAAATGACTACGAACATTCGTATATCCTTGGCCTAACAGTTCACAATCACTTCTCTATTCCAAAATGCCTGTCAAGCTACTTCCCACATCACCAATTTGAGGTACTTTCGGTCCACGAGTTTTTATTTTGGCATATCAGTGGCATTCTCGTCCCCTTCATCTTAGCTCTTTTTTTGATTTTGAACCCGATTTCTACCAATGGTATCTTTGACTTCTTCCTTCTAAGGGTTCTCTTTGGGATACCCTTTTGATTCATAATGCTCTACGTTTTAGCTGCTTTGAATACAACTTGAATTATGAACTAATCGAAGCATTGTCTTGTTTTTGGTCATCTTCAACTAATTGCTTCTTTTTTCCATTCTCTTATATGTCGGTAACTTTACTTGACGTATATTGCCTTACTGGGCTTTCTCCTTTGGGTACAGACCCATCTACCCTATCTCCAGATTCTCGCTCGATGCTTGGTAGATTGTCTAATTCTGAAATGGCCTATGGGGCACTCATTAAGAAATACTTTAAGAAGGAAAGTTTAGTTACCGATGAGGAGCACACTGATTTTCTTTTGTATTGGTTATGTAAATTCCTTTTCTGCCACCCCATAGTTAGGGTCTCGAATGATTTTGTTGCTATTGCCTCTGCTTTAGCTTCAGGGAACTCACTTGCTCTAGGCAAAACAATGTTAGCCTTGCTATATCGGGGTTTAGCCCTTGCTTCTTCCTCCATTGCTTCAGACAAAGTTAGTGGAGTGTTTGGTGGTCGTCTTTGGCTTTTTCAAGCATGGGCAGCTTTCTATTTCCCTGCTTGATTTTTCAAGGAGCAAGTTCTCCAACCCCTTTTGGTTTCCATTCCTGACCAACCAGTCTGCCAGGCCTTGAGTAGGAAATTGATCTCTGTCTCCAAAGAGCCATCTTCTTATTTTCGGTACTTTATTTCTCAAATCTATTCTATTGAAGAGAACCCATATTCCTTCTCTCCTTTCTTTGTTCCCCAATTCAAGTCCTACCTTCCTGCTTTTCAGAAAATAGAAGTGACCTCTGGCAGACTGTCCTGACCTCTGTTGATCTCCCTGTGAGATTTTCAATAGAAGGTAAATGCATTGCTGGCTTTGAAATTTACTCTCCCCAGTATTGTGCTAGACAACTTGGGTTGATTCAAGGGGTTCTTGTTTTCACCCTTTATACTTTCTCCTTTGCTTCTTTCGATAAAATATCCTACAAGCTGAAAGATGATCAACCTTTTATTGAGCTGACCACACTGGTACAGGGTATTTACCGATTGTCTCGTGTTGGCAAATTTACTGGATACCCCTACTGTTCTTCAGTTGATTTCGACCTCTGGTGGGATGGTTATTGAAAGAATGTATTTCAGATCATCTAGATCAGATTCTTTTGAAGATAAGGGATGTTGTTCTTCTTACAGTACCAAAATCAATTGAAGCTACAAATGTGCCTTCAACTAAACTAACAGAGCCTTCTAAAGGTAACTTGATTCTGCTTTCTAATATATATATGTATATATCTTGTTTTATACCCAACCTTCAATCTGACTTCTTATTATTATAATGAGCAAGAAAAGGAAAGCTTCAGACTCATCTGCTCCAAAGAAAGTACCAGCAAAATGTAGTGTTAGGAGAGTGATTATTCGATCCTTAGAGTCACCTCCAGAGAGTTCTCTAGCAGTGAATCAATCTCCAGAGCCCACACTTCGAGCTATGATAAAGCCGCACACTCCGAAAGGTAACTCTCGTGCTTTACTTTTGGAGGCTACTAACGTATATATTAGCACTAACTTGTTTATCTTCTGATCAATCCAGGAACTCTTAAGACCTATCAGTCCAGTGTTGCTTCTCCTGTTTCTCTTCCTAGCAAGACTCCTGCCACATTAGCTTCCAACCATTTACCAGTGATCCTTGCTCCTATGACAGATGTTAATGTTGAGTTGGTTCGAGAACAACCCTCTATTCCAGATCCCAAAGAGAGTATGCCAACAAAGGATACTTCTGCCAATGTTGTGGGATCTGAAAAAGATCTTCCTCCAGCTCTCATCGGTAAATGTTATTACCCTTTGTTTGACTCAAGATTTTTATGCTGTTGTCTAATAGACATATGCCAATATCTGCAGTTACTGATGAACCCACTTTTGTGCCTCAAGAGACTCCAATTTCCAAACGAGCATCGAGTGTGCCATTACCACCTGCTTTTTAAGCAATTACTGTTTTACCTCCCTCAACATCTTATACTGTGCCCAATCCACCTGCCAAGATAGAAGTATTTTCTCAATCTAAACAGGTGGAGATGGAGAGGATATTAGAAGGTACTCATCCTAGCTCTTCAACAGTTCCTGATTCTTTAGAGTCTTCAGCTCTATCAATGTCTACCGAAATTCCCAAAGAAGTAGCCAAAGCTAAGTGGGAACAGCTCCTTAACTTGTTAGAACCTGGCTATAGGAAATTGATCAATGACTCTGATAAGGAGCGCCAAGCGAGGATTCTCTTCCAGGAAATATGCTCTGGTAATCCATCCTTCATATTATCTGAATCTTTCCAGCACAAGATTGACCTTTTTGCTGTTGGTTTTGTGGACGTTGTGACCATAATTAAAGTTAACCTTGTTCAACTCCCTCGTCTTCGCTTTGGGGAAAATCGAGGATTGGCAATCCAGTATGAGTTAGCTCGTAAGCGTGAAGATGCTCGTCTTTTCTACAAACATTTTAAAGTTGAGGAGAGCAAACTTCAATGCTTGGAAACCAGGAAAGCAGAGCTTGAGGCAGAGCTGAGGAAGGTGGTTACCCAAATAGAAGAGCAAAAGCTCACAGTCTCGAACTTCTGTCCTACACTCAGGCACAAGATGAAGCAATGTCGGGTGTTGGAGAAAGAATTTGATGCTACCACTAGACTGGTTAGGGTCCATGAGAAGAAGAGAGCATAAATTATGGACGAAAACCATAGGCTCGAAACTGAGTTAAGAAATTTTGTAATTGAAGCCAAGGCTCTATTGGTCAAATGGAAATGAAATAAAAAACCTACTTGCTGGATTCTATTTTGGTCTCCTTTACATTTACTTAATTGTGGAATGTCACGACAATGCAAATTCCCGACGCTGTATCTTGTCCAAATCAATAATTCAACCCTCTTAACCAAATGTTAAACCTAATCTCCATTTGGTTCCTTTGACATTTAAACCAACTCAAAGAAAATTGTTCCATTGCAACTTTCATAATTGAAAGGTCGAACAATAACCTTCCTTTTCACTTATCCTTTCTGAAATTACTGACTACTGACTTAAAAACCGTTTATCTATATGCATGAACCACGTTCTACCTTTATCTCATTTCCTCGAAAGAAACTCTGGCTCATTACTGCCCACGATCTGCTCCATATCCTTTACCTTTATAACTGCTCAAGCTTACCAAATCTTTCCTGGGAACTTACTGTCCTGTTCATGATGTCTTCACATGGTTCTTCATTTCAATTACTTTTTTGGTCCCGATCACAAAGATGTCGTATTACCCATAAAGGTAAACTTTCCATTGAACATTACCAGGTTTGAGCTTTGACAACTGTTTTTCATTTCCTTTAACATGAACAACTTGTTTATCTACCTTACCAAAAAAAAAAAAAAACAACTTGTTTATCTAACTACCTATAGGTGATTGATCTTTATGGAGGCGACTACACGAATTGCTGTCCCAAGGACATCATGTTTTATTATTGAACCACAAGCATAAGGTAGAAATTACCGATTTGACAAACTTCTTCAGATCCAAAGTATTTCTATATGCAGATTCTACCTTCTTGGACCTGGTTTGGGAGCTATGCTTTTTATTCCCTGCTAGCTTTGATGAATTCGAACATAATGTGAGGGAAATTTGGAATTTAGAACCTATTATTGTGGAAGCTGACGCTCTTCAACTTCAAATTGAGGAGGAGTCTTTCCGATTGCGAAACTCCAAAGAGAAATATGCTCAAGAAGAGAAATATACTCAAGCTCAGGACTCCTGTGCCCATGCTAAAGATGACGTTAAGATGACACGTCGACTTCTCAATTTCCTTTGCAATCATCATTATGTGGAGCAAAGGATTCTCAGAGATGAAATTTCTCATGTTAAGTCTATGATTGAAGTTTCTTCAAACAAGTACAGGCAATTGTTTAAAGAAGCTTGGGAGAGGTTTGAAATTGTTCGCTTCCATTCTCGTCACATGGAGTATCACGAGGAGCAATAATCTAAATTCCAACAGGATCTTGTCTTACATTCTATTCATGTAGCCTAGAACCTTAAACTTGTTAATGATTTGCAGATCTTTGTAACCAAGATTAGCATGTACTTTCATTTCTAATGAATGGACTAATCTCCTTGTGTTTCCCAAATTGATGGATGATATTTCTTCAGGAATTTCCCATTTACAGAACGTGACGGTTCTTTTCCATTAACATCCATCAACCTATATGCGTTTCCACTAAGCACTTCAGTAACTAAATATGGGCCTTCCCAATTTGATGACCATTTACCGAATTCCCTGTTTTGGAGATTAAATGGCAAGATTGTTTTCCACACTAAATCCCCCACAACAAACTGCTTAACTTTAATTCTCTTGTTAAAAGCTTTGGCTACTCTTCTCTTTTGTGGAATCAACTAATCTAAAGCAGCCGTACAAACTTCGTCTAGTTCGTCCAAATTTATGTGCATCTAATCTTTATAGTGTTTAAGCAACATTTCACTCTGCAATTAGACTCTTAAAGATTGTACTGTTATCTCCATTGGTAAAACTGCTTCTTGTCCATATGTAAGCATATAAGGGTTGACACTTGTACTTGATCTTCGTGATGTTCCATATGCCCACAATACTGTCGACAGTAAAGTATCCCATTCCCTTAGATTTTCTTCTAAATGTTTCTTGATCAGGCCAATAGCGACCGTATTAGTAGCTTCAGCTTGTCCGTTTGCCTAGGGATAATATGGTGTGGAATAGATCATTTTGATTCCTCTTGATTATGCAAATTCCATTACTTCACTTCTAGTGAACACTGTTCCTTGATCCGTAGTAATTGACTCAGGCAAGCCAAACCGATGAATTATGTTTTCTTCAATAAACTTGATCACAGTTTTTTGTAAAATAATCTTGTATGGTATGGCTTTCACCCACTTCGTAAAGTAATCCGTAGCCAATAAAATATAACTGTACTTATGAGAAGAAGGTGGATAGATCTTATCTATTATGTCCATTGCCCATCCTCTAAATGGCCATGGCTTTATAATAGAATTAAGCTCCATAGTAGGTACATGTTGCAACGGTCCATGTTTTTGACATGAAAGACATACTTTGGCGTAGTTGATACAATCCTGCATCATTGCTGGCAAAAAATATCCTTACATTTTTAATAGCCATTTCATCTTGATTCCTGCTTGATGAGCTCCACATATGCCTTCATGTGCTTCTGCCATAACCAATTTTGCATTATCTTCATTAAGACAATGTAAGAGCAATCCATCTGAGGATTTTCGGTATAATTCTTCTCCTAATATGACATATTTCTGGGCTTGTCTCATCAGCTTTCGATCTCTTGAATTTGGATTCTTCAAATATTCGATGATAGTTTGTCTCCAATCCTCTTCTCGAACTACCTTACTAACTGCTATCGGCATCATTTTTTTTTCAGTAGAAGGTACCGACAGTGTTATAGTAGTTGTGATGTCTGCCAACTCTTTTGATATTCGGTACCCATAAGCTACTTGAGCCAACTCATTAGCCTCGAAATTCATGTCTCTTTTAACATGGACTATTTCGTACATAATTGCTCTAATTGCTTCTTGGCTAGATAGTAATAACCAATCAAATTTTCATTTGAGTACTGGTATTCTCCCTTTAACTGTTTCACCACCAATTGTGAATCACCAAATATTTTGACAAATTGTGCTTTCAACTCAATCAATATTCCCAAGCCAATAATCAGTACTTCATATTCAGCTTTATTATTTGAATATTCAAAATCTAACTTGCAGACGCACCTTGTAAGTTTCCCATTGGGAGAAATTATTATCAATACAGCTCCATCCATACTCTTAGCACGCGATCCATCAAAATACATAGTCCATGGAGCACTTGATTGAGGCTTTGCTCATTTTCTTCCATTTGTAAACATGGGTATTCAGTAAAAAAATCAACAATGGCTTGGCCTTTTATTGCTTTGATCGGCACATATATCAAATCAAACTCAAACAAGATAAATGTCTATTTGGCTATTCGCCCTTTTAGAACAGGTCGGGATAGTATATATTTTATTATATCAGTCTTACTGATCACATGCATTGTAGTTGGCAACAAATAATGTCTTAACTTCATACAAGCAAAGTATAAAGATAGACATAATTTTGCAATTGTTGTATATCTTTTTTCAACATCAGTTAATGCCCTACTCAAATAATATACCACTTGTTCTTTTCCATTCTCATTCTCTTGTGCTAACATACTCCCGATAGTTGCATCGGTAGCCGATAAGTACAATTTCAGTGGTTTGCTTGCTTTCGGCGGCATTAATTTAGGAGGATTCATGAGATAGGCTTTGATCAAATCAAACGCCTTTTGTTGTTTCTCTTCCTATATAAATTTGTCCTGATTTTTAAGACACAGAAGCTGTGTCATTGGCTCCATTTTATCAGACAAATTGGTAATGAATCTTCTAAGAAAGTTTATTTTTCCAATCACCATCTGCAATTGCTTCTTTGATGTAGGATGGGAAAGCTCCATGATAGCCCTTGTTTTGTTCTTGTCAATTTCAATTCCCCTCTAATTGACCAAAAATCCCAGGAAATTTCTTGCTCGTACTCCAAAGGCACACTTGGTTGGATTCATCTTCAATTTGTACTTCCTTATCCTAATAAATGCCTGCTCGAGATAATCCAGATGATCTTCTTGGGTTGATTTAACCACCACGTTGTTAATATAAACTTCTAAGAATTTACCGATCATATCATGAAAAATAAATTTCATTGCCCGCTAGTATGTAGCTCCTGCATTTTTCAATCCGAAAGGCATAACTACCCACTGAAAAGTCCCAATCGCACCAGGACATCTAAATGCTATCTTCGGGACGTTTTCCTTAGCAATAAAAATCTTGTTATAACCTGAATGACCATCCATCGAGGATAACATCTCATTTCCCAACGCCGAGTCTACTAACATATCTGCCATAGGAATTTGGTATTCATCCTTTGGAGTGGTATTATTTAGATCTTGAAAATCAATATAAACTCTCTGTGACGTTCCGAATTTCGACCCATTTTTGGGATTTATAAAACGTGTAATTCGCTAGTGTACTTATAGTAGGATCTCGCTTGAAAACTGATCACTCTCGGTTATTGTTTTAAAATTGAGATTTCGTTAGAATCGTATTCGATCGAATTTGGCCGTTATTTAGGGCCTAAACTTTGGTGTCAAATTGTTCAGAGTTTCGTAACGAATTTAATTGGACGGTGTCGATATTATTGTGGCCAGCGTTGGTATTGTTAGGAATAGTGGAAGAGTAAAATTTTGACCGGGTGTGGATTTAGACTAATAGACCTCTCTTGTAGTGTGTTTTTATTAATATCTTTTGGCCCTTACTCCTAGTTATTAATTAGAATTTTGGTGAACCGTTGATCGTTTTCGAGTTCGAGCATGAATCATTGGATCGCGATTATTGCATTTGACCTTCTCTCTCTCTCTCTCTCTCTCTCCTCTGCCGCATGCCACCCCACCTACCGTGCACGTCCCCTCTGCCTATCCCCATGCAGACTCTCTCTCCTTCTTTCTCTCTTCCTCCTCTTCTTTTCTTTTTCTTCTTCTTCTTCTTCTCTTCTTCCTCACCCGTGCGTGTACGTCCGCTGTTCCTCTGCAACTCATAGTTTGGACCCCTCATCGCCGCGCATCGCCGTCGCTTGCCTTGCCTAGCCGCATCGTCTACCAGCCGCCACCTTCGACCGATTGCTCCCCCTCTCCCTCTCCTTCGCGCCAGCTTGATGCTCTAGCTATCCGCATCGACTGCCCTTTGCCGGGACCAGCCCAGCCATCGCCCGCCGTCTGCCCCATGTTGACTGTTGCCTCAACCGAGCCGCACCGCTGTTCGGTTGCTCACCCCAACCCGGGGCCATCGTTACCGCCCCTCCTCTCCCTTTTCTTCCCCGGTTCACACAGCTATTGGTCATGCTAGAGCCATGACCGACCAGATCCACCGGGGCGCTGCCGTCCAACCTCCGACGTCGCTGCTGCTGTTGCTTGTCTAGTTGCCATTCTAGCTTGAAGGTGCCGAATTGAATGTCGGATTGGTGAGCTAGTGGTTTGGAATTGGGATGTTTTTTGGTGCATATTAGTGGCTAATGTTTTTGGCATTCGTAGATGGATTTAATGTTTTTTTTTTTGGGTAAAAGTGTGGATTTAATGTTAGTATGTGGCCGGCTTGAATGTCGGATTAGTGGGCTAGTGTGATGGGCTTGTGATGTGAATTGAATTGTACGATGTGTTGAATGGTGAGTTGTGATATGGTGAGCATGCTTTGAGCTTGATTGGTATGACTTGTGAGTATGGCGAATTGTGTTGTGGTGCATGTGCATGAGAAAAGCTTGGATTGATCGGAGGGCTACCAACTTGAGGTGTAGTTACGCGGGTGTGGCGAGAAAGACATGACTAGACTTGAGGTGTAGGTACGCGGGTCATTGGAAGGGGAAAAAATGTCCTGAGACGTGGTTATACGGGACCGAGCCTGGATTGATCGAAGGGCTGAGCCTAAGGTGCGGTAGCGCGGGCTGTGAGATTAGGCCTAAGGCACAGTGGCGTGGGCAGTGAGAATGGGCCTGAGGCGCAATGGTGTGGGTCGTGAGAAAGATGTTCAGCCACGCATGCAAATTAAATGTGATTGAATTGGCTGGTTGAATGTGTGATTGAATTGGTTGGATTGATTGAGTGCAAGTGTGGTTGGTGTTGCAGTGATTGTGATATGTTATTGAGTTATTATTATTGCATTAGCACGTTTTGACTAACGTGCAGAGTTGGCATACGTTCTGATGGCAAAGGTAAGTACATTGATGTGAACTCATTATGTTGTTGGCTAGATTGCATATACGACTTGTCTGCATACGCATTGGCCTATGTGGGGTTTAGGGTGTTGCTTATTGAGACTCGTTCTCACGGTTGTTATATAACCATTTTCAAATCCGTAACTGTGAGTGACTGGAGACGCTGCAAGGGTATCTTGGAGATCGAGGATAGGTCAAGTACCCTGTATTTTGAGTTTGCCCCTTTTTGTAGAGGAGTTAAGTTTACGAACCACTGTCCCTTTTTGATGAACGCGGATCTGTTGTTGTGGCCTAGCTTGGGGATTGTCTTTTTGTGACCGTTGTATGTATTTGCCAAGTGTAAGAATTACAGTTATTGTTTCGTGCTTTTGCCATCCCTTATCATTATTAATTGTCTGGGTTGTTTCAATTTGTTTCCACACGTGCCTAATTTCTGATGTTGGGTTGGGTCAGTGACGTGCTTGGGATGTCGCATTTAATGATTGACCATTGAGGGGTGTCGCGAGCCCGTTGGGGTTCGGGGCGTGACATCCCCCATTGATTTGGTATCAAAGTAAGGTTAGCTCGATCTAAGTTGGTCGAAGCCTGGAGTGATAAGGAGCGATGACTTTGGGGTAGATAGTTAGGGAGACTCATGTGCCATGTATACCCCAAACTGTTTGATTGTGATTGCTAAGTGATGTATGCAATAATGTGTGAGGTGCAGGTGCGTTAGGACTTGAGGTTAGTGCACAATCCCTGTTCTTTGTGATTGAGTGATGTTGTGATTGACTGCTTGCTTAGTGAATAGTTGTGATTCACTACTTAGGGCTTTAGATTGGTATAATTGGCCTAGGTTTTTTATTCTCGAGGGGAATTATAGCAAGTATGTGGGTGGTGTTAATCCCGTGAGTATGAGTAGCCGAAGAAGAGGTCGAGGTCAAGGTCATGTAGGTCCGCAAGTTGGAGTTGCAGAGGATCCTAGATGGATGGGATTTTAAGGGCACTTGAGGGAGTTGGAATTTTAATGGGAAGATAGATTGATGAGCGAAATGCTACTGTCACTACTGATGCTGAGGCCACTGTTGTCGCCACCAATAGAAATAATGGGAATCATGAGCATAATGGAAATGTTGGGAATCAAGGTTAAGGGCAAGTTAATGCAGTTAGATAGATGCGTCAGCTGGTTGGAAAATGTTTGAAATTGAAACCTCTAAAGTTCGATGGTAAAGGTAACCCTGAGGCTACATTATTTTGGATAGAGGACTTGGAAAAAAAAAGAAGGGGGCTTTTGAGGTATTCTGGTGCTCTGATGAGGAGAAAGTGACCATGGCTATAGATCAACTCTAAGGAAATACAAGTGATTGGTAAGAGGACCTTCGAAGTAGGATATTTTAGAGGGCATATTTCCAAGCTGGGGTGTCATTATTAAGGCCTTCAATGAGAAGTACTTTTAGAGAGTGTGTAGGGATAGAAGATGACATAGTTTCTCCGGCTTCGCTAAAATCGGATGTCAGTCGATCAGTACGAGGTCGAGCTTGTAAGGTTGTTTAAGTACGCACCAAGGATAGTCAAGGACCATATGGATAGGACAAGGAGTTCTGGGATGGATTAAAATCGAAACTTTGTAGTCAGTTAGTAATCTTGAGTCTTAAAGGATTACAATGAGTTGTATGAGAGAGCTCCATGGTTGAAACGGATATGAGTGAAAGGGCTACCGTTTCTAAATTGTGGTGCGCTCCGCCTAAGGACACTAGGAACTTTAGAAAGAAGCCTATGGCAAAGAAAATGAGACTTGTCCCTCCGGTAAGGAAGAACTTTGGAAAGCCGAACTATTACTCCAATGTCGCCTATCGGTCTTGTAGAAAGAGGCGCGAGAATGGCCCTTGCCTAGGTAAACATGGAGCATGTTTTGGATGTGGCCAACACGGTCACCAAGTGAGAAATTGCTGAGTTGACAGGTTAGATCACTGATGCAATTGCAGCAATCATAGGTAGGATATTCAGTGGGAGTTGCCTCGTAAAATAATCAGAATCAGCTATGGACGTAAGGAAATGTGTATGTTGTGGTTGGGAAGGAATCAGAGGAATTGTCGTGGAAGTCTGGATACGTTATGTGATGATAGTGGGTGAAATAAGAGAGGATTTTGAAATTATAACTTGAATGGTCATGTAAGACTTATAATCACTTATGGTGAATAGGCACAATCGGTTTGAAGATTTCTGAATTATTGATGACATTTTTGGACGGGTTGAGAAGGATGTGTATTGCTTGGAAATTTCAGATTCTGTAAAGAACTGGGGTAATTTGTTTTGGGAGACTATGGATTGAAATTGGATGGATTGAGTTTTGTCTTTGAGGTATAGAAAGATAATTATTTTGTCGTTGACTAGTTAGTTGAGGAACCAAGGCTAAAGGACATAGTCGAGGTGTGTAACATTCCTAATGTCTTTCCTTAGGAATTGCCGGGATTGCTACTTGATAAAGAAGTAGAGTTCGTGATTGAGTTGGCCTCAGGAATACAACCGATCTAAAAAATGCCCTATAGGATGTCACTGTCTGAATTGAAGGTCCACATGTAGGAGTTGATGGATAAAGGTTTTATTCGTCTAAGTGCGTCTCCATGGTGAGCACCAGTGTTGTTTGTAAAAAAAAAGGGTAGATCATTGAGGTTGTGCATTGACTACAGACAACTAAATCAGGTGACCATTAAGAATAAGTACCCGTTGTCAAGGATAGATGACTTGTTCGACTAGTTACAAGGGGCATCGATATTTTGTAAGATCGACTTGAGGACTGGCTATCACCAATTGAGGATTAAGAAGGAAGATGTGCCGAAAGACGGTATGTAGGGCGAGATATGGACACTATGAGTTCATGGTAATGCCATTTGGACTGACAAACGCCTCTGCTGCATTTATGGATTTAATGAATCAAATATTTAAGGAATTTCTGGATTAGTTTGTAATCATATTCATAGACGATATCCTGGTATACTCGAAGAGTCCTACTGAGCAAGAGATACATTTGGAAAAGGTTCTACAGACTTTGAGGGAACATGCACTTCATGCCAAGTTCAGTAAGTGCGAGTTTTGGCTTCATTGAGTGGCGTTCTTAGGATATGTGATATCCGGGAAAGGAATTGCAGTGGACCCGATAAAGATTGAGGCTGTCATGAATTGACCAAGACTGATAACGATAATCGAGGTTCGGAGCTTCTTGGGTATGGCAGGTTATTGTAAACGTTTTGTGGAAAGGTTTTTAGCGTTAGCTACACCGTGGACGCGTTTGCTAAAGAAGGAAATGAAATTTGAATGGACGAATAAGTGCAAAAGGAGTTTCTAGGAATTAAAACACAGTTTGACGACCATGCCAGTGTTGACGGTCCCGTCAAGTCTAAAAGGATATGAAATGTACAATGACGCATCGCTAAAGGAACTACGATGCGTGCTAATGCAACATGGAAGAGTGGTAGCATAAGCATCGCGACAATTGAGACCATATGAGCTGAACTATTTGACTCACGACTTGGAATTGGCCGTGATATTTTTTGCTCTTAAGATTTAGAGACACTACCTGTGTGGGGAGAAATTTTAGATTTATATGGACCATCAAAGTTTAAGATACTTATTCTCCCAAAAAGAATTGAACATGAGACAACGCTGTTGGATGGAACTCCTTAAGGACTACGACTGCAAGATTACGTATCATCCCGAAAAAGTTAATAGAATAGCGGATACACTGAGCTGGAAATCAAACATCATGCATATGATGGTTAAGGAATGGACTCTATTAGAGGGAGTGTGGGATTCGGAATTTAAGGTTGAGGTGAGTCAGGTCTTAAGTCTGCTTGCAACATTAAGGATTGAGCCGGAAATTCAGACTAAGATTAAGGCCTTATAATCGACGGATCCAGAGATTCAAAAGATTTTGGGTATGGATGTCATAGAAAGGAAGTTGGATTTTCAGGTATCCGAGGATGGAATTCTGAAGTTCCGCGAGAGGTTGTGTGTACCCAATGATGTGGAATTGAAAGAGGAGATTTTGTCCGAAGCACATCGTAGTAATTATAGTATCCACCCGGGTAGTACGAAGATATATTAGAACTCACGACAACATTATTGGTGGAACGGCATGAAAGTGCATATAGCCAAGCACGTGGCCAAGTGTTTAACATGTCAGCAAGTAAAGGCACAATAATGCAAGCTAGGTGGAATGTTGCAGCCATTAGAAATCTCCGAGTGGAAGTGGGAACACATCACGATGGACTTTGTGATGGGATTACCAAGGAGTCAAAGGGGTCATGATTCAATTTGGGTGGTAGTTGACTGATTGACAAAGTCAGCACATTTTCTGCCGGTGCAAAAGGACTTCGCCATGGAAAGGTATGCCGAGATTTACGTATGACAAATAGTCCGTCTTCACGGAGTGCCAGTCACGATTACCTCATACTGTGATCCAAAATTCGTTGCCGCTTTTTGGAAAAGTCTTCACACGGCATTAAGAACAAAGTTACAGTTTAGCCCGGCCTATCGTTCGCAAATGGATGGCCAGTTTGAGAGGACGATTCAGACTTTGGAAGATACGCTGCAAGCATATGTATTGGACTTTAGGGGCAGTTAGGAAGAATAGTTGCCATTGATTGAGTATGCCTATAACAATAGCTATCAGCAAAGTATTATAATGGCATCATTTGAAGCGTTGTATGGCAGAGCTCGTAGGATGCTGGTGTGTTAGGATGAAGTTGGTGAGAGGAGCATCACGGGTCCAAAGTTAGTGCAACAGTCAGTTGAGACAATCAAGGTGATTCGGGGTAGACTGAAGACTGCTCAAAGTCTCTAAAAGAATTATGCAGACCGGAGACGCAAGCCCTTGGAATTTTAAGTGGGAGACCAAGTTTTCCTTAAAGTGTCACCGATGAGAGGATTATCATAGTTTGGCAAGAAAGGAAAGTTGAGCCAGAGGTACATGGGTCTATTCGAGGTCTTGGAGAGAATCGATACTCTGGCTTACCGTCTCGCACTATCGCTAAATTTGTCCCAAGTTTACAATGTATTCCACTTGTCTATGCTAAGGAAGTATGAACCGAACCTGACCCACGTGCTAAATTATGAAGAAATAGAAGTGGATGATAGAGTGTCATACGTGGAAAAACCAGTCAGGATTGATGACAGAATAGAACGAGTGTTGCGGAACAAGACAATTCCGATGGTGAAGGTGATTTGGGAACATCATGGAATCGAATGTACGACGTAGGAAAGCGAGAAGTTAATGCGACACTAATATCCCCATTTGTTTGAGTAATTGGGTTGGATTGTAAATTTCGAGGACGAAATTTTTGTAAGGGGGAAGAATTGTGACATTTCGAATTTTGACTCATTTTTGGGATTTATAAAATGTGTAATTCGTCAGTGTGTTTATAGTAGAATCTTGCCTGAGAATTGATCACTCTCGGTTATTGTTTTAAAATTGAGATATTGCTAGAATCGCATTCGATTGAATTTGGCAGTTATTTAGGGTCCGAACTTTGGTGTCGAATTTTTCGGAGTTTCGTGACGAATTTAATTGGACGGTATCGATATTATTGTGGCCAGTGTCGATATTACTAGGAATAGTGGAAGAGTGAAATTTTGACCGGGTGCGGATTTGGATCAGTAGACCTCCCTCGTAGTATGTTTTTATTAATATCTTTTGGCCCTTACTCCTAGTTATTAATTAGAATTTTGGTGAACCGTTAGATCATTTTCGGGTTCGAACATGAACTGTTGGATCACAATTGTTGCATTTGACCTTCTCTCTCTCTCTTTCTCCCTCTGTCTCTGTCTCTCTCTCCTCACGCTGCCCTACCTACCGCGTACGCCCCTTGTACGCACGTCTCCTCTGCCCATCCCCATGCAGACTCTTTCTCCTCCTTTCTCTCTTCTTCTTCTTTTCTTTTTCTTTTTCTTTTCTTCTTTTTCTTCTTTTCTTCCTCACCCGCGCACGTACGTCTGCTGCTCCTCTGCAACTCACTGCCTAGACCCCTCACCATCGCGCGCCGCCGCCGCCCGCCTCGCCTAGCCGCACCATCCGCCAACCGCCGCCCCCTACCGACTGCTCCCTCTCTCCTTTTCCTTCGCACTAGCTCTCTGCTCGAGCTCTCCGTGCTGATCGCCCTTTGCCAAGACCAGCTCAGCCACCGCCAGCTATCCACCTCACGTCGATCATTGCCCCGATCGAGCCGTGTCGCCGTCTGGTCGCTCAACCCTATTTGGGGCCATCGTCACCGCCCCTCCTCTCCCTTTTCTTCCCCGGTTCACGTGGCAATTGGTCGTGCCGGAGCCATGACCGACCAGATCCACCAGGGCGCTGCCGTCTAACCTCCGACGTTGTTGCTGCTGCTGTTAGTCTCGTTGCCGTTCTAGCTTGAAGGCGCCAACGAGCTGCCACCGGCCACGAAAGGCCGCGGTCATTCCCTCCTCCCCCATGTGTGGGCCTCCTGCTCGACGCTTGTCTGGGTTGCCGCTACTCCCGCCGGCCACCAGCACAGCTCACCTAGCCAAGCCCATCGCTGCCGCCATTGCCATCGCCATTTGACCTTCGCCCTATCTTGCCAGCCGTTGTCCTGGGCCGTAGTCGAGCTTGCCTAGCCACTGCCTGGCCAGCCCGAGCGCGCTTAGGTCGTGCTTAGGCCGTGGCTGAGTCGCCCCCGGCCGTGCCGAGCGTACCCTTTCCCATGGCCAAGTCGTCGAGCCGTGTACCCCGTTGTGGCCAAACACCGCGCTGAGTCGCCAAGCCGTGCGCCGAGCCCCGCGTCCTCGCCCGTGACGATCCTAGCACTGTTCACCCGGGTCATCTTGAGCTCGAGTAGATTTTTCCTGGGCCAAAATCTTGTAAGTGACTTCCTAATCCCTATTTAGTATAATGGATATTTTTAGACTTGTTTAGGATGTGATTAGTACCAGTTTATGGGCTAAATATGGATTAGGGTCAATATTTGTATGTGCGTAATTGTTAGATTAAATTGTGATAATTGTGGGGCTTAATTATTGGCTAATTATAGTGGGATAAATGACCGTATTATCATGGCGTGTGTGGGGGAAATTGACGTTTGATTGTGGCCAATTTGAATGTCGGATTGGTGAGCTCGTGGTTTGGAATTAGGATGTTTTTGGGTGCATATTAGTGGCTAATGTTGGTGGGTCAATGATTGGCTTGTTGTGGCATTCGTGGGTGGATTTGATGTTCGTATGTGGTTGGCTTGAATGTTGGATTGGTGGGCTAGTGTGATGGGCTTGTGATGTAAATTGAATTGTATGATGTGTTGAATGGCGAGTTGTGATGTGGTAAGCATGCCTTGAGCTTGATTGGTATGACTTGTGAGTATGGCGAATTGTGTTGTAGTGCATGTGCATGAGAAAAGTTCGGATTGATTGGAGGGCTACCAACCTGAGGCGTGGTTACGCGGGTGTAGTGAGAAAGGCATGACAAGACCTGAGGCGTAAGTATACGGGTCATTAGAAGGGGAAAAAATGTCATGAGGCGTGGTTATGCGGGACCAAGCCCGGATTGATCGGAGGGCTGAGCCTGAGGCACGGTAGCACGGGCTGTGAGATTGGACTTGAGGCGTAGTAGCGCGGACAGTAAGAGTAGACTTGAGTTATAGTGGTGCGGGTCGTGAAAAAGATGTTCAGCCACGCATGCGAATTGAGTGTGATTGAATTGGTTGGTTGAATATGTGATTGAATTGGTTGGATTGATTGAGAACAATTATGGTTGGTGTTGGAGCGATTGTGATATGTTATTGAGGTATTATTATTGCATTAGCATGTTTTGATTAACGTGCAGAGTTGGCATATGTTCCGATGGCAAAGGTAAGTACAATGATGTGAGCTCATTATGTTGTTGGCTAGATTGCATGTACGACTTGCCTGGGTATGCATTGGCTTATGTGGGATTTAGGATGTTGCTTATTGAGACTCATTCTCACAGTTATTATATAACCATTTTCAGATCCGTAACCGTGAGTGACTGGAGACGCTACAAGGGTGTCTCGGAGATCAAGGATGGGTCAAGTGCCCTGTATTTTGAGTTTCCCCCATTTTGCAAAGGAGTTAGGTTTACGAACCGTTGTCCCTTTTTGATGAATGTGGTTCTGTTGTTGTGGCATAGCCTGGGGATTGTCTTTTTGTGACAGTTGTATGTATCTGCCAAGTGTAAGAACTACAGTTATTATTTCGTGCTTTTGCCACCCCTTATCATTATTAATTGTCTGGGTTGTTTCAATTTGTTTCTGCGCGTGCCTAATCTCTGATGTTGGGTTGGGTCGACGACATGCCTGGGATGTCATATTCAATGATTGACCATCGAGGGGTGTCGTAAGCCTGTTGGGGTTCGAGGCGTGACACTATTAGCTTTCCATTCTTCTTTTTCACAAGAACAATATTTGAAAGCCACTTTATATATCTGACTGTTTCAATAAATTTTGCTTTCAGCAGCCTTTCTATTTCCTCTTTGACTTTATCAATTACATCTGGAGCAAATCTTCATGCTAACTGCTAATGCGAACGAAATCATTTCTTGATTGGAAGGTGATGTTTTACAATATCTCTTGACAAACCAGGCATTTCATGGTAATCCCATGCAAAGCAATCTTTGTACCCTTTGATCAGGTTAACCAACTTTTCTTTCATGCCCCTTTGCAAAAACGTACTTACGTACATTGGACGGAAACAACCAGGCTCTCCTATATCAACCTCCAATAATGGATCTTGAGCCTCCATTGTTTTATCTTCTTTGACTAATAACTCTTCCCATTCATCAATATAATCTGAGGCTTCCACATTTTGCTGCGCCATTTCCGCCAAGTATGCGAAGTACTTTTTACAAACTTCTTGCGATACAAATTAGTTTTCCATAAAGAGTGTGTAATTCTTCTAATGCCAAGCTTGACTTAGGGATCCATTCAGTTTTCATATCCCCAAAGCGGCAATAAGCAAAGGACTGCGGATCTATCCTTGGTGATTCGATAGCATAACCCTCATGAGAACATTCCTGATATTCTTGACAAATGTTAGTCCACCCGATTGAAGCATATCCCGAATCTGCCTCAACATATTCTACTTTCTCGCCATTCTAAAATGCCATGACTTGATGTAAAGTTGAAGGCACATACTGATTAGAGTGTATCCAATCTCTTCCGAGCAATAGATTATATGAACCGTCAGATTCTATTACAAAGAAAGTCGTTTTGGACGTCTTGGACCTATAGTTAAATCAAGCACTATTACCCCCTTGACTTCAGTAACTTCTCCAAGAAAATCAGACAACTGAACATTGGACGGGATAATGTCATCGTCATTTTTTCCCAATTTCTTGAGGTGATTGTAAGATAAAAGGTTTAAAGTAGCTCCAGTGTCTACAAAGATTTTATCGATAGACCTATCATTGACCCTACCTGAAATAACCAAGGACTTTAAATGCTTGGCATTTTCAGAAGGTACTTTATCAAACTTAATAGCTTCTTTGTCGGAGAACTGAAATTCTGTCATGGCTATCTCTTTTTCTGAAATGTGCTCAATGTCTTCTTCCACTACCAAATTAGTTCCATACTCCGCTGGAAGTTTAGCATGGACTATGATTATCCGGATTGGGGAACCATATTCCTTTGATATCTTGGAGTAGTTAGTTTGGTAACTTCTGCCATCTTCTTGTGACAATTTAGGGTCAAAGTTCTTTTGCTCTATTTTCTCCGATGTTTTGGGTTGAAAGCTATGGCGATCTGCCCAAAATTAATTGTCTGGAGAACCTGTGAAACTCCCTTCTCCCTTTTCATTTCAATGTGAGAGCTACTTCCCAAATCACTTAGTTATGATTTAATTTGATCTTCTTCATTAGGATTTCTTTTCTAGATCCAATTGCCTTTCCTACTAATAGATGTGAAAGGTAAATTTTGCCTTGTTGTTCCTTTAGCTCGGCCATCCTTGAAATTCCTTTGTGTGCTTTTCATTCGCTGAAAACGCCCCTTAATGGTTTTGTGAGACGCCTGTCCCGACGACTTAACTGTTGACCATTTTCCTTTAGGAGGATTATATGGCACTTTAACTGTTTTTCCCTTGTGGATTTCTTGAGGAATTGATGGTGGTGGATCATCAAACTCATCTCCTCAGCCAGTCTGCTCAACTGGCAATGATGGAGGTGGATAATCATCTGTATCTCCGTAATAAACCACATAGTCAAACTTCTCGCTAGGTTCTCCAAGCAATCCGACTTTAGGGTCACCTTCTTTATATCGTTCCCATAAACTTTTTTTCATTGTAGGCTTTAGTAATGTTTCTTTTACTTCACGAACCTGCAGAACCGATTCCCGAATTAGAAGGGTTAGTTGCGATGAACCAGGGGTATTCCTTCCTCTCATATATATGACCAACATCTTTTCTTTCAAGTACTTATGCTGTCCGTCTTGGTTGAACCTCCTCCTCCTCTTTTGCTTGTTCCGAAAAGTTTTCGGTAGTTACAATCTCAAATCTTACTTGTGGTTTACCGATCCTGTGGATAAAAGATCCTAATCTGTATTTCCCCTTTGTTCCTCTCATGTATTGGAATCTGGGAATCTCCCATTCTTAATGAGTCAGCTCTTGGTGACAACGGGTGCAAAGTTGTTTGTTGTCATCACCCGTCATTTCTCGTATATTAACCATGCCGATCATGTTCAGGAAAGGGTCTGTGTTTACTTCCATTAGAGCCTTGCCTTTATCTTCGGCAAATTTAATCTTGCCTTGGCGAATTGCCTCTTGGATAGTTTTCCTAAACACAATACAATTCACTGTATCATGAGTTGTAGAGTGATGCCATTTGCAATATCTCTTATCTGTTATTTCCTCCTTTGATGGGATTACTTGTCCTTCAGATAACTTGATCATTCCATCTTTCAACAGCAAGTCAAATATTTCATCTAACTTGTAGATATTAAATGATTAGTTATTTGTCTCCTTAGCCTTGAGTTTGGATACATCTCTCACCCTGGCCGGCTTAGATGCTAGGCACACATACGGTTTCTCAAGCACTATCGTTTCTATGGCTATTTCATTCTCCTCTTCGGCTATACCACTATGTTCGATACTTTCAGTAAATGCCACCGTATGCCGATTGTCCTTATTTGGCTTCTTATCTTTCTCCTTCAACAAGTGTTCGTACTTGGAAACCCGAGCGTTTAACTAAAAGAGATCTTCAAAGGCTTGTCCTTCAAATCTTTTCTTAAGGTTAAACCTCAAGCCGTTAAAAGCCAAATTCGTGAACTCCTTTTCAGTGAGTGATGTTAAACATCGGTTTTCGGATTTCTTGAAACGTGCAATAAACTAATCTACCATCTCGGTAGTATATTGATACATCCTGGCCAAATCGGCTACCGTTACCTCTGGCACTGTTTGGAAAATTGAGAATGAAACTGCCTTTCTATCTCAGCCCATGTTTGAATAAAATTTGCAAGTAAATTTGTAGACTAAGTGAATGCTGTTTTTGACAAGGACAATGGGAACAACCTTAACCTCAAATACTCATTAGTTCCGGCCTCTCCACATTGTGCTAGGAATTGACCTACATGCTCCACAGTTGACTAATCCTCCTCACCTATAAATACAACAAAATCTGGTATCTTGAAACTCCTTGGATATGGTATGTTGTCGACCTAATCAGGATGTGGTTTCCTATATACTGGCCTTGGCATTCCTCTCTCTATACCCAATTGTTGCATTACCAGTTCTACAACTCTATCTAGGTTCCATGGTCTTAAATTTTGCTGGCCTAACTAAGGATCTTGACCCCTAGGACCAAACTGTTAAGGTCTATTCACCCCTTGTTGTTCTTTATTGAAATTAACGGGAAGTGGTGGTCTATAAAGAGGGTTTTCTATCACATGAGGATGTGGTTGAGGCATAGGTGGTCTGATAGATTCAACATTAGGCATATTTATTGGCGAAGGTACGTTCAACACTGGTGGTGCATTTGTAACCATGGGATTAACCAAATTAACATCATTTGGGGCATTTTGAGGGAAATTATAAGCACTCACACCATTCATAAGGTTCATAGGGGTGGGATTCTTTAGCCTTGGTATAATTCTAACATGAGGTTGAGAATTTGATCTCCTATTACCATTATATCCAACATGAGGATGTCCCAATGTTGGTAGAAACGATGTTGTCCCAAGAGGATTTGCATGAAAGAGTGGAATTTGAGAAGATGAACCGAGACGCGATATTACCTCATTTATAACATTGATCAATATGGGCTTTATCATATCTGTCACATGTTGCACCATATGGTTGGTAAGCTCGTTCCGCTATTCCTCAAACATCCTTTTCATCGTGGCTACCAAAGTGTTATCTGGTGCCAACGCGCGAACTTGTTCTTCGGTTAATTGCCGAGGAATGTCGGCATTCTCCTCTACTTGATTAGCCGTGGAGTGCTCAAAACGTGCGCCATCATCTGGATTGTTGACGTTACCTACCGGTATTCCTTCAGATTGTCTAGTTCTCACCATTTCTCTGAATCTTACCACGCGAGTCCCACTGGGTATGCCAAAAAAGATGTTCACTCATTTTATGATGAGGAATATCTTTCACCAAAACTTTGATTTTCGGTTTTTATTAAGATAGGTTCTGTGGCTTGATTTCTAGGAGAGTTGTGGTAAAGAAGGAGACAAAGTGTGGCATAAGGTTATATGAAATGGATATAATTTGAATGTATTAAAAATGGATATGAGATCAACAAAGTTCCAAGCTACATTACAATACTTCTATGAAAGCTGTAAAGGACTTGAAAGTTAACTAGAGTTGCAGGAAGTTGTAAATGCAGGAAGTCAAGATTCAGAGGAAACTAAAATGTAGATAAGCTTGAGTGTTTTTTGCATTGTCGTCGATCCCTCTCCCTCTTTCTTTCTTCTGAGTATTTGTATCTCCTCATATCCTGTAATTGCTCGTTGATTACTTCCATGTTTTCAAACGTTTTTCCAGTTTTATTGTCCACAAAAACTTGATCTCAACTGCTGGGACGACTTCAAATTTGGACAAGTAACTCCCCACAATATGCTCGTGCTTACTATCTCCGCTTTTTGCTCATAACTTCCTGCTATCGTGATTTACGTGGCTAGGCTATGATTCATCTTTACCAATTTTCTATAATTTTGGTATATTCCCGAAGTGTAAACTTCCCGAATCTTAGGAAAGAGTCAATGTCCCGAGGCATAAATGCTCCAACGCTTTTTTTTTACTCCCGAAGTATGACTTTCCATGTTTCGGTAAATATCCCGATCTTCATCAACTACTGAATTCGAGATATGATGCCATTCACACTTGCTTCCCAGTATGTTTCTGAATTTTATCCAAACGTATTTCAGAAGATAGCTGATTTCCATTATACACCAAACTCGGCATTAAAGCCAACTCAGTATCTATGCCGATTCTTATTTTGGTGTCAACAGATAGCAAGTGTCCCACACCAACTTGTTCCTTCTACATGCTCATATCTAAAGTGAATCCCAGGCTAAAATGAGTCCAGTGGCTCATTTCCATTGAATTATTTATTCTTTTTTTTTTTGTTATTAACAGAAACGGCTTGATAGTTGTTATTTGGAAAAATTCTAAATAAGGACATAGAATGTGATATTCCGAAATTCCACCAATTGGAATTTATAAAATAACTAAGTTTTATGAAATGTGCTCGTAGTAAATTCTCGCCCGGAATTGATTATTCCTGAGATGCTAACCATTAGGGAAATGCTAATAGGGGAATTAAATTCGCGCGATTAAAGAAAATTCGATCGTGAATTGATTTTCGACTGTTAAATCGCTGAAGTGATATTTTGAGCCACTATTGGCCGATCCAAGGATAATTAGAGGTCAGTTCGCCATTGTCACAGTAGTGGATCACGGGTGATTCTGCTGAACCATGAAAGGACTTGACGATTGATCCTGAACCTATACCAAACGATCGTACCCTTCGGATCAAGTGATTTATCTTCGTGATTTTAATGACAATCGAGGTCATTACGTACTGAACGGACTTGCACGTGACTCGATTTAGTATCAATCATGAGTCGATTCTGCGAAATTTCCCAACAAGTCGCCTGTTAGCTTGAGAAACGCTCGAGTTGCATTTAATAGAATTTAATTATTGAATTTAGCCCAATTTGGACACCGGAAAATTAGGAAATCATGGCGGAACATTAGGACGACGTTGCAGGGGACACGTGTGATTTTTGGGTGCGCTCAAATGCTTCGAAAAAATTCGATTTGGACAAGAAACGGAGAAAGCGACAAAATACCCCTAAGATTTATAAAAGGGTAAGCTTTAAGGGTAAAGGGCATTTTGATAATTTTGCCCTAAAATTTTAATTGGACAATTTTACCCTTGGACTTTTGGGAAATTACAATATCACCCTTAGATATTTTTGGGTGAGATTCGATCTCGGCCTTCGGTTTCAAGATAAGATCGAATCTGGACCGTTGATTTTGTTGAGTGTAAAGGGCAAGATGGTAATTAGCCATTTGGGTCAAAGAAGCACTATTTAGTCAAGGCCCAATCCTCTCTCTCTCTCTCTCTCTCTCTCTCTCTCTCTCTCTCTCTCTCTCTCTCTCTCTCGATCTTATCTCCCTCCCCTCTCTCCTGATTTTTCCTCCCCCACCGTGAACCACGCCGGACCGCCACCCATCGCCACCGCACGCCGGATCGTCGCCACCACCAAACCGCCGTCTTGCCGCGCCCGTTTTGCTACCCACACGTTGCTACTAGCCTCACCACCGTTCCTCTCTCCCTCTCTCATCCCGTGAGGCCGAGACCCACGCCGGACTGCCGTGCCGCCGCCGCAAGTCGCCAACCTTCGCCATCGCTCGCCGCTGTCCCCGCCGTTCCCGATTGAGTGCCGCCGCTTCCCGTTCTAGCCGATTCAGTCTAAAACTCAATAAGTCGAGCTCTAAACTCGACTTAGGACTTCGGGTATCGAAAGATGTTTATTTTTGGGGAAAATCGGATTTTTGCAGGTGAGGAATTATGGGAAATATGATTGGATTCTTGTGGCGGGCCTTAGGAATTTATTTTGGAATTTTTGGAGGAAATTAGAGGTTGCAAATAAGCTGTAAATTACTGTTCACGAGGCTGTGATTGATGGATCGAGATGCAAGTTGGATTTTTAGAACCGGCAATTAATTGCAAGAAAATGTCGTGAAGAGCCGGGAGTGTAATTTTGTGAGTTGAGGTGCGAAATTTACTATTCATTGGCTGTGATGTGTTGTGTGATGTGCTATGATGGGTTGTTTAACGCGTGGATGGTGTGAAAGTGTGAGAATGGGATCGGGCCAAGTATCATAAACTCGAGCAGCGATCATGTAGGTCTGTTGCATTTGGCACAGGCTGAGGCTTAAAAAAGCAAGGATGAGAATCTGTCCGAGGTATGATCAGCTCGGGTGAGACCGGGATTGAACCGAGGTATTATAAGTTCGGGTTCTGATCATGTAGGTCTGTCGCATTTGGTGTGGGCTTAGTTTGGGATCGGGCCTGAGGCTTGTGATGCTCAGGTCGCGATCGAGGCCTGAGGTGTAAACGAGTACGCGGACCGGAAGTGTGGTGATGAATAGTTGCAGGGTATCTGAGGCGTGTACTTCAACGCGGGCCACTGGCGAGTGTTGTGAAAAGAGGAAATAAGAACGGAATGAGTACGTGGGATGAGAACTGTACATGCGTGTGTTGCATATGACGTGCTTATGATCGTGCGTGGAATGCTTGCTATGTGACGATTTGGCACGTGTGTGATTATTTTGTGTTTGTCTGGAGGTACGTGATAGCTTAGATTGGGTTTAAGGGTGTGCATGCTGAGATGTAATCTCACGGTTGTATCAACCAACAATTTTCAGAACCCCGACCTGAGACATGAACCCTCTACTGCCATCACCACTAGTACGTTTTGGAATATCAGTGCACATGGAGTACGAAGTAGCAGAGTTTCCAATGGGTGACGGGATGACATGGATTAGACACACAACGACCGTATATGTAGAAGTAGGACTGCCGTTGTGGGAAACCAATGTGTACACGGCTTGGTATTTTAGGAACACTGACGGGAATGAGTTTGGTCCCGTCTAAGGTTTCGACGTTCCATATGACCTAGTTGGAGATTGGGACCCGGCCGCTATGCCCTCGATTGACGGAAAGTTGACTAATACCAAGGTTAGCTTGGTTCAGTCTAGTCTGCATCCAGCAACCGTAGCACAGGGATCTTCCGAAGCCGAATATGAACCTGAACCCGAGACATTGTAAGCCAAAGCTGAGCTAATGGATATAGACTTAGATCCTATTCTTGAGGAGGTACTAGGAGAGGTGGGACCCGAGGTCGAAGCGGAGAACAATTCTATTGAGTCTAAAGAGCATATAGAAGAACTGGAGTACATACTCCCATTTGAGCAGTATATGGATCCCAACTTTGAGCCTGAGTTCCGTTTCTGGGATGTACTAGTTGATAACGGTTAGGATGAGGTTCCGGCGGAATCAGGCAACATCAACCACTCGATAGTGATCGAGGCGGAGCTGGAGTCATCGAAAGAGCAATCGGTGCAAGAGAGTTCGAAATCGGAGAATGAGGAGTTAGACTTTGAATGGACGTCGAGTAAGGGGCGTAGATGTTAGAGTGTCGGTTGGAAAGCCAGACTTTGGATGAGAACCATTTTTGAGAATGAACACCAGGTCATCGATCCCCTTTTTGTTTCGATAGTTTTAGTAAGGTGTACACTGGTAGATTAAGGTTTGTATTATTGTAAATATTATGGAACAAGTTTTAATGAGAAATAAAAATGTATATTCTCCCAATTTTCCCCAGTTTCAATTGTCAGGGTGTATTACGGTTTCCGTTGCGAAATTAAATCTCTGATATTTGTTGAGGTCGGCGATAACTTGGGATATCGCACTCTTCGACCAAATGCGGGATGTCGCGGGCTTGACGAGGGTTCGGGGTGTGACATAGAGTACAGTCATTTAATCAAAAATGAGTTTAATTTGGACATTCTTTTAAATAATGACCTAAAATGGCTAAATTAGTCTCACATAAGAGCATGAGCTCAATGGTTGGCCAAATGTTTGCCAACCGGCAAGCATGTGATTTTTCTAGCGGATGGAACATGGGTACTTTTGTCAAAAAAAAATTGCTTAAAAAATTACAAACTCTAAAAACAAAAGAAAAAGCCCCCAAACGTTTCTTTCTTTTTTTTTTTTTTTTTTGGTGTAAGTTTCTTTCTTCTTTTCTTCACATCTTCTTCCTTTCCTTTCGGTAAGCTCAAGCAAGGCCCAACTCTTCATTAGTCAGACACTCACATGTAACATAAGGGCCTCGATTCTCCATCTCCTTTTCCCAGTTTGCAGTTTACTTCGATTTCCAATCACGTTCATTTACGTTCAAAGTGATGTAGCTGATCCTTCATTTGTCCATGAGAAAGCGATTGCGTCTTGTTGAAGCAATATGTCGACAAGGTGTGGGTATGTATTGGAATATCACACCGATAGCAGCAACGATAGTGATGGCAGGAGAAATTTTTTGTTTTTAATATTGCTTTTGCTTGTTTTGTCAGATTTCTAGGAGTATTATGTCTCCTTTTGACCAAATGATTGCATATCAATTGCCTTCACTATGTATTTTTAATTGCATTTGCTGCCATTGTGGTCCTACGTGTTGGTAGGGGTCCCTATTGTTGAGGTGTAGTTCATGCTCCCCGTTAACGGGAAGGCATGAGAGTTCCGCTCCCTAGTGACCAAGTAGGGTTTCAAGGGTCACCTCGGCGAGGGTCGTAAAGGATAGTGCTCCCGCAATGCCAGAGGGCTTTTATAGTTTGAGCCTATATATTATTGATAGTTTGTGCTTGGGCTAATGATTAGCTATTGTTGTCTATATATATTCTTTTTCTTTTGTAATTAAGAGTGATGTAACATAGAGGTGCAATGTGCTAATCATAATAGAATCTTCTATTAAACGTAACCCTAGTTTAAGGATGTTTGATTGAGAAAGCTGACAATACACTGACGCTCTACTCTCCACACACCAGATAAAGGAGTGATGTAACGACAAAACTTGAATTATTGGACGGCACGTCCATTCACATGTTGTTCTACTCAATGGGTGGGGACTCCATTTGTCCATACTCAAATTGCCAGTGATGTCCGTGAATGTATGATTCCACGAAGATCCGATGCGTGTAATCGTTCCATTCATGTGCTACATTCCATTTAATTAAGTCAATTATACACGTTCTCTTTTGAATACAAAATTTGAAGGGAATATACCATATATTTCGTGAAAGTTTCAGTAACTCCTTATTGCGAAATCTGGTGATCGGTGACTCTTTTTACCAACATTTTTTTTGTACACTACTTGTACTTGCAAAATCCCTCTTATGTAAACCATGCAATCAAATTCTTGAGAGAGCATTTCTTTATAAAGGAGTGCACTGTGTTTATAGATGAATGTTGGCCCCAGTGCAAACCAACCGCTGTACGAGGCTTCAAGTATAATTGATTAGGCATAACTCTCGAACAATCTCTAGAAATGGAGTTGGCACCCATTTGGACCAGACCACTATAAAACGGTTTTGCATTCCTCTGTTGCTACTCCTTTCATTTATATGCACATAATGTGTTTAATAAATTGCTTAAGTTATATTTGTGCATAAATACTTGATACTATGGAGCATATTCTATATTAGGGGCAAAATATTGCTCGTGTTTATTTGAATTTTTAGAGCTAAATATCATGGCATCACATATTGATGAATTAAAAGAGTTGGTAATACATTTTTGTCACAATACATAATTATACAAAAGTAGGGGAAATTCCAAATAAAGACCTGAAGTGCCTTTATTTTCTCAAATAAGGGCTTGATATGGACTTTGTATCGAATAAGAGCCTGAAGTGGCATGTCAGTCTCAAATAAGGGTCTGAAGTGGCCATAAGAGTTTCAAATGAGGGCTTGACCTTGCCGGTCGCCGGCAGGCAAATTTATTCCAGTCAATCAAGGGTATTTTCTTCCAAAGATAATTTTAATTTTAATTTACATTTTATTTTTCTCCTTTCTTTTATTTTTTCCCTTTTTCTATTTTTCTCTTTGTTCTTGCCTACCAGCGAAGCCCGAGAAAGGTTGGGAACCTTGCAGACCATAGGTGAGGCCAGTCCTCGCCAAATTTAGGCGAGAGTTGCCTTGCCAACTATTGGCAAGGGACGACCTCGTTGGCCAGCCCTCGATTGTGGCTTTCAAGGGCAGCCTCACCAGGGCGATGGTCGCCTTGCCAGCAGCTAGCGAGGGTGGCCCTCGCTAGATCAGGCAAGGGTGACCCTCGCCTAGCCCATTCCGGACTTCGCCGGTCACCAATGCCAGCCACCGATGAGAACAAAGAGAAACCAGAAAAAGAAAAAAGGAAAAAAGGAAAGAAAAAGGAAAAAAATTCAAAAAAAGTTAAAAGACAAAAATGCATTTATCATCTTAAAATATAGGTCCTTATTTGAAATGGACATAGCTACTTTATGTCCTTATTTAAAATAAAATTCACTTTATATTCTTATTTGAGAAAATGAAGATACTTCAGATCTTTATTTGACACAAAATTTACTCGGTCTTTTATTTGGAATTTTCCCACAAAACTATGATCAACAAGTGTTCCAAATGCAGAGAGGCACATGCATCCTTTTCCCCTTTCCCCCCACATATCATAAAGTAATAATCGTGACAATTTTATAAGCTTTTGTAATTTTGCCAGTGTCCCCCATTAAATTCCGCCCAGGTCACAACAAGACAAAGGTTGTTCGATTGTTAAAGCTGACGATACAACGACGCTCTACTTTCCGCGCACCACATTTATGAACCCTCCCTGATTTCAAAGCAAAACGATGATGTTCCCACTGCATTCTTGACTTATGAAGGTTAATATGTTTCTTTTTTTCTTTTTCTTTTTCTTTGAATCTGTTGACTGCAATTGGTGTTCCCACTGTATTCTTGACTTGGGCGGAAAGATGCATTTACTCCTCCTAGCTACTCTATAATTGTCAGCGGGGAGCTACAGCAGTAAATTTCACTTAAAAGCTGGTTCTTCGTTAGTTTCAATTTTAGGGTTTTCTTTTTTTTTTTTTTTGGTAAAGAGTTTAGGGTTTTCTTTGATCCGGATAATTGAAGAATATTGATTGTAATTTGGGAATTTTTTTCTCTGATAAGTGTTGCTTAAACAAACTCATTGGATTGCTAATGAATTTATCATGCTGGTCAATTACGACTTATTAGCATTGTAATGCACGGAATTGTGAACTATTACTGCGATATTTTCATTTTGCCCAAGAGAACTAACAGAACAAATTGAGGAGAAGTGTGATGCTTTCTTTTGGAGAGGCTCTGCTGTGCATGGAGGAAAAGGCGTGGCTACCTAAGAAGCAAGCAGGCTCGGGGTTAAACGAAATTACTGGAATGGAATAATGCCTGTATCCTAAAGTATAACTTCGAGCATTTTCTTGAAGACCAATTACTTAGGGCGCGCATGGTAACAATTCTATTTCAGAAATCAATTTTTGGCCATAAATAGATTTTTATATTTCTATCCCGTGGACGAGTTTCTGAGCAAACATGCGTGTTTAATAACGACACGAAATTTCTGTTTTTGAAATAAAAATTCATTTGGTAACGACACAAAATTTCCCCTTCTAGGCGACTAGCGAAGGGTGGTGAGTGCCAGAGGACGGTGGCCAGTGGTGGGAGGTGGCCGGCCGGTAACGGCGAATGATGGCGGCTGACAGCGGGAGGCGATCGGCGCCGGGTGGCGGCTGACGTCAAGTGGTGGAGCATGGCAGCTAATGGCGGCCGACGACGGATAATGGTGGCGGCGGCCGGCGTCGGGCAATTGTGCACGACGCCTGGCGGCGAAGGACGGCGGTCAGCATCGGGTGGTGGTCGGCGTTGGGCACGGCGGTGGAGGACGGCGGCCAGTGACGGTCGACGTTGGGTGGCGGAGGACGGTGGTCGGCAGTAGACGGCGGCCGGGGGGAGGTCGGCGATGGGAGCCAGTCGGTAGGTGGTAGCAATGGACGCGGGAGGTGGCGATGTGCAAGTTGCAGCCAGCGTTGGGTGGCGGTGAACGACAGAAGATGGTAGTGGGAGAAGGCAGTTGGTGAAGGATGCCGGCGATAGGCGGCCGATGGTGGGAGGCGGCTGATGATGGCTGGAGGTAGCTGGTAGAAATAGTGAGCAGCAAGGGGGTGGCTGGTTAATGGCGAGGGCGAGCGATAAAAAGGTTTTTTTATTTCTCATTTTTGTTTCAGAAATAGAAAAGTAAATTTTTTTTACTTCTGATTTCTGTTTCAAACCTATTTCTGGAATAGAAATTTGTTCCAGAAATAGAAAAATGAAATTGCGTTACCAAACGGATTTCTGTTTCAAGCCTATTCCCAAGAACAGAAAAATAGAAAAACATAGAAATAAAAATGTTACCATATCCTTACCAAAAAAAAAAAAAAATGTTACCATGCGCGCCTTAGTGAACAGCTTGGGTTGAAATTCATAAACTAAAAGGGAAGAGTTTCTGGTCTTTAAAGTTGCGCTCTGACTCTTTCTATTGCTGAATAAGTGTTGAAGCTGCGTAAAATAGCCAGGTAGCTAATATACAGTGAGTAGTTGAGACTGCATTTTTCTTATGGTTTGAACTTGGCATCTTGCGGCCCTTTGCTTGATAAATATCCAGCAAGATTAGGTTTATCTCTTGATCTTAATCAGCAGTGGTTTGGGAAGCATTGATTCAAGATCTGATGGTTTGCTGCGAGTGCCGGCTGCTTTATGTGGGATCCCTTTTCCTGCATCCTGCCATTGCTGCTCTGATGGAAGGTATAGTTCCGCTTGAAAATGGAATGCAATTATAGAGGAGCAGCTTGTTCGTTGGCATAAATGTGTTTGGTATAACCCATGTAATCTTAAGAATTGTTTTATAACTTGGCTGCTGAACTTGAACAAGTTGGGCCATATTTGTTATAGATGTAGAACCAACAAGTACAGAGTTGAGCACACCCCCAATTGGGCCACAGAATTCCCACCATCTACAAGAACATCAAAATGCACCCTTTTAGCCAGTCGTGGCCCTTCACCTTTCTCAATTTAACTTGTATGTGCCAACATTAAGATGGCATGCCAACTTAGATAATCAGACAAATTAGAACGCAAGATGCTGAATTCAATCTGCAAAACCTCAGTGAGGCAATTTGAGAGGACACTAAGTTGCATTATAGCTCAAACTTCATGACAAGAAAGATCACTGAAGGAAGCTGAAAGAACTTGCATACAAACATTGATGGGATTCTACCCAGGAATCTAATTTGCAAATGCGTTGAAGAAGTCAACTCTGTTCTAGATGCCTCTTACTTTCAAGCTCTTTCTTCCGATCCTTCATAGAATATCCTCTTACATAAGTAATGCCACACTCTATCACAGAAATGGAATCGAGGCAAGAAAATGGCAAATAGAAGGGCAATTGTTTAGATGCACAGCGAGATACCATTCTGAAAAATAGGAAAGTATTTTAATATATTTCTGAGCGTCTGAAGGTATACACATCATGAATTTGTTAAAAAGCAGAGAGATTTCACACAATTGATACTCGTGGCATAAAACATATGGAACTACTTTTTTGTTTAAACGTCCACAAAGACAGAACATCCGAAAGCTCTGCAGAAGAGTAAAATTAACACCTGCCAGCTTAATTTGGTTAAAAGCAGACTCAGAGCTATATCGGAGAAACTTGGAGAAGCTAAACCTTCACATCAAATTGTATTGCTTCTACAATCTCGCATTGTAAGCATTCCAACTAGCATAAAGGGGAAAAAGAGATTAATAGACACATAAACATGAAAGAGAGAGCAAAGAGCTAGAACTTCAGGATCCTTGTGTTTTGACACTGATACTTCGTATTGAGATGCAATAAGCAATCTGGAAAAAATCATAGGATCCACAGGAGTGAAGCGCAAAAAGCAATACAAAAATCTAGCAGATTTTAAATCACAAAATCATAGTGACTCAAACAATACTTACATTGAGAGCAAAATACAAGATCTACGTAACTTCTTTCAATATCCATTTATATCTCAGCATTTGGATAACTCCGAATTGCCTAAAGCTAAATTTGGCTTTAAAATTTTGAAGTTGTGGTTGCTAAATAATATAAATGGTCTATATGTATAATTATGGACATCTGTGAAGTACTCCCTTGCAATTCAATTTCCACAATTTAGCATTAACATTAGCCAAATCATCAAATGTCCCATCCATCCATCTTTTGTCACAAACCTAGATGAAGTTGCTTGATGTGACAGTCACTATGGTTGTCACACGTCCATAGAAACACATCAGAAAATTGACAAGACGGTCATTCTCGACAAGAAACAGCACAAGTACTAAAGTTGCTGAAAGCGAAGTGCAAGAAATCATTTAGCGAATGCGACAGGTTACAGTAAGCATTATATTAAATATTCAAAATTAACTGCAATCCAGAGGTAGACCTTTCTGCCTTGAATCAAGAATATCTCCGATAATTGTGATTATTTTTAAAAGCTTGAGGCGCTTCCTAAGGGCAATTCATGCCGGCATAGATAGAACCCTTCTGTCATTCTCGGCTTGCTTGCATATAAGGAGAAACCTCCATCTTCTTAGTGTTGCTTCTGATACTTCAAATGTAACCTGGAAGAGACTCCACTCAGTCTCTAGCATCTGATCCAGCTCATCAAATGAACAGCATGTAAAATAGAATGTTCTCGTATCATAATTACTATGAACATGATTCACCAATACCCGAACCTCACACAAAATGCCGGCCTCAATTTCTTCCTCCAATCCAAAAGCAACGCACAAAGCCAATCCAAGGATACTCCCATGCAAGTCTCGGGGTACCCAAAAAGAGACAGAACGCTCTTGACTCTGGATAAACCAACATGCTATCTCTCTTCTAGGAAGTATAGTATCCATGTAGTGACCCAACATATGAACATTCTTCTATAGCAAATCTATTAATCAGAATCACACCAGCTCATGCATATGTGTAATGTTAGCCAGGTTGATACCTTCACGAACCAGTCCATGATATGAATCTAAGCGAACGTACACTGACATGGAGGATTGAATGCACTGACCAGGCAACTTTGGATATCTGGACAATGCGTTGCAGCCATCAGCTTCAAGGGTGCAAATGTTTGGTGAGACCTCTAGGATCTCCTGTAGCTACTTACAATCATCTAATTTTTTGAGGAACATCAACTCCTCAAACTTGCTAATGCATGTAGGAAGACTAACAAAGTTATTTCCTAAGAGATACAAAATATTTACAGAAGAGAAGCGGGTAAGACTCTGAAGGAATTCTGCCTCAGACAGATTGCACCCACTAAGCTAGTAGACCAGATTTGGAAATCCAAGCCCACCATTAGGGAGATTTGGAGCTCTCACTGCTCCCTGGAAACAACCAAACAATGAACAACTGTCCAGAGAAAGGTGCTCTAAACTTTGCATCTCGTAAATGCTACTAGGAAGACAGATAAAACTTCTATATGAATCCAAAAGCAAAATCTTAATAGAGATTAGGTTTTCAATTGATGCAAGAAGTTATTTTATAGAGGTTTGAGATAAATAAAGTTTTGTTAAGCTCTCCATATTCTCAATATTAGGAAACTTATCAAGCTTAGAGCAGCCAGTTATATCAAGTGTTTGAAGATATTTCACCTTCAGCTTGCTTGGAAGCTCCTTGAGGTTCAAGCACCTACTTAAGTTCAATGTCTACAAATTTGGCACCTTTGAGAAGTCTGGAACACTAATCAGTGACTTACAGCAGCTTAAATTCAGGAACTTTAAATTTCTAAAATGCTGCAAATAAAAAAGAACAGATGAACAAGATTTTGATAAATTTCACTTTGTGAAAGGCATCGAAAATGAAAACCATCAACAAAAGCAAGTATGATGTAATCTATTCCATTTCCTAGGGTCATTTGGACACTCTTGTTTCACGATATCCTCACTCATCCACTGAGTCAAGTCAGGCATTTGTACTGTTCTCTAACTCCCAATGGTTATTAAAGATCTCTCTATTAGAGTTTGAATCCCAATTAATGTCTTTAAACCACAACTATCAAGAACTCTCATTACATAATCACTATCCCTCCCCTTCAAGCAATAAGCAATGTCAACGAAAATGTCCTTTTTAGTGTCCTCCAGCGAATCAAAAGTTATCTTGAGAACACTGTTTATACCTTTATTAGGACTTTTGGCAAGTTTACCCAATGTACTCTCCCATTCCCCTCTGCTTCTACCACATAAGAATAGACCTACCACGACAATCACTAGATCCGTCAAAATGGATCATAAACTCATTTGTTAACTAATATATCAGTAAATATGTTATAAATGGGTTAGTTATATTTACTAAATTGGTCATAAATGGATATAAACATAATATTGGTGTTAAATAAGTCATAAATACGTTGTAAATGGGTCGTAAATGGGTTTACAATTTATTTAAACTCAACTCATCCCTCTCTCTCTTGTTCAATCTCATGCCCACTCACTCTGCACTCTCATCTCAATTTGAGTATGAGTTTTCCTGGATTGAGTTAAATATGGAAGTGTTTTAGCAATATGGGTCAAGTCGGGTATGGATTAGGTATGGGTTGGGTAGGGCATCAGTCATTAGATTTCTTTTACATGGAAATGAGTTAAAACAAGTTGGATGGGTCTATTTAGGTCGGACCATTTTTGACCCGACCCAAACTTGACCCGGCCCGCCCATTTGATAGATCTAACAATCGCTAAGGGAAGGCCATTAACATAGCCCAAAATATTATCTATGAGATCCATGCTTATGTCTTTTATCTGGTTTCTTGGAAAAGCATATGAACTGAGAAGTTCAAAAGCTTCACCTCAATCTAATGCTTTAACTTCATATACTTGATCTATCCCCTGAGAAGTTAGTATATGTTTATCTCTTGTCGTAATGATGATCCTGCTCCCTTTTCCAATCCTTCACATTCTCTAGCTAATGCATTTAACTGGTCCCCATGATCCACGTCATCAAGCACAAGCAGAATCTTCCTGCAGCAAAGTCTATCTTGTATCATATTAGCACCTCCATCCACACTTAAGACCACTAAATTTTCCTTCCATAATATCTTGGATAAGAGTGCTTTCTGCAAATGAACAAGGCCATCAGGTTTACTGGAAGTTTCTCTAACATTTGCAAGAAAGCTACACCCACCAAACTGACTAGCGATACTATTATAGACAGCTTTAGCGACAGTGGTCTTCCCTATATCTCCAGTGCCCCATATTCCTACCGTCCGAATGTCATCCAAGCCCATACTTAACAAGGAATTTACTTTCTCTACCCGGCAACCTACACCTACAGGATACTTGGCAACACTCGAGGGTACTCGTGTAAGAATTTCCTAATGTGGGCTTCATTAATTGAAATTAACTGAATTAGTTTGGTCTAATAAAGGTAAGATATATGGGTTCTTAATAAGTCTAATATGGGGTTGGCTGGTGTGCGCCGAGTATGGCCCGGCCCGTAATGAGAGGGCCCGTGGTCGAAGACTCTATAAATAGTGTTCAAGTTCCTTCCCTAATCTGATGATGCACAATCTGATTCACATACGGATTGAGAGAGAACTTTCTCTCGTGAGTGGCAATTTCATTATGCCAGTGTTCTAATGAAGGGTATAGGGGAGAAGCACTTGAGATCGTGCTCGGAAACCGTCACAAATTCCGCGTCAAGTTCGATGGATTCCAAACCAGGTACGCAAATCGATAATTTCTCTATTAATGTGTTTTGGTTTCTGTTTATGGTGATCCTGGGGGTGCAATTTTCATGTCCAACATGTGGTATCAGAGCCTGCCATAGAATAGAACCGAAACATGCGAATTAAGATCGTTTTCGTTATGTCCAAGAGGTTTTTACCTATTTTCGAAATTTTTTGTCGGATAAATGTAAAATTTTATTACATATTCAAAATTTACTCATCGAGACAAGAAGATTGATAGGCGGCACGTCATCGAACGAGGCCATATGCGCCCTCACACACCGACATGTGTTGTGGGCGCAGCGGCGCGTGACGTCTATCGCGGCCATGCCGAACCGACGCGTTTTTTTGCTGGTAACTGCAAGCTAACGTCAGCATGACGTTAGCGAGGGCGCTGATCCAGTTGACCCGGATTCTGACCCGACCTGAATCTTGACCCAACTCGAATTTCGACTCGACCCTATTATTGACCCAACCAGTCAACCGATTGGATTGGTCCGTTGACCGTTGACCGGTTGGACCAGTCAATCGGTCGGACTGGCTGTTCAGACCGGTTTGACAGGCTAAATATGCACGTACGTGTCGCGCCTTCCGATGGCGCGTGAGGGCACGTCCGACGTTCGTTTTGGACGTTCTTGGTACCAATGCGCTCGTATCGAGATTCTCTACATTATGGTGTATTTATTTTACATGTTTGAAGCTTTTACAGATGAGAAAATACATATATAACCCTACATACGCATATTTTAAGGTATTTTTGCGTATTTTCTTGTATTTTTCTATGGTTTCTCAAATACATATGGTAGCTCACATGTATATCACCACATAAGGACTATGTAGAGTGTAATTTATTGTCCATCAATGAATGGAATAATATAATTAGCATGACATGTAATTTCAAAGACATACGCCCCTGTCTTTACGTCTAGCATTATATGTATATAGTGAATGTGATATATAAACCTTATATCCCTAGTATGAGAGATTTTCAAAGATTCAATTGGGTAGTGACTGCCAAAGCGGCACACTTGACTGGTTTTAAGAAATATTGGTCTCATATTATGGTGGAATGTCTTATGTTCTATTGCGTGATCATACTCCTAAATGAGGTGATCTTGTATTGGTTCATGGAGGGGTACATGTATAGTATGTGCTTGAGAAATGATTGATCTTAGTGGTTTATACACTCAAATGTGGTGATTTCACGAAATATTGAAATATGTTCTCATGGCCTCTATCATGTGGAGAGTGTACAACTGCATGTCACATTTTCTGCCCAAAGGTGATTATGTAATGATTTATGTAACTCTCTAGATAAGTATTCACATGATACTAATTGTATTGTTTATTTGTTTTCCAGTCACATTTTCTGTAAACAGCAATTCTATTTCCATTGAGGTCCTTACTGGGTTGAACTTTAAGAAATGGAAAGGGGATTTTCTATTTAGAATGGAGCTAGCAGATGTTCACATTGCTCTTACAAAAGATAAGCCAGCAGATATCACAGCCAACTAGTACTGAAACTGAGAAAATAGACTATGCTACTTGAGAAAAGAGCAATCGGATTTGCTTATTGACAATGAAGAAATCCATTCAAGAACACTTGAAAAATAATTTGCCAGCTGATTGTATTGCTAAGGAAATGATAGTAGCCTTAGAGGCTAGAAACCACATTTCATCTAATGCTGAGGTTGGTACATTTCTTCAAAAGCTCTTGAATATGAAATATGATGGTACTGTTGGGGTTAGAGATTATGTCCTTAGGATGGTAGACCTAATGACGAAACTTCAAGCTTTTAATATTTCCACTCCCAATGTTTGCATTGTGCATCAAGTCCTAAACACCCTTCCACCTAATTTTTGGATTATAAAGACAAATTACAATTTCCAAGTTGAGACTTGGTTAGTTAATGACTTGATAGTAAGGGTGGTGGTAGAGGAAGAGAAATTTAAGAAGGAAAAATGGCATCTAACCTTATATGTTTATGGTTCCCACAAAAGGAAGGATAAGAAGTCCAGAAATCGTACTCATAAAGGTACTCATGACTCTACCGGTCAATTTTACAGTATGGATCCAAAGAAAACATCCTTCAAAAGGAATAGTGACAACTGCTTCTTTTGTAAGAAGAAATGTCACATAAAGAAAGACTGTGGAAAATTTAAAACTTGGTTGTCTAAACGTGAGCCTATAGGTAATGATTCTTTGGTATTTGTTTGTGAATCCAACCTATCAAAAGCACCATTTAGTTCTTGGTGGCTCGATAATGGTGCAACTAATCATGTTGCATTTACCATACAAGGATTCATAATCCGGAGGAAGCCAAATCATGATAAGTCAAAACTCACTGTGGAAAACAACGAGAAAGTCGATGTTGTGTTTGTGGGAGATGTTATCTTGATTCTAGACTCTGGTTTTAAATTAATGTTGAAAGACACTTTTTATGTACCTTTTTATAGACAGAACTTAATTTCCATATCGTATTTGGACATGTATGGCTACTCCTTTGAAATCAAGAAAAATGTTATTTCTTTGTTACTTAATTCAAATAAGGTTGGGTGCTGTTATATGTCTAACGGATTGTACAGATTGTGTTTGTCTTCCAATGACATATACGTCGCTTATACAGCTAAAAAGGTTGTTTTCAAGAGACCACTACCTAAAGAATAGTCTTATGCATTGTGGCATAAATGGCTTGGTCATATCTCTAAGGATAGAGTAGAAAGACTGATAAAGACTAATATCATGCATGCTCTTAAAAATGACCTAGAGACATGCATAGACTGTTATAGAGGTAAAATGACCAAGATAAGGAAGAAAACTGCAGTTCGAAGTTCTGACCTATTGGAGGTCATTCACATTGACATACCCTATACGGCAATCTTGTATAGAAAATTTTATTTCATTATATTTGTTGATGACTATTCTCGATATGGCTATCTGTACTTGATTAAAGAAAAGTCTGAGTCTCTTAACAAGTTTAAAATTTTTTTGGACTGAAGTCGAGAAACAGTTGGGAAAGGTCATAAAGGTTGTTAGATCTGACTAAGGTAGAGAGTATTATGGCAAGCATGGCGATGCCGGACAGCTTAAGGGGCCATTTGCCAAATACTTAGAGGATTCTGGGATAGTAGCTTAATTTACTATGCTTGGGAGTCATGAGCAAAATGATGTAGCCGAAAGGCCCAATTGCACCCTTATAGAAATGGTGAGGAGTATGATTAGTAGGACAAATTTACCTGATTTTTTGTGGGGTGAAACTTTGAAAACAGCTTTGTATATTCTGAATCGTGTTTCTACTAAAGCTGTTCTATTGACTCCTTTTGAGTTATGGACTAGACGTAAGCCTAACTTAAATCATCTTAAGGTTTGGAGATGTCTTGCAGAAGTGAAGTTATATAATCCAACATTAAGTAAGTTGGACTCCAAAATCACTCGGTGTTACTTTGTATCTTACTCAAAACATTCAAAGGGATATCGATTCTATAATCTCAATGGAGGCACAAGAATTATGGAATCACAGACAGTGAAGTTTCTGGAGTTTGATGTGGCAAAAAAAAAAGTAGCTACTCATAGACTATTGAGGATAGTAATACGGTGGGTAATGTTATATCTTTATCTCATTCCATACAGATAATTGTGGAGACTCCCACACCACAGACGAACCTGTTGAGGTTCAGGATCTTATTGTCGAGACAGCTCCTAATGAAGTTCTTCAAGGATTTCAAGTGCAAGATGAGGCTGTTGCTACTCCAGTAAGGAGATCCATTAGGGAGAGACGATCAGCTATACCACCGGACTATTTAGTCTATATAAGAGAGCAAGACTACGATATTAGTTATGTGGCTGATCCAGTGACTCATGCGGATGTTGTTTCTTATCCTCAATCGAAACTGTGGTTAGATGCAATGAGAGATGAAATATAGTCTATGAAGCATAATGGTGTTTGGGAACTTGTTGAATTACTTGAAAGTCATAGACCCATTGGCTGCAAATAGGTGTATAAGACTAAAATGGACTCCAAAGGAAAGATTGAGAAGTTTAAAGCCAGACTGGTAGCCAAGGGTTTCACTCAGAGAGAAAGAGTAGACTACGAAACAACTTTTTCTCCAGTTTCTTCTAAATATTCTTTTAGAGTGATCATGGCATTGGTAGCTCATTTCGATATGGAGTTACACCAGATGGATGTTAAAACTATCTTTCTCAATGGAGACCTTAATGAAGAAGTCTATATGATGTAACCCGAAGGTTTTGCGGCAGATGATTCAGGTATGCTTGTATATAGATTGCAAAAGTCTATTTATAGTCTCAAGCAAGTTTCTAGACAATGGTACTTGAAGTTTCATAGTATTATCGCTTTATTTGGTTTTGTTGAGAACAAAGTAGATTAGTGTATATACTACAAGGTTAGTATGAGGAAATTCATTTTCCTTATACTCTATATGGATGAGACAAAGCATATGTTGTCAAAGAACTTTGATATAAAAGACCTTGGTGAGACGTCTGTTGTCATTGGCATTGAGATTCATATGAATCGTTCTCGCCGACTATTGGGTTTATCTCAAAAGGCATATGTTGATCGTATCTTAGAAAGATTCAACATGCAACAATACAAGCCAGGAATTACTCCTATCAGTTAAAGTGATAAGTTGAGTCTGTCACAATGTCCTCATTCAGATTTTGAGAAAGCCCAAATGAAGAATGTACTTTATGCTAGTGCACTTGGGAGTATTATATATGCTCAAGTATGTAATAGACCAAATATTGCTTTTGCAACAGGATTTCTAGGCAAATATCAGTAAAATCCGAGAGACGATCATTGAGTTGCTGCCAAGAAGGTTTTGAGGTACTTAAAGAGGACAAAAGATTATATGCTAATTTACAAACATGTTCAGGACCCACTGCTAGTTGGGTATTCGAATTCAGACTTTCCTAGCTGTCAGAATGAAAAGAAGTTAACAATAGGTTACATCTTTAAGTTAGTAGGAGGTGCAGTATCATGGAAAAGTGAGAAACAGAAATCAATGACATCCTCTACCATGCAAGCGGAGTTTGTAGCATGCTTTTTGGCAGCTACTTAGGCAATTTGGCTCCGGAACCTCATTAAGGAGTTGACCGTATTTGATTTTGTGGATATGTCTATACAATTATATTGTGATAATAACTCTGCAGTGTTGTTTGTTAACAACAATAGAAGTCTCAAGGAGTCTAAGCATATGGAGATCAAGTACTTGACTATAAAGGAAAAAGTTCAGAATGGTGACATTGCAGTATAGCACATTTCGACAGATGATATGATCGCGGATTCGCTAACTAAAGGCCTTCGCTCTTGTGTATTTGATCAACATGTCATGAACATGGGCTTAGGAGTATCATGGAATACTGTTAATTAGTGGGAGCTGTTTAGTTTTATGTTGCTCTTATGAAGTTTGTATATGATTTTTGTTACATTTTGTAATAATTGAATATGTATCAACTCTTTTGCATTTAATGAGGTATTTGTGAATGTAAATTTATCAAGTTGAGTATACGTATTTGTCGCGACCTAAAAAATTTTCATTTTTCGGGCTAATGGATTATTAAGACTAAGCTTAACTCGAGCCCTCCCAAGCCCTACCAATTCGCAACTTAGGGTTTAAGTTTTTAACATGCAAATGTCTTCATGCTTGGAGTCGTCACTAATCGTTTTGCGATAGGTCGATTAGAAACCTAAATAAAACATAGGGAGATATGTTTTATTCCTACGAACCAGAGATTCTAAGTTCGAGGACTTGATTACGCTAGATCTAGTCTAACGCCCTTTCGGTACCTTTTCTTTTCAAAAATATTTTGGCATGCAGTTTGGATCCATTTCAACTTAATTACTAACATGTGAGGTGTTCATGCGGGTGCGCAAACCACCAATTTAACACCCAGGAAAGCATTAAATAAATTGCAAGTTTGGAAGAATTACTTACCTGGAAGCAACGCAAGCCTCTGCATTGTTAGCTAGAAAATCACATTAACATCCTAATATGATTTCTAATTAACAAGCAATTCACTCAATTTCTCTTTTGATTTTCACTTATTTAAATGAAATCTAATCTATATGCAATGACGTGCAAAAATGACATGCAATTAATGCAACCTAGCATGCAAACTATATGTCATGCGACGACGTGACCTAATTCTGATGACGGGTAAATGATTTATTTTTGATATTTTCTAATGAAATTCGGAATAAAAATATGCCTAAAATAACATGCAACCTATGATGACTTAACATATCCTAACATGACTTATTTTTGGGATTTTTGTTAAAATTTGAAATAATAAATTACTTAAATTAAGAATGCAATCTATCCTAATCTACCACAAAGCAATTCATTCTTATTTTGGGGATTTCATGAAAATTCGGAATTAAAAAATAACCTAAATAATCTAATAAGATTAGAATATTGCTTAATTTAAACTAGGAAATAGATTATCTCAAGTCCTAATTTAAATTAAATAATTACTCTATCTTTTAGATACATTTAGGGTTCCCTAAACATGCAAAACTCAAATTCAAATCCTAATTGATATTTTTTGAATTTTCTGTTTAAAGGAAAGCAAATAATAAAAAAAAACAAGGATAGCAACCACATTCAAATCGTCCACGCGATCCGCCAAATTTATTTCAAACTCGGATTAGGCACAAAAATCGAACTATCGGTCATATCTATAGGGTTATAGATATTGACGGAAAGTTGATCGTTTAAATTTGGAAAGCAGATAAAGATCATTATCGTATCCAAGTGATTATGGATAGGATAATAATTTTCCGTATTGCCGCGTATCGTACATTAGGAATAAGGTCAGATAGTCGTCCAGATACGTTGCTAAATTAGGAACGATTCCTAATTTTGAATACTTTCAAATATTGCGGATATATCGAACATTATCCTAAGATATCTAAATATCCACATGATATTTATAAAATATTCAAAACATGCAAATTAGAAAATTAAATATTCTGAAAAATATAGGATAATGTTCAATCACCTAATTTGCAGATAATCTCCAACTTTATCAGTTTCGGAGAAACATCTTCTGAATTCTAAAGGAATGAAAATCAGATCTGGACACAGATACTGATCAGATTGTGAAAATTCCTTTTGAAAATTCAAATGACCTCCGATTTTGATGAAATTAATATCAATGGAAAGATCTCGATCTCAGTATGAACTTTCATGAAGAAAAATTTTTCAGATTTTGAACACACAAATTTATGAAAATTGAAGAATACACGAAGGTCAATCTGGAACTGATCTGTCATCAGATTCATGCATATATGACGTTGCAGATCGTATCATGCTAACACGCTTGAAATTTTATGAAAATTTTATGGTGAACAGAAAAAGATGTGATCTACAATTTTCGTGAAGAAAGTTTTTTCAAAAAATGATCATAGAAAATCATAAAAATCACGGAACAGCACAACATCAGTCAGAACATTATCAGAACAAACTTCAACATCATATTCCAGATTCTGATCCTAACTTCCGAAATAGTTTTGACATAGCAAATCAGGTCCGATTGAGGCATATGATATATCAAATCAAAGGTTAAGACGTGCTTTACGATTCTCTAGTTCATCACTTCACAAGATTTTGACATTAACGAGCTGAAATCGGCATCTCAAGCATACTGATTTCTATGTACATGATTTTACAGAACAAAGTCCAAGTGCACTTACCTTGTTTAACGATGCTCCGGCACGAAATCGAGCGATCCGGCCTCCGTATTCAGATCAAAAACAACACGGAGAAGTCTCGGAAAGCTCGGCCGACCACAGTGATGTGAAAACGCCAAGGAGTGTTGCCGCAAGTTCTGGATCGCCGGAGGAAGTCGCCGATCAGTCGGTTCAGCCGCTTGAACCGGCTGATCACATCATCGGCAGCAGCGTTAGCGGAAGGCAGCGACGTCGGCGGGCGGTTGAGGCGCGACGACGGCGGTGCGGCGGCGTGCGGCGTGCCCCCGGTGGTGGTGCGCGACGTCACTTTCTCTCTCACACTTGCCTTTCTCTAAAAATCAGATCTGAATTATGTGTTGTTCCCTCAAAATTCTGACCTAAACATGTTTATATAGTGCTAACTTAGGTCAATTAGATGGGCTTACTAATCCTAATGGGCTTAGGCTTGGGCTTAGGCCTTAATCTAATTTAAATGGGCTGAATTAATTAAGGATAATGGGCTGAATTAAGCTCAAATTAAAACGACCAAACCTATTTGACTCGTAATTTTCGGCCCTTGCCTTTCCGAGCGAACCGAGTCCCATTCGATGAAATTAAGCTCGTTCGCCATCACCGATCAGATGCAAAATGCGATTAAATTAAAATGAACCTAAACTATATGTTATGCAATTTAAATATTTTTGTTTAGGGGTTAAAAATTAATCCTTAATTTTCTATGCAAATTACGACTAAATAATTAGTAAAATTTAGGTGTCAACAGTATTTAATGAAAATCTCGAGGCATTGTGTAAACCTTGAGTACAAGCTATGGGGCATTCTTGTTATTAGCCTTAACGATATGTCTTGTTACACATAAAGTATAGTTAATTATCAAGGTAAGACATGCAGGTTTGTTGGAACCATAAAAGATATTCTCTAGTGACACACTAGGTTTTCTAATACTTAAGGAGAGAGAATTTTGCACGAATAAAATGGATAACACATGAAGTATCACTCATTATAAGGTATTGTCCATTTGACACACTACCATATTGAATCCATATTAGTAAAGTTGAAAGCGCTTGTGACCATAGAAGGCTCTACATGAGTACATGTAGTTACCATCATGATTCGGTGTTCGAGACTTCATGGGATCGGATTGACTATTAAGAATAATCTCTAAACCAATATAAGGGTATACACACAGTTCTGTTTCAATTAATATTGCTCAAGTGGGATAATGTAAGAATTTCCTAATGTGGGCTTCATTAATTGAAATTAACTAAATTAGTTTGGTCTAATAAAAGTAAGATATATGGGTTCTTAATAAGTCTAATATGGGGCTAGCTGGTGTGAGTCGAGTATGGCCTGGCCCGTAATGAAAGGGCCCGTGGTCGAATACTCTATAAATAGCCCTCAAGTCCCTTCCCTAACCTGATGATGCACAATCTGACTCACATATGGATTGAGAGAGAACTTTGTTCTCGTGAGTGGCAATCTTATTAAGCTAGTGTTCTAATGAAGGGTATAAGGGAGAAGCACTTGAGTTCGTGTTTGGAAACCGTCACAAATTCCGTGTCAAGTTCAATAGATTCCAAACTAGGTATGCGAATCGATAATTTCTCTATTAACGTATTTTAGTTTCTGTTTATGGTGATCCTGGGCATGCAATTTTCGTGTCCAACAACTCGCCCTACTATAGTAGAGATCTTTAACGATGCTCTCGATGAACTTGGTCTCATCTTTGCCAAAACAAAGTAGCAAAGGGGAATGGGAATGAATGGCAATATACGATCCATTGAACTAACTAAAACTAACACGAAGTAAACAATCACCATGCAACATTCCAAAACATGACTCTAACGCACCAATTGATGCCATCATGTATCATTAGAATAGAGAATTCCATATGCTTTGACAGGGCCGAACAGGAATACTGTCATGCCCCAAACCCCATTGAGCTTGCGACATCCCTCCTTTTGGTTGAAACAGTGTGACGTCTCAGGAAACATTATAAAATCCTGAACAATAAAATTGGAGAACACCAGGGAGAAATAAATCGCCACACCACCAAAAAGGAAACTATACCTCGATATATATATATAACCTTCATTTACAAAACCAACTTATACCATACCGCCATTTACAAAACCATAAAATAAACAGATGGACGCTAAACTATTAAACTTACAAACCACTGACATACAAAAAAGGATCGATAGCCTGGGTAAGCTCTAAACCAAAATTGGGACTCTCCAAAAATCTTCCTTAATCTCACAATCTAAACCCTACGCCCCTTTGGAGGGCGTCCACTCGGACTCGCTCTCCTTATCATCCTTGTTTGGCGCGCACGCATTCGACGACTCCGAGTCGGCCTCAATCTCTACGGGGTTATTCTCATCCCTCGATTCTGGCTGACCCTCAACCTGATCCTCCTCAGCTAATTCCTCCCCCTACCCTTCTCTGGTTCCTTTGCGGCCTCATCCTTCGGCTCATCCTCCAGCTCATCCACTGGCTCATCCTCAGCTGGCTCCTCTCCGAGATCCTCCTCATTCTTAGCTGGCTCCTCTATGAGATCCTCCTCATCCTCACCCTTCGGCCCTACCTTGGGTATCCCATCTAAATCTACATCCATCGGGTCATACTCTGCCTGAAACTCTTCCGGCACTGAGTTTGGCTCGCCCACTGAAGAATCAGGTGCTGCCAGGGCAGGATGATGTCCGGACTGAGCTAGACTAGCTTCCAAACTAGTCAATTCCCCGTCAAGAGGGGGTATGGCTGCCAGATCAGATTACCAACTCCATCAAATGGAACGTCAAATCCTCGGATGGGTCCGAACTCGTCTACTCCATCCCGGAACATCCAAGCCATATATGTATGAGCCTGCTAGAGGGGTAGTCCTATATCTACTCATACTACAGAAATGTGCTTAACCCAGGTATGGTTCTCATCTACGGGGTGCTCTACAACATCATGGTCGACGTGCATAACGATCTCAAGGCGCTGCGGCGGCGGCGGCGGAGGCGGAAGGTTCATAGCTCGGGCAGGGGCTCTGAAATGGTTTGGTTGATACAACCATGAGACATTTTTCAATAAGTTACAACCTAAACCCTATCTAGGCTATCATGCATTCCAAACGAGTTTAAACACGCAAACGAGCAATACACGTAACAACATCCACACAATCATACTTACTTGGACTCTTGGTACACACGACCTGCACGTTAATTCATAAACATAACATTCAAACCTCACACGCATTTCAAACCACACGCACTTCCCAAACCACACTCATTTCCATGCCAAAACATACATCGACCACACTACGTTTTCGATCCACATTTCACACTCAATCACGCACCATCACATCATTTATATTTATCTTGCCTCATTGTACCAACACTTGCCTAATCACTTTCTCAGCCTGTGTAAACACGCCTCATGCCCACTCAATCACACCCCAAACATCACACGTCTCGGTCTGATCCCACTTGCACTTGTCATACCACACGTCTCATTCTCAATCACTTTTCTCGCCCTACATACACATGCCTCAGGCTCACTCGATCGCGCCTCGAGCATGACACGCCTCAGTCCGATCCCATTCTCGCTTTCTTTCCTCAGCCCGCACCAAATGCGACAGGCTTATGTGATCGCGACTCGAGCTTGAAATGCCTCGGCCCGATCCCATTCTCACACTTTCCTCAACCCTCGCCAAATGCGACAGGCCTACGTGATTGCGACCCGAGCTTGAAATGCCTTGGCCTGATCCCATTTTCACACTTGCACACACTTAGACATTAAATACGTGCACGCAATTGCACCCAATTTCATCATTATAAATTAGCCACATCACAAACACACAACCAACACACAAATTGCCATTTTTCACATAAAAAACGATGGCGCATCAATCCTGACACTTCACGACATTTTCACACAATTAATCGCCGGATCTAAATACACAATTTTCATCTCGAACAGTACATCACATCATACAATTCAGCCACTCACAGCCCACCTTTGGCCTCTAAATTTCCACCAAAATCTCCTAAATTCATCCCTAAGGCCCGCTAATTCATTTCGCCCCTAAAACCATACTAATACACGTTTAAACGGGTCCGAAATTACACGATATACTAAATAAAGTTTAGATTGCAACTTACAAGAACTCTAGGCTAGCTCGGCTAGAGTGAAACGGGGCGGCAGGCCAATGGCCTCACGGCGGTGTACGGCCAAAGGGGAGAGAGCGATTGGGAGAGAGAGAGATGGGGAGGTTGCCGAGAGGAGAGAGAGAGAGAGAGAATGAGAAGAGAGAGAGTGGGTCTTGGTCTAAATAGTCCAAATTTGACCACTTTGGCAAATTACCATCTTGCCCTTTACTCTAAAATCCATCTGACGACTGAGATTTGTTCTTATCTTGAGATCGACGGCCGAGATCAAATCTTTCCAAAAATATCCAAGGGCAATTTGGGAATTTCAAAAAATTCCAAGAGCAAAATTGTGCAACTCAAAAGTTAAGGCAAAATTACCAAAATGCCCTTCCCCTCTAAAACTTGTCATTAATAAACTTCCAAGGGTAATTTGGTCACTTTTCCATTTTCTCATCAAAATTGAATTTTTCTGAAAGATTTGGGAAAATCCGAAGCTGCACGTTCCAAAAACAACGTCGTCCAATCATCCTATCATGACTTCCCAAATTTTCCAATGCCCAATTTGGTCTCTAATTAATAACTGAATTTTATATATAACGTAACTCAAGCGTTTCTCAAACTAACGGGCGGCTTTTGGGGAAATTCGCGTATTCGACCTGTAATTGATACTAAATTGAGTCACATGCAAGTTCATTCGGTTTATGACGACTTCGATTGTCATGTAATCGCGAGGATCGATCGTTAGTTCCGTCGGGCACGATCGTTCTGTATAGGTTCTAGATCGTTCGTCAATTCATTTCGTGGTCAAACGGAATCACCTGTGATCCACTTATATGATAGTGATGAATCAGCCCATAACTATCCTAAGATCGGCCCACGTTGGTCCAAAATATCACATTGACAATTCTATGGTCGAAAATCAGTTCACGATCGAATTTTCTTTAGTCACATGAATTTAAATCCCTAATTAGCCTTTTCCTAATGGTTAGTATCCCAAGAATGATCAGTTCCTAGCGAGAACTAACTACAAATACGTTTATAAAATCGTGCATTTCATAAATCCCAAACGGGCAAATTTTCAAGATGTCACAAATACTGTGATTACCCATGGACATAATGCCAACCGAACAAATTGGCGGCTTCAATTAGGGCTTGGCTCCATTTCTTCACCTTCTCATAATCACTATGCAACATTCCGAAACATGACTCTAACACACCAATTGATGCCATCATGTATCAGTAGATTAGAGAATTCCATATTCTTTGATAGGGCCGAACAGGAATACTGTGATTACCCATGGACATAATGCCAACCGGACAAATTGGCGGCTTTAATTAGAGCTTGGCTCCATTTCTTCACCTTCTCATAATCCTTTCCCAATTTCTCCTCGTGCCTGGCCAATGCCTTGCCATAACTCTCTCTCTCTCTCTCTCTCTCTTCCCTTGAATCTCCCTCGGCAATTCCACTCTGTAGAACACGGGCAACACCAGCTATCCCTTGAACCTTTTACATTCTATTACCTTCACCCAGCTCGTCCAAGGCACCACCTAGACGAAGCATAGTTTTCGGAGAAAACGAGCACGGCGATTTGTGAGCGCGGGCCTCAAGTTGTTGCTGTCGATGGAGGTGTTGATGCCTACATGAAGCAGAGCCCCATCGAGGTAAGGGAGGAAGCCAAGGCGGATGTCCTCGCCTTTGAAGCTGAAGAAGACGTCGAATGGCCATTTTACTTTGGAAGTTGAAGAAGTATCAGTCCGAACGTGTAAGGGATACTACTGCACACCTTCTTCTTCTTCTTCTGTTTTTTCTTTTGAATTTTTTTCGTGGTTTTTTTTTTGGTTGAATTTTTTTTTCATGGTTTAAGAAATGAAAATAAAAACCTTTTAAAAGAGAAAAGAATACTTTGACAATCGGAATTTCAATGCCATTGCACAATATGGGAGAAAATTGTAAAATATTTTGTTTTTAGATAATGCGATTGTAAAAATTTCAATACCAAAATTTTTAAGAAATTTAACAAGTATAAGGTTTAAGAAACTTTTTTGATTTAATATTACTGCCATGCTAGTGATCAAGCTAGAGTTAACATTGTACAAATTACCAAAAATAAGAGGCAATAGTGCATGATTTCATACATTGTCAGTGTATGAAAGATATTACGTATGAATAAGCGTGAAGTATTGATTAGTTCATGAAGAAGTCCGCACGAATTGATTAGATAAAGGATTGATTAGTTCGTGAAGAAGCTGGCATGAATTGATCCTTCTTTAGGAAGTTAAAACACTTGGTCTATTTATATTCTATCTAATAATGGTCAATGCATACTCACATAATGAGCAATATCATTGAGTTTCCATTTGTGTGAAAGACAGTTTTTGGGCAAAAATGTCTTCCACACAAAGAAGTGGAAGTATGAATTCTTTCGTTAATGGATATGTCAATCGCCATATCACATTGAAGCAATTTGTCAAGCAAGACAATAATGCCTTCAGGATAAGGTGGAAAAGAAAAACTTACGAGGACTAACTCTTTTAAAATCCAAAATCCCCCTCATAATACATTCTGGCATTGACAAACAATTTTAAGGTGTCTACACCAATGGCAAGTTTGAGAGAATTTCAGGAAGAGATGAAGACGAAAATCCCCCTCATAATAAATTGAAGTTGGAGCTTCCTTGCTTCTAGATGTAAGGGTGGAGGACGGTGATGTTATGCCCCGAACCCCATCGAGCACACGGCATCTTAATACTCGGTCGAATGAGTGCGACATCCCAGGAATAACGTCGCCAACCCAAAGATTCCATTAGAGTTACTCGCGGCGGAAACAATCAAATGTACCCGGACAATAAAATTGGAGAACACTAGAAAGAAAAAGATCACCATACCACCAACACTTTACTATGCCTCGATATGAATATGTACAACATCCATTTACAAACATACTTATACCTTACCGCCAACTTACTAGTCCACAAAACATGCATGCACACCCACTATCATACATCACCACCAACATCTCCAAAAGGGTAGATGATCTGGGTCCTTTGTTCCTCCAAAAATGATACTCTTCAAAACTTCTGCTCTGAACCTCTCCACTAGCCCCGGCATCCATGAGACGGTGTCTACTTAGAGTTTGACTCGTTAGCACTCGAATCTGACTCCTCCCGAATTATCGCGTCCACCGAGGACTCCGACTCGGCTCCAATTTCTATCGGGTGATCTATGTCACTCGACTCCCCTACTGGGACCTTATCTCGCTCTTGCTCAACTAGCTCGATCTCTGGCACATAGTAGGGATTATACTCGTACACAGGTACGCCCTCCTGTTCTTCCTCAGCCTCTGCTTCTGGAACCTCCTGTGGTTCTGCTTCAAGGTTTTCTTCTTCTCCTTTTTGTCCTTCCTCAGGAATTACCTCGAGATCCATGTCCATCGGATCGTATCCCGCCTGGGATTTTTCTGGTTCTAGCTCATGCTCAGCTACCGAGGGTTCAGGTACTGCAGAAGTATGGTGGAGTCCAGATTGAGCCAGATTAGTCTCCAAGCTAATCAGCTCGCTATCGAGAGGGGGTATGGCTGATGGATCCCAGTCCCCAACTCCATCAAAGGGAACGTCGAAGCCTTGGACAAGGCTGAACTCATCAACCCCGTCTCTAAATATCCATGCCGTGTATGTGTGGGCCTGCTAATGGGGTAATCCTATATCTACCAAAATTACAGTCGTATGCTTAACCCAAGTGAAATTATCTCCCATCAGATACTTCAACACGTCGTGATAGGTGTACATGACTATTCCAAAACGCTCTGGTAGCGGTGGCGGTGGATTAATGGCTCAGGAGAGGGCTCTGAGATGGTTTGGTTGAAACAACCATGAGACACTTCTCAATAAGTTGCAACCTAAACCCTACCTAGGCTCCCACGTAATTCCAGACACGCCCAGACATACCACCAAACAAACCATGTAAACAGTAATCCAACAATCACACATACCTAGACTCGCAGCATACACAACCTGTACGTTAGCCTACAATCACAACATGCAATTTTCACATACATGCTACAACACATATACTTTCCACATATCAATATACACATCAATCACACCACGCTTCCAGCCCAATCGTTGTACCCACACTTGCTCAATCACTTTCCTGGCCCGCGTATTCACGCCTCAGGCCCACTCGATCACACCCCAAGCATCATACGCCTCGGTCTGATCCCACTTTCACACTTTCCTTAGCCTTCGCCAAATGCGACAGGCCTACGTGATCGTGACCCGAGCTTAGAATGCCTCGGTCTGATCCCATTCTCACCCGAGCTGGTCGTGCCTCGAGCAAATCTCATTTCTCATTTTCTCATTCCTCAGCCAGCGCCAAATGCGATAGGCCTACGTGATTGCGACCCGAGCTTAAAATGCCTTGACCCAATCCCAATCTTGCACTTACCCACGTTCGCATTAATCTACGTGCACACAATTGCACCCAATACATCACAACAACATAGTCACATCACAAACACGCGATAAACACACAAATTAACATTTTTCCACATTCAAACTTCGTTAAATCAATTCCGGTCATTCACGGTACTTTTACGAAATCTCGAGCCTGACCTAACAATATCAATCACACATCAAATGGCATGCCACAGCACTGCGAACAGCCACTCACAACCAACACTCAGCCTCTAAAATTCCACTAAAATTTTTCAAATTCAATCCTAAGGCTCGTTATTCCGATCATCCCTTAATTTCTACCAACTCGCGTCTAAATGGGTCCAAAAATACCCAATAAATTAGGCGAGATTTAGATCGCGACTTACCTGACTCTAGACTCACGCGGCTAGAGTGAAACGGGTGGCGATAGGCGGCGGCGGTGACGTACGGCTCACGGCGGGCGGCGATCAGCTCAAGACGAGCAGCGGCGACTTGGGCGGTGGTTCTCAGCCACGGGAAGGAGAACCGAGAGGGAGAGGGGGACACGGCGGCTGGGTGGCATGAAGGTGGGGCGGCATGAAGGTGGGGCGGCGAATCGGCGGTGTGGCGTGGCGTGGCGGTGGTGCGGCGACGCGGCACGATGGCGGCGCGGCAATCCGGCGAGAGAGTGGGAGTGATCGGGAGGGAGGGAGAGAGAAGAGAGATGGAGCTGTGGGGAAGGGGTAGGGGGGAGAGAGAATGAAGAGAGAGAGAGTCTTGACTAAAATACCCATTTTTGACCACTTTTTGCCAAATGACCAAAATGCCCTTCTCTAATCCTTTTGATCAACGGTCCAGATTCGATCTTATCTTGAAATCGACGGCCTAGATCAAATCTTTTTTAAAATATCCAAGGGCAATCTTGGAATTTCTTAAAAAGTCCAAGGGTAAAATTGTCTTTTCCAAATTTTAGGGCAAAATGACCAAAATGCCCTTGCCCAATATGACTAACCCTTTAGAAATTCCCAAGGGTAAAATGGTCACTTTCCCATTTTCTTGCCGAAATCAAATTTTTCTGAAGGATTCGGGAACATCCAAAGCTACACATTCCAACCGCAACGTCGTCCTGATATCTTGTCGTGACTTCCTAATTTTCCGATGCCCAATTTGGTCTCTAATTAATAATTGAATTCCATATAATGTAACTTGTGCGTATTTCAGATTAACAGGCGGCTTTTGGGGAAATTCGCAGAATCGACCTGTGATTGATACTAAATTAAGTCACGTACAAGTTCGTTCAAATCGTGATAACCTCAGTTATCAATAAAATCGCGAGGATCGATCGCTAGTTCCAATGGGCACGATTGTTCGGTATAGGTTCTGAATCGTTCGTCAATTCATTTCGTAGTCAAATGGAATCACTCGTGATCCATTAGTATGACAGCGGCGAATTGGTCCATACTATCCTAAGATTGGCCCTCATTGGCTCAAAATGTCACTTCGACACTTTTATGGTTGAAAGTCGTTTCACGATTGAATTTCTCTAATCGTACGAATTTAAATCCCTAATTAGCCTTTCCCTGATGGTTAGTATCCCAGGAATGATCAGTACTAGGCAAGAATTAACTACAAATACATTAATAAAATCAGTCATTTCATAAATCCCAAATGGGCAAAATTTCGGAATGTCACAATTCTTCCCTCCTTACAAAAATTTCATCCTCGAAATTTATAATCTCACTAACTATTTAAACAAATGGGGATAATAACGTTGCATCAATTCCTCGCTTTCCCAAGTTACGCCTTCAGTCCCGTAATGTTCCCACACCACTTTAACCATTGGGATCGTCTTATTCCTCAAAACTCATTCTTTCCGATCCTCGATCCTGATTGGTGTTGACACCTAAATTTCGACCGACTATTTAATAATAATTTGCATAGAAAATTAGGGATTAAATTTTAACCCCTAAACAAAAATATTAAAATTGCATAGCAAATAATTTAAGTTCATATAGGTTAGTTGCATTCCGCATCGAACCGGCAATGGCAAGCGAGCTTAAAATTCATCACATAAACTGAGCTCGGACACCGAATGAAACTCGGCTCACTTGGGGGATGGGGGCCGAAAATCACACGTCAAAAGGCCTTGGTTGTCTTAATTTGAGCATAAATTAGCCCATCAAGTTTAATTGAATAAAAGGCCGAATTAATTCAACCAACTTGGAATTAAATAAAAATTAAAGGATAAAGCCTAAGCCTAAGCCCATTAGGATTAGAAAGCCGAGCCAATTAACCTAGGGTTGTAATATAAATATATGATTATACCCATCAATCATGAGGGGCTCTGATAATTCCCAGAACGCAATTCCTGAGAACACGAAAAACACACGTGAGAAAGAAAAAAAATTGAGAGAAATTGGTGAAGCAAAGTTCGGCTTCATTGTTATTCTTAAAGCAAGATGTTTTTAGCGAAGTAAGCCAGACGTCTTCAAAGCATCCTTAGCAGCTCCGTGAAAGTGCAGCAAGTCCAAAGGCTTTAGCAAGTCTTTTATTATGTTTCGATGATTTTTTTGCCAAGTCCAAAGAGCCCTTTATCAAGTCCAGGGGTTGTCGCGCATCTTCCCGTGGTGTTCTTGTTCGAGCTGGTGCCTTTCTGATGGCCTCACTCCCACCTAGCAGTAATCTTGGCAAAGTGCATCATCTCGGGTGTCTTTTCGACACAAGATCAGCAACGAAAGAGTCTTTGACATCATCAGCGAGCAAGAGCACCGTTGACGCATTCTGAAGAATTAATGGGAGGAAATAGGGAGTGACGTAATTCCATCTTTATCCACTCCTCTACTTCCTTGATAATATCAACACATGTAAAGGAAGGAAGACAAACGACAAAGAAAAATCGTTTGTGGGAGGCAAAGAAGTCAAGTTCCTACACACCTGTCCATGAGCCCGGAGCCTAGCCGAGCCACTCCTGACCACCGTCACGCCCGTCATCGCCGTCGCTGCCACCGTCGATCCATCGGCCACTATCCCATTCCGTCGCAAATTCAAATTTGGAAAGATATCCATAAATTAGGTAAGATTCTCATCTATAGTCTTGAAATATTCAATTTCCTAATCTTTTGGGTGTTTGAATATTTTGTGAATATTGTGTGGATTGCTGGATATCTTAAGATAATTTTGTGATATCCGCAATATTTGAAAATACCAAAAATTAGGAAGTTTTCCTAATTTGGCAACGTATCTGGACGACTATCCGACCTTATCTCTAAAGTATGATATGCGTTGATATGGAAAATTATTATTTTATCCATAACCACTTGGATACGATAATAGATTTTATTTATTTTCCAAATTCAAACAATCAACTTTCCATCGATATCTATAACTCTATAGATATGACCGTTAGTTTGATTTCTTTGCCTAATTTGAATTTGATAAGAAAAATTTTGCGGATTGTGTGGATATTGATTTGATGGTGGTGTTTATCTCTTATTTGATTTTGTTTCTTTAAAAGAAAAGCCAAAAAGATTAGATGCAATTTGAATTAATTTCTTAGAAGATAATGTTGCATGTTTAGAATATATCTAGATAACTTTTTTTGAATAGAATAGGACAACTGAGATTTGCTAGAAATATAAGATAATTTCTAATTTAAATTAGGAATTAGGGTAATTTGTTTCCTAGTTTAATTAGATATCATTCTAACCTTGATAGTTCATTTCGGGTTGATTTTAATTTCGATTAAAAAAAATACCAAAAAGATTGTTCTAGAATAGGTTAATTTGCTTTCTTTAGTTTAAAATTGCATGTTTAGATAATTGGCATTTTTAATTCCGAATTTCATAAAAATACCAAAAATAAATCATTTATCCGTCATTAGAAATAGGTCATATTGTCGCATGTCATATAGTTTGCGCATTAGGTTGCATTAATCGCATGTTAATTTTTGCATGTCATTACATATAGGTTAGTTTTCATTTAAATATATGAAAATCCAAAAAATATTGAGTAAACTGCTTGTTAATTAAAAATCATATCATGATTGTTGATGTGATTTTTTATCTAACAATACAGATGTTTACGTTGCTTCAAGGTAAGTAATTCTTCCAATCTTGCAATTTATTTAACGTTTTGATTATTGGGTGTTATTTTGGTAGTTTGCGCACCCGTATGATCACCTCACATGCTATTGACTAAGTTAAAATAAATCTAAACTATCTGCCAAAACATTTTTTGAAAAGAAAAAGTATCGAAAGGGCGGTAGACTAGATATAGCGTAACCAAGTCCTCAAGCTTAGAATCTTTAGTTCGTAGGAATAAAACATATCTCCCTATGTTTTATTTAGGTTTCTAATCAACCTATCGCAAATAAATTAGTGGCGTCTCCAAGCATGAAAACATTTGCATGTTAAGAAGGTAAATCCTAAGTTGTGAATTGGTAGGGCTTGGGAGGGCCTAAGTTAAACTTAGTCTTAATAATCCATTAACCTGAGAAAATTTTAGGTCGCGACAAGTTGGCAACTCTGCTAGGGACTTGAGTTAAAACTCTTAGTGGACTTAGGCCAGTTTTTCTTTTCAAAAAATATTTTTGTTTGGCAGCGAGGATCCCAGGTACATCCCTAACATTTTAGGTGTTAAATGTTTTTACATAATGGGAGGTATAAGGGGAGGCGTGATTGTTAACATTTGTTTTACAAAGAGGTGTTTGGATGAATGGTTTATTTTATGCACGAAGCGTTGTATGATATAATCTGTTATGCATGCTTTGAATTTACACTACACCGCATACACTACCCGCTGCTGGACTTGGGCGGCACAGGTTTAGGATGGTACTGAGACAGTGGACACCCTGATCACACTCGCGTGGTATGGGTCACCCTCCTTGGTCCTGAAAGTTCTTTCACGGTGTCATTGAGTTCCCACCATGGTTGCACCATTTGCAACCTGGGTCGACTTCTTGATTAAGCCAAAGTCAGGGGAACCCCGGCTTAACCACGACCATGACTGGTTTAACCTGGTAATCATCGCGTCTCCATTTTGCATGCCAAAGTCTAGATAGAAATCGAACCTCATATTTCATGTGTATGTCTATGTGATTGCCATGATCCTACTTGGTGATGTAAGTTTTCTGAACCTTTATCTCGCAATTTATTTATATTTCGTATTTTCTTTAGTCGGTCCATGACATTAGGTCGGTCTTGAGTATTGGTCTATATATTATGGGAGGGGCAGACATACGGATTCTTGATTCTCCTAAGGACGAGCTCCGTGCCTAGTGGAATCTACTAAGTCCGACCAACCGTAAGCTAGTTGAGGGCCATATCGGGTGGCTACTCCCCTTATTGGAAGTCAAAGTCCGTATCAGCCTCATTCGAGCATTAGCACACTTTTGGTGTCCCGAGATGTCTACCTTTATATTCGGTAAACATTAGCTCACCCCGACTTTGGAAGAATATAGCGTGATCATTGGAAAACCTTTAGAGTCGGAATTAGTTACACCACCTCTGGGAATCGATTCCACCTTAATGTTCTTTGAACTTTTGGGTGTCAGAAAAGATGAATTGGGAAAAGTTTTGAAAGCAAATCATGGGACATGTCCTTTTTCATTCTTGAGTTAATATTTTGATAAAGCCATGTCTTTTCAAAAAGGCAAAATCTTTTTGCTAACATTTTTTCGGGTTCGTGATTTTTCCTCACTGTAAGAATACATGTAATCCGTCAATTGCATGGTTGGTCCAACAAGTCTGTTTTGAAAATAATTTTGTCAACACCATTTTAGTCGAGACTTTTATTTTCCTCACTAAATTTAAGCAACATGTTGACAAAACATTTCATGCCCCTCTTGAACTTTTGCAAATTTGGTTTTTGTCTCACATAAAAAGATGTGGCGATTAATCACGATATCCGAGCTTAGTGATTTTAGCCATCCCGTTTTGAAGTATAAAGAAAAACAAGAGAACACACCTGATTATCATTACTCCGAATGGATCATTTTCATAAAAAACGCTAGACCCTAAGGTTTCCAATGGCATGCTAACTGGTTTAAGGTCGAGGAAGCTCGGTTTACATGTAATGGTATTGGGCCGGTTCTACTATTGGGCTTTATTGGTGCAATCGAATACTACCCTACTAGAGTGTCTCGTCAGTACCAGATTCTCCAAGAACTCCCTCCAACGTTACAACCAAAACTCCTCCAAGTTGACTTCATCAATGACGATGAAGACCACGAAGGGACCATAGCTCAGCTCAAGAAGATGTGGAAGAAGTGTTGCCTTTTAAAGATAGCCTGACCCCAAAAAGAGCTCAAGGGGGAGCAGAAATCCTATTTCGCGACGACCGAGTATATTCAATAGCACAAGGTCCCACAGGAATTACTCCCGAAGATACCCAAGGTGCCTCTCAAGCTCGCCACTCGCTCAGAGAACAACCGTCTTAAAAGGAAGGCCGAAGAAGCTCAAGAAAAAGCATCCAAGATAGCTCGAGCTTATGAGCAATTGAAGAAGGAAGTCGCCTCTCATATATCTATGGATTAAGCCAAATAGAAAAGCTTAAATTTATGTTCTCTTTTCAATTTTAGTCTTTAGACTTATTTAAGAATCGAGTAATTTGTTTTGCATTTTTTGTTTAAGTGATTTCAAGTTATAGTCATTGTAAAAAAAAAATTTATCAATTTAATAAAGAGGTCATTTCTATTCAAAGCGGTTAGACTAATGTCATGGAACGGCATGTGATTCTTCTTGACACTTATGTATCCCTGTTTTATCTGTGAAATTAGGTAATTACGGACCGATCACGATCGCCTATTCGTACGCGGTCGAGAACTAGAATGGTAGATCAAACTGACTTATGAGATCGTGTCGTTGGCATTGAGGACCAAATGAAGCACGTCCTCATCGCAATGCAACAGATGTCCGCTAAGATCAAAGCCCTTCGACTAACTCCCGTTCCTGCATCCCCTGAGGCATCAGCCCCGAAGCATAAAGGTGGAAAGAATGCCGATAGTGAGGAAGATGACGATCTTCCCGATTTAGCAGATGACCCCGTCCAGATTATCGTCAACAAAGACAAACCTGATGAACGAGTCAACAAACTTCCAATCCCTTAGCATTTCTCGTCAACAACTTTGTCACGTTCAAGCTTGGTGAAGTTTTATAACCGTTCCCACTTCTTTTGAATTCGAAGTAGGTCGAAGACTCTCTTTCTCAAACTTTGGTGGAAGGGTCTTTCATGAGCATAAAAACGAGATTGAATTTGATATAACTTTGGCTGTGATTTTTTTGTTGGATATATTATTAATATAGTCCAAATAATATGTTCACATACAAGCTCAATAGGTGTAAAGCATGGTTATTTTGGGCCCATATGGGCTGGAGCCCAATAGCTTGCATATAAACTCTAGGATTTTCCCTACGTTGGAGGTAACACTATTGAGCGTTCCAAACTTGACGCCTCTTGATGTAATACTTCAAGTAAAACACTATTTTTTCTCTCAAATCCATAACCTCCAACGATCTTGAAATATTAGATTCGTGTGTTGGATTTGAGCAAGAAAGGTGTCTACTTGAAGATCTCGTCGAGACGAACTCATAGGTATTATTTATTTGTGATTTCGATGAGAGGGTTGGCCGGGATCTGAGTTTGAAGATTCGGTGGCCGAAATCTTTGATTCAAGAACCCAGAAATTATAGCCAATTTCAGAGGGTGAAACCACTTGGATCTTGTTCTCCTCGTCGATACGAGCGTTTTGAGTGGTCACTCGCCCTGAACGGAGTTCGGACGGCTGAGATACAACAACCGGAAGTTTTGGCGATTTTTGGCTTTCTGCGAATTTCGCGACTTCTTGTTTTCCAGCAACAAGTGCAGTCCACTTTAGGTTTTTGGGCACTCCGGATTTGTTTTTGGGGTCTGTTTTGGCAAACTACACCTCTACAAAGTAGTTTGACCAAGGTTAGGGACATTATTCGACTTTGTGCACTCTGCAGACTTCAAGGTGCACTCTTTCTACATCTTTGCTTCGATTTCCTATGATATTATCAAGCTGCAATCACTTGATGTCACTGAATTTCATGGTTGGAAATTGCATGTTCAATTTGGCATGAAAGAACGTGAAATATTCCACACAGTATTGAGTGATTTTGCATCTACCACTGAAGATGTTGATGAATATCAATGGAACAAAGATGAAGATTTTTGTAGAGATTACTTGTTAACCTCTTTAAATTCTCGTCTAGCTATGACTTATAGTGAGTTTAAGACAGCGAAAGAGATATGGGATCACTTGAAAGAAGATAACTCTGATATGTTCGATAATCTCTTTGTTGGTCTTGTGTTGAGTAAGCTACCTGCTGAATGGAGTTCTTTCAAGACTGAAATGCACAAACAGAAAGAACTTATGAGACTGGATGAATTAAAGAGGTATACTAGGAAGAGTTTGGAGCAAGATGAACAACAAAAGTCAGTTGCCAACTTAGTTTCACATTCCAATAAACCTCGAAAAGTCCAAGTCATCAATAGGTGAATCCTCTTCACAGTTAGAGGCCAAAAAGACTATCTTCAAAAGGAAGAAGAAGGGCAAGTACCATAACTGTGGAAAGTGGGGTCACTGAGCAGCAGAGTGTAAGCTACAAAAGAAACCAAAGAATGACACACCACAAACTGTGACTAATATGTTAATTAGTAAATCTGAGCCTCAAGCCTTCATTGGAATGATGAAAAATGGAAAGGCCAGAGTCTCCTCTGAGTGGTGATTAGATAGTAGTGCTACTTGTCATGCTACACATGACAAGAACTCACTCACTGACGTCATAGAAGTGAAAGACACCGTAGAAAATTGTAATGGTAGTGAGGTAGAGGTGACTCATGCTGGAACTGCAAATTTGATGCTTTCTTCAGATAAAGTACTAACTCTGAAATATGTTAGAGTAGTACCTTTACTTAAAAAGAATTTGATATCAATGAGTTCACTTGATAAAACTGGTATGTCATTGTCAACTATGAATGGTAGAGTAACTTTATCTGTTAACTCATGTTATTTCGGTTATGCATTAATGGTTAATGGTATGTATAGGTTGAGTTTAGATACTGATAGCATCAACCATATGAATTCTACTTTGATTGATCCAAAGTTATTACACAATAGACTTGGACATGTGAATTACAGGAAGATGTAACATCTAGCTAAAACTCACAACATTCCATTGTATACTTCTATTCGATTTGATAAATGTGAAGTGTGTGCACAGGCTAAGATCACTAGAAAACCTTTTAAGTTGGTTTCTAAAAGCACACAACTTCTTGAGCTAATACATTATGACCTTCGTGACTTCAGAAATTACGTTATTAGAGGTAGTCGGAAGTATCTATTAACATTTATAGACGATTTTTCTCGATATTGTCATGTTTATTTGTTGAAATTGAAAGATGAGGTTTTTGAAAAGTTTAAGATTTTCAAGTCTAGAGTAGAAAATCAACTTAACTTGAAAATTAAGAGGTTTAGAAGTGATAGAGGAGAAGAATATACAATGACAGGGTTCAAGGACTTTTGTACTTCAGAGGACATAATACTTGAAACCACTGCCCCTTACTCACTCCAATCAAATGGTGTTGACGAGCGTAAAACTAAAACGTTAACTGAAATGTTAAATTCCATGTTACTTATAACTGGCATGCCTTCCTCCTATTGGGGGAGAAGTAGTTCTAACTACTAATCACATCCTAAATAGGTTGCCATACTCTAAGTTGTCTATAACACCTTATGAAATATGGCATAACTGTCCTTATAGATATGATACTCCTAAGATTTGGGGTTGTATTGCTTATGTAAGAATACAAGATCTTAAAAGATCTAAAGTGGGACCTAGAACCATTACTTGTGTATATCTAGGTTGTGCGGAAGATATTGCTGCAAATAGATTTTTAGATCTATCTACTAATATGGTGATAGAATCTAGAGATGCAGAATTTTTCGAGAACAAATTTCTCAGAGATCATGGCTTGAATGTTTTTGGATCTACAGATATGATTTCAGAGTCTCCTGTAGAATTTGAAACAAGCTCTTCTGACACTAATTCCCCACAGTTGACTGTTGAACGAACTCCAGTTAGAGTATATACAAGAGATAGAGTTCCCAAAAGTTTTGGTGAGGATTTTGTTACTTACCATCTAGTGGATGATCCATTCTCCTATTAGGAAGCAATGAGATCTAGGAAATCCCTATTGTGGGCAGAAGCCATAGATGATGAAATGAGCTCTCTGCTGCAGAACCACACTTGGCAGCTAGTCCATTTGCCAAAAGAGGCTAAGGCTATAGGCTGTAAATGGGTATTGAAGAAGAAATTGAATAGTGATGGATCAATAGCCAGATACAAAACACGTTTAGTAGCTAAAGGCTATAAACAACAGAGTGGAATAGACTATTTTGATGTCTATTCACCTGTGTGTCATCTATCAACTATAAGAATTCTTCTTACTTTGGCATCTATTGAGCACTTTGTAGTGCATCAAATAGATGTAAAGATAGCTTTTCTAAATGGAGAGTTAAATGAGGAAATTTACATGAAACAACTGGAAGAGTATGTCATGAAAGGTCTTGCGGACAGAGTTTGTAAATTGAACAAATCTTTGTATGGTCTTAAACAAGCACATAAGATGTGGCATCTTAAATTTGACAGTGGTAAAGAGTTATGGCTTTCAGTCTAGTTATGTAGATAAATGCCTTTACCATCGTTTTATGTCAAATAAGATAGTCATCATTTGCGTGTATGTTGATGACATGTTAATTCTTAGTTCTGATCATTCTGTAGTGAGTGACGTGAAAGCTACTTTAGCTAAAGAATTTGACATGAAAGATCTTGGTGTTGCTAATACTATTCTTGGTATGAAAGTAAGTTTTGAAAGACAAGTCATCTCCCTTAGCCAGACTCATTATATGGAGCAACTACTTTCTACTTGGGAATACGATGAGTATAAACCGAGTGTGACACCATGTGACTATAATAAAAGATTGAGTCCTAATGAAGGGACCAGTGTCGATCAGTTAAAGTACTCTCAACTGATTGGTAGTCTCATGTATGCTATGAGTTGCACTAGACCTGACATAGTCTTTACAATTGGTATGCTGAGTCGTTTTATTAGTAATCCTGGTAAAGAGCATTGAGATGCCCTCAGTAAGCTGATGAGACACCTTAAAGGTACTAAAGATTATGCTTTCTGTTATTCTAGTTATCCTCCAATCGTGGATGGATATTCTGATACCTCATGGTGCTCAAAAATTGAAAATAGTAAGTCCACTAGTGGATATGTATTCACTTTGGATGGAGCTGCTATTACTTGGAAATCCAAAAGACAGACTTGTATTGCATTGTCATCTATGGAATCAGAACTTTTTCTTTAGCCTCAGCTGGTGAAGAGGGAGAGTGGATAAAGAATCTAATTATGGATATTCCTTTGGCTCAGCTAAAGATTAATTCTTTAAACTTGTTATGTGATAATCAAGTCGTCGTCCAAGTCGTCAAGAATGCTCTCTTTAATTCCAAGAGAAGACATGTGAGACTGAGACATGCGTTGTTGAAATATCTACGCGAACAAGGAGTTATCACCTTGATCAATGTGCGATAAACGGATAACATAGCCGCTGCTCTCACAAAGGGTATGCTTATAGATCGATTATTCAAAACAGTGGGGGAAATGGGGTTAAAGACTATGTAGATATGTCTTAATTACCATTTACTTACATTCTAATTGTATGTTTTGCATTATCAAATCTTCCTTTGTTGGCTATAATGATAAGCATAGTTTATGTATTTCATCGATGTTCATGGTTGCTGATTAATTTGAAAAGGGTCAGTTGTCTCATTCCAAATTTGGTGAAGATGACGTTAACCCAATTCAAAGGTTCTATCTGGGGGCTTGTGTCATTCCAAACTTGATTATACAATCCAACTAGATTGGCCTATCCTTTGGTTAAATGATCTCAATCCAAACTTGATGCTAGATTATTTGACTTTAAGGAATCAGTAATTGTGACATTCCAAATTGAAATACAGATATAGTTGTTTGCATAAGAAGCCCATTGGTTATTGTAAGTGACATGACTATTGGTCATGTACTTTGAAACTAGAAAATGGTTATTCTCTTATAAATAAACCGAAGTTGATGGCTCTTTGTAATTCAAGTTGTCTAAGCCTTGTTCATAATTTATGAAACTGGCTTGATGCTTATGAACATGATATTGATGCTTTATGACATTAATATATCTTCTTCTCTACCTGATTGAATTCATAATAATATGACATTCTAAAGGGGATGGCAGAGATGGAGGAGAGCTTATTGGGTTGGATCTTGACCAAGATGATCCACTAAATGAATGAATATATATATCATTCAGAGTATGTAGGGGCTTGACAAGTCACCTGCTATTACCCATTTTGATGGCGTCCATTTCCTTGAGACTTCCATTTTGCTATCTCTATTGTGTAAACATCATTGTGCTTGGTTGTGAACTGATTTTGAGATTTATTTTGAGATTTGGATGAGTTTAGACTGAATCTAAAACTCTTCATATTTAATTTTACGTACTGATTTCAGAACAGATTCATGATAAGGATGATTCATTTATTTAGATTGCAAACCATGATTGAGTTTAGTATTTAGTGCTAAAACTCTTTGACCAATCCAAGTTGATCGTCTTGGACAGAATGTGGATGATTCATATTTGTTTGAACATTACACTGATCACCGTATCGGATTGTGCTGTATGGTGAACATAAGAGGAGATTGTTGGATATATTATTAATATAGTCCAAATAATATGTTCACATACAAGCTCAATAGGTGTAAAGCATGGTTATTTTGGGTCCATATGGGCTGGAGCCCAATAACTTGCATATAAACTCTAGGGTTTTCCCTACGCTGGAAGTAACACTGTTGAACGTTCCAAACTTGACGTCTCTTGGTGTAATACTTCAAGCAAAACACTATTTTCTCTCTCAAACCCATTACCTCCAACATTTTTCACCACCAATGTATTGTGACTTATCATTACTATTAGATGACAGTTCGGTCTCACAACCAAAGTAAAAAGTAAACCGAAGCACCAAGGGAAAGAGAACTCTCTTGCCATCAAAGGATGAGGCATCAAATTCGCAATATATATGATCTGCATGTCGAACAACAACATCCAAATCCACTCTATGGGATCTCAGATTGATCAACGATGAAAAAAAATTCATCATTATCATCTCTGAGGCAAAACGTCGAACAGGTGGTGATCACAAAGGGTGAGATGTTCTACAAATAGGAATTCCTATCAATCGGCGAGGAATATAAACATGAGAAATGCTGCTAAAACATTGCTAGAGAGGAATCGACGAATCTGAGACCAAATAACAGACAGCTGTTGAGAGAACAACTTGAAGCTCTCGGCAAAAGGCAATACAAAACAATCGTATGATCGAGTCTCCATGAATTGACCGCATCCTACCTTGGGGGAGATCTGAATGGTTACCTGCTAATATATGAAAGACACTGAAAGACTGGGAGAATCTCACAAAGACGAAGCAAGGTGATGAAGCAATTCAGCTGCCACTGGCTTCGACCGTGGGCGTAGACACTGGATTTGGTCCAGAGCTCTGAAGATGAGAGAGAGAGATAATTTTTCTTGGTCTGTGCATGTTTGCTCTTGCTTCGCTCGGTTCCTTAGCTTTCGCGCATGCACCAAAGCTTCAGTGAGTGTATCGTAATCGTGGTGGTGGTCGTGAAATTTTCTTGCCAGAGTGTGAAATCGTTAGCATAGAAGGAATCTCCAGTGCATTAGACGAGAGAGAAAGAGCAGGAGAGAAGTCCGATTGGTGGTGATGAGCGTCCATGCTCTGTTCCGTCACGGCCGGCGAGGGAGATTTGATGGCGGCTATTACTGATCAGAGACGGTAGATGATCGATCGATGGCGATGGAGCTGAAAGGAAGTGGCCTTTTATGCAGTGGTTATTTTTATTCATCCATCATTTTTTATTAACCACTTATTTATTTGTCTATTTATTTTTACGCATATCACAAAAATGTGTGTTCGCTTTGCCGGTAAAATTTTGTGTGTCAACAGTGAATAATAGTTCAAAGTAGCTAATTCCTTAAATTTATAATGAGAGTTTACCAATGATATTCTACAAGCGACCGTCCTTTTAGCTAAATAAACTCTGTATAAGCCATTTTATATGGTTGGCAGTATTGTGAAATTAATTAACAGATGGGCAAATAAATGAAGTTCTGTATATTTTATCACTTGAGAGTTAGCTATACATATGAACTTCATACATTTCTTTAGCGGAGGATAATCCAGCGGTTGATTAAGAGCAAGTCGATTGGGCATCGGGCATTCCGTTCATGAACAGTGGGAAAGGTGATGTCTTCTAGATCATACGCTGTTCCATTTGGTGGCAGCACATCGAGGCTCTGACCATGTCCATAGAGAACAAGACGGGGAGATGAGCTGTCGTGTGGCATCGTTCTTGCATGACCACAAGACATGTCAATGTCGGAACACAGAGCATGCCACCTGTGCGGCTAGGGCGATCCCAGCCCGCCGCGGTACGTCAATGTTCGGACTCGGCCCTGCTTATATATATTATAGAATAGACTCAAACAGTACACACAAAGTCCCATGAAGAGAGGGAGAGAGGGAGGAAAAGATCTATGCCGTGGTGATTGGGAAGTCTCGCAGGTGACGATCAGTCCTAATCTTATAACACCTTAGATATTCTTTACATGATTTTGGAGGATCATGTGCTAATATGATCTCGACTCTGTACTATTTTTCATTCGATTTCACCACGGAGTCTTTCTCTTCTTTTTTGGGTGCACTCAAAATCTGCTGAATCATCTTTTATTTGCATGATTTGACCTTTTTGATTCTTAAGATTTTTCCTCTCCCTCCTTGTATATTTTGCTTTCAACTTCTTGTGCATTATATAGACGAGAAGGTTAAGTCGGAAAATAATTCATTAACAAAACAAAATACACTCATTTTGTGAATCAATAAAGAATCAAAAAAGTTATTCTTGTTGAATCGGTGTATATTGGCACGTGAGCCCGGGAGTGTCAATGGGTCGAGTCGGGCCGGGTTTTTGTGTAACGATGCGGGCGCAGTTCGGGCGCTATTTGAAAAAGAATAGGGCGAGAGATCGGATCACGAGCTAAAAAAGCAAGTTAGATGGCTATATATTGACTGAAACAATGCCGAACAAAATTGTAAAAGTCAAGTGTGGCTGTTACCCGGTGTGCTCGGGGAAAGCGAAAATGGGAAAAGGTCGGCTGGCGACTAGCAGCGGTCCAATACCGTCCCGTTTCAACCGGGCCGGGGCCCACCCACACCCGAAAGGAAAGGCCCGACCCGGCCCCACTCCCTCCCTCCCTACCCTACCCTCCGTGTCCGCCTCTTCGCCGCCCCCACCGAATCCTCTTCCGCGCCTCTCATTCCCCTCTCTCTCTCTCTCTCTCTCCCTCTCTCTCTCGCGAGCGCATTGAACCAGGGACGGGCCTCGTGCATTGAGCGCAAGGTGACGTGACCTCCGCCTTTCTGGGATTCCTTTTGTCTTCATGCAAGATCCGTCCTCGCTTTCGCTGTCGCTTTCGCTTTCTTGGTAACCATTTTGTGCTTTGCGAGATTTGTCCTCGTGTACGTGCTCGCGCGCGCTCGTCGCGGCGCTCGAGCTCGGATGGGCTGTGTTTTTTAGATGTGGGGTTGAGCGGGAACCCTCGATCCGAATTGGTTTTATGTTGGGTCGTGGAACATTTAGTGCGTTCCTTGATTCCGCCGTCTGTATTGGATACAAAACTTTGGCGGGACTGGTGAGGAGGAGGAGAAATTGGGTTGGACCAGTTTCTCTTCCTAGACCTCCTTGTGCATTGCTAGTCTCTACACTTTTAAGCCGGTTGACTGGATACTGTTGCCTGGGGATGTAGTGTTGGAATGCGACTTCCCTTCGCGGACGGGGCTTACTCGTGGCCTTGTCCATCAGGGTTATCATTACTCGGATTTCTGATTGCCGTTCATTTCCATTATCTTGGATTCTATGTAATGCACGCGACCTTTTGATGCAGAAACGTGGCCGTTGAAAGGTTTCCCAGGAGTGCGAGTGTCGTGGTCTTTTGCCCAACACTGAGCTCTCTGGGTAGGCGACCTTCTCATGCCCCTCGTTTTCGTGGCAGAGTCATAACTCAAGGCCGGATGGAAGAGGCGGCCCTCTAACACGTGTGTGTTTGTGAATGCTAAATGGTTCTTGACATGTTGTGTTTTCATTGTTTGTTGCATTGTCCAACTTCACTGTTCTAATGACTGTGATTATAAAATTGTGCCTCTCTGATTGAAATTCTTGTCAGTTGTAAAATTTGTAGGAATTGTATCCATGGGGAAAGAAAGTTATCCTAGGTTCCTAACTTGCAAATTTTCTCTGTGTGGGTAATGCAGATGTGTTCTTCTGTTTTCAATTTCTAGCTGTAAGTCAAGTCTGTGCACTGCCAAGTTAATTAAGGGCAGGTGCTCTTGATTGGCTTCTACACTCTTGGGAGGAAATGAACCTTAGTCAGTGTCCACAGCGCTCAGACATCACATTGCCTTTTGTTGAGGGTCTACATCATGTGAACGTGAACCCTAAACCGGCTTTAATGGTTGGTAGATCCACGAGGAGAACTAGATATCATCATGGAAGCAAGAACGTGATAAAATGTAGCCATTTAATGCCTGGGCACTTGGAAGGATCTTTTGTGGTAAAGAAGCAGGTGGAGGAGCGTCCGAAGAAGCTGGAATATGTGAGGACATTGTTAATTGACAACTATGATAGTTACACATACAACATCTACCAGGAGTTATCAGTTGTCAATGGGGGTAAGTCATTTCTTTTCATTGTGTGCTTGTTCCAGTTCAATATCGCTACCTGTCTGTCATTCTTTCAGGATCCCATTCACAGAAGGTGCTACCTTGCTTCATTCATTTGCTATGAAATATACTTCGCCTTCCCTTCCTTGAAACTTTAATAAAAGAGCTAAAAAACAAACGATTAGATGCCGATATGAACCAGGGCTAATGGAGAGGGTACTTGGACGGTCACTAGGCATGCTTCAAAGGAATTTAATCGAAATCGCGTCTGTATCTAGACTCAATGAACAGTCTTTGAGCCATTTCACCTGAATTTGAATTTTGTGAAGACATTTGGACCTTTGTTAGGAGAATAATTTTATTGAAACCGTGTCCAAATGCAGCCACTATTTTCACCTGTATTTGAATTTTGTGAAGACATTTGGACCTTTGTTAGGGAAATAATTTTCTTGCGAATGCAACCACTATTTTCTCATTTTCTCCATCAGTTCTACATGGTGAATGTAGTACCTCAATGAGCTTTCAAACCAATAAACTGCCGAAATCATTTCTTTTATGAAAATTCGGGAAACTAGTTTTTTTCTTATTAAACTTCTAAAGCGGTGTTCTTTGAAAAACTCAATAGAATGTCTTATTAGTACCTTAGAAGTAACTGCAAATGTCTTGATTGTATTTTTTTGGTTAGAAATGAGGAGTAGACACATCAAGTTGCATGTCCCTCTAGGAAAGCCCCCAATACAATGACATTCGAGATTGAATGGGCCAATCCGTACTGTTTTGCACAGGTGAAAGATCGTAAAGGCATTGGATACTGGATGAACTTTATGTTCTCAAGGTTTTGTTTTTGGTTTTAGTTGATGTCTGTTGTTCATGCATGAACAAATTAGTCTTTCCAAAATAGGGGCTTGTATTGATTCATTTTCTTTTGGTTGTTTATTGTCGCAGTGCCTCCTGTCGTGATAAGAAATGATAGTTGGATGTGGAAGGACATATATCACCACTTATATGAGGAAAATGCATTTGATAATATAGTTATATCACCCGGACCTGGTTCTCCAACATGCCCTGCAGATGTAGGTATGGTGGATGCAAATTATAATTTTCGTTTTATTTAGCTTTTTTCAGCTTAGAAATTCTTCATAGTCCCTAGCTTTTGTAACGTAAAAGGAGGTGTTCATTAAGTATTTGTTGTTAGATATTCCTGTTAGAGTCTGGCAACAAGGTGTAGCACTTCATGTCGATACCAGAAAGCCATCGAACTGATTATGACATGCTAGTTTTATGTAACTGGGAAAAAAGCCCAACTGCCTGACATCAATAAAGAAAATTTTGAAAGAAGAAAACTGTAAGTTTAGAAGGGTAAATGACTTTGATACAGAAAAGGCTTCAGCTAATAAGCAAAGTCAGTGAAAGAATCCATAGTCTATTGATGTTTCGTGAAGTGTTCCTTGCTGGGGCTTGTGATATATTAGAGAACTTAGGAATCTGGTATAATCATGTCTCTATTTGGTGGAGAGAAATAATTAAAGGTTAAGTTGCGAAGCACCTTTTTGGGGCCTATTGCATTTTCTTAAGTGAAGCGCAAGATGGATTGCCTCAGGCTCCTTAGCAACGATAGTACAAATGGTGAACCATATTTGGATAAACTTCTACTATAGTTCAAGCAACATCAAATAGGGATGGGTAATCTTTGTTCTTGTGTTCACATGTCAAGGTACTCTATTCTATTGTTACTGGCAATATTTTTAGCTCGTCACTACTTCTGATAAATTTTGGAATCTTACAGGAATATGTCTTCAGCTGTTGCTTGAGTGCACGGACATACCAATTTTGGGTGTTTGCCTTGGACACGAGGTTGTTTCTTGATTATTGTTGCATCTCTAATCTAATTTATCAGTGATGTGCAGATGCCTGTTTGAGTCTAGAGATTGTCATCCAAATCCAACTTTATTCTGGCTTGAGATTAGTTGCCGTCTCAGTAGTGCCTGTTTCGATACTTTGAATGTCAGTAGTAGATTATGCATACGACTTTATCTATTATTGTGAAGCTAAAGTTTTATGGGCTTCGCATGAATTTATTTCACTCTTCTGTTTCATCTTACTCTTTGTTTTAGATGACACTGAAGAGCTAAAATCATGTTTCAATACTACCATTAGTTTCTCACGCATGACTTACTGTGTTTTTCACGTCTCTCATTGTGTGCTCGTTGACGAGTGGTTGCTCTTTGATTGGTCTCATTGCATTTGACTTGTAACTCTATTTGGCATGTCTTAGTGTTGAGATGTTGATATCATCTATATCTACTCGAACTTCACTATTCTATTGTCTGAGACGATAAATTTAGCTCTAATCCTTATTGGATTTAGGCATTTCTTTATGATGTGGAGAATGGCATTCACTTGTCTGTATGCCAAACCGGGCTTTTGACCTGCTGATGTCTCACATGAGTTTGCATCTTCCAATATGATAATAAGTGAGATTTTTGCAACAAAGCACATGCTTATGTTTGATGACTTATTGTTCAATAGGCTTTGGGTTATGTACATGGCGCAAAAGTTGTACATGCATCTCAACCTGTCCATGGTCGCTTGAGGTATGTTTTCACAAGGTTGCCAGGCTGTATGATTCTTTTTGGTCAATTGAGGACTTTTTGTTCATCATCTTGGAGGCATGCCTTTTGAATTTACTGGATCATGATCTTAATGTTTGCTCTTGCAATTATTAGTCAATCTTCATTTTTCTTAACAAGAAGATGCAATTTGGTGGCTTTGTCACACTATCTATTGTTTGCTTCAGTGAGATCGAGCATAGTGGTAGCAGGCTGTTTCATGACATTCCTTCTGGTAGAAACTCGGGATTTAAGGTTAGTCTTTCCGGTAAAATGTGAAAAGGCCAAGTGGAGTGGGTTTTTTTCTACTGCAGCTTTTGCTGAATCCTGATGGCACGTGCTCACAGGTGGTTCGGTATCATTCCCTTGTTTTAGATGCACAAACACTTCCTGAAGAGCTCGTCCCTATAGCATGGACCACTTCTAGTGATGCCCTTTCCTTTCCTGAGAACAATGTTGTTTCTCCAGATGCCTATGCTAAAACCAGGGAAGGATACTCAACTTTATTTTCAGAAATAAGAAATGAAAACTCTTGGCCTTTTAGCCATTCCGAAGAAATACGAAGCAAAAAGGTCCTTATGGCCATTATGCATTCTACTTGGCCTCATTATGGTGTGCAGGTGCTTTAGGTTCTCTCTTGCACAAGTTACAAATGTATTTTCTAGCAAAAAAAAGTTACAAATGTTCTGCGTCTTTTTTATCACACCACTGACCTTTCTGATTTCCAGTTTCACCCTGAGAGTGTTGCGACTTGTCATGGGAGACAGATTTTCGAGAATTTCAGGCGAATAACAGAAGACTATTGGTTGAGATCAAGCTCCTCTTTCTTCAGAAGGAGAGATGCTCATTTTACTGGTAAGGGGAACTTATTTCAAGCAACTGTACATATTCTGCTTTTTCCTTGGGTTGCTGGGGGAAGGTTTGTCTGAGACTCCCTTTTTAACCTCCCTTATGTAATATGTTGCCATTGTTCAGAAGAAAGATTCAAATTTTCGTTGGCCTTTGTTTTTGAGTGTTATTAGTGACAACTTGTTATTATCGTTTGGGTTGACTTTATTTATTTCTGAGCAGTAAACTTTTTTTCAGCGCGAATCCAGGTGCCCCACGCTAATCATATATCAGGACAAGTTCGTTTAACAAATACTCCCTCTGTGGAGATTAATGACGATCACTTGCTTCAAGAGGTTACTAGAAGCAGAAGACCAGTGTATGATTTGGATGAGAGGAACTGTCTTGGTATGTCAAATCTGGGGACTTCACCTGCAACCATTGACATGAAGCTATTTAAGTTGACATGGAGAAGGTTAGAAGGTTTGGCTGCTAGACTTGGTGGAGCCAAGAACATATTCTGTGAACTTTTTTCTGATGACAAGGCTGAGAACACCTTTTGGTTGGATAGTTCCTCAATTGAGAAGGTCTGTCTGTCTCAAAGAGGAAGAATGCGCTTTTCAGTTTGGTTCTTTGATTTTCTCATTTCATCCTTTTTATATGGCCACACTGCCACTTGGATATCTCGAAATAGATCATGCATCTCTATTATCAAGATTTTGGTTTGTTTTGGTGCTTTTTGTTTGTCTGATGTCATCTTTTTCTATAGGGAAGAGCTAGATTTTCATTTATGGGGGGTAAAGGAGGACCTCTTTGGAAGCAACTGACATTTAGATTGGCTGACAGAAGGTATGAGTCAGTGACAATCTCATCCCCTAACATAGAAAAGTAGAGTTGTAATTTGCTTTGACCTTTAGTCTTATGCATGATGATGCTCATGTTAATTTATCTACCAATTATCTCTTTTGTCCATCGGTCGAGTCATAATCTATTAAATGTGATAATTGAACATCTATGTACGTGGTGTAGTTTATTCTTTTGACTTTTTTTTGGACAGTGATGCAGCTCGTTGTGGAGGTTATCTATCTGTTGAAGATGCTCAGGATCATGCTAGTAGTACATACTTGGAAAAAGGTTTCCTTGATTTCTTGAACAAGGTATATCTAATATCTTCTCTGAGATCTAAGTGGGCACAAAGCAAATTTATAAGTTCATTGTTTTAGGAGAATGGAGTTGTAATAGTTTGTCACCATCTTCTTTGCTTAGATTTGAATGCACATGTTTAAATTTGAATAAGCCTATTTTAATTTATTTACCTTACCTGTTGTTCTCTGTGTCATGCCGAATGACAAGTCTTCTGAAGCTTTGTAGTTTATCGATTTGTCAAGAAGCCCAAACAGTTTTCACTCTTTACTCGTTTTGTGTCTTCACGTGTTCTTGTTAAATCGGTGTATCCAGATTCATGAACTGCTTTCTCTTGTTCTTTCTTGTAGGAGCTTCAATCATTTCATTGTGAAGAAAAAGATTTTGAAGGGTTACCATTTGAGTTTTACGGAGGATTTGTTGGGTACCTAGGGTATGATGTCTGTTAAATATTGCCATCAGGCTTTATCTCTGAATCATGATTAAAGTTAAAAAAGTTTTTGGAATGCTTCTTTATTTGTTGCTTTTAGTGCTTTTCCATTAGAAAATGGGTACATTTCTGAATGTGCATGTGACCTGTTTTTCAAAGGATATCTGTATCTATGCACATTCCTACTCTTTTATTCCCTTTCATTGCCTCTACTTTGTCTGTGGACTAACCTATTATGTCTTCTTTTATCTCAGGTATAACCTCAAAGTAGAATGTGGTGCAGCAACTAATCATCACAAGTCAACAGCTCCAGACGCTTGTTTTCTGTTTGCTGATAATCTTGTAGTGGTTGATCATCTGAATGACGATGTTTATTTGATGTCACTACATGACCGCAACACACATGGCACAACATGGCTGGATAATACAGAAGAAAAGCTTCTTACTTTAAGAACAGCTCCTACAGAAGAACCAAAGAACAAAAATACAGGGTCCACGATCATTTCCCCCTGTGAAGCAGGCTTTTGTGCCGAGAAATCCAAAGAGCAGTACATGGAAGATGTCAGGAAGTGCTTGAAGTACATAAAAGATGGAGAAAGTTATGAGTTATGTTTCACGACCCAAATAAGGAAAAAAGTTGAGGAGATAGATCCTTTGAAACTGTACCTTCAACTTAGAGAAAGCAATCCAGCACCATATGCTGCTTGGCTTAATTTTTCAAAGGAGAATCTCCACATCTGCTGCTCTTCCCCCGAGAGATTTCTGCGGTTGGATAGAAACAGTATCTTGGAGGCAAAGCCCATAAAGGGTACTGTAGCTCGGGGAGTGACGAAAGCGGAAGATGAGCAGCGCAAATTGCAACTGGAGTACAGGTAAAAGTTTTCGCTTATAAATGCCCAACAGCTTCATTATCTTCATTACTGTTGTCTTTGTAGGTCTGCATAATATGTATATGCTGGTTGGTTGCATGGAGGAAAATGTCGCAGAATAAAATTCTTGATTGTAACTCTACTTTATTTGTCCAAATGATTGGCTTCAGTCGCTTTGTGCACGAAGATGTTATATGGCTTGTCGGGTTTCTGCAGGCGACACTACATCTAGGAAACTGGAAGGCTAGATTTATACTTCTAAAAATGAACTTGTTCATTTGTTCGCTTGTAGTGCTTGATTCTTTATTAGAAAGCTAATTCCCTCTCTCTTTCCCCCTGCTTGGCAGTGAAAAGGATCAAGCTGAGAATCTGATGATTGTCGATCTTCTCAGAAATGACCTTGGTCGGGTTTGTGAACCCGGTTCTGTTCACGTACCTCATCTGATGGATGTTGAGTCATATGCCACAGTCCATACCATGGTGAGTACGATACGTGGAAAGAAGCGCAGCGATGTCAGTGCAGTTGATTGTGTTAGAGCTGCATTTCCAGGTGGTTCAATGACGGGAGCACCTAAACTGAGGTCTATGGAACTTCTTGATTCTCTGGAGAGCTGCTCTCGAGGAATCTATTCGGGATCCATCGGTTTTTTCTCCATTAATCAGACGTTTGATCTGAACATTGTCATAAGAACAATCGTGATACATGAGAATGAAGCGTCGATTGGGGCCGGCGGGGCCATAGTCGCCCTATCAAACCCCGAAGGCGAGTACAAGGAAATGAATTTGAAGACCCGTGCACCGGTGAAGGCGGTGGTGGATATTCAGTAATGCTGAGAATTTGGATATTCATTACTGAGAATTCAGTAATGTCTGTTAATTGGTCGTGCCTTAACTTGTTATTCATTGACAAAACAAGATACATTCTTTTTGGTTCCAACAATAAAGAATGTATTCATTCTAATCGAAAGTTATTTTTGTTGAATTTGTGTCTATTGGCATGTGTGACTATAGAATGCCATAAACTGCCCACGTTCAGAGAGCAATTTACATAGATTTATGTGCTCTAACAAAGCCTGATCTTGTATCAGTCCGGTGATTCGAAGAATACGAGAAATTATTGTGTATAGCTCCACATGCATTGGCCTACCCAATGCATCGAGCCGTTTAACTGCTCACATGCGTTGGGCTCACACGAGTTGAGCACATGTAAGTATAGCTCTAGGATTGCACGCCCATGAAATGGTAAAGTATCAATATCCAAAGGCGTCTGAGATGCATACAAGTTAAACCAGGGAAACTACAAATCTGTTTATTTTCAAGCAAAGGTTATTTATCATCTGCTCTTGTTGTATCTGCTTGCATTCGCGAAACGAAAAGCGGCATGTGATCAGGCAATGGCCCAAGCCAATGCCCCAACATTTCATTCCTCCGTTTTTCTTAAAGAAATGAGTGGATTGATCAACTCCCAATTCTCTCTTCAAGCTTTTTTAAACAAAAAACGAGCGTGCACACATTCGCTCAGCGGTCCTATATTGGTTTTTCAGTGCTCTTTGAATTTCAGACATATTTCGATCTCCTCCCCAACTCCCGATTTTGGTTGGTTTGTGACCGCGCGCCAATGATCAACCGGTCACCAAGAGGCAAGCACAACAATAGAGTAGTTTTTTTTTTTTTTTTTTGATTATATTTCTTTTGAGGGAAGGGAAGAACCCACCTGAAGGATCTAAAGGCCTAGATATTAAGGATGTTGCTCGATCAAGAATTGTCTCATGACATTGTGCGATTTTAACTTTGCGAAGAAGGGTTTTGAAATGATATAGAACGGTGTTGTGCTGCTGATTTGCAAGACTCTTGCTAGTCTCCCCCGGGCAAGTTGAAGGAAAGCATGTCTAATGGTCTATGATGGAGAGAAGGAAGCACTTGTGAAGGACGGCGATGAACGGTTTAATTAACCACTAAACCTGTTTAGTTGAAATTTATACTTGAACTCAACTTTCCTAAAGTTTAAGACTCCTAGGCTCGTTCGTTCCTACGTAATGTAATGTCATGTTTTTCCTTTTTTCTTGGTGAAAAATGCAACGTTGCATTATGTAATGTAATGATATGCACCCGTTTCTATGCTATCTTAAATTGTTATTAATCATTGTGAAGACATTGTGAGATTTTGTAGGATCACTGCCAACGGCTCTAAAAGTTTAAGCTGTTAGATGAAGACGTGATTTAATATTTAATTAATCTAATACTCCCTATCACGTTTAGTCCGGTCTTTTTGTCACAAAGACAAATACAAATACTGGATAGAAGAAACATTTTTTGTTGATTCATTTTCGTAAGCGAAAGAAAAATGAAGAAAAAGTCTACTCGGAAAACATTATTCGCGAAATAAACGGAGCCTAAAAAGAAAAAAAAAACTAGGGAGAAATCAAGGAAAATAAGAAAAAAATAAAAGGAAAGTCGAAAAAAAAAATCGATTTTATGTAGTCAATTCTCTATCCGTTTGTTGAAGGGTGTTCAATCCCGCCCTCAGAGATCTTGGCTTTTTTGTTTGTTTTGGTCGAATCCTGCCCTTAAAGATTGGAAAGCCACGCCTCTCACGCTCATACTGCTGGTGAAGAAATTCGAGTGCCACCCGCCGCGCAAGTTCGAGTTGACTCCTATCATGTGGCCAACTTCACCAAAACCAAACCATACCGTAATTGCACCAAAACGCGATCGGATCCTGTCCCCCCACCCCCCCAACCAAAGACTCGTAAGGCAAGGCAGAGAAGAGAAATGGGCAGTAAAGTAACAAGTCTGCGGGGGTAGGTGGAGTTGCCTAATCGCTGCAGTTCCTGTGCCGAACCCAACCGTCTCTTGCAAATTGACCCTCCACCCTCCTCTTCGCTTTCCCCTGAGCACCCACAATTTTCCCTTGTTGGCCCAATTCGGTTCTCGCTCGTTCCCGCGGAGTTGCTCATTGGATTTGCTCAATTAATAATGCAAATAACAATTTCTTTTTGGAACGGATCTTTTAATTAAATGATTTTTTTTTAACAAAAGGAGAAAAAAAAAAAAAGCTAAGGGAGGGGTTTTACCCGCCCTCCCATTGGGCCACAAGAGAGAAAACAAAAGGAAATAAAAAAAACAAAAAGAAGACACACTTTCACAATCCCATATATTACCTCCCGCAACGCCCCATGCTGAAGACACATGAACCAGACATGATGCCCTCTTCTAATGTATTGAAGCGTCCTATGTGCCGAGTCACCTTCTATCCATTCCGATATATTTGAGTCTCACCCTCTATGAATGGAAAACTACTCTAGAAAGGTTGAGCTTGCGAAACCATTCTTGGAAGAATATCCTCTCTCCTTGAAATGGAACCGTGGATCCACATCATCATCCTCGTAGAGTGAAGCTGGATCCATTAATCAATTCTTTTCAAGCTCAACCTTCAAAGCATCCCCTAGTTGCCAGGATTGTATCGCGTATCCCAACCTTTTCACGGTTCCACCCACTACTCTAATATCAAGGCTAAATTGTAAATAACTCTTGTCAAATTGACCAAAGTCAACTGATCCCTCCAACATTCCCCACAACGCATTTGGCATGAGAAGTTGGAACCACACATGATCCGTAAATGAATCGAGAGTTCCCGATAACTCATTCCGCCTTTGGCCGTTAACATGTGGTATGCTGTCGAAAGATACTTCCTTTTTCCATCTTCTACACTGAAGACAACACAGAGATACAATCCTAGGAACTTGTTGTACAAGTCTTGTGAAGCCATGAAAGATATTGTACCGTCTTCGACAATGACGAATTCCTTTGGCATCTTTACTCCAGGGCGAACATTTCGGCAATTAGAATCAATACTGGAATAGCGATGCTTTTGTTATATGGGAAAATTGTTAGAAGTATCCAAGTTTGTAATTAGTTCAAGAAGAAGAGTTTCATTTGAGCATATTCCTCGTAATTCCACTAAAGCTAGAGTTTTATAATAATTAGACATATTGATCCTTTCTTATGTTGGAAATCATTCCCCTGCAAGCGCTAGCCACCCCTTATATTAGATTGAATCCCCCTAAACGGAGCTCATACAGTACAAGTGTACTATATAGGAAGTGAAAAATTGATGGAAAAGATAACAACATATCAAAGAAATTAATCGTCCTCGTCAGACCCCAATGTCATGCAGCGAACCCCATCGAGCGTATGGCATTCCAATATTCAATCGAATGAGTGCAACGCCCTAGGAATGCGTCGTCGACTCTACAATCTAATCAGAGTTATGTGTGACGGAAACATTTAATTAAACCCTGACAATGAAATTGGAGAACACCAGGATAAACTAGCACGCCAAACCACCAACACTTAAAACATTACATTACCATATATTTACAACATTCATTTACATGCACACTTATATCCTTCCACTTCTGACTTAGTCCACCAAGTAGACATGCACAATCATTATCACATATAGTCATTACACCTCAAAGGGGTAGATACCCTACTCTCCAAAAATGGTACCCCTCAACATCTATTCCCACCCTCCTGGTTAGCCCCAACGTCCTCGCAACGGCGTCCACTCAGAGTCTGACCCGCTAGCACTCGGATCTAACTCCTCTTGGATTGTCGCTTCCACTGAGAATTCTGACTCAGCTTCAATCTCAATCGGGTGGTCTATGTCACCCGACTCCCCTGGGATCTCTTCTCGCTCTTCCTCGATATGTTCCTCAACCGACTCATCTTCTAGCACATAGTAGGGGTTGTAATCGTACACGGGTACACCCTCCTGTTCACTTTCCGGTTCAGCTTCTGGGGCTTCCTGTGGTTTTGCTTCGAGATTTTCCTCTCATCCTTCATGGTTCTTTTCGGGAATCACCTCAAGATCTACGTCCATTGGATTGTATCCCGCTTGGGATTCTTCTTGTTTAGGCTCATGCTCGGCCTTTGAGGGTTCAGGTACTGCAGACGCAAGGTGGAGTCCAGACTGAGTCAGACTAGTCTCCAAGCTAGTCAGCTCGTCATCAGGCAGGGGTATGGCTAATGGATCCCAAACCCCGACTTTATCGAAGGGGACGTCAAAGCCTCGGACTGGGCCGAACTCATCAACCCCATCTCTAAATGTCCACGCTATGTAGGTGTGAGCTTGCCAAGAAGGTTGTCCTACATCTACCTATACTGTCGATGTATGCTTGATCCAGGTGTACTGTTTATCCATGGGGCACTCCACAAAATTGTTGTCAGTATGCATGACTATACCAAAACGTTCTGGTGACGGCTGATTCATTGCTCAGGCGGGTGATCTGAAATGGTTTGGTTGAAGCAACCATGAGACACTTCTCAATAAGTTCCAACCTAAACCCTACCTAGGCTACCACGTAATTCCAGACACATCAAGACACGCAACCAACCAATCCACACAAACAACAACCCACAATCAAACGTACTTGGACTATCGGCACATGCAACCTGCACATTAGTCCACACTCACAAACAATCAATTCTCACGCGCATGCCACAACATACAACTTTCCACATATCCATTCACACATCAATCGCACCACATTCCCAACAAACTCGTCGTACCACACTTACTCAAATACTTCTCGACCCGCGTAAACACGCCTTGGCCCACTCGATTGCGCCCCGAGCATCACACGCCTCGGTTCGATCCCACATTCACACTTTCCATACCACACGCCTCGTTCTCAAACCCTTTCCAAACCCGCGTAAACACACCTCGGCCCACTCGATTACGCCCCGACCATCACACGCCTCAGTCCAATCCCACTTTCACACTTTCCTCAGCTCACACCAAATGCGACAGGCCTACATGATTGCGGCCCGAGTTTTTAAACATCTCGGCTCGATCCCATTCTCACCCGAGCTGATCATGCCTCGAGCTAATCTCATTTCCCACTTCCTCATTCCTCAGCCTGTGCCAAATGCGACAGGCCTACTTGATCGCAACTCGAGCTTATAATGCCTCGGCCCGATCCCAATCTCACACTCACACACATTCACATAAAATTCTGTGCACCAAATGTCACAGGCCTACTTACCCGCCTTACGGCAAGCGGCAGCGGCAACATGGCAAGCAGTGATGACTTGGGCGGCTCGACTGGCTCACGGCCAAGAGAGATCGAGAGGGAGAGAGAGAGGGAACGGCGGGATGATGGTGAGGCAGTGAGGCGATGATGCAGCAACAACGGGCGGTGCGGCACGGCGGTGAGAGGGCGGTGTCTGGTAGGGGAGAGCTCACGGTGGGGAGAGAGATCGAGAGGGAGATGGGGCTAAATGAGGGAGAGAGAATGGGGGGAGAGAGAGAAAGAATGAGTCAAGCTTTAAGCCTAAGTTTTGACCAAAATTGTCAAATGACAAAATGCCCTTCTCCCACATTTTTTATTCGACGGCCTAGATTCGATCTAATCTTGAAATCGACAGCCCAGATCAAATCTCACCTAAAATATCCAAGGGCAAAAGTGTCTTTTCCAAATTTTAGGAAAAAATTACCAAAATGCCCTTGCCCTATATAACTAGCCCTTTAGAAATCCTTAAGGGTAAAATTGTCACTTTTCCATTCTCTTGCCCAAATTAAATTTTTTTGAAGGATTCAGGCACATCCAAAATTACACGTTACAACCGCAATGTTGTCCTAACGTTCTGCCGTGACTTCCTAATTTTCTGATGCCCAATTTGGTCTTAATTTAATAATTGAATTCTATATAATGTAATTTATGCATATCTCAGACTAATGAGTGGCTTTCGGGGAAATTCGCAGAATCGACTCGTAACTGATACTGAATCAAGTCACTTGTAAGTTCATTCATATCATGACGACCTCGGTTGTCAATAAAATCGCGAGGATCGATCACTAGTTCCGATGAGCACGATCATTCGGTATAGATTTTGGATCGTTCATCAATTCATTTCATGGTCAAACGGAATCACCCGTGATCCATTAGTGTGACAATGACAAATCGGCCCTTCATTATCCTAAGATTGGCCCTCGTTAGCTCAAAATGTTACTTCGATGATTTTCTGATCGAAAGTCGGTTTGTGATCGAATTTCTCTAGTTGTACGAATTTAAATCCCTAATTAACATTTCCTTAATGGTTAGTTTCCCAAGAATGATCAGTACCGGGCGAGACTGCCTACAAGTACATTAATAAAATCAATTATTTCATAAATTCCAAATGAGCGAAATTTCGGAATGTCACAATTCTTCCCCCTTCACAAAAATTTCGTCCTCGAAATTTACAATCCAACTAACTATCAAACAATTAGGGGTAATGACGTTGCATCAATTCCTCATTTTCCCAAGTTGTGCCCTCAATCCCATGATGTTCCCATACTACTTTGACCATTGGGATCGTCTTGTTCCTCAAGACTCGTTCTTTCCTATCCTTGATCCTTACTAGTCTTTCGGCGTACGACACCCTGTCGTCAACTTCTATCCCTTCGTAGTTCAGCACATGTGTTGGGTCCGGTTCGTACTTCCTCAGCATCGATACGTGGAACACGTTATGCACTTGCGATAGGTTTGGCGGTAATGTAAGGCGATACACTAATTCTCCAATCCTTTCTAACGCCTCGAAAGGTCCCACGTACCTTGAACTCAACTTTCCCTTCTTACCAAACCGAGATAATCCTCGCATGGGCGATACCTTAAGGAATACGTGATCCCCCACTTGAAATTCTAAAGGTCTTCGCCATCTATCTGCGTAACTCTTTTGACGACTTTGCGCTATCTTCAACCGTTCGCATATAATCTTAACAGCCTTTACCGACTATTTTACTAACTCTGGCCCAGTTATAGTCCTTTCCCCCACTTCGTTCCAACATACAGGCATTCTACATGCCCTGTTATACAGCGCTTCAAATGGCGCCATCCCAATGCTCTGCTGAAAACTGTTATTATACGCGAATTCCACTAAGGGCAATTATTCCTCCCACTTGCCCTGAAAATCCAATACACACGCCCGAAGCATGTCCTCTAAAGTCTAAATAGTCCTCTTAGACTGGCCATCCGTTTGCTGATGATAAGCAGTACTAAACTGCAGTTTCGATCCTAACGCTGTCTGCAGACTCTTCCAAAATTTGGTGGTGAATCTAGGATCACGATCCGATGTAATAGTCACTAGCACCCCGTGCAATCTAACAATCTGTTACACATACAAGTTAGCATATCGATCCGATGCGATGTCCTTTCGCACGGCCAGGAAATGTGCCGATTTAGTTAATCTGTCGACAATCACCCATATAGAATCGTGGCATCTTTGACTCCTTGGTAATCCCATCACAAAATCAATTGTGATATGTTCCCACTTCCATTCTAGGATTTCCAACGGTCGCAACAATCCTCCTAGCTTACAGTGTTGCGCTTTCACTTGCTGGCAAGTCAAACAGCTAGCCACATGTCTGGCTATGTCTACCTTGATACCATTCCACCAATAGTACTGTCTTAAATTCTGATATATTTTCGTACTCCCTAGATGGATACTATAATTACTACGATGCGCCTCCGACAGAATTTCTTCCTTAAGCTCCGCATCGTCAGGCACACATAAACGTCCTCGGAACTTCAAGATCCCATCCTCGGATACTTGAAAGTCTGATTTTCTCTTAATAATATCCATCTCCATAATCTTCTGCATCTCTGGATCTGTAGACTGTAAGGCCTTAATCTTAGCCTGAATTTCCAGCTCAATCCTGAGCGTGGTTAGCAGGCTTGAGACTCGACTTACATCAAATTTAAACTCTGAGTCTCGCAGTTTCTCCAATAAGGTCCATTCCTTAACCATCAAGTGAGCGATGCTTGATTTCCGGCTCAACGCATCCGCTACCCGGTTTACCTTTCCGGGGTAATATAGAATATCACAGTCATAATCTTTCAACAATTCCATCCAACGTCGCTGCCTCGTATTCAGCTCTTTCTGCGAAAATAAATACTTGAGGTTTTGATGGTCAGTATAAATCTGAAATCTCTCTCCGCATAGATAATGTCACCAAATCTTTAGGGCAAACACTATTGCGGCTAACTCCAAGTCATGCGTCGGGTAATTCAGTTTATGTAGCCTCAACTGCCTTGATGCATAGGCTACTACTCACCCATGTTGCATCAACACACATCCCAATCCTTTCAACGACACATCACTATATATCTCATACCCTCCAGGTCATGATGGAATAGTCAACATCAATGCCGTCGTCAATCTATGCTTCAACTCTTGAAAACTCCTTTCACATTGTCTGTCCATTCAAATCTCGTTTCCTTTTCAACAAATGTGTCAATGGTGCTGCTATCGCCGAAAACCCTTCCACGAAGCGTCTATAATATCCAGCTAAACCCAAAAAGTTTCGAACTTCAGTTATTGTTGTTGGCCTCGGCCATTCCATTACAGCCTCAATTTTCGCCGGATCTATTGAAATTCCATCTCCCAAGATCACATGTCCAAGAAATGTGACTCGGTTGAGCTAGAATTTGTACTTGCTAAACTTAACATACGGTGCGTACTCTCTCAAGGTTTGCAAAACCTTACTCAAATGGAATTTATGCTCTTCTGAACTCTTTGAATACACCAATATATCGTCTATAAAGACTATCACAAACTGGTCTAAGAATTCCTCAAACACTCTATTCATTAAATCCATAAACGCAGCAGGAGCGTTCGTTAATCCAAACGGCATTACGGTAAACTCGTAATATCCATACCTCGTCCTAAACACCATTTTCGGTATATCCTCTTTTCTAATCCTCAACTGATGGTATCCTGTTCTCAAATCAATTTTAGAGAATACCGAAGTCCCTTGCAGCTGATCAAACAAATCATCAATCCTTGATAGAGGATACTTATTTTTAATCATCACCTAATTCAATTGCCGATAATCTATGCACAGCCTTAGTGATTCATCCTTCTTTCTCACAAACAAAACCGGTGCTCCCCACAGAAATGCACTTGGACGGATAAATGCTCTGTCCAATAACTCCTGCATCTGCACCTTTAATTCTTTCAATTCCGATAATGACATCCTATAAGGTGCTTTCGAGATTGTCTCCGTCCTAGGTGCCAACTCGATCATAAACTCCACTTCCCGTTCTAGTGGCAATCCTGGCAATTCCTGAGGAAAGACATTGGGATAATCGCGCACCACGGCTGTCTCTTCTAGCCTCGGCTCCTTAGCCGTCGAATCCACTATAGCTGCTAAAAATCCTTCATACCTTTCACTCAACAATTTCGTCATTTCCAGTAACGAAAACCAAGGAATCGAGGTCCCTCCTCGACTTCCTACAAATTTGAATTCCGGATGTCCAATAGGATTTAATTGAATCACCCTATTACTACAATCCATCACTGCCCTCTGTTTCACTAGCCAATCCATTCCCACTATCACATCGAAGTCATATATCGCTAGAACTACTAAATCAATTCTCTCTTCCCTATCACCAATTACAATCTTGCAATCGGGACACTCCAACGAAACTAAAATATTATCATTCAAGAGGGAGGTCACACACAACACCACATCAAGCAGTCGCGGTTCCATACCAGTCAATTTAATAAATTGATCAGACACAAATGAATGCGATGCCCCCGGATCAAATAAAGAATATGCAGCATGATCATAGAAAAAGACCATACCTGTGATCACGGCTGGCGCATTTTCTGCTTCCCTTCTAGCCATTGCATAAACTCATCCTTGGGCCGATGGCCTAGTCTAGTTCGGGGTTACAGGCGGCCCAACCTGATTTCCAACTCTAGGCGGCAGCGGTAATGCTAGCGGTCTAGCCTGTCTATTATTAGGGCAGCTCTTCGCTTGATGGCTCGTTCCGCCACATTTGTAATATATCATATTCCTACTCAGACACGGTCCATTCACATGCCTTTCTCCACATACCCGACATGGACCATTCTGAAAACAAGCAAGTTTCCCAATATTCTTTCTAATAGGGGGAACAAAATGTCGGTTATCTGTCATAGGCCTCTTCCTTAGACAACGATTGTCCCTACCTTGGGCAAATCTCGATCCCGAAGCGACAATCCTATTCGCTAAATCTCGTTCAATCGCTTGAGCTCGCTCATAGATCTCATTATTGTCATGCCCTGAACCCTATCAAGCCCATGGCATCCCAATCTCATAGTCGAATGAGTGCAACGCCCCAGGAATGCGTCGCCGACTCTACGATCTAATCAGAGTTATTTGCGGCAGAAACAATTAATTAAACCCTGACAATGAAATTGGAGAACACTAGGATAACTAGCACGCCAAACCGCCAACAATTAAAACATTACATTACCATATATTTGCAACATCCATTTACAAGCACACTTGTACCCTTCCACCATTAACTTAGTCTGCCGAACATACATACACACCCACTATCGCCTATCATCATTACACCACAAAAGGGGTAAATGCCCGGCTCTCCAAAAATCGTACCCCTCGACATCAACTTCCAGCCTCCTTACTAGCCCCTACGTCCTCGAGACGGCATCCACTCTGAATCCGACTCACTAACACTCGGATCTAATTCTTCTTGGATCATCACTTCCACTGAGGACTCTGACTCCGACTCTGCTTCAATCTCAATCGGATGGTCTTTGTCTCCCGACTCCCCTGAAATCTCCTCTCGCTCTTCCTCGATAGGCTCCTCAGCTAGCTCCTCTTCTGGCACGTAATAGGGATTGTAGTCGTACACCGGTACGCCTTCCTGTCCGCTTCCCGGCTCAGCTTCTGGGACCTCCTGCAATTCTGCTTCAAGGTTTTCCTCTCATACTTCTGGGTCTTCCTCGGGGATCGCCTCAATATCCACATCCATCGGATCATATCCCACTTGGGATCTTTCCAGTTCTAGCTCAAGTTCGGCTCCCGAGGGTTTAGATACTGCAAACGTAGGATGGAGTTCGGACTGTGCCAGACTAAATTCCAAACTAGTCAGCTCGTTATCAGGCCGGGGTATGGCTGATGGGTTCCAGTCCCCAACTCCGTCAATGGGGACATCAAAACCTCTGACAGGGCTAAACTTATCAGTTCCATCTCTAAACGTCCATGCTGTGTAGATGTGAGCCTGCTAAGGGGGTTGTCGTACATCTACCCATACTGTTGAGGTGTGCTTGATCCAAGTGTACTGCTCATCCATTGGGTACTCCACAAAATTATTATCAGTGTGCATGACTATACCAAAACGTTCTGGCAGCGGCTGATTCATTACTTAGACGGGAGATCTGAAATGGTTTGGTTGAAGCAATCATGATATACTTCTCAATAAGTTGCAATCTAAACCCTCCTTAGGCTACAACGTAATTCTAGATACATCTAGGCACACAAGCAATCAATCCACAATCAAACCTACCTGGACTCTCGGCACATGTAACCTGCACATTAGTCCACACTCACAAACAATCAATTCTCACGCGCATGCTATAATATACAACTTTCCACATATCCATTCACACGTCAATCGCACTACATTCCCAACCAACTCATCGTACCACACTTACTCAAACACTTTCCCGACCCGCATAAACACGCCTCGGCCCACTTGATCGCGCCCCGAGGGTCACACGCATTGGTCCAATCTCACATTCACACTTTCCATACCACATGCCTTGTTCTCAAATGCTTTCTCGGCCCGCGTAAACACGCCTCAACCTAACCTGATTGTGCCCCGAGCATCATACGCCTCGATCCTATCTCACAGTCACGCTTTCCTCAGCTCGCGTCAAATGCGACAAGCTTACATGATTGTAGCCCGAGTTTTAGAATGTCTTAGCTTGATCCCAATCTTACCTGAGCTGATTATGCCCTGAGCCAATCTTATTTCCCACTTCCTCAATCCTCAGCCTGTGCCAAATGCGACAAGTCTACTTGATCGCGATCCGAGCTTTTAATGTCTCGGTCCGATCCCAATTTCACACTCGCACACATTCACATAAAATTCCGTGCATAAAATTGCACCCAGCGCATCACGACACACAGTCATATCGCAAACACGCGATCAACATACAAACTGGCATTTTTCTACATCTAAACGTTATCGAATCAGTCCAGGCCCTTCACGGCATTTTCACAAAATCTCGAGCCAGACCTAACGGTACCAACCACGCAACAAACAACACCCCACAACACAATAAACATCACATCACAGCCATCAATTTGCCTTTTTCACCCTCAAAATCACTATATCTCACTCCCGGCTCTTCACGGCACTTCCATAAAATCCCGAGCCGGACCTAATAGTACAAACCGTACGCCAAACAGTACATCACAGCACATAGTACAGCACCACACAGCCATCAAATTACCATTTGCACACTCAAAATCACAATATTTCATTCTTGGCTCTTCACGACACTTCCATAAAATCCCAAACCGGACCTAACAGTAGAATCCACGTACCCAACAGCCCACCATAGCACCTCGAACACCCATTCACAGCCAACATGCAGCCTCTACAACTCCTCCAAAATTTTCCTAATTTAATCCTACGGTCCGTTATTCCATTCAGCCCCTAATTTCTATCAAACCGCATCTAAATGGGTCCAAATTTACCCGATAAACTAGGCGAGGTTTAGATTGAATTTACCTGACTCTAAACTCACGCGGCTAGAGTGAAACGGGCGTTGATCAGCGATGGCTTGCGGCGGCGGCGGCGTACGGCAAGCGGCGGCGGCGGTGTACAACAAGTGGCGGCAGTGGTTAGCTTATGGCGGCGACGGCGGTGGCTTGGGCGGCTCACGGCTAGAGAAAGAAAGACCGAGAGAGAGACAGCGATAGCACGGCATGGGGGTGCTCGACAAATGGCGGTGCGGCAGCAACGGGCGGCGCAGCATGGCGGGAGAGAGAGAGATGGCCGGAAGGGGTGGGTTCAATGGGGGAGGGGAGCCGTGGGGTGAGGAGAGAGAGAATGGGGAGAGAGAGAAAGATCTTGGCTTAAAAACCAAGTTTTGACCAACTTTTTGCCAAATGACCAAAATGCCCTTCTCTCACATTTTTTATCTGACGGTCTAGATTCGATCTAATCTTGAAATTAATAAATTATCATTAAACACATTACAATTCGTTACACAATCTATAAAAAAATGAGCACAATATATATGTCCTAAAATGACCCCAAAACCTAAACATTCCGTGCGTAGAGGACTAGAGGTCACATGTCGTCGGATTATACTTCGGTTTCCCTAAGCTCACGTGGGCGTACCCGGTATGAGAAACAAGGATTCCCGAAATATTTGCCAACTCCAATAGTTCTTTTACCCTCAATCTCAATCGTCACTATCTGTTCCAGTACCGATACCGATACCGGTAGCAATAGTATCTCCGTCGTTAAAGAATTCGGATTCATTATTCCGATCTATCTCCTGTTGCTGGTATTGAACATTCGTCCAATCAACAACACAAGCTTGCATCTCCATTGATTCTGGAGCTAATCTTGAACGATGTTCGTCCAAAATATTACCTCTGGCACTGAATGCTTGTTCGACCGCAACTGTGGAATAAGGAATTGAAAAAATCTGTTTTGCAATAAAAGAAAGGATTAGGTATTGGCTTGCGTGCCTCTTCCACCAATTCAAAATTAAAAAATCTGTACTACTTTCGGATTTAGTAAACTCAAATGAAACGGTTAGATAAATCTCTAATTCAGAAATATTTCATATTACTCCATTTTGTTTTTTTTTTTTGTCTATATAATAAAAGTTGGTACCCTCTACTAATTTTACTTGTATTGTCATTTTGTATCTCCGTAAATTGAGAAGATCCGATATCACCTAATTATATTTAGTATAAAATTCATTATATAATTCTATTACTGCGTTTTTAACCTCACATACTATGGTTGTAACATTTATTGCATCATAATGTAAACATTGATAATACGCATGCAAAAAATCACTTAAGCCATCCAATTTACAACACGGATAAAAAACACGAGCAACTAAATAAATAATGAGAATTCCGCTATAATAATGTAGCCACTTAATTTTCATCGTAACTATAGTATGTTGTAATTCAACATCATTTTCATATTCATCAAAAATTTCGACAATATTAGTACACTCTACTAAAAATAAATGCGTAGTAGGATAATAAACACAAGACAAAGTATAAGTTGCATCATTAAAAACCTTTAAAACATCTAAAAGTTTTTTGAAAATATCTCACTCTTGTGGGTATAAATCAATCTGAGGTATATTATTAGAAATGAATGCACATAATAAATCTTTATATGCTAAAGATTCACTAAGTAAGTGAAAAGTAGAATTCCAACGAGTTGGAACATCTCTTGGAAATCCTTTTGGCTTTTTGCCATTTTCTCTACAAAATCTATCACATTCTTTCATTTTTTGGGGATGTTTTCATAAAAATTGAATCGTTGTTTTTATTGGTTGAAGAAAAATATCAAGAGTTTTCAAACCATCTTGTACACATAAATTTAAAACATGACAAGCACAACATGAAAAAATTTTCCGCCAAAAACGGGTTTACAAATATTTTTAAAATCGGCAATTGAAGCGGTATTTGCAGCGGCATTATCAAAACCAATTGAAAAAAATTTTATTAAGCAAATAATATTCTTCTAAAATTTACCTAATTATTCTATAAATATTATTTGCCGTATGCTCATCATCGAAAACTCTAAATGCAATAATTCTTTTTTGAATACTCTACTCGTCATTTATCTAATGACATGTTATGCCCATGTAAGAATAATTTTGTCAATGATCACTCCAAATATCACTACCTATATGCACGCATTCATTAAATTGCTTAAAAAAGTTTTGTAAATCTTTTTTTTTCCATTTTTGTAAAGATCTTTAATTACTCATTTAGTTGAATTTCTAGGAATACGTTTTGCTTGTGGAGCACATGCTTTTTGTACAAATTCATTAAAACCAAATCTTTCTCCAAAATTAAATGTTAAATGCTCAACGGAAATAAATTTGCCTAATTCTTCCTTATAAGTTTTTTCATTAAAACGAAATAAAGGGGAAGTGTTAGGATTGACGTACCCGGAAATTTGTTGTTGCCCGATATTGATTCACGTTTCGGTTGAATGTTTGCTCCTAAGATGTCGTTTGAATGTTCTATATCCTTGTTCACCTGTATATTTATATATTTTCCCACAATATTTACAAATTATGTCATACCTTTTTTGACCAATATCAAACCTTTCCATTGTCGTGAAGTGATTCCAAATGTCAAATGTAAATTCTCGTTCCGCTTCCTTTATTGTAGATATTTCGGCAAGAGGATGAAAACTTTCTTGCGTCGGGATGCGCTCCACATCGGGAAAAATGTTGATTTCATCATCTTGAAAATCTGCATATTCATGAGGATCAAAAGAATGATGGGATTCCGTCGTGATATTCTTACCTTTGCCAGTTGGCACTCGACTTCCACTTGCCATTTTTCGAGTGGATTGAGAGAATTGAGCGGATTAATTGGGAGAATTAAGAAAGAATTGCGTGGATTAAGAAAATTGAGAGAATTTAAGAGAATTTGAAAGAATTTAGAGTATTGAGAAAATTTGAGACTTGAGAGAAGAGAATTTGAGAGAATTGTGAGTATTGAGAGAATTTGAGAGAATTTATAAGAAAAAAATGAGAAGAAAATTGCAACAGATATCTTTTTTTTTTTCTCCCGTTTGGGCGTTGGCCGTTGGCCATTGCCAGGGCAGCCTTTAGGTAGCCCCGGCAACAGGGCAGCGAGGGGTTTTATTTTTATTTTTATTTTTTTAAAATTTTGCCCGTTGCCAGGGGCTGCCCTGGCAACGGGCTGTAGCCTTCTTTTTTTTTTTTTTGGAACCAGCAGTTCAGGATCAGTTCCAAACCGTGAGCCCGGTCAACGGACCGGGCCTGGATTTGACCGGACCAGTTTCAAGCCGAAATCGACCCGTGGCCATGACTATCCACATTGTAGACTCCCAGGTCACAACAGGACAAAGGCTGTTTGATTCATAAAGCTGACAATGTACCGACGCCCTACTTTCCACGCACCACATGCGTGAACCTTCCCTGATTTCAAACCAAAAACAAACAAACGGATGATGTTCCCACTGCACTCTTGACTTATGCAGGTTAAAGTGTTATTTCTTTTTGTGAATTTGTTGACTGCAATTGGCATTCCCACTTAATTCTTGACTTGGGCGGAAAGATGCATTTCTACTTCCATATATTCTATAATTGTTAGTGGGGAGCTTGTTGGCCTTCTTGAGGGCAGAATGGATTAAGACCAGGTAATCCTATCTCCTCCTATTTGTTTGTGATGACAGTGCAAGTTTTTACCAAAATTCTATAGCAGCCAGAATAAGCAACTAAGATTTTAAAGGAAAAATGTCAGAAAAGTCCTAAATTTATTGTATTCGAGTCAATTTAGTTCTAAACATTTTTTTTTTGTGTCAATTTAGTCCTAAACATTTTGATCTAGTTGCCAATTCAGTCTATTTGTTTTATTTTGGCAAAATATTGCTGATGTGGACGCCAACCGGCCTTCATGGCACAGTCGACGCGGACATGGATAACTTTTAATGATATTTTATTTTCTTTTTCTTTATTTTTTTCACTTTTTTTTCTACTCTTTCTTCTTCCTCTAGCCGGTTGCCAGACGTCGGCAACCGGTTAGAGTCTAGGGCAAGGCTTGCCCTCACCGGATGGCTACAAGGGCAACCTCGCACTGGGTTGGCGAGGCTTGCCCTTGCAGGATCTGGTGCCTCGCGCAGCCACCGGCGATGGCAAGGGCAAGCCTTGCCATGTCTGGATCGGCGACGGATTTTTATGTAAAATTCAAAATATTGAACTTAATGACTTTTTTTTTGCAAATCACAAATTGTTTTTCTATTAATATGTTTGTGAAATTTTATTATGATCTGTGATTTATGTGTGTCAGAGAGAGAGAGAGAGAGATTTGTGCATGATTGTGTGTTGGTGAAGGAGACGATCTATCCTGGCCTGAAAGAGAAACACAAGGCAGAGAGAGGTGACGAATAAAGGGCACTGCAATGTTTTCCACACAAAGTGCACGTCACATGGCGAGGTTTGCGATGCTATAATGGATGGAGGAGGCTGCAAGAATGTTGTAGCAGCTGTAATGGTCGAGAAGTTGAAGTTGCCGATGATAGATCATCCCTACCTTGACAGGTCACAATAGTTAAGGGAGGGAAATGAAGTAAAGGTCTCCAACCGCTGTTTAGTTCAAATTTTTTATCGTAAATAAATATCGGGACAAAGTATGGTATTATATGATTCCAATGGATGGGAGTCACATGTTAGTTTGACGACCGTGGCAACATGACCATCGAACTATTAATGATAGATACAAATACACCTATTGCTTTGAGAAGAATGGTGTATAGATTACTGGTGCACCATTGAAGATTGATAGACGCCCCAAGGAGGCAAAGGAAGAAAGCGTTTTAACATTCTTGTTTGGATTAATAAAAGCCTACGAGGAGACACGTGTTGCATGTGTATTAGTGGTATCCAAGAATACGAAGAATCACTTGAATTGCCTCCTTGAAGTATTTAGAAATTTTGCTCCTTATGAAAGGCCAACTGCCTTGCAGCACACGCGTGATATTTCAGCACTGCAGATATCCTCAACAAAGCTGCCTACCCCATGAATCTTAGAGGAGCATGAAGAACCCCAACGCCAAGTGAAAAAGACCTTATGGAGAAAGGCCTGGTAGAAGAAAGTTTCAGTCCTTGTGCCATGCCAGGTAGCAGTGGCCATTGGGCCGTGCCGGCCCACGTGTTGGGTTGGGCCATGATTGGGTCGGGCTCATTTTTTAAAAAATTAATTTTAATTTTTGATGAAAAAATTCAAGAAGAAATTAACTAAAATTTTAAGAAAATTTTAAAAATTTTAAAAATTTTAAAAAAATTAATTGAGGAGAATTAACGAAGAACGCTCATTCAATACAACTAAATTGAAATGCGAGTATATCTTCAAATATTTTGCAAAAGAAAATTACACATAATGTTGTCCTAATAATGAATACACACAAATTACACCAAACAGAATGTCTAATAAACTCCATATCTTCAATGTCGTGTTCCCCACCATAATTCGAATTACAATGTCGTCATTGTCCTCTTGTTCATATTGGGCACGTTCCTCTAAAGTCAATTCTTGCGAAAACCAATCATGTCCTGCTAGAACCATTTCTAAGTTTTCTGCAAACAAACTGCACCTTTTGTCTTCCAAGATCTGTTGACTAGTATTAATCGTGAGCCCGATGATATCATAAATACCGGTGCGGTTAGTAACTCACAAGCCATTATGGAAAGAATAAAAAAAATATACAAACACTTGCAATGAATTTGCATTGTGAGGACTGCAGTAATAATTCATTGCAGTAAGAGTGCCTTGTAATTGAGATCTCACAAGGAAACTCGGTTGTCAGTCATATTATGCAACTTGAGTTCAATAAATATCCTCACAAAATCATGAAGAAAGTTAAAAAACAATATGGAACGTCACTTTGAGTTGTAAATTCATTTACACCGATTTCTCTCGATGGCCCCGAGAGTCGTGATCAAACTATCCAACAAAAGTAGACTACCATAAAAATTGGGACGAATTGCATTCCGAGTCGCTGCATTGATGATCTTCCGTTGCATCTATTTAGTTTAACCATGCGTTCCTGTGTATTCTCAATGGATGTGCAACAACTTCGCCTCTCCAGCTTTCATATGAATCAGACAGAAACCACTGGTCTGAGTTTCTTCCAGCTTTCCATCTTCAACACCAAAAACAACACAGAGAGCCAATCCTAGAAATTTGTCATACAAATTATGTGAAGCAACGAAAAATATGGTACTATCTTCAACAAGGACGAACTCCTCTGGCATCTCTCCTCCTGGGAAAACATTTTGAAGATCAGGAGTGCAGGAGAAATTTTGAAATAAAGATACTTCTGTTGCCAGGATACATTGTTAGAAGTACCCAAGTTTGTAATCAGTTCAAGTAGAAGAGTTTGATTTTAGCATATTCTTTATAATTCAACCTAAGCTAGAGTTCTACAATAATTGGGCATATTGATCCTTGCTTACATGATATACGATACTCTCGCAAAAGATATCATTCCCTTGGAAGTGTTGCTGTCACCCCTATTACATATACTTGCAGAATCACTTTATATTAGAATTGTTTGTTTCTCTAGAATTTTCAGCCTTTGCATTGTGCAAGCATAGTGCACCCAACATACATACAGGCCTCAATTAAGAAGTCAACCATGTTCAATCCTTTGTGGACTTATTTTCTTGAACTATTGTCCTCTGTGCTTGCTTGACTATCTTGTAAATCTTCTATTTCATTTGAACAGTCTTCATTGGTGCTTGTTTGATTATCTTCATGCTCTAGCCACCACTATTACATATAGGTGCAGAATCACCTTATGTTTGTTTGTTTATCTAGCATTTTTTTAGCTTTTGCATTATACAAACATAGAGTGCACCCTACCTTACCAAAAAAAACATAGAGTGCACCCAACATAGACTATGTATCAATCAGAGAGAGAGAGAGAGCTGAAGTGAGAAGTCAGCCATGTTTGACCCTTTGTGGACAAATTACTTTAACTCTTTTTTGCCTGTGCTAGTTTAACTATCTAGTATATCATTTGTTTCGCTTGAACTTTCTTCCTTTGTGCTCGTTTGAGTATCATCATACGAAAACTCATAGAGAAAAGATGGATCCAGTAACTGATCGTCTTGAAGCAAAACCTCCAAATCATTCTCTAGTGGCTTGCATATTAGTCGGAATCCAAACTTTTTCAAAATTCCGCCACCAAATTGCTCTGTAGATGCTCTGATAATAATCTGGAAATGACTCCTGTCATTTGGACCAAAAGCATCTCCTCCCCACAGTGACTCCGGTTTGACATAGTCAAGCCACACATGATCCCGATCCAATGAACTGCAAGGCTTCGAAAATCTTTGCGTCGTCCTCTGGCCATTAACATATGCTAGAAGCTCAATGCTGGCATCATTCTTTCCTTCTTCTACTCCAAATACAACACAGAAAGCTAATGCTAGGAACTTCTTATACAAGTTCTTTGAAGCCATGAAAGATATAGAACCCTCTTTATCAGGAAGCAACCACTCTGGCATTTCTTCTCCGGGTAGAAGAAGATCTTGGCGACCAGTTATGGGATGAAAATGCTGTCACACATAGACTATTAGATAGTTTTTCGAAATTGGCACCTAAAAATGGAGTTACAATGAGTTAAGTGGGAAGTCCTTGAGTTTAGGTATAGCTAGCAATAGCATTACGAAGATCTTGTGTACATAATTGGTGGAAACAGGATATGTATTGTTGAAGATTCCGCAATTGGATGAACATGTATTGTTCAAGTTTTTCATTGGGTTATCCTTCTAAGTCCACAGCAAACTAGAGTTCTATAAATAAAGAGAATATCCTTTGTGCTGCCTTATAGCCACCTCCGCCATATATATTTACAGAACCACTTTCTATATGTTTACTTTTATTAATTAGCCCACTGATCTCGGATTTTTGGCCTTTTGCAATATACAAACACACTCGGTGCAGCCAACATAACTCCAAATTAATGAGAGAGAGAGAGAGAGAGAGAGAGTCTAACCTCAGGCTTGAACAAATCATTCGTGGTGAGCCCACCAGGGACCAGTTCATGACATGAAGATAAGTCAGCAGCGTCATAGTGACATATGTGAAGCAATTTCTCAGGAATCTTGAAGATATCTGCTAGCGGTTGAGAATGCGAAAAATCCAAACTGAGCAACTTATGTAGTTGCTCGCATGTAGGTAAGTTAGTAAAATTGTTTCCTGACAAAAGCAACTTTCTTAAGAGAGGAAAACATGATTGATTCTCCAAGAAGTTTAGTTCAGATATATTGCAGTAACTAAGGTCTAACCACCATAACTCAGGAAATCCCGTCTTCGTACGAGGATCGCTCGAATCCTCCTTATTTGGAAACTTGACTAGTTTTGAGCAGCCTGAAAGTGTAAGAGTTTTAAGATTTTGCATGCTGTAGATGCTAGACGGGAGGATTGCCAATTCCTTGCAATTTCGTAAATCCATTTCCTCCACGGAGACAAGGTTTTTTATGGATGCCGGAAGTTCCTTAATTGAAGTCCCATTCATATCAAATGCTCGCAAACCTTTGATTTCTTCCGGAATATCAGGGAATCTTTGCAAATTCGAGCAATTATCAAGTTTGAGATGTTGAAGATTCTTGGTTTGGAGCACATCGGACAAGTGATGAAGTTCAGAGCACCCACTTAAATCTAAAAGCTGTAACTTGTCATGATATGCAACTGATTCATGGGCACGCTCCAAGTTTTTGCACCCATGGAGATCCAGTTCCTCGAGATTTGGAGTACAATTGAGGTCTGGCATACAAACCAATGACGGGCATTCACTGAAGTTAATAAACTTCAAATTTTTAAAATCCTGGGATAACAATAAAAACAATTAGGATAGACATTAGGGACGAAAAAAAATCTAAAATAAATATTCAATTCAGAATCTGGCTTCGATTTTTTAATAAAAACTAGGGGTATGTCCATATACTGGGGACTTATATGCAAGAAAAAATTTCACCCAATCATTACTCATAAGCATTATTGCAAAATTCCGATGAAATAGTAACTACTTCTATTTGTCCATGGGAAAATTAATTATTCTTACGTTTTTCCTAAACAAATTATATAGGTACAACTATGCTGTTCTCGTAGTGCGAAAATTGTAACACTATTTCGTGCTGGCAAAAGGTGAAAGGTGTTGGTAGTTGTCAAATTCCGTCGCTAACAAAGTTTTTACTGAAAACCTGTTTAGTTGTTAACGCGTAGGTAACTTAACAACACTTTTAAGAAAGCACCAACAGTTATTAGATAGTTTTAAATTATCAACTATTTAAATAATTTATCAATATTTTTATGTAGCTTACAAATGTGTTAAAATGACTAAATTTTATAGAAAACTAGTAAAATGCCCGTGCATTGCATGGATCTAACGCTATATTTGTTATATCATTCTAAATATTGTTATCGACGTGAACTTTTCGCAAGAGAAATTTAAAATATGAAAAAAAGATTTAACAAAAACATATCCACATCAATCAATTTCCCTTCTGGAGATTACGAGAAATTTTATTCAAGGTTGATTCAAACCCCATCATGTAGGTTTATAATCTGATTAAAAGAAAACATAATACATAAAATTGCAATGCTCATTGAACAATAATATAAGTACATGTAATATTTCGAGCATGTAAAGTAATAAGAATCAATAAAAACTAAGAAAGCATTAAAAATGTAAATCCCCCACTCTTAATAGCTTTTCTCGATTTTGTCGAAATCTTCACCTTTGTGCCATCGATGAGTTATTTGTGTGTAATTTTCTTGAGAATAAGGCTCGAGTGCTAGATTTAGCACGCTAGCGTCCCTAATGACTAAGACTCTTCTATAGAGTCGTAAGCTTTGATTTGAAAAGCAGGAGATGGAATTGGATGATCTCCTTACCCAACTGTTCTATTGCTAGGCGAGAGTATCCCCAGCAAAAGGATGTGAAGAGTCGCTTTTTGTCCGGTGATTTCCTACTTTGGGAAGAAATAAAGTAAGGGCGTTGACGGATGGCTCGGTTGAAAAAAAATAGAGGAGAACAAGTTACATACTTGAAAGTTGAAATGAGAAGGAGATATTTTTCAGAAAAAGTCTAGCTATATTTGAAAATGAATTTGTTATCCATAAAGAAAAAGAAACTTTTTTGCAGTATTGCTTCTTCCTCCCTCTAAAAATGAAGTACTTGTCAGAAATCACTGGTTAGGTTAGTCCAACCAAAAAGGACATGGGACTTTTTGGCCATTGTTTGAGAATCGTCAAGCTAGGATCGACTTAAGTAAAGACTATCTTCCTATAAGGATCCTTCACTAAACACTTTCTTTATACGTCTTATCATTATTGGCTGCATGCAATGGAGAGAGAACAATGGGAGGTTCAGTCAAAAGCATTTAGAGGTCACTCACTTCAATGATCAAGCAAATAAGCAAGAAAAATGTTCTCTTTTCATATGCAACTTCGAAAAGAGTCTAGCCAGTTTGTCTCTATTATATAGTATAGAATCTTTAATAACATTTTGAGGATCTATTATTTTAAAGACATAAAACCTGAATCCTCAGGTCATCTATATTAAAAAAAAAGCACATTCATCATTCCTTCGTGAAATTATATTACATATACGTTTTTGTTCTGATTGTCGGTACTCAAAGGTTACCGATGCTTTAAGTTCATTGTTCTTATAATTTTTACTACTTGTAATATTTTGAAAATGAGATTGGACTTTTGTCTTAAATATTTTTGGTCCGAATCAACATCAAGATTCACATAGGAAAGTGCTTAATACTCCCCTAAAACGGGAAGATTCCACTTACGTTGGTTCATGTAGTGGATCGACATCCTGAATCTAATGCCTTAATCAAATATAAACAGTTCGATAGAGGTAGATGTTTCTTAAGCACATTAACGGGCGTCATCAGAGTTAGTAATTGTTGCATTCTAAGTTTTCACTAATACATGTAGACACTCATGTTCATAGGCATATAGATATGGATATATAAAAGATAAGGAAATAAAGACTTTTCATTTAAACGCGCACCTTAAATTGCTCCCTCACTGCTCTTATGTTGCTTTTGTGCAGATCAAGTCCAACTAACTTCTTTGGACCAGAGGAAAATTCTGGAATCCAAGGAGGGCATTCAGGCCATTCAAACCATCTTAATTCATTAGGAAGACAGATAGGGCCTTGGAAAGAGTTATGCACATTATGCATGATGAGCATCCTCAACCTTCTCATGTTTGTGAAACCATTAGCACCTATGTATATCTCTTCTGGCTTGGCTAAATCCAAAACTATGGCTTTTACTGCATTTGTTACCTGTATTTATAGAATTTGCATTGCAATTAATATACAAAGTTAGAGAATAAGAGAGTACAATCAATGTCTATAATAGCAAATCTTACCATATCCCCTGACAGAACATCACGAACATCATCACAAAGCCACAACCTACTGCGTCTTCCCGGATCATCGCGACATTCTTGCTTAACAATATCCATGCCCATAAACTGAATCAAGTCATGCATGTGTAGGGTCCCTCTCTCTTTGGTTATCAAGGACCTCTCAAGAAGAACTTGTAATCCAATAATTGTGTCAAAGTCGCAAGAGTCAAGAACTTTCATAATATACTCTGTATATCTCCCCTTGAAAAAACATGCAATATCGAGGAAGATCTCCTTTGCATAGTCCTCTAGTCCATCGTAACTTATCTTAAGAACATCATTAATGGTTTTGTCGGGACTTTTGGCAAGTTTATTCAATGCACTTTCCCACTCACGTTCTGTTCTACCACATAGGAAGGAGCCCAACACCTCGAGTGCTATAGGAAGTCCATTAGCATAATGCAAAGCACTATCCACAAGATCCCTCCGTATTACTAATTTGTTGCTTCTCAAAAAAGCATGCTTATTGAAAAGTTCAAGAGCTTCAAAATCCTCTAGAGTTTTTACTTCATAGATGTGATCTTTATCTATCCCATGGGAAATTAGCAGATGGTTATTTCTCGTAGTAATGATGATCCTGCTACCTTTACCAAACCATTCACACTCTCCAGCTAAAGCGTTTAACTGTTTTACATCATTGACATCGTCGAGAATAATGAGAACTTTTTTGTGGCAAAGTCTACCTTGTATTAAATTAATGCCTCCATCAACACTAAACACTGCTAATCTTTTTGGCCGTAATATCTCGAACAACAATTTTTCTTGCAAAGGAACTAAATCCTTGGAATCTTTTGAAGCTTCTCGAACATTTGCTATAAAACAAGAACCCTCAAATTGTCTAAAAATAGCATTGTTAATGGCTTTAGCTAAGGTTGTTTTTCCTATGCCTCCCGGTCCCCATAATCCTATCATGAGAACATCATCATCAGACTCAAGATGTAACATTGATACTACCTTTACGACTCGGGGATCTATCCCAACTGGATGCTTAGCAACATGTAGGGGTGTTCGGTCTAGCTGCCCAGATATCTCCTCCACAATTCTCTTTATAAGCTTCGCCTCATCTCTGACAAAAATAGGAAAAGTAATTGACACAGTGATTCAGTGGTACAAAAACAAAATTAAGTTTCACCGAAAAAAAAAAACGAAACATCATGCGATTCAGCATATAAAAAACAAAGATAAAGCAATGCGTCACATGAACTACGACTTACCCATCATTCAAGTCCCATCCGGACAAGCTACCGGCGTCAAAAAGAGCCTTCTTCCATCTTTTCACCTTCTCTGAATCCTTCCCAAACTTGGACTCATGCTTAGCCATAGCTCTCCCATAACTCTCTCTCCCCCCTCTCACTTCTCTTGGTTCCACTTTATAAAACACCGGCAACACAACTAGGTCCTTTTGTGCCTTGCACTCCATGATTTTCACCACCTCTTCCAAACACCACGGTGAGGAAGCGTAGTCCTCAGAGAAAATGATGATTGCGATTCGTGATTCCTCGATCGCCTTCATAAGCGCCGGCGATATTTGCTCTCCTTTCCTCAGTTCTTCGCTGTCGATATAAGTGAATAATCCATTCTGGTCTAGAGCCGTGTAGAGATGACCAAGGAAGTTTTTGCGAACGTCGGTGCCTCTAAAACTCAAGAAGACATCGTAATTCCTCTTACGTTTCAAAGAAGAAGAAGCAGCAGTAGCCGCCGCCATTAGAATTTGGTAAAACGAGGCAGGTGCAGGTGTGTTTGCTTGGAATTTTGAAGAACGAAGGTCCTTAACGATGAAGCAAGATCTTAAAAGGTAAGCTACTCCATTGATTCCCAAATAAAGGACTTGTCTGTGGCTTCCAGGAAATGGCAGTCGCAACCAATGAGATTTTGTTCCCCATGGAATCTTCTCGGTATATTCTTCATGCCTAGAGGCATGACTTTCTTTTTCGTGGGCCAACAAAGAATATTTATATCAATTTTCAGCTTTGTGGGCAAAGCAGATGAGAGGAAGGAAGAAGGAAATTGCACTTTGATTTATCGTTTACTAGAAATAAATCAGTATCCAATGGGAATGAAGAAATCCAAATTTGGAGTGCGGGCCTATTGGGTAACTCGAGAGGATGGCTTTAAAATGTAAATCAATTGTAATATCCGACACAAGATGTATTATTAGTTATGCAAGTACGCATATACCTGTGCTGATTTGATAAAAGGGTTTCAATCCGTCTATGTCTTTATAAATAATCGACACGTCACATTTTCTATGCACTAGGCATTTTAATTATAAATCGGATAAAGATTACATTTTCCTTTTGTAGCTCGGGCATGAAAGTAGATCAAGCTTTTTGTTCAGTTGAAATTAATACGGTTGGTTCTAAAGTACAAATCCAAAGAAATGAGAAATTTGGTAAGCCGAAGCAAGTTCTGGTGAGCTTGCTTAGAATTTCGAGAAACGAAGGTACTTGACGGCGAGACAGATTATAGCGTGGGATCTTATTGTGCGCACACAAGGCGCAAGAAGTGTTGACGATTTGCGCGTGAAACTGTTCTTTCTTGAATTATTACGTTTGCCGCGTCTAGCTGGATTAACTAATGGACACGAATCTGGGTTCAATGTTGAATTTTTCGCTAATGAATTTGCCGTGGTCAGTATGAAATAAATTTCTATAACCATAATTTCATACGGTCTTGATCGGGAGGCTTGAGCACACCTTTCTAATGAATTGATTTGATTGGCTTAGGGGCAAGAAAGCCTTTTTAAAAGTGTTGAAAAATCGGAACGAGTATATCGTTTTGATGATCCTATCCAAACGTCAATAATAATGTCAATCAACCACGATGTCGTCCGCTCGTCTTTACTTCCCCCACCAACTTTGACTCGACGTACTGTGCACACATTTTCCACAGATACGAAGTCTTCTTCTGCTCTCATCTTCTCCCCCTGTCTGGGTCCCATCAACGAGAGATTAGGTGGATATTGAATTCCAATAAAAAGAAAAGATCTTTAGTCCGTCCTTTTTCTATTTTTTTGCTTATATGGAAAATAAAGTATTTCATCTCATTAAAAATGTTTTCCTTTGGCTTCCAGGCAGGAAATGTCATTCGCAATCAATGAGATTTCTTTGTTTTTTAGCAAATTATATAATAAATAACAATTCAAAGCTACTCGAAAGATATATCAATTACCAGCCTTCACACGCTTATGCTTAAAAAGTTGGCCAATCATATTTTCCATTTTTAAAGTGGTTAAAAAGTGAAATCCTACTAAGTGCCTTGAACAATTGAATTCTTGTCTCACCCAAATCTATGACTAACGTAGGGAATGAAATTACGATTTGTCATACCATCTCTGGATTGCGACCATACCCACTACGGAAAATAGGATAAATAGCCTCTAAGAAAATAACATAGGATTAATTAAGGAAATGAAGTGTTCTATTAATGGGCAAAGCAGATGAGAGAGGGCAGAGGGAATTGTATAGAGGGAAGCGGAGAGGCCTACCAAGCTCGACAAGCTCAGCTTGAGCTCCGCTGCCGGAGAGCAAGGGTACCGTAGCTCCAAAGAACAATGAGCAGATGCAGCCAACGAGTGTCATGACAAGCATGATCTTGATCATGGTGTGAAGAAAGCTGATCAGGAACGCCGACGACGCCCACTCGAGCTTCGCTGGCCTCACATGATCCTCGATTGCCTTTTGGTAAGCACATGATAAATTGTTCAATAACTACTCTTGGATTATATTTTCGTGATGGTTTTTTTATCATCTTTTGATCATTATTTAATCATATGAAATATTGCTAATTCATTACCCCAGTACAAAAGTTTCTGGTTTTTTTCTTTAACTATTTGTGTTTCAGCAGTTAGCGTGAACTGGATGAACATGTATTGTTGAAGTTTTTCATCGGGCGATCCTTGGAATTCAACAGCGAACTAGAGTTCTATAAATAAAGAGAGTATCCTTTGCGTTGCATTATAGCAACCTCCACCACATATACATGCAGAATTACTTTCTATATGTTTGCTTGTTTTAATTAGCCCACCATTCCGGGATTTTTAGCCTTTTGCAATACACAAACACTCAATGCAGCCAACACGTACACGACTCTATATTAATCAGAGAGAGAGAGAGAGAGAGAGAGAGAGAGAGAGAGAGAGAGAGAGTAATCTCAAGCTTGAATAAATTATTCACGGAGAACCTATTACAAACCGGTTCTTGATGTGAATATAACTCAACAATCTCAATGTCGCGTATGTTGGAGGGAATTCTACTCAGAGATTCGCAGCTACTTGCATGTAGTCTTCTCAATTTCCCAGGAATCTTGGGGATCTCTGGTAGTTGTTGGCAATATGAAACATCCAACCTTTCCAAGTTATATGGTTTCTCGCATGTAGGAAGGTTAGTAAAATTGTTTTCCCTTAAATCTAAGTATCGTAAGCTGGGAAAACAGGAAAGATTTTCCAGGAACTCTACTTTCGATAAATGGCATGATCCAAGGTTCAACCATGATAGCATAGGAAATCCCATCTTTGTATGGGATTCAGTCAAATCCTCCTCCTCCTTTGGAAACTTGATTAGTTTTGAGCAGCCTCTAAGTTGCAGATATTCAAGATTTGACAACCTGTAAATGCTAGACGGAAGGATTGCCAATTCCTTGCTGTCATATAAATACAAGCGCTTTAAACGGATAAGATTTTCTATGGATGCAGGAAGTTCCTCAAGTCCAGTTGCATCCAAAAAAATCTCTACCAAGGCTTCATTTTTAACCGGGATATGAGGGAAACTTTGCAATTTAGAGCACCCAGTTAAATGCAAAGACGATAACTTGCCGTGATATGCAATTGATTCATGGACACACTCCAAGTTTTTGCATCCACAAAGGCACAATTCCTCGAGATTTGGAGGACAATTGAGGTCCGGCATACAAACCAGCGACTGGCAATTACTCAAGTTCATGAACTTCAATTTTTCAAAGTCCTGCAACAACAATAAAACCAACTTGCATAGACATTCCAGCCGAACAAAGGAAAAAAGTGAGATATATATATAATCAATTCAAAATCTGGCTGTGATTTTTTTAATAAAAAGTACTTGATCATAATTCAAGCCACATTTGATCAGAATTCCTTGATCTTATGGTGTATATAGAGCTCTCGCTCTCCCTTTTTAAATACGAGTTTAGTAAGTACTCCTTGTAAATTCATCAAAAGGGAGGGAAGAAAAAAAGAAAAATACTCATAATTTCACCACGCAGGCACGCACTAGAGAGAGAGAGTGTGTGTGTAACCTCTGGTGGGGGCACATAAGCGACGGCCAGTCCTTTGCCAACTAATTCATCCCGTGAATTTAAGCTAACATTTGGAATCTTATGTAGACATTCGCAACCCCCCGCCTGTAGATCCCGCAAAGGCGGTGGAAGGTCGGGAATCTCTTGTAGTCACCTTTTATTAGGAAGTGATGGTTGGTGAATCGTTTTCTTTTTAAAGGCATATTTTGTATGCCTAGATGGTTATAAATATAACAAAAAAAAAAAGAAAAATAATGGAGTCCAAGCCGTCTTGCTTTTTTTTTTTTTTTTGGTCTAAAGTGAACGATTTGATTGGAAATTAAGTATTCATGAAACTACAACCCGACGAAAGGGCATCAAAACATAACAATTCCCATAAAGATTGGGGGGGAGGGGCAAGCCAAGAAGAAGATAGAGAATTGGTCCGTCCGTTGCGCCTTGGCGACCCAATCAGCAACTTGATTCGTGGATCGGTTGCAGTGGGCCACAGTTAGGTTTGTGAATTGGGCCATTCGAACGTGCGCTTCTTTAATCAAAACTTCCTCTTCCTAACCGACTTCTCTCTGGTTCTGCAGCTTCTTGACTATCTCAAGGCAGTCTGCTTCTATTACAATTTCATGCGTTCTTCTGTCAACAAAGAAAGTCAGGGCATGCAGCAAGGCTTGCAGTTCAGTGTGCAACGACGAGATTGTAAGGATTGTCTTGGCGAAACCGTTCAACAACGATCCAGCTTCGTTTCTGAGGATTCCAGAAACCGCTCCTACTGCTGCATCTTCAAGGAAAGATCTGTCTATGTTATTTTTGAAGCAATTTCTCATCGGTGGTTTCCAACACAGAGGTAAAAGGCTCTTTTCAGCATGCAAACTAGCGTTTTGATGGTTCCACTTCTTTTAATTTTGCAATATAAGTCTAGCTCACTTGATGATGGAGCTTGGATTTGGGGGTTTTTATGACATCCTGAAAATTAGACCATTTGGGATTTATAAAATACTGAGTTTTATGAAATGTACTCGTAGTAAATTCTCGCCCGGAACTGATTATTCCACGGATGCTAACCGGTAGGGAAAGGCTAATAGGAGAAATTAAATTCGCTCGATTAAAAAAAATTCGATCGTGAATTTATTTTCGATCATGAAATCGCTGAAGTGATATTTGGAGCTACTGTTGGCCGATCCAAGGATAGTCATGGGTCAGTTCACCATTGTCATAATAGTGGATCGCGGGCGATTCTGCTGGACCACGAAATAACTTGACAAATCATCCTAAACCTATACCGAACGATCGTACCCCTCGGATCTAGTGATTAATCTTCACAATTTTAATGGCAACCGAGGTCGTCACGTACTGAACGAACTTGCACGTGACTCGATTTATTGTCAGTCACGGATCGATAATGCGAATTTCCCTAACAAGCCATCCGTTAGTTTGAGAAACGCTTGAGTTACGTTTAATAAAATTTAATTATTGAATTTAGTCCAAATTGGACATCGGAAAATCAGGAAGTCACGACGGAACGTTAGGATGACGTTGCTGAGAACACGTGCAATTTTTGGGTATACCCGAATCCTTCAGAAAAATTCAAATTGGGCAAAAAATTGAAAAAGTGACCAAAATACCCTTGGGAATTAATAAAGGGTATGTTTTAAGAGGGAGGGGCATTTTGGTAATTTTGTCATAACTTTTTGATTGAACAATTTTACCCTTGGATTTTAGAGAAATTACAAGAATACCCTTGGATATTTTTAGGTGAGATTCAATCTCGGCCGTCGGTTTCAAGATAGAATTGAATCTAGACCGTTGGATCAAAAGTGTGAGATAGGGGCATTTTGGTCATTTCCACTTTTGGTCCAACAAACGCTATTTAGTCAAGACCCATTTAATTCTCTCTCTTCTCACCTCTCTCTCTCCTCACTTTCTCTCCATCTCTCTTGGCTCACCTCTCTCTCTCCCGATTCCTCTCTCTCTCTCCACCGTGAAGCCTCCCCTTTGCCGTACACCGGCCACCGTCGTTCGCCTGCCAAGCCGCCACCTTGCCGCGCCGTCCACCGCCTCACGCCACCACCCCTCATCGCCGTTTCTCTCTCTCTCTCTCTCTCTCTCTCTCTCTCTCTCTCCGTGTAGCCGTGAGTCACGACCAAGGAAAGGCCATCGCCGCCAATCACCACCATCAAGCCGCGTCACCGCTCGTTGCTGTCCCCATCGTTCCCAATTGGTAGCCGCCACTTTCCGTTCTAGCCATTTTAGTCTAGAACTCGGTAAGTCGCACTCTAAACCCAATTTAGGACTTCGGGTATCGACAGATGAATTTTATTGGGTGAAATTGGGTTATGTGGGTGCGAAATTGTATGAATTAAGATTGGAATTATGTGGCGGGCCTTAGGAAATTAATTTTGGAAATTTTGGTGGAATGTTTGAGGCCGACATAGGGCTGTGAGTGACTGTTCATAGGGCTGTGATGGGCCGATCAGGACGCGAGTTGGATTTTTAGAGCTGGCAATTAATGATGAGAAAGTGTCGTGAAGGATCGGAATTGATTCAACGCCATTTGATTGGAGAAAAATGACAATTTGTGTGTTTGGTGCACGTTTGAAATAATACTGAATTGTGGTGATAGAATCCGGTGCATGGGTGTGTAATTATATGGTTGAAATATGCCTGTCGGGTGCACGCGTAAGTTAGATTAAATTAATTTTTGAAATTTGCCATGTCAAATGCTAAGTGAGCATGGTTTACGTGTGAAATGATGCGTGCACGGGCCACGTGTAATGGGCCAGTAGAGTGTGGTAAATGCATGTCGAGCGTGTGCATGAGTAAGAAAGTGATTGTATGTGTGTGGCATGGCATGAGAGATTGTGGGAATTGTGCCGTCCTGAGGCGTATACGTTTACGCGGGACGATGTCCGGTATTACCGGAAGACTGCCAGCCTGAGGCATGTACTTCAATGTGGGTTGCGCAATAGGTAGTAGGTGTTAAGCATGAGGTGTATACGTTTACGTGGGCAAGATACATGATCTAAGGCGTGTACGGGTACGCGGGCCCTGAAGTGTTGTGATGAGTGGTCGCAATGTACCTAAGGCGTGTACGTTTACGCGGGTCACTGGCAAGTGATGTGGAAAAGAGAAAATGAGAACGGAATGAATGCGTGGAATGAGAATTGTACATGTGTGTGTTTGCATATGACGTGATTGTGATTAAGTGCAGGTTGTACGCATGATAGACTCCGGCAAGAATAATTGATGTACCTACGTTGTGATGATTTGATGTGCGTGAATGTGTGTGTTTGTGTGATCGTCTGGAGGTACATGATAGCCTAGGTGGGGTTTAGGGGTGTATTTACTGAGATGTAGTCTCATGGTTGTTTCAACTCCGAACTGAGCCATGAATCCTCCACTACTGCCACCAGAGCGTTTTGGAGTATCAGTGCACACCGAGTATAACACTACAAAGTTTCCTATGGTTGATGGGATGACCTGGATTAAGCATACTACCACCGTTTTTGTAGAGATAGGACTACCTTTATGGGAGACCCATGTGTATACCGCGTGGTATTTGCGGGACGTAGCTGAGGATGAGTTCGGGCCCGTTAAGGGTTTCAATGTTCCATTTGACTTGGTAGGGGATTGGGATCCTTCTGCTATACCCCCAATAAATGGGGAGTTGACCAGTGCAGAAGTTAGTTTAGCTCAGTCTGGACTGCATCCAGAACCCGCAGCACAGGGGTTGTCAGAGGCTAAGCACGAACCCGAGCCTGAAGCATCGCAAGCTGAAGTTAATCCAATGAATATCAATCTAGAACCAATCCCCGAGGAGGAACCAGAAGAGGATGTGGGGCCCGAAGTAGAACCTAAGCATGAACCTAATGAGTTCGAAGAGTCAGAAGGGGAACTGGAGTACATACTTCCATTTGAGCAGTATATGGACCCCAATTTTGTGCTTGAGTTCCATTTCCTTGATGTACTAGCTAAGGAAGGTCAGGACGAAGTTCCAGCGGAGTTGGGTGACATCAATCACCCAATTGAGATTGAGGTAGAATCGGAGTCCTCGGAGGAGCAGACGATTCAAGAGAGTTCGGAATCAGAGGATGAGAAGTCAGACTCGGAATGGACACCGAGTGTGGGTCGTAAGGGCTAGTGTAAATGAGGAAAAATCAAACTGTCGAAGAGTACCGTTTTTTAGGTTAGAATGCCAGGTCATCGGTTCTTTTTTATATCGATGGTTTATAGTACGGTGTGCACTTATATATTAAGGTTTGTAATATTGTGAATATTGTGATATAAGTTTGGATGAGAAATGAAAATGTATATTCTCCTTGTTCTCCCCAGTTTAAATTGTCGGGGCGAATTTGTGGTTTCCGCTACTCTATTAAATCTCTGATGTTTAGCATTGAGGTCGGCGATATTCCTGGGATGACACACTATCCGACCGGAGCGGGATGACGCGGGCTCGACGGGGGTTCAGGGTGTGACAATTTTCCTCTAAACACAAATTCATTTCTTGCCTTTCAAATTAACCACAATAGGATGGTCATCTCATCTAGATTTAACAGTTTATCTGGTCGTTGCTTATAATTAAGGATCCATACCTCAATTCTTGTCAGTTCTTGACGTGTTATTCTCTTTTGTATCGAGGGATCTATTCGGACAGCTTCGGTCCAGGGGCAGAGGAGAAGGAGATGCTCTACCGTTTCAGCTTCTTGATCACAGAAGGGGCAACAAAAAAATGAAAAATAATGGAGTCCAAGCCGTCTTGCTTAGTTTTTGTTTTTGTAGCAACATATACGCTGGTGGTGGGTAAGAGCTTGAAGTTTACTATATCAGCATAAACACAACCACCACATTTATACCTTTGCATTTGTACACACTCACACACACACACACACACACACACACACACACACACACACACACACACACATATATATATATATATATATATATATATATATCATATAGTGTACATGCATCAATAGACTTTGACATCTTGATCTAGTGGATCTCATGTGTGATTTATCAAACCCCTAAGAGGCACATCTGTTGAATATATGATGAGTCTTTTTACACCTTCTTTCGATTAAATTTTACTACTTTATTCTTGAGACGGCTTTATCAATGAGTTGTCATTCCATAATAATTTTGGTATTCTCAATATGGCAAATTCTCAATGAACTCTCAAATTATGGCACATCGTTCCGAAGGACGAAAAGAATTTTAAATGATAGGGAGTTTAAGGAGTAAGATTTGAATTGTTATTTTAGAAATTGTATTTGAAGGCGTATCTCTCAAAAGATAAAGGTGGTGAGTTTTTCCATAGGACAAGTGAAGAATGTCAACTACACTTCATAAATTGAGACAAACCTAATCAACACTTTCCCTCGCACTTGAGCATTATATATGGAAATGTTGCTATTAGTAGGAAGGGATATGTGGGATGGCTTTTATATGGTAAAAATTTTGTAAATGGTTGTCGTGGAGCCTTGATGGTTTACATGTTATTGAGTTTTATATTGGTGAATTCTGCGCCTTGATGGTATTCCAAAAACAACCCCCTTCTTATAGTGATGTCAAGTTTATTTGTCACTTTTGGCATTCATTATGGTGAAAAATGGGGACTCGACCTTAGTTCAATTCTACTAGCCATCCTCACACCGATGGACAAGCTGAGACTGTTGATGGAATTTTAGGCATTTTATTAAGGAGTTTTATAGAAAAACATGTTAAACAATGCAATTTGTTATTGGTTCAAGCTGAGTTTACATATTGTAATTCGGTGAGTCAAACTTCTGAAAAATGCACGGAGTTGTGTACAGAAAGCATCTTTTATGTCCTTTGGCTCTTACACAATTACCCATTAAAATTGAGAAAAATTGAAAGGTTCAATCAAAATCATTCAGCACGCACTCACTTCCATGATCAAGCAAATAAGTCTTTCTATAAGCAATTTCAAAAGAAGTCTAGTCGAATTGTTTCTGCAATATAGTATAGAATCTTTAATAACTTTTTCAGAATCTATCATTTCAAAAACATTACAGATTAAATTCTCATTTCATGTATTTTAAAAGTTCAAGCAGTCATTATTCAATCTCCAAATAACATCAACAATAAGTTTTTCTCCAATTTTCGCTACTCAATAGTTACCCAAGCTTTAAGTTCAATGTTCTTATGATTTTCAGTACTTGAAATATCTTGAAAATGAGATTGGACCTTTCTCTTGAATATTTTTCGTTCGAAGCAACATCAAGATTCACATAGGAAAGTGTTTAATACTCCCCTAAACGAGAATGATCCACTTATGTCGGTTCAATTAATTGAACGACATCCTGTATTCAATTCTTTAATCTAATATGACCAATTTAATACATGCAGATATTTCACCAATTTAATACATGCAGATATTTCTTAAGCAAATTAACGAGCATCATCAGAATTAGTAATTGTTTGTTGCATTCTAAGTTTTCAATAATCAATGTATATTCATATTCATATGCATATAGAAGTGAATATATAAAAGACAAGGAAGTAAATACTATTCATTTAAATGCGCACCTTAAATTGCTCCCTCACTACTTGGATGTTGCTTCTTTGCAGATCAAGTCCAACTAACTTCTTTGGACCAGAGGAAAATTGTGAAACCCAAGGACATTCAGGCCATTCAAACCATCTTAGTTCATTAGGAAGACCAATAGGACCTTGAAGAGAGGTATGCACATTAATCATGATGAGCAACCTCAACCTTTTCGTGTTTGTGAAAGCATCAGGACCTATGCATATCTCTTTTGGCTCGTGTAAATCCCAAACTATGGCATTTACCACATTTGTTCCCTGCATTTGTCGAATTTGCATTGCGATTAATATACAAATCCAGAGAATAAGAGAATAAAATCAAAGTCTAAACCAGCATATGTCTTACCATATCCCCCGACAAAACATAATGAACATCATCATAAAGCCATAACATGCTGCATTTTCCAAGATCATCGAGACATTCTTGTTTGACAATATCCATGCCCATCATCCGAATCAAGTCATGCATACATATGGTCCATCCATCTTCAAATATCAAGGACTTCTCAACTAGAACTTGTACCCCAATACTTGTGTCAAAGTTGCAACCGTCAAGAGCTTTCATAATGTCCTTTTTAGATCGCGCCTTGAAGAAACATGCAATATCAAGGAAGATCTCATTTTCATTTTGCTCTAATCCATCATAACTTAACTTAAGAACCTTATTGATTTTTTCATTAGGACTTTTGGCAAGTTTACTCAATGCACTTTCCCACTCGTGTTCTCTTCTACCACGCAGGAAAAAGCCCAATACTTCAAGTACTAAAGGAAGTCCATCAGCATAACGCAAAGCACTATCCACAAGATCCCTCCGTATTACTATTTTGTCGTTTCTTACAAAGGCATGCTTATTAAAAAGTTCAAGACCTTAGTTCAGTTCGAAGATAGCCCTCGCCTGACGCCGGCGAGGGCGGCCCTCACCAGATCCTGTGATATTCCGAAATTTCACCAATTTGAATTTATAAAATAACTGAGTTTTATGAAATGTGCTCGTAGTAAATTCTCACCTGGAACTGATCATTCTTGGAATGCTAACCATTAGGGAAAGGCTAATAGGGGAATTAAATTCACGCGACTAAAGAAAATTCGATCGTGAATGGATTTCGACTATTAAATCGCGGAAGTGATATTTTGAGCCATTGTTGGCCGATCCAAAAATAGTTAGGGGTCAGTTCGCCAATTGTCCTAGTAGTGGATCGCGGGTGATTCCGCTGGACCACGAAATGACTTGACAAATGATCCTAAACCTATATCAAATGATCGTACCCCTCGAATCAAGTGATTGATCTTCGCGATTTTAATGACAATCGAGGTCGTTACGTACCGAACGAACTTGCACGTAACTTGATTCAATATCAATCATGAGTCGATTCTGCGAATTTCCCCAGCAAGCCGCCTGTTAGTTTGAGAAACGCTCGAGTTGCCTTTAATAAAATTTAATTAATGAATTTAACCCAATTTGGACATTGGAAACTTAGGAAGTCACATCGGAACGTTAGGACAACATTGCAGGAGACACGTGCGATTTTTGGGTGCGCTCAAATCCTTCAAAAAAATTCGATTTGGGCAAGAAACGGAGAAAGTGACCAAAATTCTCCTAAGAATTATTAAAGGGTAAGCTTTAAGGGAAAATGGAATTTTGGTAATTTTGCCCTAAAATTTTGATTAGACAATTTTACCCTTAGATTTTTGGAAAATTACAAGAATACCCTTGGATATTTTTGGGCAAGATTCGATTTCGGCCATCGGTTTTAAGATAAGATCAAATCTGGACCGTCAGATTAAAAATGTGAGGAAAGGGCATTTTGGTCATTTTCACTTTTGGTCAAATGGGCACTATTTGGTCCAAGACTCATCTCTCTCTCTCTCCTCACTCTCGGCTCATCTCTCTCCCTCCCCCTCCCGATCGCCTCCTCCTTTCCTTGCCGTCCACTGCGCCGCCGCCCACCGCCGTCGTACGCCGGCCACCGTCCACCCGCCTTGCCATCGCCGCGCCGTCCTCACACCACCACCACCACTAGCCACGCCGTCGCCGTTCCTCTCTCTCTTTCTCTCTCTCACCGTGAGGCCATGACCCACGACCGAGGCCACCGCACGCCGCCATATGCTGCCACCCAAGCCAGACCGCCATCGTGAGCCATACGCCGTTGCCGTAGAGTGTCGCCGCTTCCCATCCTAGCCGATTTAGTCTAGAACTTGATAAGTCGCGCTCTAAACCCGATTTAGGACTTTGGGTATCGAAGGATGATTTTTATTGGGTGAAATTGGGTTATGTAGGCATGGATTTGTATAATTCTAGGTACAGAAATGTTTGGCGGGCCTTAGAAATTAATTTCGGGAGTTTTGGTGGACAAATTTGTGACTAATGTGGGCTGTGTTACTGTTCATGGGGCTGTGATGGGTTGATCGGGACGCGAGTTGGATTTTTAGAACCGGCATTCAATGACAAGAAAGTGCCTGAAGGATCGGAATTAATCCGACGCCATTTGGTTGGAGAAAAATGGCAATTAATGTGTTTGATGCGTGTTTGAATTATTAATAAATTGAGGTGATGAAATTGAGAGTGTGGTTGTGTAACTAAGTGACTGAAATATGTATGTCGGGTGCACACGTGAGTTAGATTGAATTAATTATTGAAATTTGCCATATCGAATGCTGAGTGAGCATGTGTTATGTGTGAATTGATGCGTGCAATGGCCGTATGTGATGGGCCAATTGAACGTAGTAAATGTTTATTGAGCATGTGCATGAGTAAGAAGGTGATTGTGTGTGGCATGGCATGTGAAATGATGGAAAGTTGAGCCGTCCTAAGACGTGTACTACAATGCAGGACGATATCCGGTATTACCGGAGGACTGTCAGCTTGAGGCGTGTACTTCAACGCGGGTTGTGCAGTAGGTGGTAGATGTTGAGTCTGAGGCGTGTACGTTTACACGAACAAGATACATGGCCTGAGGCGTGTACGTTTACGCGGGCCTGAAGTGTTGTGATGAGTGATCGCAGTATACCTGAGACGTGTACATTTACGCAGGTCACTGGTGAGTGATGTGGGAAGTGATGAGTGGTCACAGTGTACTTGAGGCATGTACGTTTACACGGGTCACTGGTGAGAGACTGAGAACGAAATGAACGCATGGAATGAGATTTATACATGCGTGTGATTGCATATTACGTGATTGATGACTAACATGCAAATAGTACGCATGATAGGCCCAGGTTAGAATAATTGATGTGCCTACTATGTGACGATTTGATGTGCGTGAACATGTATGTTTGTATGGTTTACCGGAGGTACGTGATAGCCTAGGTTGGATTTATGAGTATACTTGCTGAGATGTAATCTCATGGTTATTTCAACCAACAATTTTCAGAACCCCGACCCGAGTAATGAACCCACCACCACCACCAGTACGTTTTGGAGTACCAGTGCACACAGAGTACGATGTGGCAGAGTTTCCAATGGGCGATGGGATGACCTGGATTAGACATACTACGACCGTGTTTGTAGAGGTAGAATTGCCGTTGTGGGAGACCAATGTGTACATAGCTTAGTATTTTCGAGATGCTGGTGGGGATGAGTTCGGTCCAGTTAGAAGCTTCGATGTCCCATTTGATTTAATTGGAGATTGGGATCCGGCTGCCGTACCCCTGATAAACGGAGAATCAACTAGTACCGAAATTAGCATAGCTCAGTCTGGTCTGCATCCAGACCCCACAATACAGGGATCCTTAAGGGCTGAGCACGAACCTGAACCTAAAGCATCGCAAGCTGAGATTGATCCGATGGATATAGACTTAGAACCGATTCCCGAGGAAGAACCCGGTGAAGCGAAGCCTGTAGGGGAACCTGAGAATAACCCTGCTGAGTCTGAGGAGCCGGAAGGAGAACCAGAGTATATACTCCCATTTGAGCAGTACATGGATCCCAATTTCGTACCTGAATTCCATTTCTAGGATGTTCTAGCCGAGGAAAATCAAGGCGAGGTTCCAGCGGAGTCAGGCGACATCAATCATCCGATTGTGATCGAGGCGGAGTCGGAGTCCTCGGATGAGCAGACGGTTCAGGAGAGCTCAGAACCAGAAGATGAAGAGTCAAACTCGAAATGGACACCGAGTGTTGGTCGTAGGGGCTAGTGTAGGGGAGGAAAAGTCAAGCTTTGGATGAGTACCATTTTTTAGGATAAATGCCAAGTCACTAACCCTTTTGATTTTGATGGTTTTAATAAAGTGTGCACTTGTAAGTTAAGGTTTGCAAAGTTGTGAATATGGCGGCATAAGTTGAATGAGAAATGAATGTGTATATTTTCCCTATTCTCCCTAGTTTTAATTGTCCGGGTGAAATTGTGTTTCCGCTGTTGAAGTTAAAAATCTCTGATAATCAATTGAGGTCGGCGATAACTTGGGATATCGCACTCTTCGACAAGAGGCGGGATGTCACGGGCCCGACGGAAGTTCGGGGCGTGACAGATCCGGCAAGGGCGGCCCTCGCCAAAGTCGAGCGAGGGTGACCCTCACCTGAATCGGGCGAAGGCGGCCCTTGCCCATGCCGGCAAGGTCGAGCCTCGCCAGCTACCGATGAGGCCAACTTTGCCAGCTTCCTCCTCTGGTTTGAAGATGAAGAAAATAAAAGAAAAGAAAAATTAATAAAAAAATTTGAAAAAATAAAAAAATAATAATATTAAAAAATTATTAGTTCAAGGTAAAATTGTCACATGTGTACAAGTTTTGGGTTTTTCGTAGTAAAAAAAAAAATAGTTTAGGGTAAATTTGTCACGAATTTATCAATTTGGAGTAAAATTGTCACAGGTTTATTAGTTTGGGGTTTTTGATGGTAAAAAAAAAAAGTTTTGGGTAAAATTATTACAAGTGTACCAGTTTGGGATTTTATATGATAAAAAAAAAGTTCTGAGTAAAATTGTCACACGCATACTAATTTGAGGTTTTTTGTGGTATTAACCCTTTTTAAAATGAGCCCCAATGCCGGTGTCACTTCTTCGACCACAAAATAATCGACTCGGCCTATTTCATTTTCAAGACTTAAAAAAAAATTTACCATATCATTGAAGAAACATTCCTCATGAGAGTCGATTGGGACTTGCCCCCAAGCGTTGAACCAATCCATTTGGGACGGGGACGGTCCTTGCACTTCAAAGCATTTAACATCGCCATTCACTTTCACTTATGGAAATATTTTCACTAAAAGATCAACATATGCTATATTCACATGAAAGAAAGTTTCATAAATATCCTCAAGAATCATAATAGTATGTCTATGTTGACCAAGTTTCACAACTATCCTTAAGAATTACAGAACTATACCTATGTTGATTATTACTTTAATTTTGATTATTATGAAACTCACTCAATTATGTAATTTGTTACTTGTACTTATATTTGTTGTATTCAAGTATTTTTTGCAGGATTTTGGAAAGTGTAAAAAAGACCGTCTCTACCGAAAAACACAAGAAGTGAATAAACCATGCTGGTTTAGAGCCGTGTAAAGATGACTGACGAAGTTGTTGCAAACGTCGGTGCCTCTGAAAATCAAGAAGACATCATAATTCCTCTTAGGTTTTGAAGAAGAAGCAGCAGCTGCCGTCTCTAGAGCCATGTAAAGTATTTTTTGCAGGATTTCGGAAAGTGTAAAAAAGACCGTCTCTACCGAAAAACGCAAGAAGTGAATAAATCATGCTGGTCTGGAGCCGTGTAAAGATGATTGATGAAGTTGTTACGAACGTCAGTGCCTCTGAATCTCAAGATGACATCGTAATTCCTCTTAGGTTTTGAAGAAGAAGCAGCAGCAGCCGCCGTTAGAATTTGGCAAAACAAGGCAGATGCTGGTGTGTTTGCTTGGAATTTTGGAAAATGAAGGTGCTTTTAAGGATGAACCGAGATCTTAAAAGGTAAACTACTCCATTGGCTCCCCAATAAAATAGTCGGCTGTGACTTCTAGGAAATGGCATTCGCAACCAATGAGATTTTGTTCCCCATTGGACCTTCTCGGTATTTTCTTTACACGCAGAGGCAAGACTTTCTTTTTGGTGGGTCAACAAAGACTTCCAGCTTTGTGGGCAAAGCTGACGAGCAGGACGAGGAAGGAAATTGGAGAGGAGGTGGTGCGCTGACAAGCTTGGCTCGAGATTCCATGCCGGAGAAGGAAAAATGACACAAATGATCTTTGACCTTTGACCTAATATTCAATGTAGTTTCTATACTTTTAACTTATTTAATGTTGTCCATGAACTGTAACCCAGTATGCAATGCATTTCAATTATTTTTAATTTATTCAATGTGATTCATGAACTTTCGAAACGTTTTCAACTTTGTCCCTAAACTATATGAAAATATTCGGACAACATTGAATGTTTTCATATATTTCATGAAAAAAATTGAACATGTCCCAAAATTTCAGAAATTACATTGAACAAATTAAAAGTTCGTGGACCACCTTGCACATTGGGCTACGGAGGCCACATTGAATAAGTTAAAAGTGCAAGAACTACATTGCATATTGGACCAAAATTCATGAACTATTTGTGTAATTATCCTGTCAAAGAACCAAGGTACTGCAGCACCGGGAACAACAAGCAAATGCCGCTAGCATGATTTGTTGCATACTACTATTTTGATAGCTAAAATTCGCATGAGTTTATTTCTAAGCCTTTCATGATTCGCTTACTAGGGATAAATCAGTATGCAATGGGAATGAAGAAATCCAAATTTAGAGAGGGGGCCTATCGGGCGACTTAACAGGATTGCTTTGACATGTCAATCAATTGCAATATCCTATGCAAGATGTATTAGTTTTTCAAGTACATAGGTACTTGAGCTGATTTGAGAGAAGGGTTTCAACTTGAGTATATCTTCACCAATAATCACTACGTCACATTTTCTGTGCATTAGGCATTCTTAGTTACAAATTGTATAAGGATTGCCTTTTCCTTTCATAGCTCGGGCATGAAAATAGATCATGATGTTTGTTCAGTTGAAAGTGATGCGGCTGATTATGATGTATAAATTCAAAGAAATGAGAAATTTTCTAGAAGAACACATTAAATGATTAATCGATACACCAATATCTTATTTTCTATTACTTTGGAGCGAAGTACTTTTTTTCAACTAGGGCCTTTCTCATTGGATTCTTTTTTGGAATTCATATGCTTAATGATGTCATTCCCTGTCAAATCAAAGTGCAAATCATTTTCAAAACAAATGGATACTTCATACGGGAGCTCGTAAAAAAAGGACATCGTCTAGGTGTGAAAGAACACATTCCATTTAGATTATTTAGTCCAAAAAAGGATTTCCACGTTTGAGCTTTAATGATGGATGGCACTTCAAAAGCGTAAAGCGTCCACTAACTTTGGATGCGGTAGGCATTACACCGAGAGCTTAGCTTATGTTGTTACTATCTAAACCGACGCTACATATGAACATCACTAATGTTAATTGAGCTTACTAATTACGCCGATCATTACGAATTCCATGTGATTTGATGACATCTCTCCTTTTTTTCGTGGTCTTTTCTGCTTAGTCAAAAGCGCAAGGGAAAATTTGCTCATCACTTTCGTGGTAGCTCCACTCCACGCGACTTTGCTTTTGAAAAGAAAATGATAAAGTTGATTTGGATGGGCAGGTGGCCCCCACCACCTTGTTCCTTCTACATGCTCATATCTGGAGCGAATTCAAGGATAGTGTGATTTTCTATTGCATTTCTGTTACAACAACGCACTTGTTCGCCAGCCAGCGAACATTGGATGGCCGACGAGCTCAGATTTTTATTTGAGATTAATTTAATCACTTCAAACTCTTACTAAGGTAATATTCATTTTATGCCTTCCTTCGAAAAAATAGCCTCTTTCAAGTTTTTATTTGAAATTTCCTTCATTATTTTTTAAAGGTGTCACGTGATTTCAACTTATATGACTTATAAAGCTGCAATAAACCGTGATTTTGATTGAATATTTTTATCCAAATTCCTTTGGCTAGCTTTTCGAAAACAAGCCCCAATGCCGGTGTCGCTTCTTCGGCCACAAAATAATCAACTCGGCCTATTTCATTTTCAGAACTTAAAAAGAAATTTACATAACATTAAAGAAACATTCCTGATGAGAGTCGAGTGGGACTTGCTCTAGAGCGTTAAACCATTTGGGAAGGTGACGGTCCTTGCACTTCAAAGCATTTAACATCGCCATTCACGATTTTATCTCCTTGAGGCTCCAATAACAGATTAATGTTAACTCAAACTATCACTTTGACTCATGGAATATATTTTCACTAAAAGTTCGACACATCTTATATTCACATGAATGAAAGTTTCACAACTATCCTCAAGACTCATAGAAGTAGGTCTATGTTGACCAAGTTTCACGACTATTCTCAAGAACTATAGAACCAGACCTATGTTGATCTAATTTAATTTTGATTATTATGAAACTCACTCAAATATGTTATTTATTATTTGGACTTATATTTGTGGTATTCAAGTATTTTTTGCAAGATTTTGGAAAGTGTAAAAAAGCCCGTGCCTAACAAAAAACTCGGGGTCGAGTACCTGGTCAAAGTAATGGCCAGACATCCGGCCATCTAGATATCCGGCGATTAACCTTCGGATAGCTCCTGCAGTTTTGAATTTGGGTTTGTCCACCCAATCCGGTGGGTGTCCGGGCCATTTTTAGCTGGACATTCTAAAGTTTTAATCTTGATGAGAAGAATAACGTAAGGGTAAATTTGAAAAGCCAAAAGTGGGACCCCACTTTTGGTTTGAATATATAGATTTATGGCAAACTAAGCCTCACCTACTTCACTAATACGAACTACATGATCACAATTTGTCCTCTCACGCGTGCTTGAAAGTCTTTTTTACTAAGAACTAATTTCGCAAGCCACACTAGCAATCGCCTTTCAGCCTACTTTCCTTCAATTCGATATTGACATCTCCAAAGTGCGAAATTGCTTTTTTTCAATCATTGAATTATTTTATCAGTGGAAAATCGTGAGCTTAAGTGATAAATATGTTAAATATTACTCATGTTCGAATTGCTAATTATCCAGAGTTAACATCTACTGTTGAAGAAAAATTATTTGATGGAATATAATTCATGACTACTAGGAGCCATGTGAAATACGGGAGGATATCTCACTTCCTACAAAATCAAAGATTTAGGTTCAGAGACTTGTTACACTAATTGTCTAACTAGTGCCATTTCAATACCCTAGCTTGATTGATTTGTTACATAAATGATTCAAGCAATCTTTGATCATTTTATTATCCTATGCCACTAAATAACGCCCATGCATGAGTGCATAATTAAGGAAAAGTAGACAACCACAATCAATGCGATAAAAGTAAAGAACAAGTGTTAGGCGAAAAATATACATGATCTTATTTTTAAGCTCCAGGACAGCAGCTCCTCTGAGTTAAGTTCAAATCGAGTTTTATATCTTATCTAAAAGATCAATGTACTAAAATTAAGCTATATCAAAGGAATTCACTAAAATCTCCAAACTATATGTATCCTAACTAAATGAAACTAAGCTAAATATAGCGCTAAAACTTAACAACCTAATCGAGGTCTATTTTTTTTTAACCATTTTCCAATTTTTAATTTTAGTTTTTCTATAAATTTTTAAAATTTATTTATTATTTTATTTTATACTGCGAAAATAGGGGTCTAGGCTGGGCCTCCAGACCCGGCACAGACACGGGCTGAACACAAGTCTCACATATCAGATCTATGGGCACAAATCATGGGTCTTATTGCCTTAAGAGGAGCCTTCAATCAAAAATTCAAACTGGGCTCAAATCATAGAATTGACCCATTTTTCTATTTATTCTCATTCTCTCTCTCTCTCTCTTTTTAAAATCTTTTTTTCCTATCGTCTTCTTTCTATCATCTTCCTCGTGCACATCCTGAGAGAGCTCTGCTCTACTAAAATAACCAAACTCAAACCCCATCAATGATCGACGTATTCAAGCATCGAATGGAACGTCACCATTGTCTGGCTCCAGTCGCCGGGAGCCACCGCCATCATCCGTTAACCGTCATGCATAAGCTGAGATTTGCGGAAAGACACGCTGGATACGAGCGTAAGAACTGGAACTTATCCAGCGCGAGATTCACCAAGCTAATCAACGTATGGGTCAAAGATTTCAAGCCATGTTTCTCGCCAAGCAAAACGACCAATCACCATGGGGGCCATATAGATGCTAAAAAAATAGCAAAAACAGATTGTCAATGACATTTTCAAAGACCACAAAGTGTGCCGGACAGCAGATCCGTAGCAAATGAGGAAAAAATGTTATCCACAATGCATAGACTAACAACCACATCTCATAATCAGTATCGTCGAACAAAATCAATCCGAATATGTCAGTTTTCCTTCCTAATCAATCAACAACACGAGGTAAGGGTCACAGATTTAACACATGCATTCCACCAAGCACTTGGTGAGCATCTCAGGAAAACGTCTCAATATGCTGTATTAACACCAGACAGCAATCCAAATATTTCTTTCTTTGCAGAATTGCGAATTTCACAATATAGTACATCTTATCCATGCCTCTTATCTCTTTATCGTTGGCACTATTAAACCAAAACACCCAGTTATCTTTTGCAAAGCCTCGCTTACCTCCTGCACCGTACATGCCGGAGATACTTGAGCCAGACATGATGCCGCCCACGTTCTAATGAATCAAAGCGTCTTGTGCGCCGAGTCATCCTCTAATCCACTCTCATATATATTCGAACCTCCCACGAGAGATTAAAACTGAATGCCATTTGTTACTCCGACAACAACCCGAAGAGCTAATCCTCAGAATTCCTTCCTTGAAAACGTCTTTCCATACGCATCTGTTTCACTGGCTCCCAATTTCTTCTGTACGCATCTCATATACCAAGTCCCTCGAAAACGTCTTCCCATAGGGTGTCATAGTCAGATTCCCGGACTACAGCAGGATCCAGAAATTGATTGTCTTCAATCACAATCTTCAAATCATCCTCCAGCTCCCGGCATCTTATCACATATCCCAACTTTTTCAGGGTTCCACCTGATACTGTAAGTCTAAGGCTAAATCGTAAATAGCTGTCCTCAAATTGGTCAAAATCAACTCCTCCCTGCAGTACTCCCCACGGCATATTTATTTCGAGAAACTGAATCCACATGTGATCCGAGTCAAATGAACCGAGAGTTCCTGATAGCACATTTCGCCTTTGTTTGTTAACATGCGGCACGATGTCGAAAGATATTTCCTTTTCTCCATCTTCTACACCGATAACAACACAGAAAATCAATCCTATGAACTTCTTGTACAAGTCCTCTGAAGCCATGAAAGATATGGTACCGTCCTCAACAAGGACAAACTTCTTTGGCACGTCTCCTCCAGGATGAACTACTCGGTAATCGGGATCAATATTGGAATAGCGATGCTTCTGTTATATGGATAAATTGTTAGAAATACCCAAATCTGTAATTACTCCAAGTACAAGAGTTTGATCTGAGCATATATCCAGTAATTCAACCACAGCTACAGTTCTATAATAATTAGGCATATGAAGTCTTTCTTGCGTTATATAAAATACTCATGGGATAGAAATCATCCCCTTGCAAGTATTGTACCACCCCTATTACATATACGTGTAGAATCACTTTATCTTAGATTTGTTTGGTTGTCTATAATTTTAGTTTCTGCATTATACAAACACAATGCACCAACGTACACTCCATATCAACACACGCACATACAGGCACTCATGTAGAGACATGCGCGAGAGTGCGCGCGCAGAGCAGAGAGAGAGAGAGAGAGAGAGAGAGAGAGAGAGAGAGAGACCTCAATTGAGAAGTCAACCATATTCACTCCGTGGACTAATTTGCTTGAACTTTCTTCCTCTGTGCTCGTTTGACTATCTTCATTCCAAACCTCGTACAGTAAAGCTGAATCCAACAACTGGTCATCTTGAAACAAAACCTCCAGATTGTTCTCTAGTGTTTTGCATAAAAGTCGAAATCCACATTTTTTCACAATTACACTATTATATGGATGTGAATCTGCTGTTATGCTAAAGTGGAAATGACTCAAGTCATTTGGACCAAATCCGTCTACTTTCCACAGCTCCATTGCATCAAAATACTCAAACCACACATGATCTGAATTACAATAATTGAAAAACCTGGAGTGATCGGACACTTCGAAATTGGTGGATGCTTGAAGCTCAAATGAAGCACACTCATCTATACCTTTTATTTGGAATGCAACACAGATTGCTAATCCTAGGAACTTTTTATACAAGTTCTTTGAAGCTGTGAAGGATATATAACCCTCTTTATTAGGGAGCAACCACTTTGGCATCTCTCGTCCAGGTAGAATAACTTGACAATTTGTTTTGGGATGAAATTGCTGTCAGATGTAGACGGCTAGTTAGCAATAGCATTACTAAGATTTTTTGTATTTAACTGGTGGAAACAGGATATGCATCGTTGAAGAATTTGTAATTTGATGAATATGTGTTGTTGAAGTATTTCATTGGGTGATCCTTATAATCCCATAGTGGGGAAAATACTACCAAAAACCCCAAACTTTACCACTTGTGACAGATTTATCCTAAACTTTTTTTTGTGACACGAAAAACCCCAAATTATGTCATTTGTGACAAATTTACTCTGAACTTTTTTTTGTGACATTAAAAACCCCAAACTATGCCCATTGTGACACATTTACCCCATTAAACTATGTCCCTAGGGCATTTTCGTCTTTTTCCTTTTTTCTGCTTTTTTTTTCCTTTTTTGTTCTTCTCCGGCGAGGTCCCTCATCGGACACCGAAGGGGGCGACGCTCACCGAACGCCGGCGAAGGCTTCCCTCGCCCAGCCCAAGCAAGGGCAATGCTCACTGGCATCGGGCAAGCGTCGCCCTCGCTTGGGCGAGGTGAGAGAAGCCCTCGCCGAGTCTCGCCCGACTCAGGCGAGGGTTGGCCTCGCCAGATCCCGCCGGCGAGTGTCACCCCAGCCTGGGCGGGGCAAGGGAAGCCCTTGCCAGATCTTGCGAGAGCGACCCTCGCCGGAGAAGAAAAAAAAGGAAAAAAAAAACAGAAAAAGGAAACAGACAAATGCCCTAGGGACAAAATTTAAAGAGATAAATGTGTCACAATGAGCATCGTTTGAGGTTTTTAATGTCACAAAAAATTTCATGGTAAATTTGTCACAAATGGCATAGTTTGCAGTTTTTCATGTCACAAAAAAAGTTTAGGATAAATCTGTCACAAATGGTAAAATTTAGGGTTTTTGGTGGTCTTTTCCCTCCCATAGTTAACGGGAGTCCTATAAATAGAGAGAATATCCTATGCACTGCCTTATATCCACCGCTAATATATATATATATATATATATATATATATAGAGAGAGAGAGAGAGAGAGAGAGAGAGAGAGAGAGAGAATTAAGGTTAATATCACGAAAAATCCCAAACTGATACACCTAAGACAAATTTATCCCAAACTAATTTTTTGACCACCAAAAACCCAAAACTAATAAACCTATGACAAATTTGCCCCAAATTAATTTTTTCATCACCACAGATCCCAAACTAATATGCTTGCAACAAATTTATCCTCCGTTAAATTAAATTAATATCACGAAAAACCACAAATTGATAAACATATAATAAACGAAGGGGCTAAAACCCCAAAATGATATATCTATCTAACGCCACGTGTCATCCAACTTAGCAATTTGACCGTAAAATTTAACGAAAACTAATGGAAGGTAAAATTGTCATAGGTGTACCAGTTTGAGGTTTTTTATAGTCAAAAGATTAGTTTTGGTTAATTTATCACAAGTGTATCAATTTGACATTTTTCATGATATTAACCTGTAGAATTACCTTCTCTATGTTTTCTTTTCTTATTTAGCCCACAGATCTAGGAATTTGGCCTTCGGCAATATACAAACACTTGGTGTAGCCATTATGTCCACGACTCCATATTAATGAGAGAGAGAGAGAGAAAGAGAGAGAGAGAGAGAGTCTAACCTCAAGCTTGACAAAGTAATCCATGATGAACCCGTTATGGATCAGTTCATGACATGAAGATAATTGAGTATTGTCAACATCACATATGTTGGAGGGAACCTTGCTCAGAGATTTGCAACTAGCTGCCTGTAGTTCTCTCAATTTCCTTGGAATTTTAAGGATCTCTCGTAACTGTTGGCAACCCGAAACGTTCAATTTGAGCAAATTATATAGATGCCCGCATGAAGGAAGGTTAGTAAAATTGTTTCTCATCAACTGCAAAGATCGTAAGCGGGGAAAACATGAAAGATTCTCCAGGAAATCTACTTCTGATAGACAACAAAAATTAAGGTCTAACTCCTCTAACATAGGAAATCCAGTCTTTGTATGGGGATCACTTGAATCCTCCTCCTCCTTTGGAAACTTAGTTAGTTTTGAGCAGCCACGAAGCCTCAAAATGGTAAGATTTTGCAACCTGTAAATGCTAGACGGAAGGATCGCCAGGTTCTTACAATAACGTAAATCCATACCCCCCAAAGAAACAAGATTTTCTATGGATGCAGGAAGTTCCTTAATTGATGTCCCATATAAAATAAGTCCTCGCAAGCCTTTATTTTTATCTGGAATATCAAAGAAACTTTGCAATTTCGAGCACTTTCGTAAATTCAGCAACCGTAACTTGCCGTGAAATGCAATTGATTGGTGAACACGCTCCAAGTTTTGGCACCCATGGAGATGCAATTCCTCGAGATATGGAGTACAAACGAGGTCATGCATACAAACCAGCCATTGGCATTCACTCACGTTAAGGAACTTTATGTTTTGAAAGTCCTGCAAGAATAATGAAACAAACTTGGATAGACATTTGGGACGAAAAACAAAATGAGATAAAAATTCAAATCAAAATCTGGCTCTGATATTTTAATAAAAATCACTCGATCATAATTCAAGCCATAGGTGATCAGAATTCACTTGATCATATGGTGTATATAGAGAACTCCCTCTTCCACAACATACGGGTGCAAAACCAATGCTTGTAATTTGAAGAGAGCGAGAGTGAGAGCGAGAGTGAGAGAGTGATGTCAAGTGGAGCATGTGAGCCGTGCTCCATCTTTTGCCAACTAATTCGTCCCATCAATTTAAGCCAACATAGGTGGCAATTGACAGATGTGGAATCTTATGTAGAGATTTGCAACCACCCGCCCATAGATCTCGCAAAGGCTGTGGAAGCTGTGGATCTCTCCGAGTAATCACTTAGTAGGAAGTAGTGATTGGTTGATCGTTTTTAAAAAATTGCACATCTTGTACCATTAAATAAGGCCATCGATGCTTTACATGTTATTGAGTTTTATTTTCATGAATTGTATGCCTAGATTTCATTCCAAAGGCAACCCCTTTTGATAGTGACGTCAAGTTTATGAGTCACTTTTGGCGTACATTATGGGGAAAAATGGAGACTCAACCTTAGTTCAATTCTGCTGGCCATCCTCAAACCGAAGTACAAGCTGAGGTTTTTAACAGAATTTTAGGCATTTTATTAAGGCGTTTTATAGGAAAACATGTTAAACAATGCGACTTGTTATTGGTTCAAGCTGAGTTTGCATATTATAATTTGGTGAGACAAACTACTCAAAATTGCTCAGAGTGGTGTATCGAAAGCATCTTTTATGACCTTTTGCTCTTACACCATTACCCACAAAAATTGAAAAACGTTGGAAGGTTCAATCGAAAGCTTTTAGGGCGCACTCACTTCAATGATGAAGAAAATAAGTAAGAAAAATCTCTCTCTTTCTCTTTCTCTTTCTATGCTCAATTTTGAAAAGAGTCCAGTCAAATTGTTTCAGATGTATAGTACATTATCTATAAACACAGTTCATTTTTTTTTTTTTTTCTTTTGGACCTGAAACATAGTTTATTTATTAAATGAAGTTTTACTCTTGGGTGTTGTCCCTTATTGTTTTTTCTTTGTCTGTCTCTCTGCCCCTGTAGTGGATTCCTAGAACTCAAGAGTGATCAAGAGAGTGTTGTGTCCTTGGAGTGGCTTACAAAAGTGGTTATTTGGCTGAGGGAGACCTAGATTATCTAATCTCGTCCTTCCCATTCATTGTAGTGTTTTGCACCTCACTAAGGTCCAAAAACACTTTTTTTTATTTTTTTTTCCTTCGACACAATCCGAAGTCCGTGGGACCAACGAGCATGACAGAAAAATTGAAAGACAATAAGTTTGTCCCATATGAAGGATGGGGAGAGAAAAATACAAGAGACGTTTTACAATTATAGTACTATGTGCACACGAGTTAAGTGTATGTACAAAATCGATACTTGAAAAATTGAGCAACACCACCAATTTAGAAATGTTTAATAGAAAGAAATTGTTGATAAAATACACAATACATTGAAACTTATTAATGTGTGTGGAAGGAAAAAAGATATTTCATGATTCCAATAAAAATATTTGTTGTCGGATAAAAAAAAGAGTCAAATTTTGATATTGAAATATGTGAGAGATCAAATGAACTTACTAAATTAGGCATTTCTCTATGGACACAACATTTGCAAAATAAGTAATTTACTACATTTCGGCGAAGAAAAAACAAAGAGATCCCATCGAAGGTACTTTTTACTTTATATAGTAGCATATATAATATGAATACGAATATAATTGCACATACATACATGCCTATAACTTATATAGTAGTATAAGTCAAAAGGTAAGATATTGTCGTTCTAGTGGTAGCAACAACACGCGAAAGCATGCCAATATCAAATTCATTTTGCATTTTTCGAAATTCAATGAGACCTTAGGAACTTTATCTTTAGAAAACTCAATTTCTCTTTGAGGATGTATGCACAATTGGCCGGATATGGGACACCACGTAATGTTTGAATTTGTTCTTGCTAGTCGATTACACATTTTATCAAACAAGCCATAAATCTCATTTGAGTGAGTTATCAACATTTATTATATCGCTTCGAAATTATTAAAGGTTATAATGATTTAGCAACAGTTGTTTGTGGTGCTTATCGAAATGTTAAATTTACTGTCTTTTATAAAACTGCCAACCCTTTTTTGAGTCCTTTTACTAATGTTTATTTTGTTTTTGGAATTACCAACCATTTTTTCCATACTGTATTTTTTTTGGTCGAATAATGTATTTTTTTTTTGTCTGAGTTATATTAAATTTACAATTTTTTAAAGAAAATAACCAATTTTTATTTGAATCACTACTAATGTTTTTTCTACTGTTTTGAAATTATGAACTATTTTAATAATCTATGAATGTTTATTTGCCAGTTCACCAACTTGTTTACGTTACTATCTCTTCTAGAAAATTACCAACTGCTATTTGAGTCCACTTACCAATGTTTATTAGATTGTTTGTAAAAATTAAAGTTGTTTCTATAGCTTTGTTTTAGTTGTTTCTATATTTTACCGATATTTATTTGTTGAAGTGATCAACGAGTTGAACCAACTCCTATACTAAATTACCTACTATTTCCTAATTACCAACTAATCCAATAATCCAATATTTGAGTTATTTATCAATATTCATTTGATTGTTTCAAAGGTACTAACCATTCCGATAATTTACTAAAATTTGTGGCAACTTACCAATTGGAAATGATTAATAACTCATCCGAAATTATCATTTCTTATTTGAGTTAATTACCAATATTTATTTAATTGTTTAAGAAGTACCCACTGTTTCAATAGTTTACCAAGGTTAATTTGGAAAGCCGACTAGCATGTTAACATTACCACTCATTTATGAAATTACCAATTATGTTGAATATAATTGACATCATTACAATTACCATCATTCGTGCTGATTAAGTTACCCACTCCTATTTGAGTGGCTTACCAACTTTTATTTGATTGTTTCAAAAGTACACATAATTTACCATGTTTGCTTGGGGAACGTTCCAACTTGTTTAAGTTACAATCAAATAAAGATTGGTTAATGGACTCAAAAAAAAAAAATCAGTAAATTTTGTAAGAGTTAGTAACTTCAACATGCTGATAACATCTGCAAATTAAATGTTGGTAAATTATTAAATCGGAAAGTGATTTCAAAACAATTAGGTAAACTTCATTAACCGAATCAAATAAGAGTTAGAAAAACTAACACTAGATGGTACCCTATCCCGTTAGGAGTTGGTAAATCACTCAAATTAACATTAGTAACTTGGAAGTGCTTGGAAGTTCCTTGAGGTTTGACCACCTACTTAAGTTCAATATCTCTAAATTTGGCACCTCTGAAAGGTCAGGAACACAAATCAGCAACTTACAGTGGCAAAAATTCAGAAACTTCAAATTCCTAAAACGCTGCAAATTAAAAAGAGCAGCTGAACAAGATTTCAAATTATGATGTACCTTTAAGTTCCCTCCAAATTCCTTCATCCGGCTGTCATGCACATCAAAGCATACGAGTTTCTTTGGAACAGCACTAAACTTCAAAGTGGATAAAGGACATCCAGGCCATTCAAGCCACCTTAAATCATTAGGAAGACATATGGAACCTCCGCTGATTTGTGCATTCAGAAGTATGAGCAGTTTCAGTCTCCTCATGTGTGTGAAAGCACTGGGACTGATGTCTAGCTCTTTTTGTGTAGGCAACTGCAGCACTATGCCTTTAACAGCATTGGTTCCCTGTCAAGGAAAAGAAAATAATCATTAAAACCACCCGCAATTAGGTAATAGCATGTAAATTAAAGAAGATAAGATTATCAACGGTTTCATGAGAAGCTCTCACCGTATCCCCCGACAGTACTTCAAAAACATCATCATAGCACCATAATCTACTCCGTTTCCCAGGGTCATTTGGACACTCTTGTTTAATGATATCCTGACCCATTAGCTGAATCAAGTCATGCATTTGTACACTTCTGTCATCCTCAATTGTCACTAAGGATCTCTCTATTAGAGTTTGAATCCCAATTAATGTCTTTAATCCACAACTATCAAGTACTCCGGTTACATAATGTCGTTTTCTCCCCTTAAAGAAGCAAGCAATGTCAAGAAAAATGTCCTTCTCATTGTCCTCTAGCGCATCAAAACTTATCTTGAGAACATTGTTTATATCTTTATTAGGACTTTCAGCAAGTTTTTCCAATGTACTCTCCCATTCCCCTCTGCTTCTACCACATAAAAACGGACCCAACACCACAATCACTAAGGGAAGGCCATTAGCATAGCCCAAAATATTATCTATGAGATCCCTGCTTATGCCTTTTGTCTGGTTTCCTGGAAAAGCATATGATCTCAGAAGTTCAAAAGCTTCACCTTGATCTAATGCTTTAACTTCATATACCTGATCTATCCCGTGAGCAGTTAGTACATGTTTATCTCTTGTCGTAATGATGATCCTACTCCCTTCTCCAAACCATTCACATTCTCCAGCTAATGCATTTAACTGGTTCCCATGATCCACGTCATCAAGCACAAGCAGAATCTTCCTGCTGCAGAGTCTATCTCGTATCAGATTTACACCTCCATCCACACTAAAGACCACTAAATTTTCTTTCCATAATATCTCAGATAACAGTGTTTTCTGCAAATTAACTAGGCCATCAGGTTTACTGGAAGTTTCTCTAACATTTGGAAGAAAGCTGCACCCATCAAACTGACTAGCAATACTGTTATAGACATCTTTAGCGACAGTGGTCTTCCCAATACCTCCGGTTCCCCATATTCCTATCATCCGAACATCATCCAAGCCCGTACTTAACAATGACATTACTTTTTCCACCCGGCAACCTACACCAACAGGATGCTTGGCAACACTCAAGGGTACTCGTCCTACTATAGTCGAGATCTCTTTGACAATGCTCTCAATGAACTTGGTATCATCTCTGCCAAAACAAAGCAACAAAAAGAACGCGAATAAATGGACATATACAATCCATTGAACTAACTGAAACTAACACCAGGTAAACAATCACTCTTCAACAGTCCAAAACATTGCCCTAGCACTAATCGATGCGATCATGCATCAATAAAATTAGAGAATTCCAAATTCTTTTGCAGGGTCGAATAGAAATACTGTGATTACCCATGGTCATAATGCCAACCGGACAAATTGGCGGCTTCGATTAGAGTTTCCCTCCATTTCTTCACCCTCTCAGAATCCTTTCCCAATTTTTCCTCATGCCTGGCCAATGCCCTGCCATAACTCTCTCTCTGCCATCGAATCTCCCTTGGCTCCACTCTGTAGAACACGGGCAGCACCAGCTGCCCATTGAGCCCCTTACACTCCATTACCTTCACCAGCTCGTCCAAGCACCACCGAGACGAAGCGTAGTTCTCGGAGAAGACGAGCACGGCGATCCGCGAGTCCTCGATGGCCTTCGTGAGCGCCGGCGAGATCTCGTCCCCGGGCCTCAAGTCCTCGCTGTCGATGTAGGCGTTGATGCCGCGGTGAACCAGAGCCCCATGGAGGTCAGCGAGGAAGCCATGGCGTACGTCCTCGCCTCTAAAGCTGAGGAAGACGTCGAACCGCCATTTTGCTTCGGAAAAAGAAGAAGAAGACGACATGGGAAGATAGAAAGTGAGATTAGTTTGGATTCGTGTGGAGCAATGAGCGATGCTTCACCGCCATGGGAGGCTTCGTCTGGAGATCATCGTAGAGTTGGTCGATAAATCGATGCTGACTGAGAAACATCGTACGTCGAACATGAATGTAGTCCCTTGGGCTGAATTAGGTTGATTTGTTGCGTAGGCTCTCTTGGCTCGTCAAATCTGTTCTTAAGGCTCTTTGATAGCACAAGGTTTTGTTTTACAGACTCAGTTTGCCGATGGTGGTATGTTGGGAAATTGCGAAAATTGCTAATTTCAAGTAGCCACCATTCATTTAAGAATGGTAACATGGAGTCATGTGCGAATGCTTACATCGCTTTGTCAAGATGTGAATATTTTACCTTCACTGAAAAGTTTTCTTCTCTCCTTTATTCTATTTTATTTTTGAAAAAGGAGAATACTCGGAGGGGCTAACCAGGTGCGCCTTTGTCCTGTTACTAACATTTTTGAACTTGGTATGTACGAAAGAGGAGAATATTAGTCCAAGTGAAAAAAGGAGAACATTTTTGAAAAATGATATGTACGAAAGATTCCAGCCCATGAACTTGGTAATTGGAAGTGGTTTTGTTCGACATCAATGCTTTTTAACATTTCCGGGGAAGTAAAAGTCGCGCAACTCCTTTTAGCCAGTGATTTCGACTAAGACATGCTTGGAAGGACTGATACACATTATATTCAAATGAAAGAAATTTTCACGACTATCCTAAAACATTATGGAATTTGGTCTATGTTGACCCTAATTTAATTTTGATGATTATAAAGAACCATCCAAATATGTTATTTATTATTTGGAATTATATTTGTTGTATCTGAGGATTATCTAAAGGATTTTGAAAGGGTTAAAAAAGACGGCCTTGCCTAAATCACCTAATATTATAAGGTCTTTCAGGTATTATTATCTTGCGTATCAGGTACGTGAAAAAGTTAATGATTTGCGCATGAAACTTTTCTTCATTAAAGATCACATTTACTGCGTTAGTTAGATGTCTGATCGATACAAATATATATATTTAACGTTGATTTATTGTTAACTGATTTATTAATGAATTTGACCATAAGATAAATTTTATGACCCTGATTTCGTACAATCTTGATTGAAGGCCAGCTTGGTTAATTGATTGGCTTAGGGGAAAGAAAGCCTTTTAAAAGTGGTGAAATCGATATTAAGTGAATATCGTATTGATAATCCAAACGATCCTATGAGTCGTGCCCTTTGTTTTTACTTCTTTCCAAGAACCCCGCCATCAACTTTAGCTCTACGTGTTAGGTGCCCTAACGTGTACAACGTTCCACCGAAACTAATAACTTAACGCCACGAGTTTGAATATTTTTTTTTTTATTTATGACGGTTTACAAAGGCTTGCAACAGTTCGTCATAAGCAAGAACATGATCTCCTAAAACGTCATTAAATAAGACTTTCACTGTGTCGGACGTCCATTTGCTAGTGCGTAAAGTATTGTAAATTTCACTTCCATTTTCTGTTGGGTTGAACGTCGGACCTTCGGCACAATCGATTGCAACCCTTTCCTTTCTTTTTGTTTGTATTCTTCTCTATTAGATATCTTCATCAACATTCTTTGTTTAGCTCTTTTTCTTGGTCTTATTTACAGATAACTTCAGCAAATTGAGTAATGTCTGAGCCAATCCTCAACCGACATTCATTGAAGTAAACTCTACTTCCATTTGATTAATCAGGCTTGTAGATCCCACAAAAATGGGGTAAATTGTTATGAAAATTTGACCGTGTGTGGACGAATAAATCTCAACCATTTTTCTTTTTGGTAAATCTCCTATTGTCTACACTTTGCAATCAAAATCTTGAGAAATCAATCTTGTGAGAGCATTCTTCTGTCCTCACTGTCCTTGCTGTTGTCGGTGACCCCTCTCTGCTATCTCACGTCCTCTCAAGCCTTCGCCAACCTTTGCCTCATCATTTCAATATCGTGAGCTTTCTAGGGCAAACACTAATAAAGGTGAGTATAGATTGGTAACTTATTGGGTTATCTAATTTTATAGTATAGGTTTATTGCATATTATTCAATGGTAAAACCATAAGTTTATTTATTATATTATAATTATCCCATTGCATTAGTAAAGAAGTGTTAGGGCATCAGACCTTTAAGACTAAAGGTCGGATCCCTAACATTGTCTTTCGTGATTTTTTATAAATGGTTGATTGATTGAATTCTTGATTGTGTTGAAATAACATGTAATTGGATGATATTGGTAAATTGTAACTATAAGATGTATTTTAGTGCGTCACTTAAGTTTATTAATCATAATGCATATCTCACGTCATATGTCGATTGCAAGTTTACAACTTAGGTGCTTCCAAGATTTAGAGCTTTCATGTTCAGAATCATGCATTTAATTTATACAGATTTATGATAGTTCATAGATTTCATTAAATAATATTCAAATAAAAATGTCATCTAAGGCATATAGATTGCATATAAGATTAATTAATCTCATAACATTCATGTCATACATCGCACGTTATTTAATGAGTCCCATCGATTAATAATTGCATCTCATGTATTGTTTAATTTTTATTATAAAACATAAAGCACAAAAATAGTCTCGCATAGTTTAGATACTAGGGTTAATTCATAATTGATCCTATTTCATGTTATGAGAATTGCACATAGCTTGCATTCAATTATATCATAGCGTAATTGTTACTTAGATTTCATTCCAGTTCATTAATGCATGTTTAATTAGACCTCACATGGTTATATCATTTGGATTAAATCATATTCATGTTACACAAAAAAAACCCAAAAAGAATTGAATAACATTGCATTTAAAAATGGTTAATACCACAAAAAATCTCAAACCGGTACTCATGTGACAAATTTATCCCAAATTAATTTTTTGATCACTAAAAATCCCAAACCGGTACACCTATAACAAATTTCCTTTTCATTAGTTCCAATAAATTTTACCGTCAAATTGCTGAGTTGGATGATACATCACAATTAACAAGTGTACCAATTTAGGTTCTTGCCCTCCGTTTATCACAGGTGTACCAGTTTATGATTTTTTGTAGTATTAATACAATTTAATGGAAACTAATGAAGGATAAAATTGTCATAGTACCGGTTTGGGATTTTAGTAGTCAAAAAATTAGTTTGGGATAAATTTGTCGTAGGTATACCAGTTTGGAATTTTTCATGGTATTTACCCATTTAAAAGTCATGTTTATGTGACATTCAGAAATTCCACCAATTTGAATTTATTAAATAACTAAATTTTATGAAATGTGCTCGCTGTAAATTCTCGCCCGGAACTAATCATTCCTGGAAATGTTAACCATTAGGGAAAGGCTAATAGGGGAATTAAATTCGCGCGACTAAAGAAAATTCGATCGTGAATGGATTTCGACCATTAAATCGCGGAAGTGATATTTTGAGCCACTATTAGCCGATCCAAGGATAGTTAGGGGTCAGTTCGCCACTGTCTTAGTAGTGGATCGTTGGTGATTCCATTGGACTACGAAACGACTTGACGAATAATTCTGAAATTATACCGAACAATCGTACCTCTCGGATCAAGTGATTGATCTTCGCGATTTTAATGACAACCGAGATCGTCACGCACCGAACGGACTTGCACGTGACTCGATTCAGTATCAGTCATGAATCGATTCTGCGAATTTCCCCAACAAGCCGCCCGTTAGCTCGAGAAACGCTCGAGTTGCGTTTAATAAAAATTCAATTATTAAATTTAGCCCAAATTGGACACCAAAAAATTAGGAAGTCACAACGGAACGTTAGGACGACGTTGTATGTGACACGTGTCAATTTTTGGTGTGCTTAAATCCTTCGGAAAAATTTGATTTGGGCAAGAAACGGAGAAAGTGACCAAAATACCCCTAGGATTTATTAAAGGGTATGTTTTAAGGGTAAAGGGCATTTTGGTAATTTTGCCCTAAAATTTTGATTGGGCAATTTTACCCTTGGATTTTTGGGAAATTACAAGTATGCCCTTAGATATTTTTGTGCAAGAATCGATCTCGACCGTTGAATCAAGATAAGATCGAATCGGGACCGTCGGATTAAAAATATGAGAAAAGGGCGTTTTGGTCATTTTCGCCATTGGTCAAAGTGGACACTATTTAAGTCCACACTCACCTCTCTCTCTCTATTTTCTTCTTCTCTCCCCCAAATTGCCGTGAGCAGCCCCCCTTGTCGTGAGCTCCCTTGGCCGATTCCTCCTCCAAGCCAGTGCCACCGTCGCTCGCCGCCACACGCCGGACCGCCACCAAGCTGCCGCCTAGCTGCCATACCAGCCTCAAGCCACCACCACTAGCCACCATCTCTCTCTCTCTCTCTCTCTCTCTCTCTCTCTCTCTCTCTCTCTCTCTCTCTCTGTGGCCGTGAGCCCCAATCAAGGGCCGGACCGCCACCGCAAGCCGATCGCCGTTGCCGAGCTTCGCCGTCATCCTCGCCGTGTCTGTTTAAGTGCCGCCGCTTCTCATTCTAGCCATTTTAGCCTAGAACTCGGTAAGTCACACTCTAATCCCGATTTAGAATATTGAGTATCAACGAATAATTTGATTTGGGGTGAAATTGGCAATATGCGGGTGCGAAATATTTTGGTTTAAGAATGGAATGTTGTGGCGGGCCTTGAGGATTATTTTTGGAATTTTTTGGAGGACAATTTGAGGTGAATTACAAGCTGTGATTTACTGTTCATGGAGCTGTGATGATTTGTTCGGGACGCAAGTTGGATTTTTAGAATCGGTATTTAATGGCGAAAAAGTCTCGTGAAGGATTGAAATTAATCCGACACCGTTTAGTGGGAGAAAAATGAGAATTAACACGTTTGATGTATAATTGAATTATTAATAAATTGTGGTGATTTAATTGAGTGTATTATTGTATAATTAAGTGATTGGAATATGTCTGTTGGGTGCGCACGTGAGTTGGATTGAATTAATTATTAAAATTGTCATGTCAAATGCTGAGTGAGCATGTGATACATGTGAATTTATGCATGCACGGGCCATATGTGATGATCCAGTTGATCGTGGTAAATGTGCACTGAGCGTGTGTATGAGCAAGAAAGTAATGGTATGTGTGGCATGGCACAAAAAATGGTGGAAAATTGTGCCGTCCTGAGGCGTGTACTTCAACGCAGGACGATGCCCAGTATTATCGGAGAACTGCCAGCTTGAGGCGTGTACTTCAACGCGGGCAAAAAACATGACCTAAGGCGTGTACTTCAACGCGGCCAGAAGTGATGTGACGAATGATCGCAGTGTGCCTGAGACATGTACTTCAATGCGGGTCACTGGCGAGTGAAAGTGGAAAATGAATGATCGCGGTGTGCCTGAGCCGTGTACTTCAACGCTGGTCACTGGCGAGTGAAAGTAGAAAATGAATTGTCGCAGTGTGCTTGAGGCGTGTACTTCAACGCGGGCCACTAGCGAGTGAAAATGGAAAATGAGAATGGAAAGAATAATGGGATGAGAACGGTACATGCGCGTGTTTGCATATGACGTAATTGTTATTGAGTGCGAGTGTGCACATGATTAAGCCTGACCATATTAATTGATGTGCTTGCTTTGTGATTACTTGATGTATGTGAATGTGTGTGATTGCGTAATTGTCTGGAGGTACGTGATAACCTAGGTTGTGTTTAGGGATGTACATGCTGAGATATAATTTCATGGTTGTGTAAACCAACAATTTTCAAAACCCTGACCTGAGCAATGAACCCTCCACCACCGCCACCAATACGTTTTGAAGTACCAGTGCATACAGAGTATGAGGTAGCAGAGTTTCCGATGGGAGACGGGATGACCTGGATAAGACACACGACGACTGTGTTTGTGGAAGCAGGATTGCCATTGTGGGAAACAAACGTGTATACAACTTGGTATTTTAGGAATGCAGACGGGAATGAATTTGGTCCAGTTAGGGGCTTTGATGTACCATTTGACTTAGTTGGGGACTGGGACCCAGCTGTCATACCCCCGATCGATGGAGAATTGACAAGCACTAAAGTTAGTTTGGCTCAGTCTGGTATGCATCCAGACCCCACCGTACAAGGATCCTCAGGGGCGGAACATAAACCTAAACCTGAAGCGTCACAGGTTGAGGATGACTCGATGGACATAGATCTAGAGCCAATTCCTAAAGAAGAACCCGGTGAGGCAGAGTCGGACGTAGAACCGGAAAATCATCCCATGGATTCTGATGAGGACGTGGGAGAACCGGAATACGTACTTCCTTTTGAGCAGTATTTGGACCCTAACTTTGAACCTGAGGGTGATTTCTGGGATATTTTAGCTGAGGAATATCAGAACACGACTCCAGCAGAGTCAGACGATATTAATAACTCGATTGAGATAGAGGCAGAGCCTGAATCCTCGGAGGAGCCGATGGCCCAAGAAAGTTCGAAATCGGACAACGAAGAATCAAGTTCTGAGTGGACGCCAAGCAAGGGGTGTTAGAAGTTGATATACGAGTTGGACGGTCAATTTTCAGAAAGATAGCATTTTTGGAAGTTAGTACGCCAGGTTATCGGTTTTTGTCGTTACTTTTGAAGGTTTTAGAAACGTATGCACTGGTAAAGCAAGGTTTGTAAATTTGTAAATATTGTGGTACAAGTTTGATCGAGTAATACAAATGTATATTCTCTCAATTCTCCCCAGTTTAATTTTGTCCGGGTGTTTTATGATTTCCGTGTGCGCAATTAAATCTCTGATATTTAGATGAGGTCGGCGATAACCTGAGACGTCGCAATTGTTTGACCGGAGGCGGGATGTTGCGGGCTCAACGGGAGTTCGGAGCATGACAATTTAGGCTATGCATACATTATTAGGTCTTTAGTTAACATTTAGCAAAACGCTCGATATATTGGACATAATGGAGCTTTGCTTTTAATTTGATTAGTGCATCGAGTTTCTATTATCTTTTTTAGTAATTTATTTATATGATTTGAATATTCGGTGTTAAATTCTTATTTGCGTAGCAACATGATCATCTATCACATGTTAGTGGTTTAGGATTGGAATTGCCAAAGATTGTGTGCAAAAAAATTCAGAAATAAATAGAAAATGTACTGAAATGATATTAGATTTATCTAGCGTAATAAAGTCCCTATATCCATGAAATCTCCGGTTCGCAAAGTAAGGTGTTCTACCGCATTTCACTTGAGTTTCTAATCGACCCATAATAGATGAGTAGCGACTCCAAAATGAATTGAATTGTATGTTTGAATGATTTAATTAAAACCCCAAAGTAACAATTGGCATGGGCTTGGAAGACTCCCCACTAGACGATGTTAGTATCATTTTAATAAGAAACCATTTGTACCCAACTAATAATCCATTAACTTTCCATTGGGAGTTCAACTCCGGGAAAGTCAGGACACTTGCTAACCTTTTTTATTTAAAAAAGATTTACATCGATACATTTTGATAGAGATCAGAAACGATACACGTAAAAAGTGCCAATTTAAAGATAGCAATAGAATGACAAAAAAAAAAAAAAAGAGATAACAATTTAAAGAAAGAGATGCCAATCGAAAGTGAGATGAGGAGGAAATTTGAAGAGAAACACTCATGTATGAATTTAATTTAAAAGATAGCAAATTATCATTCCATCTAACTCATGATGCCTGAGTTGACAACATCATCTTTCTTCATCGGACATTCACAGAAAATGTTTCCTCCGTAATTGTGTTGGAGGATTCCATGGAAAACAAGCATCAAAATTGCTGGCTATGTACATTGAGCCTACAAGTACCATCGGGTGAGATCCTCCAAATATAATGTACTCTGCAATGAACATAGTCCCTCGTTTGCTTATATATATCAAACCAATGAAATTGACCTGGCCATTCAAAACTGCAAAAGAACAACGTGTACGTAATGAAACTGGGTGTGAATTCAAATTCCCAACTGCTCGTTATGTAATGGACTCCGAGATCGTCATCTCTAGATTTGCAATGAACTGTCTGGCAAATTGTTTTGGATCACAACATGCGTCTTGCCCCAAGCATCTCTAGCACCAATAGTTAGCAGCAAAGAACAAATAAACAAGAGCTTAGCTGATGAATTCATCATTCTGGACATCTGTGCTAAAATCTCAACATTGTTCAGTTATTTAAGGACGAAGAGAGGAGGATTGCGGATCTCTCCTGCTTGCCACAACCATCTTACCTTTAATTTCCTTCCTCTTGATCTGGGATAAGTAAGATTGTCTATAAATAAAGAATACCGTGTATAGGTTCAGTAAAGGAGAGAGAATTAAAACAACATTGACCAAATGATCCTTAATAAATAGTTCTGGATTACAGTTCTGGATTTCTCTCCTTATTAAGTTCTATGCCAAATATTCTGCAACAAGGGAATCCACATGCCGTTTTGCCAGATACCTTAACGAGGGAAACCGAAGTGGTATAAGGTAGTTTCAGTCAACCCTAGAGCCTGGGCCGAAAAAAAAATATTCTGCTTTTTTTATCCTTTTGTTGAAGGTCATTTTAAAGTGGGTGTATATGAGAAATTAGAATCATTCCCCAAGAGGATGATAAATTATTAGTGATAGAACGTATTGGTTCTTCTTAAGTCTTTTTATGTACTAAAGTTTTTTTATGTACTAAGGCAGTTTAAACAAAGTAATCATAGTTGTTAAATTGAGATACGTATAGTGAATCGAAATCTTAAATTTATGAATCGTGAATCTTTGATGATTGGAATCGTCAGTACAAATATCTAAATTTGAAACTTGTGTCATAGGCAAAATAAATTTTATAAACAATTTTATAAGCTTTATAGAGTTGAATAAGAATAATGATCTTGGTAAAAAGAACCTTAATTTCGAGTATATTTAACGATCTTTATGCACCAAAGATATAATTCCAACTGTTTCATCAAAATAAAATTACATTCAAATATGAATCACAAATATTTATATCTCATTTCAGTTGTCATTGCATTGAAATGTGCCAAAATGATTTTTAAGTATTCTTAAACAATCAAAGTACAACATGTACATTAAAATATAACAAAGTTACATCATTTGAATAGGTAATATGTAAAAAAGAAACGAATCTTTTAATCGATAGATATCTATTGAATTTCAGAATTGTTAAAGAATAACAAGTTTGCTTGCGGTTTAGGTGTTCGCAATTCACTTAATAGATTTGTATAGCTAAAGCCTCAAATTGGGTCGAATCGTACGATTTTAGTAAATATGAAAGTAATCTATTATGAAACCAATATTGAAATGCGTGAAGAAGAGGAAAACTCGGATGGATTCTTATGGAAGTTCAATCGCCACACTCTGTATTTAGCTCTTAAATAGCCTCATAAGGTTTTTTTTTTTTTTTTTTTTTTTTTTTTTTTTTTTTTTTTTTTTTTTTTTTTTTTTTTTTGATAACCCAGGGAACCCCCGCACGACCGACAGCCGGGGAGTAAACCCTGGAGGCGACACGTGCTAGCCACCACACACGTGCCACCGGTTAAGTCACCCTGCGGCGCCCGGGATTCGAACACTCAACCTTTTGCGAGAGGAAAAGTGCGCGCTCCAGCAGCGCCACCCAGGCGTTAAATCCGCTAATTCGAGGATCCATCTATTTTGGCTTTCATTGGCAGAACTTGTTGACTTCGGCTATGTCATGACTCTCTCGTGGTGAAACCTGAGTGAGTTCGACGAATTGCCAAGCAGGCATGCATAATGCTTCTAGTGAGCTTGAGGTAACGCCTTTACTTAGCACAGGCACTCTAAAATTCTCATGATTGCAACTTGATTTTCTCATTTAATATTTTAATATTAAATTATAGGAGTCGCCACTGAACTATCATGAATCGATTAGGAACCAAGTAAGACGCAGGAGCCCGACTTACTTCCGTAAACTAGAGATTGATGGTACGGGACTTGATTATATTAGATTCATCTAAAACTTGTTACCAGTACCTTTTTTTTCTTTTTTTATAAAACATCTTTCATGCAATCTTCCAATTTTTATGCCCCAAATATGCAAATCTATATGGCCATACACAAGCGCGCAAGCAATAAATTACTCAAAAATCCTAAACACAAATCATATCGTATGTAAAAACTTCTTGAGCCGTATCGAGGAAAATCTATATAAAGTCTCGTTATTAATGTGCTAGAACAAGACTCTTGTCACGTCTCGAACCCCAATGGGCTCGCGACACCCCTCCGACGATCATAATGAACGCGACGTCTCAGGACGCGTTACCGACCCAAACGAAACACCCAAATTAAATCACAAGTGGAAGCAGATTTAAATCAACCCAGATAATAACCAATGATAACGGGACAGCACTTGCATAAATCAAACAGTTGCTTACAACATCCATAAATATGACATTAAGTCACGTTCATCAAAAAGGGCAGTGGTTGAATAGCCTACTTCACTAGACAAAAAAAGAACATCCACAAAAGGGATGAAGCATTAATATCCAACACCACTCCCGATTTTCGAATCGTACGTGACGACTATTCATCACTCTAAACCTAAAAATATTTAATAATGGGGGATGAGATAAATCTCAATAAGTAGACAACATAAACCCCACGTAGGCCAATGTGTACCCAGACAAATCTCAACATGCAATCTTACAATCAACATACTAGAACTCACATAAACATACATACCTCGCCTCTATTCACACGCCAACTCTGCATATCAGTCAAACACTATAACGCATCCAGCATAACACGTACTCAGAACACGCAAAGAGATTTCTCATACATAATGCATCCACACTCGTGTGTGTCCCGATTATAAGGTAAAACCACTTGGGCACATCCCATATAATGTCTAGCAGTATTCACCCCATAATCAAACACTATACAACATGCGTGGTCCAGCCAACTTTCTCACGACCCGGGTCAACACTCCTCAGGCCTAACTTTCCTTCCACAACCCGCGTAAACACGCCTCGGGCCTATTCTCACGACCCGCGTAAACACTCCTCAGGTCCTTTCTCACAACCCGCGTAAACATGCCTCAGGCTTAACTCTCCGATCAATCCGGGCTCAGTCTCGCGTAACCATGCCTCAAAATATTTCTTTCTTTCCAATGACCAGTGTAAACATGCCTCAGGTCTTTTCTTACCTTTCTTGTCACACCCGTGTAACCACACCTCAAGTCGGCAACCCTCCAATCAATTCGGGTTTTGTCCAATGGCCCGTGTAAACACGCCCCAGGTCTATCTTGCCTTCCACAACCAAGCACATGCGCCACATAATGCATTCATTCAATTTCCATGTCATTCACAAGCCCAAATATCGCTTAAACGTACGCAACTTACCCACAAATCAATTCAGCTCGCACATACCACACAATCCCACCAATTCCATGCCAATCACATAATCAAACCATACCTTAATAAGCTCAATCGCCAATCATCCCAATCAATCCATACAAATATCAAACTCATTCCAGAAAGCATCACAATCTAACCACATTACACATACTTAATTTCAAGTCATGAGCTTGCCACACTAGCCCACCAATACGGCATTCAAGCCGCCCATATTCAAGCATCCAATTTCACCCACAAGTACCACAACAATCTAACCACACATGTGCTCACCAATCCATCACATTCCACTCTCATTTCAAATCGAATACTAACCAACGATTGCCCAACAAAATCACGATTAAGCCAGCCATGAACAACCACCAATTGACCACTAAAATCACCACAATATAGTCTAAGAACTTGTCACATGCAATTCTCAAATCGAACCCTAGCTTACCCGTTAAACCAACACTAATCATCCCTTAGACAAGTTCAATAATATCCAAAGTACTAGGTAAGGTTTAGGAAGCCACATACAAGGTTTTGGTTCGGGAAAAATCGGCATGGGCCTAAAATGGCCCGGGTGAATAGTGGCGACTCGGCGCGGGCGAGGGCACGACAAGCACGGGGGCCGGCAAGGCGCTCGTTCACGGCTGGGGCACTCGACGCAATGCTCGGCCACGGCTAGGCACACGGCTCGGGGCTCAGCCATAGCTAGGGTAGTGGCCTAGGCGCAGGTAACAACTCAGCCAAAGCCAAGCAATGGCAGTCAGGCATGCTGGGCAAGCAGGCCTAGCTGGTCGGTGAGCTAGCTGGGCAGCACGGCGGCGGCGATGAACGATGGCGACGACAACACGACGGTGAGTTGGCGAGCTAGCAAGCTGGCAAGCTGGCGGCAAGTGGCTCGGCCAAGGTACAAGCAATCCAGCTAAGGCAGCAACAACAGCGGCTAGTGGGGAAAGCTGGATGGTGGCCGCAAGTTATGGCAGCAGGACAAGCAATAGTGGCGGCGATGAGCTTGACCTGAACAGGGAGAGGCCGGAGAAGAGAAAAACAGGGGGAAGGGAGGTTGCACGATGGTCGAAGCGACACGACGAGCGGCGGTCAACGGCTGAGCGACGCAAGATCGATCAGCGAGCGGCTGAGCGAGCTACTAGCGCAGTTACGGGCTGGCGGTTGCAAGGGTGACAGGAGTTGATGCGACTTGACTGGGTGGAGTAGGGGTGGCAGTGGCTCTGGCAGACGACTTGCGAGCGGCGAGACGGACAACGCGGCAGCGCCAAGCAAGCGGCGGGACGGACGATGCGGCGGCGCCAGGCAAGCGGCAGGTGATGAGGCAAGCGGTGGCGAGCAACAAGAAGGAAGCAAGAGCAACGATCGGGGGAGGAAAGGAAGAAGAAGCAAAAGGGAAGAAAAGAAAGAAAAAGGGAAGAGAGAGACAGAGAGAGTTTGCATGGGGGAGTCTGACATGCAAGGAGGGGACCTGAAGGAAAAGAGAGAGGGGAGGGATGTGACTGAGGAAACATGAGCGGCAGGAGAGAGAGAGAGAGAGAGAGAGAGAGAGAGAGAGAGAAGAAAATTAACGCAATGATTACGCGATTCAACGGCCCACGTTCAAACCCCAAAATCGATCTAACAGTCCACGAAAAACCTAATTATAAATTAGGATTTGGCCTACAAATACTAAATAAAATACACTATGAGGGAGGTTTACTAGTCCAAACCCGCACTCGATCCAAATTTTACTTTTCATTTATTTCAGGAAATATCGACACTAGTCACAATAATATCGATACTATCCAATTAAATTCGTCACGAAATTCCGAGAAATTCGACACCAAAGTTCGGGCTCTAGATAACGGCCAAATTCGATCGAATGCGATTCTAGCGAAATCTCTAATTTAAAGAATAACACATGAGTGATCAGTTCCATGCGAGATTTTACTATAAGCACACTAACGAAATACATGCTTTATAAATCCTAAAATGAGTCGAAATTCAGAATGTCATAACTCTTTCCCTCTTACAAAAATTTCATCCTCAAAATTTACAATCCAACCCAACTATTCGAACAAATTAGGGTATTGGTGTCGCATCAACTCTTCGCTTTCCCATGTCGCACATTTGGTTCCACAATGCTCCCAAATCACATTGACCATCGAAATTGTCTTGTTCCATAATACTCGTTCCATTCTGTCATCGATCCTTACAGGCCTTTTCACATACGACACTCTGTCGTCCATGTCTATTTCTTCGTAATTTAGCACGTGGGTTGGATCCGGTTCATACTCCTTAGCATGGACACGTGGAACACATTGTGTACCTGAAACAAATTTGGTGGTAGCGCGAGACGACAGGCTAAGGTACCGATTCTCTCGAAGACTTCGAACGGATCCACGTACCTCGGGCCCAACTTTCCTTTCTTGCCGAACCGTGACAATCCTCTCATAGGTGATACTTTGAGGAAGACGTGGTCCCCCACTTGAAATTCCAAAGGCCTACATCTTCGGTCCGCATAATTCTTTTGGCAGCTCTGAGCAATCTTAAACCTGTCCCAAATCACCTTGACTATTTCGATTGACTGTTGAACGAACTCGGGGCCCGTGATGCTCCTCTTACCAACTTCATCCCAACAAACTGGTGTTTTGCAAGCTCTGCCATACAACGCTTCAAACGGTGCCATTCTAATACTCTGCTAGTAGCTATTGTTGTAAGCAAATTCAACCAATTGCAACTATTCCTCCCAACTACCCTTAAAATCCAATACACATTCCCACAACATATCTTCCAAAGTCTAAATCGTCCTTTCAAACTGGCCATCCATTTAGGGGTGATAGGCCGTGCTAAACTGTAACATCGTTCCTAATGCCGTATGAGGACTTTTCTAAAAAGCAACAATAAACTTAGGTCACGGTCTAAAGTAATCGTCACTGGCACTCCGTGCAAACGGACTATTTGTTGCACGTATATCTCGACATACCTTTTGTCACGCCCCGAACCCCACAGCACGCAACAACCCAACCGAGATCGATTCGAATGCGACGTCCCAGAACGCGTCGCCGACCCAACAACCAAACAGAGCACAAGGCACACACGGAAACAACGTAAACACCCATACAAAACAAACACGAGACCAAAGGTAGAACAAACAACAGGGTTACAAAACATACACTTGCATTGATATGGCGACATATACAACATCCATTTATAGCTTGAGCTCCAAAGATAAAAAACGGGTCAATGGCCACTACTAACAAAAAGGGGTAAGTGGGCCGGGCGATTAGGGATTACTAAAACTAGAAAAACTCTGGTCAAAAAGGTGTTGGCCCTATCTACCTTGAACTAAGGCTAGACCTACGGAACCCAGTCCGAGTCGAATCCCGATACCTCGGAAGAACTATCAGACAGCTCAACCTCAGAGTCTAGGGAATCCCGCTCGGAATCGGCCCCAGCTAACTCCTCCTCAGAATCCATCGGCTCGGCCTCGTCCTCCTGCTCCATGTCTTGTTCTATGGACTCTGGCTCCTCATCCTCCGAATCCATCGGCTCCGGGTTTAAATCCCCATCCTCCAGCGCACGGTCAAGACTCGCCAATTCCCCAGTGGGACACTGAGGATCAACATCCCCTGGATCACTAAGTGGAACCTCAAAAGATCAAAAAGGTCTACAGGTCCTTGCATGGTCCATAATACACCTCACTATAAATCTTTAGGCTTGGTCTAGCTGCTCGCCCACATTAACCCAAATTGTAAATAGATATCTAACCCAAAAATCCTCGTTCCCTGTGGGGTACATCATCTCCTCCCAGTCTATCCGGTAAGGGATCCCAAAACGAACAGGCACTGCGGACATCTCAAGGCCGGGGGTCTGAAAAATTGGGTTTATACAACAGTGAGAATAAATCTCAGCGAGTAGGTTCCCTAAACCTAAATTAAGCTAACATGCACCTCTTGACGAGCACTAAATAACACACAAATCAAAACATAAATGACTTAGGCCCTCAGGCTCAAGTCCAATACTCAATTGACCCTGCAGGTTATACGCATTACATATAATTACAATGATGGCACAGAATTCAACCACGGCACGTATACGCACATCACTTAGCTACGACGCATGTCATGAATATGCTCGTGGTCACGCCCCTACTCATGTCACATCAATGCAGTTTCGCATACTTGCATTCTTGCACACTTGCAATTTATCAATTCCCTTCCGACCCGCATAAAACGCATCAGGCCTATTACTTCGAGATCGATCTTTGGCCCGCATAAAACGCATCAAGTTGATCATCTTCCGGTAGTCCGGATATTGTCCTGGGTAACACGCCTCAGGATGGGTTCAATACCCCGCGTAATGCGCATCAGGGCTTTATGTGATCACACACTTTCATACACCAGTTATTTTCTGAACCCGCGTAAAATGCATCAGGGCCTTTTAGGTGATCACATGCTCTTGTCATTTGTGCTTACTCGCATATGCACATGTTATGTCAATGTTCGAGATGTACACCCATGGCCATAAAGTTCACACTTGGGCATTCATGAATTTCACAATGAGCATTCAATTACACAACACCACTTATTCAATTCATGATGCAACATGCTCAATTCAATATACCATAAGCCCAACTAATCAAATCATCAAACCCAACCATGGCATGAACTTGGCATATGAAATCACGAAATTAAATCAATTAATGAATTTGCACACTCGAAGCCCGTCAAGCTACTCCAACCTTGTTCACACTAGGCATATGACATGGCATCACAAAATTAATCACAATCAAGGACAATTCAGCCATTCAATCAGTCAATCCAAATATTTCCGGTAATTACACCATTAAACCCCAAATTGATCGCGCCGTGTCCAATTCAATCCCGGTATAGACAGCCACCAAACAAGTCACTCTAGGCCAATAAATACCCTCAAAATACTCCATTAGGCTCCCCAAAACATCATCCCAAATCAGCCACCATGAGGGCCACAAATTACACCTGCCTAATCCACATTTTTGCCTGAACCACGGCTCTCATGATCAGCCACCCATCCAGTCATTCTAGGCCATTTATTCCACTCTCAAATCAACATATTATGCCACTAAATCAGCCCATAGTCAGTCGCTACTCGGCCCTCATAATGTACCTACAATAATTCACCTATTAGCCCAAATCAAGCCTGCATTTAACCGCCACCAAACAGCCCATTCTAGGCCCTCAAAACATATTTAAATTATCACCTTAGGTCACTAAAATCACCACATAACCAGCCACTCCATGGCCCAATCATTGCACCCAAAATAGCCCACATTTAGATCACGATTAATCGACATAATAATCCGATCGAGCCTACATTAATCGGTCACCAACCAGATCACCTTAGGCCACTAAACCTCATTTGAATTATCATTCTAAACCACCAAATTCTCCACGAAGTCAGCCCCTATCATCCTCCATAATTTAACCCTTAAATTGCCTTAATTAACCCTTAAAACTCATCTAAAAATGTAACTTAGCCTAACTAGGGTTTAGGGTTGTACTCACTTAAATTCCTATGCTCCAAACTAAGCTGAACGAGTGGGGAAAATGGACGGGCTAAGCTAATTCCACGGTGGCGACGGGCGGCCTCTACGGCGGTGCGAGCGGTGGCAGCTTGCGAGCGGCGATCCACGGTGGGGGGTTGTTCCCACAGCCGAGAGAGAGAGAGAGAGAGAGAGAGAGAGGGATGGCTGGATGGTGTGCTAGGCGAGGCGGCAGCACCGGCGAGCGGCGGCGCTCCAGCTTAGCTTGGCCTTTCACGGCCAAATGAAGAAAGATGAAGATGAGGGAGTTGTCGTGGGGGAGAGGAAATGGCCAGATGAAATGGTGAAAAAAAAATGGGAGGAAAGAGAGTGAGTTGAGAGCTTAACCAAATTGGTGAGTGGGGTTGGTGACTAACCATCCAACAAATGACTATCACGTCGTTAATTTAATGGCCAAGATCAAGTCTTGCTAATATCTTGGGGAAATTATGAACCATTATTTTCAGCATTATTAGGCTGAAATAGGCTAATATAAAACCCTAAAATATTCCCCAAATAAACCCCAAATTCGGAATCTCAACTTAGGGGTACAAGGGCAAAACGGTAATTTTCCGGCCCCAGGGTCAAACTTCCAATTTTTGACTCTATTGATCCCAAATATAATTGGCCACATAAAAATGACGTCGTCCTCGCAAAATAGTCCCATATGCCCCTGTAATTCGACACCAAAGTTCGGACCCAATTCCACGATCGATTTCGCTCCATTTGCGATTTTAGCATCTTTTACTAACGGGCGGTTGTTTAGGGATTATGCGTATTGACATAGGGCTACCCGAGTCGTGTCAATCTCGATTTCCCAGAGAACACGGGGATTTATCACTAGTTTCGGAGGTTACGATCGTTCGGAGTAAGTTCGGGGTCGTTCACCATACGCGCCTTCGGTCGTGCGGAATCACCCGCTATCCGATCGTACGTCGTCGGTCAAACCAAATCCGTCACACTCCTTGGACCGGCCCATATTGGCACAAAATATTCCTTCATCGCTTCTCGGAATCGGACTCGATTCATGGTCGAGTTTTTGGGTCCACGTACCATTTTCCTAGTTAGCCTTTCCCCTTTGGTCAGTATCCCGAGAATTATCAGTTCTGGGTGAGACTTATTAAAATGAAATGAGAAATACATCAATTTCATTGATCACGAAAGTGAGCCAAATTTTAGGACGCTACATATTTCCAAGGCGAAGTCCTTTCGCACTAGCAGAAAATGTGATGACTTTGTCAATCGGTCGACTATCACCCAAATTGAATCATGACCCCTCTGACTCCTCGATAATCCTATTACAAAGTCCATCATGACGTGTTCCCATTTCTAATTAGGGATTTCCAATGGCTGCAACATTCCACCCGGTTTGCAATGTTGTACCTTTACTTGTTGCCATGTTAAACACTTAGCCACGTGCTTGGCTACATTCACTTTCATATCATTCCACCAATAATGTTGTCGCAAGTTTTGATACATCTTCGTACTAGCCGAATGAATACTGTAATTACGAGGGTGAGCTTCTGACAAAATCTCTTCATTCAGTTATGCATCACCAAGCACACACAACCGTCCACGGAACTTCAGAATCTCATCCTCAGATACCTGAAAATTTAGTTTCCTTTTTGTGACATCTATTTTCAGAATCTTCTGAATCTCCGAGTCCGTCGATTGTAAATCCTTAATCTTAGTCTGAATTTCCGATTCAATTCTCAATGCGGCAAGCAGACTTGAGACATGACTCTCTTCAAGCTTAAACTCCAAATCCCGAACTCCCTCCAATAGAGTCCATTCCTTCACCATCATATGCGCGATGCTTCATTTTCAACTCAGTGTATCCGTTACTTTATTAGCTTTTCCGAGATGATACATAATCTCGCAATCATAATCCTTAAGGAGTTCCATCCAACGGCATTGTCTCGTGTTCAATTCCTTTTGAGAGAACAAGTACCTTAAACTTTAATGGTTCGCATAAATCTGAAATTTCTCCCTACACAAGTAGTGTCTCCAAATCTTAAGAGTGAAGATAATCGCAGCCATTTCCAAGTCGTGCATCGGATAATTAAGCTCATGTGGTTTCAATTGTCGCGATGCGTATGCCACCACTCTTCCGTGTTGCATTAACATGCATCATAGTCCCTTTAGTGGCGTGTCACTATAGATCTCATATCCTCTTGAACCTGACGGGATTGTCAATACTGGGGCAGTTGTCAACCTCTGTTTTAACTTCTGGAAACTCTTTTCACACACATCCGTCCATTCAATCCTCGTTTCCTTCTTTAGTAATCACGTCAACGGCGTCGCTAATGCCAAAAATCTTTCCACAAAGTATCTGTAACACCCTGTCAAACCCAAGAAACTTCGAACCTCTATCACTGTTGTCGGTCTTGGCCAATTCGTAACTGCCTCAATCTTTATCAGGTCCACTGAAATTCCATTCCTAAAAGTCATATGCCTAAGAAATACTACCCGATTTAGCCAAAACTCGCACTTACTAAACTTCGCATAGAGTATATGTTCTCTTAAAGTCCGTAGAACCATCCGTAGATGTTGCTTGTGTTCCTCGAGACTCCTTGAATACACTAAGATGTCGTCGATGAGTACAATAAAGACTAATCCAAGAATTTCCTAAACACCTAATTCAGCAAATCCATGAAAGTAGCTGGGGTGTTAGTCAATCCAAATGGTCTCACTGTAAACTCATAATGCCCATACCTCGCCCTAAATGCCGTCTTCAACACATCCTCCTTCTTAATCCTCAATCGATGATAACCAGTCCTTAAGTCGATCATTGAAAATATCGATGCCCCTTACAACTAATCAAATAAGTCATCTGTCCTTGGCAGTGGGTACTTATTCTTAATAGTTACTTGATTTAACTATCTGTAGTCTATGTACAACCTCAAAGACCCATCTTTCTTTTTCACGAACAACACTAGCGCTCCCCATAGAGATGCACTCGGGTGGATAAAGCCCTTATCCAACAACTCTTGCATTAGAATATTTAATTCCTTCAACTCTAACAGTGACATCCTATAAGGTGCTTTCGAAATCGGTTATGTCCTTGGGGCTAACTCAATCACGAACTCCACTTCTCTATCAGGTGGCAATCCTAGCAATTCCTGAGGAAAGACATCAGGGAAATTGCACACCACAACTATGTCTTCTAGCCTTGGCTCTCCAGCCATTGAGTCAACTACAAACGTCGAAAATCCTTGGCACCCTTCATCCAGCAACTTTGTTACCTCGAGCAACAAAATCCAAGGGATCGAGGTTCCTCCTCGGTTTCCCACAAATTCAAATCTAAGATGTCCAACGGATTAAATTAGATCACCCTGCTACTACAGTCCATAATAGCTCTCTGTTTGACTAGCCAGTCTATCCCAACAATCACGTCAAAGTCATGCATGGTTAAAACCGCCAAATCTATCATTTCTTCCCTATCACCAATCACTATCTTATAATCAAGACATCCAAATGCAATTAGCACTTTATCATTCAATGGAGTAGTCACACACAGCATAACATCAAGCGGTCTTGGCTCAATCCTAGATAAATTAACGAACTGTTCAGATATAAACGAATGTGACACCCCTGGATCAAACAAAGCATATGCAACATGATCACACAGATAAACCGTACATGTGACCACGTCAGGCTTGTCCTCAGCTTCCTTCATTGCCATTGCATGCAACCATCCTTGGGCCGGCGGCCTATTCTAATTGGCCGGCTGGATAGCTCCAAATTGATTTCCATTCTAGGGTGGCGGTGGCAGTAGTGCAGGTGACCTAGCCTACGTGTTGTTAGAATAGTCCCTCATATGATGGCCCCTTCCACCACATGTAAAACATGCTCCGCCTCTATTCGGGCAATGTCCATCCCGTGTCTTCCTCTACATAGCCTATATAGGGCGTTTTGATAACAGTTTAGCTTCCCGATATTCCTCTGAACGGGAGGGACAAAATGACTATTTCCCATCATGTGTCTTTTCCCAAATTGATGGTTGTCCCTAGCCGAGGCATACTACGATCCAAAAATGGCAGCCCGATCCATTTGATCTCGCTCAATTGCCTGAGTCTTTTCATAGATCTCATGATAGCTCCTCAAGTTCAATGAGATCATCTGACTGCAAAGGTCCGGCTTCAACCCATCCCGGAACCTCCTGGCTTTGTCCATTAGGTCCTCCAACATTCTGGGGGCAAATTTGGAAAACTTTGCAAGCTCGGCTTCATACTGATCTACCGACATCTGACCCTAACGAAGTCTCATGAATTCAACCAATTTCTGTTCTTGAACACTGTCCGAAAAATACTTGCCATTGAAGGTCTTGGTAAAAACAGTCCAATTCAGGGCAGTAACAGCAGGGAACACTTAACCTTGGTGCATCCCAGCATCTCAGCATCACAGTCCAATTAGGGTTACTTTCTCCTCTTCAGTGCATTCTAGCATCTCAAAAGCTTTCTCTAACTCTTCTACCCATCTTGGTGCAGCCTCCGAATAGCCTCTCACATCAAACTTCGGGGGTTTCAACCTCAAAAACTGTTCGACTAACTTGGACATTGGCATAATCGCATTTACTCGCACTGGACCAAGATTTCCACTAATCACATTATTCCCCTAATTTTCATTATTCCCAACAATCTCGCTGGCAGCTGCAACGACGACAGTAGCACTTCTTTCCCCCGTCTGTCTACCAAATAATATTTTCGCTTCCTCGAGCGCCCTCTAGATTTCATCCACCCTGGGATCCTCCATAACTCCAGCTAGCGAGGCTACCCGACCTCGACCTCGACCTCGACTGCTCATCTTACCGGTTCTCACAAATGCTCACCTACTATAATTCCACGCAGGAATTAGAAACCTAGGCCAATTATATCAATCTAAAGCCCTAGGCAGTAAAGCACAACAATAATTTACTAAGCAAGTAGCCAATCACATACAGTAATCAATCTCAGCCAACATGATTCGTACATTTATCTCAAGTCCTGACGTACATGCACCTCACATAACATTGCATAAAATCACTCAGCAATCTCGTCAAATAGTCTGGGATACGCATGGCATGCGAGTCTCCCTAACTGGCTACCCCAAAGTCATCACTCCTTATTACTCCAAGTTTCGACCAACTTTGATCGAGCTAACCTTGCTCTAATATCAAATCAATCAGGCTGTCATGCCCCGAACCCCAACGGGCTCACGACACCCCTTCAACGGTCATAATAAATGCGACGTCTCAGGACGCGTCGCCAACCCAAACGAAACACCCAAATTAAATCACAAGCGGAAGCAGATTTAAATTAACCCAGACAATAACCAATAACGACAAGATAGCACTTGCATAAATCAAACAGTTGCTTACAACATCATAAACAAAACATTAAATCACTTTCATCAAAAGGGGCAGTGGTTGGGTAACCTACTTTACTATACAAAAAAGGGACATCCACAAAACGGATGAAGCATCAATATCCAACACCACTCCCAATCTCTGAATCGCACGTGATGACTGTTCGTCACTCCAAACCTGAAAATATTTAACAATAAGAATGAGATAAATCTCAATAAGTAGACAACATAAATCCCACGTAGGCCAATGCGTACCTAGATGAGTCTCAACATGCAATCTAACAATCGACTTACTATAACTCACATAAACATACATACATCGCCTCCATTCACACGCTAACTCTGCATATCAGTCAAACACTATAACCCATCCAGTATAGCATGTGCTCGGAATACACAAAGAGATTTCCCATGCATAATGCATCCACACTCACGCATATCCCAATTATAAGGTAAAACCACTTGAGCACGTCTTATACCATGCTTAGAAATATTCACCCCATAATCAAACACTATGCAACATACGTGGTCCAGCCAACTTTCTCACGACTCGGGTCAACACCCCTCAGGCCCAACTTTCGTTCCACAATTCACATAAATACGCCTCAGGCCCATTCTCACGACTCGCGTAAACATACCTCAGGTCCTTTCTCACAACCCGTGTAAACGCACCTCATGCTCAGCCCTTTGATCAATCCGGGCTCAATCCCGTGTAACCACGCCTCAAGACATTTCTTTCTTTTCAAAGACCCACGTAAACACGCCTCAGGTCTTTTCTTGCCTTTCTCGCCACACCCGCATAACCACGCCTCAGGTTGGCAGCCCTTTAATTAATCCGAGTTTTGTCTAATGACCCGCATAAACACGCCTTAGGTCTATCCTGCCCTCTACAACTAAGCACAAGCGCCACATAATGCATTCATTCAATTTCCATGTCATTTACAAGCCCAAATATCGCTCAAACATATGCATCTTACCCACAAATCAATTCAGCCCGCACATGCTACACAATCCCACCAATTCCATGCCAATCACATAATCAAACCACACCTTAATAAGCTCAATTGCCAATCATCTCAATCAATCCATGTAAATATCAAACTCATTCCAGAAAGCATCACAATTTAACCACATTGCACAACCATCAATCTAACACATTGCACATACTTAATTTCAAGTCAAGAGCTCGCCACACTAGCCTACCAATCCGGCGTTCAAGCCGGCCACATTCAAGTATCCAATTTCACCCACAAGTACCACAACAATCTAACCACACACATGCTCACTAATCCATCACATTCCACTCTCATTTCAAACCAAATACTAACCAACGATTGCCCAACAAAACCACCATTAAGCCAGCCATGAACATCCACCAATTGACCCCCAAAATCACCACAATGTAGTCTAAGAACTTGTCACATGCAATCCTCAAATCGGCCCCTAACTTACCTGTTAAATTGACACTAGTCATCCTCTAAACAAGTCCAATAATACCCAAAGTACTAGGTCAGGTTTAAGGAGTCACTTACAAGATTTTGGCCTAGGAAAAATTGGCACGGGCCCAAAATAGCCCGGGTGAACAGTGGCAACTTGGCGTGGGCGAAGGCACGACGAGCACGGGGGCTGGCAAGGCACTCATCCACGGTCGGGGCGCTCGATGCAATGCTCGGCCACAGCTGGGCATACGACTCGGCGCTCGGCCACAGCTAGGGCAGTAGCTTGGGCGCGGGTAACAAGTCGACCATGGCCAGGCAATGGCGGTCAGGCGTGCTGGGTGAGCTAGCCTAACTGGCCGGTGAACTAGCTAGTCAGCTGGCTAGGCGGCACGACGGTGGCGACGAGCGGTGGTGATGGCGACGCGACAGCAAGCTAGCAGGCTGGCGAGATGGTGGCGACTGGCTTGACCAAGGCACGAGCAGTCCTGCCAAGGAGTAGCGACGGCAGCTTGGGGGAAAGCTGGGTGGTGGTAGTGAGTTACGATAGCAGGATGAGTGACGGTGGTGGCGACAAGCTCGGCCAAAACAGGAAGAGGCTGGAGAAGAGAAAAACAGGAGAAGGGGAGGTTGCACAGTGGTTGGGGCGACATGGCAAGCGGCGGTCAATGGCTGGGTGACGCAAAACCAGCCGGCGAGCGACTGAGCGAGCTGCTAGCACGGTTGTGGGCTAGGGGTCGCAAAGGCGATGAATGTTGGTGCGGCTCGGCTGGGTGGAGTAGGGGTGGCGGTGGCTCCGGCAGACGACCTGTGAGCGGCAAGATGAACAACGCGACGACGCTAGGCAAGCGGTTGGCGACAGGGCGAGCGGCGGCGAGCAACACGAAGGAAGTAGGAGCAACAGTCGGGGGAGGAAAGGAAGAAGAAGCAGAAGGGAAGAAGAATAAAAGAAAGAAAAAGGGAAGAGAGAGAGTTTGCATGGGGGAGTCTGACATGTAGGGAGGGGACGTGAGGGAAAAGAGAGGGAGGAGGGGATGTGACTGAGGAAACGTGCATGGCAGGAGAGAGAGAGAGAGAGAGAAAAGAAAGTCATCACAATGATTGCGTGATCCAACGGCCCATGTTCAAACCACAAAATCAATCTAACGGTCTATGAAAAACATAATTATAAATTAGCATTTTGCCCACAAACACTAAATAAAACGCATTACGATTGAGGTTTACTAGTCCAAATTCACATCCGGTCCAAATTTCACTTTTCATTTATCCCGGGAAATATCGACACCAGCCACAATAATATTGACACCGTCCAATTAAATTTGTCACGAAACTCCAAGAAATTCGACACCAAAGTTCAGGTTCTAAATAATGGCTAAATTCGATTGAGTGTGATTCTAGCGAAATCTCTAATTTAAAGAATAACCCAAGAGTAATCAGTTCCGGGCGAGATTTTACTATAAGCACACTAATGAAATACACGTTTTATAAATCCCAAAATGGGTCGAAATTCGGAATGTCATAACTCTCATGAGCATTAAATTAAAGTCCATTCAGTCTTCTTAAATAGATTGATGCACAAAAGGAAAGGGGCTACAAACATAAAATATTATCGCAACCGTTTCTCTATCAATAGAAAGAAAAAAGGTTTAGAAGTAATGCCCAAAAGTTGGACTAATGGCCCTCAATTAGGCGTGTGCTCTCCCGAGCCCTCACCTCAATTAGGCATGCTCTCTCCTAAGGGTTTTACATGGGACACGAATCACCACTAGCCTTTCGGGATTGGCTAGAAATCAAACGAGATACGAGAATTCATCTCACTTCCTACACTACCAGAGATTAACTAAATTCGGAGACTTAATTAGGCTAATAGTCTAATTCGTGCCCCTTCAGTAACTCTAACTTGGTTTGGTTGTTCATGTAAGTGATCAAACGGTTTTTTTGTAATTATGACTCCTAATTATTATTTGAGGTTGCTACGAGCCTCTTTGGCAACCATCTTGTTTTTTTATTTTTCTTTCCTCCGGAATGAAAAAAGTACAGAAATCCGTTTGGTAATGCCAGTTAATTTTTTTATTCTCCATAATAGAAAAGTGAACAAATAATAAATTTAGAACAGAAACAAGAAGTAAAAAAAATTTACTTCTTTGTTCCCAAGAATAATTTATGATACAAGATCATTTTCTTTTTTTCTTTTTGTTTTCTTTCCTTCTTCTTCCTTCTCTAGTTGGTCTCCAGGCCTTAGCGATGGCTAGCGACCGGCTAGATATGAAGGCCAATGAGGCTCAACCTTGCAGTGGCTACGCGAGGTCCGCAAGGTTAGCTTTACTCGGTTATGGCAAGGCCGACGTCGCGGTGGCTGGGCAAGGTCGACCTCGCCGACTCTTGTCTCTGGCTAGTCGCCAGCCATTGTCGAGGCCCTAGCAATCGGCTAGAGGAGGAAGAACGGAAGAAAAAAAGAAAATTAGAAAAATCTCAAAAAATTATTAAAAAGCTTTAAAAAGATCCCATATTAGTACATCTCTTATATTTATCCCAAACTAATTATTTTGTTACAAAAATGCTAAATAGGTATAATCGTGTCAGATTTACTTTAAACTATTTTTCGTGTCACAAAAGATCCCATATTAGCATATCTGCCACACATTTACTCCAAATTAGTTTTTGTTTCATAAAAAGTCCCAAATAATTTGGGGTAAAAGAAAAAAAAAATAATAAATAAATAAATCGAAAAGAAAAAAAATCCGAGAGGGAGAGTAAGAGAGGTTGGTCATGAGCACTCCAGTGGGTATCTATCTTTATGTGCGGCATTAATCGAAACTTCCCTACATCATTTGCATCTCGTCGTTTGTTGACAAAATTCAGGTATCTTTTTATCTTTGAAAGAAAACTCTTTGATCTCACTTTTAAAAAGGGGCGACTGTAGCTGTTAATACATGAATTTTAGTCTATACATTAAAACAAATAACAAAAGAAAAAGAGAAAAAAAAATGAATGAATGAAATGAAATGAAAATGAAGACAAAAGGATATTTTAAATCATCGACTTCGACAAGCTTTTCTGGATTCGATCAACGCCGGAATCTGTCATTTTCCGGGTTATCTACATTCATCATCGTTCTTGATCTTCCACCGCCGATCCCGGAGAACAGTCTAGGGAACTGGAGAGAATACACACTGCTGGGAGAGCGCAGGATCCTCTCGCCTGAAGGTCTCCTCCGCCGTCTTTAAATCTCCTCTGTCACCGCTCGGCGCGATCGGACGACGGGGAAGTCGAGCCTGTCGTCCCTGTTCTACTCTGTTCCTGGTCCGGAAAGATATGAAGAGTCCAGATCTCGCTCGAGATTCCTCTGCCGTTGTCGAAGGCTCAATCATCAATCGCAGCTTCAATTGGCTTCAATAACCAGGCAATCTCTCCGGATCAGAGATGCTAATGCCAACGGGAGAGTTGCGCTTCAAGGCTGACCACATCACACCCAAAAGAGAACGATGTGATTTGGATTTTGTCTTCTTCCTCTAGGATCGACATCAGCTAGCTCTGTTTCACATTACTCACTCTATGGCCAGAACTTAATTGAACTTGGATTCAAGCTTTGTATCATTCGATTAAAAAGCTAAGTTCTCTCTCCTTCTTTGGTTTGCCTTTTTTGATTCAGTCCATTGCACTGAATTCTCTGTCTTGTCGTCATCAATTTTCATTGTTCAACACCTTCTGAACACTGTCCACCACTGCCGTAGCGGCTCTGATGTTGCTGGATGCCTGTCACCGGTGATACCATCTGCATAACCTCCTCTTACTAGTTCAATAGTCAATCGCAACTTTAATCGCACCTCAGTCAGGTATCTCCACTTTGCTATTATTCATACAAAACAGAGTCTGTGATCTGTAACAATGTTTGTGGAGGGAATCGATCATGATTTGAGCTGTTCTGATGATTTAAGCTCGTGTTATTGCCGATTGCGAGGATCTGAAACGACTTGTTGCTCTAACCTCGCACATAAACTCTTTGGCCGAGTCGTTCATGACTTGTTTGATGTTTTGTCTACAATGTTGATTTGCTCTTGTTACTGGTGAATACGTGAGCATTCTAGCATGAATCACGGGTTGTTAGTTGATGTAGTGTTATTATGATCACCAATTCATTATTTCTGAATCTAAAACCATCACATGTGAACTCAATCCAATCTCGGCATTCCCTGATCAGCATTAGTCTTTGATTGTCTGTCTGCTTTCAGTACATGTTGATCAGTTTAGTGATTCTTGACCTGTGATTTTGAAATCGTAAATTGGTCACTCTGACTCGGGTGTTAACCGACGTTTGTTTCGCTGAGATTATTCATCGTCCAATGCGTCGTGTGTGCATTGCTGATACTTCCAGCGCATCGTATGTGTTGTGTGGTCAGTTGATGTATTTGTTGCAGTAGTGGGGCGCGGATTGCTCAGTGCCACCACATGTGTGTAGTGATGAGGCCATTGTGATTGTCGCTGAAGGGTTCATGAATTCAAAGGATAAAAGAACTGTGCATTTGAACTGGATTTGGATTAGCTTTTAGTTTTAGTAGAAGTGGTCGACAAGATCTCAATGTTTGGTTCGGTATTGTCCTGCTCTGCGATTGGCTAGGAAGCCTTCCTCATGTTTTCTTCGTATGTTTTTTTAAGAGAAGTTAATTTGGGTCTATGTCTGCCAACTGTCAAACTCTTCACCGAGGCTTGAGGGTTGAAAGGGCTGTTACTGTTTTAGCACTCATATTGTTCAATTACATTTTCTGAACTTGAATTGCCGAAGGCAAAAGTCATACGGAAATATGCCAGACTCAATTTTAAATTGTTCTCTGGACCTATGTCCTTCCTTTTCTCTTAATGTGAATTTGCTTCAAGAGGCTAATATCTTCTCTTTGGTTGGGAACATATCTGAACTTGCTGATTTTTACATTCAGTCAATCCTGATTGAACTTGCTGATTTTTACATTCATTCAATCCTGATTTGATGCTAAGATTGTGAAGTGAGTTGAGTCAATTTGGGGGTTAATTTGTACACATGTTTTCCCTTCTAGAGTTCTATGAATTATTATTCGAAAGAATGTACGCTGAGTCGCAAGTGCTTGTCGATGGTAGCTGGTGCTTTCGTTGGGCATGGATTGATTGTGTGGATTAATACGTCGGAGCGTAGATTACGTTCTTTTCTGGTTGTGTGCTTTTGAACATGTCTTCCTTACGAGTGAATGTACTGAGATTTGAAACAAATAAGAACGCCGGAGCATATGAGTCATCGTATGAACTTGCTTTGTTCTAATAGTGATTGTTAACTCTTTGTGTTGAGGAAAACTTCTATTAATTTTGAAGTTGACAAAACTGTCATTGAATATCTTATTATGAAAGAACTTCAGACTCAAAGTTCAGACGCAGAAATTTTGCAGACGCAGAAATTCTTCAGACGAAGAAGCAGACGCATACGGAAAATTTCTTCAGACACAGAATACAGAACCTAACATAACAGCTAGTGATCTGATATGGATTTCATAAAAGGAAATCTTTGATATCAATCTAAATCAAATTGATTAACAATCAAAGATTACGATAAGCATGCATTTACAACGGACAAAGCTCTACTTATGGAAACCAAGATTCTAATTGTATGGGCGACCAGAATCAGCGGGATTCAGATTTTATCAACCAACGGCTATTCAATCCATTTTATACAAATCTGTCCAAAGGTGAATATTGGAAGATGATTCTCTGAAGACTGTCCAACGGCTAGTTTGGAAGTGGAGAAGTATAAAATGAGATCAACGAGAAGCAGAAGGTAGAGAACGAAATCAAGAATCAACAAGTCCAAAGTCTAAGCATACTCCGATTCAATCTCTTGTCTTTCGTGAGCTTAAAAGTGTAATCTTTTGAGAGGTGTAGACAGTATATGCTTAGGTGTGAGATAGTGTGATCTATCGGCTTGGTATAAGCAGCACCAGTTTCGGGAAGAAATGCTTGAGTTATAGCGGCACAACTCATTGATTTGATTAGTGAAATCCAGCCAGTAGGCTGTAGCGTGGGAGAGTGGACGTAGGCTTGCTATAAGTCGAACCACTATAAACTTGTGTACAAATTTTTTTATCCCTATTCTATTATTTTGCACACTGCACATCAGGAGCACTGTCTTTATAAACTGCTTTGAATCTGAACAATATTCAGACTCAACTGATTTCCTTCATTTCCGCATAATCTGGTTAAAATCACCTATTCACCCCCCCTCTAGGTGATCCGTGCTAGCTACTTCAATTGGTATCAAAGCAGGTTGCTCGTTTATAGAAGTGTTTTACTTCTGAGTTAACGATCTATATGGCTAGCTATGGTGCTCCAGGTCTCATTGAAGGTCAAAGCAACAACAGACCAACGTACTTCGATAGCAAGGAATACAGCATTTGGAAGAATAAGATGAAAGCATTCATTAAGTCAATTGATCACATGCAATGGGATGTCATCATCAGAGAAGTCAAGCCAAAATCTTTTGAAAATGCAGAAGCAGAAAATCCTCCTTTATCTCAAACTGAGATATCCAAAAGAGAAACTTTAGATTCCAAAGCAATTTATTCTTTATATTGTGCTTTATCTCCTATTGAATATAAAAAAATTGCTGCTTGTGAATCAGCTAAGGAAATCTGGGATACGCTTCACATCACTTATGAAGGAACAGATCGAGCCAAGGAAACTCAGATCAATTTGCTGCTTGGTCAATATGAATCCTTCAAGATGAAGCCTGAAGAATCAATTGTTGACATGTATGACAGGTTTACTGACATAGTAAACGGTCTTGCATACCAAGGACAACCAGTTCCAGATGCAATGAAGGTCAACAAATTACTGAGAGGACTCACAATGAAGTGGGATAATATCAAAACATCTCTTCGTGAGACACAAACGATCAAGCCTCTATTAGTAAATGAGTTGATTAGAACTCTGCAATCATATGAGATTGAACATCGAAATTAAGAGAATCAATCCATAGGTAATAAGTCAATTGCATTAAAGACTAACATTGATTCTGATGCAGATTCTGAAAATGAAGACGTTGACGATGAAGAACTAGCTCTCTTCATAAAGAAGTATAAGAAGATGAAGATCAGAGGAAGAAACCTCAAAGGAAAGAAGCTGTTTGAGAAAAAGAAGTCTACCAATGATACAGAAAAATCAAACGATGTTATATGCTTTCACTGTAAGAAACGAGGACATATCAAGCCTAATTGTCCTCTTCTAAAAAAGAAGACCAAATTTGAGAAAGCAAAGAAGGCCTTAAAGGCAGAAACTTGGAGTGGCACAGAATGTGAAGACAATGACGATGATATCTGTCTTATGGCAAAATCAGATTCAGACTCAAATTCAGATTCTAATTCCAAAGTAGAAATCGAGGTAAAGTTTTCTGAAATGCCTGTTGAAGTATCGAATTACATTGACGATTTATGCCTTGAATTTAAAGCTGCTCTTAAAAGAATCTCTTCTCTGAAAGAGGAAAATTCATCACTGAGGCAACAGGATGTTTCTCAAAAAGAAAAAATCGATTTCCTTCAAAAGGAATTTCAACAAATCAAGAAAAGTCGAGATTTTCTTTCCAAAGAGAATGCTATTTTAAAAAGGGAAATTTTTGAAATTACTTCCAAGTTTTCAAAAGGGTCAGAAACTTTGAAACATATCCTTTCTATCCAAATTCCTTATTACAACAAATCTGAACTCGGATTTGTGAAGGAAAGTGATAGCTTGATTGATTTTTCAAAGGTCAAGGAGAGATTAAGACAAAGACCTCCTCGACAAGTTTATAAAAATCATTTCAAAAGGAACTTTGTAAAACCTATTGGCCAAAGTGTTCTCAAATGCTCAAAATGTGGAGATCCACAACATTTTGAGAATGAATGTCCTAAGGTCTGGAGACCTGTTCGAAGAAAATTTGTTAAGACAGCCTATACTAATCCTCAATGACCCAAACAAATTTGGGTACCAAAGAAAACTTGAGATGTTATAATTCTTGCAGGTTACCACGAAGAGAAAAAGGAAGTGGTACCTAGATAGTGGATGCTCAAGACATATGACAGGAGATCCAAACATATTCATTGATCTACAAAGTCTGAATGGTGGAAAAGTTTCCTTTGGAGGAAATACCAAAGAAAAAATTATTGGCAAAGGAACGGTTGAAATAGGAGGATTGACAATCAATGATGTCTCTTTGGTAAAAGGACTCAATTATAATCTGTTAAGCATAAGCCAACTATGTGATACGAGTTTCAGAATCAACTTTCAAGAAGATACATGCTCAGGAACAAGCAAAGATTCTTCTCAAACATTTACAGGAAAAAGACATGGCAACATTTATCTTCTAGATGTCAATCCAAGTTCCACTCACTGCTTAATTTCAATCAAAGAAGATGAAGATCTATGGCACAGGAGATTGGGACACATCAGTATGAAACAAATCTCAAAGATCTCAAATAAGAAACTGGTGCGAGGTTTGCCGAATTTAAAATACAAGAAAACAGAGTTATGCAATGCCTGCACTCTAGGAAAGCAAGTAAGAAACTCTTTTAAATCTATACACCATGTTTCTATTAATCGTGCCTTGCAGCTTCTTCATATGGATCTGTTTGGACCTACAAGAACACAAAGTTTCGGTGGTAAGAAGTATTGTCTTGTCATTGTTGATGACTTTACAAGATTTACTTGAGTGTTCTTTCTTGCTCATAAAAATGAAGCATTTTCGTATTTCTCAAAATTTGCAAAAAGAGTTCAAAATGAAAAGGGCTATACTATTTCCTGCATTAAAACTGATCATGGGGGAGAATTTGAAAATCAAAATTTTTCAGATTTTTGTGAGGAGAATGGTTTTCAACACAACTTTTCTACTCCATACACACCAGAACAAAATGGTGTTGTGGAAAGGAAAAATCGTTCCTTGCAAGAAATGGCAAGAACTATGTTAATTGAAAACAACATTCCTTCATATTTCTGAACAGATGCAGTTTTTACAGCATGTTATATCATAAACAGAGTTTTTCTCAGACCTATTCTTGAGAAAACCCCCTATGAACTCTACAAAGGTAGAAAGCCCAGCATTTCATATTTTCGAGTGTTTGGTTGTAAATGCTTTATTCTTAAGAATCCAAATGACCACACTGGCAAGTTTGATGAGAAAGCAAATGAAGAATTCTTACTTGGATATTCCACTACAAGTAAAGCATACAGAGTCTTCAACAAAAGGTCTCAGACTGTGGAAGAAACAATGAATGTCAAGTTTGAAGAAAATATTCAGACTTACAAAGATGAATCTGAATCATCTTCCTACAATCAAGAATTATCGGAAGCTCAATTTTCAGACACTGTCAAATGTACAGAAGGAGTAAAAAAAGATACAATCCAGACGTATCCAGAACCTTCAAAGTCTGATATTATTCAGAAGGAAAATTATGACAGAAACTGGAAACACAAATCCAGTTATCCAAAGAACCTTATAATTGGAGAAATAGAAGACGGTATCAAGACTCGATCTAAGTACAAGGAAAACATCAGCAACTTGACATTGATATCAGAAATAGAACCAAAAGAAGTTGATGAAGCATTATCAGATGAAAGCTGGATTGAAGCTATGCAGGAAGAACTTCAGCAGTTCAGAATCAATCAAGTATGGGAGCTTATGCCAAGACCTAAAGACCATCCAGTCATTGGAACAAAATAGGTATTCAGAAACAAGCTGAATGACAAAGGGAAAGTTACAAGAAATAAAGCTAGACTAGTAGCAAAAGGCTATTCTCAAGAAGAAGGCATAGATTATGATGAAACATATGCACCGGTTGCCAGGTTAGAAGCCATTCAGCTACTATTAGCTTATGCTTGTTTTCATAACTTTAAATTGTTTCAGATGGATGTAAAAAGTGCCTTCCTGAATGGATACATCAAAGAAGAAGTACACGTTGAACAATCACCTGGTTTCGAAGAACCAAAGAAGACTGACTATGTCTACAAACTCAAGAAGGCTCTTTATGGTTTGAAGCAAGCACCACGTGCTTGGTATGAACGACTAAGTAACTTCCTTCTCCAAAATGGTTTCACCAAAGGTAAGGTTGATACGACCCTATTCATCAAGAAAAAAGGTAAAGATTTTCTACTTGTTCAAATTTATGTTGATGATATAATCTTTGGATCCTCTAACGAATTGTTTTGCAATGAATTCTCTAAAAATATGCGGAACGAGTTTGAGATGAGTATGATGGGAGAATTAACATTTTTTCTTGGCCTACAAGTGAAACAGACCAAAAATGGTACATTCATTTGCCAGGAGAAGTATGCTAAGGATATTGTCAAGAAATTTGGGTTGCAAAATTGCAAGAAAACAGACATTCCCATGTCTTATTCATCCAAATTGGACAAAAATGAAAATGGTAAGAAGGTTGATCAGAAGGTATACAGAAGCATGATAGGCTTATTATTGTATCTTACTGCATCAAGACCTGACATACTTTTCAGTGTTTGCATGTGTGCAAGATTTCAATCAGATCCAAAGAACTCACATTTATCTGTTGTTAAGAGAATAATCAAGTATATTGGAACTTATCCAATGTTAGGTCTTTTGGTATTCCAAAGATTCAGACTTTACTCTTACTGGATATTCTGATGCTGACTTAGCTGGATGTAAAGTGGACAGGAAAAGTACAACATGTACATGTCAACTGCTTGGGAATAAGCTGGTATCATGGTACTCCAAGAAACAAAATACAGTTGCACTTTCCACAGCAGAAGCAAAATATGTAGCCTTGGGAAGTTGTTGCGCACAAATTCTGTGGATGAAGCAACAATTACAAGACTTTGGGATTGAAGAATCAAATGTTGCAATCAAATGTGACAACACAAGTACAATCAATCTGACAAAGAACCCCATTCTCCATTCTCGAGCTAAGCACATTGAAATCAAGCATCATTTTATTCGAGATCATGTTCAAAATGGTGATGTGAATATTCAATTCATTGATTTTAAAAATCAATTGGCTGATATATTCACAAATCCTCTTGACAAATCTTCGTTTGAATTCATTAGACATAAACCGTGCATTGTTTATCCCCTTTAGTGTATCATCTGTTAAACAGGAATTTTTCAGACTCAACTCTCAGTCTGAATGTCCTCTTCAGACTCTAAAGAAAGGTATGTCCATACTTCAAACTTTGGCGGGAATATTTTTGGCAAGATATTATTATTTTTGGAAACAAATCAGGTACGTATTCTAATTTATTTGTGCCTAACATATTTTCTGATTTTATCATATCTCCTTATGCTTATAAAGTATATTCTTGGGATTACTTTTTATTCATTCTAAAATTTTCTTTCTCTTCAAAACCCTTGCGATACTCTAAAACCTTTTCCTCTTTATAAACCTATTCGTCTTTTATCAAACCCTATCAGTTCATATTTCACTCTCCAAACCCTTCCGATACTCAGAGCCGCTCCTTCTCTCTCTCTTTTCTAAAGATCAAATCTTTCGGCCAAGAAGGTGCTCAAAATGCCTTTCAAGAGAAGATCTTCACGCATTCTCAACCAAGAATCAAAATCTACTGCACCAGCGGAGCATCTGGATATTTCCGATACAGATTCAGATCATCCCGAAGTTCCCTCCGAAGCGACACCACCGAGGCATTCATCTTCTCATAAATCTACTGGTAAAACTGACTTTCGTTTCCGGAGTATTAAGTTTGTATGGGAAATATATCAGAAGTTGAAACGGTGTAATGCTTCTGCAACGGTTCTCTGTGCGTGTTTGCGAGATAATAATCTCTTCTCATAAGAACATCTTGTCCAGACTTATACTCTGTTTTGTTCTAAAAATGAAACTGCTCCCACAAGCTCTGCTCCAAAAGCATCATCTTCCAAAAAGGGCAAAGAGAAAGTTGGAGAAACTTCCACTCCCTCTGAAAAAGAATTTACTCCCACAAGCCCTAAACCGGTCAGTATCTTAAAATATGTGGTTCCTGATGATGATGCACGACTTTTTGATACCTTTAAGATGAAGGTAGAAATCGCATCTGGCTTACCTGGCACAGGTGGATTATTCAGAAGTAATGAGCACAACATGTTCTATAAATTGTTGCTTGCTCGAGGAGTCATTAACCACAGGATAGTGGATTTTGGATATCTAGAGAAGGCAGGAATCTCAGTAGAACATCTGTTTCAAGAATTAGGAATTTATAAATTCTGTCTTCAGTCTGGTACTGTTTTTGCCGAATTAACCGCATATTTCTATTCCAATCTCTCCATTCTGTCACCAAATTGGATTCAATTTATTGTTGGTGATCAGAAGTTTGACCTACGAGTGACTAACTTGGCAAAAATAATTGGAGCAAGACATTCCAAGTTCATTCCTTTGGCAGTGGATGTTGAAGAGGCTTCGAAGGTTGCTTCCGAGAATCTCAACTTTGCTCCTAAGGGACATATTTCCTATTCTGACTTATCAAAATGGTCGGTGATCTTGCATAAAATCATTATCAACTGTTTAAAGCCCAAGGCAGCCTCTAAAACTGACCTTTCCAGATCCGAAATCAAGCTCATTTTGGCTATCTTAAAAGGTCAATCATTTTCTCTCCCTCATGTTATCATTTTTCATATGTACCGAACATTGCAGAAGGACAATGGACAATTACCCTATGGGGCTCTAATCTTTTGCATATTCATGTTCCTTAAAATATCTATTCCTGCTGATTTGCAAAAGAACCATATCCCCTGCATGTATGTTGGAGAAAAAATGGTCTCCAAAATGAAAAATTTTGAAGATATCGAGGGAAGAGTACAAGGACAAGAGGCTCAACAGTCAGAAGGAAAATCTATTGGAAAAACAAAAGCAAAGGAGCCAAAGAAAAAGTCTGGTACAGCCAGCAAGATGCATATCTCTCCTCCTCCACTCAAAGTGTATAGCAAAAAGAGAAAGTTTCTTCTGCATGATGAAAGCGATGATGAAGAAACAGAACACTTTGAAACATGACGCACTGCAGAAACAGTTCATGAAGATCCTATACCTTCTACAGACCAGGCACCTGTTCAGGGGAAGCATCCACCAGCATCAGCAGATGATCAATCAGTACCAAAAAATGTCCAGGAACAGTCTTCAGATACTGCAATTATTCTCTCCCTACTACTCGAGATCAAGGCCAAACAAACTACTCTTGAACAAGATCTGAAAAATCTTTATCACATTGTTGAGGAAAACTATCAGATTCAGAATATTCAGGCAGTTCAAGATAGAGCAGAACTTACAAAGGCCATTGATCTGTGCTCCACCAACTTGGACAAAGCAATGGGAGAATGCAATTCCAAGATTGAAGAAACTGTTTCGATTCTTGAAAATTTTCAACTCGTTCGCACTCCTAAAAAATAGCCTGTTTTTCTCTCCAAAACTATCTCTTTTTTTCTTGGTCTGTAATTTCAATTACATTTTAAACTGCTTGATTGCTTAATATCATTGATCTTTTTCTTTTTTTTTTGCTGATGACAAAAAGGGGGAGAAATTATATGCTGATACATTTTATGCAGATTTGATATACTAATATGTCGGATCATATGCAGGTTACATGCAAAGGAAGAGATAGACACAGATATCAAACGAGTTTGCTCTTTTCAAATTTAATCTGTGACTCAATGCGCTTAATATGCTTTCAAACTAATTCAATCTGTAGAAAAGTTTTGTTACCATCAAAAAGGAGGAGATTGTTGAGGAAAACTTCTATTAATTTTGAAGTTGACAAAACTGTCCTTGAATATCTTATTATGAAAGAACTTCAGACTCAAAGTTCAGACACAAAGTTCAGACGTTGAAATTGTTCAGACGCAGACGCTGAAATTTTGCAGACGTAGACGGAAAATTTCTTCAGACATAGAATACAGAACCTAACATAACAGCTAGTGATCTGGTATGGATTTCACAAAAGGAAATCTTTGATATCAATCTAAATCAAATTAATTGACAATCAAAGATTACGACAAGCATGCATTTACAACGGACAAAGCTCTACTTATGGAAACCAAGATTCTAATTGTATGGGCGACCAGAATCAGCGAGATTCAGATTTTATCAACCAACGGCTACTCAATCCATTTTATACAAATCTGTCCAAAGGTGAATATTGGAAGATGATTCTCTGAAGACTGTCCAACGGCTAGTTTGGAAGTGGAGAAGTATAAAAGGAGATCAATGAGAAGCAGAAGGTAGATAACGAAATCAAGAATCAACAAGTCCAAAGTCTGAGCATACTCCGATTCAATCTCTTGTCTTTCATGAGCTTAAAAGTGTAATCTTTTGATAGGTGTAGACAGTGTGTGCTTAGGTGTGAGATAGTGTGATCTATCGGCTTGGTATAAGTAGCACCAGCTTCGGGAAGAAGTGCTTGAGTTATAGCGGCACAACTTGTTGTAACTTCTCATTGATTTGATTAGTGAAATCCAGCCAGTAGGCTGTAGCGTGGGAGAGTGGATGTAGGCTTGCTATAAGCCGAACCACTATAAACTTGTGTGCAGATTTTTTTATCCTTATTCTATTACTTTGCACACTGCACATCAGGAGCACTGTCTTTATAAACTGTTTTGAATCTGAACAATATTCAGACTCAACTGATTTCCTTCATTTCCGCATAATCTGGTTAAAATTACTTATTCACCCCCCTCCTCTAGGTGATCCGTGCTAGCTACTTCATTTTGCTATCTTAGCATGAATGTTATGAAAACCCACATAGATTTTGTTTCATTTTTTGGTTATTTGATTTCCAAGTGGCCACTCTTCTTCTTGGGAAGGAAAAGATGGGAAAGTTCGATTCTCCACCTTCTCGGGGGCTAGGGGTGAGGATTTTTAATTTTAAATGTGAGTTTTGACTCACGCTCTGGAAAAAGGCAGATAAAAATCTGAAAATGAGTTAAGAGTTAGAGTAAGATAAGCCAAAAAAAGTTCGCCGTGTCGGTTACGTACGGGAAATAACCAGAGTTAAGTTTGTCTATGCAATTATTAACAAAAAAAAATAAGAATAAGAAGAAGAAGAAGCCACCGCAAGAATATTACTATTTACTTTAGCCTTCTCCTTACATGGCACCGTTGTCGATGTAGCTGTCGACAAACGGAACATCTTCCCCAAACCCAAGATACCCAAAGATTTTCTGCATTAAAGACAAAATAACAGTCATCAGAATGAGTCGTCATTGCCAATCGCTATATCGAAGCTTAAACTAGCCGACCAAATTTGGAGACAAGCTCCGGCCACCAAATCAACTAACCGGATCGAGCATATCTGCGACCATAGCCTCGTTACCATATGCTTGGCAGTCCTCAGCAAAGGGATTGTGGTTGTTCCGGTAGCAGAACTCCCCTCTGACCGGGACAACATTGCTGACGCAAGATTCATTCGCTTTTGCTCCGATGGTGCTGAGGGCTACAGGCAGACCCTGCTCAGAAGCAAGATGGGGAGTACTTAAACTAGGGCTTTGGATGTCATCTGTTGCAATCTGGCTATGCAATGGATTAGGGTGAGTAGTGGCAGCAGCTGCAACTTCATCCAAGATTTGCATATATGAAGGTGTTTGGGACATCTGCATGACGAGCGAGTTGTCACTTTGTTTACGAAGAAGAACTGCGTGTGTAGTATTCATTGGTGAGGGGAACCCAACGGATGGCGCAGGAGCATACGACGAGCATTGAGCCGATTCATTCACTTGCTGTTGGCGGCTGTAGTTCTGGAGAGGTGGGTTCGGTTGCTGCAGCAACGTAAGCGCTTGTGATTGGAGCCCCATTTGGTGCCTTGGGTGCGCGTTATCATCTGGGAACCTGACAGGATTGGGCATCCTCATGCTGCAACCTGCGTACTGCTGTCGACAGGCGATACACATAGCCTGTGATGGATATTGAGCAGAAGGAGAATATTTTTGTATACCGCCGCACCCTATTAATGAAGATGATAATGGAGTGGAATGAGTCAGATTGGCAAAGCCAGGGCCGTTAATGAGAGAAGAATGTGCCCTTTGATGCTCCAAGGCTTCACCTGTCTTCTTAAAGTTCGTGCGGTATTTCTGCACAATTAGCAAGCCTGATTTAGTAAGCATTTCTCACAGGAGTTCAAGGAATAAATACAGTCCGTTAAAGCATTTAAACGTTTTTTCCTAATTTGATCTCGATCTTGATCTTGATCTTTCTAAATGAGATTGAATTAGGGACACTTACCTGAAGGTGGCTGGAGACGTTTTGCCTAGTGAGATGAGGTACACCCGTCATTTTCCTCATAATTTGCAATATCTTCTTGGGTTTGGCATCTGCATTGCGTGTCATATAAGAACACATCAGTTAGGTCAACCATTATCTCACTCAGAAAGGAAACAAGTTCATGCACACATCAGGTACCATCGTTTCCAAGACTACTGACGGCCATGATAAACATCTGGTTGAGCTCAGGTGTCCATATCACGCGGGGTTTTTTTCCCCCGCTTTTGTTCTGGCCATGATCGGCTTCATCTTCGTTGCTCCTTTTCAAGCTTTTAGAATTCTCTTCCATATTCTCTACCTGAGTATAAGCATTGTTAGATGAAGATGTGGTTAAAGCATGCGGAATCTCCAATTCTTTAGTAGAATTGTTGCTCGACAATCGGTTGCTCCGAAGCACATGTTGCCATATAATCTTAAGAGTGTTGATTTGAATCGGCTTCGCCAGAAAATCGCAAGCCCCGCTCTTCACTCCTTTCACGACAGGGTCCTTGACGGCATCGCTTGAAAACACTGGCAAATTAAAAAAAAATGAACATATCACATTAATTCCATAAATTTATGAGTCTGGATTGAATTAATTGACATAGAAGAACTTACTGACTATAGGCAAGGCTATCTCCACGTGAGCGATCTCGGCGAGAAGCTGAAGTCCATCCATCCCAGGCATGTGAACATCTGTCAAGACAATATCAAACCCGCCCTTATTCTCTCGAATCATCGACAGCGCATCTTCTCCTCGCTAGCACTTGGTCACTGTAAAAACACATTATACATGAGAATGAGCTGTAAAATATATTTTTTATTATAATTAGCTAGAATCAAGGATTATAATTAGCTAGTTTAGAGGATATATTTTTTAAGATTCTTTCTTTTTTTTGTATATATATACACCTCCAGGTCATTATAAACTAACGAAGAAGACATACAGAAAAATGAGGAATGTTATTTTCTTCCTCGAAATATCTTTGTGTTAACACATACATTGTGCATAAGACGCAATCCAGTATCAAACTTCTCCTCTCGATATCATTTAAGCCGTCCACCTTCAGGCACAAGCATAAGGAATCCACTTGCAACTTCTCATCTATAATAAGGCTGGATGATGTTCAGAGATTGGTCATGGTTCTTGCCTGAAATCAAAATCTCCTTGATTTTGTATTAAAATATCTTCTAATCTTACCTTAGTCATCTCTGTCTCTTTCCTTCGTTTTATAAAATATAAGAGTGCATTAGAGGAAACAAGAGTCGGTTTCTAAGATTTTATCCGTATTGTTAGATGGGAATTTGAGTTCGTCTGTGCCTATGCTGGATTCAAAAATCTGGTTGCAATTTGAACATCAACCCGTGATCAAGAAAGTATGAAACTAATTCCTCGACTTCTTCGAGTACAAAAGTGAGAATTCTCTCTTCTGTAGTTCAGTCGCAATGGTTAATTGTACATACCGCCAGTAATACCGCAGCGATCGACTTAGAAAACAACATAACAACACACATTATTGCAGACACAAAGTGGAAGTAAGAAAAGAGAGAACACGACACAGTGCAGTGAAGTTACCTCGGTACGAACAATCCTGAAGCATCTTCTCGAGAAGGTGCAGACAGGTGACATTGTCGTCGACCACGAGAACCCTTAAACCCTTTGGGAATTGATCACCGTCCTCGCTCGAAACATTACTATTCTTATTGTGGGTCACCCCTGCCATCGCTCTGTGTTTCTTTCACGTCACTGTCTCTCTCTCTCTCTCTCTCTCGACTCTTCTACTTTGTGGTGATGAAAGGGACTCCGGACGAATGACGTTCTAGCAATTTTATTGGCCGCCAAAAAGAATCTTCGTGATATAATCTAGTTAGGAAGCACAATAAGAGCATTTAAAGTTCCATTGAAGATGAATGATTACAAAATGCATCAAATACATACACGCCTATAGGACTTGATTACGCTAATGTTACTATTAGCACTCTTTTGGTACCACTAACTTAGAAAGTTGTTTATCTAAGTGATCATTCACTCTTTTTACCAATTATGATCCCAAAAGCCTTGATGTTGCTAAGTAATCATGCAATGTTTTTGTGTTTATTACGATTCTATCATGTGGCCTACTCATTCAACTAGGCTAAAAGAACGTGATCAAAAAAACAAGAAAAAAAAAGCACGCATATCAAGGACGATAATGAAAACTGGTAAGTAAGGTGCGGAAAGTAAACCCAATATGATGTCGGACAAAAAATATCACATGGCCTTGTTATTAAACCCTATGACAATAACCCCGTGAGTTATGCAAGAAAACAAAAACGGGCAGTTAATCTAGACCGAGGAATGCAAGCACCCTAAACAGAACGACGGTAGTAAACATTAAACTAAATATAATGAGAAATCAAAATCATTCCTAAAATACCATACTACCGAAGTGCAATAAACATTTTTTACCAATCCTTTTTCACAAGAGAGATAACGTGGACTAACACAAGTACTAAATTAAACACGCCAAAGGAATCATAACCCAACAATGATAATGAAAGTTTACAGACGATATGACATGAACATGCAAGATCGACTTAAGGATACCGGCAATAATGTTGTAGAACCGCCCCGGAGCCACCCGGACCTCTTGAAATGGCCAAATAAGACCTCAAGGCTTACTGTCCAGCCCTCGAAGCTTGCTGTACAGTGAGCATTTAGTGACCATTTGCCTGTTAAATGACCTCGAGCGAACTCGAGAACGTCTCGACACGACAACGAGCCCTTGGGAACAACCACCCTAAGACACCTCGAAACGTCTGTTCGCCCCGAAAGGGCACCGAGACCTCGCTGTCCATAGACTGGGCAGGAACGTCTAGCACTCGCGCACGGCGGGAGCGACCTACGCACAACATGCTAAGACGGGCATGAATTGACGGGAAATCAACGGCGGAACCAACACATTCAGACACGGCATGCTTGGTACAGCTCGCAACGCACACCCGCGGCTCACAAAATACTCACGGTCATGCACATACTTTCACGCGGAACACGCACGCACCCGCCAGCTTATACTTTATGCACATGCGGATTCACACTCCATACACTCGTTGAACATACACTCTCGAGCGTCAGATTCACTTCAATGCATTACACGAGCTCGATCACCGGCAACAATTGTGTGGTCTTTTTTAACAGAACTAGTTGACGTGGCGAAGCAAAAGTCATGCATGGATCCACTTGTTCTTGGAGTTTTCATCTGCTCAGAATATGGAGCGCCGTTCAGCAATTTGAAACTCGGCGGTGGCTGGGAAGTGAACAAACAGCAGCGTACGTCGTGGATAACGGCTGGCCACGACGGTAAGAGATGCTGGGGCTGCAACCTCACCGGGAACTCGCCTGGGTGACTGCCGGGCTTCGCCGGAGAACCCGCAATCTCGTGACAGCATGAAGACTTGGGCGTCGGAACTCAACAGCAGCCATGGGAGAGAGAAAACTTCTCTGCCCCTCCTCCTCCTTGTCTCCTCCTCTATCCCCTCCTCTACCCCACCCTCTTGTTTACGTGTGATGTAACAGCCGTACATATATGGAGACGGAGGTGAGCAAGTCATAATTGGATGCGAGAGCGAAGTCCTCTTGGCCCACAGCTTCCCTCTGTTGAGGGCATTCACGTTTCCTTTTCTTTGGCTCATTCTTCTCTTTCATTTTTCCTTCGTGTGGCCTGTCTCCCTTTCGTCTTCCACCGCTTGTGTCTACTATTTGTTTCTTTTTTAATGCCACCAAATATCTCTCTCCCGTGTTTTCGTGAATGTGTCTGAGAATTGTGCTTTCCAGAGATTCCTTCTTCTTTATTGACGTCGGAATCCTCGTCTTGCTCAGCACACGGCGTTTTGACGCTTTTTTCTTTTCTCTATTACACTCGGCCGAATATGTGTGCCCAGAATATCGTCATTTCGTGGCCGCATCGTATCTCAATTGGTTTATAAAATCATGCAAACCTCCCTTATTAACATGTGAATCGCGGCCATCAACTAGTTTGGCCAAATTTTCAATTTATACTTAGTCCAGTCGATTCAATTAATCTTAGAACGTCTCGCATCAGTCCATCCACCGTCAGTCGGGCAAATATGCAGACCATGTGGGTTTCAATAATGCATGAAAAATTGCAGTGCAATTGCTGGTTGTTTGGCTAGAGATCGGGATCGATCCCTAATTTTCTTATGCAATGAATAAATAAATGGGTCACGCACCAAAATTTAGGTGTCAAGAACTATTTGATGCAAAGTCAAATTCTATTTTATTGCGATAATACCACAACTGGACTGACCACACAAGCTAAATAGCAACTGATGAAGAAGAAAAGTTTCAAACTTTCCTCCAAGGAACGCTGCAAAAAATCAGATTCATATTCTAATTCTTGAGGAAGGACCCTCGCATTTCTCATTAACGTGACACTTCAACAATCCGTATACTGAATTCGTAAGTGAATGTTTGATCGATTTTGTAATTCGAATAGTTTCTGTTGTTCTTAATTGCTCGTTGCTATTTCTGTTTTTTTGTACTTTTCTTTTCCTGCTTGACTAAGAAGCGTGTTTGCATTCGGTGAAAGCACGAGACAGATTGCTTATTTGCACATACATTTCACAATCAAACACCATAACGTGAATTTTGGATAAGCGCATTGTTGGAAGAATTATCAGGTGCGTAAATTTTAATTGTGAAATTTTGTTTTGTTTAATGTCTGCTTGCCTTTGTATTATTGATATAACTGATATAATGGAAAGGGAATAAAAGAAAGAACTTCGTCTGTCGGACTGACTTGTTAGCATGCGTTGGTTTTAAAGAAGGAAGGAAGAACACAGGAACGGGACCACCATGTTAGTATACCGTGGTTTTGTTGAGGGGAGAAACAATGAAGTCGAAAAAGAAGGAAACTGGCATTGGAAGGAAATATAATACACGTAGGGACAAAGAGTTTGTAGAACATTTGGCTGCAATTACAGCTTTTCAATCACCTGTTTCACTAATTTAGTTTGTAAATGTTTTGGCGTGAACTAAAGAGTAAAGACCTCTGCTTTTAAAGCGGCTACAGTAGCTTTAGACTTACCAATCGTTGTCTCCTCAGTGTCATCCGGTCATACGGGTTGAGCAAAACTTAGCTATAGTTCATGTTTGTTTCTTGGCTGGGTGGAAAAGTTCTAAGTAATGTTAATCTTTCCTGCTCAAATGAATGGATCAAAATTTTGGGAACTTCAGACCGATCTTTGCTATCACTTAGCTTAAAGCGGCGGTAAATCGGTAGTCATGCCAGACGTGCAAGCTCTCTAGAATGAGTTCCTCTTCAAGCTTAAAAAATGGTGAGATCCTATCGAACTTAGTTCCTTTAGCATGCTTGAAGTTGAGAAAGTAAATTCATGTTCTCTATGCGGTGGCAGCAAGATTGAGGGCTCACAAGCAACGGCAAGACAGACAGCTGTACTCCTTCAATCGGTTATTTCTCAGCAGCGAATTCCACATACCAAACTGTCTGTCATTGCTTGATATCAGCTTGCCATATGAAATTGGATAATATGTCACTATGCCTTACTTCTTCTATTATACATTTCCGGTGTTTAACAGTAACACACTCTTCTTTTGCTTCAAAATAGCCACTGTTTTCGTGTCCTAGTTTCTCAATTTCAACTTGCCGGTGTCAGATAAAGGCTAGAGATGATACCGTGCCTTTAATTACTGTAACAGGGCACCCATAGTGCACTATTTTCTTTTGTTCACACTGGCAAGAGAATAAAGCGGCACTATGCACAAGCTCTATCCATTCATTGGAAAATTTTCCTTCTTAAAAGTAGGAATGATGGATATTCCTGTTGTCAATGACATACTAGATAGTGGCCATCCAATCATCTCCTTCTAAAGTTTTTGGATAGTTTTATGTCTTTATAGACTTTATAATAATGCTATCCTATAATAGAATGATTACTATTGACTTTTTATAGTTATGCTCAAATAATTGTGGATCAAATGTTTTTTTGGAAAGAACAGTAATGATGGTTCACGTTTAAGCATTTCTTTACGGATATTGTGGGTTCTTTGGTATATGAATTGACAAGGTTGTACTTATGAACGCAGAGCTTGCTGTCGGCAATATTGTCAGGCGTATTTTACATATTATTGGGGAGGAGGATCTTTCTCTCACGACAGCTGCTATGGCTGGGTTGAATTTATCAGCTGTAATTGACGATGAAGATGAAATAAACCAAGATGATCATCCTGTGTTGTCTGCTGCTGCAGTAGCTGCTGCTTCGAGAAACACTTTGCGTCCCATTCCTTGTAAACCCTTCTCGTGGATCTGCCTGACTCGGCAGCTGTTCCTCATAACTCTTCATCAGGGGGTGATTCTGAAGGGAAAAGCAAATGTGAGCTTCCTTTATCTTTTAATGTTCTGTTTGTAGATGTACGCTAGCAATCCAAAAGATAGCTCGTGTTGTGATAAAGTATAGAGTCCTATCTAGTAGCAATTTTCCATTCATGGCATGTGGAGATTTCTTTTCTGTTTGCAAAATCACATTCCAACATGACAAATCAATTTTGTAGTATTATGTTAAGCATATGTAAGCAGAAATAAGATGGAAGTAGCATTTTCTTGTGTAAATTTTAGTGACTCGCTAGTTTACGGCAGACAACTCTTTTCCATCACAGCTGCAGACAAAAGTTCAAGAAGCCTGAAGCTTAAGCATGATGTTACTGAAGCAGCGAATGAACTTATCGAAGTTATTGACACTTGCCATGAACAGATTTCTGAGCAAGCAGTGGAGCATATTCATTGAAAGTACTTCTTTTGCCTGGTCGACCTTTGCTGGTTCCCCTGTTATTGCTTTGCATTTGGGATTAATGGTCATTTGTCATTTTTCCCTTAATTGAGTATTATGGAACTTGAGATGGGTGTCTCTACTGTTGATTTGGTTTCTTCATTTTTTTCACTTGTTTTCATTTAATAAACTCCTTGACAATTTATGTAATTAACCTCACATGAGATAAGAAGAACAAGGTGATATTATTGTTCTTTTCTCCATCCATAAATCTTTTAACTTGTCTTATAATCTGCAGTTTCCATGATAACTTTTGTGGCATAAGTTTGTTACTTCCATATCCCAAGTTTTGGCATATTTTGGTATGATGTGCAAAATGAGAAATTTTGTGCTTGCATATTTTCAATTTTGGAAACCGTGTAAGTAATTTTTTTTTAACAAGTGAAAGCTGCTTTATTTACTCTTTTTTGGTATTGGAGGTCAAGCATCATTTGCTGGCAAATTCAGACGGAGTTAAGCATATTTAGGACTTCCTTATCGTACCATAGCGTATGGGTTTCTTTTAGATGAATCCATGTGGTTTTTCTCATAATGTGCATGGATTCTCCTCTACCTTGTTGGGTGGGGTCACATGTCCAGATGATTGATTTTTGTATTGGTAAAAACTTAACCTCTGTCCTGTCTGATGGAGCCATCGCCCTCAAACCAATAGTGCAATACTGAGACACTGGTTATCGGACGATGAACTAGGGTATATTGGGACACAGAAATATGCATGTGAACAGATGCATTGGCAGAGTCCAGGATTTGAGGCAGCCCTTCCCTAGGAGCTAGGCCTGGATTCAGGTGTCATCATCCCTTTCTCCCCTCGAGCAAACCAATATGTCCATCCATATGTACTTGGGTTTGTTTCGCGTGTGGTGAGCATGATCTGTCTTGCTTTGAAATCTCAATGAGTTATTTGTGCATTATTGACTTATCCGGTTGCTCTTCCGATTGATATATTGATACTTCATAATGATACTGGTTGCAACATTCTCTATTGCTCAATTTGTTTCAAAAATGTCTGAGTAGGATTTCCAGTTTCGCCGATCGTTATTCACTGATTATATTAATAGGCAACAATGTTCTGTGTTTTTAGTGAGGTAATATTAACTTTAGGAAGCTCAAGAACAGTACTAGAATTTCTCCGCGCAGCAAAGGAGAAGAAAAGACCATTCCGAGTGTTTGTTGCTGAGGGATCTCCAAGGTGAGTTAACCATGGGTCTTCGGTCAGTGTAGTATGTTTTCATCTTCTGCTGTGCTGTTTTAATCATGTGGTCCTGATTATGTATCGAATGTACACCGATATAGAGGACTGAATGCACTGAATATCTGGATAATGCATTGCAGCCATTTGCTTCAAGGGTGCAAATGTTTGGCAGAATCTCTAGGATCACCTGAAGCTGCTTACAATCATCTAATTTGAGGACCATCAACTCCTCAAACTTGCTAATGCATGCAGGAAGACTAGCAAAGTTATTTCCTGAGAGATGCAAAATATTTAAGAAGAGAAGCAAGTAAGACTCTGAAGGAATTCAGCTTCTGACAGATTGCAGCCACTAAGCTTCAAGGATACCAGATTTGGAAATCCACGTCTACCATTACGGGGATTGGAGCTCTCACTGTTCTCTGGAAACAAGCCAAACATTGAACAATTTTCAAGAAAAAGGTGCTCTAGACTTTGCATCTCGTAAATGCTACTAGGAAGACTGATAAGACTTTTGCACGAATTCAAAAGCAAAACCTTAACAACGATTAGGTTTTCAATTGACGTAGCAAGTTTTTTTATAGAAATCTGAGATAAATAATGTTTTGTTAAGCTCTCCATCTCCTCAATATCTGGAAACTTATCAAGCTTAGAGCAGCTAGTTACATCAACTTACAGTGGCTGAAACTCAGGAACTTCAAATTCTAAAATGCTGCAAATTAAAAGCAACAGCTGAATAAGATTTGGATCAATTTCACTTTGTTAGCGGCACCAAAAATGAAAGCCATTAACAAAGCATGTATCTTGTACCTTCAAGTTCCCTCCTAATTCTTTAATCAGGCTGTTGTGCACATAAAACCAAACAAGTTTCTTTGGACCAGCACTAAACTTCAGGGTCGATGAAGGATATTAAGACCATTCAAGTCACCTCAAATCATTAGGAAGACATATGGGACCTCTGCTGATTTGTGCATTCAAAACTATGAGCAATCTCAGTCTCCTCATATGTGTGAAAGCACTGGGACTAATTTTTAGCTCTTCTTGTGTTGGCAAGTCCAGCACTATGCCTTTAGCAGCATTGGTTCCCTATCAAGGAAAATTAAATAACCATTATTAACCAACCCCAATTAGGTAATAGCGTGTAAAGTAGAGAAGACAAGATTATCAATGGTTTTATGAGAAGCTCTCACCATATCCTCCGACAATACTTCAAAAACATCATTGTAGCACCATAAGCTACTCCGTTTCCCAAGGTCATATGGATACTCTTGTTTAACGTTATCCTGACCCATCAGTTGAATCAAGTCATGCATTTGTACCATTCTCTGATGCTCAATGGTTATTAAAGATCTCTCTATTAGAGTTTGAACCCCAATTAATGTCTTTAAACCACAACTATCAAGAATTCTGGTCACATAATCACTATCCCTCTCCTTAAAGAAGAAAGCAATGTCAAGGAAATTGTCCCTCTCGTTGTCCTCCAGGGCATCAAAAATTATCTTCACAACACTGTTTATATCTTTATTAGGACTTTCAGCAAGTTTACCCAACGTACTCTCCCATTTCGCTCTACTTCTACCACATAAAAACGGATCCAACACCACAATCGCTAAGGGAAGGCCATTAGCATAGCCAAAAATATTTTCTATGAGATCCCTGCTTATGTCTTTTATCTGGTTTCTTGGGAAAGCATATGAACTGAGAGGTTCAAAAGCTTCACCTTGGTCTAATGCTTTAACTTCATTTGCCAGATCTATCCCCTGAGAAGTTAGTACATGTTTATCTCTCGTCGTAATGATGATCCTGCTCCCTTTTGCCAAACCATTCACATTCTCTAGCTAATGCATTTACCTGGTCCCCATGATCCACATCATCAAGCACAAGCAGAATCTTCTTGCAGTAAAGTCCATCTCGTATCTGATTAACACCTCCATCCACATTGAAGACCGCTAAGTTTTCTTTCCACAATATATAGGATAAGAGTGCTTTTTTGCAAATGAACTAGGCCATCAGGTTTACTGGAAGTTTCTCTAACATTTCCAAGAAAGCTACACCCACCAAACTGACTTGGGATGCTGTTATAGACATCTTTAGCGATAGTGTTCTTCCGAAAACCTCCAGTTCCCCATATTCCTATCATCCGAGCGTCATCCAAGCTCATACGTAACAACGATTCTACTTTCTCTACCAGGCAACCTACACCGACAGGATACTTGGCAACGCTCAAGGGTACTCGTCCTACTATAGTCGAGATCTCTTTGACGATGCTCTCAATGAACTTGGTCTCATCTCTGCGAAAATAAAGCAGCAAAGGAAGCGCGAATAAATGGAAATATACGATCCATTGAACTAACTTAAACTAACACGAAGTAAACAATCACTCTGTAACATTCCAAAACTTTACTCTAATGCACTAATCAATGCCATCATGTCTCAATAAAATTAGAGAATTCCATATCCTTTTACATGGTCGAATAGGAATAATGTGTTGGTAGTTTGTTTGCAAAACAAACAACAAAGTGCCTTGTCCTACATCGAAAGGATGTGAGTGCGTATGTGGACGAGATTTGGCACTAATCAACGATCATTATTTTTTATTTATCAAATTTTGAATTTATTATTATAAAATAAATGATTTGTCCTATTGAAACAATGAGACTGTTCGCAATAGAGTAGCGGTTATTTTTTAATAATTTAATTTTGAATATTTATTTTCTGCCTAACAGTAATTAGGCTCTCTTACAACCTTTGGAAGGTCATGTTTGTTTGAAAGGTTGTGTTTGTTCAACGTATAAATATTTCAACTTTTTTGTTCATTATTAAGAACAACCATTTTCCATTTCTTCCTAGAGATGTACAGCCATCTTTTTCAATTGTTTCCCTTGAGAAATCCTGGAGAAATACAAGAATTGCTATCTAGTATTCTCATTCGAGATTTTGTTGTATCCCAGAGGATTTTTGCCAGTAACTATTAACAACGTTATGGGGCAAATAATTTCTTAAAGAAAGTGATATCACGCCTCAAAGTCTGACTTCATTATTTTTCCATATTTACCTTGAAATTTTTCCCAACATAATGTGATTATGCATACCCTATTCCATTGATATTTTCCATGTGAATTTCCTTATTTGATTTTTCATGTGTTATCGTATTTTTCAAGAACATTTGGACTTGTTTCTTATTTGAAGCTGTGTCCGAGATTCTTTTCATCATGTTGCCGCGTGAGCTTATTTATACACTTGACCTTGAGTAGATTGGATTGTTGAAATCATTTGATCTCCCTTAAGCCTTATTATGATGTTATGACAAAAAGGGGATATTGAATTTGACTAAGGAGCATTCTTGCAGGGGGAGATTATGATTTAAATTGCATCATGGACTTGCGTTTCATCAAGAAAGTTTTTTACTTTAGTTTTCCTCGTTAATATGTTTAAGGGGACTTTCTTTATTGGGAGATTATGTTTGATAAATTTGATGTGGTTTTGACATCATAAAAAAAGGGGAAGATCGCTGACCCTAATATAATTCTGATGATTACAACATCATTCAAATATGTTATGATTAATTGGAATAATGTCCGTTGAATTTATGTATTTTTTGCATAATTTCGAAGGCTAAAAGAGACCATCCCTGCCTTTAAAAATGGGGCCGAGCACCCGGCTAGCCGGATATGCAGCCAATTTACCTCCAAACTCCACACTCCTAATGCTGCGTTTGATAGAGCGGATATAACTTTGAATAAGATAAAAATTTATCCTATCTGGTGTTTGGGAGAACACGGGATTGGGATATGTCCAGATATGATCAGGATATAAGCAGGATAAAAAAATCTCACATAGGGGGTAGGATAAAGCCGGATAGGATATCTAATATGAAAAAATTGAGAAAACAAAAAAAAAAAAAAAAAAAAAGGGAGAAAAATCCCTTGGACTCCTTCATTGTTCACTGCTCAACGTCATCCCTGCCAGGATTGCACTTCTCAATCGATCTTTTCTTCTCGCCGTCGGCTCGCCACCACTGCCCTCAAGAGGAATTTTTTTGAAGAATCTCCGGCGGAGGTGTTCATCCTCTTCTTCGCTTTCGGCACACAAGGGTCGAGGAGATGGCTCTCTCTCCTCTCTGCTTGAAGCCAACAAACACTCTCTGATCGATCGATTGACCAGAGCAACTCAATGAGTCCGATTTGTGAAGGCGGCTCCGGAGAACCTGAGCATGGATCAATACGCGTACCTAGCGAAGCGGCCGCCGTGCTCGCCGTTGAGGAGTGGAACCTCTGTGGCCTACAAGAACTTAATCGACTCGCTCAGAGCGGCATAGCGGCACAGCGCATCGTCTCCTCCCTCGAGCAGAGGGAAGCTCACTTACGTTTGGGGAACATCAAAAACAGAAAGCCAAAAAAGAAAAAGCTCATTTTAGATTTCTCTTCTCACATCCGGCATTGATCCTCCGCCGCTGCGCCTCTTCCTATGGATTCCACTACAGCAAAACCGGGCTTCTCCTGTTAAACGTACAACATATTTTGTCTTCTAACTTTACTCTGGTTTGTATTAGGCAAGTGAGATTTTCAAAAATCTTCAAAGATTTTTATCCTCTCTTGAATTGCACCAAACATGTAATAGGATTTTCTACAATCCGGAGGATATTTGGAGGATTCATAATCCGACCTTATCCTATTCTATCTGAATCCAAATCCAAACGACCAAACACAGCCTTATAGTTTTAAATTTGGATTTGTCTTCCCAATCCAACAAGTCTCCAGGCCATTTTTAGCCGGACACCCGGAAGTCTCAATGGAAGAATTTCTAGCCATTTGATGTATTAGTAACGACTAGCTTGGTTTTTTTTTTTTCTCATTTTTTCGGTAATTATGTGCACTACCAATACTCGCGATATCACTCTAGTATTCACTTCGTTGTCAAATTCGTAAGAGATAAATCTTTTGTTTCTTCAGAAAGAGTGCACCCTATTTGTAAAGAAGTGTTGGCTCCACTGTATACTGACTTTTGTATAAGGCTTCAAGTGTAGTAGATTGAGCATAACTTTCGAACGGTCTCAGCGAGTGGAGTAGGCATCGGTTTGGACCGAGCCACTATATATTGCCCGAGCATTCCTCCCTCCCTACTCATTTTATTAACATATCTTACGTGTTTCACAAAATACCAAACTTATATTTGTGAGTAAATACTCGGTATTGTGTTGCATATTCTGCATATTTGGGCCAAAAGATTGTACATCCCATCAATGAAATTCTCATTTTTAACAACTTTTTGATTTTCTAAATCATTAGCCCCGTAAAAAAGTTCATCGAATGAATCAAGCGACTTACCGATTGAGCCATTTTTAAGGCGTTGAGCAAGCAAGCGGATATACATTTTCATATACGCTTTCACATACTCTATCATGTTATCCTCACCACCGGGATTGGGCAGTGTCAGAAAGATGTTGACCCAAATCGACGCGCGTCAAGACGATCGAATTTCAGACAATTGGAGACCGATCGAAAGCTTCACCCTCTTTAACGTTCTCCAAAAGAGGATTCTCCATGTGTGTGTCCACCTCGCTTGAAGTTCTATTTTGCGGGCAATTACTTGATCCATGATGTTTTGCCTCGACGCCCTCCATAATACTTCAACTGCTCGTCAACTTCTTTGCAAATAACTTCTTGCATTTCACGTCTTCCGCTTGTCATAATGTGAAACCATCTTCATTATTCTGCATTTGCAAAGTCATAACATGATTGAATGGACAAGCTTAAAAATACTTTTGGAAGAAAAAAAACATGTGTAAGTTGGGTACTAACGCAAGTATATTCGGTCATTCTTTCAACATAGTGTTTTGGATATAGGAAATGTAAGAAATATCAAGAAATAATTCTAAGTTTATAAATGCAATATAGAAGTCCCTCAGAGAATTTTATCTATCTTTCCCAACAACTATAAAGGTTCAGTATTTTGCAGCCCCATCAGGCTTTCCTGTGCACTGGTTGGGCCAATTTTCTCCTTGATCCGTTTGACTTGGGCCAATATCCTAAGGCGCAATATCCTCCATAGCCCTTGATGCTAGACTGTTTTTCATGAACCAAAGCTGGTTCTGGTGGCTTCTCCTGTAAATCTGCGTCTCTTGAAAGCTCTTCCTTTGAATTTGTTTGATAACTGAGCATGACAAACCTCGTAGAAAGCTGGATCGAGTTGAGTCGCTGATTATCTTGAATCACAGTCTTTAGATCATCCTCCAATTGCTTGCACAGTCTTCGGTATACCCACTTTGCCAAAACTCATCCCCTTAGTCTAAGTCTAAATTGGAAATGATTCGAATCATCTTGACCAAAGTCGACTTTTCTGCGCAGCTATCTTGGTCCGGAACATGCAAGCCGCATGTAATCAGAATGCACTTGATCATATGGTGTATATAGGGCACTCTCTCCCCTTCTTGCCACTCATTTGTAATAGGATCCGGACAGTCGCAACCTCTTTTCCTCCTCTGGTCCGAGAATGCGAAACAGAATCCTAGTCCTAGGAACTTGTCATCCATGCAATGTAAAGTCGTGATATGGAGTTTTCCTCAACATGAAGCAACCACTCCGGCATCTCTCCTCCAGGAAAAAAGACATAGTCTATCTGAACATTACATGAACTACTTCTATGCCCAAAATATAGTTGCTTGTACTATGTTTTGGCAAACCAAACATTGAAGAATCACATCGGAGCCAAAGTTATGCTCTTGTTGCGTGTCCCATTATGGTGATCTTATGTCGTCATGAGTTTAAAAACGGATGAAATTCGTGCCATTTTTACTGGCTATTGATGGATCATTGAACGACTTGTCGCAGTTGTATAGTTTAGCTACTGACTACATAAATATATTTGGTTATCTAACATTTCAGAAAAGTTACTACTTGTGATTGCTACCAACTTTTGATATACTAGTACGTATTTCATTATATTAAATTTATTAGCCATAACAACTAATTACTAATTCAATTAAAGTTCAGACTTTTGTAAGTTCAGAATTACCGACTACTCGGAGAAATTATTAGTTTCTGAAACGTTTAGGCTTACTTTTAAACATGGAAAGTAAATATTGACTTTTAAAATTACAAACTCGGAATGGATTTAAAATTATCTTTTCCTAAAGAGAAATTTAATAATCAAACCGAGAAATTGCTAGCTATTGTGAAAGGTACATACTTCCTTTTTTCTCTAGACAAACCTTAACAATGAAATGAGAAGTCACTTCATGTAATTACATATTTGCCAGTTGAAGGTTCCTAATTACTAATAAGATGGAAATATACCACTTACTAATTTTATGAAAAAAAAAATACTTATTAGGGTAAAAGTCACTAAACTTACAGAAAAATTACTGCTTTTGAAGATAAAGGAAGTGAGCTAACCTCCATGGGCCCGTGTATTGATGATCTCCCTGCGTTGTTTGAATCTTAAAGGGTCATTTTTGCCGCGTCTAACTAATGGTCTTCCCATTCTAAGTAGCCAAAAATGAGATTGTTGCTGACCACCGCCGACCCTACCATTTTTTCGTTAAGCAACATCTTCCTCAACTTGCATATATCTCTGTTTACTCTCCTCCTCTTCCGATACCCCATTTTTGTTACTGTAGCGCCCCCATCTTTGCCACTAGATTCCGACCGGGGGGAGAGCAATCCGATCTTTCTCCGGCTGACGCTAGCAACAAACAACATGCTCGCTTGCTTTTCCGATATAGAGATTTACTCTTATTGCGAAGAAGTTACCGAGTGCAGCTACTTTGTATATTGACGCTTGCTATTTCGATATTTAAAAGTTACTAATGAGACGAGGAGAGTTTTTAATTACTGGATTGTTAAAATTCACTCGATGTCTTGAGAAATTACTAATAAAATGGAGATGTTACTCGTTGCTAATAGAACCATACATGCTTTTTTAGTATAAGAAGTAGCTAACAAGGATATGAAAAGTTGCTGTAATTACATTAGTATATCGGTACCAACTAAATTAGATGAAAACTTACTCACCAAGTAGAGAAGTTAGGTGACAATAATAGCATATACTCATGCACTTCAAGCTTTCATGATCACGATGATACAATCTCATACTTATCATTTCACCTGAATAAAAGTTCAATGTCAAAAACCTCTATTGCTCAATGCGATTGGATCACGTATCACCCTCAAACCCGACATTGGGTCGATCGATCAGGCCTTGATTGGCTCCGAGTTTCACCCTGATTCCCGGACTCTAAAATCCGGTCGTTTCTCCACTTCTTCCACAAATCAAACTCAGTTCGCATCAAACTTTAGACGGATCGGGTCAAATGTCCGACGACGCGACTCGCTTCCCTAACGATGTATGCCTCTCGAACCAACCATTGGATCGATCGGGCCTTGATTCGGTTCGAGTTTCACTCGAATTCGGGCCCTCAAATCGGGTAGTTGCTTCACTTCGTGAACGGATTGAATCCATGCGCGTCGAGTTCTAGACCGACACGGGTCCAATTGCTAACGATGCCCGGAATCACACTATTCTTAACGACCTCGATGCCCGCACAGCGCTGTTGAACGTCGAACTCTTGCTAAGGGAGCAGCGTAAAATACTGCAAAAGACGGTAGGCCCGGAAAAGGTGTGCAGTTGCTCTGTCGTACGCAGACCTTTCTCCTGTGTTTTTTTCTTCTTTTTTTTTATGTCTTTCTCTTTCTTTAAAAGGACATGCATTCAATTATTTATACGTATGCTGTCTGTATTTCTCGTACGTACCAACACGCTTGGCCTAAACCACCACAAACGCCTCTCTCTTTCGCTCAGTCGACCTCGACCCCGGCCACTTCGGACCTCGAGGTCGCACCTCTAATTTGAGGCGTCGAAGGGTCGTGCAACCCTCGACTCGGGGTCTTAATCTCCATCAAAGGTCTACTTGAGAGAGAAATAAATGGGGATAGAGATGGAGTCGAACATAGATCGTGGTGGGGTCAAGCGGCAAGTGTGGAGACCAACGGCCAAGACGGCGACGATGGAGATGGCGATAGCGGCGAACGGTAGGGACAATGCATAGATGCGGACCAAGTAAGGTGGAGGAGGAAAACTAGAAAAGGAAACAAAAAGAACAGAAAATGGATTTCCCTTTTGTGAATCCAACACCGAACCGGCATAACTTTTGTTGACTAAGGGCTCGTTTGATAACGTGCCAAATAGTGAAAATTTCTGTTCTTTTGTTCCCAGAAATAGTTTGAAAACAAAAATGCATTTGGTAAATTTTTTATTCCTTGACACATTTTTGTAAAAATTTATTTCCAGAAACAGTTTTGGAAGAGAAACAAGAAGTAAAAAAAATTGCTTCTTATTTCTCAACACAATTTTGAGAATAAGTTCTTTTTCTTTTTTTCTTTGTGTTGTTCTTTTCTAGGCTGTGGCTGGTTGCCGGCGGCCATGAAAAAAAGATATTATTAATAAAAAAATATTTTATTGGCCATGGCCAGCGATATGACAAAAAAAAGGAAAAAAATATTTTAATAAAAAAAATATTTTACCAGCCATGACCGGCGACCAGGCCATGGCCAAAAAAAAGAAAAAAAATATTTTAATAAAAAATATTATTAATAAAAAATGTTTTAAAAAAATATTTTACCGGTCATGGCCTGCAATTAGGCCATGGCAAAAAAAAGAAAAAAATATTATTAATAAAAAATGTTAATAAAAAAATATTTTACCGACCATAGCCAGTAACCAGGCCATAGAAAAAAAGGAAAAAAATATTTTAATAAAAAATATTTTACTGGCCATGGCCGGCGACCGGGCCGTTGGAAAAAAAAGGAAAAAAAATATTTTAATAAAAAAATATTTTACCGATCATGGCTGGCAACAAGGCCATTATGAACAAAAATTTTCAATAAAAAATATTATTAATAAAAAAATATTTTATCGACCATGGCCAGCGACCAGACCATAGAAAAAAATAAAAATATATTTTCAATAAAAATATTTTTTATTAAAATATTTTAATTACAAAATATTATTAATAAAAAAAATATTTTACCAGCCATGGCCAAAAAAAAGAAAAAAATATTATTAATAAAAAAAATTTTACCAACCATGGCCAAAAATAATATAAAAATTATTTTTTAATAAAAGCATTATTAAAAAAGAAATTTTTTACCGGCCATGGCCAAAAAAAATATAAATTTTTTTTTTAATAAAAGTATTATTAATTAAAAAATATTTTACCGGCCATGGCCAAGAAGGAGGAGAAGAAAAAGAGAAAAGAAAGAAATATTAAAATATTTAAAATATTATTAATAAAAAGAAATTTTATGCCGTTACCAAATGCATTTATGTTCTTTTACTATTTCAGGAATAGAAATTTTGAACCATTACCAAATGCCTTTAAATGCTCAGAATCAGTTCCCGAGCACAGAATTAAAAAGAATCATTTCTATTCAGAAATAGTTCCCGGGCACAAAATGATTGTCATGCGCAGCCTAAGCAAACCATGTTTTCCTAGCAAGCGAACTAAGTCGGGCAAAAAACATACGAATGGCAATTCATTCGAAGAGAGTACCGCAGTAAACAACGTTTTGAAAAATCAAGGTACTAACAAAAGTTTGTACACTCAATTGAAAACCGAGCAAAAATAGAAATATTTGTGACGTCACTATCCAAAAAAAAAAAATCTGCATATAACCCTTGAAAATACTAGCAAAAATACCGGATTAATATCCAAAAAAACCCCAAACTTTAGTCTTTATCTCAATTATATCCTAAACTTTTTTTTGTCTCATAAAAAACCCCAAAATTCTATTTTTGTCCCAAATTTACCACATAATACCCAAAAAAATCACAAACTTTAACCCTTGTCCAAATTATATCCTAAACTTTTTTTTATCTCATAAAAAATCTCAAACTTTTACTTTTGCCCCAAATTTACCACTGTTAACTTTTTCGTCCAATATTACCATTAATAATTATTTTTTATTTTTTCGAATTTTTTGATTTTTTCTTTTATTTTCTTTTTCCTTTCTTTTTATTTTTTTTCCCCTTCACCTTTAACCTCTGGCCAGTGAGGCTCGACCTCGCCGGCATTGGGAGAGGTCAGCCTCACCCGCCCCTAGTGAGGTTCATCCTTGCCGTGGCTAGCAAGGTTTGGCTTTGCCTATTGCCGGCAAGAGCTCAGTCCCGCCAACCTCATCCTTGCCGACCATGGCGAAGCTCGACCTCACTAGTAGCCGACGAGACCAAGCTTCGCCAGCCACGGCGAGGACGAACCTTGTCAGGGGCGAGCAAGGCTCGACCTCGCTAACGTTAGGTGAGGTCAACCTCACCAGCCCCTGGCGAGGTTTGTCCTCATTGTGGCTGGCGAGGGCTTGGCCCCATCGGCCTCATCCTCGCCACAGAAAAGGACAAACCTCGCCAGGGGTGGGGGAGGCCGACCTCGCCCAATACCGGCGAGGTCGAGCCTGGCCGGTCGGTCGCCGATCCGGCAACCGGCCAGAGGTTGAAGATGAAAGGAAAAAGATAAAAAAAAAATAAAAATAAATTCGAAAAAATAATATTAAAATAATTATTAATGGTAATATTTGATGGAAAATTTAACGGTGATAGATTTGAGATAAAAGTAAAAGTTTAAGGTTTTTTATGAGACAAAAAAAGTTTGGGATATAATTGGGACAAAAGTTAAAGTTTAAGGTTTTTTTGAGTATTAGGTGGTAGATTTGGAACAAAAGTAGAAGTTTGAGATTTTTTATGAAACAAAAAAAATTTTATAATATAATTGGGACAAAAGTTAAAGTTTATGATTTTTTTTGGATATTAGGCCCAAAAATACCATATAATATCTTCCCAGCAGCAGCGACGCTCGAATTCAAAAAAAAGTCGCTCACATTTTCCACCACATTCCCCACCTTCACGTGACCTTTCTCAGTCTCCCCCCTCCCCCCCCCCCCCCACAATACCCCCCAAGCTCCACTCCACAACCCAAGCAAGCAAATGACACTCGCCCCACGATGCCCATGACCACCACCACCACCGCGGCCGCCGCCCTCTCCCTCCTCCTCCTCCTCGTCGCCGACTCCGCCGCCGCCGACCCGCCCCTCGACTCTCTCCTCCCCTCTGACGCCGTCGCCCTCCTCTCCTTCAAGTCCCGCGCCGACCTCGACAACCGCCTCCTCTTCACCCTCAACGAGCGCTTCGACTTCTGCCAATGGCGCGGCGTGAAGTGCGCCCAGGGCCGCGTCGTCCGCCTCGCCCTCCAGGGCTCCGGCCTCCGCGGCTCCCTCGCCGCCGGCACCATCTCCCGCCTCGACCAGCTCCGCGTCCTCAGCCTCCACAACAACTCCCTCTCCGGCGCCGTCCCCGACCTCTCCGGCCTCGCCAACCTCAAGTCCCTCTTCCTCGGCCGCAACGCCTTCTCCGGCCCGTTCCCGGCCTCCCTCCTCTCCCTCCGCCGCCTCCGGGTCCTCGACCTGGGCTACAACGGCTTCGCCGGCCCGATCCCGGTCCAGATCACCGCGCTGGACCGGCTCGACACCCTCCTGCTGGAAGGGAACCGGTTCAGCGGGCCGCTGCCGCCGCTCAACCAGACCCTGCTCGGCGCGTTCAACGTCTCCGGGAACAACCTCACCGGCTCGATCCCCGCGACCCCGACTCTGTCCCGGTTCGACCCGTCGTCGTTCTCCGGGAACCCGGGGCTCTGCGGCGAGGTGATCAACAAGGCGTGCGCCTCGCGCGCCCCGTTCTTCGGCCCCTCCTCCTCCTCCTCCGGCAACGGTAGCGGCTCCGTGCCGGCTCCGCTGGCGCAGAGCGCGCAGTCGCAGAACGGCGTCGTTGTGTCGCCGGCGTCTTCGTCGCCGAGGAAGCCCAAGAGAACCGGCGTGATCCTGGGCTTCACGCTCGGGCTCATGCTGCTGGTTTCGGCATTGTTGATCGTCTTTATCTGGTGCAAGGCCCGGAAACGCCAAACCCACGCGAGCCCGAAAGACCCCGCGGAGCCCGAAGAGCCCGTCCAAGCGAGAGCCGTGGATCCTGCAGCTCCGAGCTTGATCACGGAGCTGCAAGAGAAGTACAACAGCAAGATTCAAGATGCTCAGAGAGTTCAGAGGAGTGGGTGTCTGGTTTTTTGTGCAGGAGAGTCACAGCTATACACTTTGGAGCAGCTCATGAGAGCGTCTGCCGAATTGCTCGGCAGAGGCACGATCGGGACAACGTACAAGGCCGTGCTTGACAACCAGCTGATCGTGACTGTGAAGCGGCTCGACGCCGGCAAGACGGCGGGCACGAGCGAGGAGGTGTTTGAGGGGCACATGGACTCGGTGGGCTGGTTGAGGCACCCGAATTTGGTGCCCATGAGGGCTTTCTTTCAGGCCAAAGGGGAGAGGCTTGTGATCTTTGATTATCAGCCCAATGGCAGCCTCTACAATCTCATTCATGGTATGTACATTACTTATTTGTGAATGCCATTTTGATTATTGCTTGTTCACTGCGTGTCAAAAGTTTGGCTTTTTTTTTTTGGGTCTCTCTTTGATGGGTTGATTGAATGAGTTGTATTGGGAGACTTCATGGGTGTTAACATTAGAGGGCCTACTTTGGAAGATGAGTTGGTGTCTGCATGCGGTTAGAGCCCGGCGTTTGTTTGTTGGTGTAGTGGGTGGTTCTCAGATGCTATTTTTGCATTATTGGCCATGTTTTGGAGTAAATGCTGCAACATGTTGCAGCTTTTTCGAGCTCATTTATGCATTTTCCTTCTCTGTTTTGAAAAAGAAGAGACATTTCTGGTTGACTTCTTGAGAAATGCTGGAAATACGAAGTAGATTATTAAACTCAGTTTAGTAATGAGGTGCACTCACTAGTGTCGTTGCCTTCGTCAACTCAAGCGAGAGCTTTGGCTTGGTAATATCAGCAACAACTGAAACTGATGGCTCATTGATTAAATTGATAAAGAGTGGTCTATTGTATTGTGGCTGTATAAAGTGAAAAATCTACTAATGAAACATCAGGGTACATAATGTGAGGGGATACGAGCAGCCAACCCAAAGTACAGATTGAAATCAACTTGTAATCAATGTCTCATGGTCCATGATTTGTTAAATTTGCTGTTATACTTTCATGGAAGCTCAGACATCCATATGCTTTTTCCTATTCAACTTGAAATTGAAATGGGATATCTCTTAAAGTATGCAAGATAGAGCAATAGTCAATTTGTTATGTGGTGCATTGCCTGTTAGTTCTTTTGCAATCCCCTTGTTGGCCAACAGGGAGACTTTGAGCCATATCTCATGTTAGGATTAACACCGGGACTACTAAAGCAATCTTAAGACTGACTTCAACTAAGAACAAGCGTGTTTTAACTTCTTGTGGCCGTCTACTCAATGCGTATATCATAAATTGTTCAGAATCTTATGGAGGAGTTCTTTGACACTTTTGAGTACCAGGAAGCTATTGGAGGCATTTATCTGGTTTAGATTTTTTTTTTTTTATTTATTACTGCTAACGTCTTTTTAGGCAGTAAAAAACTTTTCAATTTCTTCAAAAAGTCCTCGAGACATAGAAGCTTAGGCAACCTCTACTCTGTTGGGACCGTGAACTTGCTGCTCTTTTGGACTGCTTTCCAGCATTTTCCTTAAATTAATGTTGAATCTACTAACCTTTATCTTTTATCGAGCAAGTCAACATTGTATCAAGCATAGTAACTCACATGTTCAAGCATTTGAATATCGCTCGAGTAGACCAGACTGAAGAACTTCAGTCACATACGTGTCCATTTCTTTAATGCTTTGGAGATCTTATTTGTGATACAGGTTCAAGATCAGCAAGAGCAAAGCCTCTTCACTGGACATCGTGCCTGAAAATAGCAGAAGATGTAGCCCAAGGCCTCGCATACCTTCACCAAGCATCAAGACTTATACATGGGAACCTGAAATCCACCAACGTTCTTCTCGGCACAGAATTTGAGGCCTGTCTCACAGATTATTGCCTTGCGGCCCTCGCAGAATGCCCTCTAAACGAAGATCCAGATTGTGCTGCTTATAAAGCCCCTGAGTCCCGAAAGTCCATTGGTCGAGCCGCTCCAAAATCCGATGTGTATTCCTTTGGTGTCCTTTTACTGGAACTCCTGACTGGTAAACACCCGTTGCAACATCCCTTCCTTGTACCTAGTGAAATGCTGGATTGGGTCAGGGCAATGAGGGAAGAAGACTGTGAGGATAAGAGACTTGGGATGCTTGTTGACGTAGCTACTGTGTGTAGGGTAACATCCCCCGAACAGAGGCCGGTGATGCGGCAAGTTTTGAAGATGATACAGGAGATAAAGGAGAATGTGATGATGGAGGATAATGCTTCTGTTGGATATAAGTAGGTTTTTGTCTGTCCACATGATTTCTCGAGATGAGAAAACACGGGAAGTAGGGATTGAGTGTGCATTAGCAGCTTGTTAGAAAAATTAAAGGGTGGACGAGGTAAATGTTATGAAAGATATTCGATATCATTGCCCGGTGAATTACGGGGTATGTTTTGACTCACTGAGATTTCTGCCGCGACCATGTGCTGGTAGATAAGTAAAGTTCCATTAATTTTGAGTCACGTTTATTTACATCTATATCATAGACAACATTCTCCCTGATTTGGAGTTTTGTGCTTTGACATGGACCTGTTACTGTGCACATGCTCTTCTACAGATTCTTTCTGCATAGCCTATACTCAGGATATAGGCATACTCTGCTGAGTTGGTATTAGACATGGTCAATGAGAGGGTCGAATTTTGACATGTAGAGTACTTCCCCAAGCTCGTCCCTTTACTGTTTCTGCTCGGGAGGGCCCAGCAATTCGCCGGGCTCGCGATCGGGCCTAGTCAGTAACTATTCTGCGTCTGCTGAAGTTCGTGCAGGCACATAAATACATGTGCTTGCCTCTTGGTAAAAGTTAAATACTCTGTGTGGTCCTTTGGCTTTGGAACTTCAAAACTGTCCTTGTCTTTTCTAGTGTCTCTTTTTTGAATGAAAGGCATTGAAGTTTTCGCTTTGCTTTAATAAAACAGAGCCGTGTCCGGATGTTTCTCGTCAACTTTCACAACAAAAGAGTGCTAAAACTTTCTTTTCTCTTGCTGCGGTCGTCTCTTTATTTCCTCGGGGATCAGGAAAGATAAAAAAGCGAAAGCAACCATACAAGAACAAAGCTAACTAGATAAGACTTTGGTTAATGATAGGATACGATGCCTTTGACGTGAAGGTGTGAAGAGTTTGCAAAATGAGAGGGAAAAATTGGGGAAATGAGACAACTTCGTCAAAAGGGTAAGGTCAAAAAGTTCTTTTATTTGGAAGGAAAAAGGAGAGAAGTGGAGGGGATTGGACAATGGGAGTGTTGGACATGGCAATGAAAGGTGAAGAAGCAGCAGCACATGATGTGGGCGTCCCATGTTTTGGCGGGGATGGTGGCGGTGGAGTCTTGGTGGACCACTCGGGCATTGCCTTTTTGTCAGTGTGGGGTTCAACCAAGGCACGCGACGACAAACTTGGGTGGCCCGGTAATGAGTGCGGTGCTGAACGCGAGTTTATGAGGTTGGTTTGCTGCGGAGATCTATAGGCACGTAAGGATGATGACTCTATCACGTCATTGATGAATATCATGACAAATAGGAGTAACTCATTTGATAAGAAGTAGCATGGTCTCAATTTTGGAGATAAATTGAAGGATATGCATATAAGGGTCTACGGGGAACAGCTTGATAAGTTCTATGTTCTTTTCGGTTGGTGAATGTTTGATGTGTTTGGCATGTCACGTATGGCCACAGTAATTTAATGTTCTAAATTTACCTGTCGTTGACCGTCCCTCCAAGGTCGGGACCTCACGGACTTCAATGGCGTCTCATATAAGGTCTAAGGGTCATCGACGATGATCGATGATATAAATTATCGATGAGGTGGCGACCCCATATGCGGTGAGGCGGATCGATTGTCAAGGTGGTGGGCCAACCTAAGGCAAGAGTGTATTCATCCTTCCATTGATTGCTAGCATGACGTTAGGAGCTTCTCACGCAGCTGTAGGTCAATTTGTTTCCAGCCCAAATGCATCTTTGCTTCCTATGCAGCTTAAAAATGCCTGAGAAAGATTGGATTTGTGTTTTTGGCTAAAATCCATCATCAACGCATTTGTTTATCAAACAGCCTTTCTCTTATATACATTAAAATTAAAATACTTAAATTGATCACACCAAAACACTTTCTAAATATATGTTTAGCAAACAGTCTTTCTCTCAAAATTGCTTCTAAGGCACTTTTCAATTACAGTTTAGCTTTGAAAAAAAATAATTACAGTTTATCAAAAGAGTCTTTGCTTTTTCCCAAAACCCTTCAGGTTAGTCCTTCGCCTTTCCCCAAAATTTTTTCCCAAAAGCTGAACCAAACGCACCTACGTGCTTTCATGTGCATTGCTTTTGATGGTTGTGATCAGCATACATGGGAAGTTCGCAGAACTGCTGTTTTTCATGAGCTGTTTCGGCATGGTTGGCAGTACTTCTCATTTTTTCACTCGTAACAGCAGCAGATGCAATGCTATCAAAGTGACATAGTGTATAAACCTTTTCCGCAAAACATAGTCGGGAAGCGAGACATCGTGCATCGAATGGCACACGGATTCAATAGGAACGTAGTCGGAGACAGACATCAAAGACAGGGTGAATTGTTGTAGCCAAGTAGCTACTTTTGCTACATCCCACATGCTCAATTCGCAGCATCTTCATTCAACAGCAATTCTCCATTTTCCACATTAAGTCACAGTGTAGATTAGCGAGTAGTTTATGAAAGCCTCTGCCCAATTAAAAACAAATATGAAAGTTTTATATCAACTCGACCTAAGTTGCCATGGCGTATGCGTGACAACAAATCCCTTCCAAGCTGAGAATTTTTAAGATTGTTGTTCAGGGCCTTCCCTTTCAAGACGACCTAATCAAAATGGTAACTTGCTGTAATGAGACAATGCTTTAGATAAACGAAAAAACGAAAGTGAACTGGTCACATTTATGTGAAGGTAGTAAATGTCAGCTCCCTCAAGACGGGCATCGGACTTGTTGCACTGATCTCACAAGCTAAAAATTACAGTATAAGAGAAGATGCCTTAAATTTGCGAGGCTTGGTATGTGTATTGGTTCATTTGCGGGTGGCAGTTGATGGAAACAAGAGACCTAGGAAGGCTTAAACTTGCAAAGCAGTAAGTATGAAAGATATTATCACCCACAAGATCACAGACATATCGCAAAGTCTAGTGTTGGGCTTGTCTCATTCAATGATCGTTTGTAATTGAAGGACAGTAGTCTGATAAATAGAGTACTCCTGATGGTAACAAGACTGGGACATAGAGACAAGTGCATATGCCTCCACACAAAGTGGAAACATTGTCACATGTCTGATCTTTACTGGGAAAATTCGTTAAACCTTCGGTTTGCTTTTATACACGAACAAGCAGAATAATGTCGAGCACCGATAACATTTAGTTTAAGAATCAGGAAATTGAGAAATTATTTATCCTAATTCCTAGTCGAAATCGCCAATTTATCAAAGTACTTTACATGCCACGCATCAATATGCCATAAGCATTCGTTTTCATAATATGCTTTGAAAAGCCTGTTAATGCCGACTTTCGCATCCTTGTGACTACCTTTCCTGGACAGGAAAGTACTGCAATCCAGCTACTGAATATTCACTATTCAGCTAAAGCAGTGGCAGTTGTGGAGTGCCATAAGACATGTCAATTAATTCCACATTGAGAAGAATAACCAGCACATTTGGAGGCTTGGAGCCAATGGCTGGCGATAACTAGTGCAAGCAATAACAGGAAAATCAAACGAGGCCTGGACGCAAATCCACCTAACAGACAGGTGCTTCTGCTAATTGCAGATTAGTTTACTTAATAAAACGTCTGCAGCAGAAAATATCAGAAAAAAGACACTTTGCTATTCCCTTTTTCTTCCAGCCAAGGAGATTTTGGTGGTTGAGCTAACAGTACATCTCTGAAAGAATTACTATTAAACAAGCACTGCTTCGCCTGGAATTGACGAGAAGATCAAGCAAAAGCAAAAGAAAAAAGGTTATAAAATGGTTTCAAAGAACAACACTTAACCTTTCTAGTACTAAGGACACACTTCAACAAAAACAGTAACTTTAGTAGCACTGCACACATATCGATTATGAGAGAAAGAATTATAACCTGATTGAAATTTGTAAACCATGTCCAGAACAGCTCCAAAAGTTGAAATTGGATAGTGACAAACAAAACCAATCAATGCACTCATGCAGTAAGAACTTTCTAATTATGAACAAACTTAGGAAGGTAAGATTATCATGAGATCAATACTTCAGGACATTCACTTGGCCTAAAGCAATGCTTGGACGAATAATATAAATTGCTTTCAATTTCCTACACTGCCTGCCACCTGCAACACCACAGACGCGGGCACAGAAATGGTAAAATTAAAAGGGAAAAGCGAAGGAAATGGGTTAAACTATGTCCAAGGTATAGCGGTTCGATTCATATAACTGAATTATCTAAATTTTTAAAACCTTGTAGTTCTAGCATGGCAAAGAAATTCCCCCGGTATGATCATTTAAAATGCTTCAAAGATTAAAGCAAGCACCCGGTGGATAAGTCCTACAAGCGATGACTACTTCAAGACAATATAAGCATCTTCAGAATTTGTGCATGATAGGTTTTTGACCCTTACAAGAAAAGAGGTCAGGAAAAGAACGGAGAGGAAATGAAGTTTTTCGAGGCTAGTACCAAACACTACGAGCTGAGTTATTAAGTAAGAGAATGATCCCATTCTACATCTGCGGTATTATACTGAGAACTTTGCAAAGAAGGAGAAAAAAATAAAATTCTAAGATAATAGGATGCTGAAGGAAATTGGGTAGAGGATGAAAGGGAGATTTTTTTAATGTTTCAGAAATGTTATGAAGCCTTGCTTACTACTTCAGGAGCAAGGCATTGGAGAGAGGTTGTAGAGACCATACCCGTGGTGGAGGGTGGCAATTTGCTTGAAGCTTTTGATGATGCTTTGCTTGTTAAATTTGCTTGGAGATAGCTACAAAATCCTCAGGCAAACAAGGCTCAATTGTTGAAGGGTATTCACTACCATCAACGTAGCTTCCTGGAAGCTAAAAAGGGAGGTGGACATTCTTGGGTTTCGAGTAGCATATTGATTGGGAGGGAAGCGGTTGAAAAAAGCATGCTGTGGCCGGTGGGGAATGGGAGGGATATACATGTTTGGAATGACGTGGATTCTAGACCACGGTAGCAACTTTGAGAAGCTCAAATGTGGGGCAGATGTCAATGAAAATATGAAAAGTTCCCGAGTTAATTGATCCTGATTTGCAATGGTGGGATTTAACTTTAGCGAGTAGCTTGGTGGAGGATGAAGACAAGGAGATGATAATGAGAATTCCCTCAAGAAGATTTTTTTCTATGAAGATACGAGTCGTGTGGCCTTTTGAGAAGAGCGGTGCTTTTTTCTGTAAGATCTGCTTACCATTTGGTACATGATATGCAGAGTAGTAGTTGGAACGCGGAACATTCCTCATCATATTCAATTGGAAGGGAAGTCTGGACTGGCGTTCTTCCTCGTCTAAAAAATCTTTAAAGGAGGGGAGGTGATGGAGACCGCTACATGTCATTTCTAACGGATGGAAGACATCAAAGACCGCTACATGTCATTTCTAAGATGAAGTTGGGACGCTAACTGATGGAGTTGGCCAAGACACGGAGGCTGAATCTCATGCTGTTGAGGAAGCAGTTTGCAGGGTGTTGAGTTGGAATCCAATTCGAAGTTACAGTCGATGCGGCTTTAATGAACGTCAAACATCCTCCTCGGCAAATCGAACCAGTCGTACTTAATGAAGTCCCTAAATATCGTTTAGTTGTTTTACTAAAAATGGAGTGTCGACCCAAGTGGTGACGAATCTTCCACCAAAAAGTCGATCTTGGGTCTTTTACGAAATGGGTTTAGTGGATTCAATTGGCGGAACTAGAAAGAAGAACAACAAATTTAAATGTAAAAGGCTACAAATGACGAAAACCGAAAAGTCATCAACATCAATGAATTAATCAAATTACATCGAGAACACGCATTCTTGATAATAGATCCCTAAATAATTACACGCCGCCGTAGCTCTTAATTTCAACCGCCCCTAGGCAACTATCGTGCTAGGTACAATTAGAACTACACTTCCAAGGTTCCAGGCCTCCCATCCACACAACGATTTTATCTACAAGCGGTTACAGCCCTCGAGGGCTCCATGTCACTAAACCGTCGGTCGATATCTCTTTTAATCTTGGCTCGACATCTTCGTTTCCATCTCCTCTCTCCTTCCTCCCCATGCCCAATACTCAAGCCAAATTTTAACAACCGCCTATATTGGGATCGGGGCATCCGAACACACCCAGCCACCATTCACTTTTGCTAAAGTTCTTATAGACGAAATGATGCAGGACCTCTTTTCCGTCCATAGATTAGAGACGTACGATGTACTACCGGTGTGTTTTTTTCCTGTCATCAATTATGGAATTTGATTCTCCGATGGCCCCAAGAAAACCAAAAGATTAAAATAAAAAAAAATAAAAAGGGACAACCTTAGCGTATTCGCCACGCGAGTACCAGAATATAAAAAAACCAAAAGAAATGCGCGACCCCATTGACTTCTCCCGGTCAATGATGCGCCCCCTTTTCTTTTCCACACCGTCGGCGCTTCCCGTGGCCTCTCCCGTACCCGATCAAATCTGGGCCGTACAATTTTCTTTTCCAATCCTCCTCCTCCTCGCCCCCCTCCTCCTCCCCTTCCTCCCTCCTGCGCCTCTCTTCGCAAGAAAAACCCACCGAGGGAAAGGCTGCTGCGGCTGTTGCTGAGAAGGGAACAAAGCGCGACAAGGACGCAAGTGACAGAGCACAGAGAAGGAGAAGGAGGAGGAGGAAGGAGGAAGTGGGAGGAGGAGACGAAGGAGAAGGAGAGGGAGGAGGAGAAGATGTCTGGCATTGCTCGAGGCCGTCTGACGGAGGAGCGGAAGGCGTGGCGCAAGAACCACCCCCATGTCCGTACGCCTTTCGGGGTTTTCCCCCTTTCCCGTTTCCGGGGCCCCCTTCGATTCTCGTCCTTGAATATTTCTGGCGGTGTTTGTTTTTTTTTGGCTCGATGTGATTTCGGTCTTCGTGCGGATTTTCACCGATGGGTTCTTGTGGGTTTTGTTTGTGTTCTAGGGTTTCGTGGCGAAGCCGGAGACTTTGCCCGATGGCACGGTCAATCTGATGGCGTGGCATTGCGTGATCCCTGGTAAAGCCGGGGTAAGTGCCGCTTCTCGCCTTTCGATTCTCGGATTGAAGTGAAAAAGGTGGGGGAGGGGGGGTTTGCTGATTCGGGTCGATTCGGTTTCGTTCGATTGTTTCGGCGGATGGGGTGGGGGTGACCGTGTGAGGTTTGCTCTGATGTGAATTGGATTAGCGCGAGTGGTTGTTCTGCGATCTCTTTCGCGGGCTCCGGTTTTGCGGTGTTTGGTTGAGATCGGCTGCTGTGATATCTCGTGTTGTGTTATGGGGGTGGGGGGGTTGGGTTCTTGTCAATGGAATTTGGAGTCTGGAGGCGTTTGCTTGTGATTGGGCTTTCTCGCTGTCAGTTTGAATGGACCGGTAGCCTTAGGATGCGATATGTGGAGCGCTGCTGTTTGATGGGATGCAGTTGCATACCTGATTTTTTGTTTTGGGGGTAAGGCACTGCTTCTCATTAGAGTGTAGCACCTGTGGAGGATGATCAGATGGAAAATGACATGTTTGAGGAGGTTCACACTTCACAGAAAGGGGCGAAATGGAGAAATTTTTGTGTTGCCATCTTTATGCAGAATCCACAGCGAGCACGACTGTGAATTGGTCGATCTGCCTTTTAAGTTCTGCCGATTTTTGTTTTCCATAGCGCGAATATTGTCGAGTTGGATTTTTCATTGAAATGTCACCCATTTTTCCCAAACACCTGTTTAAGTGAGCTTTTATTTCTATGAATCCATTGTGACTTAGCTAGGAAGAGACATTTAGCTTGTAACCAAAGCTTTAAGCATTAAGATATTTTATTTTGTAGGTTATGTGGATAAATTTAATGATATGCTAAACCAGTGGCAGTGAGTTAGATGTTTGTTATGTTCTTAAAGATTATGTGAAATTCCACCTGCTCAATTATCGTTATTTTTCCATTCCACAAACATGCAAGAATTCTCATGTACTCTACCAATCTCGAACTGTCGCTAAAAACATGGTTTTCAAGACATGATAAATTCTTTCCTCATTCAATCAACAGCAGATCATTGTAATAATCAGAAACATGCATAAGTAACTTCTTTTAAAAACTGTTTGGTGAAATTATTCCTGGCTTTCCAATGTTTGGATGACGGAAAACTAATTGATCTACGATAAACATTTTCCATGGATCGAAATCAACAAGCTTAGATTTGGGGGAAAACAATTTCCCCTTATGGCAAGAAGGAAATCATGAGAGAAAACAACTTCTCCTTCTGGCACGAAGGAAATCACTTTCTATGAGTCACCAAAAGAATGAAAATTAACTATTTTCCTTCAAAATGATTTGCATGGAAAATATTTTCTTTTATCATAAAGTTTTTAGTGAAACAAACGCACCTAAGAAAAGTTTTAGCATATTTCAAATTGTATTTCTTCCTAACACATCTAGATTGCTACAAATCTGCAAAGCTAATGCACTCTGAATAGCAGAAAACACAATTAAACAGTAAAAGATTCAACTATGAGTGACCTGACTGAAAGCGTGGGATCGGATAGTAGACTCATTCTTTAGTGTATCTTTGTTCTTAAAGAACACTATGCCATTTGATAGTATGGGGTGTTTAGGGGCTTCCACTTGATCACTAACCTCTTCTATAAGAATTTTTTAGGCTCTACAAGGAACCCCCTTTGCTTAAGCTATCAAATTAAGTTGTCAGTTAAATAAGTAATTACCTGCTCTTTGTTGTAACTTATTTGCAGATGTAGCTTAGGTTGCTAATATAGTTCATATGCTTATGCATTTTGTTAGGTCACTTTTGACATTGTTTTATACTGGGGAAATATTTCTTTACGTGGTAAAGGAGAATTGTTAGCTCTATTCATTGTGGTTTATAGTAGATGTTATATTGTAAAAGTAACATGACAGACAGTGAGAAGTTATTTTTGGAACTTATATCTTGTAGCTGATATGAAGAATTTCTATCTGTTATTTTGCAGACTGATTGGGAGGGCGGTTTCTACCCGCTTACACTTCATTTTAGTGAAGACTACCCAAGCAAACCTCCAAAGTGTAAATTTCCTCAAGGGTTCTTCCACCCAAATGTGTACCCTTCTGGAACTGTCTGCTTATCAATCCTCAATGAAGACAGCGTAAGTCATTTTTCTTCTTTTGTTTAAAACATAGTTCATGTAAATGTGCATATACCATGTCACGACTTTCCATTTAGTTACATATAATAATTTAACTTATGTGCAGGGTTGGAGACCGGCCATCACAGTGAAACAAATTCTTGTCGGCATTCAGGACTTACTGGACCAGCCAAATCCTGCAGATCCTGCACAGACTGAAGGGTATCACCTCTTCATCCAGGTATTCTCCTATAATTCATTTTATTTCGACCAATCTGTAAATAACTGCCAGATCCTTGAAGAGCCTCAACAGTTGGTCACGCCACCCTTCTATGCCGGCAAAACCTTTGTCTGAACCACCTCAGATACTACATAGTGCAAGAAAATTTATTTGAAGTGGCCATATATGCTTTTACAAGAGCATATAAAGGTCCTTTAGTGTGGGTCCCCTCTTCCTGATAAAGCATAATGCAAGAAATACATAGGAATATGCTTTCGTTCTACATATGACTGATGATACTCTTAGGATATCTGTTACTCTTACTGCTGTATTTACTTGTTCCTTCTGAGGAAAAATGCTCTTAAGGAGTTGATTTCTAGTTATGCCAGCGCAAGTTTAGTCAACATAGTATTTGATCTCTTGCAGGATGCCACCGAGTACAAGAAGAGAGTTCGAAATCAGGCCAAGCAATATCCTTCACTTATCTGACATTGGCCTGTTTTCTGGTGATTGGTGGTTCTTGATCTCTGTCAATTTCTCGCCCATGTTTGTCTGCTTTTTACTCCAGACTGATTGTACTTGATAATTGTCGGTTACCGTTATATCTAGAATGGTACTTCTGAACCATTCGATCATCTTTTTACATAGTTCTGGGGCTTCGACTGCTATAGACGACTGCTATAAACAAACTGTTCATTCTGTTCGCATCGGTGAAAGGTGGCTTATTGTCTTTGGATCAAATGTTGGAAGATCTTCCTTGTCTAGCTTAGTGGATCTCATTATGGATGAGAATCAATGAGCTTCAAGGAGAAACTTTATTTCTATGATAGATGCAAGAATGATTTATGACAAATATGTTGTTGGCTTCGCTAGACAAGTTATGCCTTTTTCCCATGTGGTTGACTAATTTATATTTTCCAATTTCCATGGCTTTGCACCATGTGGGAGAAAGATAGCAAAGTTGGTCACTTTTGCTGAGGAATTATCAGCAAACTCGGAGAGAGATTTCACCGACCTGCTGTCTCAAAGGCTTAGGTACTCAGTCTTCATTTCTAAGCAAGGAGACTGTAAATCGAGATTTGACTGGCGGTGGCACTCGATGTAAGACTGTGCTACAAGGGAGTTCTTTATATCGTTTGTTTATCAATTTTGACGATAGAATTCCATGCGTTGCCCATCATATACAGCCAGCTCCTTCGAAAAGATGGAGTTTTTCTCTACTTAGAGTACATTAACCCATTCTTACATTAATGCTCATGTAGATCCAATGCCCGCAATTGATCTGACTTGCTAGTTATGTAGAAAACTGTACTTCTTAAGTTTTTGAATCCCTCGAAAATCCCCAATCGTGACAGATCTCCAAAGAGAAAGTCCCTTTTGGTGCTATTCCTTTTCAAATTACTTTCATAGGATCATGAGAAGTCAGTATTTGTGAGTGTAAGAATGGACGATCGTCACTCTCTCTAGTCTTTTAGATCCATAGATACGGTGGGTTTCCAGTGTGCATGACATGAGGAGGGAAATCACGAATGGTGTAGAGAAAAGTCGAACATGATAAGACATGAGGATGCATTTAATCTCTTGTATCGTCACAAGAGACACGAATCTACACGCTTTTTGTCATGATTTAATTATTTGTCACATAAAATAAAATTTATGCCTTTTCATACTAACACCAGTTGATACAAAGTACAAAACAATTATGGCACATCAATTGCGAATTCTCAATTGCACACTCTGCGGTCCTTTCTTGTGAAACATCATGGTGAACTAATAATTAGATTAATGAGTCTGATTAGGTGGATAATTAAATTATCTAACGTTGTTTTCTTTACCGCTGTGCCGTGTCCTTTTTAAAAAAGCAAGCATTGAGGGCATTTATAAGCTTTGCCTTCATTGGAGAATGGTTGGGCACAAGAAAGGATTCTTGCCCTGAGATGGTGGCTGATACGAAGTTACCCATTGGGGTGTTTGATCTAGATAAGCTAAACAAGGACTTTGGGGGTGAAGCACGGATGAGAAACAAAAGAAGCAGTGTCTTGCTTCGGAAAATGTCGTGGGAAGTAAAGAGGGAAGGGATGTCTCGCCCTTGCAAGGGCCGAACCCGCAAAGAAGCTCTCCTCGCCAAGCTTAGGTGGCAGCTCTGCACAGAAAGGTGGAATCCGCCACAAGTACTTCAGTGATGGATCTTTCGCTGAGAGCTTATAAAACTGACCTTGGAGATAGAATTTCTCAGACAAGCATTAGACAACTTCTTCAGAACAGTGACAATGTGCTGTTTTGGAAACATGACTGGACTGTTTTGGGATCGTTCCAAGATATATGATCTTCCAAATCTCCCCTTTGTTCTCCCGGAAGGGGTTGCCAACAGCATCAATTTAATGCCGAACTCTACAGCGGGAGACATAGCCAACCCCTTTTGTTGTAATGATACAGCGAATGGGGATTTGAATCAGCAGACGAAATTGCATGCGAAGATAGTCTAGACAAGTCTTCTAGGGAGATATGATCGTGGATCTAGAAAATGGAGACGCCACCAAAAACAAAACATTGTATCTGAAAATGTCTCAAAGAGGGCATTGCTCTGTTACAGAGGACTTTAATATCAGACACCACTTGCAACATGTGTCAGCAAGGACAAGAATCCATTGAGCATGTATTAAGGACTGTCCTAAAGCAAGAAGTTTCTGGGATGAAATCTGAATCCCTCTTTGCTTCAAGCATCATTCGACAAGCATCTACATGAGTGGATCAAGAAAACTTGCTTCCTTAAAAGTCTGGTATTATCATCCACATGTCCATCAAAGAGTGCATTTCCCATTGGGCTGTGTACTCTGGTTCACATAGATCTTCAGATGCTTACCTTAAAATGAAATATCGAGAACCTTAAGATTGGAACAGATACTTCAACAAAGCTTATCAAATGTTGGCATGACGTTTCTCTTGCTAATCCTCTGATCTGGAGCATTTTGATGGAGTGCAGGACACTGGAAGGGAGCTTCAACCGATACCAAATCGGGCATGTGCTTGGTGAAGCTAAGTTATGCATGGATAGGCCGGCCGGCAAAGATGGCAAAGAAACAGCCAGCGCCGTGGTTCATCTACAGTTACCGGGTCCAGATGTTGTAGATCATGATGTTTGTGATATGAAACATCGCTAGCTCGAGCAATGGTAGAAAGGCGATTGGACGGGTTGCATCTTGATGCTACTTCCTTTGTTTTAAGATGTAATGCCAATCACTTTGTACGGAAAAAATAGGGAGATAAAAATCCACTTTCAATCTAAATAAATCAATATTGCCGGCATGTTTGTTTACGTTTCAGCAAAAGCAAAAGGTCATGTTGAAATTTAAAATATTATCTAAATTTTAAAAATTAAAAAAAAGTTATATGTACATTTACTAGTCAATATTTATATATTACGAAAGTTTTGGAGTGTTTTGAAATATAAAAATGTCAAAGTGCTTAAGTTATGAAATGGAAAACCAACACTAATAGTCGCTACACTTGGTCCAATGTGTAATGCCATCAAATTATATAATGCGGTCCATGATCTATAGCTAAATATTTAATAAAATCTTTAGATTATATGAAGAAGTTCGATATCATCATTTCGTTAATTTAAATTAACGAAATCCACTAACATGGTTTTCAATTTATTAAGTTTGAACAATTGACAAAAAAAAAGGTAACATAAATTTTTTATATAAGATATTTATCCTAAGACATGTTAAAACTTTTCAGCGTGTGATATCATCACAAATCAACTCATATTTGGGCACTCCAACATAGATCGATAAAAAAAAAAAAATAGAGACTGATCTCTTTTTTTCCTTCTCTAAATTTTTACAATGCCCCCAACTCACGTGTGATATTATCTAGGTTTATTTATTAGAGATAAACAAGATGAACCGACCGAATTGAGGACTATCCAATCGGATCGGATTTCGGGGGTGCCGATCCTATTTTCGGTTCTTAAAAGTGAAATCGGTGTCCGAGCGATCTGGTTCTAATTCCAAGGAGGGAACCGGATCAAATCGGACCGCCCGAACCGATTATTTTTTATTTTTTAAAATATAAATAAAATAATAAAAAAATTTCCTCATTTTATATTTTATCTATGAAATGCACAGCAAATGCAATCCCCTGGTGTGTAATTGGTCTTTCCATCACCCCGTTCTCTCTCCATCACCTTTTGGTGTTTCCCATTTCCCGTCTATCCCGTCTTTCACTCTCGACCCTCGTTGGTCCCATTGGCGCCACGGATTCTTGCGACGGACTCTTCCACTGACGAGAAATTAGGTGACTGATTCTACGGTCGTTGCCTTTTCATTTTGCCTTTCCTTGATCCTAGTTCTTAGTACTTGATCTTCCCAGTTTCAGTAATACTCGGCTGATTTCACTAGATTACCCAGGAACTAAATTGGACCAGTTCGATTCTCGATTTCTGGGTAGGATCGGACCAGACCGGGCCATACTAGATTGAAAACGATTACCCCTATTATTTACAACCATTACAATAAGGGCCCATGATAATAAGCTGAGCTTGTTTAGAGGTAGACATGAATTTTATTTCCTAACAATTTCGAGAAATTTTCATTATAAGAACATCAATTGTTGTGGCGAAACATCCATATGGAAATTTTTCGTTGTCATTCAAAAAATGCACGCAATTTTTCATTGCAAAATGCAGAGCTTATTTATTTCAATCTTCTTCTTTGAAAATTTTGATTACAACGATGATTAGAACTAATCAAACGATTAGTCCTCCCCCCTAATCTTTTGCTCTAAGCGAGCGCGCACGCCCATATCCCAATGATCGCTAGAAGAGCAGCGGCCTCCTTTTAAAGGCAAAGGCCTCCTCCGCCGTCGCCGCTGGTTGTCTCCGATGGACGACATGGCGGCCTACTATCCTCCGCCGCCGGGGACCCTCCCCGCCTACGCTTACTACCAAGCGCCCCCTCCCCCGCAGCCTCCGGCCGCGGCGGCGGCGGCGCCGCCTCAGCCCTACCTCGCGCACCTCCATCACCAGCCTCCTTTCCCTTCCTACGGGGCCCCCGCCGCCGTCGTCCCGCACGGCGCGTACGACGAGGTCCGGACGCTGTTCGTCGCCGGCCTGCCCGAGGACGTCAAGGCCCGCGAGATCTACAACCTGTTCCGCGAGTTCCCCGGCTACGAGTCCTCGCATTTGAGGAGCCCTAGCAAGAATTCTCAGGTGCGGTAGCTTCTGCTGGCGTGCTGTTGTTGTGTGATTGAGTTTGATTTCTTCTGCGAGCGTGAATTGAAGCGAATGAACGGTGAGTAACTTTATGCTTGCCGTAGCAGATTGGGTGATTGGATTAATGCGTGCTCTTTTTTTGCTGTGTGGAATGTTGGGATGGAGTGTGTACATGGGAGCGACGAAAAACAATGACTATGAGATGTTTAAGCTGTAATTATCCCACTGTCTCTGTTGTGAAGGGCGAAAAGGTTGGAACTTTGATGAGGAGTATCTGTCTGTACTCATTCTGAGCTTATTCTATTGTTTCCATGGAGCTTATTCGATGAAATTCGAATGGATTTTGATAAATTGATCCTGAATCCAATTAAAGGCTTAAGTAGCCATACGATCAGAGTAGATACTGTATGGCGTGTGCTGTATGTGAATGGAATGGGACTTGATAGGATATATTTGGATTTGGATTGAATGCTTTTTCTGTTCAAGTCGAGGTATACAGTCTTCTCACTCAGGTCAGGATGGGAGTAGACTTTGCTGATGGGGATGAGAGTGTTTAGTGGGATATCGAGATTTCCTCAGCTAGATACTGATTCCCTTTGGTGAACTGGAATCTATCAGTGCCTTACTAGAACCTGAGGGGATTATGTTTAAACAATCAGTAGTATTTTGTACAGTGGATTTTGTCTTCTCTATCTAATTAAGGGGGTTTTGGAATTGTAAGTTTGAGAATTTAGATCAAGCTTAATGATTGCAGCTATGTAGCGGAAAGAAGCAGCATTTGAAAAAGATGTTTTTTCCGAAGCTTCAACTTCTGTTGAGGTGGTCGTAGACTATGCTTGCCATTTTCCTGGGAACTACGTCCTTATGATTAAAGGCAATCTGGTGAATGAACCTTGGTGGACACTACAAAAAACAGTTTCTCAAGTCTTGCATGTGACGATTAAATTTCAAACTTCCTTGGAAATGGATTGAAAATCTAATGCTGTTGCTGCGGCTACTTTCTGTGTTTAAGCAGCTTCCCTCTCACTTGCTCAAAATAATGACAAAAGGCAACTCGAGAATATCATAACATTTACAGCTGTTAAATCTTCAAGAATCCATAACATTTCTGTGATCCATGACTCTGATGCTTGAGGTCTCCATGATGCTATCACGTTCCTTTGAGAGTATTTTGTTAGTTATGCATAAACAGTGAAAAATCTATTTAAATGTTGGAACTGGTTTGGGCTGGCTCGAAAATCTTTTTACGCATAAGCATTGGTTTGGCCCTACTGCCTAGAAATGTGTTGAAGAAAAACTCGTGGAAGATGAAATGATTTTAGCGATAGGATAGGCCTTAGTTTTTGGTCCATTCTGGTCAATGACTCTCTTTGGTTGGCTGTGATGTAACATTTTTTTCATCTCTTTTTTAGTTGGGTCGTATGCTAGTCTCCTACATCTCTCCCTGAAGGCTGTTATGGTTTTATTTCCGCAATATAATATCTTGTTGAGGAAGAATTGCAGCTTTTCATAAACAATGAGACTGCATAATAGCAAGCTGACGAGCTTCTCTTTCATGGAATAATAACCAATTTGAGATCTTTGTTCTTCATAGATATATATGTATGATTGAGCATGTGGTTATATGCATCTGCTAGTTTGTTGAGTGTATGCATGAGCGCATTGTGGTTGTGTTTATGTGTACTTATTGAAATAAAAATAGTAAATTCTTATGCGAAGCGCTTTATCCTGATATTGTATCCTTGTAATGCCAGCCATTTGCTTTTGCTGTATTCACAGATCAGCAATCTGCAGTTGCAGCAATGCATGCACTGAATGTAAGAACTCTTGCCTTCCCTGTTGTGCTTTGTCTTCTACTTTATGGTTGGTTTTTTCCGCCAAATTACTTGATACATACTCTTTATTATCAATTAAGTACTGTGTAGGTAGTGAGAATCTATATCCCTGTAATGACTCACTTTCTGAGAACTGACCTGGTATTTAATGCCATTTATGGCGCATAACTTGAATTTTTCATGTGTTACCTATTCAAAGTGAAAATTTCAAAAATTTTCAGTCTTTAACATAATAAAGGAAGTGGAAATTTATTTGGTATGACATTTTAATGTTTGCTTGAATGGTAGCTTCCAATCCATTCCAATCCATTGGTGGAATAAAAGGACATTTCTTAGTGTCTTGGCAAACAAGGTCCATGCATTCAGTGCAGAATAGTTATATGCTTTTCCACAGTTTGTGGCCCTCGGTGTTGTGGCCTGACTCATTGGAATGACTTTTCAGGAGCTCGTCTAGTGTAGTGACCATTTTTTTGACAGGCATGCCCTTTTGTGAATAATTGTGTTGGATTATTGGATTTAATTATAATGTTTCTTTCTGAACAGTGAGAGAATTTCTGGTGTCTATTGATATCATCTCAAGAGCCATCCTGACAATGCTCTCTCCTTAAAATAGATCTACTATTGCCCAAAGTAGCTGATGTTGAGTGGCCTTCTTGGCATACCTTACTGTGACTTATATTGATTCGTTGACTTACAATAGCCACCAATTTCCTTCTACTATAAATTGGAGCTTTTGAGCCAATTTATGATGTTTGTTCCTTGAACCTTTCAACATGATGCTATGCATGCACATCATTTTTTTCAAAGGAAAAGCACAATTGATGTAAATGAAGTAGATAGCATTGCTTCTTTCTATTGTTTAATCTGCTATTGCTTATGAACTTTAATCTTTTAACTTTTTTTATTAAAAATTTTAGGGCTTTTGCACAAGCATAATTTTTTAATATTCATGAATGAAAACTAGTCTTCCGTGTTATGAATTGATCTTCAAACTTATGATGTATTTGTATCAAATTCTAGTTTATGTTGCTATATTAAAGTTGGTAATCCGTACCTTGTTTTATCCTGTCATGTTTACGTCATGATTAAAAGGAATATAAGAAATTATAATTTTTCTTGCAATTGAAAGATATGTTCAAAGATAATTACATATCTGAGAATTGGATTATTGCAAACAGAATTATGAAACATTCTATGGTGAATGTTTATCAAGTGGGAATGCTTGGCTGCTGTATATTGAAAGTTATGACATGGTCCTCTGATTGCTTTTATCAACCTTATATGCAGGGGATGGTGTTTGATCTTGAGAAGGGATCAACACTATACATTGATCTTGCAAAATCCAACTCCAGGTCTAAACGTTCAAGGGGTACAATAATGATTGGTTTAAACTCGTGTAAACTTTACTGTCGATGGTCAGTATGCTTGATTTAATATTTTTTTATGGCCTGTTGATTTTGAAAATCAGATGAAGACAGACATGGATCAGATAAGAGAGCTAGATTATCATCCCCATATTCCTTCGGCGCTTTGGATTCTGGTAAGAAGACTATGGATTCACCTGTTAATGGAGGCAGATACCTGCAGTTGCACTCTTAAATCCTTTATTCTGGATGTTATCATCATTGATTTGCTTAATCTAATGTTATGTTATTTTGGTACAATTTATCATGGTCACTTCAAAGGCACTTGTTCCTGAAAGAGCTCACATTGCACATGTTTTGCACTCTTGGACACTAGCAGGTGTTGGCAGCACTCACATGCCTGGAATGGGTAATTCTGCTTACAGCACGATTGGTTATCCATCTACACAAAGGTCATTGGCACTACTTGAGCACATTCTTATTACTTGAAATCGTATACTTCAGCAATCACTAGATGAGATTATTGCCTCTAGTGGAAAAGTTGAGGGCTTTGTGGAAGCCATTACTGCATGCCCTGTTCCCTGCAAGTTGGAGCACAATCTTTTCCTTTTTCTTTTGCTTATGCATGTTTGTTTCCTTGTCATCTTGTCGTGTAAATTTTTAATTTGTAAATGTCCAGTCATGGAAGTTCTGATGGCCGAGGCATAAAGGGGACAACAGCTGCAAAAACGGTAAGGTTACTCTGATATCTGCTCTAACATTTGAGTCAGAATTTATGTTCTTTCCCAAAGTTACATGGTTTTTTACACACTTCTTGTAGCCTAAACTTATATTCGAAGGCTTCTTGAGCCACTTGTATAAATTATAACTTAATAGAAATCTCTCTCTCTCTCTCTCTCTCTCTCTCTCTCTCTCTCTCTCTCTTTGTGTGTATCTGTGCGCTCGCGTGTGCATGCATGCATGCGTGACTGCATTCTTTCAAGTCCTTGTGATATTAACAGTCATCATGAAGATAATATTCCTATATCTTTAGGATGAAGTTGACATTTCACCAAACAATCTAGTGTTTGACAAAAACACAATAACGTTCAAGGAGTTGCTGGAATTGTGAGACATCTTGTCCAGTTCTTTGCTTGTGCAAGTAGAATGAGCAGTCATCCACTTGCACTTCACTAAACAGATAGAGACTAAGCAGCCATATACTTATTGGTTTCAAGTGTGGTTCATGATTACTTAAGTAAGGTGATCTTTGTTAAGACAGATGTTCTAGTCAACATCTATATTGTATAGAACTTGAATGCCTTTTGGGTTTTACCTAAGTGAGTTTATTATCACATCGCAATTTCCCCGTTGCACATAAACCATTGAGGAGCTCACTGCCTTAACAATCTTTCCACTTACAGTTATGTTGCGCATTCTAGACTGGGTAACCTGCCTTATTATTGACTTACAGCCTTTTTGTGGATCATTCTAGTCTGCGCTTAACAAATGGTTTGTCTTTCTTCTTTGGTTTTTTGATAAATCCTCTCTTTTTGTATGTTAACAGGGTAATTCTTCTGCACCCCCATGCCCAACAATTTTTGTGGCAAATCTGGGGCCAAGATGTACAGAGCAGGAGCTTATTCAAGTCTTTTCACAGTTAAGAGATATTAATATGATCTATACATGCAACATGTTGGTTTTTCTGAAGACAGTTGTAATTCCCTTTTGGTATTCCTATTTCTACCAGATGCTCTGGTTTTTTGAAATTGAAGATGCAGAGTACTTATGGTGCTCCAGTTGCGTTTGTGGACTTTCAGGTACTACGTAACTCTATTGCTGCCAATGTGTTTTTCCTTGAAACGAACTTTTGGTATTACCTCTGTATACATGGAAAAGATGCATTGTTTGCATAATATCTATTTTTCCAAGTTATTGCCCCTTGGTACCTGCATGCTGTTTAACACTTGGGAGTTCTTATAACCGAAGTGTTTTTGTATGATAAATCAGCAACTTTTTCAGTATGAAACCACCAAAGGATATCATACAAATGGATTTGCCACCACCTCTATTGATTGTGTTAAAGCGCAGTTTGTTTGTGCAGGACACTACTTGTTCAACTCAAGCTCTAAATCAACTTCAGGGCACACTTCTCCTTTCTTCACCAGCTGGAGACGGCATTCGGTTGGAGTATCCTTCTAAATGCTGCTTCCATCCTACTCTTCCTGCACCTTTTATTTCTCTTTTTGCCCCTAGGTTGGTAAACCTCCTTAGTTTTCAGTAAGCTGGACTCTACTGCATGAAATGTTTCCTTAATAGGGAATTCAGGTTTGCGAAATCACGGATGGGAATGCGCAGGAAGGGGAAGTAGCAAAAGGCCTAGATTTCTTGGAGCTTCCGTTAAGTTGGTGGATGCACATCGATAAAAATCACTGTCGTCCGCTTAATAGTTTCTTCGCCATGCTCTTTCGGTTATGTTGTATTATGCTCATAATTATTTTAGCTTTTGACTGGCCTATAGTGCGACACAGTGCTCCCATGTCGGAAATGGCTAATCTAGGAATTCTGAGCTTAGGCTTCCTTTTCTTATGCATTAAAATTTATACAGGATATTGATTGCTTGGAGATCAGGGATATATTGAGTGCCTGTTTTGATCTTCTCTCCTCTTTACCGGGGAGAAACAAGTAGATACAAATCTTCTGGTAGTGAGAAGCTAGCCTTTGGATGATCCTTAAGTAGTTATTCGCAGCGAAAGTGCCCCTCCTTGTGGTTATATCTGTAAAGACATTACCTTCTTCTGTTGATTATTTAGGTTTCCAAAGTGCAACGCGAGATCTGTCGGGCATGTTATTTCGCTCTTGAGTATGCAAACTACAGCCTCATGTGCCTGTCCTGTTCTTGATGGTTACCGTATTGGTGCACAATTTGTTTAAGGAGCAACGAAGTATTATACTATACTCACAAAACTTTTTCCTATTAAACCAAAATATGTTCAGAAGAGGTGATCAATTGATCATAGTCGCAAAACTTGATCAAAATTGACGTTGGTCCTTTTCCAGTGTTGGACTTGAATAACTATGTACAAATTAGTATTGAAGAGATCATGTCATGCCTCAAGTTAATATGCCATGTCTGCAGGCTACCCACGGATTGCGACATGCTTAAACCGATATTGAGATGAAAAACTATAGCATTGCATGTCTCGGGAAGATAACGTTGTGAACCGTGGTTCAAACTGTAAAGCTTGCCTAGGAATATGGTACATAAACATATCCACCGACAACGACCGGGGATCAAGATAATTGCCACCCTCAATAGTGAATTTCACATGGATTCCACATGTCTAAATCTCATGTTGTGTGCACTTACGTAATATACTAAGGACTACCTTTCCTTTGCCAAGACATCTTGAAAAAATGAAATAGTGATATTCTTCAAGAAAGCTATTTCAAATCTTGAAATTTACATTTAAAAATATATTAAGGACATGATTTGGTTACTTTGTAAGCGGTGCTCTCCTCGATATCCTCAAGGAGAGGACAGCCAAGTGTCAATGAACGCAGTGGTGCTGTGTTGATGGAAAGTCAAACCACGCAGAAAAGTCCACATATCATAATCATCGTTAGCAAACAAAATCTAGTTTGACTTTCTCGACCAAATTAGTGCGCGGCGATACTTACTTGTGATTCGTGATCGCATCTTCCGGGGGATGCGTTCATGCATCTAACCCTTTTCTTCTGCTTATCTGATTTGAGAAACTCAGTAATTCTGTCTCACTTTTTCCACGTTCATTCATGACTCGGTTTCCAGTCAAGATGTCGTTTCAAATGGTTTGGAATTGATCATCAGACTTGCCCCCATGTGCTGTCGTACCAGAGATGCCGCCATTCCCTGTGACTCTAGCATTGCGTGGGTTCATATGCTCCACGGGTCTGTAGAGCTGTGGACGATGCCCAGCCTTACTTGACACCAGATTTCCATGTTTCGTGTCTACTCCAATGATGTCTGACTTAAGGAGTCACAAGCCACCGAAATTCACGCTGCCATTCAGGTCCTTGCTAATTTTAACTTATCGTGCATATGACGTAAGAGACGCGTGTTTTTAATTAATGATATGAATCGATCATACTAGCCATTATCTTGTCAAGTTGCCAAATTGTATATGAAAAATGTACGTGCTACATGGCTTTTGAAGAGCCAGATTTTGTGCTCCAATATCACTCATATTGACCCAAGTTCTAAGTATATTAGCTTCGCACAACAAGGCATTCAAAGGTTGAAATTAGGCTATTATCACTTAGGTTTCTTCACTTTGAGCGTCACAGCTTGAACTCTTTCCCACTGTTTTGTCAGACTTGCATTGGCATGAGTCTTAGATGTGGCATTTAGATAGAAACCCATTATCTTCTTTAGTTTCTGGTTCAAAAGTTAAGTTTATATTTAAGAGAAATGTCCCATCGAGAAAACGAAAAAGCGATGCACATCAGTACAAAACTTTCCTTCTGCTGACTGGTCTCTCCCTTTTCAGAGTCTATGCTTAACAACCCCAGAAAAACTTCAGTATTCTATCAACTACATGACAAAAGTCCGAATCCATCATCTCATATCCTTAGCCATAAATGAAATTTCCCAGGTTGCTAGTCTAAGCTGCAACCTATGAAAATCAGCAGACACTCAATCAAGTAATCTTATTTGCCCAACTAAACTCCCGTCCAACTTCCAACCACTCTATTTATTGCAGGCCACAACTCTCAAAAAAAAATCCATGCCAAAGTTGACTATGAAGTCACATTCGAAGAAGTAAGTGACTGCTTGTCTCGTTCTTGTATGCAAATCATTCATAGAAGACTCGAATGAAGTAGGAAAACATTTGCAAAGTCTTCAATTCAGAGTGGAAATTCTGTCTAGAATCACCAACCAGAAATTTAAACAAAACTTAGGAACATGGGGAGAGAAAATCAGATATAAGACCATTTGCAAAGACAAGTAACTTCGTCAGTCAAGCAATCGAGTCTCATCATTATTTCCGACGTCATATTAATGGGTTGCCGTTGTCATCATGCGCCTTTTCTTCCTTTTGTTTTTCACCTTCCTTGAGATGCAAGTGCCTCTTTCAACGAATGACGTATAGCAATATGAAAGGTCCCGACCCTTCCGGCACAAAACATTGCGAATCGCGTTAGTTGACGTTGCTCTTCTAATGAGAAGAAGTAATCTTCTTTGTCGAGAGCAGCAACAGAAAGTTGAACCCCCATAGCACACAGCTGCACAGAAGAGTTTGACTTATTGGTTCTATGGTTTGTGAACAAACTCACCAGTACAAGAACTGTACAACACACTACCTTGTCTACATTTCTGTAGGAAACATGAGTTTCATTGATGTGTTATAAAACGAGTTTGCTTTAGCAAGAAGTCCGCGAAACAGATTAACCAGCAAAGAAACGTGGAGGGAACTGATTTGACGTACCAATTGTTTAGTAATCTCTCTCTCTCTCTCTCTCTCTCTCTCTCTCTCCCTTTCGCTGTTGGAGGAATTGATTAACAATTGTCACTGATTGCGGACAAAAGTTTGGCTGGAAACTCGAATCCTCGGAAATGCATTGAAAAAAGATTGTCAAAGTAACCAAACACGTCCACATGATTTGTGGAGGGAATCTTGGGATGCATGATTGAGAAAACCTAGATTATATAAAAAAGCAGGTTTTCTGTCTTCATCTAATGCAATACTTATCTTTAAGTGTAGCTGCAATCCTACATCGGTTGTCTTGCCGTTCTAGTTTTTGTTGTTATTCATATTTATTCTTTTTATTGGGTTTGTTCATATTCTTGATGTTGCATGCTATGTGAAGGTGGCTATCGATTTCATTTTATATTCTTGAAGTTGCTTTTTTTTCGCGAAAAAAAGGATTCAGACGAGGTTGATACCTATCTCACTCACTGCTGGGAAGATCGCTTCAAGGCACCAACGAAGCACCGGCTGCCCACTTGGCAAGCTGTCTCGCCGTAGCCTCACCAAGCATGAGTGGGGAAGTCCAAAACCGGCAATATACCAAAACCAAAACCTGTTATCCACGGAGTAATCAAAAGCCTAAAATCGGTGATAGACTGGGGAACCGGACCTGTGACATTCGACTTGCAAACCACGTCTTAGATCATTCAACCAACCATGTGATTGGTGATATTCATTTCATTTATTTTTAATTATTGCATTTCTACGTCTTCCTCCATTCTGGATCGGTGGATTACAAAAAGGGAACATCGTCCAAAAAGTTCTAAACCTATTTCACTTTGGCCAGTTCAGTCTTAAATATTTTAACTTTGCCAATTAAGTCCTAAACCTTTTCGCGATTTGTCAATTGAGTCCATTCGATCAATTTTAGTCGGAAATCGTTACCATGGGCGTCGGCTATCCTACGTGGCATGGCCGATGCTGATGAGAACAATTTGGAGATGAGAGGGATCGAACCCTTTCCCAAGAGGAAACCTATCATGCATGCTTTCTATGAGTTTTTATGACTATATTTAGAGATACGATTTGGTACTTCACCCAAACTTGATTGAGTTAAATTTTCCAAGTACGAGCTTAACTTGGTAAATGAGTTAATGAATTCAATTTTAGTTTATACTCAAGTTAAACTCATACATCCTCAAGCTCATTTTAGCACAAGCTGAATTGAGATTCACAGACTACACAAATTAAATATTTTAAAGCGCATCAGTATTTTGAAGCTCAAAATCGATGCGACTCGATGCTCAAGGACAAAGTCAAGCTCGCTTTGAGAAGCCTAGCTATAAGCTGAGCTAGCATAGCTCAATATATGATTAGACTTTTACATTTTATTTTCGTTTTGTTCTTCTTCTTTTTGCATCTTGCAACACAAATTGATTTTACTGAATGCAAAATGTTTAATATGTTTGAAATTTGAAAATACACAGATATTAATACGTAAAATCATATGTAAATTTCACAATAATAAAATTTCATTATTATTTTCACTTCAAATGTTTAATATGTTTGAAACTCTCCTTGTTTTATATTACTGAAATTGTGGTAGGTGTATGGAGGTTTAGGGGGAGCAGACTGAGGAATTGGCTCCAGAAGATATATGATGCATACGCTAGTCGACTCAATACAACGAGTTCCATCTTATGAACGGGGATGACGCCCTCATCGAACAGTGCCCAGAAATATGTATGGTCTCTACTTCGCTGAAGAAGAACACCTTATAGCCTTCCGCTAGCTCTTTGTCTTCCTCTGCCAATGAGTTGGAGACATACCTGGTAATGAAATACTCCAATTACATTGAGTTGGCAAAGACAACGGTGATGTTTGGAAATGGTGGAAGAGGGACTCCACCTCTTTGCCGATTCTTTGTGACTTATTGACCTCATCAGAGTCTATGGTACCATTAGAGTCCAAGCTCAAAAGTAGCACAAAGTTCTTGAACGACAATAAGCGTCATTTGTTTGCGAAAAACTTAGAAATGGTTGTTGAAAAGTATCGTTGGTTTTTGCCAGAATTGATTTCGATCGAACGTGTCCAACCCGAACAAGAGAACAATGACGACGACTCTCCATCATCCGAATCATGGTAAAGGACACGACGCTTAAGACAGCAAATCTATTCAACATCGTAACTTTTGCGACGGTCATTAATACACCGTTAAGCGTAATTTTTCTTTCAAATTGTCTGAAAACGTACTTGTACTTCATTCATGTTTAATTGAATGAGCGTTTTTTAGGAATTCCCGTACCATTTCCAATACTCTGAAGGAAAATCATTCGAAACTTTTCGAACTATTCCATTAAAAAAATAAGGAATGAGTATACTAGAAGTCTTAAAACTTCTTATGAAAGTGCAATCAAGTTCTAAAACTTATTAAATTGGTTCAATCAAGTCCTTCCACTAATTTCATCCAATTTGGCTAACGGAAAATACTAACGTATTTTTTTTATTATTTTATCTATCCCATGTGGTGATGACATGGCTACCGAGAGCTCAGCGACCCCCGTCGGCCGTCCCCTACCTTCTCCAACCCTTCCTGGCGATGGTGGGGCTGCGACGACGGAAGGGCTTGTGGCCCTCAGTCTCGTCTGTATCTTAACCCCTTTTTTCTAAAACTTGTTACGAAAATGCAATCAAATTCTAAAACTTGTCAAATTGATTCGATCAAGTCCTCCCATTAATTCCATCAAATTTGGCTAATAGAAAATATTGACGTGTTTTTTTTTATTATTTATCTATCCCATGTGGTGATGACGTGACTACCGAGGGCTCAGCGACCCTCGTCGGCCATCCCCTACCCTCTCTGGCCCTTCCTGGCGATGGTGGGGCTACGATGACGGAAGGGCTTGCGGCCCTCATTCGTCGGTATCTTAACCCCTCTTTTTTTTCTTTTCTTTTTTAAATTTTAAATTTAGCTTATTTTAAATTTAAATAAAAAATATTTTAAAAATCAAATTTCGACCAAAACGATGTCGTTTTAACCTTATGTTCATTTTAGCCATGTTATTATCACGTAGGAGAGAAAAAAACATTTAATAAAAGTCATGTTAGCATAATTGTTAGCTAAGTTTGACTAAGCTAACAAATGACTCAATTGAATCAATTTGATAAATTTTATGACTCGATTGAACTTTCGTAACAAGTTTTTGGACTTTCAATGCACCTAAACCAAAAAGTAAATCGATTTGAACAACCGAGGCCTGGGGCCCAGGGCTAGAGCGGCCTCGAGGCCAATTTGTCCGGATTAGAAGACATCGTAATCACCATTTATGTCAGCAATCCCTTTCATCTCGATACATTTTCTTCACCTCTCCACACACGGTTGCTCATCAATTTGGTAATCTAATGCGAACCCCACAAAAACCACAAAAATAAAATAAAGAAAAAACACGGAAGGGAATTCCTTTGGTGATTAGCAATCCATATGTTGCCACCATTCGCAATAATTATGATTCGGACGGACCATTGGCAAAGAGGACATCGTCATAGAAATTCGACGTGGGTGGGGGGCCCGCCGTGCGGAATGACGGAACCGCCCCTCGCGTGACCCCTGGCGGACCCACACCCGCCAAGGGCAAAAGAGGGATATCGGCGCAATAAAGAAAGGAATTCTCGTTATTGCGTGGGGGGAAAAGTCAATTCCTAACGGTATCCATCCACCGACCACCGACCTGCCAACATCTGTCTTTGCCTCCCTTGTCCTTGATAAAAAAAAAAAAATTAAAAAATATAGATTAACAAGTAAAAAAAAATTAAAAAAAAATGAAAAGATAAAAAAAGAGAAAGGAAAGAGAGAGCATCAATCAATCAAACCCTAATAAAGAAATCGCGCAAGATCGCAGAAAATATCCCAAAGGGAAAAAATATTCTTTTTCTTTTTGCTTTCTTGGCCTCCTCCTCCTCCTCCTACCGTTCCTTACCTTTCCCATGACGAATGACCTGACCCGACCCTTCTTTTTAAGTTTTTTTCTTTCCCGCAAACACCCTTTCGATCTTTCCACATCACTCGAGCCGCACAGGCCAAGGACCGCCACCACCGCCACCACCGCCACGCCCCATTTTTATATAACAACTTCGCTGCTGTAAAAGAAAGTAAAGAAAGATAGAAAGATAGAAAAACTCCGATGGTTGATGGAGTCCGCACGAGGCCGGAGACCTTCCTGCTGCTCCTCCGTGTTGTTGTGACCGCACGATCTGTCAGGGGCGATCGCTATTCCAGTATTTAAGGGAAAGGGGGGAACACGAGCCGGCCCCCACCCCCCGCGTTCGTACAGAGATCACCGAGATTCTGTCGGTGAAGTTTTTTTTTTATGTGTTTACCTCGCGCTCCCCTCCTGTTTTGATTAATGGTTTAGCCCGATTTGTTTTGTTTAAGAAATGAGGGGGATGTGTTTCGTGGAATTCAACGTGGAGCCTTACCCAGATGACAACCTTAGTTGCCAAGATGGCAGGAAATCCAAAACAAAAGTCTTACTCCCTTAACTAGGCCTGTCTCTGATTCTCGCTAGTTCTCTCTCTCTCTCTCTCTCTCCTTAACTAGGCGTGTCTCTGATTCTTGATAGCTCTCTCTCTCTCTCTCTCTCTCTCTCTCTCTGCCGTTTCTTGTCCATGAAAATTCACCTTTTCTCTCTTCTGCATCACCTTCAGCGAGATAAATATATCGAGACCCTTGTTCTGCTTCTTCTTCTTCTTCTTTAGAAGCTGTTTTCAAATGGAAGCGGAAGGAGGTGGGCAGAGGAAGAGGGGCGTGGCGGTGGAGAGGGAGAGGACCTACAAGGGCATAAGGATGAGGAAGTGGGGCAAGTGGGTGGCCGAGATAAGAGAGCCCAACAAGAGGTCGAGGATCTGGCTCGGCTCGTACTCCACCCCGGTCGCGGCGGCGAGGGCCTACGACACGGCGGTGTTCTACCTCCGGGGCCCGTCGGCGAGGTTGAATTTCCCGGAGTTCGTGGCGGGGGCGGCAGCGGCGGCGGAGGAGGAGGAGGAGGCGGGAGGAGGGGGTGACATGTCGGCGGCTACCATCAGGAAGAAGGCAGCAGAGGTCGGGGCTCGGGTCGATGCCGCGCTGATAAGCCGCGAGTTGAAGCTAGAGGGTAACGATAAGGGGGGCGATGATCAGTTCAAGAAGTGTGTTGGGGTTTTGGAGAGGGTCGATCTGAACAAGATGCCGGATGATCCTGAGGACTCATGATGATCACCAAAAGGGCGTGTTGGGGTTAGACAGTAAGAGGATAATCTCTATCTCTCTCTCTTTCTCTCGAATTATGATGGCGGGCGCATGCACTTGGTTCAGGTCAGCCTTCTGCATGCGGTTGCAACGGGCTTTAGGTGCTACTTGCTAGTAATTCACCAGGTTGTGTGAATGGATTAAGGAAATGATGAGGGTTATATCAGATGAGTTAGATAGTCCATAGTACCTCTAATTAATCTTATTAGCCCTTTTGAGTTAGCTTTTTGGGATCTGATCATCAAAGAATTCCGATGGTGTAAGAGGAAAAAGAAGGTGAAATGTAAATTAATCAGTTGGGTTTGATGCAGAGCCATCTTCTTTCTATGCCTCTCTCTCTCTCTCTCTCTTTCTTCACTGATCATAATTTTGTTTGTGGTACATAGTTCTTGACATGGTATCGTTCTATTTCTCTCTCTTCCTTCTTTTCGGTATTGCAATGCCTGAACATCAGCTGAAGAGAGAGAGAGAGAGGGAGATAGATAGATGGCCTACTAAGGAGCAGTTGGAAGCAAAGTGGGCACGCCTTAAACTGCTAAAGCAGAAAAGGATGTGAGAAAGACCTTTTGTAACTGCTGCTAATGATGAGTTGTGGGCACTGGTTGGTGCATGGGGCTGTGTTCCTACTGCAAACCCCAGATTCTGTCTTCTTTTGTTTCTTGACCTATTTGCAAAGGGGATGGATGTCTGCCAAATTTGAATAACCCGGGCAATATGAACACTGCAAACAAAAAATTTACCATAGCGATCCGATTCACAATGTCTTTGTGTCTCTAGCATTACTCGAATTGAAAACTCGGTATGCCTAGAAGATGTAGCTCTGGCGATTGCAACATCAGATGGGTGGGTTGTGGGCCACTTGACCTAAATGATATGGAGAAAGATATAAGGAAAAGATTGTGATTGAGCTCACCATAGCACTATAACAAACGTCGGACTTAATATGTTTCTGCTATGGGGTCCAATGTGAACCTTACATTTCCTTGGAAGTGTTAATTGACTTGATCTCTCAGAATATGTTTGAGGAGTGTGTACTCACATATTAAATTGGAGGGAAGATCCAACAACATAAGCTGTGACAGAAGTTTCAGGCTGTTTTTAGCTGTTGTACGAAAATTTCGGGGAATTGTATTTAGTATGAATCAACATGGGGTATGAGACAAACCTCTACTTTCAAGAAGTGTAATCAACACCAAAAAAGAAGACCAAAGTGTATTTAAGCGAGGAGCGATTGCTTTAATACGCATTATACCTAAGCAATAATGAATCATTTTTTATAATTTAAAGAAAACAAGGGCTTTTCCCCCTTTGGTGTGTCATTTGTTCACTTCGAAATTGACAGCAGCAACAAATGTTTTGCTTCTCTTTTGACAATGGATAGCTTCAGACCAGTTTGGAAGGTTTCATCAAAGCATTTGCTTCATACTGTGCGAGTGATCAGAGTTCTGTTGTTAGTTGCAGGTGTTTGAAACCGGAGCATTGTTATTATCATGATACCACCGTCCGCTGAATGCTTATGAATGGGAACATATATCACGACACCCTCCGATAGATTTGGGGACAAATTCCCCAGAAAGAGCATCAACTTATGATTAATGTGCTGAGAAGAAAAGGCATCAATTTCTCGTTCGAGATCCAAAGCCGGTACCTATTAAGCTGCCGTCAATTCGACCCGTCATCTGATGTGCACCGAGCAACTCACGGACGCTGCTGATGTGCATTGCTGAGCAGGAGACCACATCGTTCCATGAGGCCCTTCGGTTAGGCCAATGGGGGGAAAATTCAAGAAAGAATTATGGATTTGGGTGATCCGTTACTCTTTCTAGGATTGAAGATAACCATCTAGCTTTGCTCCTTGGAACAACTCTCTCTTACAGCCCCATTGTAGTTTTATGAAATGACAGTCAGCCTCCACCCCAGTAGTGCACTTCAGCAACGTCCATGAGGTGCACAGTGTGCATCCGAGGACAGGTTGTTAGCTTTTTGACGTTCATGGACAGCAGCTTTAGCCGGTGCCAAGGTTAGACCTCGACTAGAAATTGGCGCTTTATTTTGGCACATTTGAAAGTTGGGCAGGGCCAAACGCATAAGTTTGTGCTTTCCTAGGGAATTTGGTCATTTGATGGAAGACTGCCAAACTTTTGCGGCCCGGAGCAATCAACCAGCATATTGCCGGTCTTTACCAATGTCGTCAAAGGAGTCATGGAATCGTACAATTTACAACTCCAGTTTGTTGAAAAAGATTTCACTCGTGCTCAAAATAAAAAAATTAGTCAAATCATTGTCAAATCACTGTCGTTCATGTCGATGAAATCGGGAAAAATGTGTGGAATAGTGAGATTTTATCGATTTCGCAACTAGATTGATTTAGGATCAGCCTTGATGAAGAAGTGGATGAAAGAACAGGCAGATGATTTGCTCTAAAGTTGCTAATTAGCGATTTCGTGTGCTTTTGTTGTTAATGGACTGTTAAATCTAATTGGATTGCCGCTATTGTTATTCCTTCCCTATTTCTTGTTTGAACAGTGTTAGGAACTACAAACTATAATGGACTTATATTTTCATGAGGCTCTGACATTTCCCAATTCCATAACTACTTCCCAGGAATTCCTCGATCTTCAAAACTTTGGGAAAAAATTCATCTGTCGTCCATCTTTCAACTTAGAAAAGATTCAGAACCATTTCGCTAATCTCATGCCTAAGTTCAACAAGCAGACAGAAGCTAGAAGATCGATTAGTCCTATTTCCGTTCAGCCACTACCAACTTCTGCAGCGTTTTCGAGCTAAAATCTGTCATTTCCTTTCCTTCACCTTTCTTTTTGTCTTTCAAGAATACTAACACTTTTATATTTTTATACGATTCCAATCAGGTCAGTTCCCGTCATACAACGCAAAACTTGATAAATAGAAGCAGCATTGCTTTTCAACCTGCGAGAGAAACCCAATCCTCCTTTCCAACCCCAGTTTCTTCAAATGCTTCAATTGATCAACAGGTACTTAGCTTACGCTTCATTGGCATGTTTTATTTGAAGGGCAGCTCTTACAACATTCCCTCTTGTGATGATGCCGACCTTCATAACGAGAAACTAGGTTAATAAAACCAGAAACCATAATCGATACAACTTATTGAGAGGCAACAAATGATCTCTTACCAGCGTTCCCTCAGCATCTACAACTGGAAGTCGACGATATTTTGTTTCAAGCAATATCCTGACATTAAATGCATGGGGGAAAAAGTTAACAGGAAAGAACACCGACAAGAGGCAGAAGGATCGAAGGAAAAGATATAGACAGAACCTGGCAGCATCCTCGAGATTTGTGGTCTCGCGGACAACTACAGGAGCCGGTGTCATCAAATCACCAACCACTTGCCCATTGGTCTTGCTGAGCAATTTCTGCACTTCGTTGAAGGTCTGCAAGATCATTGTCAATATGTATGTATATCATCAGGTACTCCCGAGGCAAATATGAAAGACAGTTTCCTTTATATTAGCAGCAGCAGTCGCTCCAAAAGTGCTTCCTGGATACCCCACATCACTGATGGAACCAGGGAGGGTCTGATGGGGGCAGTCGTCACAACTGACTTCTAGATGCTCGGTTAAAATTTTATAATTAAATACTCTACTCTGAAATTTGACGCTAAGTTTCTTTATTTAGCCTAATGAACTAAAAAATTGCAAAATGTTTATCTGCTCTCCCCGCCCGGCAAAGATTTCACATCTACCACAACCCTACCTTGTTATATGCTTAAACTTACATAATTACATCTCCAAAAGAAGAGCTCTTACTCACTTTCCATGTGCTGTCAACTTCAGGGAACATGCTGTTGTCAGCTCGCCCACCACCTAATGAAGATGTGCATATGACATCAGTCACTCGTTAAACTCATGAAGCATCAAAACATCTGCAGATAGTCAGCATTTCCAAAAACAACCACTGTTTCCACGTCGAAATTCGAATTGTGAATTGTAAACCTCATTTTCTGGATTGTCAATCGTTACATTCGGTAAGAATTGTAAAAGAGCTCCAAAAAAATAAACATTTCTTACTAAAATTATGCTACTTATTGCAAAATGCACATAAAAAGCATGTTATAGTAAATACTGTTGAGAAAATTATACCCAAAACTGACACGGCTCTATTGTCAATACCCAATTTAACTTCTAACTTCTGAACATTACAGAGGTGCAAAATGAAAAAAAAAAAAAGGCCTCAAACACTTAAAAGGAAAAAAAAATGTCAAACGCATTTAAAAACCTCAACGTAGGCAAAATAATCAGGACTTGATTATAGTCTATCGAAGCCAGCTAAAAAGACGAGACTAATCCTAGATACTCAATCTGTGACTCTTGTCCAAGCACGTGATTTAAACAAGCAAAATAGGATGGTCAGAGGAATGATGGCCAGCGCCGGAGGTGCCAATGGCTGGCATCGTCGCCAGAGGTGGCAACGGTTGGTGTTGAGCTGGTGACGGCTGGTCAAGAACTGACGAAAAGCAGTCTAGCAGCTTTTCGAGTTCCTATGCTACCCAGAGGGCTGTGAGAACAAAGGTCTTCTGGAGTGTTTGCACATTTTCTTATCTTTTTCTCTTCACTTGTTCTCTTCAATTTTTGAAAATTTTTCTCTTTAGGACCCAATACTTTTGAGCTAAACCTCTATTTTAAAGCCTAATAGTGCAAATTGTGGTTGTTCTCCTGAATTGTAGAGAATTGCATAATCCTATGATTTGCATCGTATCAGAGATGAATAGTACAATTCACTACGATCATGCACTCTTATGATTGACAAATGCAAGACAAATTGTTCGAAGGGTGCACTCTAACGAATCATGCCATTCGAATTGTGAATCGGGCGATTTTTACAACAGGGCAGAAAACTAGTAAAAACTAAGCACCAATAACAATAATCGCAGAAGTCCAGCAGAATCATTCCCAACTCAAAGAGAGAGCATCTATGCACGGCCATAGAGATGTACAAATATTACACCCATATGAGAGGAACTAGTAAGTTAAGCATTTTGATAGTTTTACAGATCATCTCATGGCTTTGATTTCTCTCTCTTAACTTAAGAATATCACCATGTCCCCTTGAATACCACATTAGCATTATTACCTCCTACCATTTTTCCTTTGATCAAATTAAGGTATAGGTATTGTAGAAACATTATGGATGCAGGAACAACACAATTTCAGATATTCTTTTTGCAAGAATTACGTTCTCTGAATCTATTTCAACCGAGTTTTTAGTAAATACTGTTGACTTTAAAATGTTTTATTACAAAAAATGGGAAGCTCAATACTGAGTTGACATAACAACACCGATGCAAATGTAGTTTGTGCTATAACACTTGCCAGATTTAAAACGTTAAACATAAGGAGAGAAAACACAGAACACCAACAACTAGGAAGGACCTCATGAAATTGCTAATGATACACATGAATTTCGAGAAGTCTCCTAAAATGTCTAATAAAGGCAACAAAAAAATATCAATGGTACCTGATATAGAGTCCAAAGCTAACAAATCATAATCAGAAACAAGACCAACCTGCCAAAAAAAGCCACTCATGAGCATTTATCATGGGAATCTAATGACTAACCCATCACAGGGAACGGATGTCACAGAATAAGCAACCAAACTTGGATGACAGATCAACATAGTAGCAAAACAGCAGACTCACAGAAAAGTGCTGATTGTTAAGTACAATAAAAGGAAATAGATCAATAATTATAAGTTGAAGATTTGCTGTGAAAAAGCTAGCAGCTAAGGCCATACTTGGGAAATGAGGGGAGAAAAAATGGGTACAGAGAACAAATAAACGATGTTTGAAGCCTGTTTAAGCTAGCAGAACCAGTAGACATGCGGGTCAACAAGATCAGGATATACACCACGCTCTGCTCCCCCTGAAAATATGGTGCCAAGCCCTACCAACTAAGCACAATTTCTAGTTTGATTAAAGCATCTCAAAACTTGCCTTTCTAAAAACATATGGCTATGGGTTTCTGACCAGTGAGCAGCAATATTCAAATCAACAAGGCCACAGTTAGCAAAAAGGAGAGAACAAGAAGCATACCAATTTCCAGTCATCATCAACTACAGGAAAACCAGTGATTCTGTTCTCCACAAGCATCTCCAATGCTGATAAAACAAAATGAGTAAAAATCCTGACATCTTCAAAATTTCCAGAAACATGATATTCAGAAATACCTTCATCTACAGTTGTATATGGCTTTACCACATGCAGATCCTCTTTTCTTGTCATGAAGTCACCAACTGTGTATACGCTACTTTTTGGCTAATTGAAACAGGAAAACAAATATGTAAATACTATGCAGAAATTCCAGGATGATACATGACATAAGCCGTCTTATTAAATAGTATGACTCTAAAATGCACTTGTTGAAGACATGGGAAACCATATGAAATCCGAAAATGTAGTGTACTTCATATGAATTAAAACATTCATATCTAGCAGAAAGAGGACCAGATACAAAACATTAAGAAATTCGCTATGTTCATCTAGTCGCGGAACTTCCTTTTCCCATGTCACAACTCACAAGGTAGATTGACGGGTGGGATAGTGCCTTTACTCGTGCATTAGTAACCATCAAAGATAAAAATGGAATTATGATACACAAACATTTGCAAATGTTGCAAAAGCTAAAGGATGCAAGAAGATCCCTATATCTCTCCTGTTTTCATAGTTTCTCCTACCACAGAAAAGCATGAACAAACTAGTTTCAAGAAACTCTGAAGGTCATTCTGGGAAAGTTAGAGATGGATAATCCAAGATGCCTCTTTGGAAGATGCACGCTTTGAAAACTTTCTTTCTTTAATAGGTTAATGAGTGTTTGGAAAACTATATTCCAATTTTTTTCAACTCTTTTAAGTTCTGCATTAATTCTCCATGCATGGTATTATGGTACTTCTACACAATTCCCGCAACCTAAGGATCAGGAGCCCAACTTGACAGATGCCTAGAAGGTTTGAAGATACAACTCCAACAAATAAGCCAAGGGTAAGAGCAATGGGGGCTCTAAAATAACAAACCAAACCAGAAGGAGATTTCTCAGTAACAAGATGTCACGGAGAATAATAAAAGATAACTTTACATTTCCAAAGACGGTACAAGCAGAACATATGTATACCTTGAAGAATCTCAGGCATAATATAATAAAAGGGATGCAGACACACAGCGTCCATCTTGATCACATGAACAAAAAAATAGGAACACCCAACCCAGGTGAGTTATGCACATGATTGATTGATTTGAGGGACCTGGAGTAAAGCATCGAACTACTGATTTCTAGCGAAACTGTGCAAGCTGGCCGCTCAATCATTCACAGGATCAAACGAAAAACCGCTTGGGATAGTCCTAAATTCTGCAACTAATACACTGATGTATTTAACCAATTCTGTTCCTCTTCCAAGAAAAAATAGGCATAAGCTCTGGTGTGATATCAAAGCATGCTGCAAAAAGCTTCCGGAATTGATCGCAAAGTATACATAAATCAACTGTAGCTAATTGTTCTATTTGTGCTCCAATGTCCAATATAGAAATATTCCTGCTCTCAGCTGCTAAAGCTATCACGGCACAGCAACTGCAGACCACATTTACCAGAGGAGACCCACCTCGATATTGCCACTAAATCACCTCTAAAAGCGGTGTTGGGGGGATAACAAAGCCCGACTCATCCATGAAAGCTGACCATGATTCAGAGTGAAACACTTGCAGTCCTAGCAAATTACACAGTAGAAACCTTAGGAGTAACTAAACTAGGTCAAAAGAGAAACTTAGTATAGTCATCTGCAATACTGACGATGCAAATCTTACACCGGAATAAGTCGAGCCAGCTCAGTGAACTACCGGAAGCAACTTTTTCCCGACTGCTCAACGAGAGACTCACTAATCCCCTGGAATGCAATGTCACACGATCATAACCGCAACAAGAGACTCGACTTCCTAACGAACACCAGCGGCCTCAAGCTCATCTGAGGTTGCACGTCGCAAACGCAGCCTCGCCAAGAGAGATTACAAATGCATTCCACCAAGGAATCGCAAAGCGCAGAAAACATCGAAGAGATTTCCAAACCGATTGCAAGCGCGGAGTACTAGAAACACGAAATGAGAGAGCGAGAGAGACAGAGAGCGAGCGACGGACCGGTACGGGATTAGCCGTGAGGGTGCCGCTGGCGGCGACGGCGGGGGATTTGTGGAGACCTGAAGCCCGATTCGCGGTGACCGAAGCCGGATTGGGGAGGAGACGGCCGAGGCCGGAGGACGGAACGACGGACGACGGCGGCGGATGAATCAGGCAAGCGGCGGAGCGGAGGCGAGGGAGGGATGGCGAGAGCGACCGAGAGAGAACTGCGTCCATCGTTCGCCGGCGACTCTGCTTCCTCCGTACGCCGATGACGTCACAGAGAGAGAGAGAGAGAGGGGTTCTCTGGTTTCCGCCGGAGTTCGGAGAAACCGGAGAGAGCAGACAGCAGCACCGGGGAAGATGATTTTATTCTTTTAAATTTCTTTTTTTTTTCTTTCTTTTTTACGATAATTGGTGATTTTTGTTTTTTCTTTTTGCTCCGAGTAGAAAAACGATATTTTTAGCGGCCGACCATGCTGTGGCGACGGCGCCAATGCTGCCTCCAATTTTTTTCATCCAAAAGTTACGACTTTGATTTCACAGATAATTATCGTAGCTTATGGATAAATTACAATAAATGCACGAATTTTATGTTGCTTTCGTTGTATTATTAGACCCGATGTTCCCACATAGGATGCATGATTAAAGATTATTATTTGGATAAAGGGAAAAGACAGCAAAATATCCAGACCATGCTTACTGTCGCACATTCGTCATAAAAAATCTCAAAGTATACCCACTTTGACACATTTATCATAAAATTTTTTTATAACATAAAAAGCCCTAAGTTTATTCCTATATGATATATTTACCCTGCGTCAATATTTTATCAGATGATTTTCCAGGCAAAACAACGTTATCTACGTGGACGTCATGTCAATGCCATTTGCTTTTTTTCATCTATAAAGGTAGATTTTTAACGTGTTCATTGATGAAATCTTAATAGAAGGTATTATGTCACACAGGCAGAAGGTTGGGGTTTTTGGTATCCTGAAAAAAAAGTTTAGGATAAACGAGGACATGAAAGAGGCATAGGGAATAGATTATCAAGTGGAAAAGCTGAAATCAGTAGTACATACTAAGTCAGATGATGATGTTACTCATGATCGGTATATGGGGACCTGGAGGAGGCATACGGAAGATGACTTTAGCAAAAGCAGTATATAATGCTACATCAAGACCATTATGTGGATTCAAGTTTCCTAGAGTTAGAGAAACTTGGAACAAATGCAAGGATCTAGTTCCTTTACGAGATTGCATAAAAAATTGACTGTGTATAGTGTCGACAATGGAATTAGTTTGATGCAGGAAAGATTTCATCGCAAAAAAGTTTTTGTTCATCTAGATGATGTTGATTGGTTGGATTAATTCCAGAACAAATTATCAGTCGAGTTCTCAAGACAAGCTTTGATTGATTGGATGAAAATAAGAAGGAGAGTTTTCTCGACGTTGCCTGTTTCTTCAAGGAGAAGAGTATAGATTATATCGAAAAAATTCTTGACAGTTGTGATTTCGACACAACTATAGAAATAAAAATCCCTCACGGAGAGATCATTGATAAAATATGAAAACTAGTTCTTACAAATGCATGACCTCGTTTAGTTGATGGGTAAAGATATCATCAATCAGGAAAATCCCAAAGATGCTACCGGACGCAGTAGAGTATGGTTTTGTGATGGTGTTGTCGAAATTCTGTCCAAAGACATCGGAATCAGTTAATTTCAATTTTACTTATGTTCTTTTTTTCTCTAACTATTACATGGCTCGGCTGTATAAATCATAGCACACATTTTGTGTTACACCTGAATAATGTTGACATTCTCTATTGTGGCCTAGGCCCTAGGGAACAATCCAGCAGAGGCCATAGTGTTAGATTCCTCCACACCAGAAGAGATCGCTGTCAGTCCTGATGCTTTCACAAACCTGAAAAGGTTTAGACTGCTCATTCCATCAAATCTGCATTTCTCTACACAAGCACCTATATGTTTGCCCAACAAGCTAAGATGGCTTGAATGGTCTGATGACTCAAATCAGATCTTGAATTTGGCTCGAGCCTGAAGAAGCCTGTCGAACCCGATGTCAAATTTAGTCATACCAAACGAGGACGGACATTGGAGTTACACATCTTGACGAACATGTTTACATTCGCATGGTTGTAGGACTTCTGAGGCTTACCGACTGCATTGGTTGTTTTTGCAGCATATTACAGAAATGAAATACTTGTCTGTCAGTCGCTGCAATTCACTGGCTAGCGTTCCTGACCTCTCATCACTTCCAAATCTCGAGAGCTTTCTTCTTGTTGGATGTAAAAGATTTGTTGAGGTTGATTAATCTGGTAGTTTTGATATCAAGCTAAAGATTTTGGAAATACATGGCTGTTCGAACCTTAGCATTTTGCCTTTGCCTGCTCAAGTCAAAATCTCTTAAAACCCTCGAGTTCCAGAAACAACGGAAAATTCTGAATAACTTAAACCAGATGCCGCAACAATTATAGAACTTCCTACATCAATTGAAAATCTTGTCTGGATGAAGCAAATGGATTTAACAAATTGTGACAACCTTGTAAGGCTTTCATCTAGCATTTATAGGTTGCAAAAGCTTGTGCGTCTGAATCTTGGAGGATGCTCAAAATCCGTCATGTTTCCAAACAATAGGATGATTCAACTGATACGGGTAAGGACGATAGGAATCCAAAATCTATTTTGGCTGATCCTAAATGGCTGCAATCTATCAAAAGTGGAGTTTCTTGGGATTTCTTCCAGTTTTCCAAAGTTGACGTGCTTAGATCTTTCAGAAAACAAGATTTCTCATCTGCCAACATGCATCCAAAAACATGTCAATTTGCGAGAATTCTATGTTGATAAATGCAAGCAATTACAGGAGATTCCAGAGGTTCCTCTAAGTATACGTTTCCTAAGAGCAGTTAGCTGCAATTTGCTGCATGAAATCCCAGTTTTGTCTAGTGGCTTCAACAACCTTACTGTTGGTTTCTCCTTATTGTTGGATATGTTTGTTTGTAAAACAAATATTTAAGGCACTTTCCTTGTCCCACATAGGAAAGAAAGGAATGTTTTGATCACTTTATCAGTGAAAAGTGGATTATACTACTTTGAAATAAGAAAATGGTTTAGTGGGCTAGACCCCACTATACCCGCGTGCGGGTGCGCGAGTAATTGCGCGTTTTTGACGCACTTAGCACTTAATCAACAATTCAATTATTATTTTCATTTTCGAAATTATTTTTTAATTTATTTATTTTTACTCATTTTAGCTTGTGACTGGTCGGACATAATTTTCATTTGTGACCGTTCGAAAAGAAAAAAAAAAAAAAAAACCGTCTGTTTTAGGACACGAAAAGGTGTGTCTGAATTGCAAGTTCCGAACATGAATGGTCATGTTAGAACGACGGTTATCACAAACGAAGAGTCATGTTCGAAGTTCAATTTTCGGACATGAACAGGTGTGTCCGATTCGACATGTTAGATACCAAAAGGTGTGGTTCACTTGTCGTATATATATATTTTAGAGAGCATTTTTTCAATTGACCGGTTTTCTTCAAGAAAAAACACAGCCTTCTCTCTAATTGTTTCTTTTGAGAGTTTAAGGAGATTTTCTGGAACTGCTATCCAAAAAATCTCACGTGACTTTGTTGTATCCTGAAGGGAATTTGCCAGAAGCCTGTAGCAACTTTGTGGGGCAAATTAATCCTAAAAGAAAGTGATTACACGCCTCAAAGTCCGATTAAATTTCGATTCCATTTCTTCCCCGTACAATATTTTCCCAACACTTATGTCATGAGTTATTCCAGAAAAGGGTCAACGTTGCTGATGTAAATATTCATGAGAGGAAGAGTTGCAACCCGATGAGATGGTAAAATATTCTGCGGAAGCACATCAACCTTCAGCTCCTTTAATGGTGGCTACTTCGAATCTGGAAAGGAACTACCATGTGTTCCTGAGTTTCAGAGGCATGGATGTCTGCAACAACTTCTAAGTCATCTCTACACAGTTCTTGATCGAGAAGGAATCTATACTTATGTTGTCGAATCTTTCAGTGGAGTACACGAGATGCATCAGAGCGGGAGCAATGCATGCAGAAGCAAATGCGCCGAGAGGACATTCTCTGGATTTACTTACAATGATCTTTTTTTTTCTTTTCTGTTGTGATTATGTTGAAGAACATATTATACACATTTGATTTGATGCAGTGAAATTATGAAGTATTATGTGATCTTTAACTATAAAAATTGTAGAAAAATGATTGCAATCAAATTTCAATCTAAAACAAACAATCGATAGAGAAGTTCACGAAATAAATAAGAAAAAATATTCATCACAATGCCTAGCACGAAAAAATAAACCCAAAGCAACAAAAAAATTACAAAAGCGGCAAATCTTTCGTTGCCTTTGCTATCAAGACAACAAATCCGTACCAAAGGCGACGGAGCAAATGCATTAAAAGGGTAAGAAGAAATGGTTACAATCTTTGGGAACATATTATATTATACACATGAAACTCCTTTAATTCATCCACGAAACCTTCAAATGGTTACAATCTTTGGGAACATCAATTCGTGAATTAGTAAAGATCGAAGATGTGAAATTCAGGACACGCCCTAATGAATTTGTTGGGTAGGATATGCTACGGCGAGAATGAAAACAACTTAATGCAATAAAGCTCGTATCGGGTCAAGTCACATGGCACACGATGCACAGGTAATATCATTTACACGCACACGCGCGCAGGTCGATGATTTGATCAACTCAACCATGGCTCCCTCCTAAGATGGCGGGGTGCAATCCTTTTCATGCATCACTTCTACTAAAAGTTTATCGTGCACGCTATAGACTATTAGGATCTATTTAGCAATGTTTATATTTCCAGAAATAATTTCTTATCAAAAATAGTTTTTCTATTTCTATTTCCTAGAATAGTTTCTGAGCAAAAAAACGCAATTAGTAATTGCACAAAATTTCTATTCTTGGAATAAAAAAAGAATATAAACGTGTTTACTAACTGCACAAAATTTCTACTCTTGGAATAAAAAAATTTGTTCTTAATTTTTTCATATGATTATCTACTTAAAGTTTTTGAAGAAGACTTCTTCGGTTTTTTTTTATCACTTCAACATTCATAAACTCATGATTTTTACGTTTAAAATAATACCTTTATGGGGTCATTATGAGAGTGGCATGGCCTAACAAATAAAATCAAAACATATATGATATAAAATCAGATGACCTTAACACGATTAACAAAAATGTATCCATAATAGTTTACAAACACATTACAAAAGTCATGAATGACCTTAATACGATTAACAGAAATGTATTCATAATAGTTTACAAAGACATTACAAAAGTCGGAAATACAAAGTCATGGAATCTCATCCATGTTGTGATCCTTTGCCATTTTATTTGCAATATTTTTCCTAATCATGTTTATCTCAACTACCCCTGTAAGTGATGTATTATCTGCAACCTCCATTTGTGTTGGTCTGAACTGGTACTCCAAATCTCCATATAGGGAAAAGTTTTTGTCCATCTTGTCTTCCTCACGAATGTAATTATGGAGAGCACAACAAGCAATTACAATAAGTGATTGCTTTCAAATTGAAAATGAAGGCATATGTCTCAAAATGAAGAAATGGTTCTTTAATGGTCTAAATGACCTCTCAATGACATTCCAGAGTAAAGAGTGCCTATGGTCGAACAATTCTTTCGCTATTCTGGACCGTCTCCCTCTACCCCTATAATCGTTCAAATGATACCATTCACCTTTAAACGGAGCTAAAAATCTTGGAAGTGCTGCATAACTAGAATCTACTACATAATATTTGCCTATAAACAGGTATGCATATATTTGTTATGATATGCAACCGTTACACAATCATAAAGAATTATATTTTGTAAACAATAAAAATATCGAGTAGTGGTTAAGGAAATTACAGTCAAGGAGTCTCAAGTGCTGCTAAGAGCACCTGATAATCGTTGGCAGATCCTTCCCACCTAGCATACACGAAAGTAAATTTCATATCAAACGAACAAACACACATCACATTCTGTGTGGTACTTCCTTTCCTACCTCTAAATGGGATTTGCTGCAACATAGGGATGGAAACATTAGTGTGGGTACCATCAATAGCATATACGCAGCCCTGAGATTTTATGAAAGTCTAGTGTTACATATGATTATCAACTACATGTATTTGATTGTGTATAATCAATATGAAAATCATACCTTGAAGTAGCGTTTATGGTTAGGATCCATAAGAATCTCCTCTGGGACAACATCAAAGGAAGGTGGTTGATAACCTCATTTGATAGTTTGATAACTACTTTCAACACTATATTGAAATACTTGCTTATTGTTGCTCTCAAAAATTAGAATCTCTCATATAAATCTCTATTGAAGTTTTTGTGACCAACCAAAGATAAAAATATCACAACTTGTTCATCTACCCTTATATATCGACTATCTTTCAACCAACCTTTTGCGCTCATTAAACCACATAGTTTCAGAAAAACATGTCTCTTCATCCTGAAGGTTTCATAAATCCTATCTGAATGTCCATAAATAATCTACTTTACCCATTCGGATCCTGACAGTTTATTGTCCCTGATAGATTCTTTCGTATGAACAGACATGTCCACTGCAAGAATATTCAACCATGCTATCATTATGTCAATATCAATGTCATCCAAAACCTATTCAACTTGTGCTACCTACCCATTAGACATACTATTTTTTCCTCCTTCCATAGTACCTATGCCATTACACAAATACAAGAACATCAATATAGATATATGAAAAAAATACCCAACAACAACAAAAAACATAAGTCCAACAAATAACAGAACTCATAAGTGAAACAAACCAAATATAAAAATTGTATACAATCCATCTACCCAAGCCACCACACAAATGCAAGAGTCTAAACATCCAAAACCTTTAAAAACCAAATAAAAACCAGCAACATAAGTCATACAATCAATGAAACCACACGCAATCCACAGTACATTTCCCAACATCTACTAAGGACATTAGAGAAGTCCATTTCTCCTGCAACTGGTGATAAGATGAAAGCCTCCCTCCATGCACTACTAACGCGAGCTCGTTCCATTGCCTTGTTGTAAAGATTCTACTCTAATTCAAGCATGCTTGCCAGGACTCCAATCACAGCAGCTATAGAGTAGGGGTTTACAGGTGGTGATGCAACCTGTGAGATGACATAACCAGACACAGATTGACTTGTTCTAGTTTTGATCAAATCTTGTATGGCTTTGCAGATGCTACTAATAACATTTGCATGACTCCGTCTTCTCTTTTTGGTATTTAGAGTTCTATCCAACTTGTACTTATCACGAACTAGAGTAGTAGTTTTGTCATATGTAAAGACTCCCTCATCAATATGGTGTTCACTTACATCCTCTCCACCACCATCTGCATCACCACCACTAGTGTCACCTTTGTCTGACACCATTAAATCTTCGGCATTTCCTACTGCATGCTCCCCAGTAGCATATGTATCACTAAATACAATACATAAGTTGGGATACTAACGAAACCCATCCTTCTTGAATTTTGTCCACTCACTATTATCCTGCAATTTTCATAATGATGACATACGTCAGCAAGACAATGAAACCTCTTGCCATGTACACGTACGGTGATCTCAAAATGATCAAAGATTAAATGATACCTTGACATGACATTCCCATATACTTGGATCATTAACAACAACTGTTTTGTTTACATTATCCTAGCCAAATCCGAATTGTGAAAGAAACTTCCTAAAACTACCACCACAAAAAAGTTGGTTTTGGCGATGAATTTTGCCACGAAAAATTTGGCAAAATTTGTCGCTAAACGAATTTGCGACGAAATTAACAATGGAAAAAAATTCATCTCTAATAGGTCGTTGCAAAATTTTGCAACGGAAAATTTCAATTTTCGTCGTTAATTTGTGACGAAAAAAAATTCATGGCAAAATTCGTCGCTAATTATTTGGGGCAAAATTTGTGGCTAATTTGCCACGAATATAATTCGTGACAAAATTTGTCGCTAAATATTCATGGCAAAACTCATCACTAAATATTCGTGGCAAAATTCATCGCTGTTTTTATCAAAAAAAAATTTTGTTGGTCGCGAAATTGCGACAAAATCTTTTCGTGGCAAAATGCATTGCTAATTATTCGTGGCAAAATTTATCGCTAATTTGCGACAAACACATTTCGTAGCAAAATTCGTTGTTAATTTGAGACATTTTTCTTTTTAGTATTTTGCAACGAACTTATTCATGGCAAAATTCGTGAGTAATTTGTCATGAACACATTTCGTAGCAAAATTCGTGACTAATTTGCCACCAAAATTTTTTTTTTGTTAGTATTTTGCGACGAACTTATTCATGACAAAATTCGTCACTAATTTGCAACAAAAAATTTTGACTTTTGCCACAAACATTGTTCCGAAACAAATTTGGCAACAAATTTTAATGAATAATTTAGAGACGAAGTCTGCGACGAATGTTATTTATGGACGATTTTGATGTAGAATCTAATTAATAACAATTATAGAATTTATATTTAACATTGATAGAATCACAGTCAAGACAAGAACAAACACAAAAAAGAAAGAAATGGAACAAAGCACTAAATTTGTATGGAAAATCGTTGAGAGGATCCAATAAATCCAAGTCGTTCTCTTGTTGCTAATCGTTGATCTTGCCAAGAAGTTCTTTCACGTAGTCATGTAGTCTGTAATGTCTCCAAGAATCGATGTCCTGTCCATCTGCAGTGCAAAAATCACAATATCAAACTCCTAACCCTCTTAATTTTTTCAGATCTATTCAACAACAGAAAGAGGGATGTTCAAAAAAGAATATATTAGGCTATGCTCAGACAAAAGACCAATTCCAGAGGGCATGTATGCAAACCAAACGCTTAGTGAACCCAGCACACAATTCTCTGCGCACTGACTCGTCAAATATCTAATCCAAAGTGATATCTTATAAAGCCACCAAAAGTGGTCTCTAATACGTCAAGTCCTGCCTAGTTTGCAAAGACAAAAATTGGAATAAACTGCCAAATCAAAAGGAAGACCATCATTAATCATTCCTAATTACATACATGGCAAAATTCACTTTTAACAAATTCAAGTAATACAAATAACAGATAACAACACAATATGACATCATAATCATTCCAAAGATTCTTCAAAGAATCAATGCCAAGTTTTTCAGGTCCCAGCAACTCTGTTCCTAAAATGCACGTGCATGCATGAACAAGGAAGAGAGATAGCAACAACAGTTGTTTAACTTATAACAGTTGTTGAACTTTTAACAGAATCGATACATGTGCATTGAACAAATGCAACAACTAATAACTTGTCCTATACATAAATAGATAATACTAAAGCAAGCTTACTCTCGAGTTTGGAAATTTTAACTAGAAAGAATCATCATCAGCAGCAGCAGCAGCGATCTCATTATCATTGTGTTACTCGTCATTATGCCCATCACCTACTGGATTAGTGGGAGGTACAGGAGGAACAACATCGTGATCGAGGTTGAGGTGTCGCATGATCAATTGCAAATGTTGTTTCACTCCTCTTATTTCTTCGTCCTTCTGTACAAGTAAATATTTCAGTTTGTTCAATTCTTGAGTCATTTGCTCCTCGTGTTGTGTCCTCCTTAAAAAAGCCGTGTTGGAGGATGAAGTTGCAGCAGCCGGCGTTGTATATATCCTTAACAAGGATCCCATCCCAAATATTTGACCTCTTCTCATTCCATCCGATGCCTCTACCCATAATGCCATACTATCAACCAATGGCTCGGACGCAGCAACACCATCACCATCACCACCACTAACAGCAGTGCTCATTACAAGTTCATTATATTTGTCCTACATTAACAATATATATGAAAATAAAAAAACTTCATATATATAACTACAAAATATAACATTACATACCTTAATAGCTTTTGCTCGAATGCCAGTCCATGACCTATTTTTTTTCTGAAATGTGCGTTCAAATATAGCTATAAATGTCGGTTCCGTCCCCAATTCATCTGCCTACAAAATATAAACATAAATGAGTAATCATTGAATTAACTTACAACATGTTTAATAGACTTACCATTCTTTTTCTATGCTCCCCGATGTTGATAGAGCCCCCAGCATATGTGACAGACCTTTTACTAGAACTAGAAGCTCGATTCTTCTTATTTATTTCACTGATTTGCTTATGTTTTTCGGTGTCCCAAGTTCTCTTAATTTTCGCCCAATTGTCAGCTGTAATAAAATCTGGCTTTTCTTGACTTCTCTTTGCTCTATTCATCACATTTCGCATGTGATCACCAGCTTTCATTTTAAAAATTCTTCTAACTTCTTTCTCTTCCGTTTCATCCCACCTGAACTTCCGCTGCAAGCAATAAATAGAAAAACAATTGTACACTTAGTATGCTAAACCAAACTTAGTTTGTAAGAAAATAAAAAGACAAAACTTACTTTAAACTTATTCCACCACAATTCCTTCACTTCTTTCGGAGCGGTGGTCCAACTACTATACTGCCCCATTCAATAGTTATTGATTATTTTATTAAGTTTCCTCACAACATACGTAGCATCCGTGAATCTGCAAACATGTTATAACGATGTCAACATACGTAGCATCCGTGAAGCATCGGACAATTCAGTTGACATCCATAGTAATTTACATATACTTAAAAAAATGAAGTACTTACGAATCTCCAAATGGGGATATTATGAATCGGTTATCTTCTTCATCATTCGAGTGTTGCATTGAAGAAGAAGGTGGAACCGAAGGCGATAGAACTGAGGTAGATTCGGTTCGCATTCGAGGGTCGGAGGAAGGACCAATGTGTTTATCAGCATGTACTGGTTGAGGATTAGATGAAAGGGTAGGGAAAGAGGAAAGAGACAGGGACGAGGAAGAGGAAGGGAAAGGGTTTGGTCTTCTTTGTGAACCTACACCACGACGTATGTGACCTCCACGTTTATACTAACAAGTTAGAAGGTTAGACAAATATGTTAAAAAATATGAACATATATTAGGGACACATAATGATGTACGTCGTGAAGCTTACCATTTTGTTTTTTTGAGCAAGAGATAAACTTGGCTCCTGATAAAAATCAAGCTGTCCGAAAATATCTACGAGCTTAATTTCTGGTCGTACAATAGTAAAATAGGGAGTTGCAACCCAATATTCATCAAAAGAATTAGAGCAAACAGCACCAATTAACTTCCAACAAACAAAATTGGTCGGTGGTAACAAACAGCACAATATTCATCAAAAGAAAATCAACTTCCAGCCACTAGAGTTGTAGAATAGGTTTGAACATTTTCACTTACAACAAATTATACATTCACCACCAACTTTGATATCAATGCCCCACCCAAAACTAAACACATTGAACTCAAGATTCAGCAAGAGGACATACCACACACTATTCGCCAAAAATCAAAAGGCCGGCCTTTCCTTTATGGTATCCGCCCAAATCGCGGTCCGTCCCACTTGCTACAACAAACCTACATGACATTTGTCATCACATTATAGCCTATTTTTTATTGGTTTCAATATTCATACCTAGATATAAATAAAATAATAATGAAACGACTCCGAAACGCCAAAAAAACTAAAACCGAACTAAAAATACTGTTAATCCAGAATGGTTTTTTGCTCAAAAACCCATGTAAACGACTCTGAAATGCCAAAAAACAACTTGCACCACGGCCAAAAGTATGATTTTGGATCAGCGGACCGTCTCCACTTGACCGACCAAATTTCAGCTCATTCCGACCACACTTCACCTCATTCCAACCAAATTTCAAACAAATTTCAACCAAATTTCAACCCAAATTCGATCAAATTTCAGCTCGTTTTCACTCAGCAAACAGAATAAATTCGCCAGAAATTCCATTTATGGCTAACAGTCAACCATTCTGTTTCGTCCGCGAAACAGTTTGTTTCGCCAACAAAACAGAATCATTTTGTTTCGCCCACGGACGTACCTCTAAAACTCTCGGACAAGGATCCTCGTGCTTCCCAGCGTCCGCTGCCGAAAAACGCCGAGAATTGCCCCAAAGAACGCTGAAGAAGGCCAAGAATCGTTCGATCCAGAGAGATAGAGACAGAGACAGAGAAGAGGCAAAAGAGGAAGAGAAGAAACCCTCGAAGAGAAGAAAACCCTAATACCACGGATTTAAAGACAACGCCGTTCTGCTAATTTCCGCTAAAATTAGCCACAGATTAAGATTCGTGGCTAATATCATGGCAAATTAACCACGAATCTTAATCCATGGCTAATTTGTCATGAATTTAGCCACGAATTTCAAAAAAATGCCCACAAACTTCTAATTCAATTTTTTTTCAAATTCGTGGCTAAATCAGTGGCAAATTAGCCATGGATTTGAAAAATTGACTAGTAGAAATTAAATTCGTGGCTAAATCCGTGGTAAATTTGCCACAAATCTAGCCACAAATTTAAAAAAAAATGCCTGCAAGCCCCTAATTCAATTTTTTTTAAATTCGTAACTAAATACGTGGCAAATTAGCCACGAATTTCATTTCTACTAGCCTATTTTTGAAATCCGTGGCAGCCACGGATTTAGCCACGTATTTCAAAAAATGCCCACAAACCTTTAATTCAATTCAATTTTTTTTCAAATCCGTGGTAAATTAGCCACGAATTTCATTTCTACTAGCCTATTTTTCAAATTCATGGCTAATTTGCCAAGAATTTAGCCACGAATTTCAAAAAATACCCACAAACCCCTAATTCAATTCAATTTTTTTCAAATTCGTGACTAAATCCATGGCAAATTAACCACGGATTTTGTCACGAATTTTTTTTATAAAAAAATAGAATACTCTTTTTGTTTTTTCGAGGCAAATTAGCAACGAATACAATTCATGGCAAATTAGCCACGAATTTTTTAATTAAAAAAATAGATTTTTTTTTTTTGCAAATTAGCCACAAATTTTTTATAAAATAAATAGAATTTTTTTTTTGTTTTTTTTAGGCAAATTAGCAACGAATTTTGCGATAAATATAATTCGCCGCAAATTAGCCACGAATTTTTTTTATAAGATGAATACAATTCGTAACAAATTAGCCACGATTTTTTTTATAAAAAAAAATAGAATATTTTCTATTTTTTTATTTTTTCGGGGCAAATTAGCGACGAATTTTTCCATTAATTTTTTTTGTTTTTTCGGGGCAAATTAGCAACAAATTTTGCGATGAATACAATTCGTGGCAAATTAGCCACGAATTTTTTTCATAAAAAAATAGAATGTTTTTTTGTTTTTTAGGGGCAAATTAGCAACGAATACAGTTCCTCACAAATTAGCCACAAATTTTTTTTATAAAAAAAATAGAATATATTTTTTGTTTTTTCAAGGAAAATTAGTGACGAATTTTGCGACGAATACAGTTCGTGGCAAATTAGCCATGAATTTTGCCACAAATTTTTTTTATAAAAAATAGAATATATTTTTTTGTTTTTTCGAGGCAAATTAGCAACGAATTTTACGACGAATACAGTTCATGACAAATTAGCCACAAATTTTTCCACAAATAATTAGTGACAAATACAATTCGTGGCAAATTAGCAATGAATTTTGCCACGAATAATTAGCGACGAAAATTGAAATTTTCCGTCGCAAAATTTTGCAACGACCTATTAGCGACGAATTTTTTTCCGTCGCAAATTCATTTTGCGACGAATTTTGCCAAATTTTTCATGGCAAAATTCATTGCTAAAATCAACTTTTTTTGTAGTGATACTAACAACGAAACAAAAGCTCTATCCACTCTTTTTTAGTATGACACAGAGGCCTCACTATCCTAATGATCAAAACAGAGAATACACAAGATTGACCAATAAATGGGGCTACTTTTGGTACTTCAACCGAGACTATCATAAAGTATATTGAACCTCTTAAATTTGACCTTGTAAACTTGTAAACTCCTCCATTATCTGAGACAATCACTCTCCAGTCCGCATTTTTTCAAGCAAGTATTTTAAATTCAAAAAACTGACCATCCAGAGGCAACAAGATATCCTATAAACTTTAATACACCACAACATGAGCACATAGATGATCAGGAACTTCTTGTAAAGCAATAAGACATTCTATAGAAGCTCGTCAAAATAATGCGTTTGTCATTGTTTCCTTGGACCAAAATTAAAGCTTGACATGAGATTTATACCCTAAAGTAAATCTTTCCACAAAGCGAGTCGCATGCCAGACAAGCAGTAGCTCTAGAACAAGTGGACTTTGAATCATTTATAAAACGCTCTATTTGATGCACGCAACAGCTTTGGCCTTTCCCATTCAGAAGGCAGTCAAATGCCGCTTTCTACTAAACCACCTAAAGCCCAGTCTAAACTATCCCTCATAAAAGCACATCCTCAAAAGGCTTTCCCCAGATTAATGTTAAAAGAAAGAGGACTCGTATCAAATTCATTAATTAAAAAAAAAATAGAGAAATATTTTTTAACCATGAAAAGTGCAAGGTTAAAGATACTAAATAGCATAAGAATGTGCGGAAGCTTCCAAACTTGAACCAAAATTAAAGCTTGACATGAGATTCATAGCATAGCATAATGTAATCAACGCTACAGTATCAATCGACGCTAGGGTTTCAAATTTACAAACAATCAGAGCAAATGCATATGCAGAATGCAGCCATTCAACTTCAAGAAGTGAGAAGCACAACTAAAGAATGTACAACCACAAGGAATCGAAGCGAAAAACCTGGATTCGGGCAACCGAGAGAGAGGCGAGCATGATTAGAGCAATCGACAACCGAGCGAAGAAAGGGCAACTGGAGAGACGCGACCGGAGAGAGGTGACGCGATTGGACGGGGCGACCGACCTGATGCGACCGCCGGAGGCGAGTTGTGTGTAGATCTGGACTGGACGAGAGGCAACAAAGGTAACGCCACTGCAGAGAATCAACGGTACGAAGGCGACACCACCGGAGAGAGGCGACTGTACGGAGGCGACACCACAGGAGAGAGGCGACCGGACTGAGGTGATGCCACCAAAGAGGGACGGCGGGAAAGAGGCGATGCTTTGGAGGTGGTGCGCTCTGAGAGAGAGCACGAGCTGAGAGGGAGAGCACGAGCGAGAAAGAGATATTTTGCATTAGAGGTTCCAGAAAAAATCATGTTTTTTTTTTTTTCAGAAATAAGAAGTAAGTTTTTTTTGCTTATTATTTTTGTTCTAAATCTATTCTCATATCACTTTTTTGTTCCGAGAAACAAAAAAATGAACTAACATCAATAAACGGATTTTTGTTCTTTTTCTGTTCTAGAGAACAAAAGAACAGAAAAACAAAAAAACAAAAACGTTACTAAACAAGCCCTTATTTCTACATGCTGAATTTTTTATTCTATGCCAACTGATTTGGACGAAATAATGTGATCTCTTCTTTTTGCTTACTTGAAATCTTAAAGAGAGCTCATGGACGAATCAATCGTGTTTTGTGCCCTAGATCAAACCAAGCTGCAAGATTAGACAATGACATCCGAGTAAGTGTCACCCATAAATTTATGAAAAGATTTCTAAAATAGTCGTAAACCTATAATTCAGTCCTAAATATTTTTTTTTGTAATAATTCAATTCTAAATATTTTGCATTTGTGTCAATTCAGTCCATCCGACAAACTTTGACCGGTTGGCGCTGATGTGGATGCTAGCTGATCGGCCAACGCTGACATAGCAATTTTTTAATAATATTTTTATTTTTTCGAATTTTTTTATTTTTTCTTTTCTTTCCTTTTTCCTTTTCTTTTATTTTTCCCTTCACTTCATTTTCAAGCCAGAGGTGAGGGCCGGCAAGATCAGCCCCGCTGGCCGCTGCCGAGGGTGAGCCTCGCCTGCCCCTGGCAAGGCTCGACCTCGCGAGCGACAAGGAGGATGAGCATCGCCCTCACCTAGCCATGGTGAGGCTCATCCTTGCCATCACTTGCAAGGTCGAGCCTCGCCAGGAGAGGGCGAGGCTCACCCTCAGCAGTGGCCAGTGAGGTCGATCTTTTCGGCTAGAGGTTGAAGATGAAGTGAAGGGAAAAAAGAAAGGGAGGGGAAAAAGAAAAGAAAAAGAAAAAATAAAGATAATAAAAATAATTTTAAAAATAATATTATTATTTAAAAAATTGCCACGTTAACATCGATCGGCCGGTGTCCTCGTCAACGCCAGCCGGCCAAAATTTGTCATACGGATTGAATTGCTACAAATACAAAAGGTTTAGGAATGATTTGGCATAAAAAAAACAATTTAGGATTGAATTATAGGTTTATGACTATTTTAGTAATTTTCTTGTAAATTTAATGAATTGTGAGTAACATTACAGCCAAAGTCAAAATCGGTTGGGGAGCTAGATATCTCCGACTCGAGAATTAGAGGTTGCCTATTCAAGTTCTCCCAACTCCCCACAAATTGCAGTGAATCAAGTTAGAGCCACCTACATAGGTCAAGAGACGCGAATGCAGCGGTTCATGGGACTTTTAAGTATGTTTAATGAACCTCCGGTAATTGCTTTCTATGCTTACGCCTCTAAATTATTTGAAAAAACAAAGTCAACTATTAGAGAATCGACTTCCTAACAACTTGAAACAATTTTCTAACAACAATGGATGATTTGCCACCTCAGGGATCCAATAAATTGGGCGGCATAGAACCCATATTCTTGCCTACGATGTCTCTTACAAAGCCCAATGTCTGCTAAAGTTCCAAATGATGTTTCAGTTCTCTACCTCTTCCTTGATCCTTCCTTCTTCTCTCTTTTTGTTGATATTTATTGGGAATGTGCAGCAAAAATCCGATACGTTCACTTAGCGATATCGCTAAAAGGGAGCTCAAGTTCGAGACTATTAATATATCAAGTTGGCTCACCTTCACTCAAAAGATTAAGCCAGTAAATCATGCATCAACTAAAATATAGTAACTGCTCAACACCACATACATTATCCGATGTGGGTCTTCTCTGATATAACTTATGTATCTCAACAATCTCCCACGGGAGCTCAGTGTTAAGTTTGCTCCCCCTTAATTTATGTATCTCAACAATCTCCCTCTCATGTATAAGCTCAATGTTGTTAGGTTTGCTCTCCCTTAATTTAGGTATTCTTCTATATCAATTTATCTCAACTTAAATATCCAACTATGGACGTCACCCTCAATGTTGTTAGGTTTGCTCTCCCTTAATTTAGGTATTCTTCTATATCAATTTATCTCAACTTAAATATCCAACTATGGATGTCACCCATGGTCTCTACTATCCATGATCACTTCTCACCAAGCCAACCATAATGGCAATTTCCACCCAAAACAAGCGTGGGCCCACCAATCAATTATTAGCTCTAATACAATTTGTTTGGAATGCACAGCAGAAACCCGATACTTTAAACTGGGAAGATCGCCAAGAGGGAGCTCAAGTTCGAATTTGTTAACATATCCAGTTGGATTCACTTTCACTCAAAAGCTTAAGCCAATGAGTTATGAATCAACTAAAATATATTAACTGCTCAATACCATATTAATTATCCGATGTAGGACTTTTCTAACACAATTCACATGTGTATTTCAACAATATTGATTAGTAAAGTGATCATCAGCAGACTTGCAACAAAAGGCTCAAATCTTAAGCTACCTCTGAGTCCGACGAAGTTGCCGGTCATCAGAAACCTGCACCAGATGATTGGCGAATTGCCACAACATCACCTGAACAAGTTGGGCAAGATATATGGACCGGTCTTCTATCTCCAACGCGGTATGCTTCCTATTATAACAATCACAGTCCCTGATGCGGCCGAGGAGGTCCTGAAGACCTAAGAGCTTGCCTTCTCGGACCTGGGCGAGTCCGAAAGATCTGTGTGCTAGAACTCCTTGGGGTGAAAATTGTGCGGTCATTCAAATCAATAAGACAGGATGAGGTAAGCAATCTCATTGGATACATTGAGTATTCATCCGACCTCCCTTTCGTTCTCAGCACGAGGATTTCTGCGTCCATGAACCGCATTGTCTGAGAGGCTTGTTTTGGCCAGACGTGCATACAACAGGATGAGTTCATTTCATCACTTCACGAAGCGCTGACGGTGGCGGGCAGATTCGGCCTAGTCGAGGTTTTTCCTTCACGCAGGTTTCTTATTTACCTCAGCGGGGCAAAACTTAAGATAAATAAGTTAAAATGAAAATTTGACGAAATCTTGAACACTATTCTTGCTGACCACAAAATGCAAAGAGAACGCCTAGGTGGCCAAGCAGGTATGCCAGATAAAGAAAACTTAGTCGATGTCCTATTACGTCTTCAAGAGTCCAACGAGACAGGATTTCATCTCACCACTGATAATATTAAAGGCATCATCTTGGTAAGTCATCTAATTAGTTCTCAAAACATATCGCTGGTTCTTTCATGAAAATTCACCTAAGCGAAGATCCTTTTAATGGACTCCATCCATCGCTTTATTTGCTTGATGCATGCAATCTTTGCAGGAATTAATTTCTGCTGGCCCTGAATCATCAACGACACTGATAGAATGGGCGATGTCCGAAATGCTTAAGACCCCAAAGGTAATGGCAAAGGCACAAGATGAGATACGGTGGGTCTTAAAGGGAAAGGACCGCGTTCAAGAAACAGATATTGAAGAACTCAATTACCTGAAGTGTGTTATCAAGGAAACTCTCAGAATGCACCCACCAACACCATTGATCCCCAGAGCACCGAGACAAGGATGCAAAATCAACGGATATGATATTCCTATGAACACAACGGTCCTTATCCACACATATGCTATAGGAAGAGATCCGAGATATTGGCCAGATCCGGAGAAATTTGAGCCAGAGAGGTTTATGGAATCTTCAGTGGATTATAAGGGAACGCACTATCAGCTT